>CM028137.1:648730000-649958750 GCA_016271365.2 Neoceratodus forsteri
TTACCACTGCTGGGAAAACATGTTTTTGGGAGGTCTGCGGGACTTCTACCTCCCTCCTCGAGGCGGAGGTTTCGGGAGGAGAACAAACCATACCAACCCCACGGGGACACACAACAACAGAGCCACTCCTTTCGAGGCAGAGGCTCCTCTCACAGCTTCCATAGCCCGTACCATCAGAGCTATCAGTCCTCCTCCTTCAGAGCCCTGGGACAAAGAACCAGAGGACGAGGTAGAGGCTACAGGGAAAGCAACAGTGACTACCCTCCCGACATTACAAGGCCAGGACCCTTACCCACCAGTGGGACAAAGACTAACTCTATTCGCCCATCGCTGGCTCCACACAACATTGGACAGGTGGGTCCAAGATGTGGTAACCAAGGATACCCATAGAGCTATCCCATACCCACATTCCCCAAATATTTGTCTCCTCCCCATAGCCAGGAGAAAGGCATCTCCGCATCAGGTCCAACAAATCTTGTCAGAACTAATTCGGAACAGGGCCATTCAACCCATGCCAGCACCAGAGCAGAATCTGGGATTTACTCCATATTCTTCCTGGTGCCCAAGAAATCAGGGAGCTCTGGCCTATCCTGGACCTGAAACACCTAAACTGCCACGTGGTCTCACACTATTTCATAATGGAGACCATCTGATCCACCCTCGCTGCATTCGGGTAGGTGATTTCCTGACGTCCCTAGACCTAAAGGACGCATACCTCATATTCCCATCATTCGAAACACAGACAATTCCTCCGCTTTCACATCCTAGGTCACCACTTCAGTACCAGGCCTTGCCGTTTGGCCTCTCCTCAGCCCGAGAGTCTTTACCAAGGTCTCCATAACCCTGGTGGCCAGACTCAGGAACAGGGACTGGACATCATCCCGTATCTGGACGACTGGGTCATCCGGGCCGGTCCAAGAATCAGAGCACAGATACACACGGAATCTGCCTTACAGGCACTCGAAGACCACGGCTGGGTGGTAAATCGAGAAAAGAGCCACCCTCCCACACAGCAGATTGAACATCTGGGAGCTCATCAACTCGGCTCAGGGGTAGGCAAAACCGTCCTCCTCGAGAATTCACAACTGATAGACCTGGCCTGTCAGATGAAGGCCCACTGCCACACAACGATGGGAAGGATAGCCTAATTGTTGGGCTGCATGGCTTCATGCATAGACCTCGTGCCCGGGGCCAGGTGGCACATGCGCCCTCCAAACTTTGTCCTGACTCGGGGGCACTGAGCGAACATAACTTACAGGTTGTGGACTACTACCCTATGCAGTGAGACTCTCCTTGGCATGGTGGACGGTGGAGGCGAACTTGACCAAGGGAGTCCCACTGGAGGCCCTCACTCAATCACCATAGAAATGGTGAGCCCGGCTGGGGAGCTTGCCTGGGAGACACAATGGCCCAGGGCCTATGGTCACCAGCAGAGTCAGAGCTCTCCATAAACATCCTGGAGATGAGAGCTGTGTTTCATGCCCTAAAGGCATTCAAGCACCAGGTGCATGGTCAGTTGGTCCTGATCCGTCCAACAATCGAGTCACAGTGGCCTACATAGCAAAGCAAGGCGGGACCAGGAGCAGGGTCATGCTGAGGGAGGCAGCGGCAGTCCTCAACTGGGCCCAAGCCAACCTCAGACACCTGGGCGTGGTTCACCTTGCAGGAAAGCTGAGCGTCCATGCAGACTGGCTCAGCAGGCAACAGGTACACCGGGGAATGGCGGTTACACCGGACCTATTCCAGATGATCCAAGTGACATGGAGGCCCGTGACCATAGATCTCATGGCGACACAGGAGAATGCTCAGGTCAGAGATTACTACTCACGGTTCAGGGACAGTCTCTCCCAGGAACGGATGTCCTGTCACAACCATGGAGGCGGAGGGACACTTATGTCTTCCCTGCTCCCCTGATCCCTCAGGTACTAGCCAAAGTATGGGAGTCACATCACACAGTTATCCTGGTGGCCCCCTACTAGCCCACGCAGGTCGTGGTTCACAGCTGTCCGAGAGATGTCACTAGCCAGCTTCAGGATACCCTACCGAACAGACATGCTCTCGCAGGGGCCAGTGTTCCACCAGACCCTGCGGACCCTGAAGCTCACGGCCTGGCTCCTGAGAGGAGGAGACTGAGGAAGCGGGTTATCATGACTCTGTCATCAGCACCCTACTCCAGTCCAGACGGTCTTCCACCACTTCCATGTATGGGAGACAATGGTCTATTTTCTCTCAGTGGTGCCTGGAACAGGGCAAGGTCCCCAGCAGACCGACATGGCAACCACCCTACTGTTTCTCCAACAGGGAGTGGACAAGGGACTAGCACACTCTTCCCTCAGGGTGCAACTATCAGCCATAGGGGCGGCTACGGGCCTCATCGGGGATACACCCGGGAGCTCACCCGGCTGCACGTTTTCTAAGGGCAGTAGAGATCCTCCGACCGAGGACTCGACCGACCATCACCCTGTGAGACCTCCCACTAGTCCTAGAGTCCTCAACTTGGCTACCTACGAACCCTTCCTTGAGGCGGATCTGTTCTGGGTCGGCCTCAAGACATGCTCTTGGTGGCAATCTGCTCGTCTAGAAGGATCGGAGAACTTGGGACCCTATCCTGCACAGAACCTTATACAATGTTCACCCCACTAGGGGTCCATCTGAGAACAGTTCCAGCCTTCCAGCCAAAGGTATCCACCTGTTTTCACAGAGAGCAACCCATCGAACTACCCACCTTCCCGAAAGGGCCCCAGCAGGGCACCAGTGTGGTCCCACATTATCTCGTTATAGGATCCGCCCTCTCGTGTACTTAACCAGAACTCATCCCATCCAAAACAGAGGACTGTTCATCATCTCGAAGGGACAGAGGCAGGGTAGAGCTGCCTCCAAGGCCACCATTGCCGGGTGGCTAAGGAGAGTCATCCAGAATGCCTACATAGCAAACCGGATGACTCCACCCAGGGGATCAATGCTCACTCCACTAGAGCGATCACCACTTCTTGGCGGAGAGAGCCAACCTGTCCTCAGAGGACATATGGAAGGCGCCACGTGAGTTCCTCCACACGTTCACCAGGCACTACAGGCTGGAACAGTTACAGGCCGTACGGCCCGGCCCACCACTCAGGTCCTGGCGGCAGCATCCTCAACCCCTCACTCTTAGACCACTCTATTTCCCCCCTTGGGTACTACACTACTTATTATCTACCCATGAAGTAATGTCTGGGTGCCATGGATGCCAACCAATCACAATGGGTGTTTACTCACCTGGTAAGGTAATTGTGTTGGTTGGCTCCATCTTTCTCAAACCCTTCAGAGTGCTCAGAGCGACGGGGACTGAACTAGGGACCTTCACCCATGGTAGGCCCACGAGGAGATAGACAGCAATGATTTTTTCTTAATGATAAACTACCAGTCGGACCTTGGGACCGAGATTAGACTGTAAATAGTAGGAGGAAGAATAAAGACTCAGCTTCACGGGCCATCGATACTACGTCGTAGTTACGCATCCTTTTGTCTCTGATCATTTCTCTTATTGCCTTAAGCTGGGTTGTGCCTGCACTGTATGTTTTTCTCTTGTACTAATTAACCTTAATTTCAGCTATGGAAGATTCAAACTGGAGAGCAGGGGTTTCTGGGACCTGGATATGCTAGAAATTTGATCTGGGTCATGTGCATCACTAGCCTATCAGGTGGGCTAAAACCCATGAGGTAATGTCTGGAGTGCCATGGATGCCAACCAACACAATCACCTTTACCAGGTGAGTAAACACCCATTTTACTGTCAGCAAATTAAACTTTTACTTTCACGTGTCAGCCATTTATTTCAGTTACAGCTCAGAAAATGCCTGGCATTTAAATTTGGGACCCTCTAGGAACACAATTCTTCTTTTGTTCACCTAGTCAAGTCCTGAGAATGCTGGCCACTATATTTTTGGGGTTAAACCCACAGAAATATATTTTTAATTTTTGTAAAAAGCACTTTTGCAAAATACATTTTCAAATGTGACACTTTCGTGATTTTTTTGAGAAAGTGTCGTGATTTGCTAAAACTAATTTCGAGTATGGCTAAAACAACAGGAAATCTTTGCCACCCTCCTGCAAAATATCCGTTTGGTCTTTTCAGCTGAACTTGCAGGGAAAAGCCAAGACCCCATAGATGTACCTTTTGGTGGTTTGATGTCAAAATATGACAGGGCTCCAAAGTTATTGTACTCCGTAGTTGACCATTTTCCCATAGGTTAACATTACGGCATCCGCCATGCATTTCAGGTCCTGTAACTAAAGCGGTTCAAAGTGGGACTTTTTGTCACCAAAATTCTTAGTCCCCACTGGAGGCTAAGTACAAAACTAGCCTGGAAAGTCAGAAATAATATGACATTTTAATTTTTTCCTACCTCCTACGTTTCCTGAGATATATTGATTGATTATTTATTGTTAAAAGTTGTATAAAACACATGTTTGTTACATCCATAAAAACAAATCATAAATATGACATATAAATATCAACACCATACACATTATTTGATTAACAAATTACAATCTTCGGTATAAGACTTATTGCCATTCGCTCACATAAAACATTTGCAAGCCCATACATATATTTAATCTCATACATTTTAACATTACCTAACATCAATGTTTTGCTTCCCAAATAGTGGAATTAACCATTTCCTTCTTTTATCTCAATCCATAGAGTTTGTTATGAAAATTGAAGAATGAGTTGCACAGGACAGCCAGCCTCATCCAACACAACAAATTTCTATGTTTATAATTTTCACATTTTACCAAATACTTCTTTATTCCCCAATTCATTTTAATACTGGAATATAGCTCCACTGAGTCTCACTCATGTATCTTTCCCATATCTTCTTGCATCACAATATCTCTTAACCTTGCACTTACTTCCTTTACAAATAAATCAGGACTATTAACTACATTCCCATTCCTAATATCTATGAGGCCAGCCCTTGGTAACTCTTTATTCAATTTTTCAAACCAACCATTATTTATCCCATAGACTCGTTTATTTATAAAATCATTCCAACACAGCACTGGTAATCTACCATCTTTCATTTTCAGTATTTTGCCAAGCCATTTAGTAGCACGAATCAGGATATTCGTTTTTATAGGAAGAGACCCAGTTTCTAGTCTAATAAAACCAACTGGGCAATCTCTAGGTAAATTCAATATTGATCTCATAAATTAATTTTGAATTACTTCTATATTATACTTTTCCATATAGAGCCCTATACTTCACTACCATAAAGCAACTGATTAACACATTTAATATTGAATGTTTTCTTTTAAAGCCATAAATGAATTATTAGCAAATTTATAAGCAAAGCTTTTTATTGCACTAGAAGTTTTAGCTGCATTAGATTTAACCTCAGCCATGTGCTGCAACCAGGATACTTTTTATCAATAATTACTCCCAAGTATCTATATTCTAGAACTTCCTCAATTTTACAATGCCCAATTTCCCATACTTTACTATCTTTCTTATTTTTTGTCCACATACCATAATTTTAGATTTATTTACATTCAGTTCTAAATCTAGAACACTCAAAGTCCATAACATTTAACATTGCTTTACATAGACTAGCTGCCGTTTGAGAAATTACTATCGCATCATCTGCATATAAAAGAATTTGAATAGATACATTATTTATTTTAGAAGCAAAAGTATCAATCAAATTAATATTTCTTACAAGTGTTTCTATATAGAGATTAAAGAGTATCTGTGCCAATAGACATCCCTGTTTTACACCACAACAACTTTCATTTCTTTACAGCGTCCCATCTCGACCATATCTAATACTTGCTGTAGTATCTGTATGCATCTTCTTTAAGATAGCTAACAAGTGGCGATCAATCCCCAGGCTGTCTAATAAATTCCATAATTTATTTCTATTTACTTGATCAAATGCTGATTTAATATCAATAAAGCCAACATATAAGGTTCCTTTTTATTCCTTACATAGATATCGAATAGGTAGTTAAGTGTAAAAAATCAAATCCATAGTTCCGCATTCCTTTCTAAAACCACACTGAAATCTTGAAATATATTTGATTTCATCAACCCAAGTTGCCAGCCTATCTAGTATCAGTCTAGAATGGATTTTCTGTGTAATAGGAAGCAATGTTATAGGATGATAGCACTTTGGATCCTGTTTATCCCTTGTTTAAAAGTGGTACAATCCCTTATTCCAGGCTTGAGGTAAGCAAAAGTAATATTTATATTGTTAAACAATTGTGTAAGTATAACCACCCAAAGCTCCAAATCATTATGTAACAGCTCTGCAGGAATACTATCACCTCCTGCCACCTTATTTCTTTTTGTGCACTAATTGCATATCTTACTTCCTCCACACGAAGTTAAGTGAAAATTATAACAAAATTCCTTGTTCTTTCATTAGCTTCCTTATTTTCATTATAATCTGCCCCAGAGTGATTATAAATATACCTAAAATGTTTAATCCAGCTGTCTTCTGAAATCATGCCTACAATATTATATTGCACATTTTCTTTATTGCATCCATAGGCAATTAGTGTCCAGAATGTCTTCATGTCTTTATTCACAATATTAGCTTGAAGTTCTCCCAAAGATATCTCCTATAATTTGCCTTTTTCTCTTTACTGCAGATCTATATTCAGCTTTCAACAAGTGAGAGGCCTCTCACATATCCATCGTCGGTTGTTTAAGTCTTAATTTGCCTACTCTCTTAATTTCATTCCTTAACATAAAACATTCTCTGTCAAACCATTGATGTTCTACATCCCTATTCTTTGAGTTTACTATACTTTTTGATCATTTAAAGTGTTAACAATAATAGCTATCAACTTATCATACATCAGAATTATTTCATCCCCTTTCACTATACAATTAGATGTAAATTTGTTTATTATATCTTTTACTTGTCCGTCATTAACTAAATTATCCAAGACTTGTTTTGTAAAGCTGTTCCACTTAATCCTTTTACCATATCTAATACATGTAAACTTGTTTGCATCATATTCATTTCTCTCATCTTTTATTATTACTGCTAAATCAATATGGATTTTACATATAATGAGGAAATGATCACTATCCCAAAGCCTCATCACTTTAAATTGTTCTACTAAATTATAGTCAAAGCTTCAATTAAACCGAAGTCCAAAACACTCCCACCTCTTTTTGTCAAAATGTAAATTCTCCATTTCAATCACCTTTGCTCTTCCATTTAATACTTTAAAGTTGTATTTTCACAAAATTGAGTAACTTTTTACCATAACTTGACACACTTGTCTGTTTGGAAGTTCTTATTGGTATCTTCAGAGCATCATCTAAACATTAATCCCTGACTGCTCTTCTAGCAAATTCCCTATATGAGCATTAAAATCTCTAGCCATAATTATTTTTAGGCCTATGAAACAGCCTTTAATCGACTCCACACTACTACCTATCAGATTCAAGACTGATTCATAGTCCTGTAACTTTAACTTTGGAGGAATATAAATGTTAAATAAGGCCCAATACATACATCATTTGCTATAATAATATACATAAAGTAATCAAAGGACACACTAGCCTCCAGCACTGTATACTTCATAGAGGTATCTAATAAGATCATTAAAATTCCTTTGGGTCTGCCACACTTCTTATCCCTTTAGCATCCACTACCCAAGAGTATAGCCCTCTAATATATTGGATTGTCCCTCCTTAACCAAGTTTTCTGAAAAATAAAATAGGATCCTTTTAACCCATTCCTTACATTCTTTGCATAATAGTTTTTCTTTCAAACCTGCCACATTCCAGCTTAGTAAGTCTGCAGGACCTGTAACTATGTTATCCATCTCTGGTCAGTTTGTCAGTTCCTGTGTATTTAACATGATCTCACTACTAACCATACTTACTGAAACAACCGATTCCAGCATATCATTTCCCTCAAGTTGATCATCTATCTCTCAAACAACTGAGCTGTTAACCCTTTTCCCAGTTGTCTTCTACATCTTTTATTATAAGCATCTTCTTTCTCTTTCCTATAATATGCACAGTCTCTATAGGTGCCATATAGGCTGTTATCCTTGGTTGTCTATAACTATTTTCCACCTTATCTTTCTTCACATTCTCACACTTTCCCCTTTATCACTTTCATTTTCCTACCTTATCTGTTGTTCCTGCCCTTCTCTTATAGTAATGTCCAATAAAATCCCATTTCTGAGAATTTCTCCTTTTTGTCAAAATCTTTTCTTTTATTCCCATCTTTGAGAACTATACAAATCCATCCTTTGCTTTACTGATCTTATAACGATATGTTGATTTTATGTCTTGCCAATTCACCTTATGCCCCAACATACCTTTAAGCAAATTATAGACTGCCAATTTCAATTGATTTAGGCAGCCCGTGCATGAATACTGTTGGCAATAAATCTCCTTCAACTAGTCTTTTATCTTTTTGTTCTGCCAATAATTCATCTCCTTACAGAGATTCTTTCCTTTAGATCTCACTTTACTTTCCATGGCTACTTCACCTTTACTAGCTCCATCCAAATTTTCCTTATCTTCCTTTTTCCCTATCTTAATTCAGCCTGGTTTATTACTTTCTTCTTTGATTGCATATTCCCATTAGTTACAGATTTAAACCTTGCTTCTTTAAGCTGTTTTTCTATTATTTAAATCTTGCACTAACAAGTCTATTTCTTTAATTTATTTTATTGCGATTTCATTTGTTATAGCTTCTATTGATTTGGTTGTGCCTTTATTTACCATCTTTTTGTATTAATTTTACTCTCTCCATTAGATGACAACCGCTTTCATAATTATTATTATGCTCAGCCATCTCAACTCTGTCTATACATTCATTTACAGTTTCTTGTTTTCTACCCTTGCTACCATTACCACCACAATCACAGTTATTATTAATGTTTTTAACATATATAACCATAAAGACACGAAAGAGAGTAACCAATTTCAGGAGTTGAATATTGCTGAAATGTTGCTCTTTCTTTAAATCCAACAGAATATTATGTGTTGAAACATTCTCATCAACAACACCTTTTTCATTAAGTTTACCCAAATGACTTATATTTCCATCTATTTGCTCAATTATCTGAGCTTCAAAATCTTGTGACTCTCCTTCATGCACATGATTACCTAGTACATAATTAGGTAACACTTTAGTATTATACTCCTTAATATATGGTGATAAAAGGATTCATACTTTTCCAGAAAGGTTCCATTATTAACATCCTGATTTTCCGCTTCCTGAGTTGGGTTAGGACTTGAGCTTAACAAGCATATTGGTTCCCTGGTTATACAATCATCACCAGAGATTAATTTCCTTTATCCTTTAATGGGCAATTATTAGGCAAACATTCATTATGTCCCTCATTTTCTATTAATGATAACATTTTGTCCAGTATATTTTTCTATACTCTGTTCTATATTAATCAAGTCAGAGACATGTAATTCAGAGCCAATACCACTTATCTTTTTTCCATTTTATGTGTTCCAGCTATTTGTATCTCATCCTCCAATTTTCTAATATAATTCAATAGAGGATGGGTACATACATGAATCTCCTCTCTCTGTATTGATAAAGTAGATGCAGGAGATGATGTCATTTTAGGTCAAACATTTTCCTTATAACTTTCTTATTCCTCTTAAGTCAATATGCTCTTCTGGTTAAATTAAAAATGTGTGATTTTATTCAAGTCACCTTTGACTTTGTCTTTTGTTGAGTTTTTCTTTTCATTTTCTGATTTCTTTTCCCTCTTCTGCATAATTTTATTTGCAGTTTTTATAATATTCATAAAACAACTATAAATCCACTCAATATTTTAGGATCTATAGCTACGTATTATAACTAGGAGAAAAATATCGAAGCAAGCAGATTTAATCAAACAACCAAAGTATACAATATTAAGAAGAATAGCAGCAAAAATAAGTTTCAAGTTCGAACTGTCTTGATCAGTATCCAAAGTTCATTATTCGATTTTCCTTATCTCTTCACTATGACCTGGCAGCCCTTATAACTAAAAATGAAAGCAAACAAACATAAATCCTAAATTAAGATCACAGAAAGCAGGGCTAGTGGTCAAAGTTTACTTAGTGCAAAACTGAACACTCAACAAAGTCCCAGGATCACTTATTCTTCTTGTAGACAAATGATCCACTCTGGTTCTTCAGGGATAAATTCAAAAGATGTTTGCCAGGATACTCTAGAGGCTCGATAAACCCTTTTAAAACAACACTCAATCCATTTAATATCCACTCATGGAACGGGTATTTGAGGAAAAGACGCAAGCAGGCAGTTCGCAGTTCGCAGCTTCT
Organism: Neoceratodus forsteri; assembly: GCA_016271365.2. Classification (NCBI taxonomy): domain Eukaryota; kingdom Metazoa; phylum Chordata; order Ceratodontiformes; family Ceratodontidae; genus Neoceratodus; species Neoceratodus forsteri. Next base: position 648,740,304 of record CM028137.1, read on the forward strand.
CATAAAATTAATAAGCTCCAGATGTCTTCGTTCCACTACATAGAGGAAAGACACAAACACTTAGCTTGTATAACCAAAAGCCAGAAGCCATCGAAAGGCATATAAAACTCAAGAAGCTAGCACTAAAATAAAGCAAAAATAAAAAATACTCCTCACAAGAAAAGAAAATTTAAAATACTAACCTCTGTTACCGAATCCAGGCCCATTAAACTTAAAATTATTCATCCCACAACAGTAGCTTTATCAATTTAAAACTGTATTGTTTTAACTTACTTGTTTTTAGGGATATACTACACTTGATTATCAGTACAATCTGCTTCCACTCCGCTATGGCTCTTAAGGAGTACGAGGTTGAGTATGAGAACAGCAAGTAAAACTTAGTATAACACAAAAATAAAAGTTATCTACTGTCGTTACAAGCAGCATACACAATTGCAAACTCTACTGCTTGCTTACTTGCTTACTTGCCAGTTTCTATATCAAAAACCGACACGAGTAATGCTGTGATAATCCTCTGTCCCATAAGAAAAGTGGCAGCTTGCAGTTCCCCTATAGCATCCCAAATGATTGTGCCTAGCTATTACCTGTCGATTAAATACACCTGAGCTTGGATTACGAGCACAGCTAGTTAAAAATGGCGAAATCCAATCACACACAAGATTGTAAAAAAAATGCTGACAAATGTAAATGAATAATAAAACTACTATAGTTAAAACGTTTAATCCTGGTAAGAAACTTTATGTATCCTAACACCAGGAAGTAAAAATAATTGCCAAACAGCAGTAAATCTCTCCTCTAAATATAAAAGGTTCCTTAGCTTTTACTTAGCTAATGTTTTTGTTCCAAAACTTAAACCAGGGTACTTCCCATTTAAATAAAGGTTCAGGGTTTAGTTCAATCAATAGCAAGCAGTAGCGAGAACCATGGACCATGGACCGCAAATCCCATCTCCCATCCCAGCTGTCCGACCGGCGTCTCCCTTCTGCACCATTTATGCCTGAATCCGTCGGTTGGTAATCCTATTGCAGAAGGAGAGAGGGACAAGAAAAAAACTGAACCACAGAGATGAACAACAATAAGATGAACTGGAAAGGCTACAGCACTGATCAGACAAGAGGTAGCATACCTTTATAATTTAGAACGAGCTATGTAGCCCTGCTACTTGCATCTACTCCACAGGTACAAGCATGCATAGTCGTCCACCTCAGAACAGACCTCTCACCAACACCTAACTTATAAGCAATTTAGTGTTCCAAGTGCTCATTTTCCTGTCTGAGGGCCACTATTATGGCTACATTCTTTGTATTCACTTTGCTTCTTGATGGACCTGTTTTGACACAAAGCGTGTGCATTAGCATTATCATTACTGTTAGCATTTGAATTTACATTTCGGCTTGCGTTCCATTACCTTTTGCATTAACGTTTCCATTTGTGTCACCGTTAGCGTTACTGTTAGTGTTTGCATTTCTGCTTGCATTTGCATTACCATTACCATTTGCATTTGCTTTACAATTTGCATTGCCATTTGCATTTATGTTTATGCTACCATAACTATTAGCATTTCATTTTTGCTTGCATTTCGTTTCTGTTACCATTTGCATTACCATTTCCTTTTGCATCACTGTGAGCATTACCATTACCATTTGCATGTCCATTATCATTTGAATTGCTATTTGAATCTGTGTTTGTGTTACTGTAACCATTACCATTTGTGCTTGTGTCATGTTTCTCATTACCGTTACCATTCTGTATTAGCACAACCGCTATACACCATCTGCACTTCATGTCTCCGCCTGTGCTCCACCACCATCTATGCCAGCACCCACCTGCACTCCACCGCCGCCGCCATCATCTGCACTGGCTCCTCCGCTCATAACTTCAGGCTCTGCATCACCACCATCTCCCTGTGCTCTACCACTGCCTGCATCACTCATCTGCACTCATCGCCACCGGAACTGCCTGCACCTTGCACTCACACTCTGTGCTCCATCACTGCCTGTGCCAGTGCTCCTGCATCAACAGCCAGCCACCACCGCCACCTGTGCCCAGCGCCCACCTTGAGCCTGTACCACCACAACCACTCCGCCTCATGCCTCTGTCTCACACTCACTGGCATCACCATCACCACCTGCACTCTAGTCACACCTCACCATCAGCATCTGCATCACCATCTGCACGCGCACACCTCAAACCATCACCATCTGCACTCCATCCACATCTGCACTGGTGTCATCGTTACCACCTGCGCTCATCACACCGACCTGGTCACCATTACTGTTTTTTTCTCCTTCCATCACCACATACCGCTCGATTTCTTTTGCATTTCCATCATGGTTACCATTAACATTAATGTTACCATTTGCATGTGTCTCGATGCTACTGTTCCCATTACCGTTAGTGTTTGTGTTATCGTTTGCTTTTACCGTGTACCATTAGCGTAAGCATATACAATTTCACTTGCTTTAATGTTACTGTTACTGTTAGAATTACCATTAGTGTTACTTTTATCATTGGTGTTAAGATTACGTTATCATCACTGTTACTGTTAGCATTAGCATTACTGTTACGGTTCTTTTTTGGGCCCCACGCTCCCACCACCACATACCATTCACTATTTATATTGCGCTTCTCAAAAGAAGGGAAATTCATGGTAAAAAACTCCATTAATGCACCAGTTAGGGTTGTTCCACAGTGACAAAGTAGGAAATTTGGTGTTAGGGCTCAAAACCTAACTCTGCACTCCCCACCTGCTGCTGGCTGTGTGGATTGGTTGTGTTGCCTTGGTCCTTCCACTACTTGCATGTATGTGTGTGGTGGTGGTGGGGTGGGGAATGCAGAGTTAGTGTTTTGAACCCTACCACCAAATTTCCCTGCTTTTGTCGCTGTGGAACAACCCTAACTGCTGCATGAATGGAGTTTTTTGCCATGAATATATATATATATATATAAATATATCTATCTATCTATATATATATATACACATACATATATATGTATACACACACACACACACACACACACATATATAAATATATATTCATTGCAAAAGTCATCGATGCATCAGTTAGGTTAATGCAACAAAAGAATGGAATGAGGAGTTAGGGTTTCCAACCCCAATAAACCCACTACCCAGCACTACCACCCCTACACCCCACCCTCCACAGACCAACAGGCATAGGGGTGTGCCTTGAGGTCCTTGGCACTAATGCTCACTCAATTCCATGTGTAAGGAAGCTAGCATGGTACAGCATAAGAGAATGGGGTGAGGGTTAGGGTCGATAATCTCAAGAGAAACCCCAATGCCTGTTGACCTGTTATGGGTGGGGTGGTAGGGTTGGGTGATGTTAGGTTAGAAACCCTAATGCCTCATTTCCTGCAAGTTTTGCTTTAACCCTAACTGATGCATTAAGAAAGTTGTTTTCTAATGAAGTTCCTTATTTTTGGTAAAGTGTAATCCTACCCTTACGTGGTTGTGGGAGAGTGGGCCTCTGGAGCCCTGTGCTCCCATAAGTGTATAGCATTTTATAGATGCCCAGGGCCCTCCAGGCCCCAAGCTGCATTGCATGCACTTTTTAATTGTCCCTGATTTTCATGTGGCAGTACAAGACCCTCTGGACCCTGCGCTCCTATCTTACCATAAGTGTAGAGATATTGTAATTAACCCTCATTTCCTGTGGGCCCTGCAGTTCGATCACTACATAATGGTGTCCATGTGTGGAGTGCAGAGCCCTCTGGACCCTGCACTCCCATCTATCCATAAGTCTAGAGACATTGCAAGTAAGCCTCATCTCACTGGGGAGAGCAGGACCCTCTGGGCCCTGCACTCCAATTACTGCATAATGGAGGGACCTATGCTCTCATTACTGCATAAAGGTATCCATATGATAACTGTACAAACAGAGCACAGAGCTACAGACATTCCAAGTAACCCTTATGCTATAAATGGCAAAATATCACAGTAACCATTGGGACTTTGGGAAAACTTCCACCACAGTTATAATCAAGGCCTTCCAACTTGCATTGTTTCTTAGTATGCTGGAGGTGTATTAATCTGCATTTCACAAAAGGCTCTGTATCTTGAAGCATTTTGAGATATAGCTGTGAAAGCTACTGCACTCACCACAATGTTGTGACGTGGGAAAAGATTTTGGCACATTGCAAAAAGGAATTTGTCTGGCAAAAAGAATTAAGGGCAGGACCATCTGGTACCAAAAGCTGACTGTATAGCCTAGAGGTTAGAGTAACAAGTTGTGAACGAGCTTGGTACATCCAGCAGACCAGACCTTGGTTTGATTCTCACTACCTCCACTTGCATACTGTGTGACTCTGAGCAAGTCACTTAACTGCCCAGTGCTCCCAGGTTACCCTGAAAACAGGCACTCATGCCCAGTAGGCCTTACCCACTTACCAAAGACTAAAAAAATCGTAATCCTGTATCGCATGATGAAAAGGATTATGACACTTTAGAAGAAGGAATTAGAGGACAAAAAGGATTTGGACAGCTGACAAAAGGGATCAGTTTTAAAATGCCATTTCTTGAGCTGTCCTAATCATTTTCGCTACTATTTCTTTTGTAAGGTGTCAAAGTCATTTTTATCATGCAGAAAAGGATTAGAGTTTTGAGATCAGATAGCCTTCTGGCCATCCCTTTCGTTGAGCTGTCATAATCCCTTTCACAATGCAAAAGAATTTTGACATATCTCAAAAAGGGAATTTATCTGATGAAAAAGGATTACCAGCAGGGACATCTGGTCTGAGAAGCCCTAATTTTTTTGTGATATGAATAAGGATTTTGACACCGTGAAAAGAGAATCAGCTGATGAAAAGGGATTTTGACAGCTCACAAAAGGTATGGAATTTGTCAGACCAGATGTCCTCACAGTAATCCCTTTTACCTGATGAATTTCCTTTTCATGAGGTGACAAAATCCTTGTTTGCATCATGAAAAGGAATGAAAGTGAGTCAGGAAAAGGATTTTAAAATAAAAAATACACATCCTGAGACCATATAAAAGTAAGGCAAAGGCACAGAACAGTAAAAGACATCCAAATGAACAAAATCCATACTTGGATGTTGCCAGAAGACATCCCTGGGCAAAGTTATCACTTTTTGTATAAAAACAAGATGGTAGCTGACTAAAAGGATTTTTTCCTGACGAAAAGGGATTGTAAGGATCCCTTTCATAAGCTGTCAAAATCCCTTTTGTCAGGCCAGAATCCTTTTGTACCATGCAGCTATCCTAAAGACTGAATCTGCATGCTCAGATCTCAAAATTTAAAAATTGATAACTTTCTAAAAAGAAAACAGTCCCTTGTCATCTCCCTATCCTCTCCCCATCCTGACTTTCCCACTGAGCAGCCCATCACCCCACAACCACCCTTGTTCTATACTTACTACACAGATCATCCTCTGTCATCTTCTGAGGATCGAGACGTCTGCACTCTTCAAAGCTGAACTGTGAACTGAGGAATCAAGGTAAGTGCTGTATAATGGCTGTCAATGGTGTTTTAACTTATGTTGATATTCCGTCATTTTCTGTATTTTAATCAAATTTTCAACATGGGCTTTTTAGACTCTCATTATGAACACTGGCATTGTCATTTCATTATTCGGTCCTGAAAGGTTATTTCATGGTTGCTATGTGAAATCACCTTTGGGACTGAGTAATGAAAATACAATGCTACTGTTCATGAGGTGCTGTCTAAAAGTCCATGTTGAAAATTTGGCAAAAATACCCAGAAACACCCAAGTTACACGTGGTCATTGAAAGTTTTATGCATGCACGTAACTTTGACAATTTTATATTTTCACTCCAAATGTTCAACCTAGCTATTTTTACATACCACTTCATGAACAGTACAGCTGTCATTTCTCACATCCTGCCCAAAATGTGTTTCTGTACCTGTGTCATGGATGGAGCTGCTGTGTGAAATCACCTTTGGGACCTAGTAATGAAATAACAGTGCCAATGTTCATTAGGTGGCATCCCAAAACCCACTTTGAAAATATGGCGCAAAATACCTAGAAACATCCGAGTTACACGTGGTTGTTGAACTTTTTCTACACAAGCGTGTAACGCTGCCAATTTGTAATATTTCACTCCAAATTTTCAACATTGCCATTTTTTCACTTATCTCATGAATAGTACAGCTGTCATTTTTCAAATCCTGCCAAACCTCTTTTTTTGCACCTTGGTGAGGAATGGCATTACAGTTGCGCAGAATTATGTTTTGGCAGTAACTCAAAATGTTCTGTACTGGGTACATGAGGTGAGGTCATAAGAAGGCTATGCTGAAAATTTGGGGTCAGATAAGCATACTGGTATACTATCTCAATCCAGCACTAATACCATAACATATGGATACTATTATACTATCTCAAAAAGTAAGGAAAATAAATTGCAAAACACTTTGTTAATGCATCTGTTAGGGTTAAAGCAACAAAAGAAGGGAAATGTGACATTAGGGTTTCTAGCCCTAACACAACATCCCCACCCTGCACAGATGAAGAGGGATCAGGGGTGGCATTAGGTCATCAGCCCTAACACTCACCCCATTCTTCTGTGCTGTGCCACCCATCTTATTTTCTAATGGAATGGGTGTGTGTTGGTATATATATCATATATATAGATATATATATATATATATATATATATATGACAAAAGTGGAGAAACAAGACATTAGTATTGATCCCTAATCCACCCACCATACCACCACCACCCCATCCTCCACAGACCGACAGATGTCATAGTTTGGCATAGGGTCACAAGGCCCAACTCTCATCCCATTACATATGTAAACATATTGATATGCTACAGTAAAGGAGAATGTGGAGAGCTAGCCTTCATGACCCCATGGCACACCCAGCGCCTGTCGGTCTGTGGAGGATGGGGTGGTGGGGGATTAGGAATCAGCTCTAGTGTCTCATTTCCCACTTTTGTCACTTTAACCCTAACTGATGCATTAACTGAAGTTTTTTGCAATTAATTTCCTTACATTTTTAAAAGTGTAATATTACTAGTAAATAGCATGTGTTGGAGCACGGCCCTTTGGGCCCTGATCTCCCATCAAGCCAGCTATGTGAGCATAACAATATGCATCTGTGGGAGCACAGGCTCCTCGGCCCTGCCCTGCCACTTACACATAGCTACAGAGTCATATAGCAGCCCTTTAGGCATGGAATTCTTGTAACACTAATTTGCCAATATCTCCGGAACCGTAGCAGCTAGAAAAAAAATCAAGTGTCATTGTAATCATGATAGCAAACATCCACACAACATGCATTGGCTGAATCTGCATCTTGCATCATTTCTGAGGTATGGGCACTGAAAAGCACTGAAAAGGCACCCTTGGAACCCTTGTGACAGTAATTTAACAATATCTCAGGAACCATACAACCTTGGAAATAAATTCCATGCAAATGTCATCTATGATTTCCAAATGTGTTTTGTGGCTTAGATTACCCTATGTAGTGAAAATTCCATATCTCACTTTATTTCAAGATACAGGCATCAAAAGTCGCTATGGGCGCCACAATGTTATCCTGTGGGAAAAATCTCAGCTTCACGATGGCATACATATGGAACCGCAAGGTTACAACACCTAAACAGCATAATTCACATCTCTAGGACATCCTCTTAATACCATGCACATTTCAAGTGAAAACACCAAACCATTAATTAACAATGCAGTGGAAAGATTTTTAAACTTTAAAATTCTAGTTCGTGAGGTAGCAAAATCGCTGACTGTCAGATCAATCCCTTATTCATGAGCTGTCAAAATTGCCATCCATGAGAAATCCTCAACCATCAGATTTTGGCCATCTGGTCCCTAAGTGACAGTCAAGTATTTTGTTATCTCACAAAGATGATCAGGTGATGGACTACAATTTTGACAGCTCAGGACCATGATTTTGTCACCTCACAAAAGAGGATCCAAAAAAATCCCATTCATGAGCTGACAAAATCCTAGTCAGTCACCTGATCCTCTTCGTGAGGTAGCAAAATCCTTGACTGTGAGTCAATTCTTGTCCACGAGAAGGGCCATCTGGTCACCAAGTGACAGTCAAGGATTTTCCTACCTCACAAAAGAGGATCGGCTTACAGACTAGGATTTTGACAGCTCACAGACTGCAATTTTGTCACCTCATGAAAGAGGATTCAAAAATCCAGTCCCTTTGTGAGTTGACAAAATCGCAGTCCATGAGCTGATTGTCTTCATCAGGTAGCAAAATCCTTGACCATCAACTTAATCCTCATCCACGACAAGGGCCATCTGGTCACAAAATGATGGACAATGATTTTGCAGCCTTACAAAAGATGATCAGCTCACAGACAGAGATTTTGTCAACTTGTGAAAGAGGATCATTGGAGTCACGGTCAAAGAATTTTTAATTTCAAAAGCTATTTTTGGGACAAAATGAAGCAAACCAAAGGTATGGGTGTGTAGAAGGCATCCCCTGAACAAAGCCCATGCCTTATTACAAGAGAAGGTCATTTGTGTAAGAAGCTACAACATTTTGTTTGGGGAAAACTGCAAACAAGATGGCAGCTCTCGACCAGGAATTTTTCTGGTGGACTAGGATTTTTTAATCCTCATTCGTGAGCTGACAAAATCCTTGACTGTGAGCCCAATCCTCTTTTGCAAAACATACATATAAATCTTGGAGTGAACTGAGCATGTTCAGAAGCCAAAATAAAAAAGTCAATAACTTTGGAACAGATTAATATTTTTAACCATACCAATGTATGATTGTTCTTGACCCAAACTCTTTCTACATTCCAAATTTCAGATGAAAAGACCACATGGTGTGGTTGCAGTGCCATGGGCAAAAACACATTTAACGTGTGGAAAAACATGTTTTCAGCACTTCGTTGTTCAGAAACTGTAAGTCTGACCGAAACGCAACTTAGAAAAATCAAGAGACCTACCATGCCAGACCATGCATTCCACATTTCATGCAAATCCATTGAACAGTTGCAGTTATTAAAGCACAAAAATTGAGCTTTAACATTAAAGTGCCTACTCAATCCTAACTATAGGGGCACAACCATGCCTATATATATATTCATGGCAAAACACTCCATTTAATGCATCAGTTTGAGTTGTTCCACAGTGACAAAAGCAAGGAAATTCGGTGTTAGGGTTGTCACACCTTGACCCCATGCCCACCCACCTCACTCAAAGGCATCGGGTGTGCTTGGGTCATCGGCTATAACTATCACCCCATTCCATGTGTAAATAAGCTGAGGTGGTGTAGTATAAGTATAGGAGAATGGGATGAGAGTTAGACCTATTAAACCCACCCGCACACCCTGATGCAAACGCAAAGGGTAACGTACACGGTGATGCAAAAGCAAATGCAAACAAAAACAGTAATGGAAACGTAAATGGTAACAGTAATGCAAATGCAAGCACAAATGCAAATGCAAAGGGTAACGCAGATGGTGACGTAAACAGAAACGCTTAACTCAAACAGTAACGGAAACGCAGCTTAAAACGCTAATGGTAACAGTAATGCAAGTGCACACCCTTTTTTCCCAAAAGGTGCATTAAAAGCACAGCGAATACAAAGAATGTATGTGTAATAATGGCTCTCAGAGCAAAAAATCAGCACTTGGAATACTAAATGCCTTGTATCTCAGGAACTGTTATGACGAGAAAAATTTTAAAATCTCATATTATTTATGACTTTCTAGGTTAGTTTTGCACTTAGCCCCATAGTGGGGACTAAGCATTCTTCCAACAAAAGTCAATATCTTGAACTGTTTTCAAGATACAGCCCCCAAAGGTGCAGCGGACGCCGTAATGTTAGCCTATGGGAAAATCATCAACTTCAGAGTGCTATAACTTTGCAGCCCTCTAACATTTTGTCACCAGACCTCCAAAAGGCACATCAGTTGCAACTTGGCTTTCTTCCTCCAAATTTCAGCCTAAAAGACCAAACCATTCTTTTGCAGCAGGGTGGCAAAGAATCTCATTGTTTTGGTTATATCGTAGCAAAGCATCTGAAATCATGACACTTTCACAAATGAAATCACGAAAGTGTCATATATGCAACAGTACTTTGCAACACTACTTTTTACAAAATTTAAAAACATATTTCTGGGGTGTTTTACCCCCAAAAAGACATGGCCAGCATCCTCAGGGGCTTGACTATGTGAACACAACAAGAATTGTGTCCCTAGTGGGTCCCAAATTTAAATGTCAAGCATTTCTGTGGCCACCAACTGAAAACAAGATGGCTCATTTGTGACACTACAAGGGTCATTTAGACATTAAAAACTGCATTTGTGACACTTTCACATATTTTGTAAACTTTTCCCATTGACTATAGTGGGAAACTTGTTTTTGAATAACTTTTGAACTGTTTAATATTTTTTCATGAAATCTTCAAAAGACACATCAGGGACCCCAGCTGCATGTTCCCTGAAGGCTTTGGACCAGTCACACAAACCATGCAACCTGTAGGCATGAGCAAAGAATGTGCAAAAAAATGCGTATTTGTGCATTTTGTGGTGCTCTGTAGCTCCACAACCATACATTTTACCGTAATAAAACATGGCAGGTCCAGAGATCTATGGTACCAGACCATGCATGCAGGGTTTTAAATAACTGCTTAACAGTTTTTTCTTGGGACAATACTAATTGTTCAGAAAGTATTTATATAGGTTTCTAGAAGTGTTATGTTTGTTAAACACAGTGAGGCAGGTGCTATGCCTTTTCACAATGTTTTAGCACTTTTATGAACAAAACACTAATCAATTTTTGGAGTTAAATACTGTAAATCCCTGTGCATGCCAAATTTCTGGCAAATCTGGTATGGTGGCAAAGTTATTAAGCTGCCAAATTTCAGATTTAACCTTAACTGGGGTACTCAACCTAGATATAGTGGTACCACTGCACTAATTTAATTATATATATATATATATATATATATATATATATATATATATATATATATATACAGTCATGGCAAAAATACTCAATTAATGCATCAGTTAGGGTTGTTCCAGAGTGACAAAAGCAGGGAATTTGATGATAGGGTTCAAAACCCTAACTGCACCTTCCCCCACCCCACACCCACCAGACACACACATACATGCAAGTAGGGGAAGGACCAAGGCAACACAACCAATCACACACAACCAACAGGGATGTATACCTATGTTACCATAGGAAGTGGAGAAATCTAACTTCAGGAATCATACAGTATTTCCAGACTTGTTCCACAAGGTTAGTTCACCTAAAGGTGAACCAAGTTGCCAGTAGTGAAAACTGTGTATCTCGCTTCATTTTCAAACATATGGGTGGTGAAAAGTGGCATGGGCAATGTTAGTCTATGGAAAATTGCTCAATTTTGGAACACTGTAACTTTGTCATTCTTAACTATTTTAGCACCAAAGCAGCAAAAGACACATCTGTGGGACCAGGGCTTGTCACCCTGCAAATTTCAGCCCAAAGGAACCAACCATTTGCTTGCAGGAGGATGGCAAATATGTGCAGTTACCAGGAGCATAGTTTTGCAAAATACTATTGCAAACACGAAACTGTCGCAAACGGAAGACACAACACTTTGGCATTTGTGAAAGCATGTAAAATATGCAAACAGAAGGCACAACAGTTTCACATTTGCTGAAAACATGTAAAATACTTTGCAAAATACTGTTGCAAACACAAAAGTGTAGCAAATGCATAACACGACAGTTTCACATTTGCAAAAGTGATTTGTGAAAGTATTATCAGGGAATGTCCAAAATCCTGTTTTGGGGCTTGTAAACCCCAAAACAGCATATGTGTAGTCTGTGTTATGAGTTGGTGGCAGATGGGGCCCAAGATGCACAGTTGTCCATAGTGATATGTGTTTGTGAGCGTAGAACATCCAGGATCAGAGTTAGCAGTGACAAGCCATGCCACAGCCTGACAACTGTTGGTGCGTGGAAAATGGAAGCATGGGCATATGGTTTTGTGGTTTAGATAGTTGTATGTTATTTCTGTTACCTGCTGCTGGTTGAGTGTGATTGGTTGTGTTGCCTTGGTCCTTCCCCTACATGCATGAATGTGTGTGGTAGTGGTGGGTGTGGGTGGAAGCACAGTTAGGGTTTTGAACCCTAACACTGAATTTCCTGTTTTGTCACTGTGGAACAACCCCTAACTGATGCATTAACAGAGTTTTTAGCCATGAATTTCACTTCTTTTTGAGAATGTGCAATATAAATAGTGAATGGTATGTGGTGGTCCATGCTGCCCATTTCAGCATAATAACCGTATCAGTGATGCTAACGGTAACAGTAATGCTATCGCTAATGGTAACGGTAATGTTGACACCAATGGTAACAGTAACACTAATGGTAATGCTAACAGTAACGGTAACAGTAACACAAGGAAATGCATATGCTAACGCTTAATGGTAACGGTAATGCAAACGATACCGCAAATGCTAATGGTAATGGTAACAGTGATGCAAAAGCACACACAAACACAAACAGTAACACTAACAGTAACAGTAACCATCATGGAAATGCCAAGAGAAACACAAACGGTAATGGTAGCAGAGATGCAAATGGTAATGGTCATGGTGAAGCAAATGCACATGGTAATGGTAACAGGAATGGCAAAGTAAACATGAATGGAAACGCAAACGGTAACAGTAATGCAAATGCAAATGTTAATGCAAATGGTAACGCAAATACTAATGGTAACAGTGATGCAACGCAAATGATAATGCAAATGTGTACAGAAATGCAAACGCTAATGGTTACCGTAACACAAACACAAACACAAATGGTAACAGAAATGGTAACAAAACACAAATGGTAACGGGTAATGCAAACGGAAGTGCAAACGCAAACGGTAATGATAATGCCAACGGTGATGCAAAAGGAAACAGTAATGCAAACAGTAAAAGCAGAAATGTAAACACAAATGCAAATGGTAATGCAAACGTAAACAGAAATGAAAATGGTAACGGTAATGCAAATGGAAGTGCAATGCAAATGCAAACATAATGGTAACACCAATGGTGATGCAAACGGAAACGACAATGCAAATGGTAATCAAAATGTAAGCACAAACACAAATGCTAACAGTTATGATAATGGAAATGCAATGTTAACGCAAACAGTAACGGTGACACAAACAGAAACACTAACGCAAACAGTAACGAAACACAAGTGCAAATGTTAAAGCAAATGATAATGGTAATGGTAACAGTAATGCAAATGGTAATGATAATGGCAATGCAAACGGAACAGAAATGCAAACGGTAATGGTTATGGTGAAGCAAACAGAAGCACAAATGGTAATGGTAATGGAAACGGTAACGGAAACACAAATGGTAACGGTAATGCAGACGCAACACAATGGTAATGGTAATGCTAATGGTGATGCAAAGGAAACAGTAACACAAACGGAAACACAAGTGCAAATGCAACGCTAACAGTTACAGTAACACAAATGCAAATGGTAATGCAAATGGTAACAGTAATGCAAACACAAGCACAAATGCAAATGCAAATGGTAATGCTAACGGTGACACAAATGGAAATGCTAATGCAAAGGTAACGGAAACGCAAGTGCAAAAGTAAACACAAATGCTAATGGTAATGCTAACGCATACACTTTGTGTCCAAAACAGGTGCATCAAGAACCACAGTGAATACAAAGAATGGGGGCATAATAGTGGCCCTCGGACAGGAAAATGAGCACTTGGAATACTAAATTGCTTATATCTCAGGAACTGTATGACGAGAAAAAAATTAAAATGTCATATTATTTATGACTTTCCAGGCTAGTTATGTACTTGGGCTAAGAATTTTGTAATGAAAAGTCTGTATCGCGAACTGTTTTCGAGGTACGGGACCCAAAAGGCGTGATGAACACCATAATGTTATCCTGTGGGAAAATTGTCAACTCAGAGTGCTGTAACTTTGGAACCCTGTCATATTTTTAGCAACAAAATACAAAAGGCACATCTGTGGATTATTGGCTTTCTTCCTGCAAATTTCAGATTAAAAGACCAAACCATTGGTTTGCAGGAGGGTGGCAAAGATTTCTGTTGTTTTGGCCATACTTTGCAAATTACTTTAGCAAATCATGACACATCTCGAAAAAAAATCACAAAACGTTCCTTCAAACAACATGAAGCCTTGTTGTATTCTGACTATTGCAGTTAGCCCCTGCACTCAACTGCCCCCCCAGCACTCAAACAGCCCTGGGAGTAGAGGGTTAATTTCTATGCAGAGCATAGAATGTTGAGCTTGAGCTCAGTTCAAACCTCTGTCTGCTGCACTTTGAAGCGCAACCATCAGATTCTTTACTCCACCTAACTGAACAGTCGTTCAAGATTTCTCCTTTGCTCGTGGTTCTGAAAGTCGTTAAAGTCCTCAGTTTTACTGATTATTTTTCATAAGTTTCGTTCAGATCTCTGTCTATGGTACAGTAAATACTAGGTAGTGAACTAGACATAGTAAACTTGTGGAAATTGTAAAATTGATTTTTCGACTCGTTCAGCTGAACCGCCATTTAGTGAATTATATATTCTTTCTTTCTTTGTTTCTAAACTTAGAGTGTGGTTACTGGTTCTTATTGGTTTTAAAAATGCATTTTCTTGTGTTTTTTCCAATACCTGTGACACGTTAGAAACCAATAAGGGTGTCTTGTCTGGTTGTTTGCCATAAAAGGGTAAGTTTGTGCTTAGGATGACTACGCTTGAGAAACCCAAAAGAAAAACCGGCCCACTGGGTTTCAACACTGCAGTGTGTGTGGGGAGGTCTTTGCTAGGGCTGATCTGAACACCACCTGTGTTTATTGTCTGGGGTTTGACCACTTCGATTCAGACTGCCAAATCTGTAAAATTTCCCTAAGTCTACCCTGGAAACAAGATTATGTAGGCTTAGGGATAAGGAGGCCGAGAAGTCCGCTGACCCGGATGGCCAGCCCGTTCGGTTCCGACTGAACCTGAGAGACTGCCCTCTGACCAGGGCGATACTTCTTTGGGCAAGAGGAGAGTGATCCTGAGGGACTGGTTCCTACAAAAAGAAAAAGAAAAGAAAAATCATCCGGTTTGAATCCAGAGACCCATTTTCCGACTGCTGAAGAGATTGCCAAAGAGATAAGGATTGTAGAATCACTTCACCCAGTTCCATCTGATCCGCGCCTTCTAGCAGGCACTCGGTTCAGTCAGTTCCTCCAGTTCAAGATTATGCCCTGAAAATTTCTATGAACTGGATTTGGGGTGAAGATTATGATGATGATGATGACGATGGTGTGGAAGGTCTGGTTGAGCACACTGAACTGGATGTCTCCCCAGACAGGCCTTCTGGTGTTTCCCTCCTAGGCTTTCTGAGTCCCCTTCCCACTACATGTTTTACAGGAAAGTGGCAGAAACCCTCCAGCTCCTGTGGAAGAAGCTGTAGAGGAACAAGAGGAACCTGATTGTGTGGAGATGATGGACATCCCAGAGTCCAAGAGACTGTCTATTCCCTTCATAAGTCTTTTGGGAAACAGACACAAAAGATTTTAAAACTCCAAATTCTGTACCTCCTGTTGACAGAAGGATGGACAAAAGGTACACCTTATCAGGTTCAGGTACAGAGTACTTGTATCAACAATGCAGCCATGTTGGGGTTGTGCAGACTGCAGCCTGTGATAAGGCTAATATACCCTTGTCTTCACACCCCCAGATAAAGACTCTAGGAAGCTGGATGCCATGACAAAGAAACAGTACATGGCATCTGCCTTGAGACTCAGGCAGGCTAATTATATGGCTCTATGCAGCCAGGTACCAGAAGTCCAGGTGGGCACTGTACTGGCACTGGCAGCAGGCCTCCCCAGCTAGCCTCAGAGCTGAGGGGTGGCTGCTGATGGGATTGAGGCATCTAAGGTACAGTTCCATGCTGCTGTGGACTCCAATGATGTGTCATCTAGAGTCATGGCTACATCTGTGGCTCTT
The DNA here is from genome assembly GCA_016271365.2 of Neoceratodus forsteri. Classification (NCBI taxonomy): domain Eukaryota; kingdom Metazoa; phylum Chordata; order Ceratodontiformes; family Ceratodontidae; genus Neoceratodus; species Neoceratodus forsteri. The sequence goes on from CM028137.1 coordinate 648,756,256, forward strand.
CGGAGGATGGCTTGGCTCAGATGTACTAGCCTTCTCACAGGACATCCAGGCTAAGGCCATGGATTTCCTGTGGTGGTCATTCTCTGTTTGGGGAGCAGACAGAGAATTACATGAAAATATGGATGAGTATAGGACCACCTTTAGGAGTGTGCAGGCCAAGGAAAGGCAGGCAACTCCTCAGAGGCAGCAAGCTAGGGACAGGGGCAGGCCTTTCCATAGGCCTTCTACTAAGCACAGGCCTCTTCTCCTTTCCTCAGAGGTGGTTCTTCAGAGGGAGAGGCAGAAGGGGATGAGCATGGCTGCTTCCACCCCTCAACCTAAGCTTCTGCCAAGCAGACATCCTGATGTGTCAGCCCGGGTTGACTCCCCATTCCTGTAGGAGGCAGGCTGGCTTACGTCATCCAGGACTGGATGTCTGTTACCTCAGACAAGTAGATCCTGGAGGTGGTAAGCTCTGGGGCTGGTTCTCAGCTTCAAGAAATTTCCAAAGCTGAGGGCCAGATCTTTGCCACCTGCAAGCATCTCTGAAACCATTGCCCTAGAGGCAGAGGTTTCATCTCTACTGGCTCTAAAGGCTGTAGAGAGAGTTCCTACATTGCACAGGGACAAAGGTCTGTACTCCAGGTACTTCCTTACCCCAAAAAGGCAGGGAGTGGCGACCCATCATAGACTTAAGATACCTGAACAAACATCTTTTAAAACCAAAATTCAAAATGGTATCTCTGGAATAATCCTTCCTCTAAGGCCAGGGACTGGCTAGCCTCCCTGGACTTAAAAGATGCTTACTTCACATTCCCATCAGGTGCTCCCACAGAAAGTACCTCAGGTTTGAATTGCCTTCAGTCTATTACCAGTTCAAAGCTATGTCCTTCAGCCTGACATCAGCTCCAAGGGTATTCACAAATGCCTAGCAGCAGTAGTAGTGGTCTTTTAAGAAGGAAAAATATTTCCATATTTCCATACTGGATGATTGGCTCATTGTGGGTCAGTCCCCAGACCAAGTCAAATCAGACCTGCAAGTGACTCAGCAAGTGCTCACTTCCTAGATTCCTTCTCAATCTTCCCAAGTGAGTTCTCGAGCCTGTTCAGCTCCTCACCTTCATAGGGGCAGAGTTGGATAAGGTCAAAGCAAGAGCTTTTCTTCCCTGGAAAGGGCAAGGGCTATTGTAGAGCTGGCTTCTTCATTCCACCTTCTGGTCTCTCAGCCAGCAAGACACTTCCTTCAGCTTCTGTGCCACATGGTAGCTTCTACAGCAGTGGTCCAAGGGCCAGATTTCAGATGAGAGACATTCAGTTACACCTGAGGATCTTTTGGTCTCAGAAGAAAGATTCTCTAACCAAACTAGTTCCAGTGACTCAGACTCTGATCCAGGCTCTCCAACGGTGGCAGGATCAGGGCACCCTCAGGCAAGGAGTCCCATTCATCACTCAGTCTCACTCTGTGGTCCTAACTGTGAATGCTTCTCTATTGGGGTGGAGAGCCCATCTGGGGTCTCACAGCCCAGGACTGTGGTCCCTCAGGAATCCCTTCTTCATATCAATCTCTTGGAACTCAGGGCAGTCTTTCTGGCCCTGCAAGCTTTCTTTCAGTCAGAACAAGGTGGTTCAGGTCAGGAAAGACAACACCACCACCATGTGGTACATCAACAAGCAGGAGGCACTCGGTCCACAGCCTTGTGCATGGAAGCCATGAAATTGTGGTCTCTAGCTTGTTCTCTGCAGACCTCTTTGATAGCAGTCCACCTTCCAGGGAAGTACAATGTGCTAGCAGATGCATTGAGCAGGATCTCCCAGGGCCATCACAAATGGTCCCTGGACCTTCTGGTGTTGAAAGTGATTTTTTTAAGGTGGGGCACTCCAGAGATAGATCTCTTTGCAGCCCCAGACAATCACCAACTTCCTCTGTTTTGTTGCAGACCCCAGTCTTGGGCTCAGTCCCCTGGATGCTCTGATTTTGAACTGGGAAGGAAATTTCTATATGCCTTCCCTCCCTTTCCTCTACTGTTCAAGGTTCTGGTCAAGATAAGGTCACAACCCTACAAAATGATTCTGATTGTTCCAGACTGGGCCAGGCAGCCTTGGTACCCCTGTTGCTGCCCTAGCCATCCATATTTCCCTGTCTCTTCCCAGGAACTACAACCTGTTACCCTCCTCTCAGGGGAGAATTTGGTACCCCATTCTTCAGTCTCTCAATCTCAAAGCATGGCTCTTGAAGAGTTAGAGTATGCAGATTTGCATCTGTCCCAAGGGGTTCTGGATATTCTCAAAGCCTCTTGAAAGCCTGCCACCAGAAAACTTATAACTCCAAACAGAAAGGATTCGGCATTTGGCATTCCAAGAAGCATATATCCCCAGATGCTACTGAATTGTCTACAGTTCTGGATTATATGGTTAATGGCCTAGGCCTCAGACCAGCTACCTCAAAGTACCTTTGTCAGCTGTTTCTGCTTTTCTGTCAGTGGGAAAGTCTTTCTCACTGTCATCTCACCCTGTATTCTGTACATTTTTCAAGTGATTGCTTCATACCAATCCCCTTTAGGATCCTACCCCTGCTTGGGATCGTAATGTTTGCATTGCTCAGCTTATGCAACCCTGTTTTGAGCCTTTGTCTTCAGCAGAACTTAAGTACTTGACTTGGAAAACTGTGTTCTGGTAGCTATTACCTCTGCCAGGCATATCAGTGAATTGCAAGCTCTGTAAGTGCAGCCCGATTTTATCTCATTCCATAAACATAAGGTGGTCCTTAGAACTAATAGAAGGTTTTACTAAAGTGGTTTCAGATTTTCATCTGAACCAATCTATGTCTCTCCTGTGTTCTTCACTGATCATTCTTTTTCAGGAGAAAGAAGTTTACACAGTTTGGATGTTAAAAGAGCCCTCAGTTGCTACATTGAGCATATTAAGGCTCACAGGTTTGACTCCTCCAGTTGTTTCTCACTTATGGGAAGTGGGGAAGGGAAAACCTGCCACTAAGAGAACAATTGCCAGGTGGATTGTATCTTGTATTCAATTCTGCTATGAGAAACTAGGCAAAATACCTCCCTCAGGCCTAAGGGCTCATTCGACTAGAGGTGCAGCTGCTTCCTGGCTGTGCCAGGGATATTCCTTGCTAGAGATATGTAAAAGCAGCCACCTGGAAAACAGGCCATACATTTGCCAAGCATTACCCCTGGACATCCAGGCTAGGAGTGATGCTCGGTTTGGTACAGCAGTACAGCAGAGCCTATTCCCAAGGTAGGTTTGATTCCCTCCTCCATGGAGGTACTGCTTGTAGTCTGCAATAGTCAGAATACAGCAAGACTTCATGTTGTTTGAAGAAAAAATACTCACCTTAGTAATTATGTTTCTTCTAATGGAGTCTTGCTGTATTCTGTCCTCCTTCCTGCCTCAGAACCTGTTTTTGGAAGTGGGCTGGCAGGTGCAGTGTTGCACCCAGGAGTGCATTTTGGCACTCCTTCCTTTTAGAGAGGGGTTTACATTATTAATTTAACAGTCTTAAGTTGTTCACTACCTGGTTTTTGATTTTGATTTCTTGACTTGAGTGTTTTGGGGATCCAAAATATTTGGTTGCCATTTGGCTAGTAAAATGTTACAATTTCCACATAGTAGTTAGTATTAGCTCATAACAATCTGACAGTTCCCTTCAAAATGCAGCAGACAGAGGTTTGAACTGAGCTCGAGCTCAACGTTCTATGCTCTGCATAGAAATTAACCTCTACTCTCCGGGCAGTTTGAGTGCTAGGGCTAACTGCAATAGTCAGAATACAGCAAGACTCCATTAGAAGAAACATAATTACTAAGGTGAGTAATTTTTTCATCTGTGACACTATTTTGGAAAGTACTTTTTACAAAAATTTGAAAACATATTTCCAGGAGGTTTAACCTCCCAAAAAAAAGATATGGCTAGCATCCTCCAGGACTCGACTAGGTGAACACAACAAGAACTGTGTCCCTAGAGAGTCCCAATTTTAAAGAGGAAGTCTGGTCAAAAGTACTACATTGCAGAATTAGAATCAGCCTATCCTCAATAAATCTCATACCAAAAACTAAGTTTCTTTGTTACTTTGTTTTAAAGTTATGAGATATTTTGTAACACTGATTTCACTCCCTGTTCAAAAGCCAGTTTCAGTGAAATGTCACTGATGATGTCACTACCAGAACTCATAGACTAGTCCTCCCTGTCAACAACCTCATAGGACCTTTCTCGTCAAAGTTATCAAACTGTAGATATAGGCCCAGATATTCAAAGAGTTGAGCCATGCGCATAGGGCTGCTCCCGCGCAAGTCCGAAATTGTGCCATCTCATGATATTCAGCAGGAGGCAGTCATACTTAAAATCATGCTTATGAAAGAGCACAATGATAATGAAGGCATGTGCAACCAAGGGGAGGAACCATGCATAAATGGCGCAGTGTGATATTCAAAGACTTGCGCCTATGCGCAATAGTGGAGCAAGTGGAAGTTGCGCCATAGCAGAAATGAGCCAAAATAAAAAGGAGCAAGGAAGAGGCACAAGAACACTACAGGAAGCCACCATGTGTCAGAGGCAGAGGCAGACAGACAGGGCAGGAGGCACAAACAGGGCAGGCCAGGCAAAGATCACCTGAACAGCCAGGCACAGGGAAGGTGGGAGCCACACAGCACAGAGGCCAGCACAGGCAGGTGTACCCGGTGCAGGGAGTAGCAGCCAGGACAGCGGGGAATACAGCAACAGCTGCCGGGGTGAACACAAGCTAGGGACATGGCCAGTGCCACTTCCACATGGAGGCCATAATGAGGGGGTGAGAAGGTGGGCGGCAGGGGGCGTGGCCGTGGAAGAGACCCGTGGTATACCCCAACAGGCAGTACCAAGCCACACCAGCTTTGGAGCTGTACACTGATACTGAGATTGTGGGCTGGTACTGCCTGAACAGGGCATTTGAGGTGGCTCTGTGAGCTGTGCAGTGATGTGATGCAGGCACCCACACAACGGAACCATGCCCTGTCAGTGGAGACCAAGGTAACAGCCTGCATGTGCTTTCTCACCACGGGTACCTTCCAGACACCAACTGGGGACACTGGAGGCATAACCCAGTCCAGCTACGTCACGCCCCTCACCCAATTCCTCAGCGCACTGCTGCCACATGCTGAGAGTACATCCATTTCCCCAGGACAGTGGCGGAGCGCACAGCAAACATACAGGAGTTCCACAGGGTAGCACTTATGCCTGGCATGCTAGGGGCAATAGACTGCACCCATGTGGCCATATCAAGACACCACCTGGCCTCAAGGGGCCACATATATAAATCGCAAGGGCAATGCTAGCATCAACTGCTAGGTGGTGTGCGATGCCAGAGGATGCATCATCAATGTCTGGGCCACGCATCCTGGGGAGCACATGATTCTTTCATCTGGCACCAGCTGGCACTGTGCCACAGATTTGAGAGTGGGGACATCCCCACTGGACACCTAGTTGGTGAGTATGCAAACCACATGGACAATCATAGGGCCTGGGGGCATGGCCAGAGGTGGCATGGGTAGTGGCCTACATGGCCTGGGGCAGGGCGATGCTGATCACCAAACTAACCTCTGCCATCTACACACAGGTGACAGTGGATCATACTCCTTCCCGGCTGCTCACACCCTACCGGTGACGCAACCCCATCACAGCAATGTCTACAATGAGGCACACGCCACCACACATAATGTCATTGAGCGGGTGTTCGGGATGCTGAAGGCACAATTCTGTTGCCTGGACACCTCTGGCAGTGCCCCACAGTATAGCCCCTCAAAGGCCTGCAGGATATTCCTGGCCTGTTGCATCCTGCACAACATGGCCAATGATTGTGGGATAGCAGTACAGGTCGAAAGGGGACAGCAATAGGGATGCTGGTGACGATGGTGATGGGCAGCCCCTTGGGCGACGGGACCCCGACTGCTCTGGCTGGCACAGCTGCACCGGACACCATCACAGGAGGAGCACTTCAGCCAACCCAGGTAAGTCATGGGGCCATGCACAACCACCAGTGGCCAAGGCACAACCCACAAACACGAATGGACACACACCGGTCTGCATGTCGTCAAGGGAAGTGGCAGGGCACAGAGGCACACACACAACCAGGGATGGGTGAGAATTACATGTCATGCTGAAGAACACACACACACACACACACACACACACACACACACAATGCAACAAACATGCACAGAGGGCAGAAGGCACACTCGACCCAGAACGCACACCTTAGCAACACACATGTCCACAGGCCACCACGCCCACTGCCTGTCCATGTGCATGTGTCAGATGCTGAGCACCATTGCACATTGGTGTACAGCGCAATGCAGGCATCATCATGCACACGCAACTGCGGACAGCAGCTGGGAGGTGTGCAGGTGGACTGTGTGTCCGCGTGCATGTCAGGGTACCCACCCGCACTGCCCACTGACACACACAATGCACACAGGACAGCACCAGACAGTAGCCACGCTGGGGAGACAGGTCAGTCATGCGACACAGTGCCACGGCCACCATGGATGCATGGGCTGCCCCACCGAGACCTGCCAGCACTGGCAGGCTGACCACTGGCCTCATGGGGTGGCACCGATGGTCCCCAGGGTTCCACTGCATGAACGCGACCATGCTCATGCAGGGGTCTGCAGCGCGACTGAACATGCCTGCACCAGGAGTGCTGGGGATGCCCACAGCTGAACCCGGTGTCGACAGGGTGGGAGTCACATGATGCCAGCAATGGGGGTGGATAGTGCACTGCGTGGTGTCCGCGATGCATGGGCACCTGACAGTGTGCCCATTGTGGCCATGACAGCAATGAATGCCTGTGCATGCCTGTCAATGGCAGCGGTCACATCCTCCCGCAAATGGTCCATCCCTGCCAGGATCAGTGCAGTGTCCCTGCTGCGACGCCTCTGCCCGCCCAGAGCCACACACAGTGCATCCACGGATGTCGCAGTCGCATCTGCTGCTGGACTGATGCTCGCAGGGTGTGCTCATCCAAAGGTCATCAGCCTCTCGGCATCCTGTCCCTCAGGGTGTGCAAGGCTCTGATGTTCAGCACCCCTTGAGGGTGGGTGTTATGCACCAGGACCAGGTCTGGGCATGTCCACAGGTGGTGCACAGATGCCGCCGCTGAACCCTGTACCCCAAGCCCAGTGGGCGACTGCTGATGCTGCTCCTCCAGCTGCCACACCCAGGGCTCAGTGGTGCCACCGCAGTGGCTGCAACAGTCCCACTGCCCTGAACAGACACCAGTGCTGCTCCACTGGTGCTAACAGAGCACAGCCTGGGACTGTGCTGACATGCAGGCCTCCACGGTGGCACCACCCACAGCCATGGGCGCAAATTGCCCTGCTGTGAGTCCATCCTGTTGCACACATGTGTCACTGCCATGACAGTCGTGTCATCATCACTGGTGCGGACTCTGCCCTGGCCACAGCCACAGCGTGCTGGCATCCGTGGACGCCAGCATGCTGGGACACAGGCAGGGCTTCCTCCACACCTGTCACAATGACATCAGTGTGGACAGCCAGGTGGCCCCACTGTTGCAATGATCCACAGATACCTGTGGAGGTGGATGGTCCCACCTCCGACTCCATCCGACTGTCCGCAGTGGACAGGCCCACCATCGCTGACCCATGCAGATGCTCAGGATCTGTAAGGGAAAGCAAAGTTGTGTTACTGCGTGTGATCTACCCTGCCCCCATAGACAGACCATGACTTACCATGCAGTGATGGGCTACCACCCATCTGGAAGCCACCACCTGAACACCCTCAATGGCACTGTGCTGCATGCTTCCAGCAAGCCTCTCTCTCCACTGGGGTCAGCTGTACCACCTCCAGCTGTCCCCACCTGTTGCAGCACATGCTGCCCTGATGGCAACCACCTCTCCTTTACCCTCCTCCTGTCTGTGCCCATCTTCTTCTAACTCCTGCATGGAGTGCTGGTGGCTGCCATGCAGGTTCACGGCACATGCCACCTCCTCCCATGCAGCAGCACGGGCCTGAGGAGTCCCCGCGCTCACTGAGCAGTGGATCCTGACCCAGGTAGGCCTAGAACAGGGCCTCAGTTTCAGCTTTTGTAAAGTTCAGCCTCCTCCTCCTCCCACCACTGTTTTCTTCCTCTCCAACAACCTGCTTGGTCATTATGTAGCCTGTAAGAATGGCAGTTGTTACCTGTGACTGTGCAGCCCCATGCATGTCCTGAATCCACAGTCCACACTCCCAAACAGCATGCAACTCATCAATAAACTGCAGTAACGACTATGGCCACTGCAGCACATTGTCACACCTTTATAGAGCAATCCATGCAAATGAGGCAAGGAGCAACTTTAAGTAGATGCAAATTGCAGTGCTGCACCATTGAATGGTTGATTAGATGGTTTGCATATGATGGCTGAATATCGCGCTGTTGCGCTTTGCACAATTGTGTTGAACGTGTTGAGCCAATGGCGCGGTCCTGTGACATGCGTAGTACACCTCACCGCGCATGCCCGGTTGTTGACACAGGCATCTGCCGCGCTGATGATGTGCTGTGCAAGTAGGCAATGCAGGGCATGGCCACCATTGTGCCAGTGGCGCTATAGCGATGGTCACTACATGGTGCGTGGCACTGGGGCCATCATAGGCACAATGGCCCAACTGCTCACTAGTCTGCTGTGGTGCTGGCACAAGCAGCTAATCACGCCACATGCATTGTCATCCAATGGTGCTGTGTGTGGCCTTGTGCCAGAGACCCTTGACCCTGTGCCCGACCTTTGCCCCTTGGTGCCATGCATGAGGCATGGTGCACCCTATCGCACTGTTCAGTAACAGAGCGATAGGGAATGGCAGCGCTGTACTGCGCAGCATCTGCACATGGGGAGCCATGCTGTAGAGCCATATTGCCTACTATATCTGCTAGGATGGTGCGCAGATGGGCAGCACAGTGGACAGCAATTGAACTGGCCAATCTGGTGGCCATTGTGGAGCCACACCATGGGCCTCTTTGGGGAGGCTCCCTGGACATGCAGGACCCAGGTGTGGCAGGAGGTAGCCACTGCCCTGGAAGAGGCCACCAGATGGAGGCATAGTGCAGAGCAGTGCAGGCACCAATATGGTGACCTGCGGAGGAGGGAGCCGGAGCTACTGGTCTGGACTGCGGGCACGTGCCAGGAGGGGCACGGTGCCACATCCAGGTAGGGGTTCCATCAACACACTTTTATAGTCCATATGGGTCACAGTGTTATATGTGTCCAGCACATAGGGAGGGACCATATGGGGTTGGCCGTGGCGGTGTTCACAGGGTGTGGGGTGGGTGGGTCTGGCTGGGTGGAGGACACACACCTTGGGGCAGGGGACTTTGCTTGGAATGTACTGATGTTCTTCTCTCCTTTTTTCCCCACAGGCCCAGACAAACTCCGCAGATTGCGGGCAGAGCAGTGGAAGGAGGAGGACAGTGCAGCCAGGAGGCGAGGGCCATCACCGCCCACCTGACCGGCCCGATGAGGTGAGTGCCATACATCCATGATTACTATTGCATGCTGTGTGACAGGGTGGGCAGCGGGCATGGCCACCATTCATTGACACCACTGTCATGCACGCAACTTGTTACAGTCAACACTCTCCAGCGGCAATGCATGTCTGGGTGTGTATCACTGGCGGTCTATGCGCTACACCAGGTGCATGGCTGTGCCACCTGCCTTTGCATCACATAGCCATGTCACTAAATGGCCACGGTGGTGCTGTGCATGACTTGGCGGTGGGTGTGCAGCATTCTGCATGGCTGTATGCACCTGGGTGGGCAGGTCCTGTGGACGTGATCACTGTGGGTGGTCACACACCATCACAGTGGTATGTCCCATGACCGTAAGCCATGCACAGTGGGCGGGCTGTATGGGGTTGTGCATTTACACCTATTGACTGTGCTCCCTTGTCCTAGGTACAGCCCATCTCAGGGACATTCGGGATGCCTTATGGGAGATCCTACAGCTGGCCCATGAGTCCCTCGACATTCTAAGGAGGCTGGACATGATGGGGTGCTGTGAGGCACAGAGGCCAGAGGTCCCAGAGTCCAGAACGGCGGTCCAGATAGGGGTCCTTCGTCCATTACTTCCCTACTCCCTGAACCCACCTCACACCCTCCTGTCCCATCCCATTTGTCCACCCTTCCCCACTCCACCCCACCTTGTTTGTGACCCCAAGCTTGTATATAGTTTTATTCTTGTACATAGTTCACTTTTTATTTTCAATACATTTGATTTTGATATGAATACTGTGGTGGTCTCTGATTTGCAGTGGGCTATAGGTGCTCAGCTGCAGTGGTGTGCATGGCATCAGGGGTGGTGCAGTCATGGGTATGTGTGTGTGTCCGTGTGGAGTGACTATGGTGTGGGGTAGATATCAGTCAGTGTCTGTGTTGTGTGTGTTGTTCCCTGTGCACTGCATAACTGTGTGCAGTGGTTCATGGTGCATGCGCTGTGTCCATGGTGCACCCATCAGCCCATCCATGGCCTGTGCAGCCACACATATGCCTGTCTGTGACCTGGACAGTCCACTGGCATGTCAGTGGTGGAAGTCCCTGCAGGCAGACACTGAACCCGTCATATGCTGGGTTGCCCCTGTCACTGGTGTGGTGCATACCTGGCTCGGGTGGCACTGTGGGCACCACACTCATTGTCCCACCTCCATGCTGTGCCTTGTGTGTGTTGCAGGGATGTGCCCCACTGTCTGTGGCTTGTGCTGTGGGTGACTACTGGTGGTGTACAGCGTTCACAGTGCCTGCACAGGGTGGCTGGCACTCCAGTGCCATGGTGGACTGCGGTTGTGTGTACACTGCTTACATGGGCCCACAGTGGGGCTTGTTGCCCCACCACTGCGTCCCTATGTTGGTGTGCCCTTGGGTATGGGTGGGTGTCTGTCCATACCTGTGGCATCCAGTGTGGTGCATGCTTTCATGAACCACTGTGGGGTGTCTGTGCTGGCTGTTGTGGCCAGTGGTGGGTCAGGGTGTGTCACTGGAATACTGTGCAGGGTGCTGTACCACTGGTGGTGTCAAGGGCATGCCCTGTTCCATGTGGGTATCTCTTGTGCTGATGCATGGTCAGTCTCTCAGCAGTACCTCAGGGGACTGTGCATGGTGGCACTGTGTCTGCGTTGTTGCATTGCGTGTGCTGCAACCCACTGATGGGTGCTCGTGGTGGGGCTGGCTTGCATGGTTCTGTGGTGCACAGGGTTGCATTTCACAGTGGGGGTGGTGGCATGCATGGGATTTCCTGCAGTGGTGGTCACTGCTCATCGGGGTGTCTGGGGTCACGGTGCAGGTGTGCTCTGCACTGGGGGATGGTGTGGCACGGGGTGGTCTGCCTTCCTTGTGTGCCAGTCACAGCTTGCTGGTAGGTGTGATGGGGCACCATGGCCAGGCTGTGGGTTGGTTGCTTGTCTCCATGGGCCAGTGGTTATTCCAGCCCTCCTCAGTTGTGCTGTGCTTGGGGTGTGGGGGATGATGTCTGTTCTGCTGTGTGTTCCTGTGCCCACCTGTGGCATGGGTGGTGGGCCCCTACCTCCTGATTGTGCAGTTACATTGCTCTGCAGCTGGGGGCTCCCTGGTTGTGCTATGGCACCTCTGGACTGCTCAGCTGAACATCCCTTGTTGCGCTATGGTGCATCAGATCTGCTCAGCTTCCCTCCCTAGTTGCACTATGGCGGGTGCGATATTCAGTCGTCATCTGTAGGCACAATTTGGCCTGCTCTGTTTTTGAATATCACGTCTCTTGCGCATGGGTGCAAAAGACTTGCTTGCTCCTGCTATTGTGCACTTTTGGGTGCAGTTTGAATATCTGGCCCATAGTATTTATTTAAAAACAAAACTGACACAGGGTTGCCTTTAGTGCTTGCATTTCCAGAATGTTCAGATGCATGGTACTGTACTTTAGAATGCATTAGGAAGTGGTTTTGGAATGCAGCACTGAACAAAGTACAGACTGTCAAAGTGATGCAATTTCTAGAATGTTGGGGATGTAATCTCAGCATGTGGAAGGGATTGCCATCTCACAGTGTGGTAGGACACTCAATCTATGAATGCAACAGGGACACACATCGAAGAATTTAGTGGGGACAGGCAATTTGAAATTTAAGTAAGGATGTACACTGTTGGAATATGGCAGGACACACCATTTTATTTTGAAACTGCTTGTCCTTGCCAATTCTAGAATTGTATGCTTCCACCACATTTTAAAATTGTGCATCACATCCCCACCACAATCCAACATTGTGCAGCACAGCCATATTCCAAAATAGTGTATCCCCACCACATTCCAAAATTGTACATCCACACCACATTCCAAAGTTGTGTTTCAATGCCACATTCTGAAACTGTCACCATCACATTCTAAAATTGTGTCATTGCCACATTCTGAAACTCTGCATTACCACCACATTCTGAATCTGCACATCACTGCCACATTCCAAATTGTACATCACTGCCACATTCTGAAACTGAGCATCAGCGCTACATTCCAAAACTGTGCATCACCACCACATTCTGAAACTGTGTGCCACTGCCACATTCTGAAACTGTGCATCACCACCACATTCTGAAGTTGTACACCACACCCACATTCCAAAGTTGTGCATCACCACCACATTCAAAGTTTGCGTCACTGCCACATTCAGTAGTTGTGTGTCACTGCCACATTTCAAAGTCATGCATCAATGCCACATTCCAAAGTCATGCGTCACCACCACATTCCAAAGTCATGCATCACCACCACATTCCAAAGTCATATGTCACTGCCACATTCCAAAGCTGTGCATCACCACCATATTCCAAAGTTGTGTGTCACTGCCACATTGCAAAATTGTGTGACACCGCCATATTCCAAAGTCATGTGCTCACCACATTCTGAAGTCGTGCATCACTGCCACATTCTGAAGTCATGTGGCACCACCACATTCTGAAACTGTATGTCAGTGTCACTGCTACATTCCAAAATTGCACATCATCGCCACATTCTGAAACTGTGCATAATTGCTACATTGTGAAATTGTGCATCAGCCACATTCTGAAATTGCATGCCAGCCACATTCCAAAACTGCGATCAGCCACATTCTGAAATTGCATGTCATTGCCACATTCTGAAATTGTGCATCATCGCCACATCCTGAAATTTGCATCACCGCCACATTCCAAAAACTGGGTGTCACTGCCACATTCTGAAATTGTGCATCACTGCCACATTCTGTAACTCGTGTCTCTTCTACATTCTAAAATTGTACCTGCCTGCAACATTCTGAATTTGTGTGTACATTTCCATGCTCCAGTATTGCCTGTCATTGTCACATTCTGAAAATGTGCATTCCCACCACATTCCAAAACTGCACATCCCCACCACATTCTGAAGATGAGTATTCCTGCAACATTCAAAATTTGCATGCTCAAGTTACATTCCAAAAATTATGTATCCCTGCCTCATTCTGAAATTCCATGTGGCTACCAGATTCTGAAACTGTGTCACTGTCACTTTCTGAGATTTCGTGTCCAAGCAGCATTCTGAAATTGAATGTTGCCACCACAATCTGAAATCAAGCATACCAACCACGTTTTGAAATTTTGCATCACTACACCACATGCTAAATTAATCCATCCAAGACACATTGTGAAATTACATATCCCTACCACCATCCACAACTATTTGTCTCCAGCATTTTAAAATTGTGTATCTCTGCCACATTCTAAAACTTGTATGACAATGCCACATTAGGAATTTTAGCATCCCTGCCACTTTCCAAGACTGTGTGTCCACATACTATCTGAGATTGTGTCATTGCTGCATTCCACAATTGCTGTCTGGTGACATTTTGAAATCTCATCCGTGCAATATTATAAAAATTGCACATATGTTTGCCATTCTAAAGCCATGTTTGCCACTGTATTCCACCCCGTCACATTCTTAAGTACTGTACCTTGCATCTGACATTATGGAAATGCATGACTTGACTCACCCATTGTCAGCATTCCTTTTCCAGATGTTTAATACCACTGTAGTTGTATGTAATGTGGAGAAATAAGTCTTGTAAGGCAGTTTGCAAGAAGGACTAGGCTGTGAGATCTGGTTGTGACATCATCAGTAGCTCTTTACTGAAACTAGCTTTTCTGAACAGGCAGTACATTTGGGGTTACAAAATGACTTGTAACTTTTAAACAAAGCAACTTAGATATCTCATTTTGCATGTGGCTGACTGGGGATATGCTGATCCAAGTTCTGCATTTACTGATGCTAGAAATTTTGGCCAGACTCTTCTTTAAATGCTAGGCATTTTTCTGAGCTGTAACTGAAAAACTATGGCGGACTCATGAAAGTAAAATGGTCATTGTGACAGTAAAATGGCCATTTAAGAAAGTATCACAATTGTTGTTAACTTTTCCATAGACTATAATGGGATTCAGTTTTTAATAACTTTTGAACTGTTTAATGTTTATTTCATGAAATCTTAGGCACATCGGGGACCGTGGCTGCCATGTTCCCTGAGTTTTCGGACTGAGCAGCGATAGCATGCGGACTGTGGCGTTAGCAAAGAAATGTGCTAAGAGTCTTTTTTCCTTTTGGCACTCTGCAGCTCTGCAACTGCACATCTGACCATAACGCAACTTGGCAAATCCAGAGACCTATGGTACCAGACCACACATGCAAAATTTCAGACAAATCTGTCGTACAGTGTCAAAGTTATTAAGGTGCAAAATTTGAGATTTAACCTTAAAGTGGGTACTCAATCCTAACTACAGTGGCACTACCATGCCACTATAATAGATAGATAGATAGATAGATAGATAGATAGATAGATATACTGTATATATTCATTGCAAAAACTCCATGAACACATCAGTTAGGTTACCTATTACAGCAACAAAAGTATAAAAATTTGGTGTTAGTGTTCCCAACCCTACAATCACCTAACCTCCACACACCACAGGCATTGGGGTGTGCCTTGGGGTTGTAGGACCTAACACTCACCCCATTCCATGTGCAAGGAAGTTGAGATGGTACAGTGCAGGAGAACCCTAACTGAAGTATTAAAAGAGTTGTTTTGTAATAAATTTCTACTTTCTGAGATAGTATAATAGTATCTTTATTTTACTGTGGGAGAGCAGGGTCTTTGGACCCTGTGCTCCAATCACTCCGTAGATGAACGTATGTATGAAGGTGTAGAGTGTCAAACAACAGTGACCACATTGTTATCACAGCCATCTTAGTACCCCACCTCATGTCCCCTGCCATAGAGACATTGTGAAATGCAGGGCAAACCATAATTATGTGCAACTTCAATAGCATTCTGCTCCTTGGGTGTGGAAACACATTTCAGGCAGGATGTGAAAATGACAGCTATACTTTTACTGAGGTGGCATAAAACAATTGCTATGTTGAACATTTGGTGACTAAATATTGAAAATTTGCAAAGTTACACACATGCATAAGAAAATTTAAATGACCGTGAATAACTCTGGTATTTGTGGGTATTTTTCCACCCAGTTTTCAACATGGGCTTTCTGGGACCCGCCTCATGAACACTGACACTGTCATTTTATTACTCTGTCTCAAAATGTGATTTCATGTAGTAACCATGAAATCACCTATCAGTTCTGAGTAATGAAACAACAGTGACATTGTTCATAAGGTGGGGTTCCAAGAAGCTTCATTGGAAATTTTGCAAAAATACCAATAAATGGGCAAGATATCAACACACATTCAGAATGCCATGGACAGCCATTATACAGCACTTACCTTGATTCTTCAGTTTGCCGCTTGGCTTTGAAGAGAGCAGACATGTCCCAGTCCACAGAAGATGATCTCTGGTGGTAAGTATAGGGCAAATGGGGTGGTGGATTGCTCAGTGGGAGGTCGGATAGAAGAGGGGGATGGGGAGGCCACAAGGGACCATTTTCTTTTTTCAGGATGACAAAATAAAACAAAAGGTGTTGGGGACTGTTTTCTTTTCACAGATATTGAAGCCAATGGGACACTGGGGTGGGCTCCCAGTGTCTCACAGTATTGATTGGGACATAACTGGGGACACTGGGAGTGGACTATCCAGTATCCCACACTGTCAGTGGGGTTGTAGGTTGTAGTTTACACAGGGTTTGGGCACCTGATTTTGGCAGATAAATTTAAAAATATATATATTTTGGGATACTGGGAGAGGGCTCCCAGTGTCCCATAGTGGTGGGGGTGGGGTGGATGTCTACCGCTGACACAGGAATTGGGCACCCTGATATCAGCAGAGACATTTTTTTATAAGTAAACATTTTGGGATACTGGGAGGGGTCCCCAGTGTCCCACACTGGTGGTGGGTGGGGATTGTAGTGCCGACATGGGATTGGGCACCTCAAAGTTGGCAGAAACATTTTATCTATAAATATGCTTCAGCCCCTTGGAGGCAACAAAAGGATAAAATATATTTTTATTCGGTAAAACCAACAGGTGTTTTCCTCAATGGGAGCCAAGGAGTACGATTCTGGGCTTATTTTTGAAAAGAAAATGTCCAGGAAAGATTTTGACAGTTACAGGGCTGATGTATTTTTAATTGAAGTAGTGCTACAAATGTGGCAGTTTCATAAAAGTGCCACACATTTGTAGCAGTTTCTAAGTATAGTGCCACAAATTTGCGTGGCACTACTAAGGAACGATTAAAATTATATTTCTGGCCAGTATTTAAAAAAACTAAGGCCAGAATCATGCTCCTCACTCCTGATTTGGTAGACACAGCTGTTGGTGTTTACTAAGGGGCAGTATTTTTGAAATATAGTGTTTTTCCCATTGCTAACTGAAAACAAGATGGTGGCAGCAAGGCACTAACTTTTTCATTTGAAGCAGCAAAAGTGCTTTCATGAAAGCAGAAGCTGCTTTGCACGCACATATATTTATTCCCATAGGCTATAATGAAAACTTTAAAGCTTTGTAATTTTTGAATGGATTATTTTTCACCTAACCTTCAAAAGGCACATCTGCAGCCTAGACCCATATACCCTAACAATTTCAGACCAGACCCCAAGCCCTTTTGAGGTGTGGATGAGCAAAGAATTTGCACCTAAATATTAAATTACACAGTTTTTGGTACTTCGCAGCTCAGAACTGCATCACTGACAGGAAGAAAACTTGCCACATCTGGAGATCTGTGGAGCCAATCAATCAATCAATCAATCAAATCTTTATTTATCCAGGCGGACACCGTTGAGCAAGCTCATTTACAAGGTGGACCTGCATTTGTAAAATGACAGTTATACACACATAACTTAAAGATGAGTTAAATAATGTAAGTTGGTAAAAGAATAAACTTACAAACATGAGGTGGGTGCAATAAATACAATTCCAAGTATTCACATAGGATTACATGACATTAATTACAGCCTTTAATGACATAGGATTTAGAGTTGCATATTTGTCCAAGACTTTACAGGATGGTACAAGTTAATAGCATTACAGGCCCGAGAGGGCAGTTCAGTGCATGGGCGGTGACCAGGGCTTTGGGGAGCCCATGTTGCTCTACGATTTGGTGGCAGAGGGAGAAAAGGAAAAGAAAAATGTCTATGGTTCAAGTGGTCAGCATGGCAGCTGAATGCTGTATAGGTTTATGTATGGCTGAGAGGGGTTCGGTTATAGCTGCATATGGTGAGGCTAGAGCATGAGCTATCAACAGGACTACTATGTATTATGGAAACATTTGCAGATTTCTGCAAATGTTCTGTCCTACAGAGTTCCTAAACACGGAGATACTGATAGGAGAGCTAAGTTTCAGTGAACCTTGTATCCTTCTCCAGAGTGTAGGCAAGGCATGGCTTATAGCTGCCCTACCAAAGTGGTTATTGATTCTGGGGATTTTAGTGAAGTTAGTGAGAGGCTTCTATGGCATAGGTGCTGGATGGACACAACGGGAGGCAATCAACAATGTAGTTAGGGAGTTTGTTGGTAAGTGCAGGAGTATCCAGAGAGCTGCATTTCTATGTCGCCTGTATTGTAGAGAAGGCCACCCTACTGCAGTGTATAACAAGCAGTGATGTGTGAGGACGGGAGGCCAGTAATGAATCTTAATGCTCTATGATACAGTACATCCAGTTTTGCAAGGTATGAAACAGAGCATTGTCCATATATGATGTCAGCGTAATCTATTAAAGAAAGGAAGGTAGAGTGAACTAGCTGTCTTTTGCAGTTACTGTCAGGAGATGTCTGATTCTATAAAATAGTCCTAGCCTCTGCCTTAGTTTTTCATCAATTCTTCAATGTGCTCCATAAAGGAGAGTTTGTTATCCAGCCATAGACCCAGGTATTTGAACTTAGTTCTGAACTCAAGTTTTCACCTAGTAGGGTGGTTATAGGAGGAACTGTACCAGCTAGTGGATCTGGCCCCAATGCTGGATGGAGAGAACAGCATGGCCTTTGTTTTTTGCATTTAGCAATAGTTTTGGCAATAGCCAGATGACACATGAAACATTTTGGGCACATCAGTCATACAGTTGCAAAGTTATTAAACTGCAAAAGTTTGGGCTTAACATAGAAGAGGCCAGGCAACCCTAACTATACTAGCACAACCATGCCAGTATAATTCATTGCAAAAATGTTGTTAATGCATCAGTTAGGGTTCACATTAAAGTGAGAAAGTATGTAAATGTGGTGTTAGAGTTCCCAACCCACAATCCACCCCATCCAACCATACCTCCCCACCCTCCACACACCAACAGGTAGTCAGGGTGTGTACAGGTGTTGGGGTGTACCTTGGGTTCATCAACCATAATGCTCACCCTATTGCATGTGAAAAGAAACAAATATGATACAGCGTAGAAGAATGGAGTAGGCATTAGGGTTGATGACCTCAAGACACACCCGATGTCTGTTGGTGTGTGGAGGGTGGGAGTGGGGTGGGGTGGTATGGTTGGTTGGGGAGTGAGGGTTAGGGTTGGGATTGTAACACCACATTTCCATACTTTTGTCACTTTAATATGACCTCAGATGATGCATTAATAATGTTTTTGCAACGAATTTCTTACTTTTAAGAAAGTGTAATCTTACCCTTATTTTGTTGTGGGCCTTGTACTCCTTCAGTCCATAGTCCTGGGTCCATACTCCACGCATGCATATAGTAATTGTGCCTGATGTTTATGTGAAAGCACAGGGCCCTCAGTATGCATTTGTGGGAGCCTGAGATCCCATCTATCCACAAGTGTAGAGACATTGAAATTCACCCTCATCTCCCAGTGGGAGCGCAGGACCCCCATCACTTCATAATAGTATCCATATGTAAGGATCGCACTACCATCTATTCATAAGTTTAGACATATTGGGCCAGATATTCAGACTGCATGAGCTGTGAAGCATGACCTGGGTGCAGAGCAACTTGCTGGCGGGGCGTTGACAGGGTGATATTCAACCGAGCTGCGCCATGGCACAGCAGCATTGAATATCACACCCTGGCCACCGCATGTGCGCATTTTGCAGTGGCAATGCGCCAGCATAAGTGGCCAGAGTGGATCAGGGGGATGTGCTAGCACAAGTTCCATTGCATAGCCTTAGCAACCGCGATATTCAAAAGTGCACATGCAAATGGGGCCATAATGCATGCAAGGTGCAAATGGAGCCATTTGCATGTCATTATGGCCCCATTTGCATGCAGGTGCACTGATCCCCGTGACTTGCACCAGGCGCCCCTGCCAGGCTGCAACTGTCAGGGACCTACACCTCCTGTACATCAAAGAAAGTGCCCCACTGTCCGATCACGGGCATATGGTGAATATTAAAATCGCCCTATATCCCTGGTGGTCCAGTGGACCCTTGGAGCCCAATCACGAGCATAAGTTTAATATAAAAATCGTCCCATATCCCTGGTGGTCCAGTGGACCGCCGCAGTCTGATCACGGGATATGCTGTAAAATGTAAGTCCTATATCCCTGGTGGTCCAGTGGACCACTTGCCAATCGCGGGCATATGTTGTAAAATGTAAGTCCCATATCCCTGGTATTCCAGCAGTACCCCTCCCACCCACCACTGAACCCCTGCCCGCTCCCCAGGTCAGTGGCGGGCAGCAGCTCCCCTCTTGCTTGCCACCCCGCCACCTGCTGACTGACTCCCTACAGTAGGGCTGTATACCCATTGGTCTGAGTGTGGGCCAATGGCGGGCAGCTCATAGCCAGATTACGAGTCCAGATATGTGAATGGATTCATTCACATAGCTGGACTGTGTAGTACGGTTTGGCATAGCTGCACACCCATTGGCTCACACTGTGGACCAATGGGCATACAGCCCTACCATAGGAGTCGGTCACGGGCAGGGCAGCAAGCGGTGGGGAGCTGCTGCCCACTGCTGACCGGGGAGGCAATGGGGCTTAGTGGGCAGGAGGGAAGGGGTACTCACTAGACCACCAGAGGTGGCTTGGTGTGGCATTAATTTGTACTGGCAAGCAGTTCACTGGACCACCAAAGATAGTGTTAACAGTTGAAAACCGACTTTTGCCCACAATCGGCTGCGAGCGGTCCACTGGACCACCAGGGATATAGGACGATTTTAATATCCTACATATGCCCGTGAACAGGCTGCAAGTGGTCCACTGAACCACCAGGGAATAGGACGATTTTAATATCCTCTACATATGCCCCCATCGGCTGCAAGAGGTCCACTGGACCACCAGGATATAGGATGATTTTAATAGCCTACATATGCCTGTGATTGGGCTGCAAGCAGTCCACTGGACCACCAGGGATATAGGACGAGTTTAATATCCTACATATGCCCCTACTCGGGCTGCAAGCGGTCCACTGGACCACCAGGGATATAGGATGATTTTAATAGCCTACATATGCCCGTGATCGGGCTGCAAGCGGTCCACTGGACCACCAGGGATTAGGACTATTATTTGTATATGTATGCCCACTATCGGGCATGGGGGGCGCCACCAGAAGGTGCAGCTGGAACTCGAGTGAGCTGCTGTGTTGTGCCCTGCAGTACAGCAGCTCACCTATGGGTGGCCAGCTGTTGCTCCTTTTTTTGGCTCACCTGTGTGCCTTCAAGTAGGGTTGCACTGCATGGGCTCAGCACATCCCGGGCTAAATATCGGGATGTGCAGAGTGCGCATGGGCACGCCTCCACCTGTGCGCACATACACATGATGCGCCCGGCACTTGGGATTTGTGCCAGGCTCAATCCCATTTGAATATTGCACCAGGGTGCATCAGTGGGTTGCTGATGGTGTATCAGTGTTGCACCATGCGCAACCCTTCTGAATATCCGGCCATTGTATTTAACCCTAATCTCACTGTGGAGAGCAACACCCCATCATGCCATAATGTTATCCATAAGTGGGAGCACCAGGTCCTCCAGGCCCTTCTTTCTACCTATCCATAAGTGTCAGATATTACAATTAACTCTTGTGCTGTTAATGGCACAGTATCACAGTCACAATACAGACATTGATAAAAATGTCCACAGCAGTTGTAATCACGGTCTGGAAACATGCATAACTGCCTAGTACAGGTATATTAAGCTTCCATCAAAATATTTTGAGATATAGCCCTGAAAGGTACTCGACCTCCACAATGTTATCCTATGGAAGTTACTAAACTTTGGAATATTATAACTATAGAGCCCATGTAAATTTTATCAGTTTACCATCAAAAGGCACATCTGTGGGCAAGCCTTTTGTTCACTACAAATTTCAGCCTAAAAGTCCTAACCATTTCTTGTAGTGAAGTGACACAGAAACAGAATTTATTTTTAGAAGTAATGCTGCAAACTGTGACTCAACCATAGCTGTTTCACAAAATAATGTCACAATTTGCAGCATTATTCTAGAAACAGTGCCTTAATTTGCAAAACTTTCACAAAAGTAGTGTCACAAATTTGCAGCATTAAAATGGTCGAAATAAAATAAAATATTTCTGGGCATCCTAGCAAAAAACTAATCCCAGAATTGAGTTCCTTGAGCCCTGATTAGTTGAACACAACTATTGAAGTTTACCAAAGGGCATTATATTTTGAGTTATAATGTTTTCTCTCACACAAACTGAAAAGAAGATGGTGGCACCACACACTACTCCAGCATTTGAGGCATTAAAAGTGCTTTCACGAAAGCAAAATAGTGCTTTCACATAGCACATCTAATTTTCCAATAGGAAATAATGGGAAACTTAAAATTTTAGTAACTTTTGAATGGACATTTTCACCAAACCTTCAAACAGAAAATCTGCTACCCAGACCCAATATACTCTGAAAGTTTCAGTCCAATCCACTAAGCAGTTTCAGAAAAATGGTGTCACAAAGAAATTGCCAAAAAGTGGTATTGTTCACAGTGTTTGATATTTCACAGCTCTACATCATCCATACATACGACCATAACAAAACTTGCCAGATCCAAAGATCTATGGTACTCGATGGGGCATGCAAACTTTCAAGTGACTCGGTCAAATGATTGCAAAGTTATAAAAGGACAAAATTTGGGTTTAACGTAAAGTGAGTTCTGAACCCTAACTATAGTGGCACAACCTTCAGGTTAATAAACACATATATATATATATATATATATATTATATATATATATATATATATATATATTTATCTATATGTATATATTATGCACGGTAGTGCCACCATAGATAGGGTTGAGTATCCCATTTAAGGTTAAATGGTGAAATTTTGTACCTTAATAACCTTGCCACTGTAAAATGGATTTGCTTGAAATTTGGCAGCCACTGAATGTTATCATAGATCTTGGGATCTGCCAAGTTTCTGTATAGGTCAGATATACAGTCACAGAGTTATTAAGCAACATTCTGTAGCACATTTATACTTTTTGCACATTCTTTGCTCATGCCTACAGGTCGCACAGTTTTGTGGACTGGTCTGAAAACTTCAGGCAATGTGCAGCTGGTGTCCCAATGTGTCTTTTGAAGATTTCATGAAAACATATTGAACGGTTCAAAAGTTATTCAAAAACAAGATTCCCATTATAGTCAATGGAAAAGTTAACAAAAGTTCAACAGTGTCGCAAATGCAGTTTTTAGTGTCGCAATGACCCTGTATTGTCGTGAGTCAGCCATTATTTTTCAATTACTGATCACAGAAATGCTTGGCATTTAAAATTGGGACCATCTAGGATACAATTATTTTGTGTTTACCTAGTCGAGCCCTGAGGATGCTAGGCATGTCTTTATTTTGAGGTTAAACACCCCAGAAATATGTTTTTCAAATATTTGGGAAAAGTAGTGTAGCAAAGTAGTGTTGTACCTGCTACACTTCGTGATTTCTTTCATGTGAAGTGTTGCAAATCACGACACTACTTTGCAGCACTATGGCCAAAATAACAGGACTTCTTTGTCACCCTGCTGCAAAAGAATGGTTTGGTCTTTGGGCTGAAATTTGAGGAAGAAAGCCAACATCCCTTAGATGTGCCTTTTGGTGGTTTGGTGACAACATATTGCAGGGATGCAAAGTTATGGTACTCTGAAGTTGACACTTTTCCCATAGACTAACATTGTGGTGTCCATAGTGCCTTTCAGGGCCCATATCTCAGAAGCGGTATGTGAGATATGAACTTTCATCAGAAAGAATGCTTAGCCCCTAGAGGACTAAGTGTTAAGTGCAAACCTAGCCAGAAACGTCATAAATCATATGATTTTTAATTTTTTTCTACGTCATACGGTTCCTGAGATATAAGCAATTTAGTATTCCAAGAGCTTATTTTTGGTCTGAGGCCCATTATTATGCATACTGTTTTGTAGTCACTGTCACAGATAGATAGACAGTCAGGCAAAGTGAGAGAGAGAGAGAGAGAGAGAGAGAGAAGAGAGAGAGATAGCAGTCAAAGAGAAAGAGACAGACTGACAGAGAGAACGGGATGGGCAGTTCAAGGTTGAAGAGAAGCCAGCAGCAGGACTCCAGCTGTGACTTTAGCATTCAAGAAAATCCCACTGTTCTTATAAGTTCACTAAGCTGGGCACTCTGGATTTTGTAGTGCCCAGAAATTTTTGTGGCAAGTTTCTTTTTTCCTGTTGTCCCCCAGCCTGAGGGCTCAGCCCCTACTCACGCTATCCCACCATGCCCAGGCATACCCCCTAGGTGGGGCCATGGGGCCAGTACCTCCCAATCGATGAGAAATGGCAAGCCCTGGCTTACCCCACAAAGTGGGGCCATGAGAGAGGCCCCATCAGACAAGAAAGGGCAGTGGAATATCAGTGGAGTGGGTCATCATTCAGGGGACTGGCTTTTTCAATAATGTTGTATTTCCAGGAGGTGGGACATGCAATGACATCTGTGGAACAAACCCAATGTCAGTTCCACCTCCCACTTGTCTAGATGCCAGTCACGTTGGATCCCTGGCCTCCACCAGGAATCCATACTGTGACAGGTATTCAACCTCTCTCCCTCAGAAAGGAGAGCCATCCATTGGACACTCAGTCCTTCTCCCCTGTTGAGTCCTTTGGCTCCTGAGTCAGTTCCAACTCAGGATGTTGGCATTGCAAGTGGGTGCCTTGCCACTGTGTTGACAGGTCAGTGAATTTAGTTGCAATTAATAAGAAAACAGCAGAATCTATTTCAAATTGGTCCAGTTTAGCTAACATCAGGTGTTTTTTAAATATATAATTTTTATGTATTTTAAATATTTGTGAGTTAAAAATAGCGGCCATCACAATCTTTTTTTCCATGTGACAAGAAAATCATGAAATTAAGCACTTCAGATATATATATATATTTTTTTCTTTTGCATTTATTGGTTAGCTCAAAAATCTTGTAACTCTGAAAATGTATAATACTTTTCACAAAACCTTTGAAAGGCACATCCTTGGCACAGGCCTCTTGTACTCTGAAAACTTCATGAAAAATTCTACACCATCTAGGCTGTAGATGAGAGCAAAAAATATTAAAAATGTTAAGTACAGGTTTTTCTTGCATTTTTTGGTGCTCTGTATCTCGAAAACAGAACAAGATGCCATCACAAAACTTATATATCTTGAGACTCTGGCAGCCTGACCATGCATACCAAATGTGTTCTTTTTGTCAAATGGCACCAGTTATTAAGATGCAAGAACTAAGGTTTAACATTAAACAGCCTCCTCAACCCTAACTATAGTGACACTACCACACCCATATAATTTAGAATGAAGGAACAGTGAATGTAACCAGACACTCAGGAACACTCAAGGGTGGCTGAGCCAAAGGTCTTTTTCTATGCCCTTTATGGAACTATGAAGTAGAGCAATTTGATGTTGGGAAAACTCTAGTGCAAACCCTTAAATTAATTGTCACTTAGCTCCAGTGTCCTGAAAGCATTTATGGCATATTAGTGAACCCAAATACAGTACTTGCTCCTTTGACACTCAGCAAAATTCCTGACAGACAAACTGCATCGTTATTTTGAACCAACCAGAGATGTCATTCATGTCCCACATGGAAATGAGGAGCAATGGTTCTTAACACAGAGCATTCTAAAGATGAGTCATGAACATAATTCTGTTTCCAACAGTTACAGTCACAAACATTTCAGTTAATGTCCAAGGTGCCTGTAGTTTATTCAGTGAGCTCCTAGTTCCATTTGCACCCAGGTGTAGGCTTGACTTCAAATATCCTTTTAAATACATTGGGTCAGAGAATGTTTAACAGAAATAGATTTTACCATCCCCAGGAACAGAGGTGTAGCAATCATGGGATTGCTGCTACTGCTGATTGGTAGACTAAACCACAGCAGCAACAGGGGTCCCCTTCCATGTGCAGTCTGTGCTGTCCTCAGGTCTCATCCTGTTTCACAAATCCATTCAAAGTTCTGTAATATGAGACAAATGTCTCCATTTCACTGTGCTGTCATTTGTAATCTATTTACCTAAAATCAGCCACACCTGATTGTGAATACAATTTTCTGTTCCCAGAGGGACAATCAGACATGTCATAGGGCTTTCCCTGTCTATTT
Organism: Neoceratodus forsteri; assembly: GCA_016271365.2. NCBI lineage: Eukaryota > Metazoa > Chordata > Ceratodontiformes > Ceratodontidae > Neoceratodus > Neoceratodus forsteri. The sequence goes on from CM028137.1 coordinate 648,782,166, forward strand.
ATCAGTGTCAGTGGCTCAAGAGATAGCATGCTTACCTCTGCAGCAGGAAGATTGAAAGTTGTGTATTCCAGCCTCACACCTGGTACTTGGGGTATATTCATAACTGACAATGTAGAGCAGTGTGGGGTGGATACTGATGATAATTTGTTTTAGACAGGCAATAATTTGTTAGGATGCAAATCCCATTTACAACAAAGTTCTGTACAAACTCCGAATACAAAAATTAAATATTACAAACACTTGACAAAACAATTTACACAATTAAGAAAATAAATTAAAACATATGCAATCTTGTCTCAGCAATTCATGTAATTTTATCTTGAAAGTGCTTAGGCTACTAATATACTTCAGTTTTTGTGGCAGATTGTTCCAGTAGTGTGCTACACTATTTTGTAGTGTCAAATATCTCATTTTGTTATAGGATCTGAGTGTCAAAATTCTGCTGTTTGCAGCTCTAGTGGTTACCATTTGGCCATTAGGATGGACTCTTGAAACTAAATTCTGTAAAGTGTGCTTGTCTTTGCCAAACAATATTTTATGGCAACTAGTAATTTAGATATATCTTCTTTGCTCTGTGAGGTGGTGCCAGTTCAAGTTTTATAAATAATACAATGATGTGTTTTAAATTTACTTCGTAGCAAACTTTTCCCAGTCTATAATAAGTTTGGTTTACATTTTCAGCACTTTTAGTGTAGTGTATATACAAAATTGAACCATACTCAAGAACTGTGATTAGTAACTGTCTGACCAAGCTCTTCTAGTTTCAGGGACAGGTAACCAAATACGCTTCTTAGGGCCCCAGTCTTTGATTTACTTTCCTAAATTGTGTGGAAGTATGTTCCTCATAAGTCAATCCAGAGTCCACCTGCACTCCCAGGTACTTGTAACTGGCCACACTTGCAATAACAGTACCATCTTGCAGTTGAATCCATGGCCTGGGTCCACCGTCTCTTGCGTGTTTCTCCTCAAATGCCATGCATTGAGTTTTGTTTTTATTAAGAGCACACCTGAGCCACGGAGCCACTGCTCCATGTGCACCATCTACCTGCAACTGAAGCTCCATAGTTTCTGGCTTTCAGCTGATGACACTAATACTGTGTGATCAGCATACATTCTAACTTCTGTATTGTTGTATAACTTGCACAAGGCTATTTGCATATATGTTGAACATCAGGGGCCCAGTATCGAGCTCCGAGGAACCCCTCCTTGTTATTTCAGCCAGGCTCAACACTGAGTCCCCAGTGCAACACCCTGGATATGTTCAGTCAAATGAAATTTAATCCACTGGAATGGCCCTCATGAAACCCCAGGTCTCTAAACCTTTCTAATAGCCCCTATGCAGGATATTGTACTGCTGAGGTGCAAAACTCTGGATGATATGTTAAACTAACCTGCAACTGAAGCTCCATAGTTTCTTGGCTTTCAGCTGATGACACTAATACCATGTGATCAGCATACATTCTAACTTTGTATTGTTGTATAACTTGCACAAGGCTATTTGCATATATGTTGAACATCAGGGGCCCAGTATCGAGCTCCGAGAACCCCCCTCAGCCCATCTCTGGTCACTGTTCATGTGGAAGTAAAATATTCCATGGCACTTACTTTGGAAGCACAGGAAGTTTCTCCAGTGTCATGACCAACATTCCATTGTCAATAAAACAGGTCCATTCAACCTACCCCCAGGACACACCTGGAAACAATGTGTAATAGCTTAGTGTGCTTCTCCTGGTCAAAAATAACAACTAACTAAACAACTAACTAACTAAATACAATAAAATAATGTATCCATATGTGGCCATATAAACAGATCCATTTCAGATGAGGATTGTTTGATTGGTGGGGCTCATGGCCCTTCAGATCCCTGGTCAATTCAGGCCCCAGAGACATTATATTGCAGGTGGCCTACCTGTCAACATAGATGAGCATAGTCAGGGCCCCATGTTTTCTGGATTCTGCGGTTGCAGCAGTGGCCGAGAAATCAGGGCTGACCACAGAAATCAGTGCTTGCTGCAGAAATCAGGAAAATAAGCCACAGCCACAGAATGCTAGCTGTGCTATGCAATCACACAAGGCAAGGGCATAGCTATTGATGTGTTAAGTATGCCATGGCACACATGCTTATTAGAAGGGCAGCAAACTGATACTGTCCACTACAAAGCTGAAAAGCTAGTGGCTGCATGGCATCTTGACTCGTGCTGGCTCTTGTTACATAACTCCTTCCAGCCAGTATTGTGTGTGTGTGGGAGCGACTGACGCAATAGTAGCAGAGCTTGATTAGGTCCACGGCAGTTATGATTTTCCACTGTGTAGGTGTGGGTAGCTCAGCCATGTTAAGTTTTCAGTATGAGGCTGCTCATGGTGCATGCTGTATCCTTGGAAGATGAATTTGGAAGGAAGAACTGGAAGGCAAGCTGTAGTCAACAAGTGAGAAGATTCAGTGGTGCCTGTGGAGGTGGAACTGATCTCAGTGTGGTGACATGTATCGGAGGAGGAGAGCTGATTGCAGAAACATAGGGCTGGCAGCAGACTGAGCAGAGGACTTGGTCCTCACTGGTGGACATCTGTCACAGTTTTGATTTCTGGGCTGCAGTTCTATACCTGCAAGTGTGAGAGTAATTTCTTGGCAAATCTGAACCTGCAGCCTAAGTGGCGATCAAGCTCAATTCTTAAGGAGGGTCAAGTTGCCCAGCTGCAGCAGAGTTGGGGACCAGGGTATACTAGAACTGGAGCAAACAGGTGTGTAAAAATTGGAATGGAGAGTTTGATTGCTGCTATACATAAGTGAAATGAGGTCACTGACTGAAGAACACCACCACCACCCCTGAGTTGCAAGGAGAAAAGAACATGCTAACCAAGGTTACTCCAGCTTAATAAGAATGACTTGCTTGCATGTTTTAGTGTGTCCCCAAAGAAAAATCAGGAGTTAACAAATCCTACAGACATGCAAGTTACACCCTCCTTCACTATTATAGGAAGACAATTCCCACCCACCACAAAAACACAGATTTATACACTGCACTCAACGTGTTTGTTGCAAGGCAGATGGAATATTCCTAGTTTACAAAAATAGTAATTTAAAAGAACATTGATCAAAATCAGAAACAAAATGTCCTTCAAGTTGGAGTCCTCTTTAAATCTCTATAAGTATAAACCAGAAGAAATCCAAGCAGGTTTTGCCTTCTGTGTAGTTTTAGCGAGTGTGTATGTCCTCCTCTGATTCTAACCTAGGAGAACAGCAAAGGCCACCAATTTCCAGAAGAACAGATGAACCTTCAAATTCGGGGTGGGAGGGAAAATTCATTAAAAGAAAACACTGATACCAATGGCTGTGCCAGGTTTGGGTTACTGCTGTTAATATTTGTGATAAGAAGACTACATACTGTTAAATGACCTGCTGTTCCACTTTCAGTGTAGCAGAGTGGTTGTATGAAGGCAGCCAAAGGGTTAACTAAGATTTAATCTTTGAAGGTATGCTGTTTAGCCACAATTTTTCTGCCGCAGAATAGCCACAGAATCAGCAGTTGTTCTGCCACAGAAGGTATGAGGTCCTGCCGCAGAATGTAGGTCCACTTTGCCGCAGTAAACACGGGGCCCTGTGCATAGTGGTGTGTGAAGTCAGAAAAATTTGCTCCACATAGTATTTCCTGAATTAGCACCATTTTGCAAATTACTACACAGGGCGAAGTCCATACTTTGTGGATTATGGCCACTTCATGGAGTGGAATACTTTGAGGAGTGGATGTACTTCACCAACTGTTAAGTAGATAAGCAAAGTCCCCGTGTAGGTTAGGGTTTCACATGTGAAGTTTGCCGCAACAGGTGAAGCTTGCAATGTATTGTGGATTGAGGTCATGTGGCTAAATAGCCAATAGAAAGCTGAGGGTGACATTTCTCTGTGCAGTGTTAAGAGAGTGAGGAAAGAGGACATAGCAGCTAGTGATTATGAAGAAACTGTGGAGTATAAACCTAATTCTTGTTTAAACTTTTTCAAACCTGTTTTTGTGTCTACTACATTACTGTGTTATGTTAATTTTTGTTTTATAGTCTGAGTGTGGTGATTGTGACTGTATGTATGAGTGTTTGTGTGTGTGTGTTTTGATTTGAAGACACCTGGGCCCCTGCCCCACACCCACCACTTCTGCTTTGCAGTCCCTCTGCCTTCATCTTCCTATTCCATTGTGCTTTGAAAATAAAATAAAAAAACCCACCTATCCTACATGCCTTGTTGTTGTACCCCCACATATTTAGCATCAGTGGTATACTTCCTAGCCTTTCTAGTAGTTAGAAATCCAGCTATTCACCTGGGTAGCCTACCCAACCTGTTGTTGTACCCATTGTGTGCTGTGAGAAATAACATCCAACGGTATCAGTTTTACAGACTGAATTTACCTGTGTTTCACTGAATTTCCTGTGTTTGTGAAAACCATTGGCATCCTCCCAGCCTGTGGTATAGTACTGCCCTGTTGGCAAAGCACAATCTTTACAAATCCAGTTATTCACTCAGGTACCCTACCCTACCTGTTGTTGTATGCCTGTGTGCTGTGAGAAATAGTGTTCAAAAATATTGGTTTTCCAGATTGAATTTTCCTGTATGTGATTGAATTTCCTTTCTTTGAGAACACCAGTGATATCCCAGCCTGTGGTGTAGTACTGCTCTCTTGGCAAAGTACAAGCTTTAGAAATCCAGCTATTCACTTGGGTACCCTACCTGACCTATTGTTGTACTCCCATGTGCTGTGAGAAATAGTGTCCAAAAATATCACTTTCAGTGTTGCCAAACTTTAATAAAAGAAGAATGTCAGTGAAGAGAAACAAGAAAGGTAGAGGAGCGAGTCATGCAGGCAAGACTTTAGCATTGTTTGTGAAAAGTGGTGCAACTGAAACAGTGAATGAAGGATTATCTTCTGATGTGGTGTTGCCATCAACAACAAGTTCTTAGTGCTCTGGGATGGGTACTGCTACCAGTAGTGCCAGAATATTTACCAGTTGCTTTCCTGCATCTAATTTTTTTCCATCAACCTCAGTGGCAGCCATGGTAGTGGGAGAGGGTGATGTGGGAGGTTCAATGGTGCAAGCAGCCTGAAAATTACACCAGAAGCAGTGTCTCATGAAAATAAGGTGGAGCATGTTCCTGTCTCCATTGCTGCTGCTGGTAGTGTTGCTGTTCCTTGTGATACAGTTGAAGCAGTGGTTGAGGGACTGTTGAATGCTGAAAATGTGGATCACACCACCATGGCAACCGTTGCTGTGGAGACGAGACACACAAACTGTTGAGACTGAGGTTCATCATGACTTTCAGGCTCTGCATGAAGAGGAGCATGAGGATGACATCAATGGATGGCACGCAGATGATGATGATGATGATCATGATGATGAGGAGCTGGACCTCATATGGGAATGAGAGAAGAAGAAGAAGCAGAAAGGTGGTGACAGTGCAGGGTTCTGTTTTTAACTTTATTTCTTCACCTTTGGACCAGGGCATCTCTCAGAGGTACCCTCTCGGTTTGCCCTTTACTTCCCAGTGAGACCCTCCTTCTAGTACCCCTTACCAGACTTCCAGCCCCCAGATCACCCCTGGGGGGAGCCCACCTCACCTACCTGGCAGCTCTTTCTGCAAATAAGAGGGTCCATCCTGTGGTGGCACCTGGGGACATTGGAAAAAGGATCCAATGTTGGGGATGTGGGGCTTAGAACCCTGGGATCCTCATCACTTCCCTGGTCCTCTGGGGCTTTTTCTGTACAGTTTCTCCCCTCGGAGGTTGGACATGCAATGGCGCTCATAGTGCCAACACCTGCAGCCGCTCCCCCCCTGTATCCACAAGCACTGCATGTTCGCACTTTCCCAACCACTGCCAGGAGCTGCACGGGAGCAGCATTTACCCCAAATCCCTCCCCAGGAAAAGAAAGCAGTCCTCCAGATGCTCAATCCCTTCCTCTTCTGCTGACTCCGAGACCCAAGTCCATTCCCAAACCCGGGTTGCTAGTGTGGTGTGAAGTGTGGCATCCAGTGCCTCAACCTCAGTGCCACTGGGCTGGCCAACAGTGCAGGGGTTCTTAAGTGCAGCATTGATTTAACCACCAAATGTCACACTGAAGGCCTCCCATACTATTCTTGATGTGATGAGACAGAGTCAAACTATGAAAACATTAGTATCCCTACCATACTTCCACTCTGCTGCTCCAGTCCAGGCATCAGGATAAAGAAAGGACTACAAAATCCCTAGTGTGTAACTCCTATGTGATGGACCCAGTAGATGAAATGGTGGCAATATGTCAGCTTTGCCACATACTGGTCAGTAGGGGAAGAAGAGCAGCCAGCTAGACACTGGTGGTCAGCACAGGCACTTCAGGAACTGGCACTCTCTCCGAATGCTGAAACACCAGAAGGATGGGTGTGCAGGTGGTCCTGGTCTTCATCCTCTTCATCTTTAGGCAGTGCCACTGATGGGGACTACGTAGAGGAGAAGGATGTGGAGTTGGTTGCTACAACTAGTGGGCATAGCAGCAGTGGCAAGTCAAAAGTCCTCCTCAGAGTCAGTCCACAGTAACGCTGTTGCCAACCCATAAAACAGTTAAAATTACCTTTGTCCCTTTATCACACCATGTATTTCTCTAGCATCAAATAGAACCCCTACTGTGCTACCATGATGTGACCATCTGTTTGCCAGCCCAACACCCCAAAATTACAGCCAACTCTGATAAACACATTTGAACGGCAGAGCAAATACTCCATGAATCATTCAACTGCACAGGAGCTTAGTGTGGCTGCTGCAGAAATACTCGCACTTGACCTGCTCCCATTCTCCTTTGTTAAGAATGAAGGATTTAGAACATTTGCTGCTCACGCATGTCCAAAGTGGAAGGTACCAACAAAGACGTACTTCTCCAAATGGCTGTTCTGAAACTGTATGTCATGGTAAAGAAGGCAGTGTTCCACACACTAGCATTCATCATCACCATCCATTCATCTTAGCATGGATATGTGGACCAGTGGGAGAACAGCTGGTAGTCCTGTATGTGCATTACAGCACATTGGGCACAGGTACCTGGGGTGGTCTTGGAATCTGGGTGTGGTGATGGATAGTGCAGCAAGGCAGAATGTGGTGGTAGCAACATAACCAGTATTAGGCAGCAGCGACCCTCACAATGAAAAGCATGCTTGGATCCAAAACATGGGAAAATGCTTGAAGTACTACTGGATGAGATTGATGAGTGGCTACACCCACATTAAATGAAAGCCAGCTTCATTGCAAGTGACAACGGTTCCAATGATGTAAAATGCATAAGTGATGGTAGGTTTTCAGGGTGTCATGCCTGGCACACTGCCTCAGCTTTGTGGTCCAGCAGTTTCTTAGCCATACTTATGTGAGGAATATCATGTTAGTGGCCCTCTGCATCTGTGCCCACTTTGCCCATTCTGGGAAGGCCGTGACCAGCTATGCCCACTTCAGAGAAATAACAATCTGCCTCATCATCACATGAAGTTGGATGTGGTGACCAGATGGAACTCCACACTGTACATGTTGGACCAGCTCTATGAGCAGTGTAAAGCAGTGTCCGATTATTCTGCTGCTCACACCAGTCATGACAGTACTGGAGTGTCAATGGCTCATCACAGAACAGTAGCATTTAATGGATGGAGAGATAATGATTCTGCATCCCTTTGAAAATGCAACAGAGGCAGTGAGTGGGAACACTGCCTGTATCAGTCAGTCACCTCCTGCGCCACATACTGGGGCGGACACTGGTTAATTTACTGCAATTGATTGAGGCAGGCAGTGACAATTTGGCCTTGATGCAGCACATGCTCCACATGTTGGACTCCAACCCTCATATTGTTGGAATTCTGCAGTCTGATGACTTTGGCATTGCCACCATGCTTGACCCATGTAATGAGCATGGCCTTGAGTCTATACTAGATGGTGGCCATCAGAGGGTAGAAAACCTTATCAACCTTCTTATAAGAAGGGTCAGATGGGAACAGATGCTCAAAACACATAGGGCACCCAGTATTGTTGCTACACAACCAGAGCACTGTCAGCTTCACATGCCACAACTATGTTAACAAGTAGGCAAGAAACAAAATGAGCAATCCTATTTGGGATGGTTTAGGCAAGGTTGGAGTTGCACCCATGGAAGACCAGGATGAGGAGGAGCACGATGAGGTGGCTGGACTCAAAGCAGCACGCTGCATGCAGAACAAGGAACAGTGCGCACTGCAATGGTGGTGCTCGTAAAACAGACGTCACTTGGAGATTACATTATCAGCATAGTAAATCAAGGGCCGCACTAGGTAATAAATCTCATTTATTTAGTGCACATCTGAGAAGAGCACCACACCATTCATGGTTCTTAGCATGCTTGATGCGGTTCAGATCCCTATGGATCCTTTCTCAAAAGCTGCTATACTAAGAACAACCCATTCCATAAATACATAAACTTTCAACTGATGATTATGACATCACTCTGGTGCACTCAAATCCATTGGTGTAATTGCATCACATGTGGGTATATTTATTGCACCCTAATTAAAACAGCTTTTTAATACATTTTATTTATTATTTAATAAATAATATTTTAAAAGAAGCTACTTTTAATTAGGGCTAAATTAAGGTAGCACACATGTGATGCACTTTCACTGATGAATTGAATGCATCAGAGAGATGTCATAATCAGCAGCTGAAAGTTTATGTATTTAGGAAAGGGTTGTTCTTATAATAGCAGCTTTTGAGAGAGAATCCATGGGGATCTGAAACATGTCAAGTGTACTAAGAACCATGAATGGTGTGGTGTTCTTCTCTAGATGTGCAATAAATTAAGTAAATAAGTAATTACCTGGTGGAGTCCTTGATTTACTATGCTGGTGAGTGGCCAATCTCCGCGACTGTGCAGCGTTGCATGGTTGACTGTTTCATGGCTGAACAAAAACACCTTGCAATTGGTGAAAAGCCATTGTTGTACTGGGCAAGCAACTGAGTGGCCTGCACTGACATCTATGGTGATTAAATACCTTAGCTGCTGCCTTCCTCAGTGTTAGTGCAGAGCACGTGTTCAGTGCTGCAGCTGCCATTGCACGTGACCAGTGCATGGCCTTGTCACCATAGGCACGGTCATAATATCGAGATATTATGCGCATGTATATATCGCACTGCAAAACAGCGTGATATATGCCATGCGGCATGAGTCTTTTTCCCTGGGGCTCTGCTCCCCACACCCGGACCCTCCAACTGTTATAACTAACTCGGGGTTAACACAAATATCACACAGAATGTGAAAAAGAAAAATGTCCATGCGTCTGGGACAGTGAATCAAACCCGGTCCCAAACACATTGCTTCATTTCCTTGTTGCCAGTGGCTCACTACATTGAGCCACGGCAGCTTCTCAGTGGAACCCCATCCCAGCAGAGGTCTTATTCTCTGCCTGGGACAGTGAGAGGTGCAGTACTGTGCACAGACCCATTTGCAGTAGTGCACCCTCTCGCTCAGTTGTACTGCGCTGTTGCAGTTAGGGTTTTAATCATATGCTATGAAGCATATGACATATTGACATAGTAGGGTCATGACAGAATGTGGAAATTCTAACATTTATAAAACGAATAAGGGACACATTCCATGCAAGACCATGATATCCATGTTCCTACCACATCCTGAAAGTGGACCTTCTGAGGAAGATGAAAAGACAAGGGTGCTGTTAACATAATGATGAAGTCATACACTGGTGACACCGATGTTGATGACTCAGTTCTGGAATGTGAATACCTTTAGATGAGAACTTCAGTCTTGAGGACTGTGAGGGCTGCATCACTGAAGAAGATTATGATTAAAGAAAAAATATTATGTGTGCTATAACTCCTTTGCATGCCATTACATTCCCATATGATGTCTCCAGAATTTATGCTATTGTCATGATTGTTACTGTTCCCTTCTCAGAACTGTATTGCTGCTGCTGCAGCTATCGTCTGCCCATTTACATGTGTCCTCAACCTATCAACAAACAGCACATAAATGTAATGTGTTCCAGTACTGTCAATGCCTACTCCACCCACCACTGTCGACCCTCCCTGGCACCACCTCAAACTGCACAAAAGAACTTTTAACAGCCCAGCAGGCAACTCTTGATATGGGTATCAAATCCAATAAAGACACAGCCCTGTCTCCGGCTGCTCCACCATTGCTTCCTCTTCAAATGGTTGTGTATATGATTTTGCTTTGTATTACACAGCATTATCCAGTCTCTGCTCTGGTGATGAAGCCATGGTCCTGAGGGAAAGAAGACTGGGTATTCAGATCCTCCCATATCACTTGTACTGACTATTTCAATGTTAGTATGACCAGCGCCCATCCCATTATGTTCTACATTTTCACCTGAACCACCCTTGATGTCGAGCACTTACAAACAATTGTGTACTGAAAATGTGATTCAACCATAGTGAGGATGCTACAGTCATAAGTTCCAGACCACTGCATGAGGGCAGACCCATGAGTACTTAAAACACCAGTCCAATGATGTGAGTACCATCACCAACACTCACCCCTGCAAGTCCATGTCACTGAGGACTGTGAAGGTAAGAAGGAGTCACTTGGCTTGCAGTCATCATTCTCATTGCTTCTTCAGATTTATAATTTAAATGCATTTTACCTTTCCTTTGTTGTCTCTGCAGGTTGAGGCCTGTCCAACATCAGTCGCTGCCTGAGTGGCATTCACACTTCCAGTAGTTTGTAGTCTAACGTAAGCATAATCTTTTTAACTCTCTGATGGTTGATTGCTTTCATTACTTGACAATTTACTCATGAGGCATTTGCATGGTGTACAGCATGGAAAAGTTTATGTTTTTTAACATAAACTGATGTATGTATACGATACTAAACAATTACATCAGTAATATCTGCCATGGTTAGGTTACATAGTTTTGGAGGAACTGTGTCATTTTCAATCAGAAGGTAAGAGATGGTTAGTATACCTACAGTCAGTGTCTGTCAGACATTGAAAACAATAAAATGTTTCAGAGTGCATTTTGCAGTACATGGTTAGGTAGCACATCAATTTGGAGAAGTAATAATGGTGACAGCAATATCAGGGATGGCATTACAGCAACTCAAGTACGGTGCCCGTATGTATGCGCAAGCACCGTTACAGAGACAAATGTAGTCCCTCCTCCCCAAGGTGCTACTATCTTGGGGTTGGTTATTTCAGTAAAGGGTGTAGGGGCAAACCCCAACAAAACAAGCATTTGCAATATTATCACCGTAATAGTGCTTGCCTATATGCATGGGCACCGTAATTGAGTCGCTATTATTACTTTGCTGAACCGACATGGAGCCCATGGTTATGAAAATTGTGCTAACCCTGTTCCATGTCTGACTGCTGCACTCTGCTTTGCCATTTAAAAAGTTGAGTTTTCTGTTATTGTTCTTGCAGTCACCGATGTGTACAGCTGATGATGGCATGTCTCATTAAAGTGAAATATTAAACTGATTTTCCTCTGATTTTTGTTCTCCCATGCAGGTTACATGGCCTGCTAAGATTCTGACAATGTGAGCATTTGTTTGGAACATTGATGGACCGGCATCTGCAAAGGACTCAGGAACACTACCAATGACTTAAGTATCATTACTTAAATTCTTTTTTTTTGAAGCAGTAAGTAAAACATGGGGGGCTTTTGTTATTTGTCAAGGAAAACAGTGTGCCACAGTGGCCAAAAGGAGGTAAAATAATTCTGCAGTTCTTATATAAGGTGACATACATAGAAGTAGTGGTCATAGCGTGGGCAAGTGCTTTACTAGGCATATACCCCAATAGTGGTGGAGTATGTTAAAACAATTCATGTTTTTTTAATGAAAGGTGACACAGGTATACTTGGATGGATATTGGTGTAATGACTTTAGTGGGTGTCCTCCACTGAGGCAAATTTCTGTGTTCCTTTTTCTGAAATCCAGGAACACAATGAGTGATTCTTGAAGTAAAATCCATGTGAAAATTCTTTTCTGTTCTTTTCTTCAGGAGACTCCAGTGTTGTCTGCATTTCTTAATGTGTCTGTTTCTGAAATCATCACACAGAAGAGACATACTCATCTTATACATGTGGGATAAAGAACAGATAGCTTCAGGGAATTACCTGAAATGATATAATCAAGAGAATAACACATTAAATGTAACATATATTGAACTGTATAAATTCAGAAAAGGAAACCATCACATCCCCAATAATTTAAAATACTTACACCTTCCAGTACAGGTACGCAGCAACTGGAATCCAGACCATTAGTGGCAATATACTCCAATCATATTCAGATTGATGGATTCTCAAGAAAGGCCTGCAAGGATGCAAAAACACAGATGTTAAAAATATAATGTTTGGCAGTTCTGATAAACATGCCACAGAGGAAACATAACCAGCGAAACAAAAAAAAATACTTACCTTCACTCCACCTCCCCAAAGAAAAACTGAAAACATGTACTGCTGGAAAAGGAAAGCATCAATTCCTGAAAGCAATCCATACTCCTGATGATGTAAAATCCCTACAAGAAAAGAGACACAATCGATGTTTAAAAACAAATGATTAACCATCCCCTTTCAATACCACATTACCTCAACAAAGTAAATGAACTTACCATTCAGAGTGCAGGAGTATAGGATACAATGTGTACCATCGATCTGTTACCATTTTCTGTGACCAGCTGCAGCACTACAACTAATCCTTTCAAGGACATACATGATAATATTAGTAGCAGCACCACTGCAGCAGTAATACTTTTACTGTAAATTCTGAGTGTTAGAAGTCTTCATATGTTATCGACCAGACATTGTGAATTTTCCTTATCATCCACATTATTCCTGCCTGTTCCTGTTCTCATTTAGCAGCAATTGCACAGCTGTCTAGCAGCAGCATCTATGTAATGTGTTTTTCTGGCAAGAGACATACTGGGGTACAACAAGAGGCATATTCCCTTGACACAAATATTTTCCCATTTTATTCTGGATGATTTCTCAGGATGTATGCATACAGTGCAACAAACAAGAGAGGGATGTAGCAGCAGGACAGCAGTTTTCACCTTCACCACTATGTGACATGTTTTTCTGGTTTACCTATGCCAAATAGAGATGCAGCAATTCAAATTTCACGGTAGAGTGAACACGAAGTGGGCACTTTGCATTGTCACTCCGCTTTGTGGAGTGGCCAGCATGAAATGCCCACTCGCCTTGTTATTATTACTTTATGCGTTGTCATTCCGCCTTAAGGTGAAGTAAGGCAGAGTGACAACAATATTGGCAGCCCCACACACAGTCACTAGAATTAATGTGCATCCCAAATGCTACTGTCATCTTGTCTCAGAAAATTCCCCAGTGCTGATGAAGTGAAATGAGAGTAACAAGAAATGCAAAGTCTCCCAGAATTAATGGCACACTCAGTCATCAGGGCAGTTGTCAGACAAAGTCACCAGAATTAATGTTCATCCCAAAATGCTACTGTCTTGTGTCCAGAACATTCCCCAATGATGACAAAGTGAAATGAGAGTGTAACAAGACATGCAAAGTCTCCCATCTTAGAGATGCAGCGAATTAAAATTCCACCAGTGAAGTGCCCTGAAGTGGGCACTTTGCATTGTCACTCCACTACGCAGAGTAGCCAGCATGAAATGCCCACTTTGCCTTGTTATTGTGATTATGACTTCTCATTGTCCTTCCGCCTTAACCTGAAGTAAGGAGAAGTGACAACAATATTGGCAGCCTCCGGCTCTCCACACATCACATGGCTTACAGTACTGTAACTCACATGTTGTACAGGAACGCGAATGCCTACGGCTGTAGTTGCCCGATGACAATGACCTATATCACAAAACTCCCCAATTTGAAAACTCATATCAATGAGTACAGTGGTGAAGTCTGAGAGATACTACAAAACAGGCTTACATGATGCAAGTAACTAGTAAAAGAATTAATTTTGTGATTTTGTGATGTGATCAGGAATTGTGACTGCATTCGTGACCGTGGTTTGGAGCTGACGAGTGTATTGGGAACGCCGAAGTGCCTATGGCTATATACTTCCCTGATGACCTGGCTGTTCACAAAACTCACCAGCTTGAAAACTCATATCAATGGGTAGAGTGGTGAAGCCTGGAGAGATACTACAAGACATTAATTTTGTGATTCGTGACGTGATTGTGAATTGTGTGCACCACACCAGTATTCTGAAGGGAAGCCAAAGAAACAACTGTGACTTAAGTAACAGATGGAGATTGGGCCCTAAAGAGATGCAAATGCACAGACAGATTAAGATTGCACTGCACACTAAAGAGATGCAGATACAAAGGCACAACAACAACACCTAACCAGTGCTCACCATCAGAAATCCAAATTTGGAAAAGAATACCTTTTGCCATTTGTGGGGGGTAGTGCACAGCAGTAACAGTCCACTACTACCAGTAAAGATACCACAAGCAGTACAAAAATTCATGCAGATGCAGTGGATAGCAGGTTCACACTGCTGCAATTACTCTATGGCACAATAAATGGCTTCTGATTTAATGGCATGCATGCATCACACCGCCTTGCACACACATTACAAGTAATGTAGCAAATTGAAAACCAACTTAGTAATACAACCAAATGTTTTAAACAAACTGAACTCATACATTGCTGCACCACAAATTATACACTGCTGCACCACAACAATCAGCAAAAAATGCCAAGAATTACTGAAAATATTACTGTGTGTACATTCACACAGTTATACAAGAAAAATATAACCAAAACAGAAAGACTGACTTTTTCTCCCAGTTAATCTACCTGCACCACAGATACGCCTCCCCCAATGCACACTTCACAGTACACAGACTGACTGTTCTAAATTAACATTAAAAATCCACACACAGACAATAAACACTTGATGATATGAGCATAGGAAGGTTTCCTACAATCAATGTACTTTTGAGCAAACAAAATGGCTCAAAAAGGCTTTTTAACAGCTTTTAGAGGTTTGAATGGCAGAGCTCTGAGAGGAAACTGTCTACATCTTCCATTACACACACACTACACAGAACTGAGGCTGTGCAGAATAATCTAGGGTCCATGTGACCTGCAATCCCATGAAGCATTACAAATTCGGTTTGGAACTCAATAACAAGGTGAAGTGATGCAAAGTACTTTGATTTCAGTGTTACTTTGCCTTAAAATTGGTGGAGAAGTGGTTTGGGAAGGGGAGTAATGCAAAGTCATTGTTTTCAATGGACTTCGTGTTCCCCATTATAGCATAAAGTACTCCATGCAGTTTCACATTACTCGCTATCACTTTGAGGTGATTTAGCCCACTTCGCCCACCACTAATGCCAAACTGTCAGTGGCTCAGTGGGTAGCACACTCACCTCTGAGGCTGGGAGATCAGAGGGCTGTGGGTTCAGTTCCACATCTGACACTTGGGTTAATATCCCAATACTGGACACTGTAGTGCAGCATGAGGGGTGCTGCACTTGAGGTGCCATCTTGCAGATGAGACATTAAACCGGAGGTCCCATCTGCCTGGATTGGTAGTAGTTCAGGTGGATGCTAAAGATCCCATGGCACTTATCGAAAAAGAGTTGGGAATTGTTTGTTAGAAGAAATATAACAGCATATAAGAACATTCAACCATTGGCTACAAGGTTGGTGCAGTCGGATGGGGTTCAGCTGGATAGGTGACTGGTGCTCTACATGGAGGAGGAGGAGGGCTGTATCCCCAAGACAGGCTGCACCTGAGCTCTTCAGGGGCAGCTGCACTAAAGAGTAAACTGGGTGACTTCATGGCAAGGAAGTTCAATTTAAACTAAATAAGGGGGTGGCTAAGGACAGAGCCAGACTTACATGAGGCAGAGCAGAGAGCTTATCAGCCTCCCCAAGTCACAACACTCATCAAGGGAACACTTAGCTGCAGGGAAGGACGGGATGGGGCTACATGTTGGAGGGCTTTGGTTGCAAATGCCAGGAGCCTGTGGAACAAAATGGGAGAACTGGAGGCCACCATGATGGAGGAGAACCTAGACATTGTAGCAGTGAGTGAGACTTGGTGGAATGAGCACCACACCTGGGAGACAGTGATCCCAGGGTATCGCTTTGTTTAGGAAAGATCGGGAGGGAAAAGGGGTGGAGGGATGGCATTATATATCAGGGAAGGGATTAGGGTCATGGAAGGGCAGGATGAGGAGGGGAACAGAGATAATGTGGGTCACCCTAAACAGGGACAGGGGAGAACCTGCATGTTGGGGTAGCCTATAGGCCTCCTATGCAGGGAAGGAAGAGGATAGACACCTTGTAGAATCAGTAGTGAGGATGGCATGGAAAGGGGAAATTATACTAGTTGGGGACATAAACCTTCCAGACATCAACTGGGAGGCCCAGACTACAATCTCCTCAAGGAGCAGGGATATCTTAGAGGCTCTTCAGGGTATATTTTTGCAGCAAAGGGTCAGTGAGCCCACTAGGGTGTAAACTTGTTGGATGTGGTCCTCATAAATGGGGACAGTGTGGAGGAGTGGAGATGGAGGTGGGGAAGAGCTTGTCACCAGTGACCACAGGGCTGTCAGGTTCAGGGTGAGAGCGGGCAGGGAGAGGGGTAGGACAAGAACCAAGGTAATGGACTTTGGAAAGGCTGACTTTCATGGAATGAGGAAGGTAGTAAGGGAAGAAATGTTTAGGATAGGGATGTGCAGGGGTGGAGGAATTATGGGCAGCCATCAAGAGAGGGGTATTTAAAGCCATGGACTCATGTATAATAAGGGTAAGAAAGAACAGAAGACAGAAAAGACCTCTATGGTTCACTAGAGAGGTGGAGTTAGGGGTCAGGAAGAAGACTAGAGCATTCAAGAGGTACAGGAGGACACAAAAGGATGAGGACAGGAAACCTACAGGGTAAAAAGAAAGGAGGCTGGGCAAAAGATAAGAATGGCTAAAGAGGCCACTGAGGAGAGGATAGCAAATCAGGCAAGGAGGGGGACAAAACCTTCTTTAGGTACATTGGAGAAAGGTGGAGGGCACAGCATGGGCTGGAAGGATAAGGGGGAAAGTGGAACAATACTGGAAGGACTTAAAAAGCAGAGGCATTAAACAGCTATTTCACCTCAGTCTTCACAGAGGAAAGAGAGTGGTAGGGGACCAGGACAGGGTGGGGAGGTGACAGACACAGGCAGATGGTGTGTGGCAGAATTTACTGCTGAAGGTAAGGGAAGAGCAGGTAGACTTAGGGTGGACAAGGCAAAGGGGCCTGATGGAATACACCCAAGGGTTCTCAAGGAGGTGAAGGATGAACTGGCGCCACATCTAGCGAAGGTTGTTTAACTTGTCCTTGGTCACAGGGTTGGTGCCAATGGACTGGAAGAGGGCAGAGGTGGTCGCACTACATAAGGGGGTGAAAGGACAAGGTCAAAACTACTGTCCTATTAGTCTTACCTCAGTGGTGGGAAGGTAATGGAAACACTACTTAAGATCAGTTTGATAGAATACTTGAGATGAATGGCATGCAGGATGACAGGCAGCATGGCTTCACCAAGGAAGGTCCTGTCAGACTAACCTGATACAGTTTTTCGATGGGGTGACACAGATAGTGGACCAGGGAGGAGCGTGGACGTGGCCTATCTGGATTTAGTAAGTCCTTCAATACAGTTCCGCATGGTGGAATGGTATATAAGCTGGACAGACTGTGGTGGACAACAGGATCACCAGGTGGGTGGAAAACTGGTTGAAGGGAAGGAGTCAGACGGTGGTGGTAAACGGACACATTCCAGGGAACAGGCGGTGACCAGTGGAGTGCAACAGGGTCAATGCTAGGACCAATACTCTTCAAAATCTATGTTAGTTACCTAGCGGAGGGTCTGAGGATGGGTGTGCCTGTTCGCAGATGATACAAAGGTCTGCAATAGGGTGGATTCACCTAGTGGGGTGCAAGCCATGAGGCGGGACCTGGAGAGCTGGAGAGGTGGTCTGACACCTGGAAATTGAAGTTTAATACCAAAAATGCTTACTGATGCACCCAGGGAGGAGGAATAGAGGAAACTTACTCCCTTGGGGGTTGGTGATTAAGGAGAAGGAAACAGAAAGGACCTGGGGATTATGGTATAGCGTGACCTCAAGGTGGGCAGCCAGTGTAGCAGGGCAGAGGGAAAGGCAAATGGAATGTTGGCCTGCATTGCTAGGGGTTTTAATAGCAGGAAGAGGGAGGTGCTAATGCCATTATACAGAACCATGGTCAGGCCGCATCTGGAGTATGGAGTGCAGTTCTGGAGGCCTCACCCACGAAGAGATGTTGAGCTGATGGAGAGGTGCAGAGAAGGGCAACCAAATGGTATGAGGGATGCAGGATGTACCCTATGAGAGAAAGATTGAAAGGGCTGAATTTGTACCCTCTGGAGACTAGGAGGAGAGGGGGACATGATTGAGTCTTTTAAGTATCTGAAGGAATAATAAGGTAGAGGAAACAGCTTGTTCAAATTGAAGAAGTGAGTGAACATGAGGACATAGCCTCAAACTGGAAGGTGGGCAATACAGAGGTAATGTCAGGGGCAGTTTTTCATGGAGAGGGTGGTGGAGGCCTGGAACAAGCTGCCAGAAGAGGTAGTGGCAGCTGAAATGGTGGAGGGTTTCAAGAGGGCTTGGGATAGATTTAAGGGGTTGGGAAAAGAGGGTGGAAGCATAACAGAAGGGGAGGTAGGGTGTTGGGCAGACTAGATGGGCCGTGGTGCCTTCTCTGCCATCACATTTCTGTGTGTATCTGTGTGTATATTACACTCAAGAAAACACATAAATCAGGCTATCATTAGTTTAAATACACAGACAACAACAGTGTTACACTTTTAGCTGAAACAAAAGAAACCAAAAAGAGTTTTAACCTTGAACAAAAAAATTCAGTTTTTATCAGAGTATTATTATTATTATAAACCTCTTGAGTATACATCTATATACTTATCATGTTACCCCTTCAAATAAAAGCTTTGGGAGGGCTCCCCACCAATTTTGTATCATGGGAGGAGGCATTGCTGATTTTTCTTTTAGGTGAACTAATGCCACTTTTGTGTAATAGCTTCTATTAGACCACTTAAGGTACATATCTTTGTTGCATCACATATTTGCATCTTTCTGCCAAATACTCCACTTTAATATTGCAAATACCACCCTTAAGGTCCCTGGGTAAAACATATCCCATTCAGTTCCAAATTTCCCATATACTACCTCTGAGTAGGTCGTGTTTCTTAATATGGGTGTTTCCCATTTTCAAGCTAATTGATCCCATAACAGTTCCATATATGAACATTCAAAAGTAAATCCTGCATTGTTTCTACTTGTGCAATACATAATTCCTAATACATATTCTTTCTTCTACAGTTTTATGGGCATGATTTTCTCTCGTTTAATTTACCATGGCAACACATCCAGATAGTATCCCACATTTTCCCTGGTATCCTTGCCTCTGAGATCTGCTTAATTAGCCATTTAGGCTCTATGTCTGGAGGGCAGGTAAAGCAAGGCCCATTTAAAAAGTGCCTCCCGATAAGTTTGCGAAAAAGCTTTCCTATTTAGCCTTGACAGTTTTGGATAGTCACATCCCATTGTTTTAGTTTTTGAAAATTTCTATCAAATATAGAGATGTTCCTTCTGGAATTAATCTAAACGCTTCCCATTTTGGCGCTTCCCATTTATTGAAAAAATAAATACATCTAGCTTTTAAGCTTATTGCCCAATCCATCTAATTCCCTATTAGAAGGGAATAATATTAGAACAGACACATGTAGAGAAAACAAAAATAACACTGGGTTAAGCATATTCAGATCCCCTTGTTTAACCGGCCAGTACATTACAGACCTCTAGACAGGATTCAACCTGCTCCCCATAATAACTGACAACATATGTTATTTAGTCTAGCTTCTTGTTTGATAGGGAGTGGAAATACATAACTCAAAGTTAAAAAAATTGGAATTATATATGTTTTAACATGTAAATTCTCTTAGATCTGGTCATTGAATATGACTTCCATTTTTGTACTTTTCTTTTTGCCTCCTCTAATTTTTCCTCCCAATTCCTTTCTGCTGCATTTATACTCCCAAAGGCTACCCCCAATAATTGCACTGTGTCACTCTGAATCTGTATCCTTCTATCTCAATGACTTGTAGTTCTGGCCTAATGGCTATAGCTACCCCTTTACTTTTCTGTGTATTTATTTTGACCCAGAAAATGCTGAGAAGGAATATATTACCCTAGTGCATGAGCTCCAGATCTATGATATGTTACCAGAAGGCATACTGTACATCTTCTGCATAAGCCATTGTATATTGGAAATTTTAGCAGCAGGGCTCATCATGTGTCTAATTTGTTTATCTTTATTTAAGAGTCTCAGTATGGGATCTATTGTAAATACATATAAAAGGGGACCTCATGACACCTTTGTCTAACCCCTCTTCTAATTTTAATATGCTGTCCTAGGCATCCATTAACCAAAGGTGTCATAAATGCATTATTATACCATTTTGTACCCATTGAACAAAGATCTATGCAATCCATATATTTTTAAGACTGTAAACAAGTAAATATGAGGTACTAAATCAAATGCTTTTGTTTGATATAGGCTTATAACATAACCTCCTGCTCTAGGACTATCAAAACGTCTCTTATTAACTTCAAATTATCCAACATTGACCTATGCGGTATTGTACAAATTTGGGTAGGTGTATCAGGCTACCTGCAAGCTTTGTCAACCTAATACATATTATTTTGCTCAGTAGTTTCAGTAATATTTATTAAGCTGATTGGCCTCCAATTATTTATATCCTCTTTGCATTTTTTTATGTAAGTAGATTAGTAAACTGTCTGCCAATGTAGGTGGTATTGTATGATGACCCTGTAATATAGTGTTAAAATGATGGTCATTGGTCCTTTTAGTATTTCTATGCTTTTTTTTGTAAAATTCATTAGGAATTCCATCATGGCCTGGTGTTACCCCATTTTTAACTGACATAAAAATTCAACTTCTTTTTCTGTTATTGGTTTTGTCATTTCTCTATTATCTTCATCTGATAACTGAGGAATATTAAGTTTGTCTAAGATGTTTTCTATGTCTCCAAGTTCAGGAGCTTCCTGTACAAATATTGAATAGGTATGGTAAACCACTATATTTAAAATTTCATTAGTCTTTCAAATTTCCCTTCCCTATTTTTAAGGCATTGCATATATTTTATGTCATTTGATTGTCTACAACTATCATAATGGATTCACCATTGGGCTTTTTACCTTTCATTCCATATTTGTGCTCCATAAATAATGAAGTTGGTCTGTCATATTGATATGTGCACATATTTTTTTATTTGGGCTATTTAAGTAGGTATAATCTAAGCCATATTCAGCTTTTAAGGAAATTAGTTTTGTAACTGTCTTCTCTTGTCTAAGTATTGTATATAATTATTTTGTGTTTGAGTTTTGATCTCTGTTGGCAGTGGTTCCTTATTTCAGATTTTGTTTCTAACCACCACAAAAGTGGATTCTCATACAGCTCAAATACTGAAAGGTTTGCATAAGTACCAAATTAAGGTCATGCCTTTTCTTGTGCCACCTCTAGAATTTTAATATTCATTTTCCAATGATTATGGGTATTTGGTTTATTCCAATGTGTTCCTAAATGTATCTGTAATAAACAGTGGTCAGAGGTTTCACAGGAAGAGCTATTATTTGATTACATGGTAGCCATTCTGATATAAAGAAAAGGTCAATCCATGAGGATGACCTTCCTCTATGATATGTGAGTCAGGGGTTGTGGGCCAAAGATTGCTCCATCTGTTAATTTGGCAGTATTGTACATTTTACATAAGAAGTTAGAATCACTATATAGTTTTTGTGTCAAACCTGTTTATCTGACAGAGACATTATACAATTAAAGTCACCACCAAACAATACTGACTTTGTAGTGTATAAATAAGGCTGAACTGCTTTCATGACATCCACTCTTTGTGTTTTACTTGGGGTTATATATATTTATGAACCTCAACTCCTGATGTTGAATAATTACATCTAAAATTAATACCATCCCCTGAATTAAGTCTATCAGTCTTGTTACAACAAAGTCTTACCTATTAAACAGTATCCCAACCCCTGCACAAATATCCTCCCACAAAGACCAGTAAGACAGCCCATTTGTCCGTTCCTGTGAGGCCTTTCTTGCTTTCTTTCAAAGTATACAGCCTGGTATCCTTGAAAAAAAGATTTGTAAGTTTAGATTTTGCAGTATAGAGAAGGTGACATGCCTTCTTGGATTCCTAATGCTGTTTACATTCAAGGTCCCACAGGTTTGGTCCAAATTCATTTTAACAAGTTAAGGAAAGGTCATGACTTTTGCCTTGTCCAGGAGATCTATGTTTACATCTCTTTTTCCTGGATTTCTTAGAGTCATGTAAAACTTGTTATGTATCTGTCATAAGTTCAGGTTGTGAGGAAGAGGCCATTGAAAAAGCATCAGAGTTATCCTCCATCCCCTATTTACTTTCTTTTTGGCTCAGGGGTATACTTGTTTTTGTTGGCACTACATCCAGCAGTTGCGATTTATCAGCCAAGTTTTGGACCTCAGAAGAACCTTTATTGGATCTGCTTCTGGTTACCTGTTTTTGAGATTTTAGTGTCTAGGTTGTTTCTTCTGGAGAGGGCATTGTATAACTGCTAACCTGCTTAGCTGTTGTAGGTAAGTTTAAACTGCTTGAGCCTGGAGCATCACCCCAGTTTCCATCTTCTGGCGCGCTATATTTATGACTGGGCATCTGTAGGTCCTTCTTCCACTACCTGTTCTGTAACTGAGGCTCAAGGGTGAGCGACTGGACTGTGTGCCAGTGTCTCCATGGCCCTTAGGGTTGTTTCTAGTCTACGAGCCTTCATTCTATTATTGGGAGGAGGGAAGCAGCTGCTTGTTGCTGTGCTTTACACTGTACACTGTCTCATCTTGTTCATCTGTAGTCTGGGAGGATTATTATGAAAAGCCCAGGGGCAGTTCCTGGAAAGTAGTGGTGGCCTCACATAAGTTGCAGTATGCAGGATTAGGGCAGCCTAGGCTGGTATGACCTATGCCTAAGCAAATAGAGCATTTTAATTTATCATATGCATTGTTTAAATGTGACTGAGCTCCACAGCTAAAACATGATTTCAGGTGCCCAGGGTAAAAATGAAACCATGATCCCATCCCAGGTAAAAACAGCTTGCAAATGTTGTATTGATCCATTTAATTGAGGTAGTCTAACTTGTATTTTCCAACCCCGTCCAAAATTGTTTGTCTATGATTGATTCAGGTAATCCAAGGACTATGCATTTGAGTTTCAACTATCTAATAATATCTGCAACTGCCACCTCCTCATTTTTAAAAAGTACTGTGACTTTTCATTGCTGGCTTTGTTAAGGGATGGCCACAAAGGGGTCCACAAAGAGGTAATTTCACTCTGCTAGTATATTTCCCAGAATTGTTCTAGGCCCATGGCTGTTTTAAAGCTGAGGTCAAAACTGGAGTCTCCAGAGGATCTGTATGAGCAGTATAGATCCGTGGACAAGAACTGAAAACTTTCTTTGACCAATGTCTTCCCACATAAACCTGGTCTGGAAAGACATCAAGACCCCTCTGTATCTTATTCTCACAACATGTCTCCTTTTGCTAGCTCTGGGGAACATGAAAGAGCCCTGCATAAGACCTGGGTGGGGCCCTTGGTTCTCAGGATTCCTCACTCTGACCGGGATGTTTTTGATTTTGACCAGTTGAAGTAGAAGGGTTGCCCTGTCAGTCTTTGAATTTTGCCCTTCTTCTGTATGCTGCCTTCCTTCTGCATGCTGACTTTCATCTGTCTGATGCCCTTTTCTGAATCATAAAGTGTAAGAACCAGGGGGTTGTTATATTCTGATCAGGCAAGAGATTGTCAGTTAAAACATTTACTTTTCAGCTGCTTGTGGAACTGAGGTCATTTTAAAACAGGGTTCTGGGTTAAATGTAGTCCCAATGGGATTTCTAAGGGATCCAGCATTTCAACCAAATTATCCACATCTCCAGTGCTCTCATGGGCTGGAGTAGACCAAGTATTTGTTTCAGTAGATTTTGACCATCCTGCCCCTCTCAAGGCTTCTGCAATTGTGACACCAGTTACTGAAATATTTGTATCATAATTAGGGTACAAAGTCTCTAGTGGAGGGTGGATCCTTTCAGTATTATCTTTTATTTCTTCAGATACTTCTCTGTTTTACCCTTTTTGTTTTCACTTCCCTGCAAGGTATTGGTTTGGCATTTGATTTAGAGCAGAAATGCAAGAAACAGTACCTGATTTTAGGTGAGCTGGCATCCGTTTCCTTCAAAATATGTTCTGCCATGTCAGACTGTATAACTACCATTTGTTTGTTATTTTGCAGTTCAGTATTTTGCGGTTCAGACTGCTGCGCTGCATAGTCAGCTCTCCCTGCACATCGCTACATCCAGTAGCTCACAGTGACACTGCCAGTAGCCCTTCGCTCAATACATTTCCTGGATCAGTTTCTGAGACCTTCATTTTTAGCAGTTTTAGATAACTCTCCTGACTCTGACTCTAGGCACACACCCCATTCAGTGCTTTTACTGCCAGTCGCTACATCGTCAGGTATCTCAGTGCTCATAACTAAATCGGCTGCAGTGTTTGTTTCCTCGGCCTTGCCCTCAAACCCTTTGATGATACTGCATCATTCAACAGCTGGCTCTGCCTGACAGCCTGCTCTGGAGCCATGACAGAAGCTGTGAAAGCCTTTAAAAGGCAATCTCACAAGTCTTTCTGTTGTGCAAGAATTTCCATTTCCTCATTTTCAAGTCTAGAGAGGTTTTGCTGGACTACCAAGGGTCTCATTTCATTACTACCTTCTTTTCCTTCCAATGTTGATACAATCTCTAGGTTTTCTTTCAAAATTTTAGAGCTTACCGCTCTATGCTGCTCAATCTCCATTGCCATGTCCATCTCATGTCTTCAGCCTCTAAAGAATCAAGATGGGAGGAGGCCTGCTCCCCTGTCCCCAGCATGTCTTTCCTCTCCACCAACACACCTGAAGTGTCCATCTTGGCTGACAGCCAGCAATTCTCCCAGAAGTGAGTTGGGGAATTTCCCCAGTGTCCTGTCCAAATGTATCCCATTCACTAAAAATACCACCAACAGCTTAATCTGGTTCAGTTTCAGTTGCTTACCATCTTTACCCTCCCTCGGTCCCCCTGAAAAAGGGACTTCTAGGCCCAGTGGGCTTACCAGATCAACAAAATTCAATAAATAAATAAATAAAATTGACAACATCATTGTGAAGGTTTGGCATGACAAGATCCCAATGTCAACAGGATAAATTTCACCTTTCTGACATTGGAATGTTTCTCAAGGGGGCTGTGCCCTCAAGCTCTCCTCATGTGGGGCTGTGCCCCAACACACTCCTTCTAAAGATTATCAGCTCTGAGCTGGAGTTTATTTAAAGGGGGCACACAGTGAAAGGGTGAAATTTCACCTCAGGTCCCCACTGTGACAATTCGAAACCTGTTGAAATTGTCACTGTGGGGATTTCACCATAACAGTTTCATTGTTTGGTCAGCACACCATTTTTCCTGGCAGGAGACATACTGAGGTACAAGAAGCATATTCTCTCAACATAAATTTTCTCATTTTATCCTGGGTGATTTCTCATGGAAGTGCACAAGCACATATAGCGCAGCAGACAAGAGAAGATGTAGCAGCAGGACAGCAGTTTTTCCCACGATATGATGTGTTTTCTGGCAGGATACATACTGAGGGTACAACAAGGACATATTCCCTTTACATAAATATTTTCTCATTTTATTCTGAGTGAGTTCTCATGGAAGTGAACATGCAGTGCAATGGACAAGAGGGATGTAGCAGACACCATCAACTATGTTACGGCAGACAACAAGATGTAGTGGCCTCAGACCTGCACAGTTTTGCCTAAGATAGGAAAGATTTTTGGGTTGTGTTTTCCTCTCACTTTTCATAATTGTTTTAATTTGCACTTTCTAAGTGGTGGGGGAACAAATACAACACTGAAAACAGTACAGACAACTCTACCATAAACTATGAGGATTAGTATAGAACAGAAAAAATCTTGGATATAAAGAAAGATATGAACAAGACAGTCATTTCCTGGGAAAGACTCTGCTACTACCACACTGCCCCTGACAATGTCCACTGGGCTGCATTCCCTCACTTCTATACCCCCTACTCCCGGTTTTCTGCCCTGAAGGTACCTGCATTAGCAGTACTTTGTCACCTTGAAATGTCTCAAATTGTTATTTGTATGAGAACATTGTGTTATACTTATGTCACTTATTGTCCTGAATTCTGTAAATTTGTTACTCTGTCTGTCCTCTCTGTGATATGGTACTTTGTAAACAAGCTCTGGCTCAAAGGTTGTAAATCTGAATTTCACAAATAAATAAATAAATAAACAAACGGAGTACAAAGCAGTAGGATAAAAACTTAGACAAGGAAGACAAGAGGACAGAATTTAGTTTGCTTTTTATATCATTTTTTTATTTTGGGGTGGAGGAAAGGGACAATAACACTTGAGGGACATACACTTACAACATGCAGAAATGAAAAGGACAGGAAAAATAAGGGTACTGCCACTGCTATGCCCATGAAGCTCTTTGACTAGTTTCAGTAACTTTTCCTGGTTGGCAGTTATGCTCTCCTGATTCTCCTTTATGGTATTGACATCCTAGCATATTTCAGTGAGTACATGCCAGATGTCAGACACTTCATCCCACAGGATGGCCAAGTCCACTTGTGTTACCACTGTATGGGGAGATGCTGGTGGCAGTGGAGGATGGGCTGTTGGAGCTTCAGCTGCTGCTACTTCCTGTTCCCTTGCCCTGCTGGACTCTGCACACATGCCTACATGACCATCTGACAGCATGCCTTGACCCCCTCCCATATCACATCCCCATGAGGAGCCTCATGCTGCAGCCTGGCATGCCATTCTTTGGTGTGGTGAACACTGAGGTGGGTCGTTGCCCTGGTACCTAAATGGTGCCCTTTTTCCACCTCTTACCTCTTTTCCACACAGTTTGCATGTTGCAATACTGCTGTCTTTACTGTGACATGCAAAGAAATCCACACTGTGGATATGGTGGACAAACGTGGGTGACCCTGGAGTTACTGTAGGTGGCCATTGCTGCTGCTCCTTGTATCGCACCACCTGCTGCTGTACCAGCACCACTTGCTGCTGCTCCACCTGTTGCTGCTGCTGTACTGGCTCCACCTGCTGCTGCTGCTGCTCCTCTGCTTGTTCTTTAACTGCTGCTACATTCCACCAGATTGCCTCCTTCCTGGGCCAAAATGTGTCTAGTGTACAACTCCTCACGCGATGTGACTGCCACTCACTATGTCCAGCACAAGCAACTTCTTGCTCCTCCAACATATTAAGTAAGAAAGTAACTATACTAACAACAAAAAAGAGAATACAAGAGTTTGAATTACAAACTCAAATACAAAAATAACAGAAAAGATTGTATACACAAACAATAAGCACTAACAAAATGTGAACAAAGGACAGATAAGTAGAAGTAATGCACAAAAAGTGATCAAGTAACTATTTAAACACTTTTCTCTAGCAGGTTGTATCCACAGAACGGATATCAATCTGTCTCTCAACCACTGGGACAAAGTGAAGGTAACTCACTCACTCACTTCCTCCCAGTATAAACAACAAATACCTCACTTCCTGTCTGCTTCAGTCTCATGTGACCTACACAAACTCAGTCATGTAATTCTGCAGTTCTATTGGCAAACTTCATCCTAACAACCCAAGGCAAAGTCACATGAAAATTCACAGGTGACATTAGCAGCAAAGTCACAAAGGTAAATTTTTATGTACCTATGCAGCTTCACAAAATGCTCGGGAAGGTGAATTTGCTGAATTTTCAAAACTTCAAAAGCAAATTAAAACTTTCAGCAACTTTAGATGAGCATTTGCTTCTACTTCCCTTTCTTCACCTTTTCCTCCCTTTCTGTATTGCCATTTTCATATCATGGCAAGGAACAAGTTTTATTCCTGCTGTTCCCTCACCAGGTGAAATGTGTGCATTCCTAATCAAAGTCCCAGGTTGGGGCCTGGGACTTCATAAAAATACAACAAGTGAAATATAATAAAATAAACAATACAGGAAGTAACTGATAACAAATTATTGTTCTTGTAGACATATAGCTCTGGAATAAAATTCCAAATTCTGTGACTTTCTTGGGATACAGTTCAATGCAGAAATGTGGCTCCACTCACTGACATGCCTAATCCAAAGATTAATACAGATGGAAAAGGACCAGCACTGACACGTGTTCCAAGTGTATCAACTTATTTAATCATTAAAATACAAAATCATATAACTCACATATCTAATGAAAAGTAAAGTAGGTAACCACACCTAGATTCCTCAACAGTCCTTTTCTCTGTCTCGTTCTTTGGATGTGCAGACCAACACGTTCTTGGATTTTACCATTTTTCTAGTGACATCTGTAAATCATTGACTCTGATCATAGTGTTGTAAAATACATATTTTTCCTCACATGTAGAATAATACCTTTAAAACACATATATGATGTAACCAGTTATTAGTTATTGATATTATGTGTGCAACCACAAGTACCTTACCATTTTACAAATTAATTTATTTTAAAAGTGTTACCTAGGAAAGACACACTGAGACGATAACAGCTTGGTTACAGATGCATGTTGTGTGTGTGTGGGGAGTACAACAAGGTGAAAGATTAATATGACATTAACATATTAACAAATATATTAACGATGATAGAATAAGGAAAAAGGTCAATGGTACATTAACACACATATTAACAAATATATTAACCATTATTATATTACATATAAATAGTATTAATATAAATATAGTAACAATATATTAAACATTATCAAATATGTTCTTTCTGCATTCCAGAGAAGGTATTTGAACATTTCGATAATCTTCCTTAACTAAAGCTTATTAAAAACTGCACTGTGTGAGGTGGTTTAGTGTGGCAGCACTGGCATCTTTTTGGTTCCAAGTAATACGGCAATCACGGAGAGGCGATCACTGTTAGGGTGAGTGTACATAGCCAAAAATCAGGTTTGGCGATGTACACTACTGGCACACAGCAAAGCGGCACTGGAGACTTAGATTTTTTTATTTATGCATGGGTCTGTGCCTTAGGCACCCCAGAGGGCTTCACACCTGCACCCTCTCCTTAAGGATTCTCAACTCTGCAGTGTGCAAAGAAAAAATAATAAAATTCTGGACCGGCACACAAAACAGACCTCGTCTGAACCAAACCCAGTATCCTTCTAATTCTAGCCTGCCACCAACCCACCATGCCACACGGCCAGCTCAGTAGCATACCACCACACTACACCCTACAAACCCTCCCTCCTCTTCCATCCATCACATGGTGTGCTCGCCTCCCCACTGCATGTACATATAGCGACATCCTGTCACTATATTCACAGACCCCTCATCTGGTCTCCTTCCTGCCCAGTAACCCTGAACACAGGTGCCTTAATTGAGTTGCCCATTCTGAAAGTGCTCAATCAGGGTCACCATTGTCACAGCTACCCTATTTTGTGCTAAGACATGGGTTAGTGCTTCCATCTATGTGTGGCATGCTGACAGAAATTGTATTAGAAACCTCTTTGTGCAGCACAGCACAAAGTTTCCTATATCCCTCCTGTTGTGCACTTTAGCACAAGTGCAGAACCCTTTCTGTGCTAGTTAGCACACATTTTGAATGTGGGGCCAACTCTCCACAACATATGACCTCTGATCCTTCCTTCAACCAGAGGAATGTCCCCATTCTCTGCCAGTGTCCCCCACTCATAGCAGAAGGAATATTAAAGGGGCTTAGATCATAGAGGCTGGGAGAACAACCACAATTATATCACTTTTATAGAAATATAAGTTTAGAAATACACAACTCACTTCACAACCAATAGATGCTTTATTTATAGATTAGTAAATTCAGTATTAGACAAGATATGTAATAACAGAATCAAATATGAGGATGTCATATGAATTCTAAACTGATAATGGATATCTTTCCATTAGAAACAAGAAAAAATAAGTAGCTTTAAGCTAGATGAATTATTTGCTTTGTTATCACTCCTTTTCTGCAATATACTGTATATACAAATATAAAATCGAGCACTCATGACTTCTAGTGATACAGCATCACTTCATTAATAACTCTCAAAGTTGCTTAGCAGGAAGAGGAGGTGGTACTTCCTTTATAGATCACTGGTAAGACTCCATCTTGAGTACTGTGTCCAGTTTTGGAGCCGCATCTCAGGATGGACATAGACAGAGTAGAGGTGGTCTGAGAGAGGACTTCCAAAATTGTGCAGGGTCTGCATCAGAAGCCCTATAAGGAGAGGCTAAAAGAGCTAAATATATACACCCTGAAGAAGAGGAGTGAGGGGATATGATAGAGACCTTTATATACCTCACAGGGATTAAAAGGTACAGGAGAGTACTTTCAGAGAAAAAGGTGCTCAAGAACAATGAGACATGCTATGAAGTTGGATGGGGTAAATTCATGAGGGATGTGAAAAGTACTTCTTCAGAGAATGAGTGATGGATACTTGGAACAACCTTCCAGCAGAGGTAGTGGGAGTGGAAGCAATGTTGGGGTTCAACAATGCCTGGGACAGGCACAAGGAATAATAGGGGTAAGGAGTGGGAAGGGTAAGAGATTGTGCTGTAGATGAAGGAGGGTTTGGAGCAAAGTGAAGGTAAAAATATGGGTAGACTAGGAGGGCAAGTGGTCTCTATCTGCCATCACATTCTATGTTTCTGTGTTAAAGCATATTTTATTAGGTGCCAAAAAAGTTAAATGAAACAATTGCCTGACGCATTTCAGATTTTGGTCCTTTTCACAGATGTTACAACAATGTGCCCCTGCATTTGAATATAGTTACTTTCTATTGTTGTCATAAGTAGCACCATTAGTTTCAGCTGAAGACACAATTATGGCTAATGAGTACATTTAAAAATACAATGGTAGTGGAAATGTGAAAAAGTGGCACTTTGGAGATATTTGGATGATATCATACTGGTGTGGCAGAGTGACATTACTGAGATGGAAAACTTTATACAGTATTTATGTACCACCAATCCACATTTGTGGTTTACCTATATAGTGCCTGATTTTGTGTTTCTTTCATTTGGATTTGTCATGAGCACCTCCTCCACTATCTGAGTGACCTCTTGACCCCTGTCTACCTGTCGTTCCTGCACTCCTCCACCAAGGGCCTCCTAGCAGTTCCAGGGGCCCAGCTGAAAACCTTGGGAGACCATGTCTTTCAGGTGGCTGGCCTTGTCCTTTGGAACTAGCCCACAAGATCCTTGAGGGAGACTCTGTTGGTAGAGGCGTTTAAGTGGGGTTTGATGTCCATCTTTTCAGAGTAGCTTTTGGAAAACAGGTATAGTTTTGATCATTATTGAAGCACTGATATTTTATTTAGATATGATTTTATAGAGTTTTATTAATCTGTTGAGATCTGTTTTTGTAAATTGTTGTTTTATGTCTGTTAACTGTATCTCTACCTTTATGAGGCACCCAGAGCCTCCAGGATTTGGCACTCAAGAAATAAACATTTACTTACTTATTTACTTGTGCGGCTTTTTTTGTTCAATATACAGCATCTGTAGTCATCCCATTTTATTACAATTGTTTGTAATCCATTTTAGTTAATAACTGAAAACAATTAAGTGTGTGGACCTTTCCTTTAATATCAGGCAGTACAGCATAAAAAGAACATGTCAGTTTTTGTTTATGTCCTGTCACATTTCTAAGACAGATAAGAACCCATTGTGTTTATTTCATTTAAATTTCTTAGAACAAGTTCAAGGGTGTTTGTCTGTTAATCCACCAATCTGCTGCACTGGGAGTTTGATTGCCGTCCAAATGGTTCCCTTTGCTACTGTGATGAATACTGCCTCAGAGCCTTTGACTGCTGTTCAGACTATCAAACTGGATGTAACAATAGTAAGTAATGATCTTAATAATTTACAGTAGTACATGGACCTAAAAATCTGTTTACAGATAATGTTTAATGTAGAGTGAGTTTTATTTCACAACTCACAATGATGGCTCAGGCTGTTATGTCAAAGTTTACTGTTTACACAAGCCATGTCAGACTTTGCTTGTTGTTTGATGATAATCCTATGAATGTATTACATGTTGTGTGTTGTTTTATTAGTATGTGTATTAAAATGCTATTTTAATTATGAAGCATTCCACTACCAAGCTCTCAGAAAGTGCACAGCATCAGTAAAGTTGCCTTGCATATGTTGGACCTTTCAGCATTCAGAGTCATAAAGAAGCTGCAGAGAAAATTGGTCTCATACTCTAATTCCCAAGGGTAGCAGCTTTGACCAGGCAGCTGAATGAAGAATTATCCTTAGCTGGTAGTTAGAAATAAGCTGTTGCTCTTTCCATGTCTTTAGCCTGTCACATCTATAAGGGGTTTCTGCAGCAACTTCTAAACCCTAGAGGACAATGGAGTACAAGATTAGGGTATCTGATTGGACTGAGTTCTGATGGGTTCAATTAAAACAGATGTACCTATTCTCCAATTATCTGTTTATTCTATTGTCCTCCTGATTGTCTGAGGTAAATCTTGACACCATAAACAAGAGAGAAGCTACTACTAAATTAGGTGAGGTCATCCTTACTGGAGATTTTAATTTTAGAGACCTCGACTGGTTTCATAACACAGTTACACCCACAATGGGGAAGCACTTCCTATCCAAGACTGAAGAACACAATATGAGGCAGTGTGTTGGGACTCCAACCAGAAATAACAATATTCTTGATTTAGAACTTGGTATGGAAAATATCAAGATCTGTGACTATGTAGTTGATGTACCTTTGAAACAGTGACCATAATATGGTCAAATTTGCAATTGATGTTAATTTTACTAGTTTTGTGGCATAACTCAGGTGTTTCCATATAAAAGCAAATCTTGATGAAATTGACATCACCCATGTTGCCCAGCCTATCCTAAAAAAATTAAGCTCAAAATTGGAGGCAAGGTGATAGATGAGCTTTGGATGCCTCAGCTAAATGGCCTTAGGGTATGTAATCTGCTCCATAATTGGGAATTGCTGACCTGTCAGTCTATGCTTGTTGCTTTACAGCTGGATGTTAGTACCATATTTAAGATGTATCAACCGTCATTGTTTACTGCAACAGTTTGTTTTAACACGGGTATTGTTAACTATGAAGAATTCATGCAATCTGCAATTGCCACAGCCTAGCAACCACATGCAGTTTCTAAATTATATTTATTCTTATAAATATAAATAAATGTTCTTATAAATATTCTTAGTAAATGGAGTCCACTCTAAAGAAAGGGGTTACTAGCGGGTACTGCAGGGTTCAATACTGGGACCAGTCCTCTTTAATGTCTTTATCGGTGACATTGCAGAGGGACTTGAAGGAAAAGTATGCCTCTTTGCAGGGGACACAAAGATCTGCAACAGGGTTGATACACCAGGGGGTGGAAAGGATGAGAAGGGACTTGGCAAGGTTGGAGGAATTGTAAAAGTATGGCAGCTTAGATTCACTGCAAAGAAATGCAAGTAATGCACCTGATAAACAAATCCCAAGGGAAGAGTACACAGTGGGAGGAGAGGTATTAACAACAACAAAAGGAAAGGGACCTAGGGGTAGCCATATAAGATGACCTAAACCTAAGCAAGCAATGTGAGAAGGCAGTAAGGAGGGCTGGGGATATTGGGATGCATAGGGAGAGGCATCACCAGTAGAAAACAGGAAGTTATCCTCTGTATAGACAGTTGGTGAGACCCCATCTAGAGTACAGCATACAGTTCCGGAGACCCCATCTCACAAGAACATAGACAGGATGGAAGCAATCTAGAGGACAGCAACTAAAATGGTGCAGGGTCTGCACCAGAAGCCACACAAGAAAGACTAAAGAGAGTTTATTATGTATACCCTCGAGGAAAGGAGTGAGAGGTGGACATGATAGAAACTTTCAAGTACCTCAAGGAATCGACAAAGTCCAAGAGCCTAGCATCTTTCAGAAAAAGAGATGTACAAGAACAAGGGCTCAATTTGAAGATAGATGGGGACGATTCAGGGCAATGTGAGGAAGTATTTTTCATGGAGAGGGTGGTGGATGCATGGAACGAGCCTTCCTGAGGAGGTTGGGGGTCAAAAACAGTGGAAATTTAAGAATGCATGGAACAGACATAAGGCAATTCTAGTGCTAGTGGTCCAGTGAAGTCCAGGTAGCAGTCAGAGAAAAGAGGGCTCACAAAAATATAAAACAACAAGAGCAGATAGGGATAAGGAAATGTACCAGCTTGCATCTAGAAAAGTCACCCGTATGGTGAGGGCAAAGTCCAGTAAAAGCAACAGCTGGCACAGGGGACACATGGAGGGAAAAGGGTTCTTCCGGTACATTGGGAGCGGAGAAAAACTAAGGGCCATCTCAGCAGATTGAGATCAGAAGAAGGGTGGGTGGAAGAAGGCGAGGACCAGGCAGAGGTATTTAATGAGTACTTTGCCTCTGTGTTCACTAGGAGGGGATGGGATATCTACAAAGCAAGGCACAAAGGGATAGAAGCGGCAGGGAGTGGGATCAGGGAGCAACAGAAATGGAGCAAAGGAGGAGAAGGTACCCCAGGGTGTCACATCTGGATAAGGATAAAAAGACCAGTAAGGTGGAGGGACAGATGATGCCATCCCACCAAAAGGTGTGGTTTGCCCTCAAGGCCCTAAAGAAAGACAAATCTCCTGGGCGGATAGCATTCATCCGAGAGTACTGTGGAATTGGCGGACATACTGGCTGCACCTGGCGGAGCTTTTCAACAGGTCACTTGAGACAGGGAGGGTATGCCTAGGGATTGGTGAGAGGCACATGTGGTACCAATCCATAAAGGGGGTCGAGGAAGTACCAGGAAACCATAGACCCATCAGTTTAACCTCGGTGGTGGGAAAATTAATGAGAGTATACTAAAGGAACGATTGGGGTTTACTTGGGGAGGTGGGAGGTCTGGATAGTCGGCATGGGTTTGTGCCGGTAGATCATGTCAAACCAACCTTGTGGAGTTCTATGAATGAGTAACATCAGAACTGGACAGGGTAAGCCTGTGGATGTATTATTCTTGGACTTCAGCAAGGCGTTGACTCTGTCCCCACAATGGTCTGGTGGAGAAACTGATGGGGTTAGGAGTAGGCCCTTTGATGGTCAGATGGATTGAAAACTGGATAGCTGGACGAATCAGAGGTAGTGGTCTGTGGGGAGCTCCCGAACCCTACAGAGGTTGGTGTGAGGTACCACAGAGCTGGGTCCTGGGTCCAATCCTGTTTAATGCATACATATCAGACATCAGGGATGGTATAGGGTGTGTAATGAGTCTCTTTCGGATGACTCTAAGATGGGAGCAGTAGTTGAGGAGAAGAGGGAGGTTGGCTCTGCAAGGGACCTGGACACCCTGGAAAGCTGGGCTCACACATGGAAATTAAATTTCAATATCACCAAGTGCAAGGTGTTGCATCTTGGTCGGGAAAACCCTAAACACAGGTACACCCTGGGAGGGAGGTGCTGGAAGCCTCAACAGGGGAAAAGACCTAGGGGTCATGGTGGATACATGTATGAATAACTCTGAGCAGTGCAGGAGGCAGCTAGCAAGGCAAACAGGATGTTGGGATGCATACATGAGGGGATCACCTCAAGGAGCAAGGAAGTGATTCTGCAGCTGTACAATGGACTGGTTAGACCACACCTTGAGTACTGTGTGCAGTACTGGAGACCACACTTGAAGAGGGACATACAGCTCCTGGAGAGGGTACAGAGGAGGGCAACAAAGATGATACGAGGGCTAGGAGTTTGACTTACGAGAACAGACTTGAGGAGCTCTGCCTGTTTTCATTGGAGGAGAGGAGAGACAGGGGACATGATTGAGGTCTTCAAGTACCTCAAGGGAATAAATAGGGTGAAACATGGAGGGATCTTTTAGACTAAAGCAGGGAGGCATCACCAGAGGGCATGGTTTGAAGTTGGAAGGTGGAAGGTGAGGGGAAAAGAGGAGGAGGTTTTCACTGAGAGGGTGGTGGACCCTGGAATGCTCTGCCTGGTGAGCTGGTTCAGAGATCCACAGTGGAGGGCTTTAAGAGAGGGTGGGACAGACACAGAAAGTGGATGTATCAGATGATGGCCTGTCCCAGGGGTGGGGATGGATGATAGGGTTTCTGGAGCACAAGGGATGGGAGGGTCTCTGCACCCAACTAAGGATCTAGGTTCGAGCAGACTTGATAGACCATAAGGCCTAATCTGCTGGCAAATAGTATGTTAGTATGTTAGTGGGAAGTAAGAGGAAGTAGGCTGTTTGTAAAATTAGGATCTGCAGCTTATCCGATAGGTAGGAAATGGGCAGACTAGGTGGGACAAGTGGTCCTATCTGTTATCAAAGTCTATGTTTCTATGTTTCTTATTTTCCAGGATATATTGGAATTATCCAGTGAATCTCCTCATTGGATTGCAACCTTCCCTCAATCTGACTTTGATTGGCCTAAAATATGGTTAGATGTATATCTCTCAGGATAGGCTTTGTCTTACTAAATTTTATATTGTTTACTTCACACCCTCTAAGTTATTTAAATAGGACAGTTGCAATCACTGGTGTGCATGCTTTGTGGACAAACAGAGAGTAATTTATATCATATTTTTCAGAGTGTCCCTAGTGGCTGTGTTGTGGGACTCAATTAAATCCAATATAGATCCATTACTTGGGGTAGAAGAACATTTCATGCCAGAGATCTGATTGGTAGGTGATTATAGTCGGATCTCTGTAAGGGAAAGGAGCATGTTATAGCTATGATCTCGATGTTGGTTAAATGATTGGTTCTTTGTCATTGGTTGGATCAATCTTTTTTATTTAGTATGCTTTTTAACAGTTTTCAACAAACAGTACATAAACAAGAAAACAAGAACAAACATCAACAAAAACATCTTATAGTGAAAATGTACAAAATCTTTCATGAAGCTATACAAAAGGGAAAAGACCCCTCTATCCCCTCACTCTCCCTCTGACCCCTTTCCTGCGGTCCTCATAAATAGCAAAACCCCAAACAGTATAGGTGCCACAGTGGACAAAGGATCAAGGGTACTAAAAGGCAGCAGTCCAATAGAATTCAGGGAGCTCTACAGGGATAATAGGGTATAAAGAGACTCCCAGGTGCTACTAAAATGTTGAGGTCTGTTCGCATTACTGCTATATGTTTCTCCAGTTGGAAAGCCACCAGGGTCTCATCGGTGCCACTCAGGAAGAAGGGATGATCAACATCCTTCCAATGTCGTAACAACACAAGCTTGGCTGTGGCTGCCACAAGAGATCAGTGAGCTGTCCTGACAATGGGGGTGCCAGGAGGAAGAGAGCCAAAAGACAGCTCTGGGGGAAAAAATCATCCAGTCCCAACAAGGGGTCCAGTGCCCATTGAATGGAACTCCAAAATGGATGAATCTTATTACAGTCCCACAGCATATGATAAAGAGAACCATTGGCCTATTGGCACTGGGTACACAAAGGGAAGGAAGTTTCCCATCCTGTGCAGCTTTAGAGGAGAGAACTATAAAGTCATTCATAATATTAACTTCACTAGACAAAGCCAATCCTGCTTTATGTATTTGTATAAATTCAGCCAAGATGCCCTCAGAAATCTGGATCATCTGGTAATTGCAGCGTGTGGTCCAATAATAACAGACCCCATTACAGAAATGTTGGTCCATAGACTGAAAATATTTATATAGCATGGACACCAAATGAGGCTGCCCAGCAAGGGATAAAGAAAATCTTCTCCCTCTGCTTGCATCAGGAGCCAGAACTTGGGACCCAGGAAGGCACTTGCAGTACTACTGGTTTGCAAAACTTGAACATGTCCTGGCCGTATCTTGAACCATACCTGTAGTGCCCGTAATGGGACTAACTCCTCATCCTGGGAAAAGTCAGCCAACGTTCATGCACTCAGATGGGGCCAAAAGAAGTCAGTATAGGCTAGTTACCTATTTGAAAATGAGGTTATTAAACACAGGCTGGGAAATTGCTGTGGTCCAGGACAGTGCCAAGTAGGACTGTAATTGTGCCCAGGCTTTAAGTGACCACTCTATTGGAGTAGCTTGCAGGGATGGGAAACTAAGAAGAATGGAGATAGAGTAGGCTATCAAGACAGCAACTTGCCTG
The DNA here is from genome assembly GCA_016271365.2 of Neoceratodus forsteri. Lineage (NCBI taxonomy): Eukaryota > Metazoa > Chordata > Ceratodontiformes > Ceratodontidae > Neoceratodus > Neoceratodus forsteri. The sequence goes on from CM028137.1 coordinate 648,820,411, forward strand.
TGCAGCTATAGCCCTCTCAATGTCCAACCAGGTGGAGTGTAAGCAGAGGCCAGAATGGGCTTCAAGCATACTCCACTGCAAAATCTACTGGCATGCTGAGCACCATAATACAACAATACCAAAGGAAGGGATAACCCCCATGCACCTTCAATGGCCAGTTTAATATAAGCTCTATGAACAACCAAAGATTTCCAAAGAAAGGAATTAAGCAACCACTGCAGATGGAAATCAAAGTTTGGGGTGATGGAACCGACATTCCCAATGGATATAGCATATGAGGCAAAACATTCATCTTGAGAATGTTAGCTCTTCCCATAAGGACAAAGGAAGGCAGACCATCAGTCCATGTCAGTCTTAAGTACCTCAATGAGTCGAGACAAATTCTCCTTGACCATGATCAGGACTGAGCGGGTGATGCTGACCCCAGATAGGTTAATACTTGGGGTTCCCAGGAAAGGCCCAAGCTCAATATCTGTTTATCAACCAGATTATTCAAGGAAAGACTTTAGTCTTGGAAGCATTCAATTTGTAAGATTAATAATCTCCCAAGAGACGCTAAACTGAAACTGGTTAAAACTACCTTTCTTTCCCGATTAGATTACTCAGACTTTCTATATAGTCAGGGACCTGCAGGTACCTAGCCAAACTCGTCACGCTTTATCACAGAGCCATAAGATTTATCATGGGTCTTCCATACTCAACCCACCACTGTGCATTGTACACAGTAGTGGGATGGTCATCCCTTGCTTGCACGGCAAAAAAATGCTGCGGTTTGGACATACAAAGCTATCTCAAATAAACAGCCCAGTATACTCTGTCTGTTTACCTTTGTGCACTCTGGGGAAGTATGCCCTGAGAAGCACCTCATATATCTACCTTTATGTTTACAAAGCAAAATCTTACATTGGCAGAGCAGCCATCAGTTTGTGCTCCCTCAACTGTGGAACAAGCTGCAAAAACTTTGAAATTAACTCACCCCATCAGCCTAGCATCTTTTAAATCTCTATATCTACATCATAATAAGGAGTCCTGTGCCTGTCTACCTAAATAGTGACTCCTATAAGTCCAACACACTCTAATTACTACTGTTAACAGACTGATCACATCTATAATCAACTCTTCTCTCTCCCTTTTTCTACCCCCATATCTGTCCTTCCATATTCCTTTGACCCTGGTTCCAGCTCTAAATTCTCCATACTGTATCACTATATATCTTTTTATATTAGGTTTTATTTGTGTTCAGTGCACCTGATATGTATATTTCTTTACTTTTATGAAAAATTGTGTCCTACCCAAACTAGCTGTATCTTCTGTTCCAAACATATACTACTGTCAATGCTACCTGCTGATACTTTGTATATACTGTATTATTGTATCTCACTTTATTTGCATTATTACTATTTTCTTGTGTGTTGCATCCCATGTATATTGTCCCTTGTTCTTTGTTAACAAACCCAGGTCCACCTCAAAATGAGCTTGCTCAATGGTGATCACCTGGTTAAATAAAGACTTTGATTGGTTGATTGATTGATTGTAAAGAAAACTCTGGAAAGATGGCTATCTCTTGGAGTAGAGCCAGGATTGATACCATGGGATCATCCAGGTGCAGAAGCTAGTCATCGGCATACGCCAAAAGAATATAGCACCTGCCCACCACAGGAATCCTTGGATAACACTGAGCTACAGAGATGCCAAATAAGTGGCTCCAAATAAAAATTAAACAAAAGGAGAGAAAGGGACATCCTCACCAGGTGCCGTGTTGTAAGACAATGGGTCAGAGAGGTGAATATTGCACCAAATATGGACTGACAGGGCAGTGTATAAAAGTGTACCCACTTAATAAAGTCTGAGGGATGACAAATCTAAGCAGGATAGCAAACAAGTAGTTCTAGGCAACCCGATCAAAAGCCTTTTCAGCATCCAGAGAGACCAGGACCAATGGGGACCTGCTCATGGACACAGAAAGGAAGTGTAAAAGCTTCTGGAGGTGGTCTCCAGAAAATTGGCTAACCATAAATCTGACCTGCTCATGCCCATGATGGAACTCATGACAGGAGCCAGGTGGTGGCCAAAATTTTGGAAAGAATTTTAATGTTTGAATTTAAGAGGAGATAGGGCGATAGTTTTAGCAACATTGGCTCTTTACCAGGTTTTGGTCTAAGAGTAATCAAGGCCTCTAAACAAGTAAGATCTCCCAAACCCTTCTCAAACTAGTAGTTAAAAATTTCTGCAAGTAGGGGCACCACCTCAGCGATGCACACCATATAAAGTTATTTGGAAGCCCATCCAGCCCGGTACCTTATCCGTGACAGATGATGGATGGCATCCTCCAACTCAGTTATAGTAATATGCACACCTAATGAGGCCACTACAATAGGTGACAAAGTCAGGAGGGAGCAGGTCAGAAGGCCACAATAGATTCAGAAGTAGGGTCTGAAGCTGGATAAACTGAGTACAGCTGCGTGAAATAAGTATGGAAGATGGCAGCCATCTTCATGGGATTGGTAACCACCTGGGCTTCAGAATGAGGCCAAACTGCTGGGATAAACTCAGCCATTTTAACTTGGCACAACTGAAGGGCAAGGAGTTTGCTGGCCCTCTCCCTACCTCAAATAATGCATCCTGGCACAATGACACACAAGCTCAACTTTGGGGCTAGTATTTCTGAATATTGGGCTCAGAGGAGTGTAACTTAACCAGTCTGCTTCCAGCAAGGTGCAGGATAGAGCCTTCCCATGACTAATGTTATAAAGAAGTAGCTCGAGTTTGGTTTGCCATTCCTATCCTGAACCATGGAAAGTCAGATAAACTCCTCTCTGGGGGTACATTTAAGGGCCACCCATAAAACATCCATACAGATCAACTGAAACCCTGTTAAGGTCTAGAAAATTGAATAAATTGCCATACAGTGGGGTCACCCAGGATGAAACCCACTTTTAAATCACTCTGCAGTATGCTGCAGCAGACCTACTGAATAAAGCAATGTAATTTCAAGGCAATTAGTCCCTTTTGTCATGCAGGAAACTGTGGCATTCACTTCATCCTGGCAGTGTCATTTTCTGAATGATAAAAGAACTAATACTCATTGAAATTACTTTGCTTTTCAATAGGTCTGTGTGCAGATTGCAGAGTGCATCAAATGCTGCAGAATGGGTTTCATCCTGGGGAACACCTGTATATGAGACAAAATGTCGGGGTCTGCAGCAACTGTGTCTTAAGGCACCAAAGCATATCTCAACGCAGGTCTTCATCCAACAAATATGGACACTTACAGGGGTGTGGTCAAAAGGACCACAGGGTAAATATCTGTGGCCAATATGCCTGGTAAGCAGGAGATGCTTGCAACAAGTAGTCCAGCCTAGAGAAGGTCGTATGAGGTGGGGAGTAAAATGTGTAGTGTCAGGTCGATGGGTTAAACACCCACCACACTCGACAAGGGTGACCCTCTCCATCAATTCATGAAGGACGTTTTGAGTTGGGGATAGACTGACAGCCATAGCATCTGATCAGTCTAAATCTGACTGAAAAACAAGATTCCAGTTGCCCCAAGTAAAATAGGAGGGGGTCAGAAACCAAAAGAGGAATAAATTGTGTAAAAAGTGGTGCAAATCCACTTGGGCATACACAGACCAGTCACAATGGAGTGGATACCAATAATACCATGAATAATAATATAACATCCCTCTAGGTCTCAAAGCTCCTGGATTAGCGAAATGGCACAGACTGTGCTATGAAAATAACAACCCCTCATCTGGTGGAGACCCCAGAACCATAAGCCTGCCCAGCCCACTCTCATCTAAAAAATGGACATCTTCCCTCTGCAGGCGAGATTCCTGTAAACACCCCTCAAGTTGTTTAAGATGCTGCAAAATCATTGAATGCTTGTGCCTATCTCAGGCTCCTTAACATTCCTGCTAATAAAACAGTATGGTCCACTCATATCTAAAACACACTATTGCCACTATGCTCTGGGTTGTAAAAGGAACCATACCCAGACCAACTAACCCATAGTAAAAACAGGATTGCAGACAATTCAATCCCCCACACCCATCCCCACTGAACAATTCCTAAAACAAACAATCCACTGGCTCACAAGACCCTCCCAGAATCCCACCCAACTAGCTGAAACAAAACCCAAAAAAGTCCCAAAGAACAAACCAGACCCAGTAAACACCCTGGTCCTAGTGACTAAACTCCCAAAAATGCTCTACCCATGATGAGTAAAGTTTCTCACCACCCAAGATTGCCACCTTCCCACCACAAAAACTGCACTAAAATAAGGTAAGCTATACATGAGAGAAAAAATATTGGTTGGATCAATCTTTACTTTCCTACAATGTTGGTTGCAGGATTTTCTTGATAACCTTTGTATTGAAAAATTAATAGCCAGTATCCATAATACAGTAGGTTACCCAGTTACAATACAAAGTGGAGCAGGTTGCATGCCCTTTGCACAGCTTAGGTCCTTTGAATGGGTTCCCTCCCCTATTACTATGATATTACCTGTAGGTTATTCTTGGTTTATGTTGCTTACTTAGAATATTCTTCCTCATGCCGACCCACCGGCTAGCGGTTGGATTTCCACTTGTGGTGCTGGCGACCTGGGTTGGAAATGGACCGGGACATCGGAGGCCAGGCAGGGAGAAAGGATCGAGCGTCCCATGGATGGCTCTCCTTCTCTGGGGATGGGTGGGAAGCCTCCAGCACGCTGAGGACTCCTGGCAAAGGCTGGGATGTACTCATGCTACGCGCTTGTCCATTGGGAGGTGGGGTGGGCGCTGGCATCATTGCACATTCCCGCCTTCAAGGGAAATACAGGAAAAAGAGCAGGTGGGTGGGTTCACCATCCAAGTGAAGCCCTCCTCAGGGCCTCGATTAACCGCTACCACTGCTGTCCCCTGACTAGTTAATAGTTCTGCGGTATGGAAGGGCAGTGATGCCACAGCTCCACCCTCCGGGGGATAAGCAGGGGTAACTGGGGACTCAGGCAGCAATAGTTGGTGGTGGAGCTCCTGGGGACCATGACCAGGCAGAAGAATGACAGTGGACCTGCCGGGAAAAATAGTAAATAAAAAAAAAAAAAAAAGAATATTCTTCACTCACCCTTGATTGGTTCCTGATATATTACTGATCTTACCGCCATGGAGTTGGGGGATGGTGGGTGGGTTTTGAGGGTTGTATTTTTGTTGTGGATGTTTGGGGTTTGTGTTTTGATTGTGGTTTTTATTGCATTGTTGATGTTTTGTTTGTTGCTATAAACTCAATAAAGCATATTTAATTAAAAAGAGATTAACATAGCCCTGTCTCATATTGAGTAGAACAATCTATTAAAAACTGCAGTGTAGACACTATGTGGCAAAAACTAAGGAACACAATACTTAACATTGCAAACAAATTAATCCCAGATAAAAAAAAACATGATAATAACAGATGCAAACCTAAATGGCTTACTAGGCATATCAGAAAATTGATTATAGGGAAAAAATGTCTCTATAAAAATGTTTACTACATCGAACTCGGAGAGATGAGAAGAGTTCAAGAAGATTCAAAAATATGTAAGAAAACATCAAAAGCTCAATTTTCACAGGAACATTCTTTAGCCTGCCAAGCTTAAAAAAAAATAGTAAATTATTCTACAGCTACATAAATTCTTTGAAGAAACCTCAATACAAAGTTGGCCCATTGAGCCTAGGTAGCAATATGATAAGTGACCCAATGGATAAGGCTGCCATATTTAACCAATATTTCTGCAATGTATTTACTAAGCAGGATAAACCCCAGTGTTCAGATTCCTCCTCTCATCTGGACATAACATTTGCCTTGGGAGAAATTGCCAGTAAACTTGACTCAGTTAACACTTGCTCATTTCCTGACAAGATGGTATTTTCTGCCAGCATGATTGCAATAATGAAAATCACCTAGTCAAACCACTTAAGTTAAGTTTTGACCTCTGTATGAAGAGAGGTGATGTACCTTCTGAGATGAGAACAGCAAATGTTATCTCCTTATTTAAACAAGTGCTGTCCAGATCCAATAGGGCTGTGATGAGCTGCCAAGTGACCAAAGTTACACATGTGTGTGTATAAATGATGGAACGCCTGGGTGTAACTTGACCATTTTTGAAGGTGTTGCACCAAATTTTCAACATGACCTTTTGGGATCCCTCCTCATGAACAGTACCAGTGTCATTTTGTTCACTTGTCCTGAAAGGTGATTTCGCAGAGCAACCATGCCATTATGTGCTACAGGTGTGAAAACATGTTTCAGGCAGGATGTGAAAATGACAGCTGTACTGTTAAAAGGAGGTGAGCAAAATGGCAATGTTGAAAATCTGGAATGAAAATATTAAAAATTGAGAAGTTGAGTGCATGGAAATGTGCAATGCATGCTTGTAATGCAGTCATTTTTGGATTTTTTCACAAATTTGCAACATGGAACTTTTAGGGACCCACCTCATGAACAGTGTCACTGTCATTTCATTATCAGTCCTGAAAGATGATTCCACACAGCAACCATGAAATCACCTTTCGGGACAGATTAATGAAATGACAGTGACACTGGTCACAAGGTGGGTCCCAAGAACCCCATGTTAAATATTTGGGGTCAAAATTAAAAGAAATCACTGAGTTATCAACTTAAGTTGAAACCCCATTGAATGCCATTATAGCATGCTTACCTTAGGTTCTGCAGTTTGTTTGGCTTTGAAGAGTGCAGACATGTCCCAGTCCAGAAGATGACAGCGTCAACCTCAGGAGGTAAGTATGGGGTAAGGGGCATGCGGGTAGGTGGGTGCTCAGTGGGAGGGTGGGGATGGGGGAGGGAGGACTGCGGCATTGACAAGGGACCATTATATTTTTACAGGTTAAAAAACAACATCAGGGGAAGGTTTTCTTTATTTACAGGAAAAAAATATATATATTTGGGCACACTGGGATGGGCTCCAGTGTGCCACATGAGTTGGATGGTGGATACTTGATGCTGACATGGGGACTGGGCACCCTGATGTTGGTGGGGAGAAAAACAAACATTTGGGCACACTGGGGTGGGCTCCCAGAGTGCCACATCAGTGGGGGGCACATACTGCCAACATGGGATTGGGCACCCCAATGATGGTGCAGAGCAAAGAAGTGCATTTGGGCATACTGGGGTGTGCTCCCAGTGTGCCACATGAGTTGGGGGCTACATAATGCTGACATGGGGATGGGGACCCCGATGTCAGCGTGGGAGGACAGCAGCAGTGGGAGGTTTTCTGCTAGTGGCAGCGACAAACTGCACACCCACGCATGCGCAGCTGCAGTGAATGGCATTTTGACATTCACAACATGATGGCACCAGCAGAACTGCGCATGTGCATGAGTCACACATGCACAGTTCATGCCCTGGAATGTGGAAGTAACAGCCAAAATAATGCAGCTGTTATTCTGTAGTGGCTGATCGTGGCAGAGGGTTTCTATCTCCATTGACCTTTCAGAAAGATACTTCCAAAATTCAAAGGAAGTTTCCATGATCGCCATTTTGTAAGCTATGAGCCGATCCCAAAAGCTGTAGGCTCACCACAACCCTAAAAGTTCATAAACATGATATTTATAACTATTGCCCAACTAGCATTACCACTATCTTGGGCAAGGTTATGGAGAGTATAATTAAAGACAGGATGCAGGCTATAGTATGCAATGTTGATAAGAACCAACATGACTTCACTAAAGACAGACCGTGTGTGACCAACCAGCTCTGTTTTTATGAAAAGTTAGCTCCACACTGGACAATAAAATTCCATGTGGAATCATATTTTAGATTTCAGCAAAACTTTGATTTAGTTCCTTATTGGACTATTGTTAATAAATTACTCAGGCTAGATATTGCTCCTAGATATAACACAAGGGTAATAAAATGTCTATCAAACCAAGTTCAATGCATACAAATTAATGGTCATTATTCAGATTGTGGCCCTGTGTCAAGTGGTGTTTCTCAGGGCTCAGTACTTGGTCCCATGATATTTAATATCTTTATTGTTGATTTGTCATCTTAGCTTGATGGATGGGTTGCGACATTTGCAAATGCCTGCAAAGAATGCAAGCCATGTAAAAACAAGATGATAGCTCACTGATACAGTCTGACCTCAACAACCGCATGGCATGGGAAACCAAATGAAGGATGAAATTCAATCTGAAAAAATGCAGTGTGATGCACCTTGGCCTGCACAACCCATTAAGCGAATATCGCTTGTGTGGTAGTCTACTTAATAAATTAAAATCAGAAAAGGACTTGGGAATAGTGATCTCGGATTATCTTACTTTTAATTAACATATAGCTCAGATAATCATCAGAACCAACAGAGTATGGTGGGAGGTGTGTCGTAATATAAAGTCATGAGATAGATCTGTCATATTATCACTATATAGATCCTATATCCTACCTTATTTAGATTTTTCATCCGAGATATGGAGCCCCTATTTGAAAGGTGACATTGCATGCCTCGAAGAGTACAAAGGAAAGTTACTAAGCGTATTGACAATCTTATCACTCTTAGCTATGACACCAGGTTACACAAATTAAATATCATGTCTCTTAAGAAAAGAAGAATAAGGGATTTAATGATGACATGGGAAATCTTGCAGGATGAATTTTGATGTCTGAAATTGGGTTGGAGTTCAAACAAGTTAAAGTCGAAACAAGGGCCATCCATTACAACTGGCCTGTCACAGGTTTAACTCAGTCAAAAGGAGCTGTTTTTTTCACAAAGGGTTATCAAACGCTGGAACTCTCTAACTACTGATATAGCGATCAGTAAATCTGAAACATCTTTTAAAAACAGCCTAGATGTTTTTCTGTTAAACAACAACACATTAGACTTTTATGGTTAAACAACAGGAACATCTATGGGCCTCAGCCTTCTGCTCTCTCCCAAACTGTAGTGAACCTTAGTGACTCTTCCGTTGAAGCTCTCACAGATTGCATGTTCGACACTGTATAACAGTTTAAATTCACACCCTTTATATTTTGTGCTCTGAGCACAATATGACATTTTCATATATTTTTTTTCACTGGTGGGACACTGATGCTGCTATTGTTGTAGTGATTCACCTAATATTCCCTGTCTATTTATTTTCAAGCTATATGGAATCAGCGAAAGTTGTAAAATAAAAGACATTGAATATTTCCTGTTATACAGTATGTACTTTATAATAGCATTGGGAAGGAAAGTCGCTCCATATGGGGGAATGGTGGTACAGCTCTCGGGTCAACAAGTTAGAATACCAAGCATAAGGGTGCACTCACCACTCGACCAGACCATATGCACTATGTGCACTATATATCATTGAAAAATGGAGTACAATAAGTATGCAATAAGACATGATGGGGTGTGCATTAGACAGTTTGAGACGCATGGCTAGGGGCATAGTGAGGCACGAGGTTGCTGGCTGAGTGTGTCCAGCCCCTAGCCATGCATTCCAACTGTCTAACACACCCTGGAGTTGCTTACTGTTTATGAAATAGCTATCAATGTTTTAAAAGAAGATAATTTGACTACAGTATTGAATTTTTGATAAATATTAATTTATTCAGTAAACTATTAATACGCTAAAGGAAGTAGCCCTCTTTTTTTTTGGAGATGTAATGTATTCCGAGATGCATTTTATTAGGTTTGTAATGTGAAAATAAAAAAAATGCTTGTCAAAATTGGGGGCCATTAAAATTCATAGTGCAGTGTTTCACTGTTACAGTTTTAAAGAACTGTTCAGTTGCTCCTGAAGGTGTCAATGTTTTCTAAGATTATGCTTCTGTGCTGGTGCATGGGTCATCTTCTGGTTCTGTGTGTTCTTTCCTTGCTGACAGGGTGTTGCAGCACTTTCTTCTGTCTGCTGGTATAGATTTCAATAGGTTTGTAAGACAGATTTGTTTCTGGGCCTTTAATACACATAATTTCTCTGCTCTGCAATCCAGCTTGAATACAAGTTGTATGGATATAATCCTGATACAATGGTTCGTGAATCTCTGGAGTAACCCTGGCTCCTTGTTCATTCTCAGCATCATGTTTGACAGGTTAATAATACCCATGGTTCTGTTGTGTACCATATTTCCATTGTGTCAAGCTGTGTTTGAGGGTTTGGGGAGGCATCGTAGGTGGTGGTATAGTGCTTTAGAATCTGGGAGCAGCTTGGTGAGATACTTTTTAAAGCTGGCCACTGGGCACAGACAGACACCTGGCTGAGCATCTTAAAAGCCTCTGTCTGTTTGTTTGCCTGGTACAAGAGGATCTGTATGATTTTTAATGTGCTCATTGAAGTTGAGCACTGCATATTGTGCTCTGTTTTCATCTGTCTTTATTGTGAAATTTGTGGGTTTGAGCTGCTGCTGCCCGGTCTTCTGCACCTTGTCATGAATAACTGAATATCTGCCCACACTTTCTCAGACAAGCCTGTGGGGTGTTCGGGAGATGGCTGTCAAATTCTTAATTTGTTTAGGTCTGCCTTTGTGAGTGGCTTGTGGTGCTCTGATATATCTTCTGAGCCCTGTGGTACAGTACATTTTAAGACTGGTGTGAACATGGCACTGCCAGTTATGAATTTATGGTCTGTCAGAATGTTGAATGTCGTTCAACAGCCACAGACCTCAAGTGTATGTTCAATGCTGCTTGGAGCCTGCAGAAGCTGGACACTATGTACTCATGTCCAGCGGTCATCTGGGCTTTAGTGTAGATCCTCTGAAATACTTTGTTCGGCTCTGCCTTGCTGGCCGTTTACCAGTTTACGCTAGTATTTGTCACTGTTTCCCACTTATTAAACACTCCCAGAGCCTATGATGTGGCTCTTAAGGTATTTTTCATTTTGCTGGCTCTTTATGTTGTTTGCTCATTGATTGTGTAGTGCTAGAATTGACTATGTACTGTGGCTGAGGTGCTGTTGCCACGGCATTAACAGGAGTTTTGGGCTGACCTTGTTCTTCTTCTGTCAGCTCATTTTCAGGTTTTAGGACATTTATGAGGTCTTCCTGTGTCTGTGGCCTCTCAAAAGAGTGAATGAATAACAGCATATGAGTAACAGTGAATGAAAAACAGCAAAGGAAAATTGGCGAAGTGGTCATTAGAGCAAAGTGGTCAATAGAGTGAATGGTTATTTCAGTGATGTAGATAGTAGCTTTTAGTGAGACTGAGCACTGTAGAATCATGACTGTGTGTTGCTTCCTCATCCTGGCAGTGTGGATTAGTGGTTAGAGTGACAAGATGTGAAAGGCTTTGGTATGTCTAGCTGACCTGGATTTGAGTCTTAGTTCACTTTCTTTTTTTCTTTGTATGCCATCACACCCTTTGCATCCCCAACTCCCAGAGTTATGATAGTATACCGCCCTCCTGACTTTCTCCTCCTCCTCAAGTTGCATTCCCCCAGAGTCAGAATATTAATCTTCCTCCTCCTCCTGACTTTGCCCCTCTCCCAAGTTATATCCCCTCCTGGCATTAGAATATTTAATCTGCTCCTCCTGACTCTCCCAGCTACCTGAAGTGCCATTTCCAACGCTGCACCAGTGATTTTGAAATTCTGACTCGAGCTGTTAATCCTGCTCACTTTTTTTGTTTGCACTGCGTTGCTGTGATATTGTTGCGTTTTGATTTTTTTCCCACTGATTTGACATAGCCCTCCTCTGTCAAAGACAAGCTGAAGTTTGTCTCTGGTACAGCTGTTATTTTTGTGGGGAAAGTATTTGGGTCTTTAATATTTTGGGGCTGTTATGGCTAGCAGGTTCCAATATGGCTGCCATTCTGGGGTCTACAGTTTTTAGGGTGGAGTGATACTTTTCATATTTTTTGAGGTGCCCTTGCACACTAGTTGCAGCTGTGCATTAGACACTTCTAGCGCACAGCTACTGACCAATCATCTTACTGGGAAAATCCTCGCTATTTCATAAATATACTTGCCAGACACTGGGTTCTGTGATAAAGTGCTGGTGCTCAATTTATGACAAAGTCACAGAGTCACAAACAGGTCCCAACAGCAAAGTGTACATAAGAGTGACTAGATGCAGAAGGGCAGACACATAGCAAGGCTGCACAAATGCCATTACAGCATCAAAGTACTAATGTTTTGCACCAGCCAATAAGATACTTCATCACAGTTCCCAAACAGAGTATGTGGCAAGTATACTTATTGATAGACTTTTAAATGCATGTAGAGTACATATAGTGCATGTGGACTAGTTAGGGTGGTGGGTGTGACTTTCTGCTTGGTATTCTATACACTTTATAATATCTAATTCCTTTTAGTGTGACAGTGTCCTCAATACTGGACAGTAATTTTATGTTTGCTGAAATAGTCATAAAATGGTGGCTTTACTGCCTTTTCGACCATGGACATATCAGAGAGTGGAGTTCTCAGAAATAGAAAGTTGGGCTCTTTAATTTACTTGTCAATTAGCTTGACCTCCATTTACAGTAAATCGATTTAGGCTTGTTCTAAGAATGTCATGTTGGCACATTTGACAAAGCATAAGGCAATAGGTGATGGCCAACAGGTTTTGTAGGAGAGGTCCTGTTCGAAAAATGTAATTACATTTTCATGTGTTTCAATCTAGAAAAATGAAAGGCATCATACTTTAGACTTAGGTCACAGTTCACAAATTGAACAAAGGTGGAATGGTGCTTGTGCAGCCATTTGTGCTGACAGACATCCTGCTTCACATGTACTTACACCTAAATTCTGGTTGAGTTTCTGTCCTTCCTATCTTACCTTATTCCTTCCTGTTCTCTCCCTTTCCATCTTCTTTCCTCTCTGCAGCAATGTTTTCCATTCCTTTTCTATTTCATCCAGGAAATCTGCTGCTGGTCAGGTTGCCTTCTTATATCACTTTCCTAATCTCTGGTCCCTCTCCTGCTGACTATCCACTCTACCTCTTCTCCTTTAGTCCCTTCTTCGTAACTTTTCTACTCTCCTGGAACTGTCCATTCCCCTTACCTTAATTGATCCCTAACCATATTGCCACCCATTCACTTTATGTTTAGTTGGGGTAATTCTCCCAGCCTGTCCAAACTCTGTTCTTTTTATATCACATGTTCTTTGTGTATTGTGTTGCCTGGCAACTGTTTATGATTACATTCCTTTGGCTATATAGTTTTGCTTGTATAGATTATTATTTTGTAAATCTGTTAATTACCATTTACATCTTCTCCTTTTGTACTGTCTTCCATACCCTTTCCCCAACAAGCTGTTATCAGCCAGGCATATCTTTGCTGGTACAACATTTCAAACGAATAAAATAAAAATAAATAAAAGGAGAATTCTTCTTCTTTACCTGCCTGTCATGTTCAGCATTGAAGTTAGGAATGAAACAGAGAAAATTGTCTCTGTCACTTGTGAGTTACAGTCCTGTTCCTTACTTATATGTAAGTGATTTGATCTGACTGGGTATGGGTTGTCATGTGATTCCTGCTCCCGTGGGCGCCTGAGTCATTATCAGCTCAGTATGTCTATCTTGGTAAGACTTTGAAATAAATAAATAAATAAATATTCAGAGGCCTCAATGCAACTGTGGCTCCTTCAGTGTGCCCCATCGGTACTAATTTCCTTGCCACTTCTACACATTTGGCTGAGTCAGGGCTAGATGTGGACATGTGCCCCTTCATGGAACTAATACCAAACTGCATTAATAGTGGGTTTGTGCCCTCTACATTGCCACAGTATCATCACTGGGACCTGATCCCCCAACCAGCAGACTCCATACCTCAGAATCTCCAGGGTGGGCTTGAGGCCATGCATGCAGTGGCTGGTGACATTTCCCTTTTCTGATTGGGATACTGAAACCCTTGAGGATTTATTTATTTATGTATTTGTTTTGATAACTGGGTAGGTGCACTAGACATAGAAATTCCTATTTTCAGGCATGACCCAGGAGGGTACAAGTGAGACAGTCATAATACAATATAATACAGGACAAGCAGTTTGCCATATCCACCAGCCCCTGCTCCATGAGTAGCCAGGGATCCTGTGGAAAGTCAGCATGGGCATCAAACGGATGCTGGGCATCAGAACAGCAACTCCTCAAGATCCACAACTATCTCCTCTGCATGGCATTCCACGCATGGATCCTGGGTTTCCAGTGATCATGGATGCAGACAGGTGCACCGGCAGCATGTGCTGAATTTTACAAAAATACATAGTGTACCATCAGATAAATATATTTTTAGTAGCCCAGTGAAATGAACTAAAAGCAGACATACATACTCACAGGAAACTGTTGCCATCAACACCTCTAAGTATCAGAGTGCTCTACTCCTTTGTTAGGGGACAGTGATAGTGAGCCATAACTGACCAGTTATACTAGCCCAAAACTGGTCCAATGACCAATACCAGTTATTCATTTAAGTAATCAAAAACTGGACTGCATGGCACAATGAAACATACTGCTAGATAATTAACATAGCCAGTGACATAACATGGCTTCAAGTGATTAAAATTGCAACATTAATTAACAAAGCATAATTGCACTAACCCACAAAAGGAAACAGTATGTGATACAATGCATAATATTAACAATGATCCAAAGACCATATGAATTAATTATTCTGAACGCCAAAATATGATGACTACTGTGTCATAAAGTTACCATTTTTGATCAGTATATCATTTAAGAAAATTGATACATTTCACCCTTACAAGACAGTATAACATGAATCCTTTACTGAAAATGAGAGACAAATTAAGCAATGTACTTTTTAATTGTTGATGAATACAATCTCATTAGAGGATTCAGTCTGATAGCTGCAGGTTGCCAATAAAACCTTCATACACAGGTCCTGAGGTTAGTGATGTTCACGAGGTAGAACAAAAGAGGGCATTCTGCAAATATTTAGTCTGATCAGTGACAGAATATAATGAAGCTTACTGGGATGAAGCCCAGTTCTGCAGCATTTTCAGCAGATTTAACACAGGAAACTATACATTTAACAGATATCAATCCAACTGCTACAGAGACTATTTACACTTTGATCTAGATACTAAATGATAAATAATATGAAGCATCACGGTTGCACAGAACAGTATAACAATACAATTAATCCAGTACTGAAAATATTAAGAAACTACCAAGTACTGTAACAGAAAACATTAATAAACCTACTTAAAAAATATACCAAAGGATATTGCTTATGACCTTAAACCATATTAGAGTTACAATATCATTAATATCAAAAGATGGAAGAAGATTAACATTAGTGAAGTTTTTTTTCTTTTGGTGGGGACTTTTCAGTAATGGGTATATTTTTTCCAATTGTTGAACCAGATGAGACACACTAAGCTGAAAGCTTGTTTATAGGTGCCACCTGGGAGCACAGGAAGTTAAGTGACTTGCTCAAGGTCACACAGTATGCAACTGGGGGCTGTGAGATTCAAACCCAGGTCTCCAGATTTGCAGCTCAGAGCCTTAAACCACTGCACTATACTGCCTCCTTAAAGGGTATACATGTAATGCAATAATTTCTGCTCCACAGATACCCTCTATTTGGTTTAGATGTATGACCTAAAATCTAGTGTTTACTAACCCAACTGGGGCAATCAAATTCAAGTGATATGCCCACCAGGTGTCTCAATAAAGTAAATTATGAAGATGTGAACCTCCACTCTCTCAATTATGAAACACTTCTAAGATTGCAAATTTAAGGTTCTCTGGATTGCTGTTGTACAGCTACATAATGAGCTCTCAAAGCATTGGACATATCTCGATTTTTAACTGCATATTTGCTGTTGAAATCACAGTCTTACTTGTCTTATTGTGTGACCAACATATATTTTTTGATATGGGCACAACTCTACTTTATAGTGGTGTGGTAGTATCACTATATTTAGAGTTCAGCAGGGCTTTCTGTTTGAAACCCAAATTATGGATTTTAATAACTTCCCAACTGTTCAGCGGATTTGCACAAAAGTTTGCATGCATGGTCTCTTGAGGTAGATTTGTTGATGTGCCAAGTTTCATTCTGCTCAGATGTGCAGATTTTGAGTTGCAGATAGCAAAAAAGCAAAGAAATCATACTTTTTATCCATTGGGTAGTGCCCAGATGGTTTGAAATTTTGGTCAGAAATTTTCAGGGTAGAAAGGCATTGCCTCAGAAGGGGTTTATTTGGTGGTTTGGTGAAAATATATTAATCCTTCCCAAAGTTATTACATTTTAAATTTCAGGTTCTGAGCATGTTCAGTCTGCCTAAAAATAGATGTATGAAGTTTTCATATGGGAATCCTTTTCATGAGGTTTTCCATATGCTGCCATCTTGTTTTCTTTTTTCCCTAAGAAACATAACATTGAAATGCCACAAAATGGCATAGCACAGGAGATCAACACATTGTCCGTCATTGGGACTCCGTTAGCTGGATTCATCACTTAAAGATCAAATGAAAGGTTTTACAGACTGTCAATAAAAACATGAGGTCAAGTCCCTGTGTCATGACTAGCATTTTCTGAAAATATCATGCTGTTTGGTTTTGTGTTTTCTTTAAATCAACATCTGTTAATGTGCTCTGCAGCAAACTGAAAACAGTGAAGAAACAGTGAAGATGTTTTTGTCCTTGTCAGTGAACAATGACATCATACTTGTTCAGCCTGTTGCTGCTGTAATTAAGTCTCTAATTGCCTGAAGAAGCTGTTGCACTTTCCATTCAAAGGGCTAATGGTCTTTACTCCAAGTATGTTACTAACCCATCCGCTTTGTGCTTAGGTTGATTAGTTTACAATCTATCATTCTGTTCTCATAAAGAGTTGGTCATTTGTGTTTCAGTGGTGCACTGAAGTGATATAAATGACTGTGTGTGAGAATTCACCTGTCTGTATAACAGCAGTTAGCACTATCACATCAAAGCTCTGCATTGTTGTCTGGCAATACAACACATGATTGTTCAATGGATATAAAATAAATCTAAAGTTTGTTAAGTCATTAAAGTAGTGTCTTTGATGTAGCTTCCATGAATATGTTCATGTGAGAACCGTATTGTTGACATGTCAGATTGACAAACAGGTGTCTGTCACACTCTGCTATTTCAGGACCATGTACTATGGAAGTCACAAAATTCAGTTCTCTGAGGGATTCTATGTGAAAATACATCATGTATATGTGCAACTAGAAATACTATAAGTCACTCTGCTGACCCTGTCTCCTGCCCTCCACTGGGGCTGCTGCACCCTGCTTCCTCCTCCCCACAGGCACGGCCAATGCCCTGTTCCAGTCTCCACAATTAGGACTCCTGTGGTCTGCTAAGCCCTAGAGTCCCAGGGCCTCTGCCTCCACAGTTGGGCTGCTACACCTGCTGTCCCCAGCCACAAAAGGTGGGGCTTTGCTGCTACCCACTTCCACTGCCCCAAATGGGCAGGGCTGCTGAAACACATGTACTCTTCCCCACAGTCAGGGCTGCTGTACCCTGATGCCTTACTATGTACTGCCCCACAGTCAAGGCTTGTGCACCATGCTGTCCATCTGCCCCTGTGACCACTGTACCCTTCTGCATCATAGATCCTCTTGCTTCCACAGTGAGGGTTGTTGCTCCATGCTGCTCCCTGCCACCAGAGTCTAATCCTTTGGTACACTACATAAACTGCTTGAAAGACAAAATGAAACAACACTTTCATCTTGTGTTATAGGGTGCAGACACAGAGTAGCAGAGTGCAGCAGCCCTAACTGTGGAGGGATGGGGCTTTTGGGCATAACAGGCAACAGCAGCCTTGACTGTGAGACAGAGTGCATGTGATGTAGTGGCTCTGCCCATTTAGGGCAGTGGAAGCAGGTAGCATGGTGCAGCAAAAGCCCCACCTTTGGTGGTCTTGGGCAGCATCTGAGCAGCAACTCAACTGTGGAGGCAGAGGCCCTGGGACTTTAGGGATTAGCAGAGCGCAGCAGTCCTGTCTGTGGAGACTGGAACAGGGCTTTGGCCATGCCTGTGGTTGGGGCAGTTGGAAGCAGGGTACAGCAGCCTCAGTTGAGAGGCAGGAGACAGGGGGCATCAGGATGACATATATTTCTAGTTACACACATACATGAGGTATTCTCACAGAATCCCCAGAGAACTGGAATGTTGTGAGAGTTCATATGGTAAATGTTCCTGAAATAGTGTGGCAGACACCTGTTTGTCAATCTGACATATCAACAATGTTGTTTTCCACATGAACATGTTCATGGAGGCTGTTCCATGAATATTCCTTTGGGCTGCCCCACTCCCCAAACCCATAGCCCCAAACCACACTCCGCAGATGCCTTCCACCCTGGTGGTTGATCAAACTTAAACAGTTTCTCACCCAGATTAATTGTTCCCCATTCATCACGCATCCAACATTGATACTGCCCTCACCCTTTTCTCCCAAGCCTTTAACATGGCCTGTGATCTCTTTGCGCCCCTCACCAAATTTCAATCCAAAAACATAATGCACCCTGGGTTACCCTGCCCTACTACAAATGCTCAGAAATAGGGATAACCTCTGGCACCTAGCTACTGAAATGGGCCAGATGGCTGATAGACAGGCCTACAATACTGCTCAGAAGAGGTGCTCATGGGCCATCCATAAATCCAAGGCTGACCATTACCAGGCCACCCTCACCTCTTCCTGGGGTGTGACTGGGCCTTCTGGGACAATATTAAACAGCTAAATGGAAAATCATGCTCCTCTCCCCATCCCAGCTCACTATTGATGGCTCTACCTCCACCGACCCTGCCTGCATTGCTAACTGCCTTAACACCTCCTTTACTGACCTTAGCTCTGTCCTCCCCAGTAATTTTTGACCCACCCCAGCCTACCTCCCCTGTCTTCCAGTGCCCCTGTTTTCACCTATACAAGGTATCAGCCTAGGAAGCCAGACCTCTCCTAATTAAAGCGTTAAAAGCAATAGTCCCAGCAGTGACTCCCTGGACCCCAGTATTCTCTGACTGGTGCGGGATGAAGTCCTCACCCACTCACCAACCTTCTTAACTGAGTCTCTGTCTGGGGCAATTCTCCACTGCATGGAAACTACCATAGTCATGCCCATTCATAAAGGGGTGACAGGTCCTCCGCCAGCAATGACCGACCAATCTCCATCCTCCCCCAAACCCTAAAAAGTGGTGGCCACTCAAATCAATGGAATATCAGGACCAGTCATAACATCTTATGCCCAGAGCAGCATGGCTTCCGTGCTGGTCACAGTACCGCACTGCACTAGTTGAGTTCTCCAACTTCCTACATTCCTCCCTGGACACCAGCTCCATAGCTGGTGCAGTGTTAATTGACCTCTCAAGGCCTTCGACACTGTCTCCCACCCTCTTCTGCTGGATGCCCTCTGCCACACTGGTTTCTCTGCTGGCCCCCTCACATGGTGTTGAGCTATCTATCCGCTCGTTCCCAGTGTGTCAAAATCAATGGGACACTCTCTGAAACTCATCCCATCCACTCAGGAGTACCCCAGAGTTCCATCCTGGGCCCCTACTCTTTACACTCTATCTAAACACCCTGCCCAGTGCATGCTCTGGCAAAATTCTTATGTATGCAGATGATGCTGTCATCTTTGCCACCCACCGTAATCCCATCTCCTCCAGGACTCTCTACAACACTCCTACAATGATGCTGAAGCCTGGTTTAAGGAGCACAGACTCATCATTAATCTAAAAAAACAGGACAATGCTCTTCACACCCCCAAAACAAAGTCTGCAACTACCCACTCCTTATCCTCCCTAGCACCAAACATCCTCTGGAACAAGTCTGCTCCTACAAATACCTTGGGGTTACCTTGACTCAGCCCTCACCTTCCACACCCACATTAATGCCCTTGCATCCGCCACTAACCCACGGCTTGGCATCCTCTACCGCTATAAGGATTGCCTCCCCGATGCTCTCCATCTTGCCATCAGTCATCAGTACTGTCCCTTGTCGACTATGGCCTGCCAGTTATGGAATGCTGACACTACTGCCCTCAACAAAATCCACCTCACCCCAAACAAGGTGTGCAGACTGATTACTGGTGCCCCAGGCTCACACATACATGTCAACTCTATGACAGGGCAAAACTCCTTAATCTAGATGAACGGCTCCACTACCAAACCTGCCTCCTCACAAAAAACCTACTCGGGCTCTCCTCCCTGGGGTGACAGACTCCATCCACCATACCCCACCCACTATCACAACCTGAACCACCAACAAGACCACTCTACTGGTCCCCAGATCCATCCAGGACCACCCATGGTCAGAGGTCCTTCTGCTACAGAGCCCCATCCTGGTTTAACTCTCTCCTGCACCCATCTCCAATGGCCCCACAATCTCCAAACTTCAAAACCGCCTGGAGCCAATTGTTTAACACCCGCAGCTGCTCTCTCTCTAATTTGTTGCCTCGCCACTATCTCTCTACACTAGACAACGCCCACTGGGTGGCACTCTACCTCCTCCCCCATTTCTCCCCCGTGCATTCTGCCCTGTTTGCAATCAGCATGTGCTCAGCTAAATCACCGGAAATGCTACTAAATTGTACAATGTATGAAATCTTTCTGTGTAACTCTAAGTCAGTGACCTGTATTCTGTAACATAAATGCTCTGTCTGTCCTCAATGTGACGAGGTACCTTTGTAAATAAGCCTCTGGCACAAAGGTTGTAAACCGATTATACAAATAAATAAAAAATATACTAAAACCCACCACCCCAGGGCACACTTAATCCTCCATAAAAATAATAAAAATAACAAAACACATACTATTATAAGGTGCTTAAGGACAGTCTATCTCTATCCCAACAATGTCCTTGCAACAGTACCAATCAGCTCAGTAAAGCTTATAGTGTTTACCATCTGTCCTGAAACAGATCTAGCCAGTGGGACAGAAAAGCAATGTGTTGTTCCACAGCTAAGGCTTGGAGAATTTCTGATGCCATTCACAATATGTAGGTGTTGCTTCATCCCGGCAATGCCAAACAATAATAAACTTGGCAGAAATAGAAATCAGTGCCATGTGGGCTTTCCATAAACCAATTAACTCAGAGGAAATAAGCTCACCAGACAAATTTCTGGAGTAAAATACATCCATAAGCTGAGAAGGAGATCTAGTGATGCTCTGATTGACTCCCAAAAGGGAGATTTCTCACAATCCCATAAAACATGTTTGAAGTAGCCATCAAATTTCCCACATCTGATACATAAAGGAGATGAGTGTTTACCCACTCGGTGCAGCTGCAATGCGTATAATGCAAATCATGTAAAACTTTGAATTGCAGGAGGCGATATTGATCTTTTTAATATATTTATATAATAACTGCCAAATACAATTCAAACCGTGGGTCATCACTTAAAGAGAGGACTTGCCACCAGTAGTAACATATGCCAGAAAGACACGTTGGATTGAAATCCTGAAACAGTTTATAGAATTTAGATGTCGGGTAGGTTGCAAAACTAAAGAAAGACAATCCTGAATTTTAAAATTCTGATAAGATAGTGAGGACCCTCCAAACTGGACCACAACAGCATGCTTAATTTGAAGATATTTAAATTTGAAATGGGACAGCAGTGAAAATCTATCTCTGATAACTGGGAAGGAAAGAAAACTAACATTCAATAACAAAGAGTCACAGGTGACATTTCGAAATTGGGATAGAAATTCAAAGGTATAGGGCAGTGACCAATTTTTATGTTGGGATTTGCTAAGACTGGTTAGTGAAGTTCATTGGACCAATCCGACCCCAATAATTACATAGTTGATTAAGTGCTTAAAGTGTTTTAAAGACCCCATTAAGGAGTGGCCTTTAAGCCAGGAGGTAAAATGGATGGCTTAATGTATAACAAACTGCAGGTATTTGTAGAAATGGAAGGTGGAACAGAATTGGCTCATCAGGAGACCCAATAAAATACAACACTGAAAGCACTTCCAAATCACTAAGCCATACCCCAAAAAGTATAATATACAACCTGGCAGTGAGTTAGAGTTCAAATCATATCTCCACCACCATGAGGAGTCAGTCATTCTCACTTTCAGCTCCTCTGCTGCAATACTCAAATCTAAGGATTGTAGTTATATTGCCGACACTGAGTAGGGGTGATTGCACAAGATCGTCTCCTTCTCTTCCATTTTGCTGCTTTATAAAATTAAACAGAGCAGCGTAGAATCCAGTAGATAAACACAAAGGTAGCATCTCTTAAATCCAGTAATGCAAAGAGCTGCCAGTTTATATAAGAAATAAGATTGTTAATGGCTGGAGACATACCAAAACATTGTGCTAAATGTGAGATGAGCAAAACAGCTGATAGTGTCCAGATGAACAAAGGCACAGGAAAAAGGGAGCTGAAGCTTGATAGCAGGAGATAAATTTGAGTCTCCAAAGCCAGAGCCACAGTAGTTTTAATAATAAAAATAAAAGGAAATCCAAGAATACATGTAGAAAACATGTCTGACATGGAGGAGAAAGCTTAAATAATTAGTAGCTAGGCAGCCTGTTACACCAGCTCCCAATGGGGATACAGAAGGCTGTAGGTTAAAGAATTGACATCTGGAAAGCAGGTAGATTTAAATAGGTCTGGGAAGAGCTCATGGAGATCTGTAGAGCTTGCTCTGGAGTTTCAAAGCTCCTCCTAACTTCTCCATGCAGAGTTTGGAGAACAGCAAGGTAGCAAACTCGGAATCTAATACTGGCTGCAATGAGTTTGGAAACAATAGGGTAAAATGCTGTTCACTTCTGGCCTACCATGAGTTGCAAATCCTGGATTATACAAAGACGGTGACCTTCAACAGAACTTCCTTGAAGTCCCAAACTTTACTGAGAATGTACTGATGATCCAGGTAATTTAGGAGTTTAAATATCAGGGTCAGGGAGGAGAACCATTAGATGGCTTTGGGCACAGTGAGTGGTGCGCCTGTTCCACTACATAAGCCGGGCCATTGAGGTAGGGTCCTGCTATTTTTTGCATACTTTTTACACAAACAAAAGGATGTTGAGACCTCCTCACACTGGTAATCCTAGGATAACCACATTGCTTCTCTATTGCATCCTCCAATTGGGCTTCCATTTTAGTCATCTTTTGTCAGTGGAGGACCATGTCAGGCTCCAATTTAGCCCTACAATCCTCCAGTGAGCTAGTATGTACTTTGTTATCTCCAGCTTGTGGGATAAAGAGTCCACTGAAAGTTGAATATGTTTATTATCATCAGTAGGTTCTTGCAGAGTATTTTTCAGAGTTCCAAATTCCTCTAAAAATCTTTCTTTCATGAGTACAGACAAAACAGAAGTATTTTAGTTCAATTAGCTCATTCTCCTCTTCCCTCAAGGACCACCTCCTCCAATCCACCGCATGTTGATGGCAAGGCAAGGCAAGGCAAACTTTATTTAAAGACGCCAATCCCTGAGGCTCTAGTGCCGTACAGATAATCAAACACATTTTCAACCATTTTCCACCAACCCTTGAGTTACCTTAGAGTTTATATGTATCTGTATATTGGCTTTATTGTTGTGCTCTCTGTGTTTTTCTAATCTACATGATCCTGTCATATACACTTTTCAAATTGTAAATACCGTAAAATTTTGCAAATATTGTTTTACCTTTCTCTCTGTATCATTGAGTTTCTGTTCCACTGGAAGTTTGTTAAAATGGGCATTTTGCTTACATACTTTCCAGTTTAAAAATAAAATTGAATTGACTTGAATTGGGAAGTAAACGCAGCCTGTGACTTAGACCTTTTAGAGGCCTTATCGCTCTGGTGTCGCCAGATGAGATGCTGAGGCTGAGCTGATTTCATTTCTGCATCCATTGTTGGCTGAAAAACACCACTCCAGGAAAACCTCTCGATACAGCAATCCTTCAAATGGCTAACAGGTTGTTGTGAAGGTAAGAAAAAGAGAAAAATTATAATATTTTCAGTTGAGGCTCAGGAGGAGTAAAGAACCCATCTGCGCAGGCAGCCATCATGTGACCGAAATGTTCACTTTTAAGATTATAAATCTATGTTCATGACTCGTGATTTGAAAAAGATTCTTTTTCATATTATGTGATACAAAAAGATTCTTTTGTATCGTGAGTCACTGAAAAACATTTAGAATCTTAAAAGAAATAACAGTTTAAGTGCATCTGTACAACACTTAAGTGCTGAATCTACTAATAGGTCCGAAGACCAACATACATCTTTTGGTCTCCTCTACTATGCCATCTTTTGGCTTATTCTAATCTTTCCCTTCTGTTTAGTGGCGCCCCCACACACTCTGAATTTGTCCCCATATCTTTACCTGTTTCCTGGTGTCTAGTGGCACCCTTTCTCTGATTGCCGTCCCCACAATAACTTTATTTTCCCTGGTTTCTAGTAGTTCTCTGATCACATCCCTCTAAGTTTTTTCACTTTTCACTTGTGTCTTCTATAATAATAATAATACTTTATTTATTAAGCACAATTCATAAATATAAAAGCACTGTACAGTCTTAAGATCTTAAAACATTTTAAAACATTCTAAAACTAATAACAACTATCAATAAATATACAAATCCAAGCATATCAGAGAAATCATATCAAAAATCAGGAAAGGCCAGCTGGAACAGATATGTTTTAAGGACAGTTTTAAAGCTCTCCACTGTCTGTCACTCTCATATCTGATGAGGTAGAAAATTCCATATGGTAGAGGCAGCAAAGACAATAACCATGCCCCAGAAGTCTTCAAACGCACCCTGGGAATCTCTAGCAATCCCTCATCAGCTAAGCTGAGTAGTTGGAGGGGCAGTAGGGATGTAGAAGCTCTTGTAGGTAACTTGGACCCAGACAGTGCAGGGCTTTGTAAGTCAGTAAACTGACTTTAAGGTGATCCACTACTGAACAGGCAGCCAGTGCAGAGTGCACAGCACAGGGAAATATAGCTGGATCAGGAAGATCTACTGGTGCCCCACATCTTCCAATCATCAGTCCCATAATTTTTGTTTATCTCTGGTGTCTAGTGGCACCCCCCTCACAATCCCATAATGTTGTTTTCTTTTTACCTAGTGTTTAGTGCACCCCTCACCCTCAGTTCCCTGTTCCATTATTTAGTTTTTCCCAGGTGTCTAGTGGCTCCAATCAATGTCCATAGTGATCCCCATTGTTTCCTTTAGTTTCCCTGGCATCTGAGGCCCCCATTCCAGTTTGCTTTCTGAAATAAAGAAAATGATCCCTCAATGTTTTTTCTGTGAATAAAAGTCCATCATCAATCATGCCCTCCTCACCTGGGCCTCTCACTCAGACCCCACCATCCCACACACTAAGACCTCCCCACATACACCCTCACTCTCCTGAACAGGTCCTTGGGTGAAGATTCACTCTGCTATGAGAGACATGACTAGCTGCTGGAACCGTCGACTGCTATATGACAAAGTAAGGAAAGTGTGTTTCAAGGTGTTTCAATCGGGTCTTCAGCTTCGTGTTTAATCTTGGAAATTTTGCATATTTTCACACAATTTTCAACAAACCCTTTCGAGACCCCAGCTCATGAACAATGCTGGTGGCATTTCACAAATCCTGCCTGAAGGCAATTTCATGGTTGCTTTGCAAAAGCACCTTTTGAGCAAGATTTGAAAATTCTCACCACAATTGTTCACGAGATGGGGTGCTAGAAGGGTATGTTCAAAATTTGGGGTCAAAATCAAATGTTATCCACATACTGCTCAAATTTAAGTATGCTTCCTCATAACCGCTCATTATTTTCAACATTTTCACCTCAAATTTTGAACATTCACTTAGGTTCACCAAGATAAAGAGGAGGAGCAGAAAGCCCAGTGCCCATAATAATAACTCCTGTCGACTTTGTTATAATATGATTTTGATTTTGAACTTCCAGAGAGTAACCATTTGTGAAGTCTATTCTTGAGCACAGACTTAGTCTCACTAATAACTATGTAAGTAGGGAAAGAATTCAATATTCTTCCTATCATGAATGTAAAAAAATGTCCACATCTAAGAACACAAAACTTCAGTTTAGAGAGCTGAAGTGGGTTTTCCCTAATGTTTACTGAAATCTGCAATTTCTTTACACCACCTCATGAACGTGACAGCTTTTATTTTTCAAATGCTGGCCAAAATGTCCTTTCATGCCTTTGGCACAGAATGACACTGCGGTGGCACAGAATAATGTTTTGGCAGGAATTTGATAATTTTATTACTGGATTTATGAGGTGGGGTAAGAAAAATGATTATGCTGACAATTTGGTTGGTGTTGTCCTACAAGTGGAAGTGCAGTGTCCAGAGGTCCCTGCACTTTCACATAAGCTTCTCATATATGCATTTATGGAAAGGTTGAGGTCCATCATACAAATAGGATATCGTTATACTATCTGAAAACTATGCATGCGGGGACATAGGGACCAGAGGGCCCTGTGCTTCCACAGGCAACTAAGGGTATGATTATTCTATCTCAAAAAGTAAGGAAATTCTTTGCAAAAATTGTGTTTTTATTTTATTTTTATATTTTTATACTTGATAACTTGATGAGCATCGCTACCCATTTTCACAAGTGACAAGTGATACAAATAACAAACGTAGTCATTCAATATAAAACACATAGATACCATACAAAAATAATTACATTATAAAACAAAATGACAAAACATTATGCAGTTCATTGCAAACAATGATACTAATTCCTATAAATACCATTTGAACATGAACAACTTCTAATTACTAGACATACCACTACAGCATGCATCTTTAAGTCTTGTTTTAAATGTAGTAGGGAAAGGCAAGTGCTACTAGCCATTGCTCTGCACTGGGACCCTCGACGCTTATGCTGCATTCAGGCAAGCAAGCATTGGAGATGAAATTTCACCTACTATGAGCAACATCAGATGGCTCTAAAACTCCTCCTCCTCCTCCTGATGTCAGAAAGTGTTCATCTGAACCCAGGATCTGCTCACTCCAGTTCAACAATCTTGCCAAACTGAGGAGGTCTTACCATTGCTACCCTCAACATTTGCAGCCTCCTTCCAAAGCTGGCCTCCCTTCAAATCTTTGCCAACCAATATAACCCCGACATCCTACCATTGTTGAAACCTGGCTGACACCCAATACCCCGGACCATGCCATCTCGCTTCAAGGCTACAGCATCTTCAGACTTGATAGGATTACTTAAAGGGGGTTGTGCAATTTACTAAAGATGACATCACCGTCACCCTGTCTGCACTACCTCTTCAAACACCCCAGTGCAATTCCTTTCCTGTCAAGCTATTCCTTGGTGCCCAAAATAAAGTCCTCACTGTAGTTGCTGTCTACATCCCACCAAAAGACCAAGGAACTGGTCTCCAAACCATGCTTGAACTTGTAAGATCACAACCTCCTGGCTCCAGATCCTCCTCCTTGAGATTTTAATATCAACTGGCTTGCACCTGATGTAGGGTCCCACAAGGATGCTATCTTGTCAGCTAACCTAATGCAGATAGTCAACTCCCTACTAGGAAGAATTACAACTCTGGCACTAGCACCCTCCTAGACTAGATCCTTGCCAGCCACCCAACCCACATCAATAACACCTCCATCCTCCCGGACTCCCTCAGCGACCATTCCTATTATCTGCACCTGGACAAATAAGTTTCACAAGCCACCTCCAAAACCATCTCAAGCAGAGTACTACCACATGGCAATCTGACCCATCTCAAGTCCTGCCTCAGTCGGCAAGACTGGTCACCAATATACAATTCTCATGTTGTTGACTCAGCCCTTGATTACTTCAACACCACTTTCAAGGCTGCCTGTGACTCCTACGCACCAGTAAAAAGCATAAAGTCAAAGCTCCCTCTAATCCTTGGCTCACTGCTAAGCTTTTGGCCCAACTAAAACAAGGGACCACCTCTGGGCAATAGCTAGATCCACAGACTCCTGCTGGAACATTCAAAGGTACAAACAGTCTCAAACTACTGTACTAAACAAATCTGATTAATGAAGAGTTCCTACTCAAGAAAGCCCTCACTAACACCTGGGGTGACAGGAGAGCTTTCTGGACAATATCAGAAATATCATGGAAAAGCAGTCCAAATCCTCCCTACTCTACTGACTGTTGATGGAGCCAGTACCCTAGACCCAATGGTCATGGCAAATACCCTCAATGCTGCCTTCACCAACCTTAGTGGGGTCCTCCCCTGACTTCTTTTGGAAGTAGACCCTGAGAACCAACATCACCTCCTGCCACACAAATCATCCACCTTTCCATTTCAGAAAAGCTAGGGCACATGAAGTCTGCAAATATATAAAAAGGCAGGCACCCTGGTTTCCATTTTACCAGTAACACCGTTAACAATCACGGAATCCTGCTTGGTTACGTGGATTTTGAATTCTTGTACCAGTGCCTCACGAAACTGCATGTCACTGCACAGAATCCCTAAGATTTCAGCATCTTTTAAAATGTTTTATTTTCTCTTTCTATGCCCCTTTCTCACTGCATCAGTCTCCACTTTTCAGAGATTACTAGGCTGGGTATCCCTAGCTTCACCCCAGGTAATGCTCAGGAGCTCCTGTGGCTCCTCAGTTGTTTGAATGAAAAGTAGTCTGAATGAAAGTATGTTCACAAGGAAAAAATGCCTTACTACTATGAAAAAGACTTCACAGTCAGCATGCCATTTAGGTGAATTGGATCATTTGCACTTTTTTCCCACCTGCTGTTTCAGTCTCTGTGACAACAAAAGTTTTCTGATAGACTGCTTCATCAAAAGCAAATGTTAAGTATTTAAATGTACTTATGTATGGCCAGTGGATGTTGAAAGCACATTCAATGACTTACAGAAGGTAAGACCCCAGGGACTGTGTGATGCTGGTGGGCAGACTGGTGCTCAATTCACATCTGAGCTCAGACATGAAAACTGGGAGACACCCTTTCATGAACACCAAGTAAAAACAAAAGCATCCACATGTCTGGGAAATGCATGAATCCATTTGAAAGTCCTCTACTAATCACTTGTGGATTTGTTAGGTGAAGACACGTTATTTCAAAGAAGCAAATTCAAGCAGTTTTTTTGCTCCTCCTACCCCTGGCCTTCCACTCCTTCAGGCCTGCCAAGACCCCCCTACCACTGCTGCTGAGTCCCGACCACCATCCACTGCCCCTTACTGCTGTGCTACCAGGTAACCCAAAGTAACCCTTCACTGAGTGGGGCCCTCACCCTGTGGGAGGCTACCAGGGAGGAGAATTTCCCAAAGAGCTTCCTGTGTATCCTGGGCATGGCAGGGGTCTGAACAGAAGCATGTCTGGGGCTTCTGGCTTATGAAGGGACCAGCAGCCATCCTTTGGTTGGCCAGCAGGTGTTTTCCCATTTTCTTGGGGCATGACAGGCCAAATGATGTCAAGGCACAAGCCAACGTCAATCACGCTCCTCTCGCAGTGAGGGCAAACATGTCACGTCATGCCTCTGGCCTCCCACCAGGGCCAGAAAATCACTGAGCCATGAACTCAACCTCCTGCCCCAGGAGAAGGTAGTGATCATTGAACACTCAAGCCTTCACCCACCAGCTGGCCTCTAAAACCCAAGTCTGTTCCTAACCCTGGTCAGCGGTGTCACAGGCAGAAATCCAATTCAGGCAGTTAAATTATAGACAGGAAAAACAAAGGTAGTCCATCCTTAGTGCTGATGGTTCAGATTAATTTACATCTGAGTTCTAACAAGCAAAGAGACCAAGTCATTTTGTAACTTGTGCATGTGGGCTGTGGGTGTTGAAGATAGGGATCACAGTGCTGTCACTACTGCCATCACCCAGAGGATGTGAACTGCATTGTTGCTACTGCCATCACACCAAAGGGGTGGGGGCTGCAGTGCTTCTGCCATCACAACTGGTGGATGGGGAATGTAGTACTGCTGCCATCACACCTAACAGATAGGTGCCACAGTGCTGCTGCTTCTGTCACACCTGGGGAGGGAGGTCATAGTGCTGTTGCTGTTGCCATCACACCAGAGGGATGGGAGCCACAGTGCTGTTGGTGCTGCCATCGCAGCTGAGGATGGGGCTGTAGTGCTGCTTCCATCACACCTTGGTGATGGGGCTATAGTGCTGCTGCTGCCATCACATCTTGTCCTAAATTAACTTTAAATTGGTACAAGGATGGAAGGATGTGCAATAGTGGAGGTCAAAATTGCTAAAATGCATGTTTCTAGAGTTAAACATTGTTAAATAAAGTACACAGAACCAAATACTAGTAAAACCAGATTTTGGCTTAAGCGGACACTGGTGACAATACCGTTTTTACAATGTGCAAAATGGAATATGCCCTTTCTAAATCCGGTAAACCAGTGTCCCTGAAAAGGCTATCTCTAAGTCCAGAGCAAGAAGCGATACTATAGACCTCAAACTACTATCCTTACCCTGGAAGAGGTACTGCTCCTACTCACCAGAATTTTCAATCTCTCCCTCTGCCTTAGTCAATTCCCCAGCAAATGAAAATCTGCAGTTGTCACTCCGGTGTTCAAAGTGGTGACAAGTCTTTACCTGAGAACTATTGGCCAATATCGATACTACCACCCCTCTCCAAGGCCCTTGAGGGCATTGTTCTGAGACAACTCACAGACTACCTGCGAAGTATAACATCTTCTATGCACAGCAACATGGTTTCAGGCAAGGCACAGCACATTGACCGCCCTCCAGGAATTCACTGGAGCCATGCACAATGACAATGGACAAAGGATACCCTAACTGGAACTGTATTAATTGACATAACAAAGACTTTTGACACTGTTCACCATGGCCTGCTTGTCAAGACAGCTACTGGCTATTGGGCTGTCACAGGGCTCTAGTGCTTGGTTAAAAGTTACGAGCCCACGCTCACAAAGGTAAAAATCTCAGGAGTTCTTTCAGACTCAAATCCAGTTCTGTTAGGCATCCCCAGAGATCCATACTGGGCCTCTACTCTCCAGCATATTTCTGAACTCCTTCCTCAATCTTGCCCAGAACAAATAATCCTCTATGCTGATGATGCTGTGATTCTCTCCACCCATAAGGACTCGAAACCCTTACTCCTCAGCCTGCAGCTTGCTTTCACTACGGTTGAGAACTGGTTCTCAGAACACAAACTGGTCCTAAACCACAAAAATCTGAATCCATGCTCTTCTACAGCTTGCAAAACGAGAAAAGGCAAAATCCACTTGCTATCAATATTTATGCAGGAAATACCCTCGAACAAGTGTCATCATTTAAATACCTTGGAATATCTCTCGAACCCTGCCTATCCTTTGGGACCCACATTGATACTATTGCGAAAATGAAACCAACGCATTGGTATCCTATACTGAAACAGACAGCACCTTACCCAATCTGTGCTGAAGATTGCTATCCAGAGCTTTGTCATCTCTGTCATAGACTATGGCCTAATTATCTATGGCTCTGCCTCAACTACACCCTCAGGTGCATAACGACCTCCTTAACAAGGTCTGTCGGCTGCTCACTGGTGCCCAAAGACGCTCTCATGCATGTGAGCTCTATGCTCAAACAGGATGGTTACAACTCTTCAATCACATAAAGTACCGTTCCTGCTTGATGGCAAAAAAATCTACCTTGGGCCTCACTCCACCTTGTATCCAAGACTCTACACCCTAATACCAACTCCTGTTACAACAGAAGTTTGGAACGTCAGCTTCCCAGATCCCCAATGCCTCACCACTCAGGGCCAATCATCCTTGCCCACCGTGCACCCAGCTGGTATAATGCCCTCAGCACTTACATCACCGCCTCCACCTCTAGGATTATTCAAATCTAGGCTCCATCTTCACCTCACAGCCTCCAGCTCTTGTGACTGCTTCGATTACTTCCCCCCTCCACTTTTCTGCTTGGCCTCCGTCTCTGATCAGTTTGACAAAGACGTGAGTCGCACTAGTCTCCCTACATCTGCCACTCCTTTCTCCTCTCTCCCCACCCTTGTTTTCCTGTAGAATTCTTCCAATCACCCTGTATGTGTTACTCAAGTATTTTTATTCCATGATGCCATACCTGAACTGCTTAATATTGTTTAATGCTTCTTCATAATTTGTTGATTTTTGTTTTAATTTTGTTTTGTTTGTACTCTACTGACGTGGAACTTTTGTAAAGAGCCATGGCTCAAAGGTATTGTAATTCCTAGATTTAATAAATAAATAAAAATAATAGCAGTAGGAATAGAGTTAAGAAATACAGTAGCTCTAAATGAGAATGATTTCTGATCAACATTTTTTTACCTTAGGAATAACCATTACCCTGTTTGTTCCTGTAGAGCCACCCAAATCGACCAATCCAGTTACCCTCACTGTCTCCCCAAATGTGGAATTTCTCCCTCATCCAGCACTCATCCTCCACCTACTCCATCAGCTCTCACCCTACAATTACCTTGCACCTAGCTGATCCTGCCATGTCCCTCCTAATTCCCTCCTCTAAGCCCTGGACAAAGCCTACCCTCTACCCTCACCTTCATTATACCCTGTGCACACCCACCCCCAAATCTCTAGCCCTCCTCCCTTCCCCCAAATTACTCCCCCTTACTGGCTTCCCTCGATCTCTCATAGAATGTAAAGGTCCCCAGATGCTCTCCATGGGCTCCCTCTCCTACCCCTCCAAGGGGCTTGTATCTCTCATCTACTCCCTTCTCCCACCATCCTATTGGGGTCTCTCTGGGACATTGCCTTATCCCTTCTCTCTGGTCCCCCAGTCCCCTTGCAGGGTTACTCACATCCTGAGGGGGTCTCCAGGGTCATGACTCTTCCCCTCCTCCAGTCTCACCTCTCCTCCCCCTTTCCCCTTTTCATTCATAAGCACTTGTTTACTTATTTACTTAGCACTTATTATTGTCCACTCTTTCTACATGTTATGTGCAACTCTGTTGTAGCACTGTTTGTAACACCTGCATTGCAACTATGTTAATGTTGCTCTTGTAACTTGAATGTTAATATCTTATTCCAATTGTGTACCCCTTCCTGAAGTTGCACCGGGAGACACCAGTGACTAGTTGCCAAGTGTGCCTTCCCAGTGAAACATTTCCAGAAATAAATAAATAAATAAAACAAAGAAACTGTGGTT
Source organism: Neoceratodus forsteri (assembly GCA_016271365.2). Classification (NCBI taxonomy): domain Eukaryota; kingdom Metazoa; phylum Chordata; order Ceratodontiformes; family Ceratodontidae; genus Neoceratodus; species Neoceratodus forsteri. The sequence goes on from CM028137.1 coordinate 648,853,354, forward strand.
TGCTCTTGGACCTAGTCCCAAAAGAATTAGAATATCTGGGGAATAGGGAAGATAAAGTAGTGGGATGAAGGCCCTAAAGACCTTAAAAAGCCAAGTACCAAGTGTTATCTTTATTCTATTTTCTAGTGAGGAAATATTAGCCTTCTTATTAAATCACATCTATGGGTCATATGAGGAAGAGCATAGCAAATATTAATATAGTATTATATGTAACTTTAAGTTTTGAATGAATTTTTCAGTAGTGGAAGAATAAATAAGGATACCATAATCCAATACCCTAGGAAGAAACCATGTATAAGTTCTACCTTGATGCTGGGGTCAAGAACTGTTTAATTCTATATAAACCCCTAATCTCTGGTGAATGGTTTTATAGTTGTTAGGATATGAGTTTCAAATGTTAGTCTAGTATCTAGAATAACCCCAAGACATTTAAAATTATCAACATTCTCTACAATATCCCCATGTAAATCCATCATTAAGGTTAAAACAATATCCTGCTTCTTGGAGCAGGAAAATACCATGTGCTTATTTGGTTTTTAACATCAAGTAACATTGTTTAGAAAGTAGCCAGTTATGAAATAACAGAAAATCATTTTGAATGACATTAACTGCAACTGCTGGATTACTATTAGAGTTAAAAATAATGGCATCATCAGGTGAATAGAATCATTTGGGACTTTTGACAAATTTGGGGTCAGTATTCATGTAAAGTGAAAAATTAAAGGACAAGTGTGGAGTCCTTGGGGACTCCACACTTGGTTTCTGTCAGTTGAGATAGTGCCCTATTAAAGTTTTATGGGCCTTCTAGGTGAGGTAGTTAAAAAACAGTTAGAAACCTTGGTTGAAAAAATAACCTCAGAGAGTGTGGAATGTACCATGTCATGACTAACAAGATCGAGGCCTTGGTGAGGTCCATAAAATGGCTGCAACAGAGTCCCGCTCTATCTAGGGAACCCTGTATGCACCAGTGAACTCCATCAATTCCATCTCTGTACTATGTTTGGGCTTGAACCCATGCTGAAATTTAGAAAGTAAGTAATATTTATCTAAAATGTCATAGATTGATCAAGAACTATTCTCTCAGTATTTTAGATAATGGTGGTAGAAGGAAATCAGCCTAAAATTAGACAGACTGTCCCTCCACCACTCTTAAAATAGGTTTTATAATGGCCATGTTCCACACTTTGTGAAATTCACCGAACAAAGGGAGAATGTGAATAAATCAGATATTGGTTGAGCAAAACATCAATACCCAATTTAGGAAACCTAAAGTCAAGGTCATCATAATCAAATTTTGGATTAGGGTCATTTTTGAGTATGTAGTTACAATGGCAGGGGTTACTGCTTTAAAATAAAATTTTGTGTCATGGCTTAGAACTATGGTACCAGTGAAGGATGCAGATGAACTGTTACTACCTTGGTATTTTCAAGATCACCCCAAAAATTATTGAATAGTTTGGCTGGAAGAGTGGGTTCATCACTAGAATATCGCCATCCTTAATAGCAAACTCAGTTTCTTTATGACCTTTACCGTTAGATCATTTAATAATTGCCAGGTCTTTTAAGATTATTCAAAAGTCTTGATTGTTCTGAATGAAAATAATTTCTTATGGATTTACGACCTCTGTTTTACATTTGTTCCTCAATTGTTTATAGTTTATTAGATGAGAATGGTCCCAGTGATTTTATACTCTTCCAAGCTTTATTACTGATTCTCATCAATTTTAAGAGCTCCTAGTTGACCCATTTATTCTTATTAGCTCTGACACGCATACATTTTATTAGTGCAATTCTATCCAATATGGAATTAACAAACTGAGAAAATGAAAGAATATAATCATCTAAATTTTTAATGGTCTTAAGAACTAATGAGTCAATTTTACTGCATTACTGGTTGATGACGAAGTCCACTATCTCCTGCAGGAATTCTCCCCTGGCCTAGGTGGGTGATAAATGAGGAGAATCCTGCAACCTGTACCTGGACCCACATGAATGGTGACACACTAAAAAGACCTGGTGTTACCAACTGAATGCACTGTGAAGCCTAGGTTGGCTCTAAAATGATGGCCACACTCCCCTGCGATCCTTCCTCAGACAGTGCACCATGGAGTATACAGAGAGGACGGCAGCTGCTAGAACTGGGCCAGCATCACCATCCAACCAAGTCTCTGTAGTGCAAGCCAGGCTGACAGAGGAAATCAAGTCCACAAAAAAGCAGTTTTGTTCCTAATTGACCTGGCATTGCAAAGCACCACTCATAGAGAATTAGGGGAGGCAGCTGGTTCTATAGCTACCTGCCCACTAGGTCTGGAGAAACCCCTGGGTATAGGAACCAAACACGTCGGGCATCTCCTCTGCCCTGTTTACACCCAGTGCATCTCCTGAACCTCATAACCTCAATGCCCTCACCACCTCATCCTCTGCTGCTCTCGCCAACAATAACTCAACCACCACCTAGTTATTACAATATCTCTGTAGCATCTAGCTGCAGAAGGAGGAACAAGGAGGTTAGATATGGGGTGGAGGCTAAGCAGCAGAGGAGCAGCATAGGTGAGTCCAGCAGGGCCAGTACCCAAACACATTTTGACCAGGACTATCCCACTCAACCATTAAACAGCACAAGCCTCAACCAAAACTATAAAATAACAAAAATCACACAAAAACTTAGCTCACAAAATCACACACCCAGACAGTCACTCAACCACTCATAACACTCAATTCTCACACACTTAAACAATATCCCAGTAACCAGTCCCCAAAACAAAACTAAAACTAAAAGCAAAGGTCCCGCTACAGAATGGAACAAGTCAGTAAATGGCAGCATAGAAACATAGACTTTGATGGCAGATAAGGACTGCTTGGCCCACCTAGTCTGCCCACTTCCCTACCTAGAGGATAAGCTGCAGATCCTATTTAACCAACAGCCAATTTCTTCCTACCTGCCACAAAATTGCCTTTTGTCTGTCCCATGCATTCTTGAATTCTCCCACAGTTTTAGACCCTACAACCTCCTCAGGAAGGCTGTTCCATGCATCCACCACCCTCTCTGTGAAAAAATACTTCCTCACATTGCCCTGAACCCCCTGCTATCTTTAAATTGTGTCCCCTTGGTCTTGCACATCTCTTTTCTGAAAGATGCTACCTCTTGCACTTTGTTGATTCCACTGAGGTACTTAAACATTTCTATCATGTCCCCTCTCCCTCCTTTCCTCAAGGGTATACATATTAAGCTCTTTAGCTTCTTCTCATATGGCTTCTCTGGCAGACCCTGCACCATTTTAGTTGCCCTCTCTGAACTGCCTCCATCCTGTCTATGTCCTTGTGGAGATGGGGTCTCCAGAACTGGACGCAGTACTCAAATAACAACTTCCTATTTTCTGCTGGTGATGCCTCTCCCTATACATCCCAGTATCCCTTCAGCCCTCCCTACCACCTTCTCACATTGCTTGCCAACCTTAAGGTTGTCTGATATGATTACCCCAGGTCCCTTTCCATTTTGTTGTTGTTACTACCACCCATTGTGTAACCTTCCCTAGGTTTTGTTTCCCAGGTGCATTACTTTGCACTTCTTTGCATTGAATCCAAGCTGCCATACTTCTGACCATTTCTCCAACCTTGCCAAGTCCCTTCTCATCCTTTCCATGCGTCCTTGTGTATCAACCCTGTCATGAATCTTTATGTCATCTGCAAAGAGGCATATTTTCCTTCCAGTCCCTCTGCAATGTCACAACGTCACTTATAAAGACATTAAAAGGACTGGACCCAGTACTGAACCCTGTGATACCCAACTAGTAACCCTCTTTCTTCAGAGTGGACTCCATTTACAATAACCTTCTGTGTCCTGTTGTTTAGCCAATGTTTTGCCCAGGCTACCACCCTGGGACCCACTCCAAGGCTGGTTAATTTGACTACTAATCTCTTGTGTGGGACTGCATCAAATGCCTTACTAAAGTCTAGTTAGGCCATGTCCACAGCCCCTCCCTGGTCTACTACTTTCATCACCCAGTCAAAGGAATAATTAGATTCATCTGACATGACTTTCCGTTGTGAACCAAGTGCTCCACTGGCCTCTAGGTACTCAACAATTCTTTCCTTCAGAAGTGATTCCATCACTTTCCTACCACAGAGGTCAAACTGACAGGTCTGTAGTTTCCTGACTCTGTCTTGCTCCCACTTTGTGATGAGGAATCACATCAGCCTTCCTCCAGTCCTTGGGTACCACACCATCCTCCATGATTTGTTATAAGGGGTAGTCAGTGGTGTTACTAGTTCTCTGCTTAATTCTTTTAAATTCTGGGGTGAATTCCATCTGGCCCCATTGCTTTGTCCACCTTCAGTTTTAGGAGTTCTTTCAGAACCCTTTCTTCTGTGAAAGGATTGGGATCGACCCCACTTCCTCTTTGTGAATACTGAACAGAAGTATTCATTCAGTATCCTTGCTTTTTCACTGTCACTCTCTGTCCACCCACCATCCATTCTATTCAGCCTCACTATCCCTCCCTTGTCTTTCTACACTCCCTGATATACCTATAAAGGTTTTATCCCCTTCTTAACCAAGTTGGCTATCTTTTCCTCAGTTTGTGCCTTTGCGATTCTGACTACCCTCCCTGCTTTCTTCTGCCTTAACTGGTACAGTTCTCTGTCCTGCTCCTTCTGTGTGTTCCTTATACTTCCTAAATGATATCTTTTCTCTCTAACCTTCACTGCCACTTCTTTTGAGAACCATAGTGGCTTTTTTTTCTTTTTATTGGTCTATCTGCTTCACACAAAGGCTTGTTGCCTCTGTGATGGCAGTTTTGATATTTCTCCATTGTTGTTCCACCCCTCCTTCTAGCCTGTTTGCTAGTGCTTTTCTAAGTCACTCTCCCATCTTGCCAAAGTCAGCCCTCCTGAAGTTCAGAACCCTAACTTTTGTATGGCTTGACTCTGTAGCTGAGATTTTCATGAACCACAGTGTTTGGTGGTCACTTGTTCCCAGATGGCTACCCACTTCTAGATCTGAGATCCTCTCTGTCCCCATTTGAGAGTATGAGGTCTAAGATTGCTCCCTCAGGAGTAGGTTCCAAACTAGCTGTCTGAGGCATGCCACCTGAAGGGCATCAAGAATGGCCCTGCTTTTGGATGTGGCTGCAGCAAAGGTGCTCCAGTTAACATCTGGCATATTAAGGTCCCCCATCAACAGTATCTCCCCTTTGTCTGCCATCCTAAGTATGCCTTCTATCATATCCTTGTCTATTTCCTCCCCTGGGATGGGGGTCTGTATGCAACCCCTGTGCAGATTGTGGTGCCATTTCCAGTCTCTAAGGTGACCCACAGTGTCTCCTCTCCTCCTGTTTATTCTTTTGTTCAGTTGCTTTTATCCCTTCCCTTACATAGAGAGCTACTCCCCATCTGCCCTCCATGTCTCTCCTGTAGGTTGTGTACCCTGGTATGTTAACATTCCAGTCATGGTTCTCTGTGTACCATGTTTCTGTGACTGCTATGATATCCAGGCATCCCTCTTCCATCAAGGCCACCAGTTCAGGAGCTTGTTGCCCAGACTACGGGTGTTGGTACTCATTACCCTCCATTTCTTGATGGTCTTACCCCTTTTGCCCCATCACTGTCCTTATTGCATTTGTCACTTTCTCATTTACCCTGCACTTCTCCCATTGACATCTCTATGTTGGTGTCTACCTCACTTAGTACCCTGATTTTTGGGGGCTAGGATTTCCCTGCTCCTTTCCAGTGCCTCCCCTTGGCTAATTTAAATGCTTGCCAATGAAGTATTTAAACATATCCCCTAGGATCCTGGTTCCTCCTCGACAGATGCAGACCATCATGCCAGTATAGGCCTGCATCCATCCAGTTGGACCCCCAGTCCCCAATGAAGCCAAATCCTGAGCTCTGCACCAGTTTTTCAACCACTAATTGAATTCCATTGTGTGGAGCACCCTAGTCTCATCCATGCCATAGACAGGCAGCACCTCCGAGAAGGTTACTGTGTGTGCTATTTGTCCAAGGTCCCTCCCCATCTCCACAAATGCTTCTTGCACTGCTCTGATCCCTTTCTTAGCCAGGTCATTTGTCCCTCGGTGGACAATGACATCCAGCTCCCTCCCTGTGCAGCTGCTCCTGTGATCCTGAGGATTCGCTCCCTTTCCTCCAGCCATCGGTGCCAGGCAGGCACCTTACCCTCTCTCCCCTTCCTCCCCAGTTCAACCTTCCTAACAATGGAGTCCCCACCAAGAGTTGTTTTTCCCCTAGGGTCCCATGCCACCCTCCTGTGGGTCTCCTTTGTGGAGGTTCCCAGCATCCTCCTTGGTCTCCACTGTAGGTGCCTCCATAGAGGAACCACACTTTTCCAGAATGGCATAGAAATTGTGGAGGTACAACTGGAGCGATGCACCTCTGTTCCACCACCCTCACCCTCCCTGAGCCCACTATGGTCCAACAGCTCCTCTTTCTTGGCAACCTCTGAGGCAAAGGCAGTGACCCTGGTGGTCCCTGGGTGGGAGAGGAGGTCCCACAAATCCTGGCCAACTCAACCTGGAGATGAGCAACCTCCTCCCTCAGCCCAGATAGGTGCCTGCAGATGGGACAACACTGCATCCTCCAGAATGTCTCCCGGAAGACTGCTGCTCCACAGCCACTGCACTGCACCTCTCCCATCATGTCTTTTTCTGGCCCCAACTGTTGTTTGGAATACTTACTCTTTCCTCTGTTTGTTTCTTTTCTTTTCTTTTTTCTTCCCTACTTACTTATTGCCTCTGTGCCCTTTTAGCTTCTGTTCTTCCTGTTCTAAGACAAGAAGTTCCTATTTTCTCAGTAGTCTACTTACTTGCTCAGAGTCAGACCTCCAGCAGCTGGGGGTGGAGAGCTACTCTGCCCTTCTAGGATGGTGAGTTTTGGTGGCTCTGTGATCCCTCACTTCCTGCTCCAAAACAGGAAGTTCCTGTTGTCAGTTAAATCCTGTCCCTATAAAAGTAGAACTGGTTTAGGGTGGGAGGTGGAGGGAGGAAAGGAGGGAAATATAGTCCCAGTAGAGAAGTTTTAGTTATATCAGTAGCTCCTTCCTTCTGGTGTTCTGTCTGTTCTCTGGCAGAAGCTGTCTAGGGCAGTGCTTAAATCTGGTTTTAATCTGGCTCCTTCTAGCTAAGCCACTCCCCTACTTTGCAAATCTTTCTATACTTAATTTCACAGATAACAATTTCTTCTGACACCTGTGACAAGCACCTAGATAAGCACACAGATAACACAGATAACAGATAACAATTTACTTCAGCTACCTCTGACAAACTTACTCTTTTTTTACCCTAAATTGAAGGTCCCAGTACAAGATTTCTAGTTCTTAGTCCCAGTAGAGAAGTTTTAGTTATACCAGTAGCTCCTTCCTCCAGGTGTTCTGTCTGTTCTCTGGAGCAGGAGCAGTAGAAGGCAGATGAAAGTGCAGATCTGGCTGAGGATGGTAGTTCAATTGGCAGTTCTTGCAGGACTCAGAGAGCTGAATGGGGATCCGTCTCTGACAGCGTGCAGTAGACAGGTGTTCTTGCTGGGAGGGTCCTCCGCTGTGTTGCAAGCATGGAGATATAAAAGGTAAAACCTCTTCCACTGAGGCAAACCCACTTGTCTATTGGCTAAGCCAGTCCCTGTCTCTTGCAGGTTACCTGAGGCACACCTCAGTTGAGCAGCAAAGGTCCCACTACAGAAAGGGAACAAGTCACTAAATGGCAGTAGGAGCAGTAGAAGGCAGATGAAACTACAGACCTGGCTGAGGATGGCAGTTCAATTGGCAGTTCTTGTGGTCTCGCAGAGCGAGATGGGGAGTTCATCCCTGACAATGTCGGGTGCACACAGGTGTTCTTGCTGGGGGTCCTCTGGACCACCAGGGATAATTATACTACAACAGTGATCATGGGAGGACTCCAGATTGAACTGCCATCCTTGACCAGGTCTGCACTCAATACAACATTAAGGTTCAGGTTAAAGTGAAAAGTAGGGAAATGTGGCTTTATGGTTTCAACCTAAAATCCCCCTCCACGCCCACAACAATTCAGGATGCCATCTTCCTTGGGGTTGTCAACCTAAAGCTTACCCCATTCTATACATAGCAGAAACATACACAATTAATGGGTGAACATTATGGTTGACAACCCAAAGAAGATGGTACCCTGATTTGTTGAAGGCATAGGGTTGAGTTTTAGAGTTGGAAACCCTAACGCTGCATTTCCCCACTTTTGTCACTATAGCCTGAACCCTAAATGTTGCAATAACACAGTTTTTGCAAATAATATATAGTATACTTTGATGCACAGGTCACATGTGCTTTCAGGGTTTAACACTGCTTAATAACAACTAGGGACATCTCCTGTTTCATTATGTTTACAAGCATTATGATACAAACATTTAAACTTGACAATACTTATTTCTTTTGGCTAAATTTGATGTTTAAATTGAGGTATGAAATGGCTCTTAACTGCCAAATCCACTATATTTGTAGCACTAGAGAAGGTTACGCTTGGGTTCTCTTTTCTTGGTTTCTTTAAATAGAGCATGACTTTCAGCATCTGTGGGCAAAAGACAGTAAGATCGTGATTTTCAAACACCACTTAGAGCTATGCTACTTGCAGTACTCTAAGGTTGTGGCAAACCTTGGTTGCAGCAGGGATCTTGCACCAGATTTTACAATCTGCAGGGTCCCTGAACCAAACAACCAGGTTTATCACAGACTGCAAGAGATTCAAAGACTTGGCTGCATCTATGTATCTGGCACAGGTGTCTGGCTCTCCCCTCCTGCCCTGCCAGGTGCAACACTGAGGGGCGGATAGTGGGAGAGGAAAGAAACAGTAGGCCAGGGGTGCCAGGGCATACCAAGAGTCAGAGAGGTGGCAGTATGGGCATCGGGAGATAAGTAAAACAAATGGAGCACCCATTGGGATGCATGTGCCATATAGTGTACTACTGTAAAATGCATGGCACATACCCTAATCCGATGACACCCATAACAATGTAAACCCCCATCCCTGACAGTCTTGCCGACCCCGATCCCTCTCATGCAGTTGCAACACCTTTTCAGTGTTGACACACTGCCCTTCTCCCATGATCACTGCCATAGTATAATTATCCCTGGTGGTCCAGTGGATACCCAGCCCCCACCCCATCAGTTATTGTTCAACCACCCCACACCCTCCCAATCTCAAATAGAAGTCAGCGGCCAGCACAGCCCTCCTATCACCACCATGGCTGACTGACGACTGAGCTTACAATGCTGGCAAACTGTATTCAGTTATGCTCAGTGACGACAACAGCTGCATCTGGAGTGGATGCAGGCTGCATTTGAAAATCGCGTTTGATGCAGGTTGACACAAATCATCAATTGCGCCAAGCTCTTGGATGCATGTCCCTTGCTTCCTATAATCACTTTGAAAATTGAGCCCCAGTTATTTAAACAATGTTTTTGATTTTTGTTGCTGTTTTATCAAGCTGGATTACAAATGTTAATCTCGATGTTTTGCTTGAGTTTGCTTGGGTTTGATTTTGTAACAAGTCATCAAGTCTTGTACCTTTGATTGTTAATCACTGCATCAGAGTAACCTTTGCCTTTAAATCAGGATGACATTTCCTTAGCCTGCATTAAAAAATGCTTTCGATGAACAATTACATTTCAACCTTATATATTGTCCACAAGATATGCTTTGTATCAAGCTTGACTGGTGGTGCTGTTAGCCCAAAGTAGAGCTGGCAAGAATCTGTGAATTTGAATGGTGGAAATGTCACAAAAGTTTAGAATTTCACAGAATTTTCAGAAATTCTGACTTTTGCTAAATCTAAATCTTCCAAATGTGTTTTGGGATTTTTACCTCATTCTGTGAACTCTTTGGCTAAACTGTAGAATAATATACATGAACTGCAGGAGGACAGTTCTGAGAATTTGATACCAGCCCATTTACAGAAGAAAGGGTTCTGAAAGAACTCTTAAAACTGAAGGTGGACAAAGCTAATGGGGCCTGATGGATTCATCCCAGAATTCTAAACGAACAAAGGGTAGAACTAGTGACACCACTGACTACCCTCTTTAACAAATCATGGGAGGATGGGGTGGTACCTGAGGACTGGAGGAGGGCAGATGTGATTCCCCTTCACAAAAGTGGGAGCAGGGCAGATGTAGGAAACTATAGACCAGTTAGTTTAACCTCAGTGATAGGGAAAATGATGGAATCACTTGAAGGAAAGAATTATCGAGTACCTAGAGGCCAGAGGGGCACAGGACCCAAGGCAGCATGGATTCACAGCAGGAAGGTCATACCAGACGAATCTAATAGATTTCTTTGACTGGGTGACCAAAGTAGTAGATCAAGGAGGGGCTGTGGATATGGCCTACCTAGACTTTAGCAAGGCATTTGACTCCAGTCCCACACAACAGATTAATATACAAGTTAACCAGCCTGGGAGGGTCCCAAGATGATAGCCTGGGTAAAGAACTGGCTGGAGAATAGGACACAGAGGGTAATAGTAAATGGAGTCCACTCTGAAGAAAGGAGGTTACTAGTGGGGTACCACAGGGTTCAGTATTAGGACTGGTCCTCTCTCAATGTCTTGTAAGTTTACATTGCAGAGGGACTGGAAGGAAAAGTATGTCTCTTGCAGATGACAAAGATCTGCAACAGAGTTGATGCACAAGATGGGGTGGAAAAGGATGAGAAGGACTTGGCAAGGTTAGAGGAATGGTCAAATGTATTGCAGCTTAGATTTAATGCTAAGAAGTGCAAGGTAATGCACCTTGGAAACAAAACCCAGGGAAGAGTACACAATGGGGGTGAGATACTAACAACAACAAAAAGGAAAGGGACCTGGGGTAGTCATAGCAGATGACTTAAAGGTGGCAAGCAATGTGAGAGGGCAGTAAGAGGACTGGGGGATACTGGGATGCATAAGGAGAGGCATCACCAGTAGAAAACAGGAAGTTGTTATCCTCTGTACAGACAGCTGGTGAGACCCCATCTGGAGTACTGTGTACAGTCCTGGAGACCCAGTCTCTGCAACGACATAGACAAGATGGAAGCTGTCCAGAGGAGGGCAACTAAATGGTGCAGGGTCTGCACCGGAAGACATATGAGGAGAGACTAAAAGAGCTTAATATGTATACCCTTGAGGAAAGGAGGGAGGGGGGACATGATAGAAACTTTAAGTACCTCAAGGAATCAACAAAGTCCAATAGGGTAGCATCTTTCAAAAAAGAGGCGGCAAGAACAAGGGGCAAATTTGAAGACAGAGGTAATGTAAGGAAGTATTTTTTCACAGAGTGGGTTGTGGATACATGGAGCGCCTTCCGGAAGAGGTTGTGGAGTCAAAAACAGTGACTGAATTCAAGCATGCAAGGACAGCCATAAGGCAATTCTAGGGGTGGGGTAGAAAGAAGTAGGCTGCTGATTAACTAGAATCTGCAGCTTATCCATCAGGTAGGTAATGGGCAGACTGGGTGGTCCAAGCGGTCCTTATCTGCCGTCAAATTCTGTGTTTCTATGTTATTCTGTAGTTTAATGCATCATTCTGCAATACACATAATCATTCTGCAGTTCAGTGGTCAGTTCTGTGCAATTTTTTTCTGCAGTTTAATACAGTAATCCACAATTCATACATCAATTCTGTGGTTCAGTGACTCAGTTACCTGCAGAATATATTTATGAATTGTGGATTCATCTATTAAACTGTGGAATTTCTTTCTGCAGTTTGTTTAATATATTAATCTGCAATTCATGCATTTATTCCACAATTCTAAGTTAGCATTTCTGCAAAAGTTGTCAACCTCCATTCCAAAATTTTGCTGAAGCAAAATTTGATGTTGGTAGAAATTACACTAGTGAAATTTTATTTTCACACAGCCCTAGCCTGAAGTAGTTGTTCCCTGCTGTCATATCCCACCATCCCTTGCTCTATGAGTAGCCAGGTTGGCTGGAGAAAAGCCAGCATGGGCATCCAAACGAATGCCTGGGGTCCAGCACAGCAACTCCTCCAGACATACTACTAAGGCTCTAGAATTCTGCTTCAGCAGAATTTTTCACAGAACTTGTAATCAATGCAGAACTTGTGGTGCCACAGAATTCACTCTTCTTTGTGATTTTTTATTAATATTTCTGTTTATACATAGAATCTGGTTTCTTTCCTCTTTTATATCCAAACCCCTATATATATTCAGAATGTGATGTTATCATTGCTATAACATCATACATCAGCTAATGAAATGGCTGCATTCTGCAACAAAATGAACAGTCACTTATCTACCACAGCTCCCACTGCCAGAAACGGTGGCACAGCACATCATTCATGATGATATTTGCTCAACCTGCACTACAGCCTAATACAATTTTCAGTCTTACCTTGTTGCACTAGGGCCAACTTAAACAAAACCTTGTCAATAGCATAGACCTGTTAAGTCCATACCTCACTTTGTACAAACCTATTTGTGCCTTTAAGGCATAAAGACACTATCTGAAATGAATAACTGGTAAAATTAATTTAACTGTCTAAATTTTTAAGAAAAATAAAGTAATTATGCCCAGAAAAGTGAAATATAATAATGTATAGACCTGTTGAAAGAATAGACCTGTTAAATAAATAATTGCACTGTACGCATTTTTGCCAGGGTTATTGATTACATATTGTCATTGGTTGATAGAATCACCTAAAAGTTATTGAGAAATGTTGTGTGCAGGGACAGCTGTTGGGCCAAAGGGTAGCATGCTGTGTTTCCATGCCGGCAACTCAGGTTCAGAGATTAGCTTTGGGAACTGGCTGGGCAGCACAAGGATTGGTGGAACATCACTGCTCAGAGCCTGTGAAGGTATGGTGCAGTGTTCTGGCCACATGGTGGACACATTGTGATGGGCTGAGAGCTGTATCTCACAACTGGTTCACATGCATGTCATGGCCTGATGGTGTTACGCAGTGTGTCAGGGAAAGCAGGTTGCCATGAAAATGAGTTTTGCAATAACTCATCTATTCCATTTCCAATGGGACCTGTATGAATGAGGAAGGTTCATGGAAATTAAAAAATATATATATATACATACACACACATACAGTATCTCTGTCTGTCTCACCACACACACACGCATATTTGTATGTATGTTACAGATGGCATATAAATATATGTGATACACATTAGGAACCTCATGAGTGGTGTAGAAAGCACATACAAATATATAAGTGATAGACAGTGGAAACCTCATTAGTGGGATAGATAGCATGCATATAGAAATACCTTATTTATCACATAAGATCCCTCTGCATATATCATTTATGCAACAGGCTAGGACCTTAAGGAGAGACATTTGTTCTGCTGACATAAAATTATTTTATAAGATCTGTTAATTTTGTGAACTAGTGTTACTGTGCTTTCCACCATCCTGATTGCTATAACCACTGCCATGAAAGTGAATTCAGGATGACAAGCTGATACTGTGATGTGGTAGTTTGTTAGTGCCATAGAACTTCCATGAAATTACAAACCACCATGAAGTTCCTGCGGCAAATGGTAGTCTTGCTGCAGAACTTGGTCTCACTGTGCCGCAGAAAAGTAGGGGCCCTGCATACTACTAACCCCTCTGTGCGCACTCTGTGCACAGGTCCTGGGTGGCTGGGGACCAAGGATGCAGGCAGGTGTATGGAACCCACTGACATGGATGAAACACAGTGACTACTAGTATGTACAATGGATATCAGTTTGTATATCACTTCTGTTTAGTTTACATGTAAATATTCAAGAATAGAGGACTAGTCTAGTAACCAGTTCAATGTGCCTGTGCAAATTACTTTGTGCTTGTGTAACATAGATAAACATTGGCTGTTTGCCTCTCTATCTGTTGGATATGGCACCCTGTAGGGGACAAGGCAAGGAACCCTAGGGAAGGGTTCCAGCCCTTGAGGTGCCATGGGAGTGATTTCTTTGGCTAAAGGCACCTTAGGACCAAGACCACGGGAGAGAGAGAGAGGCATGCCACTGGAGGAGGCAAGGGTGGATGGAGGGGCAAGGAAAAATGCTTATGTTGAGTGAGGAGAGCAGCCCTTAAATAGGCCAAAGGGTGTGTGGCCAGTTGCACTGCCTCCTTGAACTACAGGCTATAGTCTCCCAATTAGTAAAGATTGCTGATGATACCAAGGTCATGATACAAGTGTGGTAAAACAGTAAGGAAGACTTTGATCAATTGCAGCAAGAGCTGAATAAACTTCACTGCATGTCAATCAGCTTGCATATACATTTCAGTATGAGACATGTAAAATAATATAAATATGGTCCAAAAATAGGAAATGAGTATGCAAGCTAAACAGTAATGTACTGAATGTGACCGAACTGAAGAGAGACTTATGGCTATTATACTACAGATTCAACACTGAAGCTTTGTAACAGTACTCTTCACTAGCCACTGGGGCCAGTACAATACTAGATCACATTCATAATAGATAAATCATAGAAAATTGGAGATTATAATGCCATCATAAAAGGCACTGTTGGAAACTGGAGGTTTTAATGCAGTCACATAAGATACTGGTTAAAACTGGAAGTTATAATACTGTATCATCATACAGTATAAGGCACTGGTTGGAAATTGAAGGTACAATGCCATTATACTGTATAAGGCACTGGATGGACATTGGAGGTCCACAATACAACAATTAGAACAGCAAGTCCAGCTCTTGCATTATCTGCATGTGAGAAATGGTGCTCGGAATCTAGAAAGTTATATAAATGAAAACTCTCTCTCTGCTGGTCTCCTGCTGAGAGTTTTTCCAAACACATATTTAGTTTTTTGTTCACTCATGCGCATGCGCAAGGATCATCTTGGGAGAATAGGACACTTTGGAGGTGTGACTGTCCTGTGCAATCCACTGCTCCGTTGAGCAGTCGTGGCAGTCCTGCACCAATGGATGTGGGTGCTGGTAGTGACAGCAGTGGTCTTCACTTCAAAAGAAAACACCGCTCCGATCAGTTCTGGCAGTGCCTCTGTATGAGCTGCCATAACTGTTATAGCCGGCAGGGTGCCTAATCCCCCGTCGGCTTCAAGTCTGCATGCCCCCAAAGCTTTGGTGCCATGTTGGGAGCCTACCCCAGCATGTCAAATCTTGTTTTGGCCGAGGGGTGCCTCAATCCCCATTGGCTCCCGCCCCCCAAACAGCTTTCCTGCTGCCACGCTGGGAGCTCGCCCAGCATGGCAAACGCCCGCCGTGCCTGAATAAAAAAAAACTGTAAATAAGAAAACGCTCCATCACTGTCTCTCCACCCTCCCACAACCCACACCCACCCACTGTGCACCCTGCCTCCCCACACCCTCCCCCATACTTACCTCTGAGCTTACGCGACGATCATCGGTGGTCCGGGAACACGTCTGCACTCTTCAAAGCTGACCGCAAACTGAGGAAATGCTGGTAAGCTGTATAATGGGATAGATAGGGTTTTTCAACTTTATTGTATATCTCAGGCATTTTTGGGATTTTGCACCAATTTTCAACATGGGGTTTTGGGACCCTCTCATGAATGCTGTCACTGTCATGCTGTTATTCGCCTGAAGGGTGATTTCAAGAGTCACTGTGTGAAATCACCTTTCCAGAATGATTAACGAAATAACACTGCCAGTGTTCATAAGGTGGGCTCTCAAAAAGCCTATTTTGAAAATTTGGTGGAAAATTCCTAAAATGACCGCTTTACGAAAAAGCAAGCAGCAGTTCCTACACATGCTCGTAAGTTCACAAATTTTAAATATTTTCTCTCCAGATTTTCAACATTGCCATTTTACCATACCTCCTTATGAGCAGTACAGCTGTCATTTTCACATCCTGCCCAAAAGCGTGTTTCGCCCATGTAGTGCACAATGGCGCAGTTGGTGTCGAAATCAATGTAAGGGACACATTAAGAAAATCACAGTGACACTTTTCATGAGCAGAGGTCTTAAAATGGCGATGTTGAAAATTTGGTGAAAAATTCCTAAAAATGACTGTTTCGGCGTGCGTTGTGCAGTTCCTTGCGCTCGTAAGTTTGTTAATTTTAATATTTTCACTCCAGATTTTCAACATTGCTATTTTACCACACCTCCTCATGAGCAGTACAGCTGTAATTTTTCACATCCTGCCCAAAACGTGTTCCGCCCATGTAGCACAATAGGCGCAGTCAGTGTACAAACTCAATGTATGGGACACATTAAGAAAATCACAGTAACACTATTCTTGAGCAGAGGTCTTAAAATGGTTGTGTTGAAATTTGGTGAAAAAATTCCTAAAAATGACTGTTTTACGAGGTGTCGTTGACAGTTCCTATGCATGCTTTCGTAGGTTTGCAATTTTCAATATTTTCCTCAAGTTTCAACATTGCCATTTTACCACACCTCCTTATGAGCAGTGCAGCTGTAATTTTTCACAACTTGCCCAAAACGTGTTTCCACCCATGTAGCATAATGGCACAGTCAGTGTAGAACTCAATGTATGGGACACAATAAGAAAATCACAGTGACACTGTTCATGAGCAGAGGTCTTAAAATGGCTATGTTGAAAATTTGTTGAAAAATTCCTAAAAATGACTGTTTTATGAGCTGCATTGCGTAGTCCTACGCATGCTCATAAGTTCGCTAATTTTCAATATTTGCACTCAATGACTTCCAAATACCTAAACAGCACATAGAAGCAAGCAACATTTGGCATTGACAAATTGTAGTTTATGTGGGACACAGTAATACTTGGAGGTAGAATGAGGGTGATCCCTCATAAAGGAGGGCAACTGAAGAGCATATATTACAGGAGAAAGTGATACAGCTTGAGTTTAAACTTTCAGCACTCTTGACTTACACCACATAATCTGGCACCTTCTTCCATACATTTACCACTCCATGAGTAAATAAAACAAATGCTTCCTTGCTAACTAATCCCTCCCCTTCCCACCACCCCTGTATGCCCTCTTGTCCTTCAGTCCCAAATACACTGTATTGCCCTGTCAAATCAACTGTTCCTTTTTTACTTATATTTTTAATACTCCTCTCTGGTGTAGCCAATATCCTCCATGTCTTGCCACTCCCCCACAAATGCCTAATGCACTTACCCCTCTGCCTTTCAACTCTGACCTTTCCTGTGGAGAGTATGGCCAAGCCTGAAAAGCACCTGTAGAAGAGGGGTTTGGGGTGAGGGGTGGGAGAGGGGAGATATATATATGTATATTCAGGGATGTCCAAGACTTTGCCTTACCATGTTTCTGCCCCTCCTACAATTTGTTTCTGTGACTGAACAGTGGGTAACACAGTTACAGACTTGCTCTTCTGCAGACAAAGTATTTTACACCAATACTCTTAGGCTGCCTGCTTCAGAGATAGAACCAATTGTTAAACTGTGGCCCTCATTTTACTTCTTTGTCACTGATTTTTTGTTGTGTCCAAGTGCCACGACCACTGCAAATACCTGCAAGCTTAACGTTCGGCATTGACAAATGCTTGTTGCTGAAAAGAGTAGTCACCCTGGCTAGTACTCCTACTATTTTGATGGCTAAGTGCTAACGTTTTGTTCAATTAATAGGCTTATTTTGGAAACAATCATAGTTTAACTTTCTCCAATCTGTATTTGGGAATTTTAAACACAAAACACTTCTATCAGTTTTCTTCTGGTTCCAGGGAACTGAGAACTTGGCCACAAACTAGTCCCTTCACAAAGATTGTGCCAGAGTAGCGTTCCTGTTTAAAAGCCTCCCAGTTCCCAATCCTGGGATCTGGCTTAAATGTAATCATTTGCATTTAGTAATTTGGCTCATATTCCTACTTTTGAGACTATTTGTGGAAGTGTAGGCCAGCTCACAATGACTTACACAGAGTTTGGAGTGCTTCTGTCAAAGTAACAGCACCCAGTTTCCACTGTGTGAGGGAACTTTTAAGTCATCTCAAAGGCTAGTGGAGAGTATTTTATTTCAGTTAATCTTTTTATTGAGTAGTTTCAGACTTTTACAAACATGTTATCTTAACATGCTTATTGAACAGCTCTCTTTATAGTTCTACATACAGTATATTGAGAGAAACATGCAGAACAGGCTTATGGCAAATAAAAAACAAAGAACCATTTAGAAGAACTGTAGTGTCAGACTAATACATCACTAGTTGGCAGAGGAGCAGTAGAAAGGTTTAATTGATTTACCCGCTTAATCTGTATATTTTAAGTGAGCAACCTGAGGGTGCATACAACTCTTATTTTAGTGGCTTTGGGGGAGGTTACACATCTTCACCTAACATACAAAAACCAGGGCTTATGTGGCTTTCCACACCGAGGTTTCATGATACCTGAAAAACAATATACTTTCAAAATCCAGTTATCTAGCAGCACATTGGGAATAGTTCATGGGGGCTTTAACCTATCCTTTGAAGTCTGCCATGTAGGCCCTTACTGCAGTCAACAATGTACTTCAGATGGGGTGTCCAAATATCTTGAACTTGTGCCTATTTCCTGTGTTACAAGTATGCCAGTCTAGTCATTGTAGCAAGGGCCTCTATAGCACTGAGGCATTCCCTGAGTGTTGGAATGTCAATGGACCTCCACCTCTTCAAGATTAACCTCATCACTTCAACCAAGGCCTGTATGAGCCACAGCTGATGGGATTTAGACAACCTAGTAGACTGGGGAAAGAGGCCTAATAGCCACAGTTTGGGGTCCAGTGGAATGTAGGTGCCCAGGATCTTTCACATTGTCTTGCCACTGCTGACCAGAAGGGCTGTATAGGAGTGCAAGACCAGAGGATGTGTGATAGATCTGCTGCAGGTACCGTGCACCTCAACAGTTGTCCACCTATGTTACACCCATTACTTTTAGTTGTGAGGAGGTGGGGTACCACCAGTACCTCACTTTGTTCTGAATAAGATGACTTCTCTGGTCCTTGCATGCTTAATGGGCTCTAACCCACCCCTGTGCCATTACATTTCCACGATCTGGGTGACTAGCCTAGCTTCCCATTTGTCCCTTGCTGGGATGGAGGGGTCTGAGGCACTATCTCTCACAAGAGTTTGAATTTCACCTGCTATCCCGTAGTCTGTTTTACCCATCTACCGAAGGAACGGCTCAGATTATGGAGTTTATTGCTGCTACACATACTACATTCATATTTCTGTGTACCCATGTATTATAGAGGCTTCTAATCTGAAGGTATCTCCAAAATCACAGCATGGTAGGTTATATCTTGACTGAAGCCCCTGGAAAGAGTCTAGACTGGAGAGCCATCAGGGTCTCCAGATCACGTAGCAATCTCAATTGACCTGCTAGCCCATCTTGGCCACTGAACCATGCTGTGGTCAATACAAAGGTAAGGGTTTTTCCAAATGGAGTAAAAGACCTGTGTTCAGGCATAGTTTAGCTTTTCAGCCTACTTTGTGCCATGCCACATGAGTTACACATTGTAATCCAATGCTGAAATTGTCTGGGGAGATGGTGGCTTAGATACATTGACAAGGGTGTGCCCATCATAATGTCTCTATTACCAGCCAAGCTGGGGTGTTATGTTGGGCATTTGAAACCATTTAATTGTTTTTGCCATGATGAAAGCTACAGAATCTTGAGTAAAGTCAGGTAGGGTCCAGGCTCTCTAACCCATGGGGCCCTTAATTTGGCTCTGCTTTACTGCAGGGGAGGTACCCCACAAGAATTTACTCACCATGAGATTTAGCTTTGGGACCATTTCTCCAGGAGGATCATTGGGATGTGAGATAACAGGTAGTAGACCCTAGAGGCCGCCATCAACTTGATTGCTGCTGTTTTACTCACCACACCAGAGTTTCTCCACAAGGGGTTTGAAATTAATATAATTTAAGGAGGTCAGGAAGATCCTAACACCCAGGTATTTAATGTTCATGTTAGCCCACTTTAGATCTATGTTGCCCAGCCCAGCTGAGGTAGTTAGCTTATCGATAAGTAAGATCTCAGATTTTGATATATATAATTTTGAATCCTGAGAACTCCCGAATAACTTCAATATACTTAGAATGTGCAGGAGAGACCTGGGGATATCATTGGTTAAAATTAAGCAATCATCCACACAAAGATTTGTAATGTATTGTTTCTTCCAATTGTTATCCCTGTTATCTGGGGATGGGCTCTAATAGCTGCCTAAGAGGCTCCACGGACAAGACAAACAGTAGGGGACAGTGGGCACCCTGCCTAGTGCCCTGTGTAGGGAAAAGGGATCAGATAGGTTGCTGTTAGTAAGTACCCTCACCCTAGGTTCTTATACAATGTCCGTATCCAAGTTGAAAAGTGTGGTCCAAAGTTATAGCTATTTAGCACTCTATGCAGGTACTCCACTCCACAGAATCAAAGGCCTTTTGAAGTCCACTGTGACTGATGCTGCTGGTGTTCAAGTACTGCAACAGATTGCATTAAGGAGAGTAAGGCTCAGATGTGGTTGGAGCTTATCCTGCCCTTAACGAAACCTACTTGTGAGGAGTGAGTAATTTCAGGCAGAATGGTTTCCAGGCGCATTGCCAGAACTTTGGCCAGAATCTTGGTATCTGTGTTTATCAACAAAATCGGCCTGTAGTTAGCTGGCAGGGTATGGTCCTTCCCTCTTTGGGAGGACTGTAATTATGGACTTGTTAAGGTAGTGGGGAGTTTGCCTCTCATGTGGGCCTCTTGTAGCATATATAATAGGTGAGACATTATCTGGGGTTGGACTATTTTATAAAAATGTACTGGAAACCTATCGTATCCTGAAGCTTTGTGTGGGGCCATAGTGGAAATGGCTTGTCTAAATTCAGACTCATTTATGGTGGCCCCAAAATCTCCTTTGTTTCATGGATAGCTTGGTAAGGGTAAATTAGTGATAAAGTTGTTATATTTCTCCCCATCCCACTTGGAGTGGGATGTATAATGTAAAAATCTGCCATAATCTATTTTATTGCTTTCTGATTCAGAGAAGACCTTCCTGATTTATCTTTCAGCTGGTGGATAGACCTCTCAGCTTGTTTCTGTTTCAACCTGTATGCTAGACGCTACTAGCCTTTTCTCCATCTGCCCAGTACCTACAGTATATTGGACCCTTTGGAGGTGTAATTCAGCCTTTCTGGTAGCCAGGCTATTGATTTTGAGTCTTAATTCTGTAAGCTCTGTGATCAATTGGGGTTGCTTAGGGCTATGGGGATTTTTTTATACTTACTCTCTAGGCCTTTAAACTTGCCTCTAGCTCTAAGTGCTCTTTCTCTCACTGTTTGCATCTGTGAGTTGCAAAACTAATAATTTTGCCCCATATAGTGGCCTTATATGCCTCCCAGATATTAGCCACTGATGCTGATCCATAAGGTTCTCCCTAAAATACATTTCAGTTTCTAGTGTAAGCCATGGGGCAAACTCATTATCCTGTAAGAGAAGTGGATCCAGCCACCATAAAAGGGATCTATTATTTTTCGGAGTAGTCTGGGTTCCAGACCACTGGGGCATGATCCAACATATATCGTGAGAAATATCTACACCTATTGTTGCTGAGGTCAGGTTATGGGAGGTGAACTAATGGTCCAACCTGCTAGTCATGGCCTTGGGGGCAGAGAAGTAAGTGTAATCCTGGTCAGTGGGTGCAGAGCCATCATATGTCTGAAAGTTGGTGTAGATTGGTTAGCTCTTTCAGGCATGGAGGGAGTGAATATGGGGTTCAGGTTTGGCATTGGACCTATCCAGTAAGTGGTCTATTGTCAAATTAAAACCTCCCCTTAGTAGTATGTCTGGGTTATCATAAGAAATATCCATAATTTTCTGAGATCGGCATCATGGAAACTCAGAGGCATAGTTGTTTGGGGCATAAATGTTAACCAGCACCACCGGTCCTGTGGGTGTAGAAACCTTCATGACTATCCACCTCCTTCCTCATCTGTGCACCTCCGTGGGGTGCCATTGAAGTTTTATGAAGAAAGATGGATACTCCCTTTGGCTGAGCGGAAACACTGTGTGCTTCCTTGCCTACCCACTCTTTTAATAGTTTAATTTGGTTTCTTGGAAAAGGCTATTTGGGTCCCCAATTTCCTTACCCTAGCCAAAAGCTTCTTCCTCTTGAATGGTGAATTAAGCCCTTTCACAGTCCAAGATGTTGCTATTACATCCAGATAATTAGCCATATTTGGGTTGTCTCCATCTTACGAACAAACGAATGGATAACAAGTCTTGCTCTACCATGAAACTCCCCTGTGTCCACTGTGCTTTTCTCCTGTGTCATCAGTAAAGTTCACATTCATCCTGATTACCCTATGGTTTCCCTTAGTCTACATGTATACCTCCTCTGCCTTGAGTCTGAACACACTACTCTAACATTATTTTAAACAACTGTAACATCACGCACTGTATGAAGCTCCCCATATTAACCGTTGAACAGCTGGTCATTGCACACTGTACTGAATAGGAGGTGACTTTTCCAACAAGTCATTCCTTGTACCACTAGCTAACAGTGACTAGTTGCATTTGTAAAATAGAAAGGTCTTTGCTGATTGTCTTTGGTGTAGTTATAAAAGCTTGAGGTTCAGCCATCTGCATCGACTAGGAGGCTAGTCTGTTTAGCCAGCCCCAGTGATCAGGTAGCACTCCTCTGGGGGATTGAGATGCTAGTGCCTTTGGTATTGTGCAGAACACCTCTATAATCCTGTATCCTGTTAGGTTAGTGTGAAGGGATATTGTGCAACCAGGATCAGCCTTTTGATTCTAAATTAGCCACCCCTATCCCCACTTAGCTTTTATTTTGGACTGTCTTTCCTGCTCAGGTACTGTTCCTCTGGGGTATCCACGACAGGGGTACAGTGTGGAAAGACAAGTTTCAGTCTCATACTGCAGATTTTCATACACTGGGGCTCTGGGATCCCCTGGGTAGCATTACCATTGATGCATGCTTCCCCGTGCATATGCTATAAGGTCTTTAATAACTGAGACCCTTTTCTTAGTTTTCCAGTTATGGGGCACAATCTCTTAAGGATTCTACTTACTATCCCTCCCTGCCTGTCACTCCTTAATGGATGTAGATTCCCCACTTCAGTGAGAGCTATCCATGTTGGAGAGAGAGTGCTGCCATTACAAGGCAGCAGCCTGTTTTTCCATTTGCGATTTAGAGGCATACCACTTGCTGTCTTTTACAAATCCGGACCCAGGCATGCACCTACAGATATATGAGAGCACCAGAGGTTTTAATATACCCTACTGTCCTCGGCTACTGAGTTTAAAACGAGACCTGGAGCTTGAAAAACTGCAAGTGCATGAGAGCAGGAGGTTCCCACTCACTAAATCCTGTGAACAGTAACCAATACCTTAACACTCTTTCATAATAATACCTACAGTAGTTAAACCATACTATATCTATATAGTAAAACTGAGGGGCAAATGGCCCAACATTGCACTAATTCATACAACTTGTAATACCATTTTCCTGATGTGAGCAGCCTCCTGGGTGATATCGAGCTGAGCGATGCCCTGTAAGAACCAAGCCACAGCACGGCCAAATGGAGCATATGCCATCTTCAGCCCTTGGCCTTGGGGATTTTAACCTCTCCTAAGCTACCAAATTAAGTACCATTACATTATATTAAATATCACTTTTTCCCCACGAGGTTGGTTGCTCCCTTTACCTTTTGCCAGGTGCTGGTTCAGACAGCAGCTATGTTCTCTGGTTCTGGGGAGTAAAGGAGCTCATGGTCAGCTCACGGCTCTTGATGCATGTAGCCCAGTCCCCAGTAATATCTTCAGGAGTTTGGTCCACTTCAATGGCTGCTCCGATGTCGGTCTGGTCGGAAGATTTAAAGCTGCACAATGAAGTTTTATTAAATGTTGATGAGCCACTTTCCTTGGAAAAGTGGATCTTCCACTGTCTGCTTCTGGATCTTGCCCGGCAAGATCCGGCATAACAGAGGAGAGTTGCACCCAGGTTGTTGCCTCATCTTCTTGGATCTTCCCTCAGTACCTGCTCCCATGCTGGTTGCTCTCTGGTGCTGTGGTTATGTTCTGGGCTGTGTATTCAGGGCAGCATGGGGCACTGAGACTTCCATTTCTTGATGGGACTCACCACAGGGTGAGTCGAGTCTGGCATTAGGTAATCCTTTCTCCAGAAGTGTCTTCAATAAATTGCTCCACTTCAGATGGATTGCTGAAGGTAATTGTCTCACACCTGTAGCCTCTCAGTAATGCTGGGCACCTTAGGGAAGCGGGCATATTTAACTTATATAGTAGATGTTTGACAGGTCCATAGGCTCTCCTCTTTCTTGACAGCTCATACGAATAGACCTGGTACTTCTCTATTTGACAGCCTTCCCACACCAGTTGTCTTTGGTCCCTGACCGCCTGTAAGTAGATTTCTTTTACAGGTATCACAGGAATTTAACCAGAATCATCCTCAGGCAGTCCCCTGTCTTGGACATGATGCCAGGGATCGGTGGGCATGTTCCAGCTCAGGAGGAGTTCCATTGTTCAGTTTAACACCTCCTGTAGAAACATTTTAAGAAAAGCGCTTCATATCATTACCTTCAGCTCCATCTAGTACCCCAACAAGCCTTATGTTTTCACATCTCCTCTGGTTCTCTAGATCTTCCACTTTGGCAAGAAGGTAGTGTATCTGGCTATGGTACTCCTCGGTTGGCAGTGGTGGTCATGTAGGATTCCATCCTGCCATTTAACTACAGTTTCTGTACTAGCCACTCTAATTGTTAACTGCAACAGTTCTGCTTTTGTGCTAGCCATGATATTTTTTAATTCAGCTGTGTCTAATAGGACCTTATTCAGCATAGCTGTGATATTGGTAAGCTTGTTGGTCCATCGTTGAAATTGCCAGTTGAGCCATATTGATATGCAGCCCTTGTATTTCGGGGTTTACTATAGTGAGGTGACATCTGCCTCACTGACATCCCCCACAGTGACAGCAGCAAGTGTCAGCCATTGCACTGTAGGGGATGTCTCAGTGTCTCTAAAGGGGGCTGCATCCCCAAACCTCCCATGTGGTGGACTCTGCCCCACACACCCTGTTCTCAAGGGTACAACTCCGAGTTGGAGTTGTCTTTGGGAGGGTGAAACACCAGGCAATGCAGTCCCAGTGGCAGCAGAGACCATCACAGTGACCCAAGGTATTTGCTGAATCCTATCACTGTGATGGTCTTCGCTCTGGCGTATTTCAGCTGTAGGGTGCTCACCTTGGGTACTCTCCTACCTTGACCCTGGTGATTTATCTGTTTCACATGCCAAGAGAGTGTGGCTTTGCTCAAAGTTTTAACATGATGCCCGCTGGGTTCCAAAGTCATGATAACAGCAAGAGTTGTACTGTACTGTACCAATATGACAGTCTCTGTTAGAAGAGTCGAATCCACCAAAATAATCCTTGATAGGAGAGCTGTTCTGACAGATGGTTCCAGATGGGTGACCCTGGTACTGCAGCATGCCAATTACACTGCTTCTGTCTCAGATGGCTAGCTCCATCCCCAGTGGAGAGCATTTTAACTGACTCCAGGAACTGATGTTGGAATCATTTCAGTGGTGCTCTTCTTGGTCTCATGGGAATGCCTAAAATAGAATGGGCATACTGGTTTAAAAAAGCAGCAAGTGTGGCACCAGTCTGCCTAGAACATATAGAAACACTGAGTGTTGTAAGTGTTTAGGCATGGCAGATGACTATCAAAACTATGAGCTGTGCAGGTTCCACCTTGCCATGGTGAAGAGAAAAACGAGATTGTCATTAGAGCGCAAGCACAATGCTGATGTCGAACATCGCTCCAGACAACTGTGCCACCTGACCACCATCGTGCTCAATGCCCCAGAGCATCTTCTGGCTCTTTGTGGGGGGCTGAGCCTCCCCACCCTCCTGTACTTAAATATAATCACCTCCTGATAAGAAATGTATGTGGCAAGGGGCACAACACCTGAACAGGTGCCAGCCCTGCCGAGCACCACAAAATTCAGTTTGCCAGCATGACAAGTGAACTAGTTGTGGTGCCCTCATTGCAGCACCCACATAACGGTATACGAGCTGTGCAGAGTGTTTTGCCCTAAGACAGAGAAAGTAAACAGGCTAAGAGGCAATTACTGTAAGTCCCAGCAGCTGTAATTCCAAAGAGTGTTGCTCTGAAAGACAATGAACCACTTGCATGGTATGTAGTCAGATTCATCTTCTCCTAAAGATACAGCTTCAAAGAAGGCCACTACTGAGGACAAATCCACTACTGAGGAGCTCTCTGAAAAGGACAACAGTGTTTACAAAACAGTATGCTGAAGACTCAGCATTATCTACAAGTTTAAAGAAGTTCAGAAAATGAAAACATACTGAGCCAGAAAGAGAAAACAAGAGCCAGTTGTGGCTCAGTTAGCACAAAAGTCTTCAATGGAAGAATTCAAACAAATAGGATTCTTCCAGACCATGAAGGAGCAGACTGAAAACTTATCACTCTCTGTCCTTCATAGTCCGGTTGAGTACTTCCTGAAGAAGAGGACAAATCTGTAAAACCTGATGTCACTGGAGAAGAGAACATTGGGATCCCTCCAGGGTGCTAGAGTACTTCGCCTTGTGCTCAGTCTTCCTTAAAAGAATGGCATAGATGATAAATATTCCCACAATGGAAACACAGGAAGGGGAGTTGAGACTTTTGTTTTGGGCATGTTGACTCTGACCGCTGCAAAGAAAATAAGAATCCCTATACATGGAACTCTTTAAGAAAATGAGTAAGAACATTTTGGAATTACCACCCTGTAATGGCAATTAATAAAAATTGAAAGTGGTACCTAGTTACCAAAACAGGATATGAACACCTGTACAAACATCCAGCCCCGTAGGCCTGATTCAGGTTTCAGTTCGAGACAAAGCTAAATCATCTTTTCAGCAGCTCAACCAGACAAAGGTTCTAGGAAGAATGATGTGATGGAAGCATTCCCATTTATCTGCTATCATAATAATGGAATTTATCAGCTTTCATAATAATGAGAGACTATCTTTTGAGCAACACAGCTCACTAATAGGAAGCCCTCTGAAAAGAGTTCTTAAAATTTTGTGACAGCATGCCTTCTAATGACAGATCCCAGGCAATGCAACTGATCATATCTGGGTTGGATGCAGCAAAAGATCAGCTTGTGATGGCTGTGGAAATTAATGATACAGCCACAAGGGGTTTAACATGCATGCCGGAGGTATGTTTGCCTCAGAACCACTGGCTTGACCCTGCACATACAAACAAAGCCACTGACTACCCCATTCATCTCTCTTTGGTGATCAGACAGAGTTATATGGATAAGTTTGACAAAAATAAACAATGTAAAAACTTGTGCTTAATCATCTGTTAGGTCCTTGGCTTGCAACTATGTTTAACCATGCTTTAGACACTCGTGTGTGTGCTCTGAGATGTTTAAAGATAACAAACTGCACTTAGTGTAGTGTAATTCATTGCTAAGTAAAGAGACTTGCATGGGGTAACTTTTGAAAGTAGGGTCCATTGCATCCTAGCTCAAAAGCACTGACACATTGGATACCCTGGAAGGCATTTGGAATAATACCAAGTTTTAAAGTAATATAAAGTTATACATACCCCAATTAAAAAGCATCAAGAGTGATACTTAAATGATCCATGCATTAACACTGCACCAAATTTGAAAAAAGGATAAAATGTTGAAATGTAAGCTGTTATGGGTAGTGTACTTAATAAAGATATAATGTTGATAAAATGAGCTTGTTTTGTCTCTTTATTTAGTTCTGGCATAAATGGAATCATCATTTTACATCCTTAAAACAGTTGCCAAAGTGTGGCATTGCTTACTGGCACATAAATATATTTTAATTGTAAATTCTCACTTTGCTTTTGATAACATTTTCATTGTGGCTGTAACAGCTTTGTTCAACACCTTTATAGTACACCTTTAGTAATTAATAATATGTGCATTTTTTATTGTTGTCCCAGTTCTGTATCACAAACATTCATTATACATGGTTTCTATCTCCTGAAACTTTGTCCATCCTCTCAGTACTCCTGTGTTTTGTTATAGCATGCCAGTTACACAGTTCGTGAGTATAAAATCAGTCACCCCTTAAAAGTATGTTTAGTTGCTTTTTTCCTCTTCAACTTGCTCTTTTCAGGGCAATTGTTGTGCTCCTGAAATGGTGTCCACCTGTGATGAACAAACTTGCTGGTTCTAACCCAATCTGTGAATATGTGTTCTCTAAGTGCTAAAATAACCTATGTGACAGGCATTCCCTGGCTTCTTAAAACCTATACTTTTATTGAGGTATCTAATTTTTTCTGTCCCTTTCTGAGAAGAACAAGTTCATTGTCCTAACAGCTGCTGTTGTTTGAACGTGCTTGGCGTCTTGTAATGAACATTTTTGTGAGCTGCCCTAACACCTCATTATTGATTTTTGATTGTTTTTCAAATAAGTGTGGGTCGAGGTTTCCACCACACATCATAGATACCTGTGCCTTCTTAAACTGAACCTTCTTACGTTTGAATCCGTGCACAGTAGTCATATTTTCTATGCGATGTAATGGTGAGCCAGATTCTAAACGATGGCCTTGGCTGTGTGCTCATGCTTCCATCCCTGCTCTCCTGTACAATAAAGTAAAACCATTCCCTCTATCTAGCAGACCCCCACACCACACCCTTGCAAGTTGTGCCCCCATCACCCTGCTCCTCCACATCACAATCCTGAGCTGGCGAGCTGGCACAGCTCTTCAAAATCCACCATGGGAGTCACTGACTGAGCTGTCATGAGTTCATACTGTAACAACTGATTGTACAGTATGTGGCAATGATAGCTCAGTCGGTGCAGCCACGGTGGAGAATGGAGGGCTGTGCCAGTCACTGGCTTGGGGTTGGGATTGCGGGGGAGAAGGGTGGGGCACCACCTGTCAGGATGGGGGGTGTTTGGGGTCTGCTGGATAACACTGAACAGCTTTACTTCATTGTACAGGGTGTAACTTAGTAATTAAATTACCTTTCTCAGGTTCTTGGTGGAATGGCACAAAGGAAGAGACAACAGACAAGTGGTGCACATGTAATAAAAGTAATTTATTACAGGTAAATGATAATACAAGCTTACTGCCAAGAGTGAGTACACTGGGAGCGCTTCCAGTTTTCCTTACCTAGGTAAATGCAGTCTCTCATCTTAGGAAGCTACGTGCTACACAGGGTCTTATAACCTGATAATCACTATGGTTACTACCAAAGAAGATACATAAAAAGTGTATAATTGGTGAAAACAGGTGGCATGAGTAACCATCCTAACTAACATGAGAAGTTGCTTAGCTTGGATAGATAGCACAAACAATGGGATCTCTATAAGTCCTCAAAGTCAGTTGCAGTTACAATGATGCACAAGCACTAAAAGGTGGAACAGTTGCCTTACTTATAATAATACAGTAAAATAGAGTGCAGGTCATCTCCCAGGACTAAGATACATTGATAAAACATAATGGAGCATACTATGCATTAGAAAATACAGTAGAATACAAATTCTGACACTTATGCTTGTACAATAAGTGTCTCTGCCTAAGTTAGTACATGTACCTACATACTGTATATGTTGCTGTCCATGAGGTGGGGGTACAATTAGGGGTGCTGGACCATGGATAACATTACCCACCTTGTTGCCATCAGAAGAAAAGGCAACAAACACAAAAAGTAGTGGGATGGAGTTAAAACTCATTTACAAGCTCGATGCATGAGCCTTGTAAAAGAATTGAGTTGTTCTTGGTGTTGTCTCAGAGTTTATACATGAACAGCAAAGGGTTAGTATCAGAAAAACAATCAAAATTCTTGGATAATAACAAAAGCTTTAAATGTCAGTTCTAACCAAGTGTTGGATAGAGCAGTGCTAAATCATCATCATGAATAAGATCATTAAGAGCATCACCAGCCTTAGAAGCATTATTGCTTATGTAAATCAAGTGCAAATCTTTTCTAGTTACAAGAGATTTTAAAGAAAGAGTCAAAGAGTCAATGTGCACATTAAACATGGCAAATATTGAGAAAAGGTAAGCAAGTATTGCGGATTGGTATTAATAACATCTGGTTTAGGGAGAGGAACAGGAGTAATGACTGTGTGACCAAGAACTGTTTTCTGCTGTGAGTAAAACAGAAGTTAGGAACTGAAATATCACAAGTTTTTTCACCATAAGCAAAGGATTTAATATTTGTCACTACACAATACTGCCCATTGGAATTATAAGTAGCTCTTGTAGTTGGAACCTCCAGCACTGTAGATGTATGGGACAACATAGAAACATAGAAGTTGATGGCAGATAAGGACTGCAAGCCCCATCCAGTCTGCCATTTCTTTTTCTACCTTAAGAATGTGCCATGGCCTATTTATTCATACTCATCTGTATTGCTCCCTTATGCCTATTCCATGCCTGTTTGAAGCCTTGCACTGTATTCATATCCACCACTTCCTGAGGTAGGCCATTCCATGCATCCACCACCCTTTCCGTGAAAAGCGAACTTCCTCACATTACCCTTTAATCGTCCTCCCACTAATCTTGTGCCGTGTCCTCTAGTTCTGCTATTTTTCTTATATTGAAACATGTTAGACTCTTTCACCTTGTTATTGTACTTAAGGTGTTTGAATGTTTAGATCATATCACCTCTCTCCCACCTTTGCTCTAGGTTATACAGGTTCAGCTCCGTTAATCTGTCCTCATATGTTTTCTGATGGCAGTCTGCACCATTTTAGTTGCCCTTCTATAGACTGCCTCAATTTGGTTAATGTCCTTGTGAAGGTGTGGCCTCCAGTACTGCATGCAGTACTCCAGATGGGGCCTAACCAGTGTCTTGTAAAGAGGGATTATTACCTCCTCTTACGAATTGTGATACCCTACTAATACACAACAACATCCCCTAGTCTTACCTACTGCTTTAGTGGTATGCTTGGATGATTTCAGGTCATCTGTGATGATGATACCCAAGTCTCTTTCTTCCCTTGTGACTGCCAGCAACTCCCTCCCAGCCATTAGGTGGCTTCTGGGTTTCTCTTCCCTATGTGCATGATCTTGCAGTTCTTTGCATTAAACCCCAGTTGACACTCTTCTGACCATTTTGCCAGTTTATCCAGATCTCTCCTCATACTGCCCACCCCATCTGGATCATCTACTCTGTTGCAGATCTTGTTGTCTTCTGCAAACAGACAACCCTTACCCTCCAGTCCATCTGCAATGTCACTGATGAAGATATTGAAGAGGACAGGCCCCAGCACTGATCCCTGAGGTACCCCACTTGTGACTTGCATCTCTTCTGACTGTATACCATTTACCACCACTCTCTGTTTTCTGCCTGTCAACCAGTTTGCCACTCAGTTGACCAACTTCTGACCCACCCTGAGCCTACCCAACTTATTAATCAATCTTCTATGTGGAACAGCATCGAAAGCTTTGCTGAAGTCAAGGTAGGTGACATCAACTGCTCCCCTTGATCCACCACTCTGGTTACCCAGTCAAAGAAATCTATGAGATTAGTTTGACAGGACCTTCCTATTGTAAACCCATGTTGTCTTGGATCCTGTGCTTCTATGGATTCCAGGTGTTGCACTGATCCTTTCCTTAAGGAGTGCCTCCGTAATCTTGCCCACTACTGGGGTAAGACTGAGTTGTCAGTAGTTCCCTGCCTCCTCCCTGCTCCCAGTCTTGTGGGTGGGATCACATAAGCTCTTCTCCAGTCTTCTGGGACCTCTCCTGTGCTCAGAGACTCACTAAACAGTTCTTATAATGGCTCTACTAGTTCCACCCTTAGCTCCTTTAGTACCCTGGGATGAATACCATGAGGTTCCATTGCCTTGTCCACCCTGAGCTTATCAAGCTCTTGTAGGACCCTTTCTTTTGTGAAGGGACTGTGCACAACTCTCCCCCGTGTCCATGTTGCTGAGCTGTGGGCCCTGCTCTAACTACTCTTCAGGTAATACTGAGCAGAAGTATCTATTTAGGATAGATGCTTTTACATGGTCCTCCTCCTCACATGCCCACTTGTCCCCTTTGAGCTTACCAATACCCCTCTGGACTTTCTCCTTTCACTAATTAATCTATAGAAAGTCTTGTCACCTTCTTTACTGTTTGTGCTAGTTTTCCTCGGTTTGGACTTTGCCTGCCTTACTGCCTTCCCTGCTTCCTTTAGGAAGTTTGGTATCCTCTCTATCTTCATCCGCTGCATTCCCTTATATTTCCTGAAGGCCAGCCTTTTGGTCTGACCTTTTCTGCTACTGTTACTGAGAACCAAAGTGGTTTTCTTCTTCTTTTGTACTTCCTTTCTCTCTAACACAATGGGATGTTGCTTCAAGTATTGCATCCTAATGCTTGCCCATTGCCTGTACCCCCTCACCTGTATTTCTTTTTGCCAGGGCTAGCTTAACTCTGTTGGCCATCTTATCAAAGCCAGCTCCTCTGAAGTCCCATATGTTTGCCTTGGAATGGGATGATTTAGTTCTAGTGGTCAAATTGAACCATACCATGTGATGGTCACTGGCCCCAGTTGACCTTCTACCTGGAGATCTGTGATCCTTTCCCTGTTAGTCAGTACTAGATCTAGGATAGTCCTGTCTCTTGTGGGTTCTTGTACCAGTTGTTTGAGGCCCTCCCTGCAGGAATCCACTATGTGTCTAGTTCTGGAAGATGTTCCTTCTGGTATTTCTGGTATTGACAAGCAAAGGACTGGTTGGAGAGCCATGAAGTGAAGCAATGAACCTCTTTTAGGTAGCTTCAGGATGCAGCTGTTTCAGCATCAGGTGCTGAAGATGCAGCTTGTGAAGAGTCAAATTTGTCATCTGGGTCAGTCAAGTTGGACAGCAGATTATCACCCAAAGGTTAAGACCGGTCAAGATGTTCCGGGAGTATCCACATATGGGTTTCACAATATCAAATATGTCACAGTGGCACAGGTAGTAGTATCCTTCTTGGTGCAACAGTTTGTATGGTGCATCACCCAGCTTGGAGAACAGAGTGGTAGACCGACAAGGATGGTAGGTCAATTCTTTCTCGATAGATATTGTCATCAAGGTGTCCGATGGAATTAATAGCAGCCAATTTGTCAAAGACAGAAGTTTGTGAAACAAAGGGTGGTAGTGACACAGTAAAGGTAATAAGCATATTGTCATGGATTGAGCAAGTCTTAGTAAAATAGCAAGGTGCTTGGTTTGGATATCATGAAACATACCCAAGATTTCTAGCAGTAGACATAGACATGTTAACAGAATTTGCTAAACAAGTAGTAATGCAGCCATTCAGTTTGCAATGAGGACAATACCATTTAGCCATTCTTCTACCATGGATAAGATCTGGAAGCATCCTGTTTCCAAGTCTCTGAAGAGATTGTTAACAGTGGCAATTACGTAAGAACCATGAGCGAGCATAAGATTCAAGGGCAATATATTGCTTGTCTGCCTCCTTGTTATTTTGAAAAATCAGTTCATTAATCTTATTCTTAGTATCATTGAACCCTTTGGCAATTTTCTGCATGTCATATACAGTAAAACGTTCTTCCTTACTTAAACCATCTACACCATGTAACAGTGGGGTAGGATACCATTTTAACAGCTTGCTGAAAATTGTTTGCACTTTAATTGCAGCTGTATCTGCTCTATTCCAGATAGACATGCCTGAGCCAGAACGGCCAGAAATGGTGCCTGCTGCACTGATAACATCTGCAGTGTCACACCTAGTGCATGGCCTAGCTTTACCATTAGGTGCAGGTCTAAAACTCTT
Source organism: Neoceratodus forsteri (assembly GCA_016271365.2). Classification (NCBI taxonomy): domain Eukaryota; kingdom Metazoa; phylum Chordata; order Ceratodontiformes; family Ceratodontidae; genus Neoceratodus; species Neoceratodus forsteri. The sequence goes on from CM028137.1 coordinate 648,887,010, forward strand.
ACATGATCAGTGGTATGAGGTCCACAAACTGGATCATTAGTGAGGTTTGGTAAGCAGCTACAATATTTGTAAGCATCATACTGAAAAATTTAGAGGTATTGGTCATGTGACAGAGACCAATCTCAGCCATATTCCAATGTGTAAGATTGAAAATAACTGGGACATGCATAAATTGTACATTATTAATCAGGGCTCCTGGAAGGAAGTGGTGTCAGTCCACTAGGAGGACCATCCTCCTGAGGAGGGCAATTAGTAATTTCTTCTTTAGTGGGTGGGACTACAGAAAGAAACAGAGCTTCAGTTGCTACATAGTTATGAAGACAGAAGACACGTGACTCCATGAATTAAGGCTGTCACAACAAGCAGGATCTATTAGAGCAGTAAGGTTATAATGACCAGATATGCCTAGAAGACTTTTATCAAATAGAGAGTGCAATTTGGGAAATCCCATGTTGGGCCATCCCTGGAAAGTACCTTTAGAAAAATGAGCTACAGGAAGTGTGTAACCATAAGATCAGTTTCCCATTGTATTTGCAATGTATATTTGTCTGGAGCTACTACCATGGCATTAAGATAAGCATCTGAGCCTTCCTTAACAGTAATAATTTTGTTGGGCACATTTATATGATCTCCCATTAGGGCTGAGTGCTCAGGTTTGCTAAGCAAATGTTCTATACATTGTTTATGTGCAGTCATAGGGTTTTTCTGAGAGTCAGTCAGAAAGAGTAGTCCTACCAGGATGAGGGAGGTGCAAGATAGCCATCTTGCCAGGTACCTGAAAGAAAACAGAAAAGGACTGTTAAGTGAGGGGTACTATTCTACCCTAAGTGGGTTAGGAAAAGTCATTTTAGTCACTTTTGTACAACTTGAGTTGATTAGCATGGAACCACTTGTTGGTGATCTGTTTTCTGCTTAACTCTGACCTGGTAGACAGCAGGACTGAGTTTGTTAACAATGGAATATGGGCTTTCCCATTTGCTGGCAAAGGAATGGGTTGGTTGTCTATACTGAAGAAGCATAACATGGTTCCAACTTGACAGTCAACTCTTTGACATGCTCATCAAAATGAGCTTTAACTTGTTATTGAGTTTACCCATTTGATTGGTAGTGAACAGGTTTGTCTTCATGATATCCTCATGAAGCTTTTCAACATACTTATCTACAGATACTTTGTCTGCAGTAGGGTGTGGAGGTCAATCAACAGGTGCTCAGGTAATCTGATGGCTCTACCAGTCATAACCTCGTAGGGTATGCACTGGGTCATTGCTGCAGGAGTGCCTTGATTGCCATCAGTAGTAGTGGCAAGAGGAATCCCAGTCCTTGGGATTGTCATTGATGAATTTGTATAACATCTATTTGATTCTTCTGTTTGCTGTTTCTACCCTGCCTGAGGATTGAGGATGATAAGGGATATGGAATTTCTTATCTACTCCAAGTAATTGGAGTGACTGCTTCATCAGTTCAGCTGTAAAACTGGTTCCCTGGTCTGAGTTGACCTTTAGGTAGGCTCCACCTGGAGCACAATTGATCTACCAGGATCTTGGCAGTTGTCTTTGTCATGTTATTCTTAGTGGAAATGCTTCCACCCACTTAGAAAACAAATCTTTGACAACAAGTGCATACTTGTTCTGCTGGAGTTGGTAAAAGGTACAATGAAATTGATTTGTATCACATTCCATGGCCCAGTTTGCCTTTGCAGCAACAATTTGGCATTTCTTTTCACCAAAATTGGTTATTTTTGGGCACACAATATGCAGTTGTCCACATAGTGCTGTACATCTTTTGACATGCCAGGCCACCAGATGATGGTTTTGAGTCTCTGGAGGTATTATCTGTCTCTGGTATCCATCAATGGGGGTATCATGAACCATATGGATGAATTCAGTTAGCAAAATTGTGGTGCAACCCACAGTTTGTCACCTGTATCTTCTTTTGATACCAGATGAGTTTCAGATCACTAGACAAGTGTTATACTGTCAAAGTGTATTCTGTATGGACTACCACCAGGTAGTTCCTGTTCAATTCTTTTGTCCAGGAATTTTAACACATCTTTTAGTCCTGGGTCATTTTCTGTGCAACAGAAAGGTTCAGTGGAGGCTCTGATACTGGTCTCTGCCTAGTGTTGGTGGCTAAAAAATAACTGACACGGCTACCGGGTAAGTCATTGTCCATGTCTCCCCCACCCCAAGCACCTGCTTTGGCAAGCTAGTCAGCTCAATCACTGAATTTATGGTAAGGGTCAGATCTACAGTATGCCTTTACCTTGTGGATGTACAATTTGTGAGTAAACTATTATGTCAGGTGTATATATACAAACAGATCCTTGTATTTGACAGGTGTGCCATCAGAGAATGTAAAGTTATTTTCTCCCAGAAGGTAGAAACTCAGTAAGGGAAGAGTGGATCCAATTAGAGTCTACAAAGATGATAGCATTCATGTCATCATGGGCATGACCTCCAAGCACAGGCCACAGCTGCCAATTTAGCATGCTGAGGGATTACAGTGCACTTTCTAGAAATATGCCTGAAATTGCCATCTTGATCTAATATGAGCACCCCAAATCCTACTACCTGTTCACTGTCCATATAGGCAGTGGAGCCATCTGTAAAGACATGGTACATGTTGGTATCCTCTAAAATATCTGGTGTAGCCAGTAGAATGATCCCAGCTCAGGTAAGTCAGGGGCTGGAGTGCACAGTCAGGAGGTTTACCTGTGTAGATTAAGCCATGGGCCAAGATGGGTGACATTTTGCAGGTAGTACTTTGGTGTCCTTGTCCTGCAAAAGCAAACACCAGTGGGTAAGTCTGGTGTTGGAAACTGAACCATCTTTTACCTTGTCTGACAGCAAGAAGTTGGTTAGATGTGACAGGTATGCAAGACAATAGGTGCATACCCAATGATGTCAAGAAATGTTTGACAGCCTAGAAGGTTGCCAGGAGTATTTTCACAGAGACTATACTTTCTGTCTACTGGGACAGCATCTTAGATGCATAGGCAATGGGCCTAAAGTACCCATCGTATTTTTGTGCCAGCACTGCAGACATGGCCACATCAGATGTGGCATCTCCAAATGGAATGGGAGATTTGGGTTAGGATTGATCAGTGCTGGGACTGAGGCTGAGGCCTGCTTGAGCTGTGTAACAGCTTCAGTGTAAGTGGGCCCCATGTCCATGGGATGTCCTTTTCGAAGTTCATACAAGGGAGCAGCCTTCAAGGCAAAATCAGGAATAAAATCTCTGGAATAGTTTACCATCCTAGAAAGCATCTGAGTGTTGCCACACTAGTAGGAAGTGGCAGATATTGCAAACCCTGGATCTTCTTGACAGCTAGGCTTCTGGCTTGGTCTATGATGTGTAGACCAAGGAAGATGACCCTTTTCACACAATTGTGCCTTGAGGCTTGCTCTCTTGAGGAGACATAAGTTCATCTAGAAGGGCCAAATGATCTTTTTGTGGTGGTTTGCTAGAAACAAGTCATCCACATATTGCAGGAGACACTGGGGCATGGAGAACCCCTACAGAGCATCCATCATGTGGAGATCAAAGAGGGAAGGGCTGTAGTGGAAGTCCTAGGGAAGGCAGGTCCAGGTGTACTGGCATCAATCAAAGGTGAAAGCAAATTTGTATTGGCTTTCCTGTGCTAATGGGAGTGACCCAAACCCATTAGAGATGTCAAGAGCTGTGAATCACTCACACCACACCAGTGACCTGGGTTGGGAATGAGCCTGAGCCACTGGGGTTGGCAGGAGAGAGAGGATCGAGCATCAGAGGACTGCAAACCCCACTTCTGGAGATAGGCAATGGTACCACCCCTTAACACACTCCACTGGCTGGACTCGTGACAGCCCCTGGGCCAAGCTCAGCCTGGCCTGAATTGACAGATAGAGCACCCAGGAGGCTAGGATGGCCCCACCTCAGGAGGGCTCAGAGCACATGGGGATAGCCGGGCTGGTGCCAGGGGCTGGAGAGTTTCAGGCCCAGAGGTAGAGATGAGGTGGTGGATGCCTAAAAGAGTTCTCTGGGGTCAAGTGGAGCACAAAACAAAAGAGCTGTGAATCACTTTTGTTGGGTGTCAACAGCTTGAGCACATGAGATGCTGATGCTACTGTTTGGGGTGCAACTGGTAGTAACTTGATTACAGTAGTAGCTACAGACATTGCCATCTATTTCCAGATATTTTGCAAAATTTCTAAAGCATTTATCTCTGCTTCCCCTGCTGTGGAAATGCAGAAAGCAGGAGATTTCTCTAGAAATATCACAGAAATTTCAGGAAATAGTTGGCATTGTCTGTGGCTACTACTGTGAGTTTCCTATAATTGATTGTGAGTCTCCAAACTCCATTTGGCTTTTCACAGGCCAAACAGGTGAATTAAAAGTGGAGACACAGGTCCTAATCACTCCTTATTGTAGCAGTGATTAGATGGTCTCCCTCAGTGATGGCAAGGCTTCAGCAGGGAATGGGTACTGCTTCTGCCTCACAGGGTCAGGTCCTGTGATTTCAATGGTATTGTGCATCCTACCACAGTCGTGCTTGTTGGTGGCAAACATGTCAAGCTGTTTTGCAACAAGGTGCAAGCTCAGAAAACAGTTCATGACTTTTGAACAAAGCCATGATGTCATACTCTTTGTTGTTGTGGGAGATGGCTGCCACCACATGTGAGTCTGGAATGGTGATAGCATGATATTGTCCGTTGATCTGGAGAAGTAGCCTGTTGGCTATGTCCACTATACAGCTGTGTAGTACTAAGAAGTCAATTTCCAATATGCTGGGGTGATGATGTAATACCATGAGATCAAAGACAAAATCAGTTCTAAGGTGGCCTACCATCATAGATAGAGGAACAGATCAGTAGGTGTGTAGCTGGGTACCATCTACATCCTGGCACTGGTCTTCCAGCTGGTAGACCAGTCAGATGAGACTGAGTCCTCATCATGGAGGACTGACATGGCTGCTCTGGTATCCAGAAGCATGGTAAGTTGGCGGCCCCGACCGTGGCCTTTACCAAGGCCATCCATTTGTGTCGACAGTCAAATCACTCACATTCTGGACTGGGGCCTCTAATTGTCAATCAGTATTTTCAGAATCATAATCATCATCCTGTTCCTGGAATCTGAGGCCTGCAGGATCTTTCAAGGCCTCCTGTATGTCTTGCACAGGATACAAATGTACCTGTGACATCACAGGTGCAACAGCAGCCTGTATGGATGGTTCCTCCTTGGTCCTCGCATCAGCCTGGCCAGTAATTGGTGCCACAAAAGGATTCTTTCCTTGGCTGTTTGTTTATTCAGCAGCTGGGGTTAGGAAAGATTCCACTGACCACATGGCTGTCCAGCAGCCAGAGAAAGGCTGCTATAGTGCAGTTGCCTTTAGCTTCCCTCTGTGCACAGATTTCCTCAAGCAGTTTGAAGAGAGTCTCATTTTATCTTAAAGATGTCTGTAGGTGGGGCCTTTGCAGTTATGGTTATACTGCTGGGCATTTGGATTTTTCAATTACTTCTGTCTCTCTTTCTGTTGTTTTTATAGTTCTGATCCCCCTTGTGCCACTGCTTGTCATCAGAAGGGGTATCATTTTCTAGTTACTGCCCTCCATGGTGTAGTGGGTAGATGTATTGGGAGTGGGCTGTGCCGCAGCCATCTGTGCTCTGACCACCTTGTTGGATTTACCGAAGCAAGGTTACGGAGGTAGACCTGATAGGTATGCATTTTGTAAGGATAATCGCAAAGAGTCAGTATTTGATAAACATTAAGTTCAGCCTTTTCCCACAAGGCTGGAGTCATGTTCGGATGTACAGATCCTTGTACTCAATTTGGTCTCAGTCTGCAAGTTCACCTACAAGGCTTTTGCCAGTGTAGTATCTGAGCCATAACCATTGATGGCGAGCCACGGGCTTTCTTTCAAGTTCTGCTTAACCTTGTTGGCCAAGTGAGCTCCTGTGACACCTGGGAGTGAGCAGCTATGAGAGCCACAGCGATGTCATCATACTGTAGACAAGAGTGTCAATTTGCTTACTGTCTCTGGGAGTTTGGCCCAAGGGTAGGTTCAATCGTCTGTTGCAAGACTTGAACCTGGTACTCGAGTTGGAGAAAACTTCTCACAGAGGAGTGCACCTTCTCCAAATGGCAGCTGAGATTCTCAGTTGAGGCTATCTATCTGATACTTTGGGCAATTTTCTGGACAAAGTGGGTGACTTGCAGGGGATTGGAAGTATGAGTGGTGGTCGCATTCAACTCAATACATTCCATGGCACCACGAAGAGCAGCTTCCGCTGCCACATCAGTGACTGCCTTTGTACGCATGATCCTAACTGACAGTTTCATTGAATATTTTGTCAGTTTGGTCCTGGATGGCCCTCCTTTGGTCCTCCAGGATAGTGATATTACTGATAGCTTCCTGAATTAGGCTGCGAACCTCTGCCATGTCTCCCCGGTGAGAGGAGTGAGTGGAGGCACACTACAGAATACAGGCCCTCCACCTGTGTCATGGGGCCACCATCTTGGCATTGTGCATGGCTTCCACCATGTTTGTGCAGGCGTGGTGACAGAGTGTGTGCCAATGTAGGCACCATCTTGTGAATGGCTGGCAGAAGTTACACCTCCGCGGGGTTGGACTTGCTTGTGCCGTGACATGCCTCATCATCAAAGTCAGAGTCGTCATCGCTGGATGATGCAATCTCAGTGGGCTTATAATGAAACCCATTCATGGCCTTAACATGGCCGACAATAACCTCCTGTTGATGGTGCAGCTGTGCCATCTTTTCTCTACACTTCTTGTGACAAACTCTTGCAGTGCTCTGCTCAATACCTTTCTCAACCTCACGCTGCATCACTATACACAACTCCCAATTCAACATTTTTCCTAAGTTCTTTCTCCAACTCATGACTTACTCTCTGATACTCCTCTTTCAAATCAGCATTCTTCTCTCTCAAACCCCTCATTCATATCACTCAAAATATCATTCAAATATGTTGTTTCTTATCGCATTTCAACCTTTCACAAGCATCTCTTAACATACAAATTTCTCACTCAGTGTCTTGAGCAGTACAGTGCAACAGTCTGTTATTGGCATTGTGAAATGACTGTGTCTCCTCCTCTAGTTTCGGCTCCTTTTCTGTAACTCCAATGCCTGCAAGCCCATCTCTTTTTAGAGTGGCGTTTTGCAGTTCAAGGAGAGCACACCTCACTGTGAGACCCTCAACAGCAGTATATAGAGCCACAACCAAAGACCTTTAAGATTGTATTTCTTGGTTGTTTGTTTGGACTCTACATATTGGTCGGATATAAGCAGCAATGGTTTGTCTGCAGATTTTGTGTTCAGTGTGACATCTGTCCATCTGCCGTGGGATGTGAGGTAGTTTGAGACGTCGAGTCTCAGTTCTGTGCAAAATTCAAACATAACAAATAAGGGTAGACAAACAAACAAGTGGTTGGAAAATTGGACAAAATCCTTGGCACTGTCACCAACTTCTTTCTGGTCCCTGGTGGGTGAGCAGTGATGTCAAGGTGGTACACTGTCACTCACAGAGGAATGTAAAGGGGTCCAGTGTGGGTCTGCTATGCCTGAGACCAAGACAGAGTGGGTCTGCCACAATCACTACCACTGTAAGCACAAGTAGGTCCAAGTAGGCAAAAACTGTACTACGGTACTTGACATTCAAATAAATTAATGGAATCTTCTTTTGTACCCTCCAACTTTACACGGTCACCCAATATAACTTAGTAATAAAATTACCTTTCTCAGGTTCTTGATGGAATGGCACAAAGGAAGAGACAACAGGTAAGTGATGCACATGCAATAAATGTAATATATTATAGATAAATGATAATACAGGCTTACTACCAACATTGAATACAATGGGAGAGCTTCCAGTTTTCCTTACCTAGGTAAACTTGTCTCAGAGAAGCTACGTGCTACACAGGGTCTTATACCCTGATAATCACTATGGTTACTACCGAAAGAAGATACATAAAAAGTGTATAGTTAGTGAAAACAGGTGGCATGAGTAACCATCCTAACTAACAAGAGAAGTTGCTTAGCTTGTATAGATAGCACAAACAGTGGGATCTCTATAAGTCCCCAAGGTCAATTGCAGTTACAGTGATGCACAAGCTCCAAAGGTGGCACAGTTGCCTTACTTATAATAATACAGTAAAAATAGAGTGGAAATCATCTCCGGGACTAAGATACATAAGTAAAAACATAATGGAGCATAATGTGCATTAGTAAAATTTAGTAGAACACAGATTCTGACACTTATGCTTGTACAATAAGTGTCTCTTCCCTAAGGTTAGTACATGTACCTACATATATGTTGCTGTCCACGAGGTGGAGGTACAATCAGGGTGGTGTACCATGGATAACAAGGGGATTATGGCTAGGAGTAGGTCTGTTAGACACCAAGGAATGGTTTTACATTATTATACAGGTGATCAGGGATAGTGAAGGGAGGTCCGCTAGACACCAGGGAATGATTTGTCTGTATGATAGAGAGGATCAGGAGGGGTACTACTGTACAGCAGGGAATGGTTGTTCTGTACTATGGAGGGATCAGGATGAGGACCACTGGACATCAGGGAATGATTATTCTGTATGATACAGGTGATTTGGTGGGGGCAGAACCAGTAGACAACAGGGACTACTGTGTCTGGGGTTGGCAATGTACTTCCTCCACCAACCATGAGGACTGCATGGGAATAAGTCATGTTTTCAGTCAGCGGTATCTACGCCACAAGGGGACAATGCAAAACAGCCACATGTAGCATGAATATTGTGATTGTTGGACTTTACCAATATTCAGGTCACTGACTCTTCATTTGCATTACCCCCTCTGAATCTTCGCACAGGTGCATACCTTGTTTGCCCAGAGTAACAAGACTTTTGAATATGGGACATCTGTGCAAATCCAGGTTTGCATGCACTAACTAGGCTTTGCACACAGGCAAACTTTTGAGTATCTGGCTCCTGAAGTCAGTTTTTCTTTCATTTTTATTTCATAATAAAACACATTTTAACAATGAAGCAACCCACCCCAGGGCATAGTTGTATTCTGTGTAGAGGAGGACACTCAGCCAACAGCCTTGAATATCATAAGCACCAAAGGTGTGCGTTATTGCCAAACATTCACATTCACCTCACTTATACATTGAGATAAAAGTTGGATTCCTCTCTCTTATTCTGGGCTTGGGACCAGCTGGTATGTCTAACAGACAGACCAGGATAGATTACTCCATACTAGGCTATGCTGTGCTGTGCTTGTGCTGTGCTGTGCTGTACTATACTATACTATACTATAACTATACTATACTATACTATACTATACTATACTATACTATACTATCCTATGTAGCATAAAACATTTGTTAATATTCTAATATAATTTATGAATACAATGTTCAAAAATTTCAAAATGTTCTAACAAATACCTATAGTATGAATTTACTATGTATTTGGTTGCACAACAGCAATAGCGTGTGGTATGACTTGATAAGATACTTGGTATGATACTGATGTTGCTGTTGTGGTTTCCATGTTACCCACATGGCGTCTTATGAAAAACTTCTTGTAAATAAATAGAGGATAATGGCTTGGGATCGGGTGATAACCACACTGTAATCACCTCGGTGGTTGCTAGGGCAACATGGTAAACCTCGAGAGCGCAGCTCGAGAGGTTTAACAGCCCCAGCAACCACGAGGAGGATTTCAGCATGGTTGTCACCCTATCCTCAGCCATCATCTTTATAGTGTATGGTCAAAAACACTATTTGCATTCTATGTGTGAGAATTATGGAACTCTGGTGCATTCTTTTTTCTTATGCCACGGTTTGGAAGTTCTGAAGTGTGGTTAACAACTTTAAAATTCTAAACAGTGCATAACAAAGCTGTGTGACTGCTGATGATGGTGGTTAATAGGCACTCACCATACATTGTAGTATAATTAACTTTCAGAAAATTCAGTGATTACTATCTTATACCATGAGGGTAACTCAGTAGTGTAATAAAAATGTTGTAGAAAATCAATGAAATGAATGCAGCAGCTAAACTTGGACATGTTCCAATTTGGGTGTAATAGTATCAGAAAATATATTGTAGCATAATTACCAACAAGTAATGATTGTGATAAAATAATTAAAACTCAAGCAATATACTACCTAAATAGATAACATAGACATAGTAAAATAAAACAAGTTCTAGCCAGAGACTATGCAACTATGGTGAGCTGCCAAATGACCAAAGTTACTGCATGCATAGAAATTTTGAATGACTAGGCCATTTTTGAGTTGTTTCACCAGCTTTTCAACATGGCCTTTTGGGACCCCATCACATGAAGTGTTCCACTGTCATTTTGTTCACTTCTCCAGAAAGTTGATTTTGCAGAGTGACCATGCCATTCTGTTGCCACAGGTGCAAAAACACATTTCAGTCAAGATGTGAAAATGACAGCTGTACTGTTAATATGAGGTGTGCAAAAATGGCAATGTTGAAAATCTGGAGTGAAAATATTAAAATTGTTGAAATTAGGGTGTGCATAGAAAGTGCACAACACACACTCATAACTCAATCCTTTTTGAATTTTTCACCATTTGCAACATGGACTTTTAGACTCCACCTCATGAACAGTGGCACTGTCATTTCATTAATCAGTCATGAAAAGTGATTCCATGCAGCAACCACAAAATCACCTTTTGGGACTGAGTAACAAAATAACAGTGACAGTGTTCACGATGAGGGGAACCAAGAACCCATGTTGAAAATTTGGGCCAAAATTCAAAAATGACTGCTACATCAATATAAGTTGAAAACCACATTGACTGCCATTATACCATGCTTTCCTTTGATTCTTCAGTTTAAAGTTCAGCTTTGAAGAGAGCAGACATGTCCCAGTCCAGAGAAGATGACAGTGCTGACCTCCAGAGGTAAGTATGGGGTAAGGGGGTAAGGGAAGTGGATGCTTAGTGGAAGGGTGGGGATGGGGATGGGAGGACAGGGGTGATGACGATGGACTGTTTTATTTTTACAGGTAAAAAAGGCGTTGGGGTGGTTTTCTTTATTTACAGGTACAAAAAAACACATAAATTTGGGCACACTAGGGTGAGCTCCCAGTGTGCCACATGAATTGGGGATACATGATGCTGACACAGGGATTGGGCACCTCGATGTCAGCATGGGAATGGGAATGGAGGGAGCAGGGAAGACAGCAGCAGTGGGAGGGAGCAGGAGGGTTTTAGTTGTTGCTGGGGCTGCAACAGAACAGAGGAGTGAGGAAGACAGTAGCAATGGGAGGGTGGGAGGTGCTACTTGCAAGATAGCAATGCAACTGCGCATGCATGGCATTTGTGCATGCGTGGTTTTGGTGAATAGCATTCTGCCATTCCCAAGATGGCAGTGCCAGTGGAACTGCACATGCGTGCAAGGTTTGCATGCACAGTTCTCATACTGGCATGCAAAAGTAACAGCCAAAATAGTGCAGCTTTTACTCTGTAGCGGCTGACTGTGGTGGAGTGCTTCCAGCTTTGTTGGAATTTCAGAAGGATATTTCCAAATGTCCAATGGAAGCATGCAATGATCTGCCATTTTCATGCTACAGATCACAAAATGACTGTAGGCACTGCCAACAGCTCTAAAATGTATGTTTGATAAAATGGCAAATTTGATGTCAAGACACCATGTTACCCATGTTATGTTGGACCTGTGGGATTTTTATTCCCATTTTTAGAACCTCAGAACTATTAAATATCTTTATAGTCGATATCACAATACTACAACATGTACCCTATGTAAGTATGATATAGTTATGACAATAAACAAAAAAATTTGGACTTGAATGTCACACTCAATCTCTGCAGTAGCAAATCAGGACTACAATCCCCATGCAAGAATTTAGGTTCCAATTTAAATAGGGTGCTGGTGATGGACGCAAGTCACCATGTGAGAAGTAATCTCCTGGATTTTCCTCCAGCCTTGTGCTGGGGATAAACAGTTGAGACCTTCTGAACAGGTGCGAATTCTGGGCGTAATTTTGATGGTGAGCTGACACTGAAGGTGCAGGTGTCAGCTGTTGTCAAGTCCTCTTTTATCATCTGAGGAATATTGCCCAGATAAAACACCTTGTTCCACATGATGACCTTCCTGTATTAGTCCACGCCTTTGTTTCCTCGCATCTTGATTACTGCAATGCTCTATATCTAGGGTTGCCAGGGTGGATCTCCATCGCCTGCAGCTGGAGCAGAATGCGGCAGCCAGGTTGTTCATGGGACTCCCAAGAACTCGCCATATCACACCTGTGCTGTGCGAGCTGCACTGGCTACCAGTACGATGGAGAATCATCTTCAAGGTCACATTGCTGACCTATAAGACCCTACACGGTCAGGGACAAGACTACTTGCAAGATCTCCTACAGCCTTACCACACTCTTCGCTCACTCTGTTCCCGATGAGGGATTGCTAGAGGTTCCCAGGGTTCGTCTGCAATCATCTGGGGCTAGAGCTTTTTTTGTGGCCCCAACCCTGTGGAATTCTCTACCTCGTCGGTTTGAGAGTGCCAGTCCACAGAGCAATTCAAGGCTTCTTTAAAGTTATTTATTTGAGAAAGCCTTTGATTAGGCCAACCTATTGTGTTTTTCAATTGCTTTTAAATGTATATTTATTGTTGGCTGTTTTATCTGTATTGTATTCGCACTTTGATAATTTTGAAAAGCGCTATATAAATAAAATTTGATTTGATTTGAATTTTTGATTTGAAATAAGACAGTATGCTGCCTAATGACCTCTCACACAATCTGCATAGTCTGCAAACAGAAGACACAGACATGTGTTTGTCCTTCTTAGGACTCATCAGTGTGCCTCATCTGTATCTCAGCCCATGGAAAGAGAAATTAGCCTTATGATAGTCTTGCTGGTTTAGGTCTTGATGAGACAAAAATAAGAAAGCACTCTAAAAGCCAAGACTCTATGGAAAGCAAAATAACACATACTCGAATAATGCAGAGCATCATGGAAATGTATGGAAACTACCATGCAAAATGTAAGCGTAACATACCATGAGCACGTTTCAGCAGTGGCTCTTAGATACTATATTTCATATTCAAAGATATAATTCACATTCTAGAATGTGAATTATTTCTTTGCAGAGCGGGTAATGAGCTTTATTCTCATGCCAAGTCACCACGGAACACAAGCTCATTACTACAGCTGATTTTCTCAAGGCATTGAATATTCTATAAACATCCCCATGGTGACAAAACAAAAACACAAAAACAAATTCTAGTGTTTCAGGAACAGTCTCATCTTATACTGTATGTAACAAGGTACCCCTATGTGCATAGTACGTGCTGGTATTCCACACTTCAGTAGTGTGGTGACATTATAAAGGCACTCAATCTTTGTTCTTGTAACAGGTATGTCACCACACTAACTCAGTGTGGAATACCATATATACTAAATATTTAGGGTACATTTTCTCTATTTATTCTGCTTTAGGCAGCAAAGTATGGTGCCAAATGGCCTATCACAAAATCTGTGAAGACTGAAAACAGAAGATACAGATGTATTTTCTCCTTCTAAGGACTCATCAGTGTACTGTATCTGCATCTCAGCTCAGGGGATGAGGAAACCAGCCATATGGTTATCTTACTGGTTTCACTCATGATGAGGCCAAAATCTGAAAGCAACATAAATGATGAAGAACTGTAGCACTAAAGCACTGAAGCAAGGATTACCCTGTATGGGCTTTGTTGATGAACCCAGATTTCTAACAATTACAAAAGTACACAAACCAAAATATTACAATACATCATGTGAAAAATATGCACATCCTCATGAAAACTGTTAACTGGTTCTGTCTGAAGCATAAGAGTATGATACCAAATGGCCTTTCACCCAGTCTTCAATGGCTAAACACAGAAGACAAAGAAAAATGTTTGGGCTTTCTTAAGACTCATCAGTATGCCTCACCTGTACATTAACCCAGAGGAATGGGAGAAAACAAAGGTTAGTTTACAGACCACAGGCAGGTTTTCAGAAATGAGGCTGCTGAAACAAATGCAATTTTGCATCCATCAGCATCCTTTCAACTATGCCACAACATGAGTGTCTTATTTTGAAAAGTTTTCTGGTTTTGCAAGTTTCTGCAATTCATTGAAGCTTGCATAAAAAGACCTATGTATCATAGTGCTACCATTGTTGCCACAGTTTTGTCTATTTGTGTGAAATGTAGAACATTTAGTTGCAAAAAAAACATTTTGCAAAACTGTGCAAAATTGTAGTTAAAATGTGATTAACAGGCCAGTCTATCAGGTGACAGTAGCATTACTACTCATGATGCCTGTGACCTAGGTTGAGAATAAGCCAGGGTCATTGGGGCTGGTGAGGGAAGAGGATTGAGCATCCTGGTGAGAAGCTCCCCTCCACTGGGGAGAGAGGGATACTTGCCTTGCAGTGCTATCATCAGCTGTAGTGGTACAGGTGGTGAAGCAGCTGTCAAGACAGGCATGGGGTCAAAATGTCGCATGGCAGAATGCCGTGCGACTTAGATGCGTTAGCGTGTTTTTATATTTAGCAATCTGTGGGGGCTCTGCCCTCACATCACCAATGCAGGGGCTGCACCCCTAGACCCCCACTTAGGATTCAACTCCAGGGGTCCAACACGGAGCACACACAGGTCCAGGTGCACGCATAACGCGTACGGCTATTAAACATGACATTATGACCTGATATGGTCAAGACACAAGGGGTGGAGATTCTGAGATGTGTTGGTGGAGCATGCATCACCACATTCCTACTTTGGACTTTATACTGCATGATGGGGTCACCACAAGGCTGGAAATCAGTTGCATTCCATGGAGAAACTAAAGGGATAAATTCCCTTCATCCAGGCTCTGTGATGGCAGGGATATCCAGCCCAATTGTGGTACATATAGCCACAATGCCAGGCTGAGGAGCCAAAAACACCATTTAGAAAAGAACAGTGACATGCCTCTTTGAAAATCCTACCCCAGTTCTGTTCAAGTTGTATATTAATGATTCATATTCATAGATGATGCATGGTCAGACTAGATGGACCAATGATCTCCTTCTGATGTCTTTTTTCTATATTTCTATGATTCTATGATTAGCCATTTAGTGAAGTTCCCAGTGATTCAAAGTTACAGTCTGAGGAGGACATTAAAAATTACAGGGCAGCGCTGTGGCACGGTGATAGCTGATTGCTCGGCCTGCTGGCGACCCAGGTACATGCTCCAAACCTGAGACATCACAAGGCAGGGATGGGCTTCAGGCGTCTTTTGGATGCTTCCCTCCTGGGGGGTTAAGGTAGTTGCTGTTTGTTAAGTGGCTCCAGGTGGCTCTGGGGTGGCATTCTAGGCAGTGTGGGTGACCATGCACTGGCAGACATCCCCACTCAGGATGCACACTGCAGCATGCCTACAGTAGGTGGGAGGGGCCAGGGAAACAGAAAATGCCTCTAACTGGCTGGATGATGGCCGCTGGTCCCCTGGTGCCATGATAGCCCGGGATAGCCCTGAGCTGACCCCCACCACCCCTGGGATACTTGAGTTGTGCCTAAAGGCACTTCACCCTCAGAGGGGAGGACCCACCCAATGAGAGGAAACATAGTGTTACCAGGCAGCAGGCACTGATGGGGTAGTGGATGGTGACTGGGGTCCTAGGCAGCCTGAAGGAGTAGCTAGTTGGGAAGAGGAGAGACACATTAAAAAATTACAGGAAGATTTCAATAAACCTGGTTGTTAGTAGAAATGTCTCACTATGTGAGTAGGTAAGCACCACTTCAGGGACTAGAACCACAAATGCCAAATATTTTATTAAACACAAAACATGCAAAAATCAAAATGAGTGCAAAAGCTAAAGAAGTGCTAGCATTTAAGCCAGATGTTCAAAACAAGCACCAATTCAGAAGGTATAAAAGTTCAAGACCATGGAACCACAGTTCACAATTTAAAGGCTATGCCCAGTAGAGGCTACTAGTGATAGTCAGGTATAAAAGCAGGATAAAGGATCTCCCAAAAGTACAACTTACTGATCACCAAATGGGACATCTGATCCAAAAATACATCTTTTCCTTCAAAACTAGGATATTGTAAAAGGAGAGGTGCACTCCAGAAACTGCAAATTAGTCTCCAAAACCATGGTCGGTGCAAACCTTCAACTCCTCAGGAAACATAAAGAGGCATAAATCCTGTAGTGATTCAAAGGGCAGAAGATTCAAAAGTGAAATGAAACATAGAAACATAGAATTTGGCGGCAGATAAGGACCGCTGGCCCACCCAGTCTGCCCATTTTCCTACCCACTGGATAAGCTGCAGATCCTAGTTAACCAGCAGCCTACTTCTTCTACCCCACCCCCAGAACTGCCTTATGACTATCCCATGCATGCTTGAATTCCACCACTGATTTTGACTCCACAACCTCCTCCGGAAGGCCGTTCCATGCATCCACAACCCTCTCTGTGAAAAAATACTTCCTTAAATTACCTCTGAGCTTCCCCCTCTATCTTAAATTGTGCCCTCTTGTTCTTGCACCTCTTTTTTGAAAGATGCTACCCTCTTGGACTTTGTTGATTCCCTTGAGGTACTTGAAAGTTTCTATCATGTCCCCCTCTCCCTCCTTTCCTTGAGGCTATACATATTAAGCTCCTTAAGTCTCTCTTCATATGTCTTCCGGTGCAGACCCTGCACCATTTAGTTGCCTCCTCTGGACAGCTTCCATCCTGTCTATGTCTTTGCGGAGATTGGGTCTCCAGAACTGCACACAGTACTCCAGATGGGGTCTCACCAGCTGTCTGTACAGAGGGATAATAACTTCCTGTTTTCTACTGGTGATGCCTCTCCTGTGCATCCCAGTATCCCCCAACCCTCCTGCTGCCCTCTCACATTGCTTGCCCATCTTTAGGTCATCTGATATGACTACCCCAGGTCCCTCTTCATTTTTGTTGTTGTTAGTATCTCACCCCCATTGTGTACTCTTCCCTGGGTTTTGTTTCCCAGGTGCATTACCTTGCACTTCTTAGCATTGAATCTAAGCTGCCATACATCTGACCATTCCTCTAACCTTGCCAAGTCCCTTCTCATCCTTTCCACCCCACCCTGTACATCAACTCTGTTGCAGATCTTAGTATCATCTGCAAAGAGACATACTTTTTCTTCCAGTCCTTCTGTAATGTCGCTTATAAAGACATTGAAGAGACGTCCTAATACTGAACCCTGTGGTACCCACTAGTAACCCTCCTTTCTTCTGAGTGGACTCCATTTACTATTACTCTCTGTGTCCTATTCTCCAGCCAATTCTTTACCCAGGCTGTCATCTTGGGACCCACTCCCAGGCTGGCTAACTTGTATATTAATCTTTTGTGTGGGACTGTGTCAAATGCCTTGCTAAAGTCTAGGTAGACCATGTCCACAGCCCCTCCCTGATCTACTACTTTGGTCACCCAGTCAAAGAAATCTATCAGATTCATCTGGCATGACCTTCCGCTGTGAATCCATGCTGCCTAGGGTCCTGTGCCCTCTGGCCTCTAGATACTCGACAATTCTTTCCTTTAGAAGTGATTCCATTATTTTCCCTATCACTGAGGTTAAACTAACAGGTCTATAGTTTCCTGCTTCTGCCTTGCTCCCACTTTTGTGAAGGGAATCACATCTGCCCTCCTCCAGTCCTCAGGTACCACCCCATCCTCCCATGATTTGTTAAAAGGGTAGTCAGTGGTGTCACTAGTTCTACCTTAGTTCTTTTAGAATTCTGAGATGAATCCCATCAGGCCCCATTGCTTTGTCCACCTTCAGTTTTAAGAGTTCTTTCAGAACCCTTTCTTCTGTAAATGGGCCGTTATCAACTTCTGTATCCAGCGTGTTACTACTGTTTGTTTTATGTACCTCCCCTCTTCCTTTGTAAATACTGAGCAAAATATTTGTTTAGTATCTCTGCCTTTCACAGTCTCCCTCTGCCCACCCTCCTCCCTTTATTAAGCCTCACTATCCCTCCCTGGTCTTCCTTGGCTCCCTGATGTACCTATAAAAGGTTTTATCCCCTTCTTAACTGAGTTGGCTATCTTTTCCTCGGTTTCCCTATTCTGACTTCCCAGCCTCCTTTGCTTTAACTGAGTACAGTTCTCTGTCCTACTCCTTCTGCGATTCCTTGTACTTCCTGAATGCTTTCTTTTCTCTTGAACCTTCACTGCCACTTCCTTTGAGAACCATAGTGGTTTCTTACATCGTCTTGTTTTGTTTATTTGCTTCACACAAAGGCTCGTTACCTCTGTGATGGCAGTTTTTATTATTCCCCATTGTTCTTCCACTCCTCCTTCCTGCCCATTTGCTAGTGCATTCCTTAGGCACTCACCCATTTTGGCAAAGTCAGCCCTCCTAAAGTCCAGTACTTTTGTCTTTGTATGGCTTGACTCTATTGCTGTGTTTATTGTGAACCATACTGTTCGATGGCCGCTAGTTCGCAGATGGCTACCCACTTCTACATCTGTAATCCTCTCTCCATCTCCATTTGAGAGAATCAAGTCCAATATTGCTCCTCTCGAGTGGGCTCCAGTACTAGTTGTCTAAGGCATGCCCCTGTAGGGCATCTAGAATAATTGCACTCTTGAGTGGCAGCTGCAACTGCACTCCAGTTAACATCTGGCATATTCAGATCACATCGGCAATATCTCCCTTTTTCTACCATTCTAAGTATACTTTCTATCATTTCTCTGTCCATTTCCTCCCCTGAGAAGAAGTCTGTATCTAACCCTGTGCGTATTGTGGTGCCATTGCCTGTCTCCAAATTTACCCACAGTGCTTCTTCTCCTCCCTGTTTACCCTTTTGTTCTGTTGCTTTTATTCCTTCCCTTATGTAAAGATCTACTCCTCCTCCTCTTTTACCCTCCCTGTCCCTCCTGTAGACAGTGTATCCTGGTATGTTTATGTCCCAGTCATGGTTTTGTGTGTACCATGTTTCTGTGACTGCCTGATATCCAGATGTTCCTCCTTCATCAAGGCCACTAATTCAGGAAGCTTGTTACCCAGACTACGGGCATTAGTACTCATTGCTCCATTTTTGATGGCTTTACCTTCTGTTGCAGCATCCCCACTGACCGTTCTACCTCATTCTTTTCTCATTTAGTACCCTGTTTTGTAGTGCAATGCAATGCAATGTAGAACACTCAGGTGAAGCCACAAAAACCTAAAATGCCACTTTGAAAATGTCACCATTCACCAACACTGTAGCCTGACTATTTTGGGCAGGGATACAAGCAATGTTTAAGTTTCAACTTAGAGTCATCTTAGAGCATATCCAGTGTGTGCTCACCTGCTATTTAACAAGAAGGAAGCAGGCTAAGTGCTAAATAACTAAAGTCCAATTGTGCAAAAGAGTGCGTCAGTGAAAACATATAATTAATAAAGAAGTGAATTCAACTTTTTCGATAATAAAATACACATGCATAATAATCATTTAAACCACAGATGCCAAGGACATATTACAAATGTTAAAACTGGGAAAAAGCCCACAAAACTGTGGATAGATCCTGCAAGTCATGTCCACAACAATTGGACCACAAGAGAAAAATCAAGGTTGCCTATTAAATAACAATGCATACACAATACTAAGTGTGAAACATGAAAACCTTGTGGTCAGAGCCTGCAAGTCAAAACTACAAGTAATTTAACTAGATGGAAAGGAAAAGAGGAAGGAAAAAGTAGGGAGGTAATCCTCGGATGCAACCTAACTAGAGCCTTTAAGTCTGAGTTGGAGGGAGAAAAGGAAGACCCTAAACAGGCGGAGCTGGCAAGTCTACAAAAAACAGGAATCATGAAAACAGGGCACTGGGAGAGTTTAGTGCCCAAATTGCTGTGGAGGGGGATATCATCATTTAAACCATATGGAATCAAGGTATTCAGGGTAAAAATCCAAAATGCTTCCTCTGTAATAATAAATCTCCCAAATCTCCACCACGAAACCCGATCTCAACTTTTTCAATTACAGTAAATCTTAAAGTGACTGCTGAACTGTGTCTAGCCTCCTGGTAATGTCATGCCATTGCAAGTTGAAATTCTGATTTCAAATTGTTGACTTGTGCTCACCAATTCTCATTTTAAAGACCTTTTGTTTGTCCCATGTAGCACATGCCGTATGGGCAAGTCAAGAGATAAATAATTCAAGTTGTACTGCAATTAATAAAGTTTTTATGTCAAACTTTTACCAGAATGTGGGTGAGTGACAAAATGAGAATTGGAGGTATTTACACAGTGAGTACAGTGGCCACAGCGAAAGTTGCCTTTTGGTTGTCCGGAAGCTATTGTCCAGTAAACACTGATAGTGGCATTGTGGCTGAAACTAGTCAATCTTTAAGGGTTTGTCCCACTGAAAGGAGATTCTAGGTGTTTTTCAGATAGATATTTAAGTCTATCATCGACTCTGAGTAAGTTCCAATGTTTCTGTGTAATATGACCCATTTTATTTCCTAAAGGATTATAATCAGTCACAAAAGTGAGTCTTTCATCTTCTTCTTCTAAGTCGATTACTATTCAGGAGATCAGTCCTGTCTTTTCTGCACTGCTGGCAAGGGCCTGACATAGAAGAGGAACTTCGTAGCCTCAATGTAAAAGTCTCTTGGTTATCCCCCACTTGCTGTTTTAAAGGAAGCATCAGATGAGCAAATTCTTCTAGCGCATGTAAACTGGCACTTAGGGATATTTTTCGTTATAAAATTAGGATGGCAGCTATCTCTTCTTAAAATTGTATTGTAGCCAAAGGTTTTCTATATAAGCTGGTCTGAATGCTATTCTCCTTTTTCAGTCAGAATATCCACAAATGGAATCCTTTCTTGATTGGCTTCAAAAGTGAATTTAAGGTTTCTAGTAGTTGAATTTATATAGCACAAAACTCAGAAAGTCTATCCAGTGTGCCAGACCAGATAACCAATCATCGATGTATCATCTCCAAATTTTGATATTCTCAAAAATGGGTTCTGCTGTGGGTAGTAAATATATCTGGTTTCCCATTCACCCATACAGATGTTTGCCAAATTGGCAAAGGTCATGCCCATCACAGTACCCTTGAGTTGGACAAACACCTTTTTTTCAAAAGGAAGTAAACAGCTTCTAAAACAAATCTGTTCATCTCAATAATATATTTTGTGGGAGGTAACAAAGTTCCCTTGGGGTAAGAGCTGCTTCCAATGCATTTAGACCACCTTGATGCATTATATTCAGATAAAGACTCTCCACATCGATTGTTACTAACCAATCTTAGGCTTTGATGTATATTTCAGTTAGAATTTTAAGGCATCATTTGCATCTTTTTTTAACCCTGTATTTATCGCCTTACTGGCCCTTCTCTCCACTCTGTCAGACTGCCTCTTCTGCATGGTCCTCTCATCGGGGTCTGTCCCTTAGTACATGGTTCCACTAATCTAGGTGCCCAGATAACCCCCAGGTAGGATGAAGAGGACCCCCCACTTACCTCCCCAGAGCCATGTTTACTGTGACATGGACTGGTACAGTGGAGTCTGGCCCGATGAACCAAGTATGTTCAGTGAGGAGTAGTCACCTAGGAGAGACGGATGTGATTTTCCCTTGTTCGTCCCCAGGCGTCAGCGTGCAATGAGGCCAATGAGCTAGAAGACGGCTGAGACATGCCTCCTGTTCTGCCCACTGCCGACATCTTCCCTATCCCTTACTGCTTCCCCTTCTACCGCACCTTCCACCCGGGCTCCCCCAGATGGTATTGCTGTAGGAGTGTGCAGATAACCCCTCTTGAGAAGGAGAGTGGCCACTGGGTGTTCCATCCTTCTCCTCCCGGCTGACCCCGGTGGCCTGTGTGCATTCCTAACATGGGTCACCAGCATGGTATAAGGTAAGGCATCTAACGCCTCTGCCCTCAGCACCACCAGGCCAGCATCGTTTGTATCTTTAATGTGAGATCTTAATTCTGGCACTGGCTTTTTATAAAAATCCACAAATTTGGACATTGGTTCAGTAATCGAACCTATAGATGAAACAATAGGCCATCCTGGAACTTTGTTCTTGTGGATGTTTGGGAGGAAATACAAAATTAGTCTTTTTGGTGCTTTAACTCTGAAAAATTCAGCTTCAGTATCTGTGATCAATCAAGATTTTCACCTCTCTCAATTAGGGTTAGCTCTTACATGTATTTCTTCAGTTGGATCATAATCCAACTTAGTATAAAAATTCTCATATAAAGTTGTCTATTGACTTCTGTAATATATTGATTTTCTTCCCCAGATGACCACTGCTCCCCCTTTGTAAGCCTGTTTGATGACTATTTCATTGTTATCGTGTATTTCTTTAATAGCAGCTCTTTCCTGTTGTGCGATATTTGGCTGTGTGGGGACTCTCATTTGTTTCAGCAAGTCATGTATTTCTTTAGACACAGCATTGCAAAAGGTGGTAAGTGTGGGATTTATTTTGAGGGGGCAGAAAGTGGAGTTTTTTTAAACAGAATGGCTTCTCTGTTGCTTTGATTCTGTATTTGTGGTGGTGTGTCTTTGAAAAATCCTTTAACTGAAGTCTCCAAAAACTTAAAGAGATCTGCTTCTATCTGAAATGAATCTGGAGGTTAGTTGCAATTAAATAAAGACCTCTCTGAAGAACTTTAATCTGAAAATCAGACAATGGTTGATCACTAAGGCTGACTACTTCCAATTTGGGTTCGGTTGTCTTGGAGACCTCAGACCTGATCCCAATTCTGCCTCCCTCTGGAGCGCTGCCCTCTCCTCCCTCCTCTGTAACCTCTCCTCTTTCTCTTCCCCACCCCTCCTTCTTCTCCTTCTTGTAGCTGTGTCCTCTCATCCTAATCCATTCTGTCCTGACCTCGGCTTAAAAGAGGTCTGGAACTAGATCTACGTCTTGCTGTATCTTCCCTCCATTACTGTCTGGCCCTGAAGAGATGTCAAAATCATCTTCTTCAAATCATCTAGTTGTAATTGGTTATTTTTTCTTTGCCCTTGCCAGTGACATATTGTACCTAAACCTTGTTCTCAGGTCCTTGGCAATAATGAGAATGCAAGAAATCACAGACACAGTGCAGAAGAGTAATAAACTTGTTTATTACTACCAAAAGGATAATCACAGTTGCCCTAAGCAGTTCTTACCAATATGAACTGGAGCCAATGCTAAGCATTCCCTATACCTCGACGAATCTCCGTGTCTCTTGGGGTCTCAGGTAAAATACATAATGTCTTACATTATATACCTATGATAATTACTATGGTTACTGTAAGAGAGAGACATTTCTAGTTACAGAGATGAGCCCTGTTGGCTAAATTAGAGGTGGCTCCACAGTCCAAGATAACATTATACAATTTTGTAGTAGTGATCACTTTGTAAGACAAAGGAATACAGTTATACATATATCGTTGTAATAGTACAAATCAACAAAATGGGCAATGCCGACTCATATATCATAATCATTACAAGGACACAGATGTCCTAACGTCTTGTAAGCAAGAAATACATATGTGTGTTGAAAGTAAAGTGTATAACAATAATATGCATACATATCCTGACATCTACTCTTACAAGGTAGATGCCCTTAGCCCTATATGTTAGTATAACACATGCCTAAATGCTAGCTGTCTACAGTGTACCTCTGGGGGTACCAATTAGGGTGCAGGGACCTCCATGTAACATTACCCTTGTCTCCTCTCAGGCAACACCACAAAAATAGGGAACTGGACAGAGAGCAGGGTCATTTACAAACCTGACACACAAGCCTTGTAAAGGAAATCCAGCTGCTCACTGTGTTGATGCAGTGTGCACCATAGGCAGCAAAGCATAATAACCAAGAAAAATATCAAAAATGCTGTATAATAACAAAACCTTTAAATGTAATCTCTGACCAAGAATTTGTTAGTGCATTGTTCATATCACCATCATTAATTAATGCAAAGACAGCTTCATTAGCTTTGGTAATATTATTGCTGATGTGGATGAGGTGTGTGTCTTTCCTTTCTAAAAGTGATGTTAAGGTCAGTGGGGTGAATCATTATGTACATTAAAATATGGTAAATATTCAGAAAGGGTGAGCAGATAATCAGGGTTGACATCAATGATATCAGCGTCCATAAGAAGGACTGGTGTAATAACGGTATGTCCAATAACTGACTTCTGATGGGGACAAAGTAAAGGTTGGGGTTATCTATAGCATATGTTGCATTCCGTACACATAAGATTTGATATTAGTTATTAGTTATCACACAGTACTCCCCATCAGAATTATATTGCATTTTAACAGTGGGAAGTCTCCATTTTTGCAACTGTACCGAGCAGGTGTAGGTCATCTTGGAAATCTGTGTTTATACTGGGTTTATACTGGGTAAAGGATTGAAGAAGGCATAACTGCCCATTTTAACCATCCACCCACATCAGCGGTCAAAATACACCCCTATTCAACAGATATTCATCTAAATTCTTTTGAATGAGTCCACATTATTACTCTCTATAAGTCTTTCCGCTAGTGTGTTCCAGTATCTACATGTTCTTTGAGTGTAAGAATTAAATCTCCCATTGTTTTTAGAAATCTATCTTTAATTGCTGCTTATGCAAGCTTAACCCACTAGGTTTCAGCTGGGGGTGATGTCTAATTGTACACTAAATCCTCATCTTTCCTGATTTTGTACAACATTAGTAAATCTCCCCTTAGTCTTCTGGTCTCCAGACTGAATAATTTGGATTTCTGTAACCTAGTTTTGTAATTGATATTTTTCCTAACTGATACCATTTTTGTAACTCTCCTCTGAATACCCTCCAGCCTATCTACTTCACCCCTAAAATAGGGACTCCAGAACTGGGACCCATAGTCCAACAAAGGTATAACATATGTTCTATATAAAGAGAATACCACAGCCACAGACCTACTCATAAAGGATATTTTATATTCCTAATCATGAAGTTTACTTTCCTAAGAACACTTGAATGCTGCTCTTTAAAGTTTAAACTACTATCCACAATAATCCACAGTCTTTTCCGAACATACATTCTTTATTTTGACTCCATTTAACTTATATTCATAGTTGTTCTTTAATTTACCCATGTTATTGGGTACAAACTTGTCTTCCAAGACTTAAGTTTATTTTAAATATATCCTATATTTCACTGACATCTTTATTCTGGAAGTCCTTTCCCAATCCCAAATTTTAATTCCCCATTTATTTTAAGAAAATTGGCTCTATTATAATTTTTAATAATAGTCTTTCCACAATTTTATGTGTTTCCTGTTTATATATCCATGATATAAGTTTATGATCGCACCCTACTAAGTTATCTGTTAAGGTAATGTTGGATACTTTACCAATTGTGTTGGTGAGCAATAAATCTAAAACATTTTCCCTCTAGTAGGTGTTTTAATCATTTGCTCCAACCCTGACATTGACAAAGCATCCAAGAATGTATTTTCCATTGGCCCACCAGCAGTAATATTAACCCAATTAATACTCGGGTGGTTAAAATCACTCATTATTATAACATCACCCTTCTCAGACATTTCAATTACTTGTTGATTGATTACTTCATTTGTTTCAATGCTTGAATTTGGTGGCCTATAAAACACATCAAGATGTATATTACGTGCATATTTAGTTTCAAGCCCTACCCATAGGTTTTCTATATCCAGATTTAATGTCTCTATCCTGTAACTCTGAAAGATATCTCTCCAGAAAAATGGCTACCCCTTTCTATTTGTATGTTCTTTAGAATACAGCACATACCCTTTGATATTTTTATTGCAATTCACATTTATGTCCCACCATGTTTCTGAAATCATACAGATATCTATATTCTCCTGTATTAAAGCAGTCTCTACTTCAGCCTTCCTTATAGAATTCAAACTCATACGTTCAATGCCCATATTTTAATTCTCCACACTTAATTTTCCATCCCGTTGTATCTTTACTCACTGTTTTGGATGTTGATG
This sequence comes from Neoceratodus forsteri, assembly GCA_016271365.2. Lineage (NCBI taxonomy): Eukaryota > Metazoa > Chordata > Ceratodontiformes > Ceratodontidae > Neoceratodus > Neoceratodus forsteri. Next base: position 648,912,938 of record CM028137.1, read on the forward strand.
CTTTTATTACAACTCCCTTTCTCCCCAAGCAATTTAGTTTAAACAATTGTTCACAACATGTTTTAGTCTAGCTCACAACTTTCTACTTCCAAGTTTATTTAAGTGAAGTCTGTCACTTCCATAATATTGAAGGTCACCTACGAAGTCCTCCCAGTGTGACACATAACCTATATCTTCTTCTAGGGCCCACTGCCTTAACCTATTGTTTAATAACCTAATTTTAATGGTTCTGTTCTCATTAGCCCTGGGGACTGGCAGAATTTCTGACAAAAACAGCTTACAGTGTAACCTATCAGCTTCTTTTTAATATCCTTGAATTCCTCAATTATTTCAGATACATTTTGATGTGGAACATTGTTTGTACCTAAGTGCAGAATTAGTGCTGATGAATTATCTTTTCCTTAATGATATCCGTAGCATAGATCTTATGTCACCTATTTTGGCTCCAGGAAAGTAGCTTGTAGTCACTTTTCTTTATTCTCTTTCGAGGTATACCTATCTGTGTACTTTAAAATAGAGTCACCCAGGATATAGAGCTGTTTATATAATTTTATTCTGATCATTTATTTCTATATTCTCTTCACTATCCATGCCCTGGTTTAAATCCTCTCTATAGCCACAACAGTTGATGTGTCACTAACAGGTAGTGCAGTTGGAGTCAATACAACCTTATCCATTGATTGGTCAACATTTAGTGATGTTACATCCTCAAAAATATTTTGATGAGTCCCATCAGCCTTCCGTCCATTACCTGTATCTAATGGTATTTCTTGTCTATTTGATGTATTATTCTGAATGGCCCTAACCGCCTTTTTCACTTTGTTAATTATTATTTGTTGTTAGTACAACATCCATTACCTCATTTCCTGTCCTTACAATCGCCGCACCTTCTTCATTTAAATGAATTAAAGGTGTATAACTCATTACGCAGGGGAGCGTGCCATTCCATGGCCCTATGCCCTTCTTAAATTTCCTAGTTTCCACTATCCAGGATCCATCCTTTTCATTTTCTCTTAACCTTTTCCTAATTTCTGCACCATTATTCCTTGATATTTCTTGGTCCTAGGGCATCCATAATTTATTTCTCTACTTTCATGCATCATCTCTCTGCAACTCTTTTACAATGACATCATTTGTGATCTTATACTGTAATTGTTGACTCAGGCTGCTAGCTGTGTCTCTAAGTACTGAATCCTGTTCCTCAACTGACGTTTTACTTTACATTCAGTACATGTGTAAATTAATGCTTCATTTGTCGCTTCTGTGTTTAGTTTATTACAGTCGCCACATCTTATAGCTAAACTCCCATTTTCCAGCCTCACTATATTCGAGTCCATATTTCAAATATTCCACTCAATACCCTACCTACTCAGTGATGTACTGACTTCACCTTTGTTTCTGGTTATCCTGGCTGACACTGACAGACACTACCTGTCACCTTTACTGTTTGCCTTAACTGGCCTCGCTGATGCTGGCCTCTTCAATGCTCATCACTACTCACAGAAATAGGGGGAACTGGAAGCAGGGTTCAGCTGGCGTCCGGTTTCCTAGCTGCACTAAAACCCAACCAACAGATTAAAACAATTCAGATGCTCTTAAAAGATCACCTAATCCACCAGGGTTCCCAATAAATTACCAAAGAGCACATAAATTCACTCTGCAGTGTTCTATTTCTGTCCCTACGAGGACCTGCAGATTTTTCTCAGTTGCCATGGCAATGCCTCTCGCTGACCTGACATCCTTTCTGCCTAGCGAACCAAAGGCAGACTGCAATGCCTGATGTACTAAATTACTGCTGTGCACAAGACAGCAGCTGGAAAACCAGTAGCACATTACTCCTGGGCAAGTGCTCATTTTAAATAGCCATTGTGGAACTGGAAGCAGCGCTTAGCTGGCGCCTGGTTTCCTCGCTGCACTAAAACCCAACCAACAGGTTAAAAATGTTTCAGATGCCCTTAAAAGATCACCAAATCTGTCAGGGTTCCTATAAATTACCAAAAGCACACAAATTCACCCAGCAGTGTTCTATTTCTGTCCTTGTGAGGACCTGCAGATATTTCTCTGTTGCCGTGCAATGCCTCTTGCTGGCCTGTTGTCCTTTCTGCCTAGTGAACTAAAGGCAGACTGAACTACCTGATGTACCAAATTACTGCTGTGTAAGAGACAGCAACTTGAAAACCAGTAACACACACACTCGGGCAAGTGCTTGTTTTAAATAGCCGTGGGGAACTGGAAGCAGTGCTCAGCTGGAACTGTTCCTCGCTGCACTAAAACCCAACCAACAGGTGCCCTTAAAAGATCACTGAATCCATCAGGTTTCCCAATAAATTACCAAGAGCACACAAATTCACCCCACAGTGTTCTATTTCTGTCCTTGCGAGGACCTGCAGATTTTCTCTGTTGCCGTGGCAAAGCCTCTCGCCGACCTGACGTCCTTTCTGCCTAGTGAATTAAAAGCAGACTGCACTGCCTGATGTACCAAATTACTGCTGTGTACAAGACAGCGCTGGAAAACTCAGTTGACAGGTGATGAACCTCCTCATGATAAGACTGGTAAAGCTTGTCTGGAGCCAATGTTGAGTCTGGAAAGTCTGTGCCATTAGTGTGATGTCATCGTCCATGGAAAAGGACCAATCAGTACTGTCTGGGAATAGCCACATACAGGTTTAATAACATCAAATACATCACATCGATACAAGTAAATATCACCCTTCTTTGTGCAGCAGTCTGTGTGGGAGAGACCCAGGCATCCAGAATAGGATGGAAGACCAGTAGAGGAGACAATTCAAGGCATTCTCTGTAGATATCTTCATCAAGGTGCCCAATAGAGTGAACAGTCTCAAGTTTGTCAAATAAAACTGTAGTAGGATCAAGACATGGTAAAGACACAGTAAAGAGACACACATTGTATCTTTAATAGAACATTTCTTAGAAGTAAAAATGGACCAGAGCTAGGGTGTATGGTCACAAACCCAAATTCCTAGCTGTAGGAAGTGGAATAGTTAAAGTTTGTTGCATGCACATGGCAATACAGGTAGGGATTTACACTGAAGACAATACCATTTAGAGATGCATCTGTTATGAATGATATCAGGGATTCTTCCGGATTCTAGATCATGGAAAAGATTATTGATGGTACTGATAATGTATGAGTAATAGACTAAACACACTATCTCATGGGCAATATATTGTTTATCTGCTTCTTTGTTGTTCTGTGCAATGAGGCATTAATCTTATCTTTAGAATCCGTAAATGCCTTAGCAATGTCATGCATGTTGTATACAGTGTATCTTTCTTCCTGACTAAGGCCATCCACATCATGCAATAATGGGGTATTATATCATTTACCAAACCAGTTTGGAATTTCATTGAATGTGATTTGATAGCAGCAATGTCAGCCTTATTCCAAATAGACATAGCTGTACCAAAAGACCTGTGGCAGTGCCTGTGGCACCAGTGACATCAGAGCTGTCAACTTCACGGTATTATGTTCATGACTTTGATCATAAGGATTAGGTTTCTCCTGAAATTGCCTCTATGCTCAGTTATATGTACCCTGGCAATAGGGTCTTGAGTACAAATCTGAAAAGCAGCTAAACTATCAAGCAATAAAGTACTGTAAAATGCAGAAGTATCAGTAGTATGACACCTACTAAATTCTTTCATATTCCAGTAAGTCAAATTAAACAAAACAGATATATGCATAAATTGTAAGTTGTTAATAAGTGTACCAGGTAAGGCAGTGGCTACAAGAACACTATGAGGAGTATGTTTTGGACATTCCAAAAGCTGTTTATCAGTAGGAGGTAACACAAAAAGATACATGGCAGCAGAGGCCATGTTGAGTGCACACAAAAATTCCTGGCAGAGTCCTTAAAGAGTTACAATTTGAGGTATCAATTAAGGCAGTAATATTGTATAAACTAGAATGTCTAAGAGTAGTTTGAAGAAAGGACAGTGAACCATTAGGGGATAATTTGGCATGGGGCAACCATAGAAAGTTCCTTGGAGAGCTTGGCCACAGGGAGAATTTGTCCTTGCGACATGGTTGGCCACTCAATTTGTAGGGTAGATTTATCAGGAGCAACAACTAAGGCATTTGGGTAGGCATCAGAACCTTCCTTGACAGTAATCAAATTGTCAGGTATATTGATGGAAACTCCTCTGGGGCAGATGCTGGAGGATCAAGGTGAGGAAGGAGGTGCTTTACTGTGCCTTGGTTGCAGGGATAAGTCCTGAGATGAGGAAAAATGGAACAAGATAGCCATCTTGTCAGTGTATCTGAAAAGGAAAACCAAACATTTGTAAGTTAGTACTATTCCACCCAATGGGGTGAGGAAAAGTAATTATACTCCTTTATACAGTTTCAACTGGTCTGCATGTAACCATTTGTCAGTCAGTTTGTTGTTGTGCAGTAGTCTAACCTGATAGACTGGTGGACTAAGCTTGTTGACGATGGGGTAAGGGCCTTCCCACTTATTGGAGAAGGTGTGTGGGATGTGCAAATCTGAGAACCATTACCTGATCTCCAACTTGCCAATCCACTTTTGTGTGTGTTTGTCAAACTGCATTTTGGACTGTTGCTGGGCTTTGCCATGCAATTGGCAGCATCAGAGCGTACTTATGAGGTCTTGTCTGATTTTTGCTATATTGGTCTACAGACACATGGTCTGCTGTGGGGGAATGCAGGTCAAACAACAAATGTTCAGGTAATCTCGTCTGTCTGCCAGTCATAACCTCAAATGGTGTTAACTGGGTGGTGGCTGAGGTGTGTCCTAATTGCCATAAGGAGTAACGGCAATAGGGAATTCCAGGTCTTGGGATTGTCCTCAATGAATCTGGAAAGCATTTGCTTAATCCATCTGTTGGATCTTTCTACTTGACCTGAAGATTGTGGGTGATAAGGTATGTGGAATTTCTGGTGAACTCCAAGGGTTCAAGTGCTTCTTTCATCAACTCATCTGTAAAACTGGTTCCTTTATTGGTGTCTACCTAAAGGTAGGCCCCACCTGGAGGAAAATCTGTTCCACCAGGATTTTGGCAGTGGTTTTAGCAGTACATGTCTTAGTGGGGAAGCTTCAACCCACTTAAAGAAAAGATAAGTTACCACAAGAGGCGTACATGTTATTTCTGCTGGTATTAGTCATTGGGCCAATAAAATCAATCTGTATGGCATGCCAAGGGCCAGAGTATCTTTGTGGTAGTAGTTTGGCATTTGTTTGGTGGGAATGGGATTGTTTTGTGCACAAACAAGGCAATTATCTATGTACTGCTTGACATCCTTGGTGACACCAGGCCACCAAACGGTAGTCTTGAGCCTTTGGACGGTGTTCTCTACTCACTGGTGTCCACCAGTAAGGGTGTCATGCACTTGGTACAAAAATTCAGACCTGAGGTGTCTGGGAACCATCCACAATTTTGGCCTCCTAACTTCCTCCTCTTCAGAACTGACAGGCAGACCAGGGGTGGAGGGTAGCCGTTTATGTTAAAAACAAATTTCAGTATCCATATTAGATGCCACTTCCTTTGCCTGTGGATTTGAATGCCTGTCTCTTAAAGTCGAGCTTTCCCTATCAGTGGTGTTCGCATCATAGGCTGCTATAGACCTCCAGCAGCAGGACCGCAACTTCTGACACACCTGTCATTGCACCTGGATACTACCCCAATGGAAACAATCATACTAGGTGACCTTAATTATGATTGGCTGACTAAGGTGTCATGACCCCAAAACAATTCTGTGACTCTCATGGGCTTACTCAACTTATTACTGAGCCTACTCGCATCAACAAGAAAAATTCAGTGAGAAGCACCCTCTTGGATGTTCTCCTTGTTAACAGACCTCATTCCTTTTCCCATGCTGGTATCCTCTTAGCGGACGTTAGTGACCACTGCTTTATTGGTGGCATAAGAACTGTTACCAAACCTCTATCTACATCAAAGTTTTCCACTAAAAGATCCAGGCGGAACTTTGATCCTATTGCATACCTCAATGATCTAAAAACTCTTTGCTATGGCAGAGTTTCTACCTGCTAAGTCAGTGGCGATGCCTATGACGTTCTCCATGAAATCATATCCAGTGCCCTTAACAGCCATGCTATCCTGGTTAAAGCACAAATAAAAGCCAGAACCTGTCATTGGTTCTCACCGGATCTGAAGGCTACCTTACTCACAAGAGATTACCTCTGGAAAAAGGCTCATAAATCTCGTGCCATTGCAGACTGGTGTTTCTTCAGGGCATCTAGAAACATCTGTACTCAGTTGGTCAGAGAGGCCAAAGCCAACTTTATCAAACCGAGCTACTCTCTCAGTCAAACTGCCCTACCAAGTTCTGGTCCACCATAAAATAGCTATCTGGCTACTCTCCAGGAAGTGCGCTTCCTTCCAAAATTACCACTGATAATATTATCATTAACGCTAAATTAGAGATCCTGCAGCCTTTCAACAATCACTTTGCCACTGCTGGCCTGGTTTTGATAATGCACCTGTAAGTAGTCTTCTTCCTTAGACCAACACCCAGCCTTCAGAACCAAGTAGCAGCAACATGGACTTCTCCTTTTCATCTACCACCATAAAAGAAGTTGAAGATCTTCTCCTCGACTAGATACTAAAAAGTGCTGGGGCCGACTCCTTCAACCCATATTTCTTGAAAATAGCATACCATATACTTGCTACACCTATAATACACTTATTCAATCTGTCCCTAGCACAAGGCTTCATCCCCAAGGCATGGAAAACTGCTCACGTCATTCCCGTTTAAAGCAGGGGACCGTGACCTAAATAACTATAGACCAATCTGCCTTATTCTCATACCTTCAAAACTTCTGGAAAAAATTGTGGATACCAACCTGAGATCTCTCTAGACAATGCTAGACTACTCAACCCAATGCAGTCTGGCTTTAGAGCTAAGCATAGTACAATTATGGCACTGGCAAAAGTTAATAATGATTGGCAACAGGACCTAGACAACAAAAATTTGTTTGTGCCATGTTACTGGACCTCAGTAAGGCTTTTGACACTGTCGACCACTGCCTGCTCCTTCCACCTTTAAAACTATAGGCATTGGCTCAGCCACACTGGGATGGTTCCAAGACTACCTTTCTGATAGACAGCAACAAATTAAGGCTGATGGAGATTTCTCCACTTAAACTGATAAAAGAGGTGCCCCAGGGCTCCATACTGGGCCCATTACTGTTTGCCATTTATATCAACAGCTTGGACTTAGGCATCAAAGATGCCAGTATTCACTTGTTTGCTGATGACACGGTGCTCTACTTAAGCCGGAATCTCCTGAAGCTGCCTGTGCTGAGTTACAAGCAGACTTTAATACTCTGCAGTACCAGCTCCTCAGCAAAAGTTACTACTAAATGCAAAAAAACAAGGCCATTCTTGTCTCACCATCAGGCCCAGGGCTTACTCTGCTGTCGCTAGTCCATTACCATCAATCTCTACCTTATTAGGAGAAAATCTTGAATTTGTGACTAAATTCGAATACCTTGGTATTTGGGTAGACAACAAACTCTCTTTGTGGAACACACAGAAGAACTGCTGAAAAAACTGAGGCAGAGACTTGGTCTTTTTTCAGAATTAAACGCCTCTTGACCACAGAGCAAAAAAGACAGCTTGTCCAATCTACATTCCTTTCATTAATTGACTATGCCAACTTCATTTATGGCCATTGCCCTGCCTCATATCTTGCAAAACTGGATGTATTATATCATAGAGCACTGAGATTTATAACTGGCCTCCCATACTCCCACATCATTGCTCTTTATATGCAGCTGTGGGGTGGCCTTCCCTTCAATACAGGTGTTATGAAATACAGCCCTATGGATGCTCCGAGCCCTTACCAACAAACTCCCACAATATGTTGTTGACTGTCTCCCCTTAGTCCTATTAGGAACTATACCTTAAAAAGTCAATCACAGATTTCTGTGAATGTCCCAAGGGCCAACACTTGCTTTGGAAGGGCTGCATAAGCTATGCCCTGCCTACTCTCTGGAATAGGATACAAAAATCGTTGAGACTTAGCTCAAGTCAGTCCTGCCTTCTTTAAGACCCTCTATGACAAAACATTTGCTGAAATCTGTAATTGCTTCTATCGCTCCTAGCAGCTTGACTATTGTTCCTCTGTCTTCAACACTAGTCCCAGCTGCTTATCCAAATCAGCCCTTGTCATTACTACTCCCCTCCTCTTCCCCACTTGCTCTTAGCACCCTCTGCATCCCTCTTATTCACCAACCCCTTCTGCCGCATTTACCTAAGGTTTACACCGTATGTGCACCTCCATAGCTTAGGAATTTCCAACCAGGCCTGTAACGTGTTTCTGCTGGACAGGAATATAAATAATCTTTCTTTTTCTTCTATGGTTTGTATATGACATCCATACATCTCTGCTCCTGTGGGAACTGTATATATATACAGTATATATATATATATATATATATATGTATATATATATATATATATATATATATATATATATATATATATATATATATATATATATATTACGTTCAGGTTGTGTTATGTATATCTTTCTTGTACATGTGACTTGGAATGTAAATACTCTGCTTCTATCAGTAGTGTAAACAAGTTGTTCCTTTTGTGTTATGTATATTTATATGTAACTGTACAATTTTCCTGCCAACAGCAGGTCCACCTTATAAATGATCTTGTTCAATGGTAATCGCCTGGATAAATAAAGATTTGATTGATTGATTGATTGACAATTTGGTGGGGGGGTCATCTGGTTGATACCAGATGAGCTTATCATCTGGGACAAGTGTAACTTACTTTCATGCCTCAGTAGGGGTTATGGGTAGGTAGATTCTCTTTAGTGCTCTTGTCAAGGAATCTGAACACATCTTTGAGCTCAGAGTCAGCGTGTTGGGCTGCTGACAGGTCCAAGGGGAAAAGGGTTTGGGTTTCTTTCTGACTGCTGCAATGTGTACAGCCGCTCTGGCCTCTGGCTGGTCTATCATCCAGATATCATCCCTTGGGCTCCTTCTTTGGTAAGGGTGTCCACTGTATCATTGAAGGCATGATAGGGGTCATGTATGGAGTGAGCTTTAACCTTGTATACATAGAGTTTGTGTGCAAATCTCTGTACTAGTGAATGTATGTATATTACCAGTTCCTTGTGTTTCACTCGGCTACCATCAGAGGAGAGGAAGGAGTTCTTCTGCCAGAAGGGAAGAAATCTGAAGAGAACAACAAACCCAGTTAGAGTCTACGAAGATGATGGTATCCTTGGTCCCATGCTGGATGAACTCGAGGCACAGGCCACCACTGCCATCTCGGCATATTGTAATGATGCCACACTGCAGCACTTAGAAATGTTAGCAGTGTTCCCATAAGGATAAATCACTAAGATGCCCATCCCTGCAATTTGTTCTCCTAGTAATAGGAAGCTGAGCCATCTGAGAAAATACAACACAATGAGGTGTTCTCAAGTAGTTATGGCATGGCAGGGAGGAAAGGACCTGGATCTGGAAGATCAGGTGGCTGCAGTGTACAGTCATGGGGCTCCCTTTAGAAAAAGAGTCCATGTGCCAGCATGGATAGCATTTTGGTTGGGTGAACCTGTGTGTCTCTACCCTGGAGAAGAAGTGACCAGTGTGTCAGCCTGATATTAGAGACTGACCCATCCTTCACTCAGTGATATACAAGAAGTGCTTGACAGCCCAGTAGGTGGCAGGAGATTCCTTTCACAAAGGCTCAATTTCTGTTCCACTGGGGTCAAGAGCTGTGATGCATATGCAATGGGTCTCAGAGTGCCATGAACCTTCTGGGCCAGCACTGCTGACATGGCAATGTCAGAGATGGCACACTCCAGATGGAATGGCAATGCTGGATTGGGGTTGACCAGAGCTGAAGCTGAGGCCAAGGCCTGTTTCAGTAATGTCACAGCCTGGGTGTGAATTGGGTCCCAATTCCAGGGAATATCCTTTTCAGTAATTCATAAAGAGGGCAGCCTTCTGAGCAAAATCACAAATAAAATCTCTGGAATAGTTAACCATACCTTGAAATCTCATAAGAGGGCCACACTGGTGGGCAATGGCAAATCTTGCAATCCTTGTATCTTCTTCCAGGTAGGGTTTTGGCCTTGGTCAGTTATTCTCAGGCCCAGAAAAGTACTTCTTTCTGACATAGGTGTGCTTTTGCTGGGTTACATTTGAGGCCTGCTCTCTGAATGAGGGTTAGTAGTTCATCTAAGAGATCCAAGTGTTGTTCCTGTGGGCTGTTGCCAACAGCAGGTTATCCACATACTGCAAGAGACACTGGGGAAAGAGAAACCCTTAAGGGTGTCCATCATGTGTAGATGGAACAGGGAAGGGCTGTTATGGAATCTCTGTGGTAAGCAGGTCCATGTGTACTGTCTACCCTCAAAGGTGAAGGAAAATTGTATTGACTCTTGGGGCCAATGGCAGTGACCAGAAACCATTGGAGATGTCCAGGGCACTGAACCACTTTTGATCAGGGTCAAAGTCATAGCACATCAGGTGCTGATGCCACAGTTGGGGCACAACTGGGGATGACATGATTCACTCTCCTGTAGTCAATAGTAAGTCTCCAGGCACCTGTGGGTTTCTTCACAGGCCACACTGGGGAGTTGGCAGTAGAAACACATGTCCTGATTACACCTTGTTTGAGGAGTGATTTTATTGTTTCCCTAAGAGAAGGCAGGACCTCTGGAGGAAAGGATATTGCCATTGCCTCTCATGTGCCTGGGCCTGTCACTTCAGTGACAGTGTGCATTCTGCCACAATCATGCTTGTTGGTGGCAAATGCCTCCAGATGTCTTTGTAGAATGGGAGGAGCTTTGGGAAAAGCTCATGGTTCTTGAACAAATCTGTGATGTCATACTCTTTATTGTTGGCAGATATTGTTGCCACCACATGCGAATCAGGAATCATGATGGTATGGTATTAGCCGAATCTGTATCAATAGCATGTTAGCTAGGTCCACCACAAGCCATGTGGTGCTAGGAAGTCAATTCAAATTGTACTAGGATGATCATGCAATACCATTAGCTGGAAGATGTGATAGGCCTTCAGGTGTTCCAACTCTACAGGTAGTGGTAGAGAATGGTATGCAGGTAACCTAGTTCCATCTACTCCTGACATATTGGTCCTCCGTCCAGTGGACCAAGGAGATTTCTCTGGGTGGTCGTCATGTAATACAGACACAGCCGTGCCTGTATCCAACAGTACTTTCAGTAGGTGGCCCCAACCTCGGCCTCAGTACAGGGCCTTCCGTTTGCATCCAAGACCAGCCTGTTTACAATATGGACTGGGGCCTGTAATTGTCAATCTGTGCCAATGGAGGCATGGAGAGCTTGGGCTTAGCTTCTTTGAACCACTTCACCATGCTGCACTGATGCTATACAGGAGGCACTTCTGGGTTCAGGCCTGTGTGGGCCTAAGGGCCTGTACTTTTGGTGTCTCCATGGCCTGTTGAGGCCTGTTCTCCCAGTTGTATAGCCACAAGGACCCAAGCAGGAACATCATCTGCTACGGAGTGCACTTGCCCCAGGACCCTCTCTGAATTTACAATTCTCCTCAGCTATCTCCCTATATGAAGGGCCTGGTCTCTGTTGTTGTTTACCCCTAGTATTCTTGTGGTGTTTCTTATTCTTATGGTAATTCCAGTTCCCACCCCATGGTTGTTGCTGTTTCTGCTGTTGTTGTGGTTGTTGGCCTGCTGGGAGTGTTGGTTGTCTATGAGGAGGGGCTATTTGTTTTGGGTCTGCCCCTCCACCATGTAGTGTGTTGTGCTTCTGGCGTAGTGTCCACGGCAGCTACTTTCTTGAACCGAACCCAGATCACGGAAGTAGAGTTAATAAACTCTCTTGGTTTTCTGAAGAATGTCGGCAAACCTCTCTGTGGTGGGATAGGTGGTTGGCGCTACCTTTTCTTTTACTACAGGGATCATGTTCCTAAGGAACAGGGTCTTATACTCGATAAGGTCCACATCTGCAGCTACCTGTGCAAGGTCCTTTCCTGCTCAGTAGGCCATCCAGAGTCTCTGGTGATAAGTCACTGGACTTTCTTTCGCATTCTGTTTAACAGGGTATGAGTGTCACTCCTACTACCCTGGGCTGTGTGCAGAAATGAGTTCAGCTGCAACCTCATCAAAGGTTGTGGTGACATCCTGGAGGATGGTATCAGGGAGTTTGCCCACAGTCCAGGATCAGTGGTCTGGCATAGGATCTGGACCTGGTAGTCTGGACGAGATGAAGCATTTCCCATTTAGCATGCACCTTTTTCAAGTGGCAGCTGAGGTTGTTGGATGGGCTCATCCGACCAATACTGTCAGCTATTTGCTGAACAGAGTAGGCCATTTGTAGGGATTATTGGGATGATCAGGTGGAGGTAGGTTCTCTCAGGCGATGTCCAGGGCTGCCTGAGTGGTGGCCTCTGCTACAGAGTGGACTATGCCTCCTGAGAACCAATTTCATGTATAAACTGTCTTATTTGGCCTTTCAAAACCCATTTATTTCTCTCTGGAATGGGCACACTGTTTACCACATTGTCAATCATTCTCTCATCTCCTGCCTGTCTTCTACATTAATGATGGCTACTGGTGGTGCCATTGGGACTAGGCCTGGGCCTGCTGCCCCCTATCATTATGTCAGTGATGTATGACATGGGATGGATGTGATGGTAGTCCGCCATGTTGTGGATGGTGGGGCAGGGTATCTGGGCCATAGTAGGGGTGTGACTGGGCATTGTACTATGAGATGTCATCATCTGAGACCTCCCCTTCAGATGATGTGGTCAATGCAGGGCTACACCACATCACCTTAACATGTCCAGCCAGAACCTCTCGCTGATGGTGCAGTTTCGCCATCTTTGATTCACATTCAGCATGATTCACATTTGCAACATTCATATCAACCTCATCCTGCATTTGCTTTTGTAACACTCTATAAGCCATGCTCAATTGCGATTGTCCTAGTAGCCACTTCTAAGTCATTACGTACCTGTTTTATCTCATCCTGTCTCTCCCAGCTCCTCACTCAATTGTTCATTCATTCTACTTAATAAGTCATTCATTTGCAAAGCCTGTCCCTTATCCTGTCTCAAACTTTCACACCCTGCTTCAACATACAAAGTTCCTGCTCACCTGCCTGTGCAGAATGATGTGAAAGGGAATCCTTTTCATTTGCAGTGTTTGGAGTTCAGACTCCAAATCCTGCTCATGTCTCACACATTCAGTTTCCTGCAACCCCATCTCCTGCTTAAGAGATTAGATTTGCAGTTCAAGGGTTCGAAACCTTGCTTGAAGACTTCCAGAGCAGCATAGAGAGCCGTGACCAACAGCCCTTTAGCTTCTGCTTTTGGCTGTTTGTCTCATCTCTGAATACTGAGTTGAAATCCCCAGTACAGGGTTGTCAGATTAACTTGCGTCCCACGCAAAGTCAGCCCATCCTCCATGGGAGGCAAGGAATTTTGAGTCATCGAGTCTCAGTTCTATGCAGATATTTGATACAGTGGCCATTGTGTGGGAGGGAATGAAAAATCAAACTGTGAAGAAGGCGCCGTGCTGTATCGATCAACAGCAGAAGCACTTTATTCACAGTCTGGCTTCAATGCAGCTGTAAGCTTGCAATTCAAAACTGCTGTGGAGTGGGTCAAGTTGGCATTGACCACACCCAGAAAGCAGCCAGACTTTGCAAGTTGTTACAAAGTGGTCATAGAATGGGAGGGTGATGCAGGAATGCACACCTACAGTCCTCATTGGAAGAGAATAGTTTAAAGCAACAAGTGAAACTTTACAAACACCAAATGTTTTCTGCACGTAGTCATCAGTTGTCAGAGGTCTAAACCTCACTCTCTGGTTCTTGGCAATAATGGGAATGCGGAATCACTGACATGTTGTATAGAGTAATAAACTTGTTTATTACTACCAAAAAGGATAATCACAGTTGCCCAAAGCAGTTCTTACCAATACAAACTGGGAGCCAATTCTAACCATTCCTACACCTTGAGGAATCTCCATGTCTCTTGGGGTCTCCATAGAAGACATAATGTCTTACATTATGTACCTATGATAATTACTATGGTTACTGTAAGATAGAAACTTTTCTAGTTACAGAGATGAGTCCTATTGGCTAAATTAGAGGTGGCTCCACAGTCCAAGATAACATTACACAATTTTGTAGTAGTCATCACTTTGTAAGACAAAGGAGTACAGTTATACATCTATCAGTGTAATAGTACAAATCACCAAAATGGGCAATGCCGACTCATATATCATAATCATTACAAGGACACAGATGTCCTAACATCTGTAAGCAAGAAATACATATGTGTTTAGAAAGTAAAGTGTATAACAATGATGTGCATACATATCCTGATATCTACCTGTACTTTATACAGTTGATGCCCTTAGCCCTATGTGTTAGTATAACATATGCCTAAATGCTAGCTGTCTACAGTGTACCTCTGGGGGTACCAATAAGGGTACAGGGACATCATGTAACAACCTGATAAGTAGTCCCCTACATCTCTTTTATGTTTCTTTTGTTTGTTTGCTATTAGATCCATCTGAAATTTAAATAAAATATTGTCTGTTTTAGTTTTTTGGTTATCAAAGTCTATAGGTGAGTATTTTTCTTTCAATTTGGGTTCTGAGATATCAGTGCCATTTTTGCCTTCTCTGCCTCCTTTTTAGCTTTTTCATTGTGATTAGCATGAGGACTTGGTGGCATTTATTCAAAATCTCTCCCAATCTTGCATATACTCTGGGTCATCTAACCCGAAGAAAGGGTTTTGGATCCTCATACCTTGAGAAATCCTCTTATCCCTCCAATATTGTGAAAGGGAGGCATGTAAATTACAGCAGATCTCTTTTTCTTTAAAAACTCCAGTTTTGAAATCACCTGTATCTCTATTTGCAGTTAAATTTGCTCCTGAAAGAGAGCCAAAATTTGATCTTGTGGCAGGCTATTTTGTTTCCCATTTGCTCTGTGAAAGAGAGCACATCTACTGCACCCAAAGCTTGTTAGGTTCCATTTTAGAAACAGGAGAAGCTCTTCCTTCAAACAGAACCACTCCAAATTCTGTAAATAGTCTAGATAAAAGCAAAAGGGTGAAGGGACTCAATCCAAAAAACATATAAAATGTAAAAGTGTGCACTACCTTGGAGTGCAAAAATCCATGTAGAAAAGATCTCACATATATGAGTAGGTAAGCACCACTTCAGAGACTAGTACCACAAATATCAAACATTTTATTAAACATAAAACATGTGCAAAAACAAAATGAGTGCAAAAGCTGAAGAAGTGCTAGCATTTAAGCCAGATCGCAAAACAAGCACCAATTCAGAAGGTATAAAGTTCAAGACCATGGAACTATGGTTCACAATTCAAAGGCTATGCCCAGTAAAGGCTACTAGTGATAGTCAGGTATAAAAGCAGGATAAAGGATCTCCCAAAAGTACAACTTACTGATCACCAAAATGGGACATTGGATCCCAAAATGCCTCTTTCCTTCAAAACTAGGATATTGTAAAAGGAGGGTGACTCCAGAAACCGCAAATTAGTCTCCACAAACCATGGTCGGTGCAAACCTTCGACTCCTCAGGAAACATAAGGAGGCATGAATCCTGTAGTGGTTCAAAAGTGCAGCTGGTTCAAAAATCGAAATGCCATGGCCAGCCTGGTGGTGCTGAGGGTTGAGGCACTGGATGCCACACCTCTCTCCTCGCCGGAGACCCGGGTTCAGGAATAAGCCTAGGACATTGGGGGTCAGCAGGGGAAGGAAAGGATTGAGCATCTGAGGACAGCTCTCCTCTCCTGGGAGGAGGGAACACATGCTCAATGCCTGACTGGCCTCTGGCAGAAGCCGGAGGCATAGCAGACAGAGCGCACTAGGGGTTGGGAAGTGGCAGACATTAGCAGATACACCTTGACATCAGGGTGGTGGCCACCCTGAGGAACATCAGAAAAATTCCCCATGGCAGTCCTGTGTAGATGGAGCACCAGGCCCTGATCCCCAACACCCCTACCTGCCCTGGTGACTGGCGTCCTGATGAGACAAGGATTTTGGGGTGCTTGCCTCCCACCTTGTCCCGCTGGGGGTAAGCCAAGGCTGCATGGAGGATGGACCACCAGGGATACAGGTAGGAGGTGGGGACTAGAATGGCCATTGGTGTCTACCGAAGAGAGGGAGTTCCATGGGAGGGAAGGAGATAAATAGAAAATAAAAAAAAAAAATCAAAATGCCATGTAGATCTCTCTTGGGTGAAGCCTCAAAAAAAAAAAAATGCCACCTTGAAAATTCCACCATTCACCAATGCTGAAGCCTGAGTATCATGGGCAGGGATATGAGCAGCACTTACGTTTCAACTTAGAGTCATCTTTCAGTGCATATCCAATGTGTGCTCACCTGCTATTTAACAAGAAGGGAAGCAGGCTAAGGGACCCTAGCTAAATAACTAAAGTCCAATTAGCAAAAGGGTGCTTCAGTGAAAACACATATAATTAATAAAAAGTAAATAAAATGTTTTCTGTAATAAAATACACATGCACAATAATCTTTTAAACCACAGATTACACAGAAATTCAATGGCAGAAAAGGACCACACAGCCCAGCTAGTCTGCCACATCCTCCTCTGTTGCCAAGATGCTGAGGACATATTACAAATAATGTTAAAAACTGGGAGAAAATCCCTACAAAACTGTGGATAGGGCCTGCAAGTTATGTCCACAGCAATTGGACCACAAAAGAAAAATCAAGGTTGTCCATTAAATAACAATGCATATACAATATTAAGTGTGAAACTGGAAAACCTTGTGGTCAGAGCCTACAAGTCATAACCACAACTAATTAAACTAGATGGAAGGGAAGGAGGAAGAGGAAAAAGGAGGGTTAATCCTTCCAGATACAACCAACTAGAGCCTTCAAGTCTGAGTTGGAGAAAGAAATGGTAGACCCTAAACAGGCAGAGATGGCATGTCTTCCAAAAACTGAAACATGAAAGCAGGGCTCTGGGACAGTTTAGTAGCCCAAATAGCTGTGGAGGGGATATCATTTAAACCATATGGAATCAAGGTATTCAGGGTAAAAATCCAAATGCTTCCTTCTGTCTCCAAATCTCCACCACGAAACCTGATCTCAACTTTTTCGATTCCAGTAAATCTTAAAGTGGCTCCTGAACCATGTCTAGCCTCCTGGTATTGTCTTGCCATTGCATAGTTGAAATTCTGATTTCAAATTGTTACTTATGCTCACCAATTCTCATTTTTAAAGCCCATTTTGTTTGTCCCACGTAGCACATACGCATGGGCAAGTCATGAGATAAACACTTCCAGTTGTACTGCAATTAATACAATTTTTATGCCGAACTTTTACAAGAATGTAGGTGGGTGACAAAATGAGAATTGGAGGTATTTGCACAGTGGGTACAGTGGCCTCAGAAAATGTTGCCTTTTGGTTGTCCTGGTAGCCATTGTCCAGTAGACACTGATTGAGGCATTGTGGCTGAAACTAGTCAATCTTTTAAGGTTTGTCCATGCTGAAAGGAGATTATGGGTATTTTTTCAGATAGATATTTAAGTCTATCATTGACTTTGAGTAAGTCCCAATGTTTCTGTATAATATGGCCCATTTTATTCCTAAAGGACTATAATCAGTCACAAAAGTGGGTCTTTCAACTTCTTCTAAGGCATGATTACTATTCAGGAGACCAGTCCTCTCTTTTTCAGCACTGGTGGCAAAGGCCTGATGTAAAGAGGAACTTCATAGCCTCTATTAGAAGCCTCTTGGTTATCTCCTCACTTGCTGTTTAAAGGAAGCATCAGATGAGTAAATTCTTTTAGCGCACGTAAACTGGCACTTACGGATATTTTCATTATAAAATTAGGATGGAAGCTACCTCTTCTTAAAATTGTATTCCTAGCCAAAGGTTTTCTATGTAAGCTGGTCTGAATGCTATTCTCCTTTTTTCTATCAGAATGTCCAAAAATGAAATCCTTTCTTGATTGGCTTCAGAAGTGAATTTAAGGCTTATATTAATGGAATTTATATAGCATAAAACTCAGAAAGTCTATCTAGTGTGTCAGACTGGATAACAAAACAACCATTAATATAGCGTCTCCAAATTTTGATGTTCTCAAAAAATGGGTGCAGTTGTGGATCATAAATATATCTGGTTTACCATTCACACATATAGATGTTTGCTAAATTGGGTGCAAAGGTCATGCCATCGCAGTACCCTTGTGTTGAATGAACACCTTTTATCAAAAGGAATAATTAGCTTCTAAAACAAATCTATCCTTCTCAGTAATATATTTTGTTGAGGTAACAATGTTCCCCTTGGGGTAAGAGCTGCTTCTAATACATTTAGACAGCCTTGATGTGGTATATTCAAATAAAGACTCTACATATCGATTACTAGTAAATAATATTCTGATTTGATGAATATTTCAGTTAGAAGTTTTAAGGCATGATTTGTATCTTTCATGTGAGATCTTAATTCTGGCTCTGGCTTTTTTATAAAACAATCCACAAATTTGGACATTGGTTCAGTAATTGAACCTATAGATGAAACAATAGGTTGTCCTGGAACTGGAACTTTATTCTTGTGGATTTTGGGATGAAATACAAAGCTGGTCTTTTGGTGCTTTAACTGTGAGAAATTCAACTTCATTATCTGTGATTCAACCAAGATTTTCAAGTCTCTCAAGTAGAAGGTTAGCTCTTTCATGTATTTCTTCAGTTGGATCATAATCCAACTTAGTATAGAAATTCTCATCTGAAAAGTGTCTATTGACTTCTGTAATATATAGAATTTTTCCCCAGATGACCACTGCTCCCCTTTGTTAGCCTACTTGATGAATATTTCATTGTTTATCGTGTAGTTCTTTTATAGCAGTTCTTTCCTGTTGTGTAATATTTTGCTGTGAGGGGGCTCTCATTTGTTTCAACCAAATCATATATATCTTTAGACACAGCACTGATAAAGGTGAGAAGGGTGAGACTGTTTTGAGGGGCAGACAGTAGATTTTTTTAAACAGAGTGGCTTCTCTGTTGTTTTGATTCTGTATTTGGGGTGGTCTGTCTTTGACAAAATCCTTTAACTGAAGTCTCCGAAAGAACTTCAGAGATCTACTTCTATCTCAAATGGATCCGGACGGTTAGTCAGAATGAAAGAAAGACTTTTCTGAAGAACTTTAATCTGAAAATCAGGCAATGGTTGATCACTAAGGTTGATTACTTCCAATTCAGGTTCCGTTGTCTCAGAGACTTCCAGACCTGACCAATGCTGCCTCCATCTGGAGCGCTGCCCTTTCCTCCCTCCTCTGTAACCTCTCCTCTTTCTCTTTCCCCACCTCCTCCTTCTCCTTCTTGTAGATGTGTCCTCTCATCCTAATCCATTCTGTCCTGACCTCGGCTAAAAGGTCTGGAATTGGATCTACGTCTTGCAGTATCTTCCCTCCATAACTGTCTGGCCCTGAAGAGATGTCAAAATCATCTTCTTCAGATCGTCTTATTGTAATTGGTTATTTCTTCTTTGCCCTTGCCAGTTATATAATGTACCTGATAAGTAGTCCCCTTAGTCTCTTTTATGTTTCTTTTGTTTGTATGTTATTAGGTCCATCTGAAATTGAAGTAAAATATTGTCTGTTTTAGTTTGTTGGTTATCAAAGTCTATAGGTGAGTATTTTCTTTCAATTTGGGTTCTAAGACATCTGTGTATTTTTTGCCTTCTCTGCCTCCTTTTAGCTTTTTTATTGTGAGTAGTATGAGGTCTTGGCTAGATTTATTCAAAACCTCTCCCAATCTCACATATACTCTGGGGCATCTAACCCAAAGGAAGGGTGTTTTGGATCCTCATACCCTAGGAATCATCTTAACCTCCAATATTGAGAAAGGAGGCAGCATGTAAATTATAGCAGATCTCTTTAATTTCTTTAAAAGTTTCCAGTTTTTGAAATCAGCTGTATTTGTATTTGCAGTTAAATTTGCTCCTGAAGAGTGAGTCAAAATTTGATCTTGTGGCAGAGCTATTTTGTTTCCTATTTGCTCCGTGAAGGAGAGCACATCTACAGCGCCCGAAGCTTGTTGGGCATTAGGTTCCATTTAGAAAACAGGAGGAGCTCTCCTTCAAACAGAACCACTCCAAATTCTGCAAATGGTCTAGACAAAAGGGAAAGAGTGAAGGGCTCAATCCAAAAATGTATAAAGTGTAAAAAGTGTGCTCTACCTTGGAATGCAAAATCCATGTGAAAATGTCTCACATATGTGAGTAGCTATGCACCACTTCTGGGACTAGAACCACAAATATCAAACATTTTATTAAACAAAAACATGTGCAAAAAGCAAAATGAGTGCAAAAAGCTGAAGTGCTAAAATTTAAGCCAGATGTGCAAAACAAGCACCAGTTTAGAAGTTATAAAGTTCAAGACCATGGAACCACAGTTCATAATTCAAAGGCTATGCCCAGTAAAGGCTACTAGTGATAGGCATAAAAACAGGATAGAGGATCTCCCAAAAAGTACAACTTACTGATCACCAAATGGGACATCTGACCCAAAATGGCTCTTTTCCTTCAAAACTAGGATATTGTAAAAGGATGGTGCACTCCAGAAACCACAAATTAGTCTCAAAAACCATGGTCGGTGCAAACCTTGACTCCTCAGGAAACATAAAGAGGCATAAATCCTGTAGTGATTCAAAAGGCGGAAGGTTCAAAAGTGAAATGCCGTGTAGAACACTCAGATGAAGCCACAAAAAACCTAAAATGCCACTTTGAAAATGCCACCATTCACCAACACTGTAGCCTGACTATTGTGGGCAGGATAAAGCAACGTTTAAGTTTCAACCTAAAGTCATCTTCAGAGCACATCCAATGTGTGCTCACCTGCTTTAACAAGAAGGGAAGCAGGCTAAGGGACCGAAGCTAAATAATTAAAGTGCAATTGTGCAAAAAGGTGCTTCAGTGAAAACACATATCATTAATAAAAAGTGAATAAAACTTTATCAGTATAGTAAGTTGTACTTTTGGGAGATCCTTATCCTGTTTTTATGCCTATCACTAGTAGCATTTACTGGGCATAGCCTTTGAATTGTGAACTGTGGTTCCATGGACTTGAACTTTTATGCCTTCTAAA
The DNA here is from genome assembly GCA_016271365.2 of Neoceratodus forsteri. Classification (NCBI taxonomy): domain Eukaryota; kingdom Metazoa; phylum Chordata; order Ceratodontiformes; family Ceratodontidae; genus Neoceratodus; species Neoceratodus forsteri. The sequence goes on from CM028137.1 coordinate 648,934,059, forward strand.
TTGGTGCTTGTTTTGCACATCTGGCTTAAATGCTAACACTTCTTCAGATTTATTAGCACTCATTTTGCTTTTTGCACATGTTCTGTGTTTAATAAAATATTTCATATTTGTGGTGCTAGTCCCTGAAATGGTGCTTACCTGCTCACATATGTGAGACATTTTCTACATGGATTTTTGCACTCCAAGGTATTGCACACTTTTTTACATTTTATACATTTTGGAGTAAGCCCTTTCACGCTTTCCTTTTGTCTAAACCTGGTTGTTTGTCAGATGGAAGGTGCCTTTCAGTATGGAGAAGGACACATTATTGCTCTCAGGAGTCAAAAACAAATAATGGGCATTATTCAATACCTTGAAGCTGTGTGAACAACACTTAGCACTAGGCAGAATATTAGATGGCTTTAGAAAAGGGATAAAGCATAGGGAATTGGCAGTTATAATGCCATCATACAAGTCACTGATTGGACCGCATATATACCATACACATTTTGTGGCACTGCATAACAAAGGGCTGTAAATGAGATGGAAACATACTGCACAGAACTATACTACCAGGATGATTCAGTAACAAGGCAGCATGATATTTTTGGAGTGACCAGTGCACCTGTGGTTGATTTCCATAGCAAAAGAAATCTGAGGATGGTGTTTTAAATATAGAATAATACATGGGGTGGTGTCTCTATTGAGTTTTACACACACCTGAGGTGTTGAAACCACATAAACCCAGTGAGTAAAGCTCAAAGGATATATTTAAGCATCCAACACTGAAAATGTGTGTAAATCTCGAGTTAAACACACCATCCCATGTTTTGTTTTATATAATTGTTGGGGAGCTTTTCTTTGCCAATCACTGTCCCAGGGTTTCAGCGTGGTCCACTATCAGAGCTGCAATGATGAAATATTTTGTTTCCCCTTTTATTTTTCTTTGCTTTTGCAGCTTAGGCATAATTGAAGATATAGGCCAGTTATTTACTATTTTTTTAAGTTAACTTCCGGTGCCAGTTGCTGAAAAGTGTGCACTCATGCGAGCCACAGAAAGGCAGAAAGGAGAGATGAGCAGCAGCTGGCACATGTGTTGACCAAGAGAAGCGGTTGTGTGTTCATAGCTATAACCCTCTGGTTATAACGGCAAATTATAACTCAGTTTCCTTAGGAAAATGCTAGCCAGTTATTACTCCATGATAAATACACCAAAATGGACTGGGTCTGCCTATGTACAAAAGGTGAATTCATAATAGTAAAGAAGGAATTAGATCAGGGTGGAGTGGTGGATGTGGCCTACTTGGAATGCAGTAAGGCTTTTGACACTGTTCCACATATAAAACTAGTGAGCAAACTGGGTAGCTTAGGAGTAGGTCCAAAGGTAGTAAACTGTGTAAGATATTTGAGAAGAAATAGGTGACAGAGGGTGTTGGTAAACAGAGTTCACCCAAGGAAGGAGGGTAACCAGTGGGTGCCTCTGGGATAAGTGCTGGGTGGGCCTCTTTAATGTCTTTGTAAGTGACATTGCAGAGGAGCTGTAAGATAATGTCTGTTTCTTTGCAGATGAGATCAACATTTGCAATAAGGTGGACACTCCTGGGGATTAGAAATTAGGTGCAGAGACCTGAAAAAACTTATGGCGTGGTCAAGGGCATGGCACGTGGGTTTCAGTGCAAAATGTGCAAATAATGCACTTAGGGCACAGAAACCCAGGAGCAAGTACAAAATAGGTGGAGAGGCATTGAAAACCAGCAGTATTCCACCAAGCAGGAATGAGATTTTGGGCACTTATATCTGATGATTATAAGGTGGCCAGGCAGTGCTACAAGGCAGTTGTGAGGTTACTGCGATGCTGGGGTGTATAGGGAGGGTATTACTAGCAGCAAGAGGAGGTGATGTTGCCCCTGTATAGACTGCTGGTAAGACTCCACCTTGAGAACTATGTCCAGTTCTGGAGACCACATCACTGGAAAGACTTGCAGAGTGGAAGGGCTCAAGTCAGGGCAACTAAAATAGTGCAGGGTCTGCACCAAAAGTCCTATGACCAGAGATTATAGGACCTCAATATAGATAGAGATCTTTAAATACATCATGGGTAAATAAGGTACAGGAGAAATATTTTCATTAAAAAGACCTCAACAGCAAGAGGAAATGCTATGAAACTGGAGGCAGTAGATTCTGAAGAGATGTGAGGAGGTACTTCTTCATGGAAAGAGTGATGGATTCCTGAAAGAGCCTTCCAATGGAGGTGGAATGAGTGAAAACAATGGTGGGGTTCATGAGATAAGCACAAGAGAATCACAGTGAAAAGAAGGGTGAGGGTGAAAGAGATAGAGAGCAATTAGATCTGAGATGGTACTGTACTGTAGGTTAGTAAACATTTGCAGACTGGATGGGCCAAGTGTTCCTTATCTGTTGTCAGGTTCTGTTTCTATGATACACAAGACAGAAATGCCATCATTTACTTACCATACATAATCAACCTTGAGGGTATACTGTTGTAACAGGGCGCTCATACAGCGACACTGTTACACCGACCAGCAACCCTCCGACACCCGCAGTGTCGACCAGGTTGCAAGTAATGGCTCCAGTCATTGACTCTGGGTTTGAGTCGCTCTCCTGAGATTCCCCAGAGTTGGAATCCTTAAGTTGGGGGACAGGGAGCACATGGGGGCTAAGTCCCCAGCATGAACACCAACCGGGTGTGCATGCATTTTTTCCTGTTGGGGACTAGAGTCGACTGCATCAAGGGATGCTGGTGACCATGTGTTGCTATGGGGAGGTGCCGACATTCCTGTGATCGTGGCATGGTGGAGCCATGTTTGAGTCTACCATATACTGTACATTGACCGATTTTGATCTTATTCATTAAAATAATTCCAACCAGATGGTTGTGCCAAAACTGGATGCCAAAATCTGGGTAACCCATGAGGTAGGCTTATGAAAAAGGGCACCATCCATTACGGTGCCTCCTTCTAGTGCAATCCTCATGGCGATGGGAGGACAGGGTGACAGGATGAGGCTGTGGGTGAACTGGGCAAAAGGATGTCGCTATGCATACACGTGGGGGTGGGTGGGAGAGAGCATAGCGGCGTGGGCTGGGAGGGATGGAGGCTGTAGGGGGTGGCACTGTGGTGGCTGGCCAAGCTGCATCATGGTATTGAGGGTTAGTGAGTTGATATGGTGGGAAAGGCACCGAGTTTGGGTCCAGGAGCTGGTGCGATTTTATTGTGCCCGCCAGAACCTTTTTTCCCAGCTTTCACCCCTGACATGAACCCCTGGAGTTCAGAATCCTTAAGTAGGGGGTGCGTGGGTGAAGTCCCTCATGAGGGGTTGTGTGGGGTGCAGCCCCCACAGAAAGCAGTAAAATAGTGTCCTGGCACCATTGTCCTGAGGTGTGGAGCTGTCAGAGTGGCAAAAATGTTTTGGCACTCTGACTGAGTGATAATGGTAATTGCCTTTAGGCATTCGCCGTTATCATATAAACCCCAAAATCTGTTGTAGGCAGCCTACCTTGGGCAACAGAAGCAGTTTTGGCTATCACCGGACACAGACAGCCCGATTCCAAGAGGGGCACAGCTGCATAAGCCAAGATACGCCAAACTCCCATGGTGTATCCACGACTTACACCAAGTGTTATGCCAGCCCTTTTCCAGGAGGTCCCTGTGCCAGTGCATCTGTGGGTTGTGACAATCGTAAGTTAGGACACTACTTATGCCACAGCCGCTGATGCCTGGTGCAACTGCAGGTTGTGACATGCACAAAGCCCAATTCAGGTGGGCGGGTGTTGTAACCCACAGTTGCAATTCCCAAAGCTGAAGCAGGTAGGGAATCAAAGACAGCTCGCAGCTGTCATGGGTGGCATCAATGACTGGCACCATTGGATGCAGCCATGTAGTGCGTGGCAACAGTGCCATGCTATCCCCTAGCCCCACATTTACACCCCACCCCTACCTCCGATCACGAGGGACCCCCAGAGGTCCGGTCCAGTAGCGCCTCGATGCCTATGCCATCTGTCCTGGCCCCCCATTCCCCGATGTGTGCTGCAGTGTTCCAGTGCAGGAGGGCCCAAGGGGCCACCTGTCACTCATCAAGAGCTGCTACATGTGGCTGTGATACGCCATGCGTGAGCTACCATCACACACATGGCTATCTCTCACATGTCACAATTGCTGGGATCCTGCCACTTCTGGAATGCAGTGTAGGGTCCCTGGCATAGAGTGTGACTGGCATAACTTGCAACTGCATGCAAGTTATGCAGGCCATCTGGAGTCGGCCCCAGAATTACTGCATGGTGCATTTGCAAAATGGTTAACCCTTACTAACCCTTCAGATACAGTAGGTCAACTGAACATGAGTTGAGTCCCTTTCTTGGGTTCCAGTTTTTAGCATATTTTAGTTATTAATTCCATTAAAGTATACTAAGTTTTAAAAATCAAACAAACAAACAAACAAACAAAAATGTGTACAACGGCACCCTCTAGGATCAAAACCTGATACTGCAGAATTTGGTAGAATTCCTCACAATTCTGCAGAAAACAGTTCATTTTGATACAGGAAGCTGTGACAGACTGTCACTGTATCTGATTGTGGGTTACTCCTCAGGATTTAGAATAATGCATATGCTGGTGTGTGTTATGATTTTTTACATATCTGAAGTGAGTGATGAGCTATAAGCCTCTAAAGTGAAGCTCAGGTGGTTCATGAGTTAATCAGTCACTGAGGGTTTATAAAAACATCAGCACACACCCATGTCTTTATTATTTATAATTACTGGGTTTGTAAAACATGAGCACCCACCTGCATAAGCTTTATCATTTATAATTACTGGTAGAAATAGATGAATACAAAAAATGCACATTACTGTAAAGTTTGCCAAGCGTAGAATGCTGAGTGTCTGGGGAGAGTATTCAAGCAATAAATAAGCACCGCAAGACATGGGGTCGTGACCAAGGCTTCTCTACAATAGAGTGCAAGCTTTCAAAAGCCATAATAACTGGTTAATATGGTGTTTGGAAGTTATCATGGCTTTGAAAGTAGTCAAAACTGGTTGATAATGGGGTTCACCACTAATTATGTACATTTTATTTGTCAAATTTAGAAGCTAGAGATGAATTCTTCTTTGCAGTATGTTCTAAGCGCAAGAGGCTGCAGATCATTGCTATTACATTTACATTAAATGCAATTAAGCTTAGTACTCCATCTATCATACAATAAGAGAATTTTGTGAGTTCTGTTTTGTAGCACAGAAACTAGACTTGTACTAAAATAATGGATTTTATTTATTAGCAAATTCAGGATCTGAGATGTCAGCCAATGTGACAAAGGTTCCTGTATAGATGAGTTCCCAGGGTGAGTGGCTGCAGATCATAGATATTATAATGACATGTAAATTAAATTAAATTAAAAGACAGTTTTATTACAATAAGAAAATGTTCCTGTTGAAAATAGAAATTATGTATTAAAAGACTTCATTTCAAGAGCCTGATGGTGAGTGAATGAGAAAATAATACACTTCAAGCCATTCCATAGTTCTACTAAAAAGACCAAATGAAAATAATGAAGCAACTGTTCATTGTTAATTACACATGCTTAATTTTCAAATAAATGCAGAATTTCCTCTTAAAACACAATCAGGTATTAGCGCATCTGTGCTATGTCGAGAACATTCAAAAGAGACTTAAAGAAAATCTGTACATTCAAACTGAAATGTTATAGTTTAATTCTATCCTAACCATAATTCTAGTTAATAGTTATTGAAAACTGCTTCATATTCAGACATGGCAGTACTAATTCCTAGAATGATTCACACAGTTCTATCTGTAACATCGGCACCTAAAAAGCTTCCATTCTGACAACAGTTGTTCGAGGGGTGTTAGAAGCATTGATATCATAGAGAGTGCCTGGATGTCCTCACAATAAAACTGCTCAGATAGAATATGGAATGCTCAGAATAACTAAGGGCTGGCTACACTCACTTGAGTAACTGCAGAGTCTGGTTAAGAAACTTGCGTACCAAATTTCCAGCATGAAAGTACATTTTCCCATTAATGTAGAAATGCTTTCAATCTGCAAGCCTGTGTTTTCTGTAGAGGTTCTTTTCTAATTACTTGGTTGCATTCTGGGCCTGATTTTAGAAGGTTGATGCAGGGCTTGCATCAAGTCCTGTTCCACTGCAATGTTGGGTACAACTGTGCCAAACCCCTTGGATGAAACCTGGCCCAATTTTTGGAAGGATGGCACCATTGCAAAATTTGTCATCCTTTATGGCAGCTTGCACCAAGCTTTGGTGCAAGCACTGTAAATGGTTCCCCAATGGTGAAAAAGTAGACTGGGGGACTGATTTAAGTTCCTGTGTTCAGTACAAGGGACTTGCGTCAGAGTTTGTGGTGGCTCACTTGCAAAATTATGAATGCGGCAATGTCTGCCACAAGCCATTCATTGAGTCTGACTCCTTGACTCCCTTGCATCGATCTATGGACCTTCTAAAATTGGGACCTATGTGTTTCTCCCATCTTTAATGACCTTTTGGTAACTTTGATGAATGTTTCTGATTTACTGTATGCACTGTTGTTTAAAGCCATTTTAGAAGTGTATGATATAGTTTATGTCTTTGTTAAGCTCTACTATTATTATCACAATGCACCCATTTACTAATATAGAACACTGTGGTTGAAAGGGCATACTGTTATACTCTCCTGTAAATTGACCTAACATATAAGTCTACCCCCTTTACCATATCAGTTTTAGCAGAATGATAGACATTATTTTACTATCCAAACTGGATGGAGAAATTTTTGTGACCAATTTCAGACAGAGAATTTGTCTTTGTGGCCAGAGCTGGACACAAAATCAGGTTGCACAGTTGCAAAATGATATACCACTGCAAACATCACAGATAGACCCACCTCAAAGGTAAGTTGAGTCCACCTTCTTGGCATATTATTAGCATCAACAACTAGAATTATATGTGAGTATATACAGTAAACTACACCATGCAGTTTTATAATGGTGCCTCACTCTAGTTTGTAAATCAAAACTCCTTGGTGATAGAATGTAATAGGAATGTGGAATGGATTAACAAGAGATGATAAAATCTGGCAGTATACTGAGTTACAAGACTAGTCTGGATGGATAACAGGAGGGACAGCATTTCATGTTCTTGTTATTAAGATACTGGATAAAGCAAGTGAAACTGATGGGCCGCTTTGTATTACATTTGTATTTTACAGGTGCACTGCCGGTACGACTAGTCAATGGAACCAACAACTGCTCAGGGACGTGTAGAAGTTTACTATCAAGCCAAATGGGGGACTGTGTGTGATGATGACTGGGATATAAGAGATGCTGACGTGGTTTGCAGGGAACTGGGTTGTGGCAATGCTCTGGCTGCCCTGTCATTGCTTACTTGGTCAAGGGCCAGGTCCCATCACTCTGGATGATGTTGCATGCGCTGGGAATGAGATTAATATTTCAAGATGTCCTGCCAGTCCTCGACTGCAGCATAATTGCTCACTTGGAAGATGCAGGTGTTATTGCCAAGGTATGTCTTTATGTGTATCTGACCATTGGTTAATGACTTTCTAAAATAAGTCATATACAGTCAGCTGACAGTAACAGCAAACAAAATGAGCTCTGAAAGAGAAATATAGAAAGCAGCAGACCTTGGTAGACTTGTACTCCAGGAAGATTTTAATTTCCTAAACATAGACTGGGAATTCAAAGACAAGGAGTCTAAGGAGTCAGCTGTTTGTTGAGGTAACACAGACTTACTTTCTCAACCAATAGGTGAGGTGGCAGCCAGAGGAGAGAACTTATTGGACTTCATTATGTCAAACTAAGAAATCATCAGTGACACATAGGTAAAGGATACTATAGGTCAGAGTGAACCTAACTTTGTGAGACTTAACAGTATGCTGGAAGCACAGTGACTTAATTCCAGCTTCATGGTCCCTGATTTTAGAAAAATTGACTATCAAGAGTGGGAGATTTACTAAATAACTAAGTGAATGACATAGTCATTTATCATGGGAGTGGATAACAAATGGGAAGTCATTAAAGGGTCAGAGACAGGGTTACCCAGGAGTGTGTTAGACATGTCAGTAAGATACAGTAAACAAATACAGAAAGTCACATTGGTTTGATGGTCAAGTGAAACAAGCAACCACAGTGAAAAAGAATGCTTTGAGGACATACAATGAGGAACAATCAGAGGTCAACATGGAGACAAATAAGTAAAAACTAGACATTACCAAACAGCTTATTGGGAGGACAAAAGCAAACACTAACTAAAAATAGCAGATGTGGTTAAGGAAAATAAGACCTTAGTCAGGTACTGTATACCTGAGAAAAGAGACAGACAAAGGACAACATAGAAAGGATGATGAAGAACAGGGTGAGATGGAGGAATCAGCATTTTTGTTATATGGTCATAGTAGAGGCTTCAGGCTTAGGATTACATTTCAAGAACCTGAATGACAGAAACTGGAGATCAGCAGGATATCCAAGAACTGGGTACTCAAAAGCTTTAAAATCTAATTGGTAACAAATTCCGGGTCCCAATGACATGCACTCCAGGGATTCAGGGACATCTCCTTCACTAGCAGCTCCACTTACAGTCCTTTTCAGTGAGTCTCTATTGATGTGAAAGGTGCCAGATGAGTAGGGTAGCTAATGTAGTACCACTATAAAATGGAGACAAAGGGATCCAGGATTCCCTGTTTTGCATCCACAGTGGGAATGTAGGTAAGATCTTGAAGACAATTAGAATTTAATTCCTAGAGGACAAGGGACTGATGAATGAAAACCAGCAATGGTTCATGAGGAGTAATTCATTTCAGATGCACTTGAGTGACATTCTCAGTCACTAAATCTTTTGATAGGGGACAGGCAATTGATATATCCTATACTGTGATTTCAGTAAATCCATCAGATCAGTGCCACATGGGAGAGCATGCAAGAAGGTGTGTGACATGAGGCCAGGGATGAGACTCAAATGATACCAGGAACAGGTGGTCATAAATGGCCCATGGGGTGGTCCTAAATGGAAAACTCTCAGGAGTAAAGAAAGTGACCAGTGGGTTTACCCATGGTCTGTCTTATGTCATTTTTCACAATATGTACATTAGTGACAATGGCATGGGGCTTCAGGGGAACGTGCATTGATCTGTCAATGATAAGAAAGTCTGTGGGAGAGGAAATATGTAAAGAAACTAACAAAATGAAGAGGGACTAAAAGATTGGAAAAGTGGTCTGGCATTTGTCAACTAAAGTACAAGCCAAAAAGTAAAGTAATGCACATTGGGTACCAAAATATTTAGATGGAGACCTGGATCAATGGAGAAAGATGGAACACTCCAAAGATAAAAGAGACCTGAGGCTAATAATTAATAACAATTTAAAATACTTCTCTCAATTTAACAAATCATATGGGAAGGCAAACAGGGTTGCATCAGGAAGGGTTTCAGCCACTATACAGTTTGCTGGTTAGATTGCACCTTGAGTACTGTGTGCAGTTCTGGAACCCACATTTGAAGAAGAACTGGTACAGACTAGAAACAATACAGCGAAGGGTTACACAACTGATCCAGGGCCTGCAGGAAAAGACCTACAAGGAGAGACTAATGAATCTTAACATGCAATAACATGCAATCACTAGAAGCCAGGAGGAGAGGATGGCCTGCTAGAGATGTTGGAAAACACATCCAAAGTGTCGAGAGGAGGACTATACCAAGCTGTTCAAAATTAAGAACTGTTCAACCACTAGGGTTACAATCTCAGACTGGCAGGTGGGAAGTTTACAAAGAGACATTAGCAAGCATTTTTTCTCTAAGAGGATGTTGGACAAAGGAAATTACCTGTCCAGTAATATAGAAACATAGAGGTTGTCTGCAGGTAAGGACCTCTTGACCCACATAGTTTGCACTATTCTCCCTACCTACTGTGCCACTGCAGACCCTACACAATCTCTGGTCTCTCCACCCTTGTCTTATTTCTAAGATCCCTTGTCTATTCCATTTGCTTGAATCCTACTTCTGTTTTAGCACCCACCACCTCTGCTGGAAGGCTGTTCCAGGTGTCCACCACCCTTTCCATGTAGAAGTATTTCCTCACATCACCTCTGAGTCTCCCCCTCCAGCTTCATAGCATGACCTCTTGTTCTTGAGCATCTTTTTCTATGTATGCTATCTTCATGGACCTTATTGATACCTGTGAGTTATTTGAACATTTCTAGCATGTCCTCCTTTCATCTAGTGAGTACATATTCAATTCACAGAACCACAGAATCACAGAAATCTGATGGCAGGAAAGGACCTCATTGGCCCATTGAGTCTGCCCTTTCCCCTCCCTACTTATCTCCATTCATATGGGCCCTCTCCTCCCCACTCCCCAACCCCATAGGTCTGTCCCATGCCATCTTATATCCCTCCATCATTTTGGCCCCACCACCTCTTCTGGTAGTTTATTCCAGGCCAACAGCACTTTCTCCGTGAAGAATTACCTCTCACATTGCCTCTGTATCTTCTTCCTTCAATCTTAGGCTATGCCCTCTAGTTTTAGCCCCTCCTTCCTTCTGAACAAGCTCCTCTCCTTCACCTTATTGATCCCCTTCACATATTTAAAAGTTTCAGTCATGTCCCCTTCTCCTTCTAGTCTCAAAAGGTACAGATTCAGTTCCCTCCACCTCTGTTCATATGGTTTCCCATGCATACCGTGCACCATCTTGGTTGCTCTTCTCTGAACACTGTCCAAGATATCAATGTCCCTGAGTAGGTGCAGTCTCTAGAACTGGACCCCATATTGCTGATGTGGCCTCCCCATGGCCTTGTACAGATGCATCAGCACCTCCATCCTTCTGCTAGTTATGCCCCTCCCAATGCATGCCAAAATTCTATTTACCTTCCCCACAGCTTTGCTGCCAGCTACAGTCTTAAGATTCTTGATATTATAATCCCCAGATCACTCTCCTGCTCTGTTTTTGACTTCCTCCCTCCTAAAGTGTAAGCTGTTAGTGGGTTTTATGCCCCAGATGAATCACAGCACACTTTTTGCATTGAATTTCAGTTGCCAAGTTTCTGACCATCCCTCCAGAGTCCTCAAGTCATGCTTCATGGCCTCAGTCCCCTGGGGTGTCCACCCTATTGCAGATTTTCATATCTGCAAATAGGCATACCCTTCCTCAAGACCCTCATTCTAGTCTGATTTGTCTCCCTCCCATTTCTACCCTGAATCTCATAGTTCTGTGATCATTAGTATCCAGTCTGTCACCCACCAACATCTCTTCCACACACTCTCCATTTGTGAGGACCACGTCCAGCAGGTTATCACCCCTAGTGGGCTCCTTGACCAGCTGTTGCATGAATACCCCTTGTAGTGCCTCTAGGATCCCTCTGCTCCTAGCTGACACCATAGATGAGATCTTCCAGTCCACATCAGGGAGGTTTAGGTTCCACACTAGTAGAAGCTCCCCTTGAGAGCCATCTCTGTAACTGCCTGTATCAGCTATCTGTCCCCTTCCTCCCCTGCATCAGAGGTCTGTAAACCACCCCATCCTCAATGATTCACCAGTCCATTTTTCTAGCATGACTCACATGAGCTCTGTCTCCCTCCCTCCTCCTGCCCTTCTGTTGCCCTAATGTTGTCTTCAACGTATAATGCCACCCCCTTTCCATCCCTGTCCTCCCTAAACAGTCTGTAGCCTGGGATAACTGTCTCCCAAGCAATGATGTTCTGTGCAGCATATCTCACTTACTGCTACAATGTCCAGTCCCTTGTCCACCATGATGGTCTCCAAGTCCACCATTTTGTTCCCCAAACTCCTGGTGCTGGCTGATAATTCCTTCCCCAGGACCCCCACACACTGCTATCCCCTACTAACCATTGCTTTTTCAGTATTTTATCTCCATCCTTAGTTTGGTGGAAGGCTGATAGCCTCCATCTCAGTTGCAAAAGGTGCATTATGCAATTCAGCTCAAAGCAGGTCGGTGCTTACTCACAATGGGCGGCCAACCCAAGGCACATAGAATGTTCAAAGGACGAGTAGCACATGGTGTATTTTGCTGCAGAAATAGATTTACTGGAAAAACATATCAAGCAATGCAAGTACACATGCAAAATACACAACAGCAACTGCCAGCCTAGATAACACCCCAGTGCTTCGACTCTGAAAGAGTCTTCCTCAGGGGTGGCACTAGTGAGGTAGCTCACAAATTTAAACACAAGATTCATGAATAAACATTACCAAGAGACTAATTAGATTGTTATACATTAAAAAGTGCAAACCCAAATAGTGAATTAAATTAATCAGATCAGGTTCACATAATATCTATATATTCATATGACTAAATACTTTTGTGAGAGCTGCTAATAAAGTGCTAACTAATTTCTCAAGATAGCGGTGAACACTGAAAGAAATGTCCCAACCTGCTGATTTATTTGTAGTCAAGGCTTCGAATAAAGGACACCCTAGTGATTGAGATCACAAGGCAATCATAGTGGGAAATATTCCATGGCAACAGTCCCAGACAGGTTGGGTTAAAGGTTGAAAAGGTGACCTGCATAGAGAAGAGAGAAAGTAAGTCAGTTAATACATACTTTAAATTAATTTAAGCATTTTTTAAATTACACTACAAAAATTGCTGTAAAGGCAACACTCAACCATTTTAGAACTTTATCTATTGCTTCAGAAAAGGTTTTCGTCCACTGATTATTGATACCATTAGGTTTGACAGTATTTCCCTTACAGAAATATAGGTGTGCTGTGTACATGCAGAATGCATTCCACATGTAATTGTGCAATGTTTGCAAGCAATTCGCATACACAAAGTGATCATAAGTGAACCATGTCTAAAAAGCAAATCGGGTTTGCATGCTGCAAGCTTGACATGTGCGCAGCAGGTAAGCTAGTGTGAGCATCTTCTAAAATTTACATCCGGTTTGTGTGTTGCATGCTTGACAGAGTGCAGCAGTTAAGCTGATGTGAACATCATGTAAATATCACATCAGGTTTACATGCTGCACACTTGCTGTGTGTGCAGCAGCTAAGTTGGTGCAAATCTCATCTAAGAAAACACATCAGTTTCTATTTCTTGTACTACTGCTAGCAAATTAGAGCCATTAAAATACATTTTTATTTGGATTCCCATAACAATTAGGTAAACTCATTAATTATGATCGTTTTGCAAGTTGTTTATTGGCTTTTGATTTTTGTCATTTAAATCGCCATTAATTTGTAAAGTATTGTTTGTTATTGCATTAAAAGCCTAGGATATAGCCAATAAACATCCCCATTCCAGATGTACGAAGAGAGGTCTCTGTGTTGTGAAGCCTATCCTTTTGTTTTATACCATGCAAATCCCTTATGCATATTTAGTGCTACAAATGTGTTTCTCCATGACTGTTTCAGCTCACTACTTTCCTTTGGCATTCTGTATTGAGCATATACACTATGGCCATGCTCAGCACTCTGTTGTGCTGAGTAGGGTCTTGAAACATGCACATACCTCACATTTTGTCACTGAAACGAGGGACATGGACACTCAAAATGAGGGACAATGAGGGACACTAACCCACATGATGATCAGGACACATCATGAAACATGGAGACACAGTACCTCAAGAACACAGTGGAAACCATTGCATTAGCACCTGAGAATAAGTTTCTGCAGTAAAGCAGTGGTGCCATTTAGGTAGGGCAGAGGCAGTTGCCCCTCTCCCCATATTTGTACCTATGTTGTTCTTATTGTGTGGCATTAATAGCATTAAATTTTGATTTCATTTTTGCACAATAAGTTCCCACCTGGCCTGTGCCTTCATACTGCAGGTACTCTCCAGACTCAACTGTGTCTGTATTGTGTTCTCTACTCCTCCAACTATTAGTGGTGGCACAATCACATGTGATGTGGATGAGCTGCAGTCAAGAAAGAGTGCATGAGTCTTGCAAGTGCAACACTGTATTTTCTGCCACAGAGTAGATAGACTGCACACTACAGCTTGGAGGGTATCTGAGCACTGAACTCTCAATAACAGTGTTGTGGAAGCATATTTTTGGGGTCTACTCTTAGTGAGTCTCCATCTCCCCTGGTGGTTGAAGGGGCAGTGGGTGAGCTAGGAGCTAACTCAAGACTAGGCTACCTACTTACTCCACTAGGCTCGCCATGCAAGAAAAACAGCACAGACCCCCACAGCAGCAAGCTAGGCAGCAGCAGTGGTGACAGTGGTGTGGGTGGCCTTCATAGGCCTTGATCAGTGCAATGTGGCAGCAGTCACAGCAGCAACCAAGCAAGAAACAAAGCAGCCCAGGCTGTGTGGGTTTGGTTGGTGAGGTGACTTGGTCGCAGGCGTTGGGGACCTGTGATGGTCGGTTCTAGCATCCAGCTTCTGGCAGAAGGAAAGAGGGGAGCAGACTGAAAACTAGGCTGGTGGCACACAGTGCCAGGCTGCAGGTTCTGGTCACATGGCCGGGTAAGTAAAAGTAAATAATTTTTTACAGGGGATTGGGGAAGGAGGAAGGACTGAAATATTGAAGTGTTTTCATGTTTCTTCACTTTTGGGTGGTTTCATGACCCATATGGGATGGGCACTGAAAGTAATGGAGTCAGGGAGAAACATCGGGCAAAGTTCTTTTTGGGGTGGGGCAGAAATTCAGCCAGGAAAAAACTGGTTAGTAACTGGGTGGGTTTAAGCCCAAATCCAATGCACTGCTCTGGCGTATATACAAAGGAATCTTATACATTTTAATTTTTCCCAATTTGCATATCACTTTTCAGTCAAAACAAATAAGTTGTACCTTTTAGAGATGTTACAGACATTCTAGAGCTTACCCTTGCATTCACGGACAGTTGAGCTGTATGTTATGCAGTCTATTAGTAGCCCATTATAGTCAGGCATGCTCCTTCCCCAGTAAAGCTGACCTCCACATCTCCACGCTCAGGCACATTACCACAAGTGCAAAGGAGACTGCAGGATTGTGCATCATTGAAATGAATGGGGTATTTTTATTTTATACATTATTGATGGGGAGTTGGAGTTAATGAACGCCACCACTCGACTAACAAGGGTCTTGTTAGTAGAACAGTGGCCTTCATTATCTCAACTCACCATCAAATTATAAAATAGTAATGAAAATAACTCCATTCATTTCAAGCAGTACACCAACACTCTGACCTATGAACAACATGTCTTAAAGACTTCTGCCTCTGGCTCCCTAGTACTCAAGTAAGAGACTTTACTTATATCTATAACTGGTGGGTTGTCTGCAGCAGCATGGCCATACCCACTACAGAGTGTGTGCATGGGGGGGACTGGCCATGTGGGTGTGTGTCAAGTTAGTGCTACTTTTGTGTTTGCTGCTAAAGTCTGCTTGTGCAAAGCATTCAGAACTATGGAGCAAAATAGTAGGAGTACAGGCCAGACAGAAATAATTAAGTGGTTTTGTGGGTACGTTTGTGCATTGGGGTGGGAAAAACCACATGTGTTTCCATTGGTATGTGTGCTACAGTTCAACTGGAAAACTGAGTTGAGTAAGTGAAGAAAACTGAAAAGCATAACAGTGACTACAAACATGCCGCATAAGTGCAGATATAGTGAGATACAGTATGTATTGAAGAACAAAGCCATATACATGCAGACAGTATGATTTAGTGGTTAAAAGCACTGAATTGCAAGCCAGGAGACTTGGAGGCATGAAGTCCTGGGTTTGAATCTCATCAACCCCACTTCGTGTGGTGTGATCCTGAGCAAGTCACTTAACTTTTAAGTGTTCAGTTATCAGTGACCACTTGCTTTTGCATGCATGCCACATGCATGCATTCTTTCCCAATTTAACATAACAATCATGGTTTCCACACTTGCTTGCTACACACATGCCTTATGCATGCAATTGGTTCAATTTAACATTTAAATCATACTTTAGCATGCATATCACTTGAGTAGTTTTATGTGTGCAGCACGAAAACATTTCATATAATTATTTCTGTGGGTTAGCTAATAAATCATTTACTTTCCTTCTGAAGGAGTATATTTGGTCTATCTACACCCAGTTTTAAAGGTGGTACCCATTCAAGGCCCATGAACTTCAGATCTTTTGTATCTGAGCCATGGTACAGAGCAAAATGTAAACCTACAGGGGTGTTTCTGTTAACATTAACGACAGAGTGTACGTGTTCCTGTATACTCTGCTTAAGTGGCCTGTCTTTCTGACATAAACAAGACCACAGTTGCATCACAATGCATACAGTACATACAGTGTATTACATGTGATCAGTTCCTGCACTTTAACCTGCAGCTCAGGAAATCTTGGATGCACAAAATGTGATTTATGTTAGCATATCTACAAATGTTACATTTACTACACTTGTAAAACCCATTTGATCTGTCTGGTAACCATGTAAGTCTGACTTCTTTGTCTTTCTTAAGTCGACTATATACCAATTTATCTTTTAGACTATTGACTTTAGAAACAGTGACTTGTGGTTTTGTGACCAATGGTCATACTAACTTTACTGTCACTGTGCAAGATAAGTCAATTTCTATAAATCACATTCCATATTTGACCAGCTATGTATTTATACTGTGTAATAAATGTACACAGTTGATTTTTATTGGGTTCTTCCTTTTATCTTCAAAAGACTGGCCTTTGTAATTTTCTTAACCTTTTCCTTTGTTTTAAGAAGTAACTCGGAATCATACCCTCGTGCCAAAAGTCTGGTGACATTCAAATTATTCTCATTTAACCAAACCATAAAATCTGGAATCAGTTATTTTTACTAGCCCCAATATACTAACTTGAACATCACCATGGGAGGTCAAAAGGTAATTAGATACACCAAACTCATTTTCCTCTAATAAACACTCTGAAGCATCAATGTCCAATACAGGAATGTTATAGCTGTCATTAATTTCATTTAAATCAATAGCTGAAATTGTAGGATCTGAAAGATTAGCAGGAGAAATGCAAACAACATCTGACTGTAAAATATTTTCATCACTAGGTATGGCTGAGATCTGCATTTGCATAGCTTCAAGGACATAGTCAATGTCTTCCAAGTGAGGTGCAGTGTGCTCTGCATGATCTATGTAGCCCATGTTAAACTGGTAATGTTTATTCATGAATCTTGTGTTTAAATTTGAGCCATCTCACTAGTACCACACTCTGAGGAAAACTCATGTCAAGTTGAATCACTAGGAGTTAGCTAGGCTGGCAGTTGCTGCTGTCTATTTTTGCATGTACTTGCATTGCTTGATACATTTTCCAGTAAATCAATTTTTGCAGCAAAATACACTGTGTGCTAACTGTCCTTTGAGTGTTCTGTTTTAGCCTCCCATCTCTCCTGCCTCTGAGTGGCCCTTCTTTAACCTGCCCCTCAAAAATCAGTTTAAATTATACTTCCTTTTGATAAAGTCCCTAACTTTCTCTTTAGTACTACTTGTCCCTCCTGCTCAGGTGTAGCCTGTCAGGGGCAAATAAACTCTCATCCTCCCACATTGATCTCCTGTCCCCATTAATCCAAACCCTATCTGCCTGCACCAAACCTCCAGCCACTGATTAAATTCTTCAGTCCTCTGCTTCCTTGATGTACTTGCTCTTAGCACAGGTAGTACCTGTGAGAAAGCAATAGAATAGAACCCCGTACTACTGCAGAACCTAGCAAGCTCCTGAACCTTGTCTGCACCTCTTTTAGACTATTTCCTCTAGATCATGGTGTCTAGTTGGAACATCAAGTGTGACTTCTCAACACTGTTTGCCCAAGATGGTATATTGTGCCTCACCTCTAACGCCGTCATTCCTGACATACATTCAACCCAAATGGCACTGCTCCTGCCTCTCTTTCTCCCCATCTGATTTACTTTAGTACTGGAGTTGCCTATGAGCATGACCCTGCTATTCACATCTTTCTGCTCGCACTTTTGATTTTCCAGCTTACACCACTTCCTCGGCATCCCATTTCCCTCCCTTTTCCCATTTCCCCTTGTCCTTTTCCTTTCCCGATTTTGCTCTCCCCAGGACTACATCTCTCATCCCCCTTCTGGTGTCCCCAGCAGTCCCCTTCATCCCTGCCTTCCTTTTAGCTGGCCTGACTCCTCCTTTGCTCTTTTCCTTCCTCTCTGCTGCCTGAATCCCTCTGAGTATGGGTACCCTCTACCTTCCCCTCTTTCCATCCTCTCCCTTTCTGAGCTCAATGAAGGCTTCCTCCATGTGCCTCCTGCATGTTGTGTCCCCTTGAGATTGTTTTCCACCCCTCCTTTGCCCTTTTTGTCTGCTTTCCTCCAGGTTCCCTCCCAAAGGTGCATCCCATTCCTGAACCTTCTATCACCTTAGCACCTCCTCCATCTCCTATGAATTCCTCACAGCCACACTCCTTGCTGTCATCCTCCTCAAGTGTTCCCAGGGGTGCAGACCTGTTTCCTGCTCTGACCCTTGCTTAGCAGCCTGCTGTCTGATGCACCCTTCTAATTCCTGCACCTTTCCTGTTGGTGCTTGCTGTGCTTTGATCCTATCACCTGCCACTTCTTCTGAACCCTCTCATTCTCTACTTCCCCTGTACCTAAGTCTCTTGTGCCGCCTTGTGCTCCCTTCTCCTTCTGCCCCTCGGTGCATCCTCTGGACCTCATCCAGTCCTCTCCCTTCTTCTCATGTCTACTTCCACCTGTTCCAAATACCATTGCAGCCCCACCTATGTTCTCTCTTTCACCCCCACTCAACTGGCATTTTCTTTTTCTTTTTCTTTATCATTTTTCCAGAGGCCTCCATCCTGTCTCTGCCCTGGTCACGGCCCCAAGACTTCCACCAACTGCCAAGTGCCACAACTCCCAGTTACCCCGACTTGACCCGAGGGTGGGGCCATAGCATCGGTTCTAATTCCTGTGCCGTGGAACTGGTGTCTGGTTGGGAGTGTGGCGGGCGTGGCTAATTGAAGCCCTGGGAAGGGCTTCATGTAGACAAGCTCTCCCTCCATTTTCTTTAGTTTTCCTCTGAGGCAGGGACATGCAATGATGTCCAGCGTCCGCCCTGCCTTCATTGAGTGCAAGCGCCCGGTGTTGTGGGATCCCTGGCCTCCGCTAGGGATCTGTCGTGCTGGACACTTCCCACCCTCCCCGGAGAAGGAGAGCTGTCCATAGGATGCTCAATCCTTCTCCCTCTGGCCAACCTCCAGCAGCCCAGGTCCATTCCTAACCTGGTAGCTGGCGTCAAGCTTGAAAATCCAAACGCTGCACCAGCAGGCCGGCTTCAACTGCCATTTTCTTTGGACTTCCTCCAATCCATTCCTCTCCTCTTCCTCTCTCCCTACCTTGCTTAGTGCCCACCTCACCACCCACCTCCTCTCTTAGCTATGTACACTGACTGCACACCATGCAGCCCCAGCCTCTTGCCATATCCAACACCATGGCCATTCCACACCCACTTCACCCTACCACACTCCCAAAGATTCCCTATGCCTTAGTGGCCTGGAGATCGTACTCAAGACCTGATTGATCCCACTTCAGGCTACCTCCCAACTTTGCTGCCCATCCATTTGATCACCTTAGCCTTAAAAATAATGAAGGAATACCTCCTTAAAAAGAAGAACACAGAATTAGCTAGTACTGTACCCTTCAGTTCCCCTTACTACAGCCCTGTGAAATCATTACCTTTTGAGTATGTACCAAGGTCTTTATCCCCTTCAGATCACATAATACATTCTACCTTGCAAATATCCTTAAAAAGCCCAGAATCAGCCTTACTGTACCCTACAGTTCCCCTTACCACATCCCTTCTGCAATCACTAGTATTTACTGTACTTTTCAATAATAAAAGACAATAATTAACCTTTAATGCCCTCAGTTCCCTTACTACAGCCCTCTTGCAATCAATTGTTACTACCACTTAAATCAAGTCAGTCTATAAGATAAAATGATATATTAATTCACACTATAAGACACTCTATAAGATAAAACATACACAATACAAAAATCCCCTGTAAGATAAAACAATAGAGATATAAAATAATAGCGATATAAAAGTCTCTTCCACTGCCTCACCCCCATCTGTAGAAAACTCTCCTTCTCTTCCGATGTTGGTAGCTACCTCTGGGAAAGTCCAGGAGGCTATTTAATTAATGGAGGAGGAGGAGGGGGGTGGAATCATTCTTCCCCAGCATAGACAGCAGAAACAGAAGTGGCTCCTCTTTTATAGTGCAGCCTCCCTTTTGAAGATGACACCCTGATTGGCTCCCCTAGGTAGGAGCCCAGTCCACTTACAGCAAAGGCTGCTGAGTTTTCCTCCTGCAGCTACAACCGCTGACTCCCTCCCTAGTGGCTATGGTCACCAAAACTCCTGCCCTGTGGCTATGGTCAGACCCAGCCCTGCAGCTATGGGTGCCGAACCCAATCCTGCAGCAATGGCTGCCTAAATCTCTCTGTACAGCTATAGCTGCTGACTTCCTGCAGAGACAGCAGAAACAGAAGCAGCTCCGCTTTTATAGCAGAGCCTTCCTTTTCAAAATTGGCACCCTGTGACCTGATTGACTACCCTAGAATAGGGAGCATTGTCAGCTTGTGGCAATAGCTGCTGAGTTTTCCTCTGTGGCTACAGCTGCCAACTCCTCCTAGTGGCTATGGCCATGGAAACTCCTCACCTGCTGCTCACGGCCACTGAAACTCCTGTCCTGCTGCTATGGCTGCTGAACCCCAAGTCCTGTGGCAATGGTTGCTGAAATCTCCCTGTGCAGCTATGATCACTGACTTCCCCAGCAGAGACCTCAATTCCTCTAGTCTTTCCTTGTAGGGCTTTTGATGCAGATCTTGCACCATTTTGCTTGCCTTCCACTGTACCACCTCCAGCCTATCTACAGTGAAGCCCACCAGGATGAAGCACAGTGCTACAGAAGTCTGTAATAGAGTTACTGCAGTAAACAATGCAGTTTTAATGGGAGTTAATCCCATTTGTCATGTAGTAAACCTATCACACTCTCTTCATCCTGGTGGGCTTCACCGTATGTCCTTCAGAGATGGGGCCTCCAGAACTGGACACAGTACTCAGGTGAGCCTTATTATCAATTTATACAGGGTAACACTACCTCCCTCTTTCTGCTGGTGATACCCCCCTATGCACCTGAGCATCTTGCTAGCTTTCCCACTCCCTTATCACACTGCTTTTGCTATCTTAAAGTCATCCGAAATGATTACCCCAGGTCTCTTTCCTGTTTTGCGGTTTGCCAACACCTCTCCGCTCAATTGTTACCTTGCCCTCGGATTTCTATGTCCTAAGTGGGAGGCAGCAGCGCAGTGGCTTAAGGCTCTACCTGCAAATCTGAAGACCTGGGTTTGAATCCCCAGCCCCCGCTTTCATACTGTGTGACCCTGAGCAAGTCACTTAACTTCCCTGTTCTCCCAGGTCGCACCTGTAAACAAGCTTTCAGCTAGTGTGCCACTTCTGGATAAACAATTGAAACAAAGTGCATAATTTTGCACTTTATTTGCATTGAGACACAGATGCCAAACCCTTGACCGCTTCCAGCTTTTTGAGATCATCCTCATTCTTTCCACATCCCCCTCCTGGCATGTCCACTCTGTTGCAGATTTTGTGTCATCTGTAAACAGGCATACTTTCCTTCAGTACTTTAGCAAGGTCACTAATAAAGACATTGAAGATGAACAGGCCAAGGACTGACCCCTGTGGCACCCTGCTGGTCACCTTGCTTTCTTCAGGGTGAACACTGTTTACTAGTACCCTATGACTCATGTTACTTAGTCAACTTCTTACCCATTTTACAACTTTTGGACTGATTCCTAGACTGCCCAACTTTTACACCAGTCTTCTGTGTGGAGCGGTGTCAAAGGCCTTACTGAAATCAAGGTAGGCCACATACACCACTCCACCTGATCCACTTCCCTGGTTGCCCAGTCAAAGAACTCAATTGATTTGTCTGGCAAGATCTATCTCCTGTCAAAACATGCTGGTTTGGATCCTGCAATTCACTGGCTGCAAGGTATTCCCCAATCTTTTCCTTCAGTAGTGATTCCATTACTTTGCCCTCCACAGAAGTCAGGCTGACAGTTCTGTTATTTCCTGCCTCCTCTAGTACCACTTTTATGGAGTGGGACCACATCTGCTCTCAGACCCCAAGAAAATCCCCCTTAACTAATGATAGGTTGAACAGGGTTGACAGAGGTGCAGCCAGCACCTCCTTGAGCTCCATAAATATTCTTGGGTGTACCTTTTCAGGCCTCATTGCCTTATCCACTTTTAGTTGTGCTAATTCTTTAAGGACTCTCTTCTCTGTAAAAGTTAGTGTCTTCACGGAGACAGTGATAGACTCATGGAACTGCCTTCCCCAGCAGTGGTTGCAGCAAAGATGGTGAATGAATTCAAACACGCATGGGACCAACACTGCTGTAAAAGCAAAACAAGCAACCTATAAGGGCCGGGCTGGGATTCACAGGCAGACTAGATGTATCTAAGGTCCCTATCTGCCATCATCTTATGTTTTTATATTATAATGTCCTTGTCCTTATCTGTGGCTCCATAAATACAGAGTAAAGTAGATTTTCAATATGTCTGCTTTTGTTTGGTACTCTTCACAAACCCCACCTTCCCTTTAGCCTTTCTTTCCCTCCTTAGGTCTTTCTTGTTTTGCTTATACTGTATATCTAAAAATGTTTTCCCCTTTTTACTGACGTGACAATATTTTTCTCTGTTTGCACTTTGCTTTACTAACTGCTTTCCCTGCCTCCTTTGTTTCTCCTGATATCTTCCCTATCCTCCTCCTTTAGAGTCATCATTTACCTTCTAAATGCTAGCTTTTTGCTCTTACTTTCTCCGCTACTTCTTTAGAGAATCATAGTGGTCTCCTTTTCTCTCTTGCCCTTGTTAACAGGCCTGATGCTAGAGGTTTGCTGCCTTCTTAATGCCCTCCGTTTTTTTCAAATTGTCCCTTAACTTCACCCAGTTTCCCTATCCCTGCTAGAATGTCCCTGAAGCAGTCTCCCATTTTCTTAAAATCATCTCTCCTGAAGTCTAGGACCCTTATATTAGTGTGGTTTGATTGTGGCCTAGTTCTTACATTGAACCACACCATACAATGATCACTGGTCCCCAGGTGGCTACCTATCGTGATGTCAGCAACACTGTCCCATTTGTCAGTACCACGTCCAGTACTGCCTTCCCCATGGGTGGTTTCCTTAACTAGTTGTCTGAGGGATATCCCTGCAGGAAGTGCAGGATGTCCCTACTTCTAATCATTGCCACAGTTGTGAGGCTCAATCCATGTCCAGAAGGTTGAAGTCCCCATCAGCAACATCTCACCCTTGCTTGCCATCCTTTGGATTGTTTCCAACATATACTTATTCAACTCTCCTCCTGTACTGAGATCTGTAGATCTCTCCTGTGAGATTAGGGGCCCTCTTCCATGTCTCAAGGGTGATGTACAATATTTCAGCTCCTCCCTGCTCTCCCTGTATTTCCATTGCTTTTATGTTTTCCCTCACATAAAGAGCCATTCCTCCCCATTTTTACAAACCCTGTCCCTTCTGAGTAGAATGCAACCTGGTATGGTTACATCCCAGTTCTGGTTTTCATTGCACCAGGACTTGTAATTGCAATGCTATCCAGGTCCGCTTCTGATATGTTGGCCTCTAGGTCTGTAATCTTATTGCCCAGACTTTGAGCATTTGCACATAGGCTCTCTAGATTGTACTGCCACCCCTCATTTTTCCCATTAGCCCTCCGTTTTTCCTCCACTATTCTTTTACTATCTCCCTTTCCATCTGTCCCCTGGAATCTTATGTTAATTTGTTTCTTTGGGATTTCGCTCCCTCCATATTCCCACTACTGACCTTGCAAGCCTGTGGGGGTGGGAGGACAGTTTATGTCTCCTGCCTTATTCCACCTATCCACCCCTCAGCTAGATTAAATGCTTGCCAATGTAGCATTTATACCATTTCACTGGGGACTATGGGTCCCCTTCTGGTTGGATACAAGCCATTACCCTGTACAGGCCTTCATACCTCCAGGTGGGGCACCAGTCCCTAATGAATCTGAATCCTCTCTGCATCATTCCTTAAAGCATGTGTTGAAGTTCCTAGTATGGAGAATCCTGTCCTCCCTATTGTCATAGACAGGTAGCACCTCTGAGAAGGTCACAGATCATGCTACTTGCCTAGTACCTCTCTAATTCCCTGAACTCCTCCTCAACTATTACTGGCTCTTCTCTTGACTGGTCATTAGTCCCCAGATGGACAATGTTGTCCAGCTCATCATCCTTCCTGCTTCCCCAGGATTCTTTTCAAGCCTCTTTCCATCCCTTCCAGCCGTGGCACGGAAGGCACCTGACCTCCCTCTCCTTTCCCTACCTTCCTCCAATTTTATCCCTTTTATTAGGGAATCCCCACCAGGATTCAGTTTATCCTGCTTTGTGGTCCACTGCCACCCTCTTGGGATCTCCACTATGGAGGACCTCCATATAAACCCTGGTCACTACTTTGAGTGTCTCTGTGGGACATTAACACCTGACCAGTGCAATGTAGGAGTTTCACAGTGGTACCAAATTGTGGATGTGCCTGTGCTCCACCACCCTTACCCTCCCAAGCCCACTGTTGTCCAGCCACTCCTCTTACTTGGCATCCTTTGAAGTAGCTGTGGTGGACTAGGTGGTCCCTGGGTGGGAAGTATGTTCTCTGAAGCCAAGCCCACTTGGCCTTGAGCCTGGCAACCTACTCCATCAGCCCAGAGAGGTGCATGCAGATGGGGCAGAAACATAGCCTCAGAAGGTCTACTTGAAGATTGCCACCCCACTGCCATTGCACTGCACCTCTCCCATCATCCTGTACTACCTACTCTCTCTGTAATTTTAGCCCTTTGAATTTATTTTATTCTGTTACCCAATATAACAGTGTCAGTGGCTCAGCAGGTAGCACACTCGCCTCTGAGGCCAAAAGATTGGAAGGTGCTAGGTTCTAGCCCCACCAGGAAAGTGGGATAAATCCCAATGCTGACACTGTAGTGCATCAAGAAGGGATGCTGCACTACTGAGGTGCTGTCTTTGGATGAGACATTAAACCAAGGTCACATCTGCCTGTTCTTGTGGTAGTTCAGGTGGACTTTAAAGATCCCATGGCACTTCTTAATAACAGTAGGGGTATATTATTGAGAAAAAAATCAATAAAGGCTATACAGTAATCAGCAATCAAGCAGTCATGTATGGATAGTATTTACAATATGTACATTTGGTAAATATACATTCTATTCAAATAGTATAGAAACACAAATCCCTGTGTTCCTAAAAAGAAAACATATCCCCTTCAACTCAGGGATCCAAACTGAATGGTTTATAAACTTCAGTACAAATCATCTAAAGTAACAAAGGATCTGAAAAAAAATATAAAGGATCTGAAAAAAATATACAAAGAATCATTTCAGCTATAATATACCCTGAAGACCTTTTCACATGCATTGCACCTTTCACCAGTTATGATACAGTAAATCTTTAGAAATACTTCCTTACAAGCTGCTTCACATAGTCTCCCCACAAAAATAAGGCATCTGCATTTGTTGTAAGACATACTTACTTCTAACTGCCATAGATAACATTTTAATAATGCAAAAAGAACCTCTAATGTACTTCTGTCATACAATAGCAATCTGCCAAAATTGCCTACTACAATTTGATTGTAGGTTAATTGTTTTAACCATGGAGCTTCCATCTATCTGCTAAGAAGGCCCATAAATTAACCGTGTATGTGCATTCAAGCATAAAGTGCTCCACAGTTTCTACTGGGGCTAGACCTTCATAGTATGGACAAGATCTTTCATCGATTGCCCTATGCTTCCAATTACCATGAACATTCACCTTACCATAAGTGCACAGCCAAATATCATCCCACATCCTTAAAGGGATTCTGACATTGATAAGTTGGTGCACAGCAGTTATGAATTTTCCAGTACTGCATCCTTTAGGTCAGGTTCTGAGGGCTCTATATTTGCTAAAATATCCTCATACAAATGCTTCCTAGTGCAGGTTAGAATCTGAGATTTAGTAACTTGCCACAGACTAATCTTTTAGAAGAAGGTTTTAAATAACCTGGGATTTTAAGAGAGGAATTACTTTTAAGGGTTATTCAGTCCATTTAGCTAAGAAATGTTGTAATAATCTTTGGAACCAATCCTTACAGAATGAATGTTCTGCTTGAGCCATAATTTTAAAAGTACTTGACCAAAATAAAGTGTGAAAAAACACTGGCGGGTGAATCATTCTGACACCCCTTGTTTCCTGCTCAAGTAGATAAACTCCCTTTAATGGGGTTGAGCCAACTCCCCACAGCGTCTGAAAGAAAAGACTATGCACTCTGGTTTCTAACCTAAAGGGAATGAGTATACCCAAGCTGTATGTAACAGAATAGGGATCAGGAATTGTTTAATGATAAATACCCTTTTTGCTTTTTAGAGGTGCCAGCCTTTCCATCTAGGCACCAGTTTCACATTTTGAAGAGTCTCATTGAATTTACACATCCTTATCCCTTTCCTCTTGTAGATTCCCCAAATTTTTAAAGGTTCAGATTGTATGTGACTCTCAGCTATTGTGGTATCTATCTGTGTTCCCAAACTGAGCCCCGGCTTTTATCAGGATTTATTCTTTGCCCCTGATATTGTGGAGAACTGTGTTGATTCAGCTACTGATTTCTCAGTACTTGATTCTGTGGTACAAAATAGCAAGTGGTGATCTGCATAATTTATTTATTTAGTTTTGTTGACGGGTAAGTGCACTAGACAAATCCTGCCTATTTTCATGCACGACCCGGGAAGGGATACAGATGAATGCCAACTGACCTTGAACCAGATTAAGCTGTTGATGGTATTTTTGTGAATGGAGAAAATTGGGCATTGCACCAGGGAAATCCCCTGCTCTTTTCGAGAAGTGCCATGGGATCTTTAACATCCACCTGAACTACCACAAGGACAGGCAGATGTTAAGATGATAAGCTAAAGCTTTAAGTGTGAGTCCCCGTTGGGTTTGGTAATGCTATAATCTCCATATTATTAACTGGCAGGGTTCTCAACATCCTGAAGGGAAATCAGGAAATGGCTACCCCTTCTCCTCATATTCAGTTCTTGCCTCTCTCCCTCTCTTCTCCACCTGCCCTTCTGGGTCACCAGTGTGCACAACCTAACCCCATCCTTTTTACTCCAACAGCACTTGCATACTACCTCAAGCCTGCTCCTGGTACACTCATGCACTATAAATGGTTCTATCACATTATTACTGTTTTGTATGCTTATATGTTCTTTTGTATGATTTTGGACATGTATTGTAATTTACCCAATGTTCCACTACTGTTTATTATAAAATACCTTGTATTCCAACTGTTGTGCAATCTTACAATGTTGTATTGTTTGTACTACCCACATACTATTGTAACTGATCATCCTTCATAACCCTATTAACCCCTCCCCAGGTCACACCATGAGATGAGCAACTTGTTGTTCAGTGTGCCCTCCTGGTGAAACTATTTCAATAAATAAATAAATAAACTATGTGTCTAATGCAATGGTCCAAATGAAAACATACAATAAGGGGCTAAGAGGGCAGCCCTTGCATATCCCACATTGCATGGGAATTTTGCCCTATAGATCCACCAAACAAGGGTACTACTGTGGTAGCTCCATAAAGATTGGCTATCCAATCAATTAATTACCTGATCAGGATTCCATATTTCTCCAGCACATGAAGTAAAAACATGTTGGACACCCTGTCAAAGGCCTTGCTTTGGTCCATTGCTAGAAAAAATCCATGTAGATTATGCTGAGTACAGTATGCATAACAATCCTTACTAACCCATAGGTTCTCCTGAATTTTTCTTCCTGGGACTGAACATGTTTGTGAGGGTGAATCAACTTTTAACACAATTTTGTAACCTTTTATACAAAATAATAGTGAAAATCTTCCAATCAGTATTTAGCAATACAATTGGCCTCCAGTTTTGGTGTAGAGTTTTATCTCCTGTCTGATACAAAAATCTTAATAGCCCTGTAGCATATTCTGTATGAATTATCCCTCTGATGAAGTTTCTTGAAACACTTGCAATAACATGCTGGCTAATTCACTTCAAAAGTTAGTAAAATTCTGTGAGTAGCCAACCCACCCGAGCGATACTTTTTTTTATCTCGAAATTACAGAAAGAATTTCTTCAAGGGTAATAGGTATAATTAGTGCCTTTTGTTCAGCTGTACGTAAATTGACTGACATAGGAGATAAATAGTGCGATTGGGTAAGTCACCTATTGGAGTCTCATCAAAGCATTAAAGTAATCATGAATAATCTGTTCCATCTAAATATGGTCATGGCATACCTTGTCATTACTGTTCGTTAATTCAGTTAACCTGGATGAGTCCAGCCTAGTTTTACAGGCAGCACAAGGGTCACTAGTTGTAGTTTTAGTTGTTCCAAAACTTAATTCTTTGGAAAGAGAAGCTGCTCTATCACAGTGATAGTTTTTCATCTGGGTTTTATTATTAATAATGTGGTTATAATAATCTTTCCCTGTTATAGTGGTTAGTGAAAATAAATGTTGTAATTGATTCCCGAGTGATAAGTATTTCAAAATTTCTCATTTTATTTTTCTGCTCCTTGACTTTGCAACCAGATTCAAATAATTTTTGGTATCTTCTCACCAGTCTCCTGCTGGGCATATAAGCATCTTAAAGTGCTCTAGCTAATAATTCTCCTATTAAACCCTTTTGAGTGTTAGCATCTGTCAAGAGATTCATTTTAGCTCACTATCTGCTTTTATGTGAAGATGGGTGGGAGTCAAAAGATTTTTAAGTGCAATCTTAAATAGTCCATGAATTCATGGGGAAGTGTACTAAGCATCTTAATTCGAGTATTAGGGATAAAAGAAAAAATCAATCCTTGTTGCCAAGGCTCCTCTAAAAAGGTTTTTAGATCAAACCTGTCACTGCATAGGCATTTTACAAACCTGTCTTAGCTAAACACTGATTAAGAGCATTAGAGTCACAATACACTTTTTCCAGAATTCACCCTATCTTCAACATCTATTGAGCTGTTAAAGTCTCCCCTAGGATCACTGTCCTTGCAGTTGCAAAAAGGCTTTATTTTCTCCAGTAAGTCGACTCTATCTGCTTCAACCTGTGGAGCATAAACATTAATAAATCTGAAAGGTTTCACTTTCCATAATCCATTCAAAATTAACACTTGTCCTGGACGAAGTCAATAATGGCAACTTAGATTCAACGCAAAGAAGTGCAAAGTAATGCACCTGGAAACAAAAACCAGAAGAAGAGTACACAATAGCAGGAGAGGTACAACAGCAACAAAATGGAAAGGGACCTGGGGTAGTCATATCAGATGATCTAAAGGCGGGTAAGCAATGTGAGAAGTCAGTAAGGAGAGCCAGAGGGATACTGGGATGCATGGAAGGCATCACAAGTAGAAAAGGGAAGTGGTTATCCCTCTGTACAGACAGTTGGAGACCCCATCTGAGTACTGTGTGCAGTTTTGGAGACCTCATCTATGCAAGGACATGGACAGGATGGAAGCAGTCCAGAGGAGGGCAACTAAAATGATGCTTGTCTATCTCAGTGGCCTTCTGACATTCCATTCTACTCATCCAATGGTGGACCGTGGGGGCCCCGCCATCCTTAACTCAGACAGCGCAATACTATGGAGATGGCAGACCACATGGGACCCACCATCTCAACCATACATGCCCTACTGAGGGGCCCTATCATAGCTCAAACATATTTCAAGTCACTACAGGCAAAATCTCATGTGGTGGTTTTGCCCCTACCTCAGAGCAGATCATACTATGGTGATGGCAACCCACTTAGGAGTCTCACCATCCTGAATCCATCGAGCCCACTAGAAACATTTCTCATTCCTCAAATGTATTTCCATCATCACTAAAGCAGACACACATCGGGGTCTCATCTTCCTTAGACTGACCACCTGAGACCTACTTGATCGCTCAAGCGTTTGACCACTACATACCCCAAACCTACATGAGTTCCATGCTTCAGCTAGCCCACGCCTGGGCCTACCCTATTTCATCATTCATTTATGCTTCTACTGCAATCCACCTCCCTTTCTGTTCCAGTTCCAAACAAGTTTCTACACTGGGCATCTCTGTAAAATATACCTCAATTCCTTGGACATCTTGGGATGATTCTTCCTTCTGACAAGGTACTCAATCGTACCCTACTGTTTCCCAGATTTACAAGGCTCCATGCAAAGCCTCCCAATTTGCATAGACTCCTACCGCATCATCGTTCCCTGCTGGACAACATTCCCAACCATTTCATCATCTGTGATTTGATGTCCTCTAATACTTGCAAAGTTGGTACTCATTCCTCAACCGTGCTGACTGTATATATGCGCTTTACAGCCACTTCACTCACAGCTACCTTGGTCACGATTAACCATCGTCTCTCATCCAGACATCATTTCAAGCTGGATCTCTCATCTGCTGGAACCTTCATCTTCAGCGTTGACTTCCTGCTCATCATCAACCTCAGAAACAGGACTCTGAGATCCTTTATCTGCTTACCGTGTCTGCTGGATCTACCCTCTGTCTCTCAGCCATTAGCCCTACCATGATAGCGGACCACATGGGGTCCCACCATCATCTCCTGCTTCACCCCGCAAGGGGCCTGGCTGCTTATCTCCAACTTCACCCACGAGGAGGGCTGGCTGCCACTCAATGCATTATATCCACATCGACCGACCCATGTGGAGTCTCACCTTCTCTACAGGAATCTCACGCAATGGTGGACCATGTGGGATCCCACCATTATCCTATTTCGGCCCTCGGGGGTCTGGCTGCTTGCTCAAAATGCATTCCTATCATCACCTTGGCGACCCACGAGGGGTTTCACCTTCCTGCTGGAACCTATGCTCCTCATTTTCTTCTCTTAGAGATATTATGGACTTGGACTAACCAACCTCTTATGCCATCATCTCTCCATGTTGGACTCTTCATCTGCCAGTACCTCGTCCTCCAGGATTACTCTGCTCACCATCAAAATCAAGGATAAGCCTCTACTACCAACAATCTGGATCAGTACTAAGACAAATAAGTCAGTACTTTAGCCTAACTAGGATTACTGTCCTTTCAGTATGCACAGAGGACAGGCAGGTCACTAACCATGGGTCCTCAGGGTTTCCCCTAGGGTTTTTCCTCTCCTGCATGCTACTGGCCACACTCTCTGGAGTTGGAGAGGTAATCACAATGGTAATTAATTCTCTTTGGGGCCTTTAAACCTACACCTACCTAGTATCCGCCAAAGGTGGGATAAGAGAAAGGCCAAAGATCAAGATTCTAACATCAGCTATATTCATCCAACTCAAACGTATCTAAGCACCAACCATATCTCATCCAGTTCCTATATACTACAAACACTGACCTATGTACCGCACATTAAATTGGAAGGCTTTGCCTGAAGTTCAATGGGGTGGCAGCTCGTCCCCCATCCTCTTCTTAAATGTCCAGCTTCCACTACCTTTGCTTTGAGCGAGTCAGACTCACCCTCCATCCTCCCTGCCTTCCAATCCTTCTCCGGCACTTATATCTCATCTTGCACTGGGCCTTTAAACCTACACTTACCTAGCATCCCACCAAGGTGGGGCATAGAAAAAGGCCAAAGATCAAGATTCTAACATCAACTATATTAATCCAACTCAAATGTATCTAAGCACCAACCATATCTCATCCAGTTCCATACATACTACAAACACTGATCTATGTACCAATCCAACTCAAATGTATTTAAGTACCAACCATATCTCATTCAACTCTTATGTATCACAAGCACTGAGCTATGTACCACACATTGAACTATCTATAGGTTTCTATGTTCCTTTCTCCAGCCCACACGAACAGTTTCCAGCAGGCCGCCCACCTGTTACCTAAAATGAATAACACCAAACTCCCACACTTCCTTCCTCAACAACTCTTTCAAATAAACCCCTTGCCCCCACACACTGTTTATCAATTCTTATCTCCCATCTTGCACATATATCTCAACAGCCCTGTGCAGCGTGGCCATGTTGTCCTCCCTGCGGATGGTCTGCAGATGTCCCAGATGTCACTTAGTTACAGACATCACACTCCTGCTTTGTGGCACTTACACTTCAGGATCGCTCACATGAGGAGTTTGCTTGGCACTCTGGGTAATTTATAGGGTTGCATGACAATTAGCTCCTGACAATTTGCTTCTCGACTTTTCACTCCTGTCAATTCACTCCCACTTCAACTCACTCCTCCTCATTCTGCTCCCATCAATTCAATTCCAAAGGTAACTTGCAGCATACATTACTATCCTATCTATTACATTGGGACAATTTATGTATGTTGTGATCATGATACAGCTTGATTCTGTGGAGCAACTTTTCAATTTATGCTGGTTTAAAAGTTACACATACCATGTTATTATAATAAATGGAAGTGTATAGAAAGTACCATTGTTAAAATATTTAGGTTATAAACTTAAGTACAGAAGGATGCCCGTATGTACTCCATTTAAAACAATCCATCCCATGATTTAAAAGGTTTGCACATTCAGAAAGTTTTAAATAATATTATGTATGGTATATTTGATCACTGTCGAATTCAAAATGTGACCATCTGTTGTGCATGTACTACGTTTTAATAATAGCAATCCCAATACCCAATATAGAAGCATCTTTTCTGCCACAATCATGTCTCATGATAACCTTTTGAAATATTTTTCTGGCTTAAAGAGTTGTTCCATGTTTATCCAAGCTTGCTGTTCTGCGTGTCTGTAAGTCTGAATTTCTGGGGAAAGGGGTTTTACGGTTTGCTGAAAAATAAAGCACTTTGGGGGACGGCAGATAATGCACTTTGAGCTTGATCAGCTCCGTATTTCCTGTAGAGAGGGGAGAACTAGAGCCCTGGAAGAATAGCACAGAGAGCACAGCCGGGGATTTTGGCAGGGCTTACAGTGCTAACAGGGAGATTGGGCACCCACTGTCAGCAATACAGGGGCATTTCTAGGACCTCCCCATACTGTTTCATGCCTGTAAGTCTGAATTTCTAGCAACAGCTCTGAAAAGGATTGCCATCCCCTTTTTCTTTTTGACCCGTGACATAGGAAGGGGTTTACAGTTGCCAAAAAAGCACTTCTTAGAGGTGATGGCACTTGAATGTCTATTTCAATGACATGCTGTTTCAGCCCTCTACTTTATTGTCCAAACAATAATATCAGGGTGCATGACAATTCACTGGATTACTGGTCAGAGCTCTCTATGACCCTGAAGCAGGCTGACAGAGTCTAACAGAGTCTGCAGAGTTTTTTACAATAACAGTACCCTGATCTCTATTTAAAAAAATTCCATGGGAGCAAGCTGTCAGGGGAGCATGTTGTCATAGAAGTGAGTTAACGTGGAAGTGAATTGCTGGGGAGTGAATTGTCGGTGCAAATTATCATGTTTCCAATTTATAGGAACTACAGATGCCCTATTAAGTGACTGTAGTCACAAGTTCTGTTTGTCCCTGCAATGGTGCCGTGTAATGGATCCAAACTTTTGCCCTCAGCCAGCCCTCTGTTGCTTCCCCCCTCCAAGATGTCCTTTCCTGTATGATTATTTCACTACCTCCATTAAGAGAAAAATGAATAAAAGCACAGTTTTAACAATAAAGGACAGACCACAGCCCCCAGCTCCACAAACAGAACACTTATCTCCACTGATAACTCCACTCCACCGCTATCACTGGTGCTCTCTCTAGTCTGTACCCGACGGTTTGATCCACAACAAAGTGCTCACAGTAAATGAGTGGGTGCTGGAAAATTCAAAAAGGCAGTAATAAAAATAAAGAACCAGTGCTCTAGACTTGAGAAAATCCAGTGAGATATTTTTACTTAAAAGAAATAAGCTTACATTACTTATAATTGTGAAATAATTAAAAAATACAACAGTGTACTCCAACGAGCCTAGTCTTTTTGTTCTGTAAACTACAGCTGCCCTATTGGCTGGCTGTAGTCACAAGTTCCGTTTGTCCCCCAGTGGTGCCTTGTATTGTCCACCAAACTCCTGAGCTCAGCCTGCTCTTTGTTGCTTGCCCCTCCTTCCAAAAGTCCTATCCCTGTTTGATTATTCACACTGCCACCACTGAGAGAAAAAATAACAGCACAGTTTAAACAATACAGAACTTAGCCCACAGCCCCAAGCCCTACAAACAGAACATTTCTCACCATTGCTGGCTATGTTCGTCGCCCTGCTGGTATCCTCCAATTGGGTCGCACTCCAACAGGTCTGCTTTTTGTTTAGTAAACTACAGCTGCCCTATTGGCTGGCTGTAGTCACGAGTTCCATTTGTCCCAAAATGGCTCCATGTAATAGCCTCTGAACTCCCACCCTCAGCCCAACCTCTGTTGCTTCTCCCCATCTCCCAGAAGTCTGTTCCCATTTGATTATTCACACAACCACCATTGAGAGAAAAAATAAAGCACAATTTTAACAATCCTGGAGTTAGAGCACAGCCCAAAGCTCCACAAAGAGAACACTAATCTCTGTTGCAGGCTTTGCTCCATCACTCCAGCCAGCATCTATGTATGGGCTGTACTCTGATGGGCCTGATTCTTTTTTTTCAGTGAACTACAGCTGTCTTTTAGCTATAGTCAAGATTTTGGTTTGTCCCCACAATAGCACTGTGTAACAGCCACTGAACTCCTGCGCTTGGCCCGCCTTTTGCTTCCCTTCTAACAGAAGTCCTTTCCCCATTTGATTATTCACACTGCCACTATTGAGAGATAAAAATAAAACCACGGTTTAACAATACAAGACTTAGCCCACAGACCAAATCCTCACTAACAGAACACACACATTCCCATTGCTTGCTCCCTCCATCACTCTCTCTGGCTTCCTCCATCATGCAGAATCCATAAGTGGTTTCAAATTACAGCGGACTACTTCAAGTCAATCATTAGCAAGGAGTGAATAAACACTAGAAGGAAATTATGGGGAGTTGAGATGGGTAGAGCTGAGAATTAGTGCTAAGCAAGGCCTCAGGACAAGCTCGATTGACTTGAAACCTTCTGTCCTTACTGTATTGCCTATTTTTCTATATGACCTCTATATCCTGGACCTCTACTAATATCAGACTGCTTCACTATTCCTAATGGATTATTTATATAGAGTATTGAACTAAAGAGATTTGGTTTCATGATTTATCCAAAGTGTTTGATTGAGTAAACCATTGTCACCTGCAATCCAAGCTCATGATACTTGACTTTTAAACAATACTGATAAATGATTTGGTAATTATCTTCTGGATGGCAGTCAGTGCACAAGACTTGGTACTGCTGTTTTATCTTTTATTAATATGGATATGGGATACCCCATGGAACAATTCTTGGTTTGTTACTTTTTAGTATATATTTAAATGTTCTGATTGATAGACTACATGGCATTAAAACTTTCTTTATACTGACAACATTGTCATGTTCTTCATGTGCTGAGACTCTTTAGCTATTCAGAGTGAAATTAATTTTGCCTTTCACTATCCTAATTCTTGGCGTATTAGTAATCAATGTCTAGAAAACTAAATGCATGTTATTTTCATGTTGTAGAAAAATCAAATCACTATTCCTGGAGATCAGGACATTTAATACTCAACTTGTTGAGTCTGTGACTGAATTTAAGTATCTTGGGCTAATCTTGAATAAAACTTTGTCTTATGCTAGGAATTTTGGTGCCTTCATGGTCATGACTATTATATTGTATTAAAAATTGTTTTTCTTTGCATTGAGAAATTGGCTTAGTTTCTTCACTTATTGACTATGACTTGTCTAATTATTCAGTGGCAAGGAAACTTATTTGCAGAGGGTTAATGTTTTACTAATAATGCTTGATGATTTGTGTTAGTTGTGTGGTGAACCCATCACTGTTCTTTACATCATGATTTACACTGGCTATTCTTGGACTTATGTTGGGTTGTCCAAATATTTGGAAATTTTGAAGGGTCAGGACTTTGGCCAATCTATCCACTGTTTCAATACTGTTGCATCCCACACAGGAGGGACACCATGGGTCAAAGATAATTTTCCAATGTTATGGTTAACGTAAAAACTATACTTCTGGGTATTTGGTTGTTGCTAAAATAGAGCATCACTCAAGGTGCACTACAAATGTTATGTTACTCAGCACAATTGCATCGTTTTACATTACATTTTATTTTAGTTGTATGTGTGTTTGTTTACACCCTGGTCCCATTGAACAGGGGCATTACAGTGTTCTTGTATTCTTACCGAGTTATTACCATTTTAAATAAAATGAATAATCCATCTTATCCCCACACACACACACACAAACAAACGCTAAGTCCTGATTCTAGACTCTCACATAAATTAACAGCCTGCTGCACTGTAATGCAAATGTGTAAACATGTATTACTGTAACCTGAACTAATTTTGTATTACTGTTATCTGATTTTGTTCCAATTAACATTTGTCAATGTTTGCTGTAAATTGTAACTGTACAGTATTCAGTTCTGCAGCTGCTACTTTTCCACAGAACATTCTTGAAAAATAGACATGTCACCTAAACCAGGTTACACCAGAATGTTAAACTCTTAAAAAGTAAAATAAACATGTCTTCCTTCTCTTAAAGGAACATCATCAGTAACACCATCCACTGCAACTACAGTAACAAGTACAACAGGTATTGTACCCGTTTGTGTTAAACATAGTAACTTGCATATTATTTTAACTCACTATACCCTAGGCAGCCATTTTGTGTTAGGTAAACAATGGATAGTTTGAATTCTTAAGAAACTTTTGAAGGTAATGAATTAAGGTCTGAAGGGCCCTGTATGTGTCAGATTGCCTCCACTCCTTGATCAGCAGGGATAAATCAGTTTGCTGTACAAACATATACTAATTTATAAGGATCCCCACCCACCTTACTATGCAGGGTACCCTGTCATTCCCGTCTGTACTTCTTTGTACTCCTTGTAGGTTTGTCATCTTTTTCATTGATTCTCCACTTCTGCACTGACATAGCTGAACATTGCTTTCTTTTTGTTCCCTCCATTTCTCTCTTTCCTGTTGCTTTCTTTGTTCCTCTCCTCTCGTCTCTCTTCTTGTGGTAGGTTTACAAGTAACTGCACACTCCACATTATTGGTTTGCACCAGTTTCTTTTGCTTTTGACATTCTCTGTGCTTCTGCGCTCACAGCCTAGATTTCTCTCTGCATTCACAGCACTTCTCCTCATCCAGGTTCTCAGGGTAAGCTTTTAATTGAGCTTTGTAGGTATTCAGATACACTTCATAACATTCAGGGCCATTCTTGATGTCATCTCTGAAGCATCTACTTCTCTCCTTTCCTGTCAGCGAGCAGACAACATTCTCAGTCCAATGTTGATCAAGAATGCAGCAGACACACATGGTCTTCAACTACATTGAGATCCCATTGTTCAGAAGAACCTTAAAGAGCAGAAAGATTCAGAATTAATCACACACAATAACTTCCTCTTTCACAGCTGATATGGCCTGCACAACGGGGACCATTTCTTCACTACAGAGAAGGACTAAAGGAGAATGAACACACACTGGTTGACTCAGAACAGATGACATGATGGAACTAAGGAGTTAGTCACATCAATTGTGGCCTGAGAATGCAATGATGGAAGGAAGAGAACATATCAAAAGCTCACAAACATATTAAATGGAAGAAAGTAGAGGGATGTCAGTTGCCTCAGAAGACATGATGGAAGGAAGGAGAGCGACATCAGTCATTTCACACAGGATAAGAGACAAGGAATGTGATGAAGAAGAGTGGTCCACTGCAACAGGAACTAAAACTCTCCATGCATTATGTGAATCAAAAATTGGATGCACAGCAGCAACCAAACCAGACATTAACACAGCAAACCATGAATTAAAAAGGATAAATAGTCACACACACCACATGGTCTCAACATGGTCAGAGCGAGGCAGAAAACAAAGGCCTGCTCAGCATCCAGCTACGTTAACACCATATGGTGGGTGGTTATGAAAAATTGGTTGGACATCAGCAGCCAAAACCAAATAAATGAAAGAGCAAGCAAAACAGATTTAAAACACAACATTTTTCTGGAAGTACAATACTTTATCCACCCCAACCCCAAAATAACCACAGCCCACATAGTCTCAACATGGCTGGAGGTCGAGCAACAAAGAAAGGCCTGCACAGTAGCCAGACAAGTGGAGACCATGCAGTGGGTGATTGCACAACATCGGACAGATGTCAGGTCCCAACACCACAGAAATGGACACAGCAAGCAAACCAACTTAAGAAAAGCATTTTATGGCCATTCCCTGACAGAGGAGCACCATTCCCAGTTGTAATGATTGCCCATTGACAATGTGGAGTGCTACAGAAA
Organism: Neoceratodus forsteri; assembly: GCA_016271365.2. NCBI lineage: Eukaryota > Metazoa > Chordata > Ceratodontiformes > Ceratodontidae > Neoceratodus > Neoceratodus forsteri. The sequence goes on from CM028137.1 coordinate 648,972,411, forward strand.
CATTTGTGCACAAACAATACTTTGAACTACTCCGACTTACAAAATAACCACACACCGTATGGTCTTAACATGGCCAAAGGTGAAGCAGCAACAAAGACTTGCCCAGCATCCAGCCATTTTAAGACCATGAAGTGGGTGGTTTTCAAAATGTGCAGACATCAGTACACAAAGGCCCAGAAATGCACACAGAAAAGCACATATTAAACAAAGAAACATCTCAGTAGCAGGCAGGCCGATCAATAGTATCCCCCAACCACACACTGCATGGTCTCAACAAGGCGAAGGTGAAGCAAGAAACAAAGGTCTGCCCAGCCATTTTAAGACCATGCGGTGGGGTGTAAGACTAATGCACTTACACAACACAATAGAGACTGAGAAAACAGTGGCAAACCATTACAGCAAGCCAAAGAATACCACCCATCCCCTCCCCCAAAAATTCAAAATGGAGGTAGCTATCTAGCTTGCTAGCAAAGTGTGACCCAACACACACATCCATTTAAGACCTCAAGAACAAACACAAAACACAAGAAATATTACCACAGGCTAAATTTCACTCAGCAGTTTGCAAAATGATTTTTTGTCTTTCATTTTGGGAGCCTGTTCACAACAACCCCAGTAACCCAACAGCATCACTCACTACCCCACAGCAGCATCCCAGCATTTACCTCACAGCAGCAGCCTGGCATTTACCTCACAGCAGCAGCCCAGCATTTACCCCACACCAGCAGCCCAGAATTTATCCCACCAGTAGCCCATCATACTCCACACCAGCAGCCCAGCCTATACCCCACACTAGCAGCCCGGCATGTACTCCACACTTGATCCCACCCCATACTAGCAGGCTTACCTTGCCTAGTCACTTCTCAAAGAGATCCATTTCAGGCACCAAGGATGTCAGGGCTCTGTTTCAGGGGCAAAAATAAGCAGTCTACTATTTTTTGAAAACAGCCACTCGGGCCATTCTAAGTGTTCTCTGGACACCATACCTTGACTTCAGGGGCTGTTGCAAATGTACCGGATGCCACACATGCCATTATGAATGCAGCAGGAAACAGCATCACAGGTGTCCACCCACAAAAATCGCCCCATGCCGCAGCAAACAACTCACCGCCTGCAGAATCGAGCAAATTAGTTGCTTTGCTGCTACAGTACATATGCAGCACATTGATCCATTGGTCCCTAGCACCACAAGAAAAGAAAGAAGCTTACCTTGGCATTCCGGCAGCGCACTTTGGCGGGCAGGCTGATGCGTTGTTCCTAGCGCATAGAAGCTGCTGACATAGGGACATGAGTTTTGATTCAAATTAAAAATTAACTAAAAAGGCCAGGCAGCTAGAAGCAGCATATTTTATACCCTCACAGCCCACAGTTTAAAAGGGGAAATGAGAATCTGAGGGGTGAATGCAACCAATGGGGTGGGGAGATGCACTACAGGAATCCACGGACACGATTGGTGGAGGGCTGCAAACTGATGACCTCACACAAAAATGTTAATATCAGGCAAGATAACATATCTGGCTTTGCAAGAAGGGCACATGTAGCAGCAAAACAGAAGCATTAAGAAAAGGATGCAGCATGACTTAAATATGTGAATTGTGCATGTTCTGAACGTACCAGCAGGAGACACCAGCTGCTACATTCAGAACAAGCTCTTCAGGAGCATGGTACAGTAAAAAAAATGTGGAAAGGGCCTAATCTGTAGAAAAAACAATAGGACAGCATGTAATTAACTGAAAACAAGCTTTATATTTAAAAAATACATGCCAGATGTTTTTGTAGACACACAGCAACAACCTATGATTTCCCATGTCACAGTTTAGGCTGAAGAAATAGGCTATCAATTGATGTTGGAAAAACAAAACTTCCTGCCAGCAGAGGACAACAATTTTATCATACGTATATATACACACAATAAAGATTAAACCAGCATTTTAACTTTCATTTTTTCATTTTGCTTTCTCATATTACAGTGTGCATATTGCCATGGCATTTGTACTAGGTTTTCATGAACACAGCCATTTTGTGTGAAATGTAGACCATTTAGCTGCAACAAAACATCTTGTACAATTGTGCAAATTTGCATATAAAATGTGACTAACAGATCAGTCTATCAGAGTGGCGGTAGCACTACTACTACTACTGATGCTAGCGACCTAGACTGAGGAATAAGCCTGGCTCATTGAGGGCGGCGAGGAGAGAGGATTGAGTATCTTAGTGGGAAGCTGTCCTCCACTGGGAGAGGGGCTACTTGCACCACACTGCTACCTCCAGCTATAGTGGTACAGGCTCAGCTTCAGCAGCAGCTGTCAAAACATGAGGGGGGCTAAGATGCGTAGGTGCAGCATGCATCACCACACCCTGCTAGGACCTGGTCTGCATGACAGGGACTTCATGGGGCTGGAAATCAGTTGCATCCCATGGAAAAACTAAAGGAGGTAAATTTCCTTTACCTGTGCTCTGTTGTGGCTGGTATATCCAGTCAATTGCTGCATATCCACAACGCCAGGCTGAGGAGCCAAAACACTATTTAAAAAAGTGGTGGCATGCCTCTTTGAAAATCCCACCCCAGTTCTGTTCAGTTTGTACGTTAATGATTCATACTGTAATCATAGACGATTAGCCATTTAATGAAGTTTCCCAATGATTCAAACTTATAGCCTAAGGAAGACATTAAAAACTACAGGAAGATTGGAATGAACCAGGTTGTGTGTCAGATGGAAGGTGCCTTTCAGTAGGAGAATGACACATTACTGCTCCCAGGAGTCAAAAACAGATTACAGGAGTTGTTCAGTACATTGAAGCTGTGTGGACAGTACTTGCCACTAGGCAGAATATTAGATCACATTAGAAAAGGGATAAATCACATGACACTGTGCGTTATAATGCCATTGTGCAAGTCACATGTTGGACCTCACATATATAATACACATTTTGTGGCACTACCTTACAAAGGGATGTAAATGAGCTGGGAAAACATACTGCACAGAACTACAGTATCAAGATGATTCAGTAACAAGGAGCATCATATTTTGGAGTGCCCAGTGCAACTGTGATTGATTGCCATAGCAAAAGATGTCTGAGGATGTTATGATTAAGGTGTTTTAAACCATGATAAATACACCAAACTGGACTTGTTTTAAACCATGATAAATACATCAAACTGGACTGGGTCTGCCTATGTACAAGAGGTGTGGAATACAGGCTTTCAAAAGCCATAATAACTGGTTAACCTGGTGTTTGAAGGTTGTCACGGCTTTTGAAAGTAGTCAAAATCTGATTGATAATGGGAGTCACTAGTAATCATATAAAATTATGTTTATTTGTCATATTTAGAAGCTGGGAAATACATTTCTATTTGCAGTGGTCCCAAGGGCAAGAGGCTGCAGATTATGGATATTACAATAACATATGTACAATTAAGCAATAAGGCATGACAAGGTGTGTGTTATCATGTATTAGATAATGGTGAAAGTAAAAGTCGCTACCTGATTGGCTCAAACACTACCACCAGGGCCATTATTTCTTAACAACGCCCACTCAAAACAAGTTCCAATTCAGGGTGCCTATTACTAACACTATCCTTGGGCACCCTGAATTTCGAAACCACGAGCCAACATGTTTTCCCCACTCACCACCTTTATGTAAAACAAACTGAAACCAACACGTGAAAGCAGCCATCGCTACCCGATTTACACTCTCGTTTCTTTCAAAAACACTCACTAAAACATCAATCTCATTTACTTATCTGAATCCTGCAGAATATTTTCCATTCTTGATCTTTTCTTTTTACTACCGCTCACTGCTGCTCTCCCCGTAGTCTGACCTCATCTGCTACCATCGCTGATCACCCTCATGTACAACCGAAAGCATACACCATTTTCAGCCGGTTGATCTTTTTTTTTAAATAATTTACCTCTCGGGAAGCAACATTCTCTCTTCTAATTACAGTGCTGCTCCAAACACCTAAAATAAAGAGCTCTCACATCTCTAAGTCACAGGAAACACAAAGCAAATAAGCAACCTCGTCAGACCACGTTACAAAAAGCAGCAGCGCCCTCGGTGAGTGATTCCAGCAAGACAGGGATTACTTTCCTATAAAAGAACCTTTTTATTTTTATGTATTTAAATACAGAAATATTTATTATCATACATATTTTCCAAAATTTACCACCTACACCATTATCTAAGTGTAATAATACCCTCAGGGTGGGCGTTATGGAATATAATGGACTTCCAGGGGCTATAAGGCCCTCCGTCTGTGGCGTCAGGCCTCATTACGCCCCTGGGCGGTCCGTTATAATCCCAATAACACCTACCCTGTTGGGTATTATTACTCATAATGTCACTCCTGGGGTGCGTTGAATCACGAGGCAAAGCTGAGTGCTTCCACCACACCAGAGTGTGATAATATATAACACACACCTTGGAGTGCCTTATTGCAATTATACAATGGCTCAATGTTATACAAAATAAAAATATTTAAAAAAGTTTTAGTATATTTTAGTGTAGCAATATTTCTCTGTTTCTTAAAGTAGCTCCAAACAATCATCAAAAATCAATACAGTGATGTTATTGTGTAATAACATCACTGTCTCAAGCTATACTGACCAATCAGATCCCTGGAAATGTTCTTGCCATTGTATAAGTAAGCATAATACAGTACTGCATCTATCATACAATAAGAGAGTTTCTTGGGTTCCATTTTGTAGTACCACAAACTACACTTTATACTAAAGTAATACATTTTCATTTATTTACAAATGCAGGATGTGATATTTCACCCAATGTGACAAAGGTGGGTACAGTGAGTTTCAGAGCAAGTGGCTGCAGATCATGGATATTATAATAACATATAAATTGAATTAAGCAAAAGACAATTTTTATCACACAATAAAGAAAATGTTCCTGTTGAAAACAAAAATTACATATTAAAAACATATAATTTCCATGAGGTCGAAGGTGAGTGAATAAGAAAACAATACACTTCAAGCCATTCATTCCCATAGTTCTACTACTATACCAACTGAAATATTGAAGTAACTGTTCATTGTTAATTACATATGTTTATTTTTTTAAATAAATGCAGAAGTTCCTCTTAAGACATAGTAAGGTATTAGAGCATCTGTGCTATGTGGAGAGACAGTCAGACGAGACTTAGAGGAAATCTGTACATTAAGACTGAAATTTTATAATTTAATTCTATCCTGACCATAATTATAGTTAATGGTTATTGAAAATTGCTTCATATTCAGACTGGGTAGTATTATTTCCTGGAATGTTACATACAGTTCTATCTATAACGCTGGCACCTAAACAGTTTCCATTCTGACAACAGTTGTTCGAGGGGTGTTAGAGGCATTGACATCATAGAGAGTGCCTGGATGTCCTCAGAATGAAACTGCTCAGACAGAATATGGAATGCTCAGAATAACCAAGGGCTGACTATCTCCCTGAGTGACTACAGAGTCTGGTTAAGAAATTTGCGTATTGAATTTCCAGCATGAAAGTACACTTTCCCATTAATGTAGAAATGCTTTCAATCTGCAAGCCTGTGTTTCTGTAGAGGTTCTTTTTCTAATTACTTGGTTACATTCTGGGCCTGATTTATATGGTTGATCCAGGCTTGTGGCAAGCTCTGTGTCAACTGCAATGTTTCTAGCAGCTGGCTAAACCCTTCAGATGCAACACAGACCAATTTGGAAGGATTGGCAGAGTTGCAACATTTGTCACACTACAGCAGCTTATTGCCAAAACTTTGGCGCAAACCCCATAAAATGTCTCCCTCAATGGTGCAAATGTAGACCGGGAGCTGCTCTAAAGTCTTGCATTTGGTGCAAGGGACTTGCATCAGAGTTTGTAGCTTGCTCACGTGCAAAATTATGAATGCTAATGCCTGCTGCAAGTTTCTCCTTGCATCTGACTCTCTGACACAAGTCTCTTGAATCGATCTACCCATTCTAAAATCATGCCCTCTGTTTTCTCCCAACTTTAATGACCTTTTAATAACTTCAGTGAATGTTTCTGATTTGCAGCACTGTTGATTAGACGCATTTTAGAAGTGTATGATATTGTCTATGTCTTTGTTAAGCTCTACCATTATTATCAAAGTGCACCTGTGTACTAATATAGAACACTGTGGTTGAAAGGGCCATACTATATATACTCACCTGTAGGTTGACCTAACATACAAGTCACTTACCATGTCAGTTTTAGCAGAATAATAGACATTATTTTACTGTCCAAACTGGATGGAGAAATGTGTTTATTTTTACCTATATCAGACACAGAATTTGTGTTTGTGGCCAGAGCTTGACACAGAATCAGGTTACACACTTGCAAAATGGTATACTATTGCAAACACCATGGATGGGTCCACCTCACAGATAAGTTGAGTCCACCTTCTTGGGGGCCTATTTCTAGCATCAACAACTAGAATTATATGAGTAGAAACAGTAAATTACATCATGCAGTTTAAAATGGAGCCTCATTCTAGTCAGTAAATCAAACACTACCTTTGTGTTAGAATATAATAGGAATGTGGAACCGATTAACAAGAGATGATAAAAGCAGACAGTGTAATGAGTTACAAGACTAGTCTGGACAGATAACAGAAGGGTGGCATTTCATGTTCTTGTTATTAAAATACTGGATAAAGCAAGTGAAACTGATGGACTGCTTTGTATTACATTTGTATTCAGCAGGTGCACTGCGCAATGACTAGTCAATGGAACCAACAACTGCTCAGGACGTAGAAGTTTACTATCAAGCCAAATGGGGACTGTGTGATGATGACTGGGATATAAGAGATGCTGATGTGGTTTGTAGGAGCTGGGCTGTGGCAATGTTCTACTGCCCTGTCTTTGCTTACTTTGGTCAAGGGCCAGGTCCCATCACTCTGGATGATGTTGCATGCACTGGGAATGAGACTCATCTTTCAAGCTGTCCTGCCAGTCCTCGACTGCAGCATAATTGTGTTCCTCTGAAGATGCAGGTGTTATTTGTCAAGGTATGTCTTTCTTTCTTTCCACTGGTTAATGACTTTCTAAAAGAAGTTGTACGCTGTCAGCTGACAGTAACAGCAAACAAAACAAATTCTGGTCATATCAAATATGGTTACTAATGCAATAGTATTGATATAGTGCAACAGGATGGGGTGTTACTGAACACAACTGAGACATTCAAGTGCATGTCACATAACCTCACTGTGCTTAACCCTCCTCCCAGTTGAAAGCTACCAACTGTCCTGATTTTCCCAGGACAGTCCTTTTTTAGGCAGCATGTCCCGTGTCCCCACAAATTTTGCTAAATGTCACTGTTCTCCTAGTTTTGCTTACTTGTCCTGTTTTTGTCCCTTTTTATTCTTTTTCTGACTGCTGATCCTCAGGTGGCAATTGTTGCAACACCACCATTTCACTGCTTGAGCTGGAGAGCAATTTGCAACCTTCTACCCTGTGCCTATGTTGCAGCATGAATGTGAAAATGCTTGGGTAGTCAGATGACAAGCAGGTCAGGGGAGCACCATAAAGTACGTTCCTTTCTATTAGATTTGACTAGGTAGTAGTGTGAGTAAGCATGTGTGGCTGTCTGTCTGTCAGCAGCTGAGGGAACTCCAGGCCGAGAAGAGACTGGCAGCAGTGAAATAAGGTACCTGAACCTGATCAACTGTAGGGGAGTGTGTGACAACAATCTGGTGTGGTGGTGGGAGTCACTGAAAGAGTTTGCTCAGCAAATTAGGTGAGTATGAGCTGGTTAGGACAGGACTGTCAGGAGGAGAAATGTACAAAGCTTGAATCTCTAAACATAACTTAAAGCAAGTTTGCTTCTGATTAATGAAGGTAGCACTCTTTATGAGCTATATTATTGAGCGCATCAATTTGAGTGACTCAATAATACTGCTTACACTGAGAGCAGTGGCCAAGATCTCTATATCCTGTAAAGTGAGCATAGCAAGGAGCTATACTTGCTAGTATAGGATATAGGATCTTCTGTGGCCAATTCCCGCCAAGTTGGCTACTTACTGTTGTGTGTACACCACCGCTTGCAATGCCAACAGACCCAGGTTTCATTCTGGTTTCCTACACAGGATTTAAAAAACCAAAAAAACAATAACTTGTCCCTCAGTATGCACTCCTTGGAGTAGATTATTTAGTCTGGTGGGGGGCATGGGGTATAGCCCTCCCCATATAAACATATTTGTTGTCTCTATGGATTTTATGTATTGTAGCGACAGTAGCTACAATATCAGGTGCCCTTTTGACGATGGGCTATTATGTAGTCACTTTATGTGATGAGCAGTCTTTCAGACTCGCCCTTATCATATAAAACCTTTTCTGTGTGTCATAATTCAAAACTTGTTGCAGCAGAATGATGTATTGTTTTAATCTTAATGTTTTATACTGCTGTTACTGTGTGGTGGCAAGGCCAGAGCAAGCAGAAAAATGTAATTGATCGACTGGGTGTGTTTAGCATTGTCTGCAGTGGTGCCCAGGGAGTGAGTGACATGGGGGCGTGGTCAAGGTGGACTCTGTCCCAGTTTAAGCCTCGAAAGTTAGTAGCTTTACCCTAGTTTAAACTGGAAGTGCACTCCAGTGCAGGATCATTTTCACAGTCAACAAGTAAGAAATAAAATTAATAGCAAGCAAAACTCCAGAAGGTTCTTTGTAGGAAAAAAAAATAAGAAAAAGGCATTACTTCATGCTCATCTGTATACAGCAGACTGCTGTCATGCACAGGATCCATCAAAGCCATTGAGCTCTCCAAGAAAAATAAAATATTATCTGTAAAAACTTATGAAATGACAAACAGTAATCAGATGGATTAAGCCATCTCATGGCATTTTAATTGAGCAGGAGAGGCCCACAGGTCATGAGGCCATGCACAAGTGGTACTGTAAGCATGTCTCTATATCTCAGTTCTCAGGAGGATCCTTCAGACTTGGATAACCCATCACCCAATGGGAATTGAAGACATTGCACAAGACCTGAAGATTCAAATCTTCAGATTTATGTCATTACTGTGAAAGCATAATCGCGATCAGCAGCCAGCAGGGCGAGTGTACATCTCCAAAATTAATTTTGGTGATATACACCCCAGTGCAAAAGAAAATAGTGCAGGGGACTTAGATTTTGAATGTTGATGCGGGGCTGCATCCCCCATAGAGGCTTCGACCCCGCACCCCATTAAAGATTCTTAACTCAGGGGGTGCAAAATCTGGAGAAAAATAATTTTGGGCTGGGTGCACAAAATGTAGGCACGTCCGTACCCATACCGAACTCAGAACCCTCGCAGCTTTAGGCTGCCACCCACCTACCCACCATGCTACAGGGCCAGCTTGGCAGTCCCACGCTAATTACAGCAGGCCAACCCTCCCTCCATTCCATCATGGTCACTCACCCCTGTGCCCATATACATATAGTGACCTTCTGTTGCTATATGTGCCCACCTCCCCATCTGGTCACCCTTCCTCAGCAGTAGCCCCATCGACATGCTGCGGACTGAGTCGCTGTTATTGTAAGTGTTCAATCACTGACGCCATGTCACAGGCTACCAAATCTTCACATTGCAAGAAACTGAATAATTCTAAATTGCCCAGTTGCAGAAAAACACTATAAAACAACATATTTTCTTTTAGTCTCTCTCCTTTTAGTACTCCATTCCATACATTTGTATGACTGCTTTAATTCACTGAAATTTCTTTTCATACCGGAGTGATGCAGAATCTAAGATTCATATAAGTATGAAGCCATGCTGAGAATCAGACAGTGATAAAAAACAAAATAGTTTGACTTTGATTGCTTTGCTTATTTGATTTGGACTTGGATGGTACCTCCAGAGTAAATAGGCTCATGAAGCAAGCTTTCCACCTGAGGTAACATAGAAACACAGAAGTTGACGGCAGATAAGGACTGCAAGGCCCATCCAGTCTGCCCATTTCTTTTCTACCTTATGAATGTGCCATCAGTCTTTACTCTGTCAATGGTCTATCTATTCATACTCATCTGTATTGCTCCCTTATGCCTATCCCATGCCTGTTTGAAGCCCTGCACTGTATTCATATCCACCACTTCCTGAGGGAGGCGGTTCCATGCATCCACCACCCTTTCTCTGAAAAAGAACTTCCTCACATTATCCCTTAATTGGCCTCCTTCTAATCTCATACTGTGTCCTCTTGTCCTGCTATTTTTCTTATATTGAAACATGTTAGACTCTTTCACCTTGTTAATGCCCTTTAGGTGTTTGAATGTTTTGATCCATATCACCTCTCCCTCCTTTGCTCTTGGGTATACATATTGAACACCGTTAATCTGTCCTCATATGTTTTCTGATGCAGTCCCTGCACCATTTTGGTTGCCCTTCTCTGGACTGCCTCAGTTTGGTTAATGTCCTTGTGAAGGTGTGGCCTCCAGTACTACATGCAGTACTTCAGATGGGACCTAACTAGTGTCTTGTAAAGAGGGATTATTATCTCCTTTACAACTTGTGATACCCCTACTAATACACCCCAACATCCCTAGCCTTACCTACTGCTTTAGAGGTCTGCTTGGATGATTTCAGGTTATCTGTGATGATGATGATGCCCAAGTCTCTTTCTTCCTTGTGACTGCCAGCAACTCCCAATCAGTGATAGATCTCTCTTTTTGGCACTTGCCCATCTCCATGGAGCAGGGCATGAGGCACTGATAGCAGGCAGGTGGGAGCCAAGACCATGAGTGACTGTTTTATTTTAAATAAATTACAGTAATTACAGTCAGGCGTCAACACTGTATATTTTGTTTTCTAACTGTTAGAGGCCTGTGCAACCTGTCTGCTTTAGAGAGATAATGAAATAAAATATATTTTGAACTCAAAACCTAAAAGAAGAGGGAATGATTTCTGTGCTGAGTTGAAAGTCTAGCACTGAGGTGAAGAGGGCTGTGAAGGCAGAGAAAATAATGGGGAGATAACAAGAAAACCTCAAGAGGAAAAAAAATAAAACAAAGCAGCACAGCTCTGTTTTCTACACGTAATTTTTTCTGTGATAGAGAGGAGGTTAGAGATCAGGAAGCATTGCAGTGGGGGCAAAAGGAGTATCACAGAAGGGGTATACTGTTAGAACGACAACTGAATTGTGTTGCTGCAATTAGGGCAACGCAACAAGAGTGACGATGATGGGTGATCTTGATTTTTGATTGCCCCTCAGTCATGCTGCTTTTGTGCTCAAACAGTTTCTGTCCCCTCCAGGGCATGTCCACCCTAGAGGAAGTTATATTTAGTAGTGGTGGGTGTGGAGGTGAAGCTTCCTCAAAAGCTGACTGAGTCCCAGGAATGTGCTTTGGCGCTGTAACTCCTGAGAGACACAGTGCCTGGCACTGTAATGCCATGTGGCATGTTGCCTGCACTGTAATCAGCATCGGCAATTTGTTTTTCACACTGATATGGGTGAACCTACAGAGGGTGGGAGTGGAAGGCTTAGTCCATAAAGTTGGGCAAAAGAGTAACGCTAGATGGCCCAATGGTGCTGGAAGTTGAGGCGCTGGTCACTACACCTCTTGCCATGCTGGCAACCCAGGTTCTGAATGAGCCCAGACCACTGGTGGTCAGCAGTGGTGATGGAGGATTGAGCATCCAAGGACTGCTCTCCTCTCCTCTCGGGGAAGGTTTGTAATCCCACTTGTTGATGGCCCTCTGGCAGCGACTAGAGGGCAGTACGGGTCAGGTGGCATGTACTAGTGTCTTTACATTGGTGGGGAGGATGGACAGGAGTAAACAGGTGAAAAGAGAGCTGGTGGGTTCCATGATGGCCCTGGATCCCTGTGCTGCCCCAGGATTCTGGATTGTGCTGTGGAAGGGAGAGATGGCTGGCACTGTTCTCGCTGGCCCTGCCATGGGGGCAAGATGCAGGGGAGCTACTGGGGTCGGCATGTGCAGGGACATGCACAGCCAGAGGATGAATCCCTCTGAGGAAGGGCCATAGCCTTCCACCAGGCACCGAGGCACAAAAATAAAATAATAAAAAAAAGAGTGATGCTGACTGCAGGTCCATTGCCAGAGAGAGCAAGGGAGAGGACCAGGAGACTGGAACAGTAAAACCCTCACCAGCACAACTGTTTTCTACAAGTGACATGTTTTCTGTGCTAGATAGGGAGGTTGGAGACCAGGAAGGACTGTGATGGGGCAAAAGGAGTGCCATGGGGGTGTGAGGCTCAATCTCTGTCCATAGGTGGCAGAAAGAGTGCCATTGATTGTGGGTCCATTGCATGGTGCCAGAGAGTGAGAGATTACAACATTGGCTTCTGAGACTGGCATATTGCAATAATAAATCCAAATAGTCACAAATCTCCACTTCTCCACAACTAGTTGAATCTAGAACCTGGATGTGTAACCATTTAAGGCAGATAAAACTGTTTATAATCCAAACTCTCAAATGCAGGATTCAAAAAATATCACTAGAAATTTTATTCCATAGGCTACCCTACAAGCTTTAGTATTCAAAACAAAACTTTGTAAAATAATCCACTTTGCTTGTTAAAAGATGTAAGACCACAATTTATAAGCATAGTCCAATCATATCTTGTAGCAGCTTGTTGAAATCTAAGTTTCACAATTTGTAAAACTGTAGCATTCACAACAGCAGTTTCAGTAGAATCCACTTTGCTTGTTCAAAATATAAGACCACAAAATTTCAAGTTCACTTCAGTCACTTTACATAAGGGAAGGAATCAAAGCAACAGAACAAAGGGTAAACAGGAGGAGAAGAAGCACTGTGGGTAAATTTGGAGACAGGCAATGGCACCATCAATTGCACAGGGTTGTATACAGACCCTGCTCAGGGAGGAAATGGACAAGGAAATGATAGAAAGTATACTTAGAATGGCAGAAAAGGAGATATTGCTGATGGGTGATCTGAATATGCCAGATGTTAACTGGAGTGCAGTTGCAGCAGCCACTTTGAAGAGTGGGGTTATTCTAGATGCCCTACAGGGCATGCCTTAGACAACTAGTATTGGAGCCCACTCGAGGGAGCAATCTTAGACCTGGTTATCTCAAATGGAGATGGAGAGGATCACAGATGTAGTAGAAGTGTAGCCATTTGGGAACCAGCGACCATCGAACAGTATGGTTCACAATAAACACAGCAATAGAGTCAAGCCATACAAAGGCAAAAGTACTGGACTTTAGGAGGGCTGACTTTGCCAAAATGGGTGAGTGCCTAAGGAACGCACTAGCAAATGGGCAGGAAGGAGGGTGGAAGAACAATGGGGAATAATAAAACTGCCATCACAGAGGTAACAAGCCTTTGTGTGAAGCAAATAAACAAAACAAAACGATGTAAGAAACCACTATGGTTCTCAAAGGAAGTGGCAGTGAAGGTTCAAGAGAAAAGAAAGCATTCAGGAAGTACAAGGAATCACAGAAGAAGCAGGACAGAGAACTGTATCAGTTAAAGAAAAAGGAAGCTGGGAAGGCAGTCAGAACAGCAAAGGCCCAAACCGAGGAAAAGATAGCCAACTCAGTTAAGAAGGGGATAAAACCTTTATAGGTACATCAGGGAGCAAAGGAAGACCAAGGGAGGGATAGTGAGGCTTAATAAAGGGAGGGAGGGTGGGCAGAGGGTAACTGTGAAAAGGCAGAGATACTAAACAAATATTTTTGCTCAGTATTTACAAATGAAGAGGGGAGGTGCCTAAAACAAACAGTAGAAACACTCCAGATACAGAAGTTGATATCAGCCCATTTATAGAAGAAAGGGTAATGGAAAGAACTCTTTAAAACTGAAGGTGGACAAAGCAATGGGGCCTGAGGAGTTCATCCCAGAATTCTAAAAGAACTAAGGGTAGAACTAGTGACACCACTGACTACCCTCTTTAACAAATCATGGGAGGATGGGGTGGTACCCGAGGACTGGAGAAGGGCAGATGTGATTCTCCTTCACAAAGTGGATGCAAGGCAGAAGCAGGAAACTACAGACCTGTTAGTTTAACCTCAGTGATAGAAAATGATGGAATCACTTCTGAAGGAAATAATTGTCGAGTATCTAGAGGCCAGAGGGCACAAGACCCAAGGCAGCATGGATTCACAGCAGGAAGGTCATGCCAGATGAATCTGATGATTTCTTTGATTGGGTGACCAAAGTAGTAGATCAGGAGGGCTGTGGACATGGCCTACCTAGACTTTAGCAAGGCATTTGACACAGTCCCACACAAAACATTAATATACAAGTTAGCCAGCCTGGGAATGGGACCCAAGATGACAGCCTGGGTAAAGAATTGGCTGGAGAATAGGACACAGAGAGTAATAGTAAATGGAGTCCACTCTGAAGAAGGGGGTTACTAGTGGGGTACCACAGGGTTCAGTATTAGATCGGTCCTCTTCAATGTCTTTATAAGTGACATTGCAGAGGACTGAAGGAAAAGTATGTCTCTTTGCAGATGACACAAAGATCTGCAACAGAGTTGATGCACAAGGTGGGTGGAAAGGATGAGAAGGACTTGGCAAGGTTAGAGGAATGGTCAAATGTATGGCAACTTAGATTCAATGCTAAGAAGTGCAAGGTAATGCACCTGGAAACAAAACCCAGGGAAGAGTACACAATGGGGGTGAGATACTAACAACAACAAAAATGAGAGGACCTTGGGGTAGTCGTATCAGATGACCTAAAAGTGGGCAAGCAATGTGAGAGGACAGCAAGGAGGGCTGGGGGATACTGGGATGCATAGGGAGAGGCATCACCAGTAGAAACCAGGAAGTTATTATCCTCTGTACAGACAGCTGGTGAGACCCCATCTGGAGTACCGTGCAGTTCTGGAGACCCAATCTCCGCAAAGACATAGACAGAATGGAAGCTGTCCAGAGGAGGGCAACTAAAATGGTGCAGGGTCTGCACCAGAAGACATATGAAGAGAGACTTAAGGAGCTTAATATCTATAGCCTCGAGGAAAGGAGGGAGAGGGGACATGATAGAAACTTTCAAGTACCTCAATGGAATCAACAAAGTCCAAGAGGGTAGCATCTTTCAAAAAGTGTGCAAGAACAAGAGGGCACTATTTGAAGATGGGGGGCAGCTCAGAGGTAATTTAAGGAAGTATTTTTCACAGAGAGGGTTGTGGATGCATGGAATGGCCTTCTGGAGGAGATTGTGGGGTCAAAAACAGTGGTGGAATTCAAGCATGCATGGGACAGTCATAAGGCAATTCTAGGGGTGGGGTAGGAAGAAGTAGGCTGCTGGTTAACTAGGGATCTGCAGCTTATCCAGTAGGTAGGAAATGGCAGACTGGGTTGGCCAAGCGGTCCTTATCTGTCATTAAATTGTATGTTTCTATGTTTCTATGATTCATAGTAGCTTGCTGTAATATGAACTTCACAATTTGTTAAAATCTTTGCAAATGAGCTGAGGGTGTTACAATATGCAGAAGTGTAAAGTGCTTCTGTGCAAACAGTATTTAGACAGATTGTGTATGACTATCACTTGTTAATTAAATATGAAAGAACTTATGATACATCCAGCGTCAAAACTAAAGTGTATCGCTGAGGGTTGAGGTGCTGGATGCCACACCTCACTCCACGCTGGCAACCCAGGTTCGAAACAGACTTGGGCTGCTGAGAGTTGGCAGGGTAGAGAGGGATTGAGCACCCAGAGGTGGTTCTCCCTCCTGAGGAGGGTTCTGTGCTAGTCCAGCTGCTATACTGCCATCTCCCAGGTGAACCTGGGCTTGGCAGTGCAGTCGAGGACAAGCAATGGGAGTGGCAGACATCAGCTGAGAGTCCTGAGAGGAGGTCATCTCGACACATCTCCCAATTGGCTCTCCTCAAGCTTTGGTGACTTGGGGCACCATAACACAGAAAAATGGACTCCATCACTCCTAGGTGATGACCCTCCAGAAGCCAACAGCACGTCCTCCAGTTGTCATCAGAGGGAGACTCCACTGGCGCCAACTGCTCTTCCATGGTTCAAGGAAGGTAAGATGAAGCCTTCCTCACCCTGACCCACAGGGTTATCTGGGGTATTATGTCTCGAGTGACTGGTCACACTTTAGAGGCAGACTTCTGGGGCAATAAGGGTGATGCTGAGAGGTATGAGGGATCGAATGAGTGGAGGATGGAGATAGTGAGGCTGATAAACAGAAAGATAGATAAAAAAACAAAAAACTAAAGTGTATGTTGCCAGCAAAACTGTAGAGCTTTAATAAAAGTTAGAGACAACTGCTTTTAGATTGGGGGGTAGGTTGAGGCTTCTTCAGAGTAAACATCTGATTACTATTACCCTCAGAGTCCTGTTGTCCAGCCAATTTTGGCCTTGCTAAAATGTGGCTGGACAAAAGATACTGAGGGTTATAGTAAACGGAGTTTACTCTGAAGAAGCTTATACCACCCTCGAAGAAGGGTTACTAGTGAGTACCACAGGTTCAGTACTGGGACTGATCCTCTTTAATGTCTTTATAAGTGACACTGCAGAGGGACTGGAAGGAAAAGTATGTCTCTTTGCAGATAACACAAAGATCTGCAACAGGGTTGATACAGAAGGTGGGGTGGAGAGGATGTAAAGGGACTTGCTGCAGTTGGAGGAATGGTCAAATACATGGCAGCTTAGATTCAATGCAAAGAAGTGCAAATAATGCACCTGGGAAACAAAAATCCAGGGAAGAGTACATAATAGGAGGTGAGATAATAACAACAACAGAAATGGAGAGAGACCTTGGGGTAGTCATATCAGATGACCTTAAGGTGGGCAATCAATGTGAGAAGGCAGTAAGGAGGGCTGGTGGGATACTGGGATGCTTAGGGAGGCATCACCAGTAGAAAACAGGAGGTTGTTATCCTCTGTACAGACAGTTGGTGAGACCTCTGGAGTTCTGTGTCCAGTTCTGGAGACCCCACCTCCACTAAGGACAGACAGGATGGAGGCTGTCCAGAGGAGGGCAACTAAAATGGTGCAGGGTCTGCACCAGAAGACTAATGAAGCGTAGATTAAAGAAGCTTAATATGTATACACACGAGGAGAGGAGGAGAGGGGGGACATGATAGAAACTTTCAAGTACATCAAGGAATCAACAGAGTCCAGGATGGTAGCATCTTTCAGAAAAAGAGATGCGCAAGAACAAGAGGGCACAATTTGAAGATAGAGGGGATGGCTCAAAGGTAATGTGAGGAAGAATTTTTCACAGATAGAGTTGTGGATACATGGAACAGCCTTCCTGATGAGGTAGTGGACTCAAAACAGTGGGGAATTAAAGAATGCATGGGAGAGACATAAGGGGGTTGGAGGAAGTAGGCTGTTGGTTAACTAGGATCTGCAGCCTAAGCATTAGGTAGGGAAGTGGGCAGACTAGGTAGGCCAAGCGGTTCTTATCTGCTGCCAAATTCTATGTTTCTATGTGATGGCTCAAACCACATTAAAATAAAACTTAATGCCAACTCAGATTCTTAGAGGGTGTGCCTCCTGAAGATATCAAATCTGTATCCACAAACCTGGGAACAAATCTGACACACAGATTATAAAACAAAGCCCTGGTCATATAACAGTCCTTTTAGAGAAAGGTTGAGGATGTGTTGCAGGCTGCAGCCGCAATCTACCCACTTATGTAACATGAATGCTGTGGTCATATAACAATCCTTGAAAATGACTTGGTCTGAATAAAATACGGCTGTCAGAATCGCCTAAATGAACTTCTCCAATAACCCTTAAAGCCCAAGAAGCTAAAATAAAGCAAAAGATGCTGAAGATGGTGACCACGTTGGGCCAGGAAGTTCACACTAGTCTAGTACAGTAGTTTAGTTATTGGTGTTTTATTTATTGTTTTTCATTCTTTATTTTTTCAAGCATTTATCTGCTGGATCTGAATCAGCTGTAGTGCATCATTGAGTTGCGGTTGTTTTCAACTTTACCTGGCCACAACTCGGATGCTAACTATTGCTGTGGTGAACTGTGGTAGGCTCGCCACATGACTGTTCTCTTTGAGAAGCCTTGTAACGGGAGAATAATGGAACTTTACTGCTATGGTCGTAGCTGCCTGGAGTCTCCTTCGATTGTTGGAGGTTTGAAAATGGAACAGTAGGAGTAACTAGGATTGGTGGTGAGGCAACTGTATTGCTGGATTTGCTGGCTGCCCTTGGTGGAATGCTATATTACTGGTGCTGCAGGAGCTAGGATCTGTACTTTGTGGAGCCATCCAGAAGAAAGAGTGGTGGCTTATTAGCAGGGCCAGCCAGCTTTGGGGAGGCATCTGACCTGGGAATTTCCTCATGGGAATTGAGGGCACCAGCCAGAGGGAGGGTGCAAATCTCTTCTCCTGTAGCAACTGTGGACTTTCCAGCTTAGGTTGGAAGGCTCCAGTGGGCTAAGTGGGGTGTTTCCTTTGATCATGGTGCTTGTCCTGGGCTGAGTTTGGTGCCTGGTCATCTCAGCATTGTTTGAGGTGGCCTTTTCATTGGACTGGCTACTTGAGGATCTCCTGCATGAAGAAAAGCTTCCATGGTGTGCCTTCCTGTTATCTTTTTGGTTTTAGAAGATTTTCTGCAGGTACTGCAACTATACATTATTATGCTGGGAGGCAGTGAGAGAGCCTCGTTATAAACTTAATCTATACAGAATTGTGACTGTGGCAGTGAAAGCCACATTTCTCTGGACATATTGATGGGAAGAGGGGCTGGTGAAAGCTTCCCTCTCCTTTTCAAATTGCTGGAAGGACTAGCGAACCCTTATGAACAACATTATATTTAAGTTAAGAAGACGTAGGACAGCTGAATAATCTGCTAAACAATAATTTAAAGATTTAAAATGGCACTTCAGCTGCTTTGGTGGATAACTATTTGTGTTAACTGTATTGTTTTGGGTTGTTTTGGGGATTTTAGAGGGTAATTGTTAAACAGTTAAGGATTAAAAGATTTGGGGGTGGGATTTATATCTGATTTGATAATTGTTAGTGTGAGTTTTCATGAATATCTGATTTGAATGTTGCTGGTTTTATTGTTTTGTAGAATGTGCCAGGAGGTATAAAGATGGTCAGGCACTATTCCCCACTAGGCTCAGGGAACTGCATCCTTTTGAGTGTCCCTTTTATCATCTGAGACTTATGTAAGGTGTCGAGCCTTAGGGATATTTAGGCAGTGTAGGGAAGGTGGAGAATGGACATTGCAGGGAAGGGAAAGGGAGGGCAGATTGAGGTTGTGGGGACCAGAGGTACCCTGGGGAAAATGGAGCCAGGACAGAGGTATCCCTGTCTTGTGCCTATACCCAAGGCCTCCACAGTAAGTGGGCAGGAGCCGAGGTCTTCTCAACAACCCATCTTACCTGGGCGGTGTTATGTAATGCCAGAACTATTAAGAACAAGACAGTTATTATGTATTTATTTATTAAAATTGATAACTGGGAAAGGCACACTGAGCGAAGCTCGTTTGCAGGTGTGACCCAGGTACAGAGCGTACACAGAAATGAGAAGAGTTACACAAAGTAATTCCAAAAACACAGTATACACAACCATATTTCATACAGTACATGAAATTTTACATTCACAATAAAGTAAGCCCTGGACATAATTGCTCCTGTTCGTGTTTGACCTCTCACTCTTTGCCCAAGGAACCCTTGGTTTGATGGTTCTTTGAAGAAGCTGAGGTGAGTTGATTGAAGGATGAAGAGACCGGTGGAAGTCTGGCCTGGATGCTGACAGGCTTAGATTGATGAAACATTACAGGGCTATACATTATAGCTGATCTTGTTGCAACAACAGATCTGGCATGCATCACTGAGACCCGGCTGGATGGAAATGCAGGTGCTGTATTGGCCTCAGCTGTTCGGACGGGTTCTCAGTGATACATCATCAGGTTGGATTGTAGGCGGGGGTGTAGTCATTATATTTAAGATGGAACTGGACCTTGTGGATGTGCCAGTATGGCCCACCAGATCCTTCAAGTGTATCCTGGGAGAGGGTGTAGGCTGCAGGATGCTCCTCATCTACCATCCACCAGGTGATGGTGGAGAATTCCTGCAGGAGATAGCGGACTTCATTGTCGACATGGTACTGGGGTCACCCAGATGGATAGTTCTGGGGACTTCAATGCCTGGGTTGACAATGAACTCTCACTAATTTTTCAAAATCTCCTTCAGCTAATGACTATGCTGGGCCTTTCACAGGTGGTTACCTCCCTACTCCTACAGGGGGTCACTCATTGAATCTGGTGTTTCTCCTGGGGACTGAGATCACTGATTTGGGGAGGAACCAGTCAGTAGGTCTGACCATCACACCATAAGGTTCAGTTTTGGGTTTCCCTCTAATGGGTCTGCCCTGTGGAGATGGTCCAGTACCGACCTTTAAGGGAGTTACCCATTATGACCTATCAGCAGTGATGGACCTATCGGGATTGTTGGGTGAATGCATGAATCTGGGACTCTTGTACTGGCCTATAATAGGGTGGTGGAGATGCCCTGGACATAGTGCTCCTGTTCGTGTTTGACCTCTCACTCTTTGCCCAAAGAACCCTTGATTTGATGGTTCTTTGAAGGAGTTGAGGCAAGTTGGTCGAGGATGGAGAGCATGGTGGAAGTCTGGCCTGGATCCTGACAGACCTAGAATGATGAAACATTACAGGGCTATCAATCAGAAATCACCCATAAGAAGGCAGAATTCCTGTCAGGAGATTTCTGCTGTGCAGAATCGATCGGCTCAGATCTTTCTGACTGTTGACAGATTGTGCAATCCAGTCTCTCTTCAGCCCAGAGGAGGCTTTTCTCAGGTTAAATGTGAGGATTTGCTCAATTCTTCCCAGATAAGGTTGTAAGCATCAGGTCTGGTATTGGCCCAGCTCTGCCTATGATTATTGCGGAGGTCGATAGGAGGTGACAAGCACTCAGTCTATTTGGATGGACTTCAGCTGGCCGTAATTCAGGGACATTGTGAAGATCATCCAGACTTAAGCCAAACCAGTTGTAGTTTGAATCTGGGTCATACACCCTTATTAGTGGATTGTGTAGACATTATCTGCCCAATCCTAGTTGAAATGTCTGGAGTTCCTGGGAGGGGTCTTTCCTGATCCCTCAAGGAGGCAGTCATATGACCACTCCTTAAAACCCTCCTTAAATCCAGACTGTCTAGCTAACTACCAACCTGTCTCTAACCTGCTGTTTGTTGGCAAGGTTATTGAGAAGGTGAAGGCGCGCAACTGGACAATTACCTTGTGACCCACAATGTCTATGGATGCTCTCCAGTCCAGATTTGGGAAGAGACACAGCACCAAGCTGCACTTGTCCGAGTATTGAATGATCTCCTAATGGTAAGAAATCGAAAGGCTTGTATCATCTTGATCCTTCTTGATCTCTCTGTAGCATTTGACACTGTGGACCATGGTGTGGTGTTGGAGTGCTTGCAGCTTCATTGTGGGCTGTCTGGTACAGTCTTCGAATGGTTTTAATCATTCCTCGTGGACAGGTCTCAGAGGGTGTTCTCCGAATTTATTCCTCTGGCACTCTCCCTCGTCCTGTGGGTGCCACAGAGGGCTCCATTTTGCACCCATGCTGTGTTGCAGTGTATATGCTGCTATTGGGAGATATCATCAGGTGATATGGTTTGAGTTTTCACTGCTATGCAGATGATACTCAACTGTATATGTCCTTTCTACCTGGAGAGGTTGATGCAGTCTCTGTGCTAAACAACTGTCTTGTCAAGATCAGGGACTGGCTGAGCACCGCTGGCTGAGACTGAATCTGGATAAGACTGAAGTGTTGGTAGTGGACCCAGGTCATCCAGGGGTAGGTTTGGGGACTGGACAGCCATCAGGCTTATGGATTAATGGTGTTCAGCTCACTACCTCCAGACCGGGTGCATAACCTGGGCATTATTTTTGATGATGGCTTCACCCTGAAATCTCAGGTATCAGCCACGGTTAAAGCCCCATTTACCATCTGAGGAATATTGCCGGGTGAAACACTTGATTCCTCCGGATGACCTTCAAACATTGGACCGGCCTTTATCACCATCCACCTTGACTACTGCAATGCCCTCTACCTAGGGCTTGCAGGTCGATATCTGCCACTTGCAGCTAGTGCAGAATGTCATGCGCCAGGCTTCTGACTGGGACATTGAGGGCCAGTCACATTACACCTGTGCTGCTCAAAATGCACTGGCTGCCTGTTCAGTGGTGGATCACCTTAAGGTTGACTTGCTAACCTTTCAAGCCCTACACGAGCAGGGTCCCAGCTACCTGCAAGACCTCCTGACCCCCTACTGCCCTCCATCCTCTCCAATCCACCGATGAGGGATTGCTAAATTCTCAGGGTTCGTTTAAGAACATTTGGAGCATGTGCTTTTTCTTTCAAGGCACCTACCTGTGGAATTCTTTACCTCATCGGTTAAGAGAATGCCTGACCGCCAATAGATTTAAAAGTGACTTAAAACACATTTGTTCAACTTCACTTTCTTGGAATAAATTTTACTTATTGGTATATATATTATTTTAGATCAAGTTTTTATGCTGTAATTTTTTATTTATTTTATTTATTTTATTTAAACAGCAGTTTGAAAACCTTTGAGCCATAGGCTCATTTACAAAGGTACATTGTCACAGTAAGACAAACCAAAATACACAGTATAGCAGTACAACACATAAGTATAACAGTAAATTAAGACATAGATACAAACAAGCTGGTACAGGTAGGATGGATGCAAACAATACCAGAGTTATGTCGTCCTTAGCAGCTTAGTAATAAGCTTTGTCATAAGTATTGAGTATGGCTTTGACTAGTGACAGTTACAGCATCAGGTGTTAATAAGGTGGTTATGTAAGAAATTTTGAAGCACAATATAGTTGGAGCTTGAGGAGATGGAGGGGCAGTGTGTTGAACCAGGAGGGGCCCTAAAGCTGAAGGCTCTTGGCCGTGAGAGGTCCTAGCTCTAGGGATAACAAGAGAGGTTTTCCCAGAGGTCCGAGTATGAACTAGTGGGACAGAGCGCGATGGTGGTGGTAAATCCTGGTGGGGAAAGCCAAGGAGGATCTTTTTGTAAGGGTACAGGTAAGATATTTGAGGTGCTCATCGAGATCAAGTACCAGCTTTAGCATACAGTAGACAGGTGTGTGTCATCCTAGGTGCTCCAGTAATTAACCTGCAGGCCTTATTCAGAGTAGTCAGAATTTGTAGTGCGGTCTGATCAGCAGCACCATACACCCGGCAGTCCATAGTCCACTAGGGACAGGATAGGAGGTGACTGCAAGTCGAAGAGCCTCCGGGGAGGCAGTGTTTATACCGATGTAAGATGCCCAATCGGATATTAGTGGCAGTGGCTAGGGCAGCGATGTGTCCATGGAAGGAGAGGAGGGTCAAAATGGATCCCTAGGTATTTATAGGAGCAAACTTGTTCGAGTGGGAATGAGGACCCAGAGTGAATGAGGAGTTTGAAGTTTTGTATTTTAACTGTGCAGCACCTTGGTTCTGAAAGGCACTATATAAATAAAGTTTAATTGATTGATTGATTGAACTTAACTGTGACCAAGGGCAGTATTCTTTCTGGCTGTCAAATGACAAGAAATGTATCTGGAGAAGAGAGTCTGCTGGATGTCATCAATGCTTTCTTAAGGAAGTGAAGCAGATAGCAAAGATGGTCAAAATCCATGCTGGAACCAGCTCTTGGGCTAAAAGGAAAATGCTAAGATGCTTACATACAAAATGGATGAACTACTGTATGGTTCATTTTGGGGTTGCATCCCTCAAGATTCCTCTTGCTGACCACATTTGCTGGGAGGGGCAGTTTATGTCTCCCTTTGTCATTCTGCCTCCCTCTTGGCTAATATAAATGTTAGCCAATGTAGCATTTAAACTGTTCACTGAGGACCACAGTTCCTCTCCTGGATGGATGCAGGCCATCAACTCATACAGAACCTTATCCTCCAGGTGGAGCCCTGGTCCCCAGTCCCCAGTGAAGTCAAAACCCTCCTCTCTGCAGCATTCCTTCAACTATGCATTGAAGTTCCTGGTATGGAGAATCCTACCTCCCCCAAAAATTGTAAACAGATAGCATTTCCAAGAAGGTCACAGATCTTGCCATCTGCTTAAGATCCTTCCCAATTCCCTGAACTCCTTCTAAACAATTGCTGGCCCATACCTAGCCAGGTCATTAGTCCCTGGATGGACAATGATGTCTGCATTCCTCTTCCTGCTGCTTCAGTGATCCTTTGGATCTTCTTTCCATCCTGTGAGCTGTGGCCCTGGAAAGACACTGAACCTCCTTTTCTCATCCTTACCTGTCACCAGATCTATCCCCTCACTACGAAGTCCCCACAGGATTTGCTTCCACATTCCACTACCACCCCCTTGGGGTCTCCACTATAGGTGGACCCACATCCACCTGGTCACCACCTTGGGTTCCTCTGTGAGAGTGGGTTCCTCTGTGGGATGTTCCTGCTCTGCCAGTGTGGCCTATGAGTTTTGCAGTGGAACCGGGGTGGGATATGCCTACACTATTCCACTCTAACTCTCCCCAAGCCCACTGTTTTCAGCTGCTCCTCCTTCTGGGCAACTGCTGAGGTACAGGTGGTGGACTAGGTGGTCTCTGGGTGGTGAGAAGGTCCTCAGAACCCAAGCCAACTTGGCTTTGAGTCCGGCAACCTCCTCCTCAGCCCAGAGATGCGAAAGACAGAAAGGGCAGCAATGCAGCCTCCAGAAAGTCTCCTGAAGACTGCTGCCCCACAGCCACTGCATTGCATCCTTCCCATCATCCTATCCTACCCTACCTGCTTTCTCTGTTATTTAACCCTTTGAATTCTCTTTATTACCCTCCCTATATAAGGAGTTTCAACGACCTCTAGGTTTTATAAGTTTTGAACCTCTAGTGTAGCTTAGACCTGTAAAGGTATAGATAAGAGAAGTTAATGTGGGTTTGAGTAGCAACTGCAGATTTTAAACTGCAGAGAAAGAGTATACCTTTTATCTCTGGGAGGAACAAACATACAGCAGCAGGATTTTTTCTACATTTTAAACATCTATAGTGTAAAGGGCATTATAAGACCAATTAATTAATCATGAGGATTCCTCAGTCTCTGAATAGCTACTGGATTGCTCACTTATGGTCTATGAACGATCAATCCAGCTGCCAACAAAGATGAGAGGCTGCCTCACAGTGATGCAGGTATCCACACACCAGGATCACAATTATTAATTCATCTGTTAGCAGTTTTGAGACCCAATGGTGTCACAGCAGAAACCACACCATCGTAAAAGTCATTACCTCAGAGAAAGTAAAAGTGATTTAAAAAAAGTCACTACTGACAATAAAGCTTAGCCATGGCCACACTCATTTTTGACTTGATTGGGGTAGCACTTGTACTTCTGCACCTGTGACCATGTAATGTGCAGACATACTAAGATCATTCACCCACCCAAAGAAACAAAATAGCAATAAGTATGTTTTTACTATAATTTTGGTATTCAAAGTCTGTATTAGCCCTATAGGAATAACAACCTCACTGACATTCATTTCTTGGAGACTAATGACCTGGTCGTGGCCTTAACTGTACCTTGATCCACCCAACCTCCCCTGATCACTGAACCCCAGGAAAGGACTGCCAGTTGGGCCATTGTTGCTTAATTCTCCCACATTTGAAAGTTTCTGGAGCCTAGGATGCTTGGAAAGGTGGCTCTTAGCCCTGAAAGGAGAGGTGTGGTAGTATGAATGAGAAGAAACTAGTCCAGTATTTGTCACCATAGGAAGGTAGAATGGAACAGCAGAGGAAGGTGCTTACACACTCATAGGAACATGGATAAACCTTAATTGTATATGCTGGTGTTCCTCTTTCTAATGGAGTCTCTCCTCATTCATAATTTATAGAAGTTGCAAAAAACTTCATTAATGCTCCAGTTAGGTCAAAATGACAACGTTGGTAAATGAGGCATTAGGGTTTCCAACCTTAACACCTCCCTCCCAAACCAGGCAGCACAACAGGTGTAGGGTGAACTTTGGGATTCTCAAGCCTAACACTCACCCTATTCCATCTATAAATAAGGTCAGATGTGTAGACTGTATGTAGAATGGGGTGAGCATTGGGTCTGAGAACCCCAGGCACACCCCACACCTACTGTGCTGCCTGGTTGGGGGTGGGGTGTTAGGGTTGGAAAACCCTAATGCCTCATTTCCCAACTTTGTTGCTTTGACCCTAACTGAGCACATAAAGTGTTTTGCAACTTATTTATTACTTTCTTTCCATGCATTTTATGGTTAATAATGCCTGTTTGACAACACTTTCATCAACCCGGCAGCACAGCTCACGAGTTTATGTCGACCCAAGCTGGTTGACATAAAAATCAATGGTCTCCCAGTATATTTTTCTATTGGGGCTCTACCCTGCACCACCTGTGCTTATTATAATTAACTCCAAATCAAAGTTGATTCAGAGAGGGTACAGGACCAGGAGATAGTGTGCCCATGTCTCAGGTGCACCAACACAGCAACCTGTCAGTGAACTGTCAATTTTGTGACAGCGAGGTAAGTCGCTGTGCTGGTGTCACTATCAGGGAGATATACCACATTTTGCTATGGGAGCATAGGCTTCTTCAGACCCTGATCTCCCAGGTATACATTTTTATTTTTGAGATAGTGTAATTGTATCTTTATTTTACTGTTTGAGCTGCAGGGTCCTTTAGACCCTGCACTCATATATGTTGCTATGGGAGCACAGGGTCTTCTCCAGGCATACATTTCCTTACTTTTCGAGATAGTATAACTGTATCCTTATTTATATATATAATATTTAAAGTATTCTTGAATATTTTCCATATGTGTATCGGTGGGTGGTGCCACTAGGCACCAAACACCAAAGGTGAGGTAAAAGTATTATAAATTTATATAAAGAATGCATTTATTAATGTTCTTATTTACACAAGTCTCTATAGGGATTGATGATTTCAGTTTATTTGAACCACTGTACAGATGATTGCTCATTATAGCAGACTGAGATACTATATATAGTAAGCTTCAAGACATCAATGCATTAAACTGTCATTCAGATAATAGCGACAATACTGTTCTTTTTACAAATGAATACACACCCTACCCCACCACATTTAGATAAAGACATCCCTTTATCATACATTTGCAGTTGTAAACTGCAGAAAAGCCTAAAGGTTATACTAATGAGCTGTGAATGAGTGTGGTACTTCCAGCAGACATGGGTTTGATTCCTAGAATCTCTACTGTGTGACTCTGAGCAAGTCACTGAACCTCCACAGTGCTACAGGGTCAGCCCTGAAAACAGGCACTTGAGCCTGAGTGTTCATTCCGGTGACTAGAGATGCAGCAGATTTAAATTCCGTGACGAAAGTGCCCAGCTGAAGTGGGCCCTTCATGTTGGCACTTCGCTATTCAGAGTGCCCCATAGGAAAGTCTCACTTCACCTTGTTATTATTACTTTGTGTTGTCATTTCACCTTAAATGTGAAGTAAGGCAGAGTTATAACAATATTAGGCACTCCACCCACACAGTAACCAGAATTAATGTGCATCCCCAAAGTGCTACTGTCTTGTGTCCAGAAAACTCCCCAGTGCTGACAAAGTGAAATGAGAGCATAACAAGAAATGCAAAGTCTCCAAGAATTAATGGCACTCAGTAATGCGCACAGTGGTCACACACAGAGTCACCAGAATTAATGTGAATCTCCAAAATGCTACTGTCTTGTATCCAGAAAATTCTACAGTGCTTGAAATGCTACTGTCTTGTGTCCAGAAAAATTCCCAGTGCTGACAAAGTGAAATGAGAGTAAAAAAATGCAGTCTCCCAGAATTAATGGTGCACTTCAAATGCACAGACAGATTAAGATTGCGCTGCACACTCAAGGGTTGCATACCTAAAAGGCACAACAACACCTAACCAGTGCTCACAAGTCACAAATCCAATCGGAAAGGAATACATTTTGCCAGTTGGGGATTAGTGCACAGCAGTAACAATCCACTACCAGTAAAGATACCACAAAGCAGTATAAAAATTTGTGCAGGTGCAGTGGATAGCAGGTTCACACTGCTGCAATTACTCTGTGGCACAATAAAGGTGTCTGATTTAATGTCACGCATCGCACGCATACTGACACACTACTGCAAGTGATGTGTAGCAAATTGAAAATCTTTAGTAATATGACCAAATGTTTTAAACAGACAAATTATACACTGCTGCACCACAACAATCAGCAAAAAAATGGCAAGAATTACTGAAAATATTACTGTGTGTACATTAACACAGTTATACAAGAAAATATAACCAAAACCAAAAGACTGCCTTTTTCTCCCAGTTAGCATATCTACACCACAAATGTGCCCCTCCCCAAAAGTACACTTCACAGTACACTAGGGGCTCCTCAAGTCAGGTAAGCTTACCAGACCTGACGGGACAGCTCCATGTCGCCTCCATGGCCCGAGGCTTGCCGCCACCCCTGATTGGACCTGGCTTTACGCCTTTGACTTGGATTGTTCTGCCTCGCTAACGATGCTTCTGGCCCTGCGCCCATTGAAAAGCACTGCCAAAAGCCACATTTTACACCTGCCCCCCACCCTCCTACCTTAATTAAATAGTCCTAAATCCTCCACTTCATCTAGCCCCACCTACCCCTTCTAGCTATTGGTCCCTCCTCAATCTGCCACTCCACAACCATTCGTACTCCTGTTTGACCCTTTTCCTCTCTCTCTCTCTCTCTCTCTCTCTCTTTCTCTCTCTCCTTCCTCCCTCCCTGTGACCCTTTCTTTACTTTCCATCCCTCGTGTGTCCTCCTCCCTGCTGTTCTGTTGCTCTCCCACTATGGCAGTGACTCTGCCCTTTTATCTCCTTGCAATGTTTGTTCAGATTCTTTTTCTCCTATCACTCCCCACACTCTGCTACCTCCCGGGACCTGCTACCCGCCACCTCCACCCCATTTCCAGCTTGACACTATCCACTACCCCACAGGCACCATCTCCTCTTTCTCCCCACTTCTCTCCCCACACTTCAGCTCCTTATGGCAACTTCCCTGGACCTTACCACCTCCACTCCTCCTCCTCGAGCTTTATCATCTCATTTGATGCAACACAAACAGACCACCTTCTCCAACAACACAGGGTGGTCTTGTAAGCTCACCTTTAGAGCCTTACGAAATTCTCCCAAGCTTCTTCTCCTCCTACTCCTCCTCCACTCAGGGAATGTCCACCAACCCTGGCCCACTAACCATTGGGCATGCAAAAACAGAAACACTCAGGAGCTCACCCTTGCAACCATTAACATCTGCAGTCTCATTCCTAAGCTTGATGCCTCTAAGTTTTCGCTAACCAGCATACTCCTGATGTCATATCAGTTGTCGAAACCTGGCTCACTCCCAAAACTCCTGACTTCGCAATTGCCCTACCTGGCTACAATGTCTTCAGGCTGGACCGACAGACCAAAAGAGAAGGGGCTGTGCTCTATACCTCAAAACCTCCCTCTTGGGCCACCCGTTAACTGCCCCACCCTCTGACTGCTGACCAGATCCTCCCAATCCATATCATCCTTGGAGCCCATGGCAAAGCACTCACCATTGCCTCAGTCTACATTCCCCCAAAGAACAAGTGAAAGGTCAAAATACTGTTCTGTAATTTACCAGGATGTTGCCACCTAACACTGAGGTAATCATGCTGGTGACTTCAACATAAACTGGCTTGGTCCTGATCTTGGAGGTCTAAAGGATGCCATCTCATCAGTTCAGCTCACACAGCTGGTTGACTCCCCAGCCAGACACAACTACAGAACTGGAAATAGCTCTCTACTCAACTGGGTTCTCACCAGCCACCCAGCCTGCATCTCTGATATCTCCATCCTACAGATTCCATCAGTGATCACTCTCATCACCTGTGTTTGGTCCAACAAATTCAGCAAACCTCCACCATCACTCATTACCTGCAGATCCCTGCCCGTGGGAACCTCTATCTCCTTAAATCCTATCTCATAAACCAGGACTGGACGCCTATCTTCAAGAACAAATGATGTCAATATAGCCTTGGACCACTTCATCTCCATCTTCAACACAGCCTGCAACATCACGTCCCCATCCAAAAGCTGCATGTTAAGTCCCTCTGCAATCCTTGGTTGACCGCTGACCTAATAGCACAGCTAAATGCAAGAGACCACCTCTGGCTCCTGGCCCATGACTCTGGCTCACCCTCTGCAATACAGAACTACAGGCATGCATGAAAAAACTGCACTAAGGCCATTAAACTACACAAAAGCACCTACTACAGGAAACCCTCACTATCACATGGGGCAATGGTAGAGCTTTCTGGCGCAACATCAAGAAGTGACCGGTACACAGCCAAAAGCATCCCCAATATGGTCTTTGTTGATGGTACTATTACACTTGACCCCTCAACTATTGCCAATACCTTTAATACTACTTTTACTGATCTCAGCTCCGTTCTCCCCGACTTCTTCTCTGACACTGACCCACCTGCAGTCCTTACAAGCACCCCTCCCTAACACCCACCCTCCCTTCTATTTTAAATCAATAAGGCAGCAGGAAGCTCACATGTACATTGGGAAAGCCATTGCCAACAGAAAGTATAGTGGGACTCACTGATTTAAAACTTGTGCCCTAACGCTCGATGAATTATCACTCCTCTCACCTAGATCCTTAGCCTATCCTCTGCCTTGGCCAGTTCCTGACTTATGAAATCCACCATCATCACTCCAGTTCACAAGAATGGCAATAAAACTCACTGTGAAACTACCAGCCAATCTCCATACTTCCTCCCTCTCAAAAGCATTAGAACATATCGCTGCCGACCAACTTACTGTATACCTAGACAACCACAATATCCTATGTCATCAACAACATGGCTTCAGGAAGGGCATAGCACACATCTGCCCTCTTGGAATTTACCTCAGCCATCCACAACTCCCTAGACAATGGCCAACTTACCAGTGCAGTCTTTATCGATTTAACAAAGGATTTTGATACAGTCCACCACGACTTGCTGCTTAACCAGCTCTTAACTATGGGATTGTCCCCTGACTCTACAGCATGGGTCCAAAGCTACTTGTTAAACAGATCACAATTGTAAAGATTGCAGGTACTCTCTCCAATGCTTTGCCAGTCCGCTCTGGTGTTCCCCAGGGATCCATTCTGGGACTGCTTCTTTTTCCTTTTCCTGAATAACCTTCCTAATTCCTACCCTGAACAAATCATTCTCTATGCAGATGATGCCGTAATTCTCAGTTCCCACAAAGACCAGCACTACCTTCAAAATAAGCTCCAACTTGGATTCTCATCAGTGGAAAAATGGTTCACAGCACAAAGACTTATCCTTAACTACAAAAAACAAGACTATGCTTTTCCACAACTCCTACAAGAAACAAAGACCACCCTCTGATTATCTCAAATAAACATGGACTACCCATGAACAGATTTCAATGTTCAGATACTTAGGATTACCCTTGACTGTAACCTATCTTACACAATGCACATAGATAATGTTGCCAAGACCGCCAATATTCAGCTTGGCCTTCTCTACAGGCACAGGTCCAGCCTAACTCCCACCGCCTTGAACATTGCAGTTCATAGCTCTGTCTTCTCCATCATAGACTATGGCCTTATAGTTTACAGCTCAGCCACTCCTACAGCTCTCAAGCGTTCTCCATCTTACTCAACAAAGCCTGTCATCTGATCACTGGCGCTCACTGCTAACCCACACTTGTGACCTCTACACTCAAATGGGTTGGCTACAACTACCAAATCGCAAAGCATTTAACCTGCTGCACCATGGCTAAGAAGATCACCATGGGCCTGGCTCCCCTGGGGTTCTATCTCTACTCCGTCCCTAGCAGGAACCCCCACCACATGAGGTCAGGAGTTTCATCGCCGCAAGTTCGCGATCGCAAAACATCCTTGGGCCAACGCCATTCACTTACAGGGGCCCATACTGGTGGAATAGCCTTTGTCCTGCGATCTCCATGACCGCCAAGCTAGGTCTATTTAAACTAAGCTCCGATCCCACCTCTCCGCCTCTAGCATCTGTGACTGTCATTTCTAGCCTGGTTACTGCTACACATTCATACAGCCCTATGAGTGTCCCTCTTTACCACTCTCCTCTGTCCACCCTCCCCTTCCCTTTCCCTACCCACCTTCTCTCACCACATCCTCTCCCTATACCTCTTCTCCTGTGGACAACTGCCACTGGCATGCTATATGTAATAGAAATTTTACTATGCAACTGTATGTTAATCTAACTTTTGCACCACCTGTCTTTGCTTTATTGTACATTGCCTATGCTCCACTATTTGTACTAATGTATTGTCCTGGCGTGGAACCTTTGTAAAGAGCCTTTGGCTCAAAGGTACTTGTAATCCTAGAATAAATAATTAAAATAAATAAATAATAACACAGACTGACTGTTCTAAACTAACATTCAAAATCCACACACAACAATAAACACTCAATGATATGAGCACAGAAGAGTTTCCTACAATTGATGTACTAAATTGTGAGCAAAAGAAATTACTCAAAAATGCATTTTAAACAGCTTTTGAGGTTTTGAATCAGAGCTCTGAGAACAAACTGTCTCTAGCTACCACTACACAACACACACACTACCCAGGCCAGAACTGAGGCTGTGCAGAACAATCTAGAGCCCATGTGAACTGCAATCCCATGAATCACTGCAGAATTTCATTTGGAGTTCAATTACAAGGCTAAGTTATGCAAATTACATTGATTTCAATGTACTTCACCTTAAAATTGGTGGAGAAGTGGTTTGGGGAAGGTGGAATAACATAAAGTCATTGGTTTCAATGGACTTGGCGTTCCTCATTATGAGCAGAAGTACTCAGCTTCACATTGTAGCGTACTCGCGAGTTCTGCATTACTCCGTGAATCACTTCAGGAGCAAATTTAAATCACTTCGCCCACCACTACTTACAGTACTGTAACTTACATGCTGTACAGGAAGGAATGTGAATGCCTATGACTGTACTTCCTGATGAGCAGATCCTGTATCATAAAACTCTCCAATTTAAAAACTTTTATTGATGAGTACAGTGGTGGGGTGGTGAAGCCTAGAGAGATACTACAAAACAGGCTTACAATATAGCAAGTAACTAGTAAAAAATTAATGTTGCTATTTGTGACGTGATCGTGAATCATGATTTGTAACTGCATTTGTGACCGTGATGATGAGAGCGTGATTCAGTGAGAGATGACCAATATGGAACTGTATTGGAAATGCAAATGTCTATGGCTGTACTTCCCTGATGAGTTGTAGCACAAAATTACCCAACTTAAAATTCTTATTAATGAGTACAGTGGTGGGGTGGTGAAGCCTGGAGAGATACTACAAAACAGGCTTACAATACATCCAAGTAACTAGTGATGTCACGTGATCGTGAATCATGATTTGTGACTGCATTTGTGACCGTGATGCTGAAGAACATGATTTGTATCATGAGTGACTCGTGATCATGTTCCTGACTTAAAAATGCTTATTAATGAGTACAATGTTCATGCAGAATTCGCACCACACCAGTCCAGTACTGTGAAGGAAGCCAAAGAAACAACTGTGGCTTAAGTTACAGATGGAGATTGGACCCTAAAGAGATGCAAATGCACAGACAGATTAAGATTTCACTGTGCACTGAAGAGATGCAGACACAAGGCATAACACTAACCAGTGCTCACCATCAGAAATTCAAATCTGGAAAGAATACCTTTGCGGTTGGAGGCGACACAGGGGCGAGGGGCAGTGTACTGCAATAACAGTCACTAGTACTAGTACCAGTAAAGATACCATAAAAAGTAAAAAATCATGCAGCTGCAGTGGATAGCAGGTTCACATTGCTGAAATTACCATGTGGCACAATAAAAGGTGTCTGATTTGATGACCGCATACACAAATACTCACACACACCTAAGTAATGCGTAGCAAATTGAAAACTTCAGTAATATAACCACGTATTTTAAACAAACTAAAATTATGCACTGCTGCACCACAACAATCAGAAAAATGGCAAGAATTATTGAAAATACTGTGTGTACATTAACAGAGTTGTATAAGAAAAATATCACCAAAACAGAAAGAACTGTCTTTTCTCCAAGTTAATCTGCTACACCACAGATATCCCCTCCCCTAAAGCACACTTCCACTGTCTCTCAGTACACAGAATGAATGTCATATATTAACATTCAAAATCCATACATAAACAATAAACACTCAATGATATGAGCACAGGAGGGTTTCCTACAATTAATGAACTAAAATTTCAGCAAAAAATTACTCAAAAGGCTTTTAATAGCTTTTAGAAGGTTTGAATCACAGAGAGCTCTCAGAGCAGACTGTCTCCCAGCTTCAACACACACTACCCCAAACTGAGGCTGTACAGAACAATCTAGAGCCCATGTGACCTGAAATCCCATGAATCACTGCAAAATTTGCATTTGGAGCTTAAAAACAAGGTGAAGTGAGGCAAAGTACATTGTTTTCAATGTACTTCACCTTAAATTGATGGAGTAGTGGTTTGGGAAGGTGGAGTAATGCAAAGTCATTGTTTTCAATGGACGTTGTGTTACCCATTATGTCTGAAACACTCCGCTACATTGTGGGCACTCTGCGACAGCTTTCACTCTGCAAATCACTTCATGGGCAATTTGATACACTTCACCCATCTCTACTAGTGACAAAAGAATAAAGAACAATGATTGTATTTCCTGGGGCACGTTAATTATATATGGTACATTTTTCTTGTTCAGGCTACAATGCTGGTTCTTATTTGCTCGATTTGAACAGTAGTGGGTAGTTTCTCTAATTTTGCTGCTTGTAATATCAGAGGAGCTTAACATAAGAAGAAAAGACATATGGTGTTATGACATCTTAAGAAAATGCCCGTGGGTGTTGCATTCCAGCAAGAGACACACATCTTCAATGGGAAGATGTCAATCTTTTCAGTAGAGAATGGGTGGGCCAGGCTTATGGTGCAGGTAATAGAACCAAAAGGAGGTGTAATTGTCCTGTTTGCCTGAGGACTTTCATTTGGTTACTCCAGGAGTTATTGGGATCGAGGGTGATATTTTTTCCTCCGTGTTGGTTGAGCCAACCAAGCTTTTATTAGGATCGCTATATGGCCCCAATGCTGATTCCTCGCATCTGGCTGTGGATCTCTCAGACCAATTAATCCTTTTTCTCATATCCCTATTATTCTCAGTGGTGACTAGAATCTTGTCTACCAATCAGAGTTGGACAGGTCACGAGTTTCTAGGGGTGGTCTATCTTCCAGGGCTGTGTGAATACGAATATTACTTTCCAAATACCATGAATAATGGGCTATCGAATATTCGAACTGAATACTGAATAGTTCACTATTCGGCTGGTATTTACCCCCTCTCTAAGACCCTCAGCAATACCCCCAGTCTCTCATCCCCAAATGTAGAAAATAAAAAAACTAATTTCCCTGGTGTCTAGTGGACCCCCACCTCCCACCCTGTCAAAAGTGCCTCCCACCCACCCAAGGACAAGTACAAGGCCGCACTCATTCATTGAAAACTCAGTCGGGCTGCCGGCCGTGGAGGTGAGTGGAGGCTGTGCTGGTGGGCCGCTCGGGTCATGGGTGGGGGTGAGGTGGGAGGCACTTGCTGACAGGGTGGGGGTCCACTAGACACCAGGAAAATTAGGGAATTTTTATCTTTATACATTTGGGGACGAGGGCTGGGGATAATGCTGAGAGTTGGGGTGGAGGGATTCTTTATTTTGGACCAGCAATCAGCTGGGGGTTGGGGTGGGACCACTAGACACCAGGGATAAAAACATTTATTTTATTCTGGCCAGGAGGTGGGTGCTCTTTTTTAAATACCCCTCCCAGCCATCTGAATAATGAATACCGAATAACAAATATTTGGCACTGAATGAAGAATATTCGGCGAATATTCGAAAAATGTATTCACACAGCCCTACTATCTTCCAGGCAATGAGGCCTAAGGAGTTGCTGGACTCTTTAGGACTGACAGATTCCTGAAGGGTCCTCCAATCCAATGATAGACAGTATACTTTTTCTCTCCCACTCATGGGTCTTTTTCTCGTATTGATTATTTTTACTTAGTGTTGAATTGCTTTCTGGTCTTTCTACCTGTGAAATCTACTATTATTACTACAGTCCCCCACACACACACATACACTCACTTTCCCCATGTTCCAGCACTACTCCTTCTGAAGACTGCAACATAAACAAAATCTTTATTTGAACACCATCCAGAAATAGGTTTTCTTTCACCAAAGTAAAAGAAAACAAACACAGCAGATTTTTATTTTTCATTTCATAATTCTATTTCACTCTGTCTTTCCAGCAGGAAATCTCCAGTAGCCCTTTCTTTTGAGATAAAACCTTTTCACTTCCCTGATGTTCCCAGGTGCAATCACTAAACTATTAAGTGGCTGGTTGTGACAGCTCATCAAGAGGCCTAACTTTTTTCCTCTTACCTTGAAAGAGGCAGTATAGTGCAGTGGTTTAAGGCTCTAAGCTGCAAACCTGAGACCTGGGTTTGAACCCACAGTCCCCACTTGCATTACTGTATGATCCTGAACAAGTCACTTAACTTTTGTGCTCTCAGGTTGCACCTGGACTCAGACTTCAACTAGTGTCCTCTCCTGGTTAAAATATTTATGGATTGTATGTGTTTCCCCGATGTGCTATCATTTTGTGCATGTGATATAGAAAATGGATGCCTGCAGCTATAAAAGGAGGGGCAACTGAATGGGTTATAATTCTGACCCTAAAAGTGTTACAGGTTCAATTAATAGATATGTAAAGCAGATTTCCATAGGTAACACTATTGATTAATTTAATCCTAGATGGACATTTCTCTTTAAATACTTTCTATCACTGCTTATTTTGGTCCAGGCCTTTTGTCAGTACAGCAAAACTTGGACTTTCAATCTCATCTTTCTCTTGCAGTCAACCCCACCCTATATTTAAACTTTACATGTCTTTTCAGCAGGCTGGCCCTTCTAATCTCTCAGGTATTTGTTACTATTGGCGGAAAGCATTAAACATGCCTGTGTAGATACAGGATTGGCGGTCTATTTGGCTTTCTTGATATAAATACATTAAGCAAGACCTTTACCGACTAATTCAATTTACGGTCTTACACAATTTATATTTAACTCTTGTGCAATTTTGCTGGATGAGTAAGCTTACCTCCCAGTTTGTACCAGGCAGCTTGGCTGATGGCCATTTATGCATGTTTTATGGGGTGTGCAAAAGTAGTTCCCTTTTAGGAGGCTAATAAAAGATCACATGATCCTCTCTAGACCTGGAATCCCTTTTAACATCCAAGGTTTGCTTAGTGGGTCTCTACCTGGCTGGCTAGGTTAGTATACAAAGACACACGTGGATCTAATTTCCATTACCACTAAATTAATTATATCAAGGCACTGGCCAGATGACTCCACTCCCCATATTGGGAATGGCACCAGGAGATTCTCCTGGCTTTAGCTATAGAAAAACAAATTACTTCTTTACATCAACAGCTGGAGCACTTCTGAGATAGATAGGAGCCACTATATACATTACTATCCATTCTGGTTCAATCATAGAGGTTACATTCAGCCCTTTATTTCAAACCTATCCCCAGTGATACCTGGCTCCTTTTAGCAGCTTATCTTGGCCCTCTCTTATGCTATCCCTCTGTATGGCAAGTTTTTTTTTCAATTGCACTAGCTGTGGCCCAGGAGGATGGGTGGAGGTCAGGGTTAGGGTTGGGGTGGATTAAGTATTGTTTGTCATGTGCTGCTACTTGTCCAATTGCTGTACAGTGTAAAATGTTAACAAAATAAATTAAATCATATATATATATATATATATATATATATGTGTATATATATATATATATATATATATATATATATATATATATATATATATATAATTGTATTCATGCCAGAAGCCAAACAGTATTTCAGTAAAAGGCAATAGAAATTTTATAGCATTAACACTTAGTCGTAAAATTAAAAATATATGTATGCAGAGAGAAAACTGATGTATAGCCAGGCTATTGTAATATATACATCTGAATGCAGATGATCATTATTTGATAACAAATGTAAACCTACATAAAAATATTTAATAATTTGACTTCAGAAAATGACATTCATATAAATTATGTATTTCAATACCAGTATGATGAAAGTGTGGAGGTATTCCAGTTCTGTTGTTATGCTGGGATGGGATGCAGAACTTTGCTTGGAAGCTACAGTATATATATATTTTTTCATATTTGATGGTATTGTGTTGGTTACTGTTATATGCTAGCATGAAATGCATGTTTCATTGAATGACACTGTATGACAAGGTGGTGTTCTGCAGTGGTCATCATAAATTTGCGTTTTTTATCCCACTTGATGATACAGTAACCGTAAATACATATTTTAAGATATGTTTACATACATGCACTAAGATATTCTGATCATGCTACTAGAAATACATAGTATCTGCAAATTTACTACAATTACAGAATCACATTTATATGTTACCTAACATTACAGTTGTGAAATAAATCGATAATCAGGGTGAAGTATAACAAAATGCAAGCATATGAGAAACAGTTTACCAGTTGTCTTCTCCGCTTCCTTTCTAAGTACATAATTAGAGTGGAATAGTGTAGTTTTGTTTTTAGGAAAGAACAGAAATACATGTTATGGGTCAATAAAGACGTGAATACTTCAGTCATGTGTATTTTAGACATGACATGGTAAAATGTGGCAGTGCAGAAGAATGTTAGAATGTTAGATAACATATAAATGTGGTTTTGTAATTAAAGCAAAACTCTGCATCCCATTAGTGGCTTCTTGAATGCATAAAATACAATCACTGTTCTTTATTCTTTTGTCACCAGGAAAGGAACACTAGGCTAAGTGCTTGCTTGTGGGCTCACCCACTAGCACTGAGGAGGTTAAGTGACTTGCTGAAAGTCACACAGTGGAGATTCTGGGTATCAAACCCAGGTCTGCTGGAAGTACTACACTCACTCACAGGCCGTTTGCATAACCTCTAGTCTGTACTGCAGTTTATAGCCACAAAAAGCAATAATGCACAAGAGGTTGTGTGTCATACTGGTATAACATCACACCTCAGGTGGTTGGGCACAAGGCCAAGACCGAGTGTGTTTGGCAGTTGAGAAGTGATGTTATCCCAGCATGATACACACCCTGAGTTCATTATTACTATTATACAATGGCAAATTTGTTGAAAACAAAGGAAAAGATCAAAAATACATTTCAGAATACATTTTCCATTACACTTTAACAATCTGACATAAAGTAGTCTCTTTTCTTAAAAAGTTAACCTTTATTTTGATAATGGTTACAGTAGCATAACAGCTAATATGCTGATTTACATACAGCAACAAGGAATTCTGGGTAGATTATAAACTTAACACATTTTCCTTACTCAGCAGTGCAGTCTCCTATTTTGGTAGTGATGACTGTAATATAGTGCCTAATATGGTATATAGATGCTTGTGGCAAGGTATTGTGGCACAATATGAAACTCTTTGAGTTTTCCTTACTGGGAGGTGTAGCCTCCTATTTTTTGTAGTGGTTAGAGCAATATAAGATCTCAGATGTTTATTTTCAAACTGAAGCATTGTACATGCACTGATAGCTGAGAAGATGTCTTTATTGAGAGATGTAGTCTCCTACTTCTGTAGAGAGTATAGAAATATAATGGACTGTATACTAATTTACATAGTGAGGAATTGTGGGCATAATAAATTGCAAAATTTTCTCTCTCCTAATCTGCATGTGGAGTGATTTTTTTATTGATCTCATTTGATCATGTGTGCTGAGACTAGAGCTGTGATGTTATGGGATAACTTCATGGTCCAAGCCCACCATTCTTTCTTGCCATTGTATAATGCACAATAAAGAGATACATTTATCTAAATGTGGTGAGGTGAAGGGGGTGTGTCCATTTGTAAGAAAAGAACAGTATTGTCACTATTATCTGGATGGTAGACTAATGCATTGATGTCATGAAGCTTACTATACATCTCAGTCTGCCATAGTGCGCAGTCATCTGTACAGTGTTACAAATAAACTGAAGTTGTTTTTTTCTTTAATAATTTATTGAAATGTTTCACCAGGAGGGCACACTGAACAACAAATTGCTCATACTCCACGGTGTGACCTGGGGGAAGGGTTACAGAGGGTTGTGAAGGATGATCAGTTACAATAGTATGTGAGTAGTACAAACAATACAACATTGTAAAATTGTGCAACAGTTGGAACACAAGGTATTGTACAATAAACAGTAGTGGAACATTGGGTAAATTACAATACATGTCCAAAATCATACAAAAGAAATATATAAACATGCAAAACAGTAATAATGCGATAGAACCATTTTATAGTGCATGAGTGTATCAGGCGCAGGCTCGAGATAGTATGCAAGTGCTGTTGGAGTAAAAAGGATGGGTTAGGTTGTGCACACTGGTGACCCAGAAGGGCAGGTGGCTAAGAGGGGAGAGGCAAGAACTGAATATGAGGAGAAGGGGTAGCCATTTCTGATTTCCCCTTCAGGATGTCGAGAATACTGCGGGGGGGTCATGTAGGAAGGCAGAAACTGAGGATAGGTATTAAGGTGGGTTAAAGCAGAAACAGCCAAGGAAAGGGAAAGGTAAAGGTGTAATTTATGTAGGGCAGAGGTAAGTGAGTAGTTGGAGGAGGATGTCATATTTCAGGGGAGGAATTCCAGATTTTAGGGAAACAATGGGCAAACCAGTCTGACCGATGAGGGTGAAGTGGTGAGGGACCACAAGGTGCGGGTCATTTGATCTAAGAGAGTGGGTGGGGAGAGGTGGAGTGGAGAGAGAGATGAGAGAGAGAAGAGCCCCCAAAACCAGAATTTGGAGGTTAGTTTGGCACAGTGAGAGATACGTCCATGAGATAGTGGAAGGAAGGTTAGAGAGTGATAGAAATCACAGTGGTGGGAGTGGGATGGGAGTCGATAGCAAAGCAGCAGAAGGAGTTAAAGAGAGTGTCCAACTTGGTCAGGGAAGATTTGGGAGCAGCACCATAGACTATGTCACAGTAGTCAAAGATGGGGAGTATCATCTTCTGGACAATTTCATGCCTTGCAGTCAGCAGGATGCAACTACGATTCCTGTACAAAGCACCAAGCTTGGGGCACAGTTTCTTCAGGATAGCATCCATATGCACAGAGAAGTTGAGGTGCTGGTCCAGTCAAACTTCCAGATATCTAAATGAGGAGGTGTCCTCCAAGATGGTCCCATCAAGGGTGTGGAAGGTGGATAGGGCTGGGAGCCTAGAAAGTCTCTGCCTGGTGCCAAAGGTCGTTGAGATTGTCTTCTTGGCATTTAGAAAAAGCGGTGAGAAGCAAACCAGACCTGAACTTGGTTGAAGTCATGCTGTAAGGTGGTTTGCACAGCAGCAGGGTTTTTGCTGGAACTGTACAAAACAGTATCGTCAGCATACATGTGGATAGAAGAGGATGAGCAGGCTGTGGGAAGATCATTAAGGAAAATGGAAGAGTAGGGGACCAAGCACTGAGCCCTGAGGGACACCAGTGTTGCTGGGGAGTGGAGGAGATGAAATCAAGGATTCTCACTGACTGGGTCCTGCCAATGAGGTAGGATTTAAACCATTAT
The DNA here is from genome assembly GCA_016271365.2 of Neoceratodus forsteri. Taxonomy (NCBI): domain Eukaryota; kingdom Metazoa; phylum Chordata; order Ceratodontiformes; family Ceratodontidae; genus Neoceratodus; species Neoceratodus forsteri. The sequence goes on from CM028137.1 coordinate 649,014,000, forward strand.
TTAAATTGTCAGTCATTGTAGAGACTTGTGTAAAATAACAACATTAACAGTGCATGAGATGGACCACAGAAAAATACTAACTGTTCCCAATCCTTTTTAATACCTCTGTAGCACCTAACAGCCTTTCCAATTAGGTCACATTTCAGTTACATATGATTGTGGTGCATAACAGCATTTATCATAGCAAAATGAATTGTGACATAAGGTGATAGACATCATTGGTGGGGAGAGTGTACAGTCTTGTCAAAAGAAAAGTATAGCATACATGTTTAGTTATTTACTCATATGTTACTAACCAGTTAATGATGTTGCTGGTTGTCATTAAGAGTTTTAAAATGACATGCAAAGCAATGTTCAAAATGTCAGAACAGCCCTTGCTTGAAATGACATTGCTGACCATCAATTAGCGTACCAAGAATTCCTGACAACTAGAGTACATTTTCTTGTCACTGACACCCAAGCTCATAAAAGCTGTGTAGATGACAAACATATCAAAATACAATCAGTACATACATGATAACCCACAACATTCATTTGGAAATGTGAAGAAAAGGTGCTGAAGTGACTCAAAGCAACACCATGAACTGAAACCAATATTGTTTTCCATGGCTGCACAGAGATCTGGTACAGTATTACCTCATGTGAATCTATGACAGGTAGGTTATAATTGTCTAGATAATGGACAAGTACAGTTTGTTTTTAAGAAAAGTGAAATCACTTGACTCAAGCTGAAGGACAAGTAACAAGATTGACAGCAAGCAAGACAGCAAACAAGAGTTCAAGCAGCTGACTGCACACTGCACACTGCTCTCAGCTCGTACTCATTTACAAATGAGAACTCTGTACAGTTACAAGCACAATAATGTGGTCATCCCTTCAAACATTCTCACAAATGAGGACATCCTTATATCAGATGCACACCAAACTCGGTCCACTAAAAGACTGTACCCGCTACACAAATGTTAATAAATAGATGTAAGAAGCTTTTGGTTTTAAAAAATAAGTTTATTGACCTTACCACTAACAATTTATTGAGTATCCATGTGAACTTACCAAATCATCAAAATGTCATAAAAGCAGTCAGCAGTGTGTCATCTCAGACAATGTCCCTTTAAGAAAATATGGGGATCAGAGGGTGGAGTGCCACTAGACAACAAGGGATAAATCCTTTATTGGCAGCTGATTTCCTTTTCTTGAGAACAAAAAGGACTAGTGAAAAGGAACTTAGCAAGTGGTGAAAAAGATTTAAATAGTTGAAAAAAAAACTTTCAGTGGGCATAGGAGCTGTAAAAGATTACACAGGGAAGATCATCAGCTCCAGATAAGCAAGATACATGTTTGGATATCTGTAGAAGACATCCCTGGCAGAGTTATGAAAGTTTGTTATGTGAAACAAGAGAAAACAAGATGGCGCATGAAAAAGAAATTTTTCTGTCAAAAAGGATTGGCCCTCATGATAAAGGATTATTTTTGTGAGACCAAAATCATTTTCATTCCATTTCTTTATCCTGAAAGTGAAATTCTTGTTGAAAATAATGCAACATAAAAATGCAATAGCTTTTGAATGGATTCATATTTTTCACCAAACAAGTGCAAACCTGTTCTGTGACCAAAGCTCTTTCTACCATACAAATGTCACACTAAAATTCCACACCATCTCTGTGCAGGGCAATGAGACAATAAAAGAGCAAAACGGCAAATGTTAAGGTTTTGCACTATCCAGATCTCAGAATCCACATGTCTGACTGGAACAAAACTGTGCACATCAAGAGATCTACCCCAGGAGATAGGGAATGCTAAATTCTGTGCAATTCTGTTGAATGGTTGCAAATTTATTAAAGTGAAAAATTTAAGGTTTAACATTATAGTGCCTACTCAATCCTAACTATAGGGAAACGATCATGCCCCTATATAATATGCTATTTATAGGACCTAAAACGCAACACTTTTAAGATGTGAGTTTGATACTCATTGTTCTATGCTCAAGTAATTAATGTCCTTGTAAACCTTTTTATTTATACAGTTGCAAAAAATTGTGATTATATTAATATATCAAATTTCTGCATTCTGATATGCAAATAAATTATGTAAATGTTGTTACTCTCCAATGCTGTTATGGCCATGAGCAAACCACTGCCAAACATGGATGAACTGTTGTTGATCATTGTTGTCCAGGTTGTTTCCAGAACATTCAGAACATTTATTGGGAAATGTTGTAATACACAGAGCTCCTGCTTGAAGAATTGGATCATACTATGGAAGTGGTAGGAACAGAAGGCTGATAGCCCATAATCGTTCCATGCATTTCAGTAGTACCTCAATGAAGCACCATCCAATATATGTTTATCAAGTCTAGACTTGAACTCTGTCCTACTTTTGGCTATAATTATATTTAGGGTAAATTATTCCATACATTTACAATTCTAGTAGTATTAAAATATTTCTGGGCCTGACTTCAGAATCTTTCCTCATAGATCTGAAGTGGATGCCTTCAATTTCTTGAGTAGTAATTTTGAATTCAATATCAAGCTCACACATGAGCTCTGGATCCTGAATTATGTCATACATAAATAATAAGTCTGCACAAATTCTACGTGTTTCCAAGGACATTAAATTAAGAATAGTAAGCCAATTTTCATATGTTTTTTCTTGTAAACTCATTGTAGTTTTAGTATATCTGCGCCTGTACTCTCCATTCTAATCTTGTCACAAGCTCTATAAGTATTCCAGACCTGAGATGCATACTCCAAGTGTGGACTTACATATGATCTATACAAGGGTATCATAACCTTGCTTGTTCTTGAAGCTATGTTTTCCTTAATGGACCATGCAACCCTATTAGCAGTGCCAATGGCCTTAGTGACTTGGTGACTGGAACTTAGATTACTTGTTATGAAGACCCCTAAGTCTTGCTCACAATCGGTCACCTCTAACATTTTGCCTTCAATAAAGTAATCATATTTTTATTCAATTTACCTAAGTGCATCACTTTGCACTTATCTTTATTGAGTAACATGTTTCATTCTTTAGTCCACAGGACAACTTTGTCTAGATCTTTATGGAATTTAATATGATCTTCTAAATTTGTGCAGGAGCACTTGATTTAGTATCAGCTGCATATTTCAGGGTCAAGCACTCCACTTGTGATGTTAAATCAGGAATGAAGACATTAAACAATACAGGGCCCAAAATTGAGCCCTGCAGCATCCACTATATATGGCCCCTCACCTGAGTTATACCTGTTAATTACAATGCATTGTCTTCTATTAGAGAGCCAGTCTACTACCCAATTCATCAGAGCAGAATCAGTTCTAAGTTTAATCATTTTTTCTTTTATAGCCCAATGTGGCATCAGGTGAAAAGCCTTAGCAAAATCTAAAAAGATAATATCACAGGCCACATTTTGATCTAACTATTTACTAACATGATTATAGAAAGTCAGCAAATTAGTTGTACAACTTCTCCCTTTACAAAGCCGTGTTGCATTAAATCATTACTGGGTAAAGAGGACAAAATTTTATCTTTTATGATGCTCTCCAATAGCTTCCCTATTACACATGTGAGACTGATTGGACAATAGTTTTGTATTAACACCTTTTTTAAATACAGGAACTATATGGGCCAATTTGAGATCTGTAGGGACTTCAGATTTTAAAGAGACAATTCAGAAAGTATTTTGAGTGGTAACAGCAATTGTTTAGTCATAAGTTGGAGAATACCAGCAGATATTTTGTCTGGACCAGGGAAGATTCCTTTCTTAGATTTATAATTTTTTCTTCTATTTCATCTTCAGAGATCTGTATAAGAGCCTTGGTGGTTATTTTTTCTTTTATTAAAGGTTTCTTACCTTTTTTATAAACCCTGCAGAAATAATTATTGAATTCCTCAGCCATTAATTTATTATCAGTAATCATATCAGAACCTATTCTAATGGGGATCCACTTCATTTTGAGGGTTTTTAGGGAATTAATATATGAATATAATTATTTGGCATTCGATTTGTTAGCATTGATAGTCGTTCTTCCATATTCCTTTTAGCTTGTCTAAACTTGTTTTACATAATTTCTGGTACTTTTAAAGGAGTTGTAAGCAGTAATTGTCCCATACTCAAGACACCTTTTTATAGTCTAGCCTTTTTTAATTAACTTTTGACATTCCGATTGAGTCATTTGGGTCTTTTATAATAATTTGTTTTTTCACCGTGGAATGTTATTTTAACAGTACTGAGAATAATATATTTCATAATCTGCCATGTCTCGTCCACTGTTTTATTTAGTATGGTTAACCAGTATATTTACCAGATCATTTTGAATCCCTACGGTATCTGCTTTATTTAAAATATATATTTTGGTGCAACATCTCCTGGGGTATAGACATAATTTATCGTGAACTATATTTTATGGTTGCTGTTGGCTATTGGTGCATCCATCATATAGTTTAAGATAGGTATACTAGAAGATGCCAGAACCAAATCTAATATCTCAACCCTCTTGTTGGTTCTTTAACATATTGCTTGAGGTTTAGTTCCAAACAAGTATCTAACAACAAGACACCAGGATTTGTTTTTGATGTACTTTCAACCCAGTCAATACCAGGGACGTTAAAGTCTCCCAGCAACACAATTTGACCACTATCCTCTGCTCGAATAATTTCAAACATAATTTGTTGTGTGACATCTATAGTACTGTCGTGGCCGATATAAACATCAAAAATAACTGGTTTATTATCAATACCCTGTACCTTACCCAGGTGGATTCATATCTAGTATCAGTCTTAATTTTAAATGTTATGTCTATATTAATTAAAGTGTTTTAATATAGATTGCAGCACCTCCTCCTGTTCTACCCTTCTTATATTTTCAAATAGATTGTAACCATGAATGTTGTTTCCCATGTATGTCCAACATCCTGCTTCCATGTTTTTGATATAGCTATAATATCAGGGGATCCAATAATACCAAAAATTCACTCATTTTATTCTGTTAACTCCTTGCATTAACGGAAATAACTGTTAGGTTAGTCTTGTTATTAATATGTGAGCTTTTTGTGTCTTATCTGTAGTTGTAAGCTCCCACCCAGTTGCTAGTTTAGACCAGCTCTACTCATCGCATGGTTTATATTCTTTGCCAATTGCCTAGTACCTCTGACATTAAGATGAAGTCCTCTTTGCATATAGTCCTTTGCTGTTTGCAAATATTTGCCAATTATCTATTACATAGATTCCTTTTTCTTTACACAAATGTACTAATCTTGCATTTATTCTTTGTATTGTAAATTTTTTCTTTATGTGCCCTTGGTACTGGAAGTATGTTAGAAATAATTGATTTATTGCCGTCATTTTTAGTGAAGAAGCTAAGGTAACTAAATCATGACATATGTCTTTTTCATATAATTTGCCCACATCGTTAGTGCCTACGTGTAATATCACTATAGCATTTTCTGGAATGTTGATTGATGCTTCACATCTTGCCATAGCAGAAATCCTGGCCCTGGATAACATGAGACCATAATGTGTTCTTTATTATTTCTGCAAATGTAGGTATCACTGTATTTAATAATGGAATCCCTAAGACAATTTTACATGTATCATTCCATGGACGATAATCATGGGTACTTTGGGAACTACAATTTTCTAATATGACTTGTGTTTCTGGTTCATTGGTATCTACAGGAGTGACAAATAGGGTAGGATAAACATTCGTATTCTCCTCAGAATCCTCTACATATCAACTCTCGAATCAATTGTGAGTTTCTATTGAAAAGGTCATTTTTGGCTCTATTTTTTCTAAATGTAATCTTAGTACCACGTAGGGGAATATTGCCAGTTACAGACTCCAGGTGTTTTATTTTGTTGTTTTTTTCTCTTTTGGTTTCTGTAATTGTTCTGATAAGGATCCAGACTTTTGGTACATCTCAAATGCATTTCCTGTTAGTTAATAGTGTTTCACATTCGTCATCAACCCTGGTGGTGGAATCCAAAGTTTTAATCATTTCTTTAAGTTCTTTAATCTCCACTTGAAGGGCAATATTTTCAGATTGAATAGAGTTTAACATGTCATATTTCATACATATATAATCAACACTTTCCTCAGTATAGTTCCCCTTTATGCACATCATGTAACAAACTGTACAAAACGCAACATTTTTCTGGGTTAAAAGGAATTTATTGCAGTTTCAGACGTATTTGAAATGAGTGCTTCTGCCATACTTAAATGGTTTCTCAGACCATTTACTAGAAAACTGATGAGGCACAAGGAGTACCAACGCTAATCTCATTTAGAACTGCCTTACCCCTGCAGTAGAGACCTTTAGCCTGTGCTATTGTTATATAGTCTGCAGTCTTAACATGAACTCTGTTTCAATATGACTATATTCTACCTCCGTTATACAACTGATCTAGCACCACTTTCAGCATATATTAAGGCAGACTGGGTCCAGATGAACACATACTTACAATTTGTTCACCTTTGGATTGTACTAATGCAATCCAACAGGGCTTAGTGTTCAGGTCTTGTTTACCTTGTTACTCGCGTGACACACAGGACACGCACTAGGATGCATGTGTCTCGCATGTCTTCGCACACATTGAACATGTGCTACCTAACTCCCACTCACCCCACTCACAGTGGAGCAAGTATTTATCCACCAGGCCCCCGGAAGTTGGTTACAGGGTCAGCCCGTCCACAAACTCCTGATTATCACTATGGACACTCAGACAGCTAAAATATACTTGTGGAAGTATATAGAAGGTGTAATCCACAAATCAGGATTACCACAGGATCCCATTTAATTAAAAACAAATCAGCTAACAAACTGTGTAGTTCAAGCTATTCTCTGAACTACAGAATCCTCCTACTTCCTAACATATGGATCCTCCAGTTATCGAGAGATCCCAAGTCCCTGAACAGAATAACTTTACATTAGTTGAAAGAATTATGTAGTTCCTTTGAACAAGAACAGTAGCCAAATGGAACCAAAGCAATTTATTAACTAACAAGATCAATTGATAAACTGTAGATTCTATGGCTCAGATATTCAAAAGAGTTGCACATGGCGCAACAGTGTTACACCATGCGCAACCCACTAATGCCCCCGGCGTGATATTCAAACAGGATTGTTCCGGCACAAACCGGCGTGCCAGAGTGCATTAGTAATGTATGTGGCGCAGGTGAGGGGGTGCCATGATACCCACACATCCCGATATTCAGCCTGGGATGTGCTGAGTCCATGCATGTGCAACCCCTATTTGTGCTGCACACAGGTGAGCCAAAAAAAGGAACAACGGCTGGCTACCCACAGGTGAGCTGCCATATTGCAGGGTGCAGCACGGCAGCTGCCACCTGTGGGTGGCCACCTGAGTCTGCTGCACCTCTGTGGTGGTGCCCCCCCATGCCCGATCACGGGCATCTGTTTAAAATAAAATGTCCTATCTCCTTGGTGGTCCAGTGTACCATTGTCAGCCCGATCCGGGCTTCAGTAAACAAAATCACATCCTATCTCCTGGTGGTCCAGTGGACTGCTGTCAGCCCGATTGCATCCATTTGTAATAATAAAATAAAGTTCAACATCCCTGGTGGTCCAGTGGACTGCTCGCGGCCTGATCATGGGCATTTGTAATCAAAAATAAAGTCCAATATCCCTGGTGGTCCAGTGGACCACCAGCAGTCCGATCACAGGCATTTGTATTATAAAATGAAGTCCAATATCCCTGGTGGTCCAGTGGTACCCCTTCCCACCCACCCACTAAGCCCCACCACCCGCCCCCAGTCAGCGGTGGGTGACAGCACCCACCTGCCTGCCTGCTGCCACCCACCGACCGACACCATAGGTATTGTACGCCCATTGGTCCACAGCGTGAGCCAATAGGCGCAGTAGTTTACACAGAGCTGATACATTCCAGATATGTGAATGGATCCAATCACATATCTGGAATGTGTAGTACAACTGAAAATATTTTATACATTATCACTGGACATTCGATGCCTTTAGTAGTTTAAATTATAAAACTACTGATGTAATAAAACAATGTTTATATTTTAAGTAGAATACCATCCATGATATAATCTTATAAAGGACATAAATAAAATGCAACTGATTAATAACATCATTATTAGCAAAACCAGGAAAACCTTTATCAAACATGGACACTAAAAACATTTGTAAAAGCCAGTCCAGTAGTGTAAAGAGCTGAGGAGCTGCCTACACCTTACCTTTTCCCATATGGTGACCCGAGTTCAGAACAAGCTCAGATTGCTGAGGGTCTGCTGGGGTGAGAGGGATTGAGCATTCAACAGACTGCTCTCATTTCCTGGAGAGGGAGGTATGTCAGCCTAGCCTATGACTTCTACCAGGTGGAGGCCTGGTGGAAGTGCAGTGTGGGCAGAAGGAAGGAAGGGAGGAGGGAAGCAATAGCATTCTATGTGAGTACCTCCATGCATACTCTGGATGTCCTACAGCAAGGGCAGGGAGAAAAAGTGGAAAAGAAGTCAGTAGCTTAATGAAGACTTTCCTGATCTGTCTGGGTCTGCACCGTAGTCCAGGACTGAGTTCTAATGTGCTCTGCATTTGTATTGGAGGAAAGATAGCCTTTCTCCTGCCAAGCCTGCCATGCGGGCATATTCTTGGGAGAAATGCCAGACTAAATCAGGTCCTGGGGAGGTGGTGGCCAGCTCAAGGGAGTGTGAACACAGGGCTAAACATCCACCCTGGACTGGGAGGATAAACAGCAGTTACGAAAAAAAAATCATATTTAGATCATGGACATTTGCTGTTCCTACCTGAAATAATTTAAAATTCTATTTTATCATAATCTTTTTCTTCCATTTACCAAATTGAAAATGGATTTAGTTCTCCTGATAGTCTGTTTTGAATGTGTGGTTTTCCTTGTATTTTGCATGTTCTTCAACCATGCACAATTTTGTCCCTGAACCGTGGATAAATTATGGATGGAGCTACCATTCATGAAGACAGGGACAGAGCAGAATGACCATGGATGTCCATGACAACCTTTTTATACATTAAAACAGGGCAGACAGATAGCCGAGTTGATGCTTGGGCTCAGTTTTCAGTCAGGAGCCTTGGGAAAGCCTCTGTGTGGAGCTAAGCAAGTTAATCTGCCGTTTAAGAATCTGTGGTAGCAGGTTTCCTAAGAGAATATTTTGAAAGCTTGAAGCTGGTCAGTATAAATGTTTTCCTGACAGAATTCTGGTTGTGGTGAGGGGTATCAGGGTAAGACACAGAAACTTTGGAAATTTCATTGTAGAGTGACTGTGGGTTCTCTGTGATCAATGTTTACAGAACAAAAATCCATCAGAAAGGCCAGCATTGCCAGTCCTGCAATACCAGAGCTGTGTAATCCATTCTAGGGTTGTCAGAACCCTCTGAAGTTCTGGGTTCTAGTTCTAGTCTAGAACTTTTGAAAAGTTCTAGTGTTCTAATCTTTTTAGAACTTTTAGAACTCGAACCCTATTTTTATTGTGCTGCCAGTAATGAAGATAGTAATAAAATACATGTAAAGGAAAACTGTTCAAAATAAGGGAGAAAATTATCTTGTGTGACATTGATAGGAATACAACTAGGTTTATCTATAGAAAATACCAAAATCATGCCCCCTGTGCAAGCATCATGGGCTGCATATGCAAATCACCACAGAATGTTAGCACCCTTTGCAAACTGTGTGAGAGGCCTTTGGCACCATGCAATTCTGCTTAAAGTTGGACCAGCATAACATTCTGTGGTGATTTGCATATGCAGCCCATGATGCGCATTGTGGGGGCATGTGTGATTTTGTATTTTCTTGAAATTTGGCTTCCCAGCCAAATGCCTTTGGGTAACCCTTGCCTCAGTGTTTACGCACAGAGGTTCTTTGTCTTTAGGTTTATCTATAGTTTTTTCTGTTTGCTAAAGTCAGCAACTTAATACGTAACAGGCCCACCCACCCACCCATATGTTAAAGTTTTCCTGCTGCAGCTGCATCATAGTTCCTTAGTGAAAGAAAGAGGCACATTAGCCATTTATGTACTCAGCTATATATACTCATCATCATGAATTAGGAGAAAAATAACTGATATTACCTAATTTCAGCTATTTGCTGCTTTCTGTTTTAAATGAGTGAATCAAAAGTTGCTATGTTTAAAAGAAAGCTTTTATAACAAAGTCAAGCCAAGTACTACAGCAGCAACATGTGGAACTGTTACAAAACATATTATGTCATAACATATTCAGTCAAGACATTGGAATAAAAAATATTTGCAGAAACCACAAGAAGGCTGCTCCAATCCTAAGTTGTGCCTGTGTGAAAGTTGAGCACCAAGAACAAAAGACACAGCACCAACACTTCCAAAAATATACTGTATTGTGTGTTTTAACTGATAGCATCACGTATAGAAGCGTCATGGACAAACAGTTTAAACAGACAAAAGGTCCTTTTGTCTGTTTAAACTGTTTTGTCCTGCATGGCGTTTCTGTACTGTGATGCTATCAGTTAAAACGCACAATACAGTATATTTTAGAAGTGCTGGTGCTGTGGCTTTTGTTCTTAATAAAAAAATATGCCAGTCATTGTTGCTGGCAAATGCATGCAATTTTCTAAGGTAATGCATACATATACCAAAATTTTTGTTGGCAAATTGAAGTAATACATACAAAAATTTAAGATGATGCATTTTGCAGCTGATACTTCAATAAAATCTGTATTTCAGTCACATAAATAAAAACAGTGGTTTCTCACCACATACTAAGGAACATTTATGTAGCTGCAGCAGTTGGCACGTGATGTTTAAGGGACAGCGTCTGTCAACCCCATTATGTATCAAATTATCACTACTTATAAAGCAAAAACACTGTGATACGTCACATTCTGTGAAAACTGCTGATGCAGATTTTCTTTTATTTCTGATTCCTTTATTCTTTTTAAAGGGACAGGACAATTGTGCTAGGTGGCAGCAGTTTGCAATGTATTTAATAAGAATATATATTATGTACAGTAGGTCGGTCTGTCATCATTTTTTTCCTCACCATCCCCAGCTGATCACGAATCTGTAAATGAAAGAACTAAAACAACACTCACCTTTCACCCCATCACCCATTCCACTTTTCTTCCACCACCCCATCTGTGCAGTAGCACCCATGCCACCTTACACCCATGTTAAACCAACCCACAACCCTCACCCATGTACTAGCATCCATTTTTCGTTTATGGCTAACATTTCTGTAATTGAAAAAATAATAAACAGCTACCAATTAGAACTCATTGTTTTGTCCTCTTTAAAATTGAAAAATAGACCGTCTCCTGTCCCAGCCCATGCTGATGCACCACAAAGTCACAGAAGGTAAATCCAAAAATATATGTTTGCACTTTAACTATAAATAATATGATACAGAAAGGACTGACGTGTCAGTGTCCCTTTATGCCAAATTTGGGCCTGTTCCACTGATGTTAAAATTACCCTGTAATAAAACTTGTTGACTTTAGTTTAGACCCTAGCTACAAAGCAGTTTGCCATGAAATGGTGAAAGTTTTGGTGGTATATAGTCCAAGGTAGTAGATCGAGAAAGGAGAGAGACGACAACCAAAGTCATCACAGTCTGTAAAAGTTTCCTTTTGGTGCAGAGACTCGTCCCACACAGTATTTTTACCAGCCACCACCATCTGAGTTGTCATCATCACCATCAACATCCACAACATCAATCACTTCAGGATCAGTTTGTATACTCTTGTAGGGATACGAAAATCTTGACTTATTAACTTTAATAAAAGTTAACGTGTGTACATTTTCTGGCAGCAACCTATTTCTGGTGTCTGTCACAATATTGCCAGCTGTACTAAACATGCGTTTGAAGAGACACTTGTTGCAGGACAACCAAGATATTTACAGGCTTCATCATACAGCTCTGTCCAAATTGACTTTTGATCTCCAGTATTCAAAAGGGCATGCATCAATAGGAATAGGCAGTTCTTGCAGGTAACTGTCTACCATGTTGGACAGAGACCACTCAGAAGAGGAATCAGCAGAAGCAGCTGGTATGGCAGCAATTTGGGAAAGGTTTTGCCACAGATTTAGCTTGCTACTAAGGGCTGAAGAAGTGGCAGTTGTGGAACAACTACTGTTAATGTTTGGTGACTTTTCCAGTTGTGTATCCCTTTGTGAAGATGAACCTGCATGTTGTGGTGATGACAACCTGATGGTACTGTGCGTGTCTGTGTTTGACTCCTGTGAGTGCTGCAGCTCATCTAGCAACATACATTTGTACTGCTCTATATCATCTGTTTTGGAAGATGTATAGCCTTGAACCTGGGATCTAAGAGAGTTGCAAGGATGTAGTGTCTTGATTTCGTCATTGCAACTAATTTGTCATTGGTTTTGAGCGCGCTCATTCTCTTTGAGATTCCTATGATATAGGCGACATGTTGTCTGCGCTCAGATCTGTCTTTTCTATTTGTAGATTTAGAACACTAAGATGATGTGAAATGAGCATTATGAGTGGGATAACCTGACTCACAGATGCACCTTCAGAAGACATGTCCCTTGTAGCTGTCTCAAAGGAGCTAGGATACAGCACACTGTCTCCATTAATTTCCACTGCAGCACAGACAGCATAATGCCATCTCCAATAATGTAACTGGAGCAGTACTCATGTACAGCTTGCTTTTGCTCAAGAGGCGCTGCAGCATATAAAGCGTTGAGTTCCAACGAGTGGAAACATTTTGAATCAGCTTTTGCTGGGGCAGCTTGTGTTTTTTTGCAGTTCGGACAATGTCCATATAGCCTTGGTTGAATGTGAAAAGTGAGTCACAATTTTTTGCAAACAGCAATCATACCATCCACTTGTGTTTCGTTGCTGAGAAACCCATGACAATTAAGTGTAAGCAATGTCAAAGCAAGAAGCATGCAGAAATCCTCCATCCTGTATTGCTTTTAAGATGTTGGCTCCATTGTCACTTACTATGAAGCCACATTTTAGACCGTGAGAATAAACCCATTCGTCAAGGAGGTCATTTAGTTCCTGCAAGATGTTTGCAGCAGTATGACTTTGCCAAACTTCTTTATATGCAGCAGGCCATCTTTGGGTGTCTTTGTTTTTGAAGAAGCACAAGAAAACGTGACCCAATGAGCGGTAAGGGACATGTAATCTATGTTTTGAGTGCTGGTCCACATATCTGTTGTGACATGAATAACCCCACCCTCTGCAGTTTTAAGGCAAGCATCACTGTCGCTTTTAAAGCCTGATAAATGTTTGGTATTTCAACATATGAAAAGTACCTTCGATGAGGAACATTGTAACGAGGCTCTGCTAATGTCATGAGCCCCTAAAATCCCTCATGATCTACCAAAGAGTATGGGAGAAGGGCTCCGCTAACAGTTCACCAATTCGGTGATTAAGATGAAGGGTCTTTGGATAATTTCTAGTAAAGGTATTCTTCCTTTCAAATGCCTGAGACAGTGTTAGCTGTTTGCAACATGTCCCTGCTGGTTTATTATACACTGTGCTTCGATGGGCAGATGGATGCAGAGATGGTGGACTAGGACTTATACATTCAGTGCCATCACTGGATGTGCAACTGGTACTAATGGTGCTGGCATTGGTGGTAACAGTGATCCTAGGGCTGGCAGTGGTTCTGCCCACATCAAGTTCAGACAATTCAGTATCCATTTCAGATTCCTGATCCTGACCCTTCTCACATGTGGTCTGGAAGATGGAGGACATAGGTTTTGGTTTTGGATGATCAAGCAAAACCGAATGCTTTTCAGATGGCGTTTAAGAGCTGTAGTGCCAAGGCATGACACAACTTTACCACGGCTTACACTCTGTTTACATAGGGAACAAATTGCTCTGCATGGATCAGTTTTACTGACTGAGAAATAATTCCACACCTCAGATGTGACAGATTTTGTTCGAGTGCTAGGAAGATAGCTAAAGACTGTTTGTGTCTTTTCACCTGTCCTAACAGAACCTGGGACATGCTCCTTGGTGCTAGAAGAGTGGACAGAAGACTCTGATGGATTTTCATTGCTGGCCAACACAGAAGTGGTGGATTCAATGGATATGTCCTTTCATTGCCAACAGTGCTGGATGTATTTGCAAGTGCACTACCTGATTCATTGTCAGCAGACTTGCTCATTTCACTTGTTGAGAAAGTAATGATTTGTCATGAGACACAACAGTGTGGGACTGAGACAAAGAGCTACTGTCTGAGTCAGAGAGGGACTCACTGTCACTTGCATTATTGCTGCTAGTCACAGGGATCTTAACGGCATGAATGGCATACCTTATGGTGCCTCTCCGTGTGACCCCAGCAGCTGTACAGGTTTTCTTAAAAGGTCCCCCTTTACCACACTTCACTGTTGCTTTTTGCTGTTTGTTGAATTTTATCACGTGAAACATTTTGGTTATTTCTGTTAGCACCAGGATTACCACTACCACCAACACCTGCTCCAACACCAGCACTAAATGCTTCATCTATGTTGGTGTCAGCCATAACAGACAGTAAGTACCAGTACTACCAGTCCAGTATACTGCAGTGAACACACCAACACCAAAACAATTCCTGTGTAACAAACCAATGTGATCTGTAATGCTGGCTACAACTCCAAAATTTTATTTTGGTTGCGTGACACTGTGATACGTGGACTGAAAGTAATTGAAGAATATGACAGTTTGCAACTAAAGGATCCCAGGTTCAAGGCTTACAGAATGATTGGGCTGCTGGGCATAGGCATACATAGCAATCAAAGGGCACACAGCAGCAGGGTGATGGGCTGACCACAGGAGATGAAGTCACACTGCAACCAGGAATGAGAATTATATTTCTACGTTTCTGTCATGTAAGGTTAATGCCACCACACAACTGGCCACTGGGCTTCCTCTGTAACACACACACACTGGGTAGGGTACAGTGCAGTCAAGGGGCACACAGCAGCAGGGTGATGGGCTGACTACAGGAGACGGAGTCACATACGCAAACCAGGGAATGAGAATTATATTTCTATGTTTCTGTCATGTAAGGTTAATGCCACCACACAACTGGCCACTGGGCTACTCTCTGTAACCCACACTGGGTAGGGTACAGTGCAGTCAAAGGGCACACAGCAGCAGGGTGATGGGCTGACCACAGAAGACGGAGTCACACGCAAACCAGGGAATGAGAATTATATTTCTACGTCTCTGTCATGTAAGGTTAATGCCACCACACAACTGGCCACTGGGCTTCTCTCTGTAACACACACACTGGGTAGGGTACAGTGCAGTCAAAGGCACACAGCAGCAGGGTGATGGGCTGACCACAGGAGACGGAGTCACATCAAAACCAGGGAATGAGAATTATATTTCTACATTTCTGTCATGTAAGGTTAATGCCACCACACAACTGGCCACTGGGCTTCTCTCTGTAACACACACACTGGGTAGGTACAGTGCAGTCAAGGGGCACACAGCAGCAGGGTGATGGGCTGACCACAGGAGACAGAGTCACATACGCAAACCAGGGAATGAGAATTATATTTCTACATTTCTGTCATGTAAGGTTAATGCCACCACACAACTGGCCACTGGGCTTCTCTGTAACACACACACTGGGTAGGGTACAGTGCAGTCAAAGGCACACAGCAGCAGGGTGATGGGCTGACCACAGAAGACGGAGTCACATACGCAAACCAGGGAATGAGAATTATATTTCTACATTTCTGTCATGTAAGGTTAATGCCACCACACAACTGGCCACTGGGATTCTCTCGTAACACACACACTGGGTAGGGTACAGTGCAGTCAAGGGCACACAGCAGCAGGGTGATGGGCTGACCACAGAAGACTGAGTCACATCGCAAAACCAGGGAATGAGAATTATATTTCTACATTTCTGTCATGTAAGGTAAATGCCACCACACAACTGGCCACTGGGCTTCTCTCTGTAACACACACACTGGTAGGGTACAGTGCAGTCAAGGGCACACAGCAGCAGGGTGATGGGCTGACCACAGGAGACGGAGTCACATACGCAAAACCAGGGAATGAGAATTATATTTCTACGTTTCTGTCATGTAAGGTTAATGCCACCACACAACTGGCCACTGGGCTTCTCTCTGTAACACACACTGGGTAGGGGTACAGTGCAGTCAAAGGGCACACAGCAGGGTGATGGGCTGACCACAGGAGACGGAGTCACATCGCAAACCAGGGAATGAGAATTATATTTCTACGTTTCTGTCATGTAAGGTTAATGCCACCACACAACTGGCCACTGGGCTTCTCTCTGTAACACACACACTGGGTAGGGTACAGTGCAGTCAAAGGGCACACAGCAGCAGGGTGATGGGCTGACCACAGGAGACGGAGTCACATACGCAAACCAGGGAATGAGAATTATATTTCTACATTTCATGTAAGGTTTAATGCCACCACACAACTGGCCACTGGGCTTCTCTCTGTAACACACACACTGGGTAGGGTACAGTGCAGTCAAAGGCACACAGCAGCAGGGTGATGGGCTGACCACAGGAGACGGAGTCACATACGCAAACCAGGGAATGAGAATTATATTTCTACATTTCTGTCATGTAAGGTTAATGCCACCACACAACTGGCCACTGGGCTTCTCTGTAACACACACACTGGTAGGGTACAGTGCAGTCATGGGGCACAGAGCAGCAGGGTGATGGGCTGACCACAGGAGACGGAGTCACATATGCAAACCAGGGAATGAGAATTATATTTCTACGTTTCTGTCATGTAAGGTTAATGCCACCACACAACTGGCTACTGGGCTTCTCTCTAACACACACTGGGTAGGGTACAGTACAGTGCAGTCAAGGGGCACACACTGGGCTTCTCTCTGTGACACACACAGTAGGGTTACTTCAGAAAGATTTATTTGCCTTTTGCCTCCCTTGTATGCTTGTTGCTGGCAGCTGCTGGTGTGCAGTGTGCTGCAGTTTCAAATAATCACATTTCACATTCACAAAGGTTCTTATAATCTTCAGTCTTCTTATTTTTTTTAGTCTCTCTCAAGTCCTCCTCCAGTCCTCCTGATATTGGTCTCATCAATCTCTCCCTATTCCCCAGTCCCTTCCCCAATCTTGATTAATCCTCCCGAGTCCTGATTCCCTCCTTCTGTCCTGAACCGTCCCTAGTCCCACTCCCAGTCTCCCTCCCGATTTTTAGATTTTTTTCTTGTTCTCGGTCTCACAGGAGAAGAAGTGGCCACGACTGGACAAGAGTAGCGGACGCGCAACCGCTTTGGTTACAGTTTTCTGGTGCTGCCTGCTGCCTCTGTCTGCGATGATCCTCAGTCAAATGGCACTCTTCCTCATGGCGCATCTCTTTAATACCCCCACAGATCCGCTGTTCGCGTTGCTTACTCGACCCCACGTCGTCTCGGTGATTCGAACTCTTTATGCGAACCGTTTGGTGTTCGAGTTCTGTTGAACTCGAACACCAGGGTTCGAGGAGGGTTCGAATCTTGCTGTAACCTGTTCTGACAACCCTAATCCATTCACATGTCAAGGTCATCTTCACAAACAGGAGAGGGCTTAAGGGAAACTACACCTCACATCATGTACATTTTGTTTCCATATCAACAAACAACTGTTTTCCTGTAACTGTTAGGGCTGACGTGTTAGCTTTAATTTGTTTTCACTGTTCATGGGGCCCCTGTGACTACCATGGAGGTCTCCATTTTATGGTTGTTGAAATCTCATTGTCTATGAGAGCAGTATTAGCATATGAAACAAGCATTTGTCAATGCCGGACTCGCTTGCAGGTATTTGCAGTGGTGTTTGTACGTATGGTGCTTTACCCTAATGCCCTCTGCGATTGCTGGTATTTGCACTACAAATTTTCAGCATGACCTTTTGTTACCCCACCTCATAAAAGCATTTGAGACCTCTGCTTATGAACAGTACCACTGTTATTTTGTTAAGCTGTCCTGAATGTTGATTTCCCAGCGACTACACCATTCTGCTCCACATGTGCAAAACACAGTTCGGGCAGGATGTGAAAAATGACAGCTGTAGCATTCATAGGGAGGTGTGAAGGGATGGCAATGTTGAACATCTGGAGTGAAAATACAACAATTTCTTGAACTTTCGAGCTACATGGAAACTACGCGAATGAACGCTCATGACACAGTCATTTTATGGACTTTTGTCACCAAATTTTCAACATAGGCATTTTGGGACCTCTGCTCATGAACAGTGTCACTGTGATTTTCATAATCTGTCCTGAGCATTGATTTCTCACTGTGACCACACTATTGTGCACTGGATGTGCAAAACACATTTCAGTCAGGATGTGAAAATGTCAGCTGTACTGTTCATAAGGAGGTGAAAAATGCCAGTGTTGAAAATCTGGAGTGAAAATATTTCAGATTCTAGAAGTTATGAGTGTGCGTGAAACTGTGCAATGCACGCTGTAACACAGTCATTTTTTGACATTTTTTTCATCAAATTTGCAACATAGGCTTTTGAGAGCCCACCTCATTAACAGTGACACTGTTGTTTAGTTAATCAATCCCAAAGGTGATTTTGTGCAGTGACCATGAAATCACCTTTGGGGACCGAATAACTCACATGACAGTAACTGAATTCATGAGGTGGGGTCCCAAGAACCCCTGTTGAAAATGTGGTGCCAAAATTTGCAAAATGCCCCAGATAGCCACCTAAGTTGAAAAAAACATTTATGCCATTATACAGCTTACGTCATTTCTTCAGTTTGCATTCGGCTTTCAAGAGTGCAGCGTGTTCCTACTCCACTGAAGATCATTGAGCCAGGCTCCAGAGGTAAGTATGGGGTGAGGGGAGGTGGGGTATGCAGAGGTGGGTGTGGGTTCGGGAGGGGGCACAAGACACAGCGAGGGACGGTTTTCTGTTTTCACAGGTTTTAAAAAACAAAAATGTTAGGACAGTTTTCCCATTTACTGGACAATGTGCATGCTGGGTGGGCTCCCAGCATGCCACCTGGGTGTTTGTTGGGGTGGGCCTGGAGACAATGGGGACTGGGCACCGTCTGCACAATGTGTTTGGTGGGGGCAATAGCAAGGGAGCAGGGTAGACGGCAACAGAGGGAGGAAATGGGAGGATTTTATTAGCAGCCAGAGGAAAAGGGTGACATCAATATGTTAAATACACACACGCTACTACTGCTGATTGCAGTGATTTTCTTTAACTGAAGATCACTGCAGCCAAACTGCTGTCATAGACAGCTCATGCATCCATTGGTGCAGTAGGGTTGCACACGTTACACTGATCACTGCATTGGACAGGAAGGTCACACACCTTCAAAAAGTCGTACTGTCCTAAAAGCGTTCCTTGCACATGCATGGCGAATGCAAAATAAACAAGCATTTGTCAATGCCGAATGTTGCTTGCTTCTATGTGCTGTTTAGGTATTTGGAAGTCATTGAGTGCAAATATTGAAAATTGCGGAACTTACGAGCGCAAGGAGAACTGCGCACGTACGCCGTAAAACAGTTATTTTAGGAATTTTTTCACCAAATTTTCAACATAGCCATTTTAAGATCTCTGCTCATGAACTGTGACACTGTAATTTTCTTAATGTGTCCCATACATTGAGTTCGCACACTGACTGTGCCATTGTGCGCTACATGGGTGGAAACACGTTTTGGGCAAGATGTGAAAATGACAGCTCGCGCTGCTCATAAGGAGGTATGGTAAAATGGCAATGTTGAAAATCTGGAGTGAAAATATTGAAAATTTGCAAACTTACGCAGGCATAGAGAACTTCATAACGCACACTCGTAAAACAGTCATTTTAGAATTTTTCACCAAATTTTCCAACACAGCCATTTTAAGACCTCTGCTCATGAACAGTGTCACTGTGATTTTCTTAATGTGTCCCATACATTGAGTTCACACAACGACTGTGCCATTGTGTGCTACATGGGCGGAAACACATTTTAGGCAGGATGTGAAAATGACAGCTGTACTGCTCATGAGGAGGTGTGGTAAAATGGCAATGTTGAAAATCTGGAGTGAAAATATTGAAAATTCACAAACTTAAAGCGTGCGTAGGAACTGCGCAACACACGCCTCGTAAAACAGTCATTTTAGGAATTTTTTCACAAATTTTCAATATAGCCATTTTAAGACCTCTGCTCATGAACAGTGTCACTGTAATTTTTAACATGTCCCATACATTGATTTCACACACGACTGCGCCATTGTGAGCTACATGGGCGAAACATGTTTTGGGTGAGATGTGAAAATGACAGCTGTACTACTCATAGAAGGTGTGGTAAAATGGCAATGAAAATCTGGATGAAAATATTCAAAATTAGCGAACTTACTGAGCTTGCGTAGGAACTGCACAATGCTGCGCTCATAAAACAGTCATTTTAGGAATTTTCCACCAAATTTTCAAAATAGGCTTTTGAGAGCCCACCTTATGAACGCTGGCAGTGTCATTTCATTTATCGGGCCAAAAGGTGATTTCGAGCAATGACTGTGAAATCACCCTTGGGCCCTAATAACACCATGACAGTGACATCATTCATGGAAGGGGTCCCAAAACCCATGTTGAAAATTTGGTGCAAAATTCCCAAAATGCCTGAGATATGCAACAAAGTTGAAAAACCCCATCTAGCCCATTATACAGCTTACTGGCATTTTCAGTTCAGCGGTCGCTTTGAAGTGTGTAGACGTGTTCCCGGTCCAGCGAAGATTGTCACGCCGAGCTCGAGGTAAGTATGGGGTGAGGGGTGTGGGGAGGCAGGCTGAGCAGTGGGTGGGTGCGGGTTGTGGGGGGTGGGGAGACAGCGATGGAACGTTTTCGTATTTACAGGGTTTTTCTTTATTCAGACAACAGCGGGACGTTTGCCACGCTGGGGTGGGCTCCCAGCATGGCAGCAGGGAAAGCTGTTTGGGGGACATGGAGCTGACGGGGATTGGGCACCCCCATCGCCAAAACAAGGTTTGCCATGCTGGGTGGGCTCCCAGTGTGGCATCAAAACTTTGGGGGGGCGTGGCGCTGAACCTGCAAGCAGTGCAACACTGGATGTTTGCCACTGGGGTGGGCTCCCAGCGTGGCAGCAGGAAACTGTTTGGGGAATGTGGAGCAGATGGGGATTGGGCACCTGTCAGCCAAAACAAGATTTGCCACGCTGGGGTGGGCTCCCAGCATGGCACCAAAGCTTTGGGGGTGTCCAGGCGCTGCCAGCACACAGAGGTGGTTTTCTTTGAAGTGAACACCACCGCTATCATACACAGCACCTACATCCATTGGTGCAGGATCACCACGCCTGCTCAACGGAGCAGTGGATTGCACAGGACAGTCACACCTCCAAACTGTCCTATTCTCCCAAGACGTCTCCTTGTGCATGCTAATGCAATAAAAATGATTTCAGATGAACCATTTATACCATGTATCTCTATGATGAAAGAACAATTACCTTGCAAAAACTTGCTAGAAACAGAAATTGGATGCAGTTTAAAGGAAAAACCCTTCATTGTGATTGGTTGACCATCCATGGCACTCCAGTCCTTACCTCATGGGTTTTAGCCCACCTGATAGGCTAGTGATGCACATGAACTAGGATCAAATTTCTAGACCCCAGGTCCCAGAAGTCCCTGCTCTCCAGTTCAAATTGTGCATCTGATCAGGCTACAAGCACCCAGGAGTCCCTGTAATTGAGCCAGGAAAGGTAGGCCTGTGTTTCCACAGGAAGAAAATAAAAAATATAGTGCTAATTTACATAGCATCTGAGCCTGCCTAAGACAGTCTTTGTTATCAGCTTATATTGTATGAAGTTTCAAACAAAAGAAATTAGGTAGATTATTTATTTGTTATGCAGTGCAATGGCAGAGGGCTGGTCTTTCAGGGCCAGCCTAGACTTTATGTTTGTTGCTTGGTGTCTCCAGCTTTTGGGACATTAGATTATGAGATTGGAACAAATGACTTCTAGATTTCTTTATTGCATCCTGCCGTTTGGTTAATATTAATTAATTAGAAGTGTTTAATGCATCCTGCCGTTTTCACTTATATTGCTGTTGTGGTGTGAGAGACCTTTTTGGGGATTAGTTGACTCAGGCCTTCACTGTTCCCTCTGCTACATCTGCCTAGCTCACCACGAGCAGCACTCATGCCCCCAATTCTAGGCTAGCCGAGCATGGCATGGCCCTCGCTACCCCTTCCTCGCTCCTCTCTCTCGCTGCCTGAAGGAGAGAGAAACAGCAGGAATCCTTCGCTGTCTCAGCTTGTCGCTGCCTTTCATGGCAGCTCATTTGAATGCGAGCTGTGCAATGCGCCACACTCACCCAGGCCTCTGACATGTGGCGTCTAAGGATCAGCTTGGCCTTACCGCCTCAATTTTTTCTTCTCTCGCTCCCTCTCCCTCTCGGTCTCCTGACTATCGCATTCTGCCCAGCAGTGTCGGGAGCGGCTCGCTCGAATATCAGCCAGCGGAGAAGAAGAGAGAGAATAAGAGGTGCTAAGAATAAGAGGTGCTCCTTTCATTGTTTTTTCATAATTTTTTCCAAAGGAGAGAATATGAATGAGGAGAATACCTCTGGGGATCACACACCCGCAGTCTCCGTAATCCGTAGTCTGCAGCGGGGAGAATCTTCTTGCTTACCAAGCAGTATTGTGCAGTGGTATAAGTCTCTAAGCTAGAAACAGAGACCTGGGTTTGAATCCTACAGTCCCCCTTGCATTACTGTTGACCCTAAGCATATCAAGATCAGAGGTGCTCAACAGAGTACGAGGGAATAAAGGTGACTCTTGTCATGACCCTTAGTGGATCCCCTCCCAAGTGGAAACCACGAGGTGCCATGGCCTCAAGAATTCAGATCTACCCTGATGCCAAGAGGCATCCGAGAATAGGCCTGGGCCCCTCTCTCAGTGGCCAGCCTAATCGAGCCCTCTGTCCAGCAGATCCAGGCCCTTTCCCAGTGGCCTACCTATCTTTGGCTCCAGTCTCTGCACTCAGGGCACCTCCCTACAGCTGCCTGTCAGCTTCTGGATGGATTACACCTTCACCTTTAGTCGGGCACCATCTTGAAATCAGTGCCACCATTTTGTCAAACTGGGCCAACCTCCATAGGCTGCTAACCTTTCCTTAGGCCGGGAGCCATGCAGTCGCTCACTTGAGGGGGACTTTTGCAGCACCGCAAATTCATTCTCTGGGGGCTCACACACCTCATAGAGAACTCCTAGTGTTTTTGGCAGAGAAAGTACCTGCCTCATTTGCTGGTGCATCCAGTTTTCCCGGAAGCCCACCACTTCTGTGGTCCTAACGATCCTTTCACCTTTTTGTCGTCCCCTCCATGAGGCAAGGAAATTCAACCTGATGCCCCATAAGCGGGACCTCGAGGCAGTATAGCACAGTGGTTTTCAGACTCTGAGCTGCAAATCTGGTGACACCCAGCAGACCAGACCTGGGTTTGAATCCCACAGCTTCCACTTGCATACTGTGTGACCCTGAGCAAGTCAAATGCCCCACATGCCTCCATGATGAGGATAATATATCTCTGGTGGCCATCTCAGCTGCAGCATTTTGTGTGTGGTTTTCCCATCACTCTTAATATAGCTCCCTAAGGGAAGTGAATCCTGCAGCACTATGGTTTCCTTACTATAAAGGTTTGAAGCCAGCGGTGTTTGGCTAGAGTTAGAGACAGCAAGTTTAAGGACATGCGGCGCATGGCTAGCGCTTACCCACTTACAGATGGGAAAAAGGAAGTCTCTTTGCAGCTCATTTCACTTGCCTCTCAAGCTAAGTGCCCCTTACATTGGAAAAAGGAGATCCCTTGCAAGCTCATTTTCATTTCTCCAAGCTAGGGAGCAGTTTATGCTACAAGGCCTCTGGCCTTCTGCTGAGCTCTGCGTGGCCCTCCTCCTCCCCTGGCCTGTGGTATGTCGTCTTGGTTGGACCTGCCTTCCACCAGGAGAGTGTCCCCGTGAATCAGTACAGCTGTTCTTCACAGAATCCCCATTTTAAGGGATCCTTTTCATCCAGGAACATTTTACTCATCTCCCACGGCTCCTTTCGGCTGCACAGTTCTTACAGCCTACTTCCGGCCCCAGGCCTAGCGTTGGGGGTGGATGCCTTCTTCCCAATCAAAGTAAAGAAGGTAGCTCAGGAGAGAAAAGATGGACTGGGATATACTGAGTCCTGCTACGATCTCTCAGCGGTTCACCTTTCCTAGGCCTGCGAGCCACTTGATACTTTATTCTCTCAGTGCATGGCCCTGAAAAACTGAGGCTAGTTTTTCTTCAAAAAAAAAATTAAAATAAATAAATAATCCTTCCAAAGTAGAGGAATAGCCACAGAAGGATTGGGAACTATCTCGAGTTGAATGCTGGGAGTGAGGCACTATATATATTATTTTTTTCTGGGCAAATATACAACATGACTGGCTATACTGCATAGTGGAGGATGAAAACAAAACCTAGAGGCTCTGAGCCGCAAACAGGAGCACTGGTTCAGATAATGTTCCTATGCAGGCCCTGCAAGAGCCCTACTGGCTCGTCCTCCCCCACCCCCACTCCCTAGCCATCCTCTACCTCTATGTGGGTCTCTCTCCTAGCGACCCTATATTCCAAAAGTTCATATGGGGCCCCTCTCCATAGTGACCCCATATGCATTTACAAAAGAACTTGGTGGTCCCTCCCCACAGCGACCTCCACAGTGGCCTTCTCCATGCGGGTCCCTCACTATAGTGATCCCCATGCTGAACCCGCCTGTAGTTCCTTATACATCCTCCTCATTATCTCTCTAGGGTCAGCATTTCCAGCAGTACCCTAGGGGATCTACACTCTAGGATGTTCTGTATTTTAAGGCTGTATTAAACAGTTATGGGCAGACCAAGTCACAGGCAATACCTCACGCTCCGATTCTAGGGCAACATTTTCAGTACCAGGCACACCTTTGGTCTTACCTCAGCCCCAAGAGTGTTCACCAAAGTTTCCTTGTTCTGGTCACCAGACTAAGAGAACAGGGTGTGGACCTAATTCTGTACCTGGACAACTGGCTGATCCAAGCTCGGTCCAAGGAACACTCACTACAGGTCACCCGAATGGCTCTATTAGCCCTTGAGGAACACAACTGGGTGGTGAATCAAGAAAAGGGTCATCTGAAGTCCACTCCAGCAACTGAAGCCCTGGGAGCAGAGACAAACATATCCCAGGGTGGACCAGACCATCCCAGAAGAGAGTCGAAATGGTGAGGGCCCTAGCCTACCAACTGAAGGCCAACAACCTTCCAACCATAGGGCAAATAACCCAGATGTTAGGCTGCATGGCGTCATGCATTGACCTGGTCCCATGGGCCCGATGCCACATGCACCTTACAGAACTATATGCTGACCCAGGGTTCCCGAAGAGCACAACCTGAAGGTCAGGATACCCCTACCGGAACCAATTTGATGCTCACTAGTCTGGTGGACCACAAGCCACTCTCTCACACAGGGATTCCATTGGAGGAAACAGACACAAGTTTCCTGGAATGGGGAGCATGCTTGGCTCCCTATCGACACATTGTCATTGGACCATAACAGAATCAAGGCTACCCATCAACATTCTGGAGATGAGGCGTATATCATACCCTCAATTCCTTCCAATCATCCATCTCTGGTCAGTCAGTTCTAATTTGCCCGACAATCAGGTTACGGAAGCCTACATTGCCAAACAGGGGCACCAGGAGCAGAGCCATGCAGAGAGAGGTGACAAGAGTCCTGAACTGGGCCCGGACCAACCTTAGACACTTTGTCGTGGTCCACCTAGCAGGAAAGCTTAATATAGGCATGGATTGGCTCAGTCTCCAGCAGGTGCATCCGGGAGAGGCACCTACATCCCAAGTAATTTCAACAGACAGGAGACCGGGGTCCCATCCCCATAGACCTCATGGCAACAGAGGAGAACACTCAATGAAGAGCTTTTCTCCACATACATGGAATGTCACTCATGGGGACCTGATGCCTATCCCAATCTTGGGCATAGGATCAGTCGTATCTTTCCCCATCACCGTACTTCAGCAAGTTCTTTCCAAGATCCGACAATCACACAGAACCATCATACTAGTAGCTCTATTCTGGCAATGCCGAGCCTGGTTCTCAGTGGTGATAGCCATGGTGCTGGACAGACGAGGCTACTACACTGACCAGACATGCTGACTCAGGGACCTGTGCGCCACCCACACCGGGACCTTGAAGCTAACAGATTGGCTCCTGAGAGGCACAGACTGCTGAAAGCAGGGTACCACACTGGTGATATCTACACTACTGCAATCTAGAAGACCTTCCACCACATCCACTTACGGCAGGCAATGGTCCATCTTCATGGCATGGTGCAGGGATAGGGGTACGGAGCCAGAGACAATCATATATCTACCATTCTCTATACTTGCAGCAGGGTGTAGATAAAGGCTTATTGCATTCTTCGCCTCCAAGTACAGCTGTCTGCCATTAGTGCAGCCATTGGCCCCTAGGCCAACATGGCCCAGGGGCACACCCGGCACTGGATGCTTCCTTAGAGCAGTAAAAGTACTGCACCCAAGGGCCCAGATGCTGATTTCCCTGAATCTGACCTCGTCCTAGACTCACTCAGCACAGTGCCTTATGAACCCCTCAGTCAGGTGACCTTTCTGGGCAGGACTGAAGGCCTCTCTTCCTTGTGGCCATTTGCTCTGCTGCTAAGATTCTTGAGTTAGGGGTCCCTATCCTGTAGGGAGCCATACATATATTTACCATCGGGTACACCTATGAAACGGCTCCAGCCTTCCAACCTAAGGCCGCATCCCTTTCATAGGGAACAACCCATTGAGTTGCCCACACTATCCAATACAGCACAAGGCCACAGCAATCTCACACCACTTCGATGTGGGAGGCATCCTAGCCATGTACATATCTAGAACCCAGCCTATTCATAAAACTGAAAGGTTGTTTATTGTATCAAAGGGCAATGACAGGGTAGGGCTGCTTCCAAGACCACGATAGCGAGCTCTGCTCAAGAGGACTATTTTAGAAACCTACAAGGCAAGAATCTAACCCCTAGGGGGTATTAAAGCCCATTCTACCAGACAATCGCTACCTCCTGGGCAGAAAGGGTCAACGTTCTCACGGAGGACATCTGTAGGGCAGCCACTTGGACTCTATCCATACCTTTGCAAGACACTATAGGTTGGATTACTTAAATGAGTTTCAAACCCTGCTTGCCACTTGAATTCTGTCAGCAGACAGCTCCTCTTCCTCCCACTCTTAGATCACCCTGTCCCACCTGTCCTAGGTACAGTACTGCTGATTATCAACCCATGAGGTAGACTGGAGTGCCATGGATGGTCAACCAATCACAATGGGTGTTTACTCACCTGGTAAAGGTGATTGTGTTGGTTGATATCCATGGCACTCCACAGCCTCCCACAGAGTGATCAGAGGATCAGAAAAATATCTGGGTTAGAGAACAAAGAGGAAACAGAGAGGTATCTCAAGGTGTTGTTTGTTTTATGTCTTGGAATTCTTGAGTCATCAGGATGACGATCGGTGTCCGCTTAGGAGGCCGAGTCTTAGTTTTGTATTAAGAGGTAGGAAAAAGGGGCCTTCCGCCAATTTTCAGAAGGCGCCTCAGTGTATGTTTACTGCGTATATAAGTATGTTGTGGTATTAGTAACCTTAATTTCAGCTATGGAAGATTCGAACTGGAGAGCAGGGGCTTCTGGGACCTGGGGTCTAGAAATTTGATCCTAGGTCATGTGCATTACTAGCCTATCAGGTGGGCTAAAACCCATGAGGTAAGGACTGGAGTGCCATGGATGTCAAGCAACACAATCACCTTTACCAGGTGAGTAAACACCCATTATAAAATGGACATGAAAAATGCTGCAAGCTGATTGTTCAGACTGAGGCTTTAGCCATGTGTAAATCTCACAACAAACATACGATGGCTAAAGTCCCAGCAGACCACTGCTGACCTGATCATATTTGCAAACATGTAGATCAACTGACTGAACTTTGACAAACTTCAAAATTACCATCTCTTTATGTTACTCGGTATCATTCACAACGCAGTTTCAACAGTATCTAACAGATCTGTGCAGGATATGATTAAGAAAATATCCAATATGAGGTATTGAACTTCATAGCCCAATACCTTATGGCATCGTAAACTGACTGATCTAACAGCTGAACTTAAAACAGCACCCTTTTAGAAGCGGAAGGATTGTAACTGGTGTTGAACCCCTGGCCAGTTGATCCCTTCCAACTTCCTGATGTGCTGGTCTGCACCTTCTCCCAGAGGTTTAGTGGCGTGTGAGCAGGGAGATCATGGGGGCGAGCCTCATACAAGTCTATGTGGACTTCTTTTAAATGCTGTTATTCATTTCATAGGAAAATTAAAGCCACATCTCACCAATAGGCCCCTATTAGTAGAGTGGTGGCTTTAATTTTCCTGTAAGAGGCTTAAAGTTACGAAAATGACATTTAAAAAGTCCCCATAGACACAGATGGGGCTTGTCCTCTGCTCTCCCTACTCACAAGTCACTAAACCTCTGAGCGGGGCACAGTGTACACAGAAGTTGGATGGGATTGGTTGGCTGTGGTTCAGCACCAGTTAGAATCCCTTCCTTCTAAAAGGACGCTTATTTTAAATTAAACTTTTATCACCAGTCAGCTTCACAATTCCATAAGGTATTGAGAAATGCATCCCAATATCTTATAGCAATACATCGGAACTTAACTTTAAACAGTGATCCAGAAAAGCATCTTTAAATGGAAATACTGTTTTCAATTACTACCTCTCGGTGGCTCTGTAGAGGTATTCTAGAAAAGATTTAGTGACAGTGCAACCGATCATGTATTCACCCAGTGGCACCAACCAAGCGGGAAACAACTGTCTGGGACTCACACTGACCAGCGGTGCAGCACAGCACCCATATATTGAGAACCAAGAAATACTGCCAGAATTTAGTTCAACATGAAGAGGCCAGCAGTTGGTGAAACTGCTGTCCCGCACAGCTGTATGTCAGTCGAGGTCAGTGGCTGGTGATGATACGCCACCAACTCCTCCCTCAGATACTGCCTAAGTAGGATATGCTGACAATGGGTGGTGCTTCAATTTACATTCATGTACTCATCTCATGTACCCACCCTGGGGTGACACTATCACTATGGAATGGCCTTTTCCCATAATGGCCCTATGGGTACCCCACCTGACGGTCACCACTACTGCCACGCTATACCAATGCCTCCGACCGCTCACATGCCCTGGGGAATGTCGCAGTTCCCTGGCACTAAGGAACAAGCACCAGTCAGGGATATCTCACATCAGTTCCCTCAAGCATTTACTTCTTCTACTGCTTTTATCAGGAAATATTCACCCAAATCCTGGACCAGCCCCCTACAGGATCAACCCAGACCACCCAACCTGGATCACTCTCAATAATTGCCTAAACATATGCAGTCTCCTACAAAATTTGATGCCCTTCAGGCCTTCGCTTGCCAGCATCTTCCTGACATACTAGCAGTCGTGGAAACCTGGCTGTCACCTTCAATCCCTGACCATGCATCACCCTCCCTGGATATAATGTCTATCAGCTTGATCGCACATCAAAAAGGCGGAGGCTGTGCCCTGTACCTTAAAGACACTATCCGTGGGCACCTCATCAGCATTTCGCCCAACTCCTCCACAGTGCAGATTCTTCCTGTCAAGATCCTCCTTGGGCACATAACAAAGCCATCACAGTCGTCACATCCACATCCCACCTCAAGAGCAAGAAAATCGGCTTAACGCAGTCCTTGACTTTGCCAAATCTCTTGCACCTGACACTGAATGCATCCTCCTCGGTGACTTTAATATAAACTGAATGCAGCAGAGGCAGGGGCCTATAAGGACTTGATAGCAGCTGCAAACCTCACCCAAATGGTCAGCTTCCCTACCAGAACAAATTATAAAACAGGTACCAGCACCCTTCTGGATTGGATCCTCACAAGCCACCCCAGGAGGATCACAAACTCCACTGTCCTCCCAGATGCTCTTAGCGACCACTCCCCCTTAGCTGCTCCTGGTGAAACAAATTCATTAAGCCCCCAAAAACCATTACTAGCCGAGTTCTACCTAGAGGCAAACTACCTCATCTCAAAACCCACCTTTGTCATCTGGACTGGTCCCCAGTCCTCACTGCAACCAATGTGAACACTGCACTGGAGCACTTCATCCGGATTTTCAACCAAGCATGCAACATATTGCTCCAATGAAGAAGAGCAAGGCTAAAGCCCTTTGTAACCCATGGCTCACAGGTGACGTACTACAAGCGCCTAAAATCTATTGACCACCTTTGGGAGATTGCCAGAATCACTGGGAAACAAGCTGATATTGCTAACTATAAACGGGCACGAAAGACTGCACCAAATATATCCTGATACGAAGTCCACCTATTTCCACAATGCACTTAATACTACCTGTAACGGCAGAGACTTCTGGGATAACATCAAAGAAGTCACTGGGAAGCAAGTTAAATCGTCCCTGTCAGTACTAAGCATTAATGGAGTAATCACCCTTGACCAGAAGCCCATTGCGAATCTTTCAATGACACTTTCTCAGACCTCAGTGCTGTTCTTCTCAAGGATTTTCGATGACTCTGACATCCGCCACCCCAACCACCTACAGCCACCCTCATTCTACTTTAAAGCAGTAAATTGCACCAAGTCCGTAGCTAAGTTACCAAAGCCATTCGCAACTCCAGGTCCAGCAGCGACTCCATCGATCTCAAGCTGTTATCACTAACCCTTGAAGAGGTGCTCCTGCCTCTTACTAAGGTCACTCTCCCTCAACCACAGCCAATTCCCGACATTTGGAAATCTGCTGCGGTAACCCTAATCCATAAAAGTGGTGACAAAAACAGCTGCTGAGAATTACCGACCTATTTCCATCCTGCCTCCACTCCAAAGTCCTAGAACAGATTGTGTCTGACCAACTCACTGACTTCCTAGACAAACACAACATACTGTGCATGGAGCAGCATGGATTTAAAAGGGTCATAGCACCACTATGGCACTACTTGAATTCACTGGTGCTATCCATCACTCACTCAATAACAGCCATCTCATTGGAGCCACCTTCATTGACTTAACCAAAGCCTTTGATACCGTCAACCACCATCTCCTACTTGCACAGCTTTGACATGCAAGGCTCTCACCAAACTCTGTTAACTGGTTTAAAAGCTACCTAGAAAACCACTCCCAAAGAGTGAAAATCGATGGCATGCTCTTGGATCCAAGACCAGTCAGGTCTGGTGTCCTGAGGGCTCAATCCTAGGCCACCTCCTATTCAGTCTTTTCTTGAACACACTACTGGAATCCTGCCCTGGACAGATCCTTCTATACACTGATGATGCAGTCATCCTAGCCTCACACCCTGATCCAGTGCATCTACAAAACAAACTCCAGGAGGCCTTCTCCGCAGTTGAAACCTGGTTCAAAAAACAAAGACTTATCCTTAACCAGAAAAAACAAAGACCCTTCTCTTCTGTAGCTCCTACAGAAAATTCAAACACCATCAGCTCCTTATAAAAACAAAGCTAGGTTTAACCCTCGAACAAGTTCATACTTTCAAGTACCTTGGCCTCACCCTTGACAGTAATCTCCTATGTCCCACACAACAATGTGGTGAAAGTGGCCAATTCAGGATGGGCCTCTTCCAGCATAGGAAACACTTAACCCTGAAGGCTGTCCATCGCCATCCAGAGCTCTGCTATCAGTATCATCATTGACTACGGTCTCATCTATGGATCTGCCACAACCTCCTCCCTCAGGCAGGTATCGACCTCCCTCAACCAAGCCTGCAGATTGGTCACTGGCTTACACTGCCTCACCCACACCTGTGACCTCTATTCCAAATCAGGGTGGCTGCAACCTAACAATCATATCAAATACCAAACTTGCATAACAGCCAAGAAAATCATGATGGAAAATCCCTGCCAGGAGTCAACGCCCTCCTAAATCTCAAAATCAATAACCGCATCACCAGGAGTTCTAAGCCCTTATCCTCCAAATCCCACGCTGCCGCATACATCCCAAGTGCGGCAACGTCTTTGCTTATAGGGCTCTCAAGCTTTATTGAATGAACTTCTAGTGACATCTCCTCCACTGAATCTCTAGGAACCTTCAAAACAAATCTCCATTGCTCCCTAACTGGCAAAACACCTGTGTTTGCAGCACTTAAACATCTCTGCCCTAATCTGTTTCTGACCCCACAGGTGTCTGGCTGTCTCTCTCCCACTCTTCTAGCACTTACTTCTCCATTGCAACCACTCAAGCACTTGTGCTGTGTCTGTCCTGACAAGGCCTCTTGGCTGCACCACACTGCCCCTCCACTGCCACACACCCCCCCAGTCCCAGACCTTTTTCCTGCTTGCCACTTCCCTTCTAATGTTCCTCGGCAGCACATCTCTTTGTTGAATTTGTCACTATACATCTAATTTGTCAATTAAATGTTATTGTCTTTTACCATGTAGTGTGTTAACATTAATATGTTCCTGATCTGTCACACTGTAACCTGCCTATTGATGATTGGCTGTACTATCGATGTGGAACCTTTGTAAAAGAGCCTTGGCTCAAAGGTACTTGTAATCCTAGATTCAAATAAATAAATAAAAATAAATAAATAAACATGCAGGCTGCTCCTCTGGTAATGCCAACTCCACCCTCAGCCGCACTGTCAATGGAACATATCGTGAATGGGGCAGGTGTTGCAATAAATATGTAGGCACTTCCTGTAATGATTCCACCTACTTAGAAAGTGTTCCTGTCTCCCACTCTGAATTACAATAACTTCAATGATAGGCTATGGACTTCTGCATGTTCAGTGTGACATATTGATGGGACTATTTGTATCATAGGAGGAAGAACAAAACCTTATATTTCTTGACATCAATAAAATATTGATTTTTACTCAATGAAAAAACATTTAATTTTTGATTGATTTTATAACTGCAATAATGCACTTCAGGTGTGTGTTGTGAGATGTTATGCATGCTGGGGAGGTTTACAGCACTTGGTCTGTGGCCTCATGCCACCACACCCACAGTGTGTAAATCTCACAACAACACAATCCTGTCATGCATTATTGCTTAATAACAATTGTTTTCCTTTTTCCATAGGGAAACCATGGCATAATTTGCTATAATGAAGGAGGGCTCTTACGGCAAACATGGGCACTGTTTCTTTCACTGTGTGCATGCGCCCAATGGAGTTTCTCGCCTCCTGACCACTTCACTTTTGCTTTCTTGACGAACCACCTTAGTGGATATAGAACTGCCACTGAAGTTGGCAGTAAGTACTAAAATGTGTGTGTTCTCTTCCTAACTTAATCCAGCAACCCAAAAGAACCCCCAAAAATTGAAATAAATGAAAAAGGCGACAGCAGCAGTGCGCTGTAACCTAAGTGGACTGCGTGTCACACAGCAACTACATTTTATTTCATATAATTGCTGAGGCAAAAAGGAAATATAGCAATTAAATAAAATATTGGGTGCTGTCTGTAAACTCAAAGTTTACACACACCGAGGTTAGATGCTTGCACAAACCCTCGAGCTTCACACTCGGGGTTTATGTAGCATCTAACCCCTCAGGTGTGAGTAAACTCACGTTACACACAGCACCCAATACTTTATTCTATATATTACAACTCAGACAGTTTGCCAAGCTCACTGAAGGTAAATGTGGTATTTCACACCTTCCACTGCTTGTTTCTTTGAAAGCTGATTAAGCAGATAGGCATACTGTGGAGTTTAAAGGGTAATTACACATCATGTTTTCATAGGTCTCATAGGTAAATACAAGGCCAAGAAGACCGAAGTCCATTGCGCCTGCCATATTAATAACCCGTAATACCTGGTGTAATCAAGTAGTCATCTAGTGTTATCTTAAATTCTGACATATTCACACTTGCCACCACCTCTATTGGCAGACTATTCTATATTCTGGTTACCCTTTACTAAACCAATGTTTCCTGCTATTTGTACAATAAGTACTGATCTTAATTTAAAGTGGATGTGCCCTAGTATCATATGATTGTGTCCTTAACTCAAGGCCTAATTTTGGCCATAAGTCATCATCCAAAAGTGCTCTATATACCATGCACATATCTCCACAGAGCCTACGGAACTCCAGTGAGTAAAACTAGTTCCTGCAGTCTCTAAGGTAGAATAGCCCATCTAGGCCTGCCACCTGCCTAGTTGTCTTTTTGTACTTGCTCGAGAGATTTTATGACTAATTTACCCCTGATGACCAGAATTGGATGCAGTACTCTAGATGTGGACGGACTAATGCCTTGTACAGTGGCATCACCACTAATCTATCCTTACTTTTAATGTGCTTATTTATACAATGCAAGAGTCTACTAACTTTCCTAATAACTTGGTTACAGTGAGTCCTGAAACTAAGATCACTGGTAATATAGATACCCAGATCCTTTTCCTCTGTTATCCCTTTTAACTCCAATCCATTTAAGTTATATTTATAATGGCTATTATTTTTTCCCAAATGCATAACCCTACATTTATCAGTATTGAAAGTAGAATTGTTTCTTTTGCCCAATGTTCAAGTTCCTTTAAGGCTGATTGTAAAGTATCTGCATCCTCCTTAGAATTTATCTTAAAACCTATCCTAGTATCATCTGCAAAGTTAGACAACCATACTTGTGTCGAAGTTTGCATAGATGATATATACAAGTTGAAAAGACAAGGGCCCAATACCGAACCCCAAGGGACCCTACTAGTCACCTGAGCCCATCCTGACCGGACCCTCACTGAAACTCTCTGTTCCGATCTGTTAACCAGTTTTCAATCCAGAGAGAAATATTTGCATGTATACCATGCATAATTAAGGTCTCAATCAGAAGACCATGTGAACCTTATCGAATGCCTTTGAATAATCCAAAAGATAATATCCACTGCATTCCAAGAATCAAGTGCCTGATTTACCTGCCATAAAACTCCAACAAATTTGTCTGGCAGGACCTGCCCTTCCTAAAACCATGTTGATTGTGGTCAAAATCTCCTGACTTAGTTAATATAATAGTAATATAAGTTTTGATAATAGCTTCAAGATTTTCCCAATATTGATGTCAGGCTAATTGGTCTGTAATTGAAGCCTCCTGTCTAGACCCTTTTATATAAGGGAATAACTTCCACCTGCCTCATTCTTCCAGAACTTCTGCCTTGTCTACAGAGTATTGGAATAAGTAAGCTACAGGGCTGCCAATACATCAGCCAGCTCCTTTAACACCCTGGGGTGAAGGCCATCAGGTCCCTGGGCTTTGTTCTGATTTAAGGCTTTTAGTCTGTCTCTCACATCTTTAACCTCAATTTTAAGTGCTGGACCTACATCCTTAACCTGATGTTTCAAGGTATTATGGGTTTTGGGTTATACACTGAAGCAAAATATGTATTATAATGGCAAGCCATATCCTTATCATCTAATATTTATTCACCATTTGGTTGCTTTAGGGCCCTATTGATTTGTTTACGCCCTTTTATTGTTTATACAGGAAAATAAAGATTTATAGTTGTTTTGAACTTTAGTTGCTAATTTATATTCGTAATCTTCGTTTGCTTTATGTATACTTAACCTGCATTTTTAAGTTCAAGTCTATATTCTGCCCAGCTTTCTAGCTGCCCACTTTTCTTAGCATTACTATATGCCTTATTTTTGCATTTAATGTTTTTAGCTATAGCTGAAGTAAACCAGGTGTTTTTTGGTCTTCTTAAAACTAGGGATAAACTCCTGTATAAAAGATTTAATTTTATTGCTTAATATATCCCACATATGTAGTAGCTTCAGTCCACTTAGATCTGTCTGCCAATCCCAAGATGCTAAATGTGCACTTATATTGTTAAAATTAGCCCTACTATAATTATATACCACTGTCCTACTAGCCAGCTTAGTTGTAACCTTGCTGATACAAAATTCCACCATATTATGATCACTGGAGCCTAGAGGGTGTAAGGCCTTACAATCCTGGATATCATATTCCAAATTGCTGAGGACTAAATCCAAAGTATGAGAACCCTGAGTATGGTCTTTAACATACTGTTCTAAATCATTTAATAGAAAAGACTGATGAATCTTTGCTGGTTTGGTGACTCAGCTTGTGGGGGGTCCCAGCTTAACCTGGGAGATTAAAATCATCTACTAACAGGAATTTCCTGCCTGAGTGAGATTTTGTATAAATTCCAGTAATTGAAGGTCATCTGACTGTGAGCTACTGTAGATGGTGGCCTGTATACAACACCCACATTTATTTTTGGCATACGTGGGGGATAACTTAGCCCAAATCAATTCTGCTGTATTATATTTAAAGGTGTCTACACTTTCTAATATAATGTGGTATTATATATAGGCAAGACCACCGCCTTTTGAAATGACTTATCTCTATGATAGAGAACAAAACCAGGGATTTGTTTATCCCAGGAGTCATCATATTTCCACCATGTTTCTGTAATGGCACACAAACTAATATGGTAATTATTTAATGTAAACACCAGTTCATTTAGTTTGTTGTTAAGACTTCTTGCATTTATTAAGAGACATCTCCATTGTTCTAAAAGTACTGGCCCCAGTTTTGTTGATGTTTGAGATATGCATTCATCCTCCCATTCTGGGAGTTTAAAGATTTGTCGATTTTCTGTTTTAATATTTGTGAGAAAAGGCATTTTCCTTGCCTATTCAAATGCATCCCATCTAATGCAAACAGCCTTGTGTCGTAGAAGTTATCCCAGTTTTCCAAAAATCATAATCATCTCTAAGGCACCACCTCTTCAACCACCCATTTAGGCTCTCAATTCCCAATCTTTTTTAAGTTAACCCCAGGGCTTGGGATAATGCCTGAGATAATTAGGGTCACAGCCTCTAGCTTTTAAATCTGCGCCTACATACTCAGAATCCCTTTGGATGTCTAGCATTTTCTTTTACCCACATCAGTACCTACATGTAGCAACACCAATGGTTGTTCAGTGTGTTCAAGGAGGTCAGGTATAAGACGCTCAATATCTGAAATCCCCACACCAGGTAATACACTGACTGTAGTAGTAGTATTCCTGTGTTTACATAATACTGAATCGGTATATCTTACCCAAGAGTCTCCGATTACCAGGACGTCTCTATGAGATGTACTGTGTGATGTAACAACCTGTTTACCTGATTTTCTGGGCAGACCGCATTGGGGCCTATAATGTGAATCTGCTGCTAAGTGTATCTCTGTTCAGTCATAACATCATGTGCTAGAGGCTAAACCTGTTAGGTGTCAATATATTTGATATGCCCCAATATTCTGTCTACCCT
Source organism: Neoceratodus forsteri (assembly GCA_016271365.2). Lineage (NCBI taxonomy): Eukaryota > Metazoa > Chordata > Ceratodontiformes > Ceratodontidae > Neoceratodus > Neoceratodus forsteri. Next base: position 649,051,276 of record CM028137.1, read on the forward strand.
TCCTTATATTCCGTGGACCTTGCACTACTCCTCTTCCTTCTCAGCAACATATAGTGCTGGTGCTTGTAAAGTTTTGTGGGACTTACAGTAACCTGACTAATGCTAGATCCTACCTCTTCAGCTACAGAATCTATATAGTCTTCCACGCTGCTAATATCAGCTTGTGTTTTTATTCTCTTGCATGGTGCCAGAATTTCAGCCTGTAATGCTTCTATTAATTCACACTTTGCATAAGTAAAGTAAATTTTACACTCACCCAATAGATGCATTTGGCATTTGCATACACTGCTTAAATGCTGTCCTGTATTTAATAAGTCCATGTTTTTACCGCTATGCCTCCACCTTCAATACTTTTTAATAATGTGCCCTAAGTCCTATTGGCACTACTGACACCTATGACACGTGCCGACATGCATATATCTATACATTGCCTCAAGACGTCGATGCGCACTGCCTTAGAGCAGGCCAAGTATTTTAAGTGAATACTACTCCGAAGTGCTTCGGGAGGTCGCTGGTCACTTGCAACACAAGTTGTTAAAATAGGTTTTAAAATCTCCTTGTGCCTCCTGCTCATTCGCAGAGAGGCACAGTGCATAAAATGTGTCTCAAATCATATATTTGATAAAACTAGTGGTTTTGTAGTTCATACAGCTTCCCCAGAACTACCACTCTCCTCCCACTTCCTGTATGACAGAATGTAGGGCTCAATAGAACTTCTTAAAACACACATTTGTTAGATGTAATACTGTTTAAATACAGACTAAGCACTGTACATCAATTGTGTCCTACACAGTTTCATTCCACTATTCTGCTCATATACCTGCTCACCACAGCAGGCCAAGTATTTTAAGTGGATACTACCCCAGAAGTGCTTCAGAGAGGTTGCTGATAGCTCACAACACAAGTTGCTAAAAATAGGTTTTAAATCTCCTTGTGCATCTCCTGCTCATTCACAAGAGAGGCACAGTGCATGAAATGTGTCTCAAATCATATATTTGCTAAAACTAGTGGTTTTGTAGTTCATACAGCTTCCCAGAACTACCACTCTCCTCCCACTTCCTGTATGAAAGAATGTAGGGCTCAATAGAACTTCTTAAAAACACATGGTTGTTAGGATGTAATACTGTTTAAATACAGACTAAGCACTTGTGCATCAATTGTGTCCTACATGTTTCATTCCACTACTGTGCTCATATGCTAATACAGCTGTCATGGACAATGAAAGTTCGACAACCAGCAATAGGAACTCCTGTATAGTTACAAGTTCTAATATGAACTGTGAAAACAAACAAAATCAGTTTCATACATCTCTAACAGCTACATGAAAACAGCTGTCTGTTGACATGGAAGCAAATACAATTTAGAAGATATGAGGTATCTGCCCTATCTCTGGTACAAATGCTGTCTGGTTGGCAACACATACCTGGATCCTCATTCATTATTCTAGCTGGTAATACAGATAGTGTACCTTGTCGATGAGAATTTCTGGATCCTGTGTCTGACTTTCTTTTAGCCTGTAACCACTTCTGAAATCTTTCCTCAAACCCTTTGACTTTTGAGGACATCAAACTTTAGCTCAATACTTGCATGAGTCACTTTAGTCCATTTGCCATAATCTCCATCAGGGACAGTCTATCAGCCACCCAAAGGCACACACTGCATTTCTATACTCCATCAACATTAATACAGTTTGTGTTGCACTGTTGAGTGAGTGTCCCCACATAGCTGCATTGCCAAAATATTTTATTATGGAGAGACATGGCTCTCATTTTCCCTGTTGGTCCCAGGGGTCTCCCAGAACAAATATGGCCTGCAGAGGACCATGGCCCTCATCTGTTCTCCAGCTGACAACAGTATGAGGCCCCTGACAACTTTCAGAATTGGGGAAACTTCCATCTTGCACTTGGGTCCTGAATGGTGCCCATGTGGTAAACAGGAGATCACAGTGGTGCCTACAGAATTTGAACCAGGTCACCATACTTGTCAGTGCATGACCCTGCTTTATGGGCTCAAATAACTTTGAGGGGCTAAGGTCAATAACTCCTGTGAGATTTGCTACTTAAAGATGTTGTCGTTGGACGATAACTTGCATCGTGACTCCACCCTGGCAAAACTTAATTAAGCTAGGCTGTATATTAAAACTGCCTCTGGGGAGAAATAATAACCTACTATGTTCCCCAGTAGCACAACCCATCCATTTCCTCACACAGAGCAGATAGCAGTTGGCAAAATGTAAATTTCAATGCACTACTATTATGCTTACCACAAAGACTCAAACATATGAAATAATTCATTGAGGGAATCAAGAGTGAGGTCATAGGAGAGGAAAGGATTAAAACAATGAAATAAAATGCAGTTGTCATATTGCCTGTCATCTATATATCTCATATGATCTGAACATCTATAATGTTCTTTAATAGCAATGGATGTTTGAGTCAAAGTATAAGGTCTTATTTAATAATATCTGCAGGTCTGCACTCCGGCACCAGAACATATGCACCATTGTGTGCTTTTACAAGAAACTGGGAGTACTGTCACCAGAACACAAAATAAGACATCAATTGGGGAATTTTGTATATAGGGTATTCAAAGCCAGTGATCCCAAGGTGCTTTCTGGGGCACTGGTTCCAGTAAAAGGGAATGAATTACAAGAAGTAGTGGACTCCAGGACTATCTTGTCCCGACATTTAAGTTGCAGATGTCCAGGAAGGCTTTCTCTTGGTATGCACCCTTACTATTGAATGAATACACCCACTTGAAAAAGGAGCACATAATTTAATGCACTTTAGAAAACAGTTGTATTCATTTTTAAACAATGGAACTGTGTGTAATTGTACGTGAAGTCATTGTACTGTATGAATTTGTACTTTCATATATTTGGTTGTAATTTTTGTCTTTTGGTCAGTATCGGGCAGAGCTGAAAAAGGCTGTGCCCAGTCCACCACAAAATTAAATGAAATGAAATCTAGTGCATTCTAAGCACAGTCTAAAATACTGTATAAAGCAGCCTACCCCCAGCAAATCACACTGCTTGCCCAACTGTAATGTTCAGTTGCTATCCCAGTCCCCACTGGTACCCACTAATAAACACTGCTAGTCCTGGGGAACAAGAAAAGCCAGAGTATCCAGGCATTGGTCTGTGTATGCCACCTGGTCATTTCACATGGCTGGCTACTGCTGGGGCACTTAACAATTAAGCAAACATCAAGTCAGTATTTGTATAGCCTATCTGATGGTCTAATCCCAAAAACTCTAAGTTAATTTGGGAACTAATAGAACTATATACAAGGTTTTATTTTGCTAGACCAATGGGCTCTGCTTCCTTTAGTTCTCATATGCCAGTTCTCTCTGTCTGGCACCTTAAGCAGGTTCAGCTGAGCTCTAACTCGATCTGTCTGTTTTGGTGTCTTGAGGATCTCAGGCTTCTGCAGCTCACCTCTATACACACACCAAAGCAACCCCTTCTTCTGGATGCCTCTAGTGGTACAGATCAGCACAGTAGTTTTAGTGTCCAGCTGGTTGCATCATAGTTCAGAACCCAAAGGTCTGAAAATGGAAAGTCTCTCAGGCTGTATAGTGAGGCTCAGTTACAGCATCTGTTTCTATCTCTCTGCTCTTTCTCTCTCATTCTCTCTATTTCTCCCTGGGTTGTGAGCAGCAGGTTCTTGCTTAGTGGTTGTAAAAGTACACTTCTACTTCTAAAGTATCCGCACAGCTTCTCTTTCACTTGTCTGCGCTGCTTTTGTTCTCTGTCCTCTGCAGTCTCTAATGGCAGGCTCTGTATCCAGCACATAAGCAGTCTGTTTCTCTCCACATACTACATAGGACTGAGGATGTGCTGAAAAATCCTCAGTGAACACATCAACAGACAGCCTTCCAACTGGTTAAATCCTCCTGTCAGTCCCTGGAGAGTGTTAGTTTAGCTGTCACACAGGCTGATGGGCTGTCTGCCTCCCAGGTACATTATTTGGTCCTCTAGGGTCTCCACATCCCTCCCTATAGCTCTGGCTTAGGCATTTGAGTCTGATTGGTTACCTACTGTACTCTGACTCCAGTGGCCATGTTTGTCAAGGGTCAGAGTCCAGGCTTTTAGAGGCCAGATGAAGTAAACTGCTGGCTGTAACAGTCTATGCTGGGCTACAGAACCCAGAGGTAGGCCCTTCATTTTATGGAGAGTTTAGTGGCTCACTCAATGGCCCATGAGGGACTGGTGACCTCAAGTTAATTGCTAATACTATTACTGGCCCTGAATGCATAAGAACTTCAAAATAATGGTGTACACTCTCTATAGGTCCTTAATGCACTGGGACAGAAAGCAATGATTCACTCTCTTGGTGCTGGTTAAGTGCACTTGCACCAAACTCAATGGCTCATACTCTCAGTGTTCCACCAAGTACATGGGATAAAAAGCAAGGGACAGGACAATCCACTTACCTGCTGAGCTGTTCTCCACATTTACGGTATGCATGTACATTTAGTCATACAGTGAGACATACATATGCATAACTAGTTAGGGATGTAAAATAATTTTCATATTGTACAGCTTTGTATCAGTTTCATCAATGACCATGTTTTTAGGATTTCAGCTGAACCTGAAACATTAATGTCTATTCTTTTGTAGTTCAGACAAACTCATCATCAACAGCATCAACAACAACAGGCTCTACAACAAGATCAACAACAGGATCTACACCACGGTCAACAACAGGACTGACAACAAGATCAATAACAGGATCTACAACACCCTTTGCAGGTACAACATAGAGTGGAATTGTGCTCACTTGTATTGAAGAAAGTGGGAAAGCAATAGGAAGACTGATGGGAGGTTAAAACAAGGTATCAATGCTAGGTTGCAGGGTTATACAGGGTCATATAGGCTGACTTGATGGACCTTTGGTCTTTTTCACTGTCATCACTATCTATGTTTCTTTGTTTCTATTAAACATTATGATTTATCTATGAAACCCTCAATATTTCTTCAGAGGGTTTGAAGTAGTGTTGTTGTTGCATTTTTAAGGGACACAGATAACATACCCTTAAAATTAAACAAAAGGGTAATATTAAACGATGCTGAAAACAGAATATAGTTAGAATCAAGCTTTTGACCATAAGTCCTCTTCAGGTATTATCTCTGTAGAGAAATGTAGGCAAAGTTAGTGGAGAGATAAGGAGAAAGCATGATGGGTATTATATTGATGGTAGCACCACTTCAGTGAGGGCTGAGAAAACTGTTCAATGTTAGCTACAGTTTTGCACCTCAATAACTTTGGCATCCTTGACTAAATAGCCTGAAATTTGGCATGCACAGTTCGGCTATCAGAGTCTCAAGATATGAAAAGTTTTGTGATGGCACCTTATACAGTTTTCAAGATACAGAGTGCCATTAAATAAAAAAAAATATATATATATACTTAATATTGAATATTTTTTTGCTCTCACCTACAGCCTAGACAGGTGAAATTTCTTCACAAAATTTTCAGGTTTGAAGGGACTTGTGCCAAGGGTGTGCTTTCAAGGGCTTGGTGAAAAATATTATACCAGTTTAGAGTTATAATGATTTTTGAGTTAACATTCAAGTTCGACTGGTATAAAAAACTTTTGCAAGTGCTTATTTTAATGATTTTACCTCACGTGTTGAAACAAACGCTGATCATGATAATCACCATGCTTCTCCCTTAAATTCACAAACACTGAGATACATAAAACTGATCTATTTAAAAATTCCTGAACATAGCTAAACGGGGTCCCATTTAGCTACATTCTGCTGTTTGTTTTTAAAGTTGCCACAAACACCTTTATTGGACACCTCAAAATCCAGGGTGCCCAGCTTAGCGACAGGAGCCATTCAACTATGTTCTTGTAAGAGAACAATGGGACTTTCTTGAGTTCTGCTGCCATGGCTGGAAGTCATGCTGTGGGTTGCAGTGAGAGCAGTCAGCCACTGATCCCTGCTCTGTCTGTCTCTGTTTGTCTGTCTGTCCATCTGTCTATCTAAAGGACTAGGGTGCCCATCCTCAGTACTTCTTCTTTCATCCCTTCCTCTAGGTGGCCTGCCCTTTCCAATATTTATTTTTTCAATATATAAGTGGACTGGGGTGCCCACCCCAGTAACACTTCTGTGGACCCCTCCCATCAGGTTGCCCACTTCCATTTTCTGAAGCTGCTTGTCAGCTGAAATAAAGAAAAGGATTCCTTAATGATTTATTTTAATCTACAAATAAGAAAATGACCCCTCACCAATCTGCCCCCACCCTAACCTCCCACTCAGCATCCACTATGCACATCTCCACTCACCCTCAAAATGTCTCAGGCTAAAGATGCACTCTCTGATCGCAGACTCATCTTTCCTGATGGAATTGCTGACTGCAATATAAGGACTAAGGTAAGTGTGGTTTAATGCATTTCAATTGGGTTTTGAACTTTGATGAATAACTTTGCCATGCTTGCACATTTTGACCCAATTTTTAACATGGCCTTTTTGGGACTCACCTCATGACCAATGCTAGTGGAATTTTGCAAATCAGGCCTAAGAGGTGATTTTGTGGTTGCATTGTGAAATCACCTTTTGAGCAGGATTCAAGATGTGTCACAGCCCTTGTACAAGAAGTGAGGTCATAAGAAGGCTATGTTCAAGTCGGGGTCAAAATATGTAAACCGGAAAAGTTATGTGCATTCATTGAACATTTTCCATACTCACTTGTAACTTTGGTAATTTTAAATATTTCAACCTCACATTTTAACATAGCCATTTTTTCACACCACCTTATGAATATGACAGCTGCCGCTTGGCAGGATTGACAATTTCACCAACTGGGTTCTATAAGGTGGGGTAATAAGAAGATTATGCTGAAAATTTGATGTACAAATAGGTAAAATGCCTAAGTTATTACTGAACTTTACAGTATTCCAATGTTTACTCACAACTTTGTTCATTTCAATATTTTGACAGAAAATTTTCAACATAGCCATTTTTCACACCACCTCATAAATATAATGTGTCTTTTTTTTTAACCTAGATGAGATGTGTTTCTGCACTTTTGTACAAAATCACATTTTGGCCAATGTATTATAAATGGTACATGCTATGTTTATAAGATGCATCATAAAATGAACATCTTGAAAATTTTGGGGGTCAAATAAAAAATACATATATTATGGTAGCATGGTAGTGCTATCATAGTTAGGGTTGAGTAGCACTTTCAAGATTAAAGGGTCACATTTTTCACCTTAATAACTTTGCCATCATTTAATTGATTTACCTGAAATTTAGTATGCATGATTAGGCATGGTAGATCTTAAGATCTGCCAAGTTTTGTTTTGGTCGGATATATAGCTGTGGAGTTATTAAGCAACAACCAATTGTGCAATTATGCTTTTTGTGATTTCTTTGTTCTCACCTACAGGTCGCATAGTTTGTGCGATCAGTCTGAAAATTTAGGAACATGGGCTAGGGTCCCTCGATGTGCCTTTGAAGATTTTGTGAAAAATATTAAATGGTTCAAAGTTATTAAAAAAATCCACCAATTTGTTTTCAGTTGGTGATCAGAAAAATGCTTGGCATGTAAATTTGGGACCCTCTAGGGACACAATTATTTTTGTGTTCAACTATTCGGACCCTCAGTATGCTAGCCATGTCTTTATTTTTGGGGTTAAACACTCTAGAAATATGTTTTCAAGTTTCTGAAAGTAGTGTCGTAAAGTAGTGTCGACACTTTCAAGATTTCATGTAAAGCTTTGCAATTGCCACACTACTTTTCCAGACTGTGGCTAAAATGACAGGAGTTCTTTGCCATCCTGCTGCAAAAGAATGGTTTGGTCTTTTGGCTCAAATTGGAGGGAAGGCAGCCAAATCTCACAGATGTGCCTTTTGGTGGTTTGGTGAAAAATATTGCGCAGATGGCAAGTTACAGTATCTCGAAGTTGATGTTTTTCCCATAGACTAACATGGTGGCGTATGCTGTGCCTTTTGGGGCTCATATCTCAAAAATGATACAAGATACAGATTTTTGTAATAGCAAAACCTAGGCAAGTAAATCAAGATTTTGTGAAATGTAAATTTTTTTTCTACATCAGCGTTGCTGAGATATTATCAATTGGGTACTTCCAATGTTCGCTTTAAGCCGATCCCCATTACAGTGCATACATTCTTTGTACACACTGTATTTCTGTATGCACCTGTTTGGCAAAACAGGGTATACGCTTTATTACTATTACAGTTACTGTTTTGACTTGCGTTTATATCCCGTTGCGTTACCATTCCCGTGTCACGCCACTGCGTTGCATTACTCTTTGCGTTGTCATTCGCTTGCATTTTCATTACTGTTATCATTTGCGCTTTCCACTACTGTTTCTGTTTGCATCACCATGTGAATTGTCATTGGCGTTTCTGGCAGCCCTTTCGTTTGTGTTTGCGTTTCTCTTTTGTTTTCGTCTTCCTTTTTTTTATTACTGTTACCATTGCGTTTGCAATTGCGTTACTGTGCCCGTGAAACATTATGGTTTGTGTCTCTATATGTGCTTGCATTTCCTTTTGCACTTCTGTTTCCTTTGCTGTTATTGTTTATATACCATTACCATTTGCGTTTAATTTGCGGTACTGTAGCCCATGCGCGTTTGGCTTGATATCACACGCCGCTCTGTTCCCTGCTTCTGTTTCTCTTTCTTTGGTGTTATTCTTCATGTTAACTTTACCATTTGCATTTACAACTGTGGTACTGTGCCTGTGCATGACACGGCCTATGCTATATGTGTGCGCTTGAGTTCACATTTCGCTTCTGTCCCTTCGGTTCTTTTTGCTGTGAAACTTAACATTTACATTTAAAATACCACTGCCATCACTATTCATGTTACCAGTTGTGTTTCGTACACACTTCAATGTTCTTTTGCATCAGTGTTCGCGCTTCAGCATCACTTTGCGCTTTGCGTTTTATTACTGTTTCCTTTACCATTTACGCTTGTGTTACTATGCGCCACTATTCGCACTTCTGTTTGCATTGTTGTTCCTGTTACTATGTCACAAGACATCTCATGGTGGGAGCGCAGTGCCCTCCACTGCATTACAGTCACTATTTCTTGTCATCATTCTCAAAAGAAGGAAAATTAGAGGCAGAAAACTCCATTTAATGCATCAGTTAGGGTTGTTCCACATCAAAAAGTGAAGAATTTGGTGTTAGGGTTGAAACTTAGACCCCTCAGCCCACCCCCAACTAGCATTGGGGTGTGCGTTAGGTCGTCGGTCCTAACTCTCACCCCATTCTCCTATTCTTCAGCTTCTTTCACATGTGATGGGGTGAGAGTTAGGGCCAATGATCCCTGTGCACCCCAATGCCAGTTGGGGGGAGGGCTGAGGGGTCCAAGGAGTTTCAGCCCTAACACAGAATTTCCTCATTTTGTCATTCTGGAACAACCCTAACTGATGCATTAAACAGAGTTTTTTTTTGCCTCTAATATATATATATATATATATATATACACACACACACACACACACACATATCTACAGTTTGCATCTTTGCAAACAAACTCCATTAATGCAACTGTTAGGGTTGCTTGTACAGTGACAAAGTGAGGAATTTGATCTTAGGGTTTTAACCAGCTCTGAATCTCCCTCATACACACACACAACACACAAACAAGCAGGGATGGTACAAGGCAACACAAAGAACCAGAAGCAGACACCATAAGGTAACAGAAAGAACATACAGCTTTGTAAACATACCGCAGGAGGCATCCATCATCATGTTTCAGCAACTGTATCACTTCTGCTGCCAGCTTAGTGTCTTGGGTATACCCACATACTGTGCAACCATGTAAGATGGCCACAGCATGAACTGTATACCTACATGCAGATAGTACAAGAGTACACATAACTCATGGTAGGACTGCATGACAAGTTGGATCATGTGCTTTCATCCCTTCATTGAGATAGAACAACACTGTGCATATGTCACGGTGGGGACTGCAGGGTCCTATGTACCTTGCCCTCCCATCCCTGCATCAGCATAGTACAACACTGTCTATGTGTCACTCTGTCCATACGTCACAGTGTGACATCATGATTGTTCAAATACTGCACTCCCATCCTCCATCAAGATATAAGTACAACACAATCTATATGTCACAATGACAGTACAGGGTGGTTTCTATCCTGCATTCTCATTCCTCTATTGACATACTACAACACAGTACATAAGTCACACTACCTATATGTCACAATGAGAACAGTACAAGATATGGATAGTGTGACACATGGATTGTGTTGTACTATTTCAATAGAATTATGGTAGTTCACATTCCAAAGGACCCTGTCTTTTCACTGTGACATATAGACAATATGACATATGGGTAGTGTTGCACTATGTTTATGTAGGACTGGGAAGGCAGGATCCCATAGTAACACATCAATAGTGTGTTCTATGGATTCTGACATACTATCTGAATGTATAGAGAGTGCCTCCCAGCCCCACATTGACATAATAGAACAGTGCCAGTATGTTATGTTGGGAACACTATTCCTCTATCTAGATACTGCAACAGTCTGCATAGGTGAGGTTTGGAATGGGGGTTTTCACCATTCAGTACCATGCCTGCATGCAGATAGTAGAAGAGTGTACATACCTAACAGCAGAACCACATGATACTTCACGTCCGCACTTACATACCTCCATCCATACAGAACAACACTGTGCATATCTTACAGTCATACTGTGGGCTGCTTTAGACCCTGCTCTCCCATGCCTCCACAGATAGGCATATGTATCCATCTGGGTAAATACAGTAGAGCATGGCCCTATACTTCAATTCATTAAGTTATGAGTAGGTGCAGCAAAATGGTACAAAATACTCATAACCATCCCATATTAAATAACTTTCATTTAAAATGTTCTACATAGCCTTCTTAACACCTCACCACATGTTTGCAAAACACGTGTGTACCTCCAAGACACTGGGATGGCAGCAGAAGTGATACAGTTGTTGAAACATGATGATGGATGCCTCTTGTGGTATGTTTACAAAGTTGCATATTCTTTCTGTTACCTTATGGTGTCTGTTTCTGATTGGTTGTGTTGCCTTGTACCATCCCCTGCTTGTATGTGTGTTGTGTGTGTGTGGGGATTTGGAGTTAGGTTGAAAACCCTAATGACTAATTCCTCACTTTGTCACTGTAGAAGTAATCCTAACTGTTGCATTAACAGAGTTTTTGCAAAGAAAATATATATATATATATATATATATATATATATATATTTATTTATTTATGCAATAGCTGACATAAATCCTATGTGATAATTCTTAGCTATTATGAAATAAATTCAAAATTTTACATTTATACACATAGTAGATGCATCATCACAGATTTATGTACATAGTAGATATGTCACAATCACTCTGGAACTCATTTAGAATGTTCAGCCTCAGTACCAGTATTAACTATATTCAAACAACTTTAAAATGAAAGGATAGCATAGTCTGTGAGCTACGAAAGTTGTGCAGCACACAATTATCTACAAAATAAGTGGTATTTCATTTATAGATACCTTATAGATTATTTTATAATTAGCAAAAAGAGCAGAAAATGCAATTTTTTGTTCACTTTTTGACAAACTGCAAGAAAAGATAAACAATCAAAAGCAAATGTCCTTGCACTGACAGAAAGCATCCCTATTGCATAAATAAAATATACAATGGTGAGTTATCAATAAATGATGATTACACTTGTGCTGTTTGACCTTGGACATCTCACTCGTGGCTTTCACCACTCGTGAGGTTACCCGAGATCAAACAGCACTTGTGTAGATAAATCATTTATCTGTCAGTTTACTCCTTGTATATTATATATATATATATATATATATATATATATATATATATATATAAAATTGTTAAGAAACATTTTGTGTAGTGCCGTCTTGACCCCAGTGGGCATACTTTATGATCCTGTGCCACTGAGCTGAGTTTGGGGGTGAGCTCAGTGACACAGCTGGATGGGGTGCGGGTGGGGGATGGCTCTGTTATGCAACACCCCCAGCCAGGAAATGAAAGGTGCAGGGTTGTCCACATGAACCATGGTACCATATGGTGGTAGGTAGAAAGTTTTATTGTTCAACCAAAAGTATTTACAAAAATACTAGTTGACAATTGGTCCACATTTATGTTGCACATTATATTGATTTTATCACACAATCTAATACAAAGTATTCTAAAACTGTATCATCATTCACAAGTTCATTATTACCACATTACAAATGAACTATTTTAGAAAATTGACAAGAGCATAAGTACATTCCTATTATTCATATTGGACAGAAAGATAACTAGTTGATCAGAGGGAGACCAAGGGTAGCCAATATTGGGGTCAACCATTTCTTTCTCAGTGCCTCAAATTTTGGCAATTTAAGACTATATGTTTAAGGTCATCCGTAGACCTAACAAATAGTTGCATTCTGAAGTTAATATCCCTAACCATTTCCGATCCTGAAATATATAATTAGCTGAATATAGCTCAAGCCTAAATCTAGTAAGAAGTCTTCTCTGTGGGTCTGTTAAAGCAGTCAAATAAAATTCAAGTCTATTATTTGTTTTCATTAATTTAAACTACCGGAAGTGTCTCAGTTTGTCAATCTTTTCTTGATCTAATGCTATGAAATGATCTCTGATTCTTTTTAAATTTGTTCTACTATCTTGGGGAATGGAATGATATAGATTTCATAAAATAGATTTCCTAAACTGTTGTAATATAGTCTCCTTTATAGTTTTAATTGTATTGATGTGAAATTTATACTGTGGTATTTTATTTGTTCTTCCAGACAAAGTTTAGGAAGTCAATAATCTGGGAGGAGAAATAACTGTAATATAAAAGTAATTTTTCGCTCAACTGCCAATGTTAGTAGAAAAATTGTCCTAACTCGTTCTCAATATTTCAGCTGGAACAGATTGTTGGACTTTAATACAAAACTGTACATTTTGTTTATTGTTACTTCTAGTGGTTTTATATCAGCTGGAGTCCATATTTCTGTACCATACAAAACACTTGTTTTGACTTTAGTGTTAATAACTCTTAGGTCTCCTCCTCTTAGGTCGACTCTAGGACTGAACTTTGACCCATTTTGTGTCATGATTTTAATATGTGATTTCCAGGAAATATTTGATGAAAATCTTAAATCCAAAAATCATAATATGTTTTTATTTCAACTTTATTTTTCCCTATAAATAGTAAGGAGCTGTGTTATTTTTTGACCAGATACAACAAATTAGTTTTTTGAAGATTAATATTTAATCCATCCTTTTGCATAATTCTGAAAATGCATTTACTTTTGCTGCAGACCTAGCAAAGATGTAGATAGCAGAACAATACCATCTGCATAAGCTAGGTGAGGGATTTTGCTTGCAAAACATTAGGGGAATGGAAATCAAGCTATTTAGATACTGCAAATGGAGTCAATACAAAAATTAAATAATAGAGGAGTCAACAAACATCCTTGGTGTACTCCAACATTGGTATAAATTTTCTTTGTAAGGTTCCCTTGTTGATTGTATCTAATTTTAATCAAGGTGTTATTATGTAATTGTATAAGCATATCTAAGATATCTGGATCTATATTATACTTTCCTAATTTTGACCATAATAGTTTCCTGCTTATGGAATTTTTTTTTTATTTTAGTCTTGGTAACTGGGTAAGGCCCACTAGGCACAAATGCCTGTTTTCAGGGGTGACCTGGGAGCACTGGGGCTGTTAAGAGACTTACTCAGAGTCACACAGGATGCAAGTGGAGGTTATGAGAATCAAACTCAGGTCTGGTCTGCTGGATATATCAAGCTTGTTTACACCTCATTCCTCTAACCTCTAGGCTATACTGCCAGCCCAAATCAAATGCAGCTTTAAGTTCAACAAAACAACAGTACAATTTACCTTTTTATAGTAACATACTTCCAGATAAGATGCTGTAGCACAAAACAGTGCTGTACTGTTGATCTTTTGCCCTGAATCCATTTTGTAATTCTTCTTTTCACCCATTGTTGCAATTTGTTCAATATTATTCTGGAAAATATTTTCTGTGATGCATCTATCAAGCTAATACATACATTAGGGTTATTAGTTTCCATTTTTGTGAATTGGGCACATTATACTACCCTTTCACAAAGTTGAATATTGAGCTCTTTGAATGCAATAATAACAGCTTAATCTGGTCTAAGGTCAGTTGGCATTCATCTGTATCCCCTCCCCGGATCGTGCCTGAAAATAGGCAGGATTTGTCTAGTGACTTACCCGGTCAACAAAAGCTAAAAAAATAAATAAATAAATAATTAAATAGGGTCTGCAAAACTGGAATACACCATTCTTTAAAGGATTGGTACAATCCATCGATATTTGGTTAGGTCCAGAGGCATTATTTACTGACATTTTATTCAAGGCTTCTGCAATTTCTAGTGGGTTACAAATACCAAGCTAGGAAAACTATTTTATCAATTTTTTACTAAAATGTATCCAGCTTCTACTTGTGAAAATAAAGATTGAAATAATACTGCTCCCAATTTGGGGTAATTCTTGCCTCAATGCATTTAGCATATTTGTCATAGCTCTTACTGACTAGTGTCCAAAATTGTTTTGTATCCTTCTTAATGATGGAAATTCTAAGTTTTTCCCACGTAATCTTTTGATACTTCAGTCTTTCTTTGAATAATACTTACTTATAATACTTCCTTCCTTTATTTAAAATATTATTTGTTATCCTAGGATCTCCTACTTTATATTGTCTGACCATTTTACTTAACTTTTGGTTACCTGTTTACATGTTATGTTAAACATGTTTTATTTTTCTTTCCTAGGTTGAACTGGTAAAAGAAAGGTCTCAGATAAAAGGAAATGGCATCCCAAACCACTGTTAGATTAATTGTGGTGTCAACTTTAGAATTTCATTTCTATAGTTTTCCATCCAACCATTATGCAGTATCTCCTCAAATCGAATAATACTTGTATTCTTCCATCTTATTTTTTCCTATTTATGACTTCCATACAACCTTCATTCAGCCTATCATTTACCTCACCAACCTCAATTCCTAACTGCCATTTTGTGAGGATAGGTAAATGCAGATTCTGGTCTTATAGTCACTTCTAGAGCTACTATTTTGCCAGTAGCTTCAATATTCTCATACCTGATCAATTTTGGATGACCCTTTGGACCTATTAAGGTGTATTCTCCTTGTTGATCACTTTTGTGTTCTTCCATTGAAAATAATATAATCCAATCTAGACATAACATTGAACAGATATTTGCCATTTTTGATATTAATTTTGTCCCTTGATTTCCATTGGCAAGATACATTTTTATTTATTATATTCACTCCATCTATCAACTCTGAATTCACTGTCCAATTTCTCTTTGTTCTTGCATTAAAATCCCTAGAACTATTATAGAGCTATGTTCTTTCTCCTCTGTTAATTTTTCAAATGGTATTTTGAAATTTTCCAGTATTCCTCTTAGGTTTTACTGTTACTTGGGACACAAAACATTACAAATTAACAAAACAATATTTACGTTTTCCATTTCTAGCACTTGACATTTTAACAAATCCACCTTTTGTGGTGTACCATATAGTGAAGACAACTGTTTGTTTGACAGAGGGCCTGCACCTCTCCACCATTGGGTGGCAAAGGCCCTATGTATTGATGACAGATGCTCTGTTTGCCCTGTGGATCTGTTTCTATGTCTATATGAAAGGACAGGGACCACAGGGCCCTGTTCTTCCACAGCACACCAGACAGCTCAATGAAGTCTTCACATCCATCACTGCACATCTGTAGGTGGGCAGGGTATCTGTATCTGTTCACACATCCCCAAAGGCACCTGCATGAACGGGGATATGATTCTACTGTCTCAAATAAAATGGAAATTCTTTTGTAAATAACTATGTTAAGGAACCAGTTAGGGTAACTTAACACTACACAGTAGGGAAATGTTCCATTAGGGTTGCCAGCCCTAACTTCCAACCCACACTCCTCATGCAGCAAAAGGAACAGACATTAGGGTTTTGGATCTTCAGAGTCTTGTCAGGATCTTCCTTGGGGTTCTTAACCCTGATGCCCACCCACTCCCCTGCCTGTAGTCTGTTGTCTAAAGCACAATGTAGAGATCAAAGCCATTACTTTGTTGTGATGCACTCTTCAAAGGAAGAGAAGTAAGTCTCACTGCATGTTACAACACAATTTTTTAGGGCCCTGTGTGATGAAAGGACATCAGGTGTTACATTGTTTGCTTAGGGAATGGGTGGGCATTAGGGTTCACAACCCCAAGGAATACCATCACTGATTTTCCAAGACTCAGAGACCCAAAACTCTAATATTTATTACATTTTCTGTTTGGAGCATGGGAGTGGGAAGTTAGGGCTGGAAACCATAACACCACATTTGCCTACTTTCAGTGGCGTTATGACCCTAACTGGTGCATTAATTAAGTTTTTGCAAATAATATATTGATATAGATATGGTACTAAGGCAAATTGGAATAATGGACCCACCACTAAAATCAAGTTGTCTTTTATGTTGTCCTGCACATGTACAAGCAACATTTTGTGGCAGTAGGAGACTAGTAGGAGAAATGCAGAGGTATGCCAGTTTTGGCAAATGCAGGGCACGCTTTAGAAGGTGCGACCCTCATTCTTCAGTTAGCGAGCATGCTAGTGGTGATACAAGTTGTTCTGCAGTACAACCAACCTGAAATGAATTTGCCACTGCAATCAGAGCCAAACTGGTCATGCAGTGGCACTGATGACACACCTCCCTACATGCCTTGCCTGGTGAAACTTTAGTAAACATGGTGGTGGCTCTACCGCTGCCTCTCACAATCTCTGGTCACAATCCTGAGAAAGCCAACTCAGGGTGCCCAACCCTCTTTCAACATGTTTAAACTCCTCTTAAGATTGAGTGGAACACTGGGATCCCATCCCTAGTGTGCCTCCCTATGTTTGGTAGCCAATCACCTTGGCATGTTCCTGCCACCACCCACCCCCATTGTGAGCTACACTGGTAGCTCCACCCCAGTGTGGCCAACATCATGCACCCAAAGTCATGAGGGCACACTCAGAGCCCACCCCAGTGTCTCCAACATTTGTTTTCATACACCTGTGAAAAAGAAAATGGTCCACACTGTTAGTTTGTATGTTGGCTCACACATGCACAGCCAACATATTGGAGTAGTAGTAGATTTGAGGCATCGCCACTGTTGGGCGAATGCAGGGTGCATCAGTAGGTGCGTCCCTCATTCCCTCAATCAGGCCAACAGCAGCGCTGACATCACGATCCCTAATGTGGCCACCAGAGCTAAGAAAAGGTCTGCTGCAATGAGAGCAAAGCTCATGCAGCAGTCCATAACACACCTCCCAACATGCACTCAACATGGCAGTGACTGCCGCCGCCTTCTGTCACATTGCCAACAGGACAGTCCACTCCCCATCGGCATAATGACCCCTCCCATTTAAAATGTATGCTGAGGGGTGCCCAATCCCTTGCATCATGCACCCCCAATGTTTTTCTTTGCCGACGGGGGCCTAATCCCTGTTGGCATTTATCCCCATCCTCATTTATTTTTGCGAAGGGAGCCCACTCCACGCCACCATAATGCCTCCCCCTCAGCTTTTGTTAGGTGCCAAGGGGGCCAAACCTCCTCAGCTTGTGTCTCCCCCTTCAGTATGTGCCGACAGGGGAGACCAATCCCCATCAGCTACAGCATCCTCCCCCCAAAGAAACACTTAGGTGGCATGCTGGGAGCCCACCCCAGTGTTCCAAATCCCTGCAAAAAAAAACGTCCCAATAAATATTTTTTGTTTTAAACCTGTAAAAGAAAATGGTCCCTCATGGTCTCCCTGCCCCTCCCACAACCCATGCCCACCCTTTGTGCACCCTGCCTCCCCACACCCCTCACCCCATACTTACCTCCGGAGTCTGGTATGATGATCTTCGTGGACCCGAACACGCCTGCACTCTTCAAAGCCGACCTCAAACTGAAGAAATGCTGGTAAGCTGTATAATGGCATAAATAGGATTTTTCAACGTTGGTGCATATCTCAGCTATTTTAAGGAATTTTAGCACCAAATTTTTCAACATGGGGTTATTAGGACCCCTCCTCATGAATTCAGGCACTGTCATGGCATTATTCGGTCCTGAAAGGTGATTTTGCAGTCACTGTGCAGAATCACCTTTGTGACTGATTAATGAAACAACAGTGCCACTGTTAATGAGGGGCTCTCAAAAAGCCTATGTTGCAAATTTGGTGTGAAAATCCAAAAATGGCAGTTTTAGGAGCGTGCATTGCACTGTTTCCATCGCAAGACGCCGTAACTTCGTGAATTTGTAATATTTTCACTCCAGATTTTCAACATTAGCATTTTTCCACACCTCTATGAACAGTACAGCTGTCATTTTACATTTCCTGTCCATAATGTGTTTTTGCATGTCCGGCGCAGAATAAGCGCAGTTGCTGTGCGAAATCAGTTTTCATGACAGTTGAGGAAATGACAGTGACACTGTCCATGAGCAGAAGTCCTAAAATGCCTATGTTGAAAATATTTTAATGAAATTCCATAAAATTGTGTTACAAGTGTGTACTGTACAGTTTCCGTGCACCCTTGTAACTTCACAAATTTGCAATATTTTCATGCCAGATTTTCAACACTGACATTTTTTTTCACACCTCTCTATGAACAGTACAGCTGTCATTTTTACATCCTGCCCTAAATGTGTTTTTGCACCTGTGGTACAAAATAAGCGTGGTCACTGTCTTGAAATCAACATTTTGGACAAATTAACAAAATCACAGTGCCCTGTTCATTAAGAGAGGTTCAAAAATGCTCCACGTTAAACATGTGGTTAAAAAAAACCACAAAAAATTGGGTTATGGACGTGTGTTGCATAGTTTCTATGCATGCTCATAACTTTGCCAGTTTTTCATATTTTCACTCAGATTTGCAGCATTGCCATTTTTTACATCTCCTCATGAACAATACAGTTGTCATTTTCCACATACTGCCCAAAATGTGTTTTCATCCCTGTGTCGCCAAATGGCATAGCTGCTGTGCAAAACCACCTTTCAGCTAACAAACTGACAGTGCCACTTTTCATTAGGTGGGCTCACAAACAGCCCATGTTGAAAATTTAGAGTGAAAATACCAACACACGCATATGGTGTTAGGGTTTCCAACTGTAACATCTCCACCCTGTAGAGACTGACAGGCATCAGGGTGTGACTTGGGATCATTGGCTGTAATGCTCATGCCATTCCACCCCACCCTGCAGCCAGTGACAGGCATTGTGGTGTGCCTTGCACTGTTTGGCCACAAAGTTCACCCCATTCTTCTATACTGCACTCACCTCAGCATATTTCCTTATGGAATGGGGTAAGTATAACACCCAAAGACCCCAAAGCACACCACAATACTTGTCAGTGTCTACGGGTAGGGTGAGGATACAATGGCATAAGCGTTATAGCTGATGACCCAAAGGTACACCCCAATGCTTGTCGGTCTCTACAGGTGGGTGGGTTGGCGCCACTTCAATACTTCACTGCCATTCCTATTATGTGTCTCTAACTCTGGCACTACCAATGCCAGTGCCAGCTAGACAACATTCGGCATTGACAAATGCTTGTTTTTTATTAGTACCTGAAATAAAGAAAATGGTCCCCGCTGTTGCTGTCCACAGACCCCACCCTCACCCCATACTTACCTCTGGAGACTGGCACCATGATCTTCAGTGGAGGGAACATGTCCGCACTCTTCAAAGCCGACCATGAACTGAAGAAATGCTAGTAAACTGTATAATGGCATCAATGGGGAGGTTTCAACTTAGGTTGATATCTCAGCCATTTGTTTGACATTTGACTCCAATTTTCAACATGGGGTTCTTGGGACCCTACCTTATGAACTCAGTCACTGTCATTTTGTTAATCAGCCCAGAAGTTGATTTCATGGTCACTGCACAGAATCACCTTTGGGGACTGATTAGCAAAATGTCAGTGCCACTGTTCATGAGGTGGCTCTGAAATCCCATGTTGCAAATTTGCGGGAAAAATTACAAAAATTATTGTGTTACTTGTGCACGTGCATTATGCAATTTCCATGTACGCTCATAACTGTGAGAATTTTTATATTTTCACTCCAGATTTTCAACATGGCTGTTTTTTTTACACGCCCTTATGAACGGTACAGCTGTCGCTTTTCACATGCTGCCCAAAATGTGTACATATGGCGCGAATGGCATGGTTGTTGTGGGAAATCCATGTTTGGGACAGATTAAGAAATTCACAGTGTCACTGTTCATGAGTGGAGGTCCCAAAATGCCTACATTGAAACTTTGGTGAAAAATTCCAAAATAAATGCCTGTGTTATGGCGTGCATTGTGCAGCTTCCACTACACTCATAACTTCGAGAATGTTTAATATTTTATTCCAGATTTTCAACATTGCCATTTTTCACACCTCCTTATGGACAGTACAGCTGTCATTTTCATATCCTGCTCTAAATGTGTTTTCACACATGTGTGCACAATGGCACGCTAACACTGTGGGAAATCAGAGCTTGGGACAGATAAAGAAAATCACAGTGACACTGTTCATGAGCAGAGGTCTCAAAATGCCTATGTTAAAAATTTGGTGAAAAATTCCAAAATGACTGTGTTACAAGCGGCATTGTACAGTTTCCATGCATACTCATAACTTTGAGAATTTTAATACTTTTACTCCAGATTTTCAACATTGCCATTTCTTCACACTTCCTTATGAATGGTACAACTGTCATTTTCACATCTTGCCCAAAATGTGTTTCACACATCTGGTGCAAAATGGCACAGTGCTGTGGGAAGTCAACATTTGGGACACATTAACAAAATCACAGTGCCATTGTTCATGAGTGGAGGTCCCAAAATGCCTATGTTGAAAATTTGGTTAAAAAACTCCCAAATAATTGTGTTACGGCATCTGTTGTCCAGTTTCTACACATGCTCATGACTTCACCAATGTTCCATTTTTTACTCAAGATTTTCAGCATTACAATTTGTTACACATCCTCGTGAACAGTACAGCTATGATTTTTCACATCCTGTCCGAAACGTGTTTTTGCACCTGTGGCACCAAATAGTGCAGTCATTGTGCAAAATCACCTTTCAACTAACAAACTGATAGTGCCACTGTTCATGAGGTGGGGTCACAAAAGCCCATGTTGAAAATTTGGGTAAAATAACCAAATAACACCTGTGGCATTAGGGTTTCCAGCTGTAATGCCCACCTTATACAGACTGACAGGTGTCAGGGTGTGACTTGGGATTTTGGCTGTAATGCTCATGCCATTCCACCCTAAACTTCAGCCACTAACAGGCATTGAGTGTGCCTGGACTCTTGGCCCTGAAGTTTACTCCATTCTCTTATAGTGCACCCATTTCAGTGTATGTTCTTATGGAATGGGGTGAGAGTAAGGCCAAAGACCCCAAGGAACACTGCAACACTTGTCGGTGTTTGCAGGGTAGCGTGAGGAGAAATGGCATGGCGTTATGGCCAGCAATCCAAACATACACCCCAGTACTTATCAGTCTCTGCAGGGTGGGTGGGTGAGGTGGGTTGGCAATCAATTCAATACTTTATTGCTATTCCTATTATGCATCTCTTCTGCACTACCAATGTCAATGCCAGCAAGACAACATTCAGCATTGAGAAATACTTGTTTTACTTTTCTAATAGCATCCAGACCAAACAAACTCCTTCATTTTGGGAAATACCCTTCATCAGGAATCCATAATTTTTAAATGCAAATATAAAATCAGTTATCAACTGCTAGCATAAAAAAATAATATTAGAATTGATATTTTTGTTTTAGTTGATAAGGTAACTTCACTCACATTGAAAATGAAAGCTTTCTCTGTAAAGAATAAAGTACAGCCAATGGCATCTACCAAAACCTAAATATATAAGCTTATATTAATCACTTGTTATATCTGACATACAATGTCATAATATCTTTATATAATGGTGAAAATGCACAGAAATAAATACATTTTATTTATTTATTTGAATGTTGGTAACCGTGAGCCCACTAAGACCATGCAGTTGCTTTTTCAGGGGGTCCTGGGCATGCAATACAGTGCAATACAATACAACCCTTACACAGGAATACAAGTAATGAGCAGTAAATGTTATTAACAGCAGATACACAATCAGCTAACAGTTGATGAGGCAGCTAAACAGCAAAGCGAGTACTACAAAGTCAGGGGTAGGCAAGGTAACCAAAGTTGCAACAGTGGGAAAATAAAATTAAAATACATAAACTACAATTTATATACAGTGAGATATACAAATTTACAGATAAAATATACATATTTGCAAACATTGAAAGAAGTAGATTCAATTATATATTCTTGAACAGGATTGAGAAAAAATAATAGGATTAGGGTGTACATAGTACAACAGAAAAGAAGCTTTTTTGAAAAAATGCACCTGAAATTTGATAGTAAATAAGGTACAGAGAAAGTAGGAGTTAGCAAAACAATTGCAGTCAGTAGATTTGAGCAGATGTGCAGCAAGCAATTTTTGAATAATGATAGGGAAGGGCAGGAGAGGCGATGAGGTGATAGTCGCTCCAGGCTGTGATGGCAGAGTAGGCATAAGATCACCGCCAGTGAGATGACAAGGTTTTGGGGTTGACAGAACAGGTAATGTGAATGACTTGAATGGACAAGCAATGTCTTTGTGACAGTCAATTCCACTTAGACAAGGTTTAAGAAAAGCAGGGAACTACAGACCAGTCAGCCTGACTTTGGTAGTGGGGAAGATCATGGAAGCACTACTGAAGGAGAGATTGGTGAATATCTGGTTGCCAATGGACTACAGGACCAAGGCAGCATGGTTTCACCAGGGGAGGTCATGCCAGATCAACCTCATTGAATTTTGACTGGGTGACAAGGGAAGTGGATCAAGGGAGGGTAGTGGATATGGTCTATCTGGTCTTCAGCAAGGCCTTTGACACTGTGCCACATAGAATGCCATTAAACAAACTGGGAAATATGGGAGTGGGCAGGACAGTAAGTGCGGTGAGTAGGTAATTGGCTGGGTGGCAGGACACAGAGGGTGGTGATAAATGGCTGTCACTCTACAGAGGGAGAGTGACCAGTGGGGAATACTACAGGGATCAGTGCTGTGACTGGTAATATTCAATGTCTTCATCAGTGACATTGCGCGCAGCACCTAGACGGAGAATTTCCATATTTGCTGATGACAGAAAACTCTGTAACAGAGTGGATACACCAGGGGTGTAGACAGAATGAGAGAGACCTGCAAAAGCTTGATGAATGGTTGAGGATTTGGCAGCTGAAATTCTATGCAAAGAAGTGCAATAAATCAATCAATCATTTTATTTATAAATAGCGCTTATTCTGAAACCATACCGCTAGTACATAACCATAAAATACATAAAACAACTACATCTATCAATACATATAACATCTGCAGTAGATCAGATAACATCAGAAATGACAAAGTAAATAAATAAGTTTTAATGCAGACTTAAAGCTCTCCACAGTCAGGCATTGTCAGATCCGGCGAGGTAGAAAATTCCACAGGGATAGAGGCCACGAATTCATTTGCATGGGCCCCAGATGACTTCAAACGAACCCTAGGAATCTCTAGCAATCCCTCATTGGTGGAGCGAAGCAACCGGAGGGGCAGTAGGGATGAAGAAGATCTTGCAGATAACTTGGTCCCTGTCCATGTAGGGCCTAATAGGTCAGTAACTGACCTTAAAGGTGACCCACCACTGAATAGGCAGCCAGTGCAGACCACGCAGCACAGGGTGACATGACAGCTACAAGGTAGCCCAGTCAACAGCCTGGCTGCAGCATTCTGCACCAGCTGCAGGTAGCGGATATCAACCTCTGGTAGCCCTAGGTATAGGGCATTACAGTAATCAAGGCGAGAGGTTACAAAGGCGTGAACCAAAACTGGTAGGTCGTCATGCGGGAACTAGGTGCTTGATCCGCTACATTCCTTAGATGGAAAAAGGCAGTCTGACAACGGATGACACCTGATGTTTGAGCATCAATCCGTCATCAAGAATCACACCCAGATCTCGCACCCATTCAGAGGTCGCCAGCTGGCGACCACTGAGCCAAAGACCCGAGGCTCGCTCCTCCAATGGCCCCACTCACACGATGACCTGGGTCCACTGCCAAAATCTCAGTTTTATTTGGATTCAACCTCAGCCAGCTAGCACTCATCCAGTCCTCAATCCCGAAAGGCAATCGTTAAAACTCGAGACAGCTCCCAACTGATCGGCACAAAGGACAGGTAGAGCTGAGTATCATCTGCATAACAGTGAAAACTCAACCCATGCCACCACCTTACAATGCTCCCAATGGCAGCATATGCTGTGAACAACATGGGGGACAGGCACAGAGCTCTGCAGAATCCCACAGGGCAGGGAGACCTTGTCAGAGGAGTAAACCCAGAGACAACTCTCTGAAACCTGCCAGTGAGGGAGGAATGAAACCATCTGAGGACTATACCAGACAGTTCACAGATTAACCACAGGTGCTCAACCAACACCCCATGGTCCACAGTGTCAAAAGCTGCCGAGAGATCAAGAAGAACTAAGATGGAATGGCTCCTCCAATCTCTCTGCTATTAGAAGATCATTGAGAACCCAAACAAGGGCCATTTTGGTACTATGCCATTTCTGGAAAAAACCAGACTGAGAGAATCAGAGATGCTGTGGATGGTCAAATGATCCTCCAGCTGCAGGGCAACCACTCTTCTCAATAACCTTACCCATAAAGGAAGGTTAGAGATGGGTCTGTAGTTAGCAAGACAGTCTGGGTCAAGAGATGGGTCGCAGAGGTAACGCCTGTGAGAAGCCCAGCAAACTCATCAACTGGAGGAAGTCTTGACCAAACTGAGAGATGATCATCGACCCAGGCATTGAAGCCCCCCATCACCATCCATCTGGGGACTCCAACACCATGTCGATGATGAAGTCCACAACTTCCTGCAGGAATTGCTTCTCACCGCCAGGTGGACAATAGATGAGAAGAATCCTGCACCCCACATCTGCACCCAGGATACATTCAAAGGACCGAGTCTCCCCTACTGGCACCTCCACAAGGTTCAATTCCAATCAAAACCAATGGCTACACCTCACCCTATGATCCAACCTCGGGCGGTGCATCATCGACAAACTGGCTGGAACTGCTGACTCCAAATGGGGCCAAAATTTGCATCCAGCCAGGTCTCGGTGATGCAAGCCAGGTCTGGTGATCCAACAAGATCAGCCATCACTGCCATCTTGTTTTTAATAGGTCTGGCATTGCATAACACCACCGGGTTGGATGAGACCCTGAGTTGACCGAGTCATCCACCCACACACAGTGGAGCCCTTGAGTATGGAAACCAGATAGGACCAGCCTCTATCGGGAATCCATTTTGCCCCAGGGCATCTCCTGGTCCCCCTCACTCCAATCCAGCCACTTGGCTCCACTCTCCCGGAGGTCCGAGTCCCCACCCTATACCATCTCCTAATGTTCCCAATGCATGGCATCAAGTATAAACTTCGGCTGGCAATTGGGGACAGTCAAGAGGACGAGCCACGGAGCTCAACTGAGAGTAATGCCTGATGGGAGAGACCCTGCAAACACATAATAAATAAACAAACAAATAAGTCTAATAACAATATATTAAAATAATCCCCACCCAACCACTCTTAACACTTCCCAAATACAATTACAAAACAAATGAAATTATAACAATAAAAAAAGATTTTAAAAGATTTTGAACAATGAGTCACTCATCCCCACCATCACCATTTAACGTCCAGACACTGTTCTCTCACAGCAGTGCATTAAACTTCAGTTAAAATGTAAATCCAAGGCCCTTTCACAACCTCACCAAAGAGCCATTTGAAATCAAGTCCATTAAGTCACCAGGTCAAATAATCAGATATAATCCAGGCAATAAACAAATTCCCTTTAATCCCAGGAATGGGGCCATCTCTAATAAAAATCCAAGCCCTCAATTAAAGTTCAAGCTGCTCCAACTATCCCCCGAAAAATGGGGCTGACTGTAAGAGCAGTTCACATCTCCCTGAAAAAAATGTTCAAATCTGCACAACAGTCTGCTTCTTAAGAATCAGCGACCAAACAGGAGTCCAAGATGATGTAGATTCTCCCGAGAGCAACCACCAAAGCCGAAAAGAACCCCTGAAAGCCCCACCAGTTGGGAGCTGCCCAAGACTACCACTCCCAGGGTAAGGGCCCCAGACCTAGAGTGGCCCAATGACCATCTCAAAACTGCAAGCCCCTGGGTGGATAAGAACCTCACCCTCCAGTGCACTTCTAACCAACCCTCACCCACTGGGAGCAGAGACAGAGCACTCCTCTCCGCTGCAGCAATGGGTCGTGGCTCAGCTTACTTCTTTGTAGCCCAACAGTCTCTTAACAATCCACAAATGATCGAGAAAAGAACCAGTCTCAGGGCAGCCACCACCTCCTTCACAGTCGGGAAACTGGCTCACCACCTCCTTCGAGTTGGGCACTATTCGGGGAAAGCATGTCCAAGAGACTCCCAGTGAACTTCAAAACTTTCAACTTGATAAATCCATAGTTGCGCATCTTTAATTCCCAGCATACAGTTCCACAAAGCTACCATGTACAGCTTGTATTACCACCCAACAAGGGACCAGTTCTGGGAGGGAGAAAACAGGGCTTAAGCAGCAACCCTTAAGCAAGGCCCACAGTAGCAGCAGTGGGGGAATGTCCGTCTCCAAGATCAAACAAATACGACCTCAGAGAAGTTAAAATAAATAAAACAAATGTAAAACAAACAAATAAGATAAAACAGGCAAAAACAGACGAAAACTAAAATAGTGCACAGAATAACACTAAGCACTACTGCAGCAACCTCAAGGCAGACCCACACTGGTCATCATCTTGACAGTTATTAGAAAAATAATGCATATGGGGCACAAAACCCTGGAACAACATATCAGTTGGGGGATGAGGATAAGCATGCACCAAGCAAGAAAGGGACCTTGGGGTTATTATCTCTGATGACCTCAAGGTAGGGAAATAATGCAACAAGGCAACAGGTAAACACATAGGATGCTGGGATGCATAGGCAGGGACATCACCAGCAGGAAAGGGTGGTCATAATTCCACTATACAAGACACTAGTGAGGCCCCACCTGGAGTGCAGTGCATAGTTCTGGAGACCCCACCTATGCAAGGACATAGACAGGGTAGAGAAGGTTCAGAGGAGGGAAACAAAGATGGTACAGGATTGCCTCACAAGTCCCATGAGGACAGGCTGAAGGACTTGAATATGTACTCCCTGGAGGAGAGGAAGGAGAGAAGGATATGATAGAGACATACAAGTACCTTATAGGGAGGAACAGGGTGCAGAAATGCACTTATTTTCCAGCGAAAGATGTTTCAGGACTAGAGGGCATGGGATGAAGTTGGAGGAGGGCAATTCAGAGGAAATGTGAGGAAGACTTTTCACAGAAAGGGTGGTGGAAAAGTGGAACACCTTGCCAGAGGAAGTAGTGGGGCTGAAACAATCACAGGATTTAAGAATACACAAGATAGACACAAGGGAATTCAGGAGGTCAGGGGTAAGGGGCAACAGACTTCTAGAAAAACATAAAGTGAACTACAAGCTCAAGCGGGCAGACATAGTGGGCAATAGGCCCTTATCTGCTGACTTTGTCTATGTCTATGTATCAGATGTGCAGAAGCAATTTTTTGAATTAGGATAGGGAAGGGCAGGAGAGGAGAGGAGGCGTGTAGTGCATTCTGGCTGTGGTGGCAGAGTAGGCAAAAGATCCTCTCCAGCAAGACACCAAGGTTTCAGAGTTGCTAGAATTGAAATGTGGATGACCTGAGTGGACAAATAACTTTTGTGATTGGACAATTTCACTTAGACAAGGTGGATTGAAAAGATACACTAGGTTTTATGCAAAGCTTAATGTGAGGTACTTAAGCCTTGAGTCATAATCCGCCAATGAAGGGTACTCATGATATCCCAGTATTTTTTAATAAGTTCAGCTCTTAAAGCAAAGCACCCAATCCAATAATAGAATTGTCAGAGCCAGGCAATGGGTGAAGAGAAGCAGAGAAGTAGAAGTATACCATAGAAAAGTATAGGGAGGAGGGATGTAAGCAATTTTCTAGCAAGAAGTGGTGGATAAAAGGGGCAGAGATGGTTTAACAGACCAAACTTTTGCTTGATAGTTTTAGTTAGCAAGGAGACATGGGTCTCAAAGAGAAGAGCTAAGTCAAGGTACAGTCCTAAGTATTTAAAGGTTTGGACTACTTCAATGGAATCCTCAGATAGTGAGCAGATTTTGAGAGGGTATTGTGAAGAGGTTTTAGAGGATGGATTGTGGAATACCATGGCTTTGTGTTTTTGGTATTAAGAAATAGATGGTTATCTGAGAACCATGATTCAAGTGTATTGAAATCTGAAGTAAAGCTCTGATTAAGCCAGTCCATGTTATTGGAGGAACAGAATAGAATGGTGTCATCACCGTAGTTGCACTGATGCACCACCGCAGAAGTTGGGAAGCTTGCTAATAAAGAATGAGAAAAGTAACAGACCTAGGATAGATCCCTGGGTACACCATGTGTTAAAGGCCTCAGAGAAGACAGTGATCCAGACCACTTCACCCTTAGGTATCTCTCAATGAGATAACTCTTTCACCAGATTTGTGATAGAGCAGTTGAGACCCAGGAGGTTGAGTTTACTTAGTAGGAGGTGATGGTTGACAAGGTCAAAGGCCTTTGTCAGGTCAGCAGACACCGTTCCTGTAACAAGGCCTTTGTCACTTGCATTGAGGATATTGGCTGAGACCTTTACAAGGCCACATAGTCATACTTATAGTTCTTTCTAAAGCCATGCTGACGGTCGGTGAGTAAGCAGTGTATCTTTAAATAGGACTGTAACTGGTTATAGAGTATCATAGCCGGTTTTTAGCCAGGGGTGAGAACTGAAATAGGTTCTTAATTTTTCGATGGTGTGGGAGTCACCCTTGTGGAGGGACAACCACAGCCACTTCCATTTCCTCTAGAGTGGATCCAGAAAGGAAGGTCCGGTTTATAAGATTACATACTGGTGCAGTAAGTGCTGGTGCTCTAATTTAAGGAACTTGGGCTCAATGGTATCGAGACCAGGGAGCTGTCTTCCTTGAGGTTTTAATAACAGTCTAAAAACTTCCTTTTTGGTTGTGGTTTTACTTAAGTGGAAGCGGAGCACGAGCCTAGACTAGTGTGGGATGTGCAGGGACGTAGCAGTCAGGGGTTGGTGAGAGATGTAGTGTACCTATCTAGATCCATAAACAATTGATTTATTCCCTCCATGATGGAAGGTAGGTCTTGAAGGAGGTTACCACCAGAAAGAATGGAACTTGGACATTGCACTGATTTACACTTGATTAAAGAGTTAATCTGTTTCCAAAATTCCTTGGGCTTGCTAAAGTTTTCTGTTTGAAGTGAGCGGAGTGAGTAATAAGCAGACCTTGAAAAGGCGTGTGTTTATAAATCTTCCTGTTACACAATCTTTTCTAATCCTTTTTCATTTTCTTTCTCCCTTGCCAGTGGTGTGCTGCCCCCCCCACAGCCATGTCACCTGGCATCCCAGAGACTTACCTCCATCCCAGTCTTCCCCATGGCTTGTCCTTCATGGCAGGGGTCGGCAACTCCTGCTTGCTGACAGAACGGATCCATTTTCTGAGAGGGCTCTGTAGCCTGCCTACGAGCCTGCGAGGGGTCAATGTCATCGTGCCCTGCTGCCGGCAATTTTTCCACTTTGCTTCCATCAGAGGAATGGACGGCAGTTCCATCCAGATATGCTGATACATGGTCCTGTGTGTAGAGCTGCACCTAGGTCCCCCATATTGCAGTCCTGGCTGCCTATACCCCAGCCATTGCTAGTGGTCAAGCAAATGCCTGGGTCAGTGCCCCTCCTGAGGCGAGAGCTGTCCTCTGGACACTGATTCTCATCTCCGGCCAGTCTCCGATGCCCCCAAGATGAGTCCCGACCAAATACTCTAATTTCTGTTGTTGAAAGTGAATGATTCAATAGGTTACAAACTACAGTAGGTTCTCATCAGTAATCTGGTAGCTATGTTTATCTGTGTCGTTTCTTTGATTTGCTTTCTTTTTTCTTTCCTGTTGAGTCTTTACCTCTCTTATTTTCTTTGACTAGATCCTCCTTCCCCTGGGTCTATGGCATTCTGCTATCGCATTCTCGTGTACTGATATCCTCTTTGTTTTTCCATATGTAAGGTCTTCGTCCTTGTAACCTCCCTTTCCTAATAAAGGTCCACCTGGTTTAAGTGAACCTTGATCTATATCTGCTTCACTACTAGAACTGTAAAGAGAATAATCTAAATCTATATTATAGACATAACCTGTTTTTGTAGGGTTTTTGTTTTGTTTTTAAAACCAAGAATGAAACTTATTAACTTTATAGGGTAAAACTTATTTATTTATATTTTAGATTTCTAATATTTATAAGGCCTCTGCAAATCAGTGTTTATAAGTGAAAAGGGATTGAGAAGCATAGGATGTATGTGAAATGATAAACTTAAACAATTGTATTTGTCATTAATGCTTTTGGAAATTTATCAAAAACACAATAACTTATCTATGAAGGTAACATTATGTTTGTTAAGGAAATACCATTCACGGTGGTCCATGAAGTTTAAATATTGAGAAAAAGTCATGTTAAATATGAGGAAAATAAATTACTCTGAATTACTCTAAATTATCTCTTTGGGAACTGGGTGCATACCCCAGGACTGGAGAATGGCACACATAGTACCCCTTCACAAAAGTTGAGCCAGGGATGAACTATAGACCAGTCAGCCTTACATCCATTGTGGGCACGCTAATGGAGATGATCCTTAAGGAAAGGTTGGTAACATTTCTAGAAAATAATCATCACCAAGACAGAAGGCAACATGGGTTTGTCTCTGG
Source organism: Neoceratodus forsteri (assembly GCA_016271365.2). NCBI lineage: Eukaryota > Metazoa > Chordata > Ceratodontiformes > Ceratodontidae > Neoceratodus > Neoceratodus forsteri. The sequence continues at coordinate 649,082,278 of CM028137.1, forward strand.
CAGATTCTGTCAGACCAATCTGGTTGACTTTTATGACTGGGTGACTGCAGCACTCAATGGGGGCCATGCGGTAGATGTCCTGTATTTGTATTTCAGCAAGGCCTTCAATTCAGTGCCACATGGGAGGCTGATTAGCAAATGAAATACTAGGGCAGAGTCACAAATGATGGAATGGGTCAAAAACTGACTGCAGGACAGGCAGCAGAGAATAGTAGTGGAGGAAACTCTCATCTTCAAGGTCTGTAACTAGTGGAATTCCACAGGGCTCGGTACTGGGCCCAGTGTTGTTTGGCATTGTTATTGCATTAAGAAAATGATTAGACTGTTTGCAGATGACATGAAGATCAGTGTGGTTGTAGATGATACAGAAGGATAGCAGGGGCTACAGGATGATCTGGTTAAACTTGAATACTGCTCAGACACATGGCAGCTGAGGTTCAATGCAAAAAAAATGCAAAATCATGCACTTGGGGGGCAAGGAATCAAAGGAATTGTTATCAGCCTGGGGTGTGGGAGGAAGGGTTCAGCTAGCCCCTACAGAGGAGGAGGAGAAAATATTGGGGTTATAATAACAGGACAAATGAACCATTCAGCACTGAGTAGAAAAGCAGCAACTAAAGCTAATAAGATGCTGGAGTGTATTGCTAGAGGAATCACCTCCAGGAGAGGGGAGTAATCCTGCCTCTATGCAGGTTGTTGGTGAGGTTGCACCTGGAGTATTGTGTGCAGTTTGGTGCCCGTACTTAAGGAAAGATGTTACATTGCTGGAGGGGTCCAGCAAAGAGCAACAAAGATGATCCTGGGGATGGAAGATATTAACTACGAGGAGAAGCTGAGTGAGCTTAACATACTGTATATTCCTGGAGGAGAGGAGGGATAAAGGGATATGATAGAAACCTTTAAATATATGAAAGGCATGAAAAGACTGGTACAGAGGAATCTTGAAGTTAAAGGGAGGGAGGGAGGGACACTAGGGGCCTGGTCTGAGATTGGCGACTGGAAGATTCAGGGAGAAATGAGAAGGCACTATTTCACAGAAAGAGTGGTGACAAAGTGAACATGCTGCCTGAAGAGGTGGTATCCCTGTAAGTTAGTGGACTGTTTTAAGAGGGGCTGGGACAAGGTGAGGGGAAGGTCACAATTAGGTGGGTAGGTGAGGGAGGGCAGCTGCAGTGTAATGGACTGCTAGCTGCACATTAGAGCAGACTTGATAGACTGTATAGCCTGTATCTGCTGGCAGTTTCTTATGTTTGTATGTTTATACTCTGCAGAAAATGTTGTTTTAGATTTATCTCAGAGGTATATGAATAATGGGCCCCAATTCTGAGATATGCTCTATCCGATGCAGCGGACTTGCGGCACGGTGTCTGATGCAAGTCCCCACTTTCATCAGGCACCCAATTCCAGAAGTCAATGCCGCAGGTCCCCAGTGATGCAACCACTAGACCATCTCCCTGATGATTTAGTGTTATGTCCATTGGGGCCCCCACAATGGGGCAAGCTGCCATAAAGAAGCAAAAGTGCTGTAAACTGCATTAACGCTTCTGGAATAGTGCAGGGTTGCGTCCAGGAGCATTGACGCATTTGTGGGTCATGTTGTGGCAGATGCAGGGCTTGCATCAAGCCCTACATCCCCTTCTGGAATTGGCCCCTAGTGTTTAAATGTGATTTCTTCCTTTTACAAGTAGAAAGGATTGTGTAACAGGAAGAAATATAAACACATACCTACTCAAGTTCTACTTATTATTGTTTTTTCTCAGTTGCTTTTTACCATGATGAAGATATTAAGCCATTGTATGTCAAGTATAACAAGTTACTAATATAATTTTATATATTTAGGTTTTGTAACTGACATTGGCTCTACTTTATTCTATACAAAGGAAGTTTTCATTTTTTCCTAATGTAAGTGCAATTACCTTATCTACGATGGGCAAATGTAACCCCTGGTGGAGGAGGCAGTGGAGGCAGAAACGATTACAGGATTTATGAATGCATGGCATAGACATCAGGGAATCCTGGTAGGTGGGGAAGGGACAACCTAGTTCTAGGAAGCTTGAAGAAGCAAGTACATGCACAGAGGAAACACAGTTACATGCACAAATGGGCAGACTAGGTGGCCGTAGACTCTTATGCTGTAAATATCTACTGTACGTATCTATGTGCTAAACCAAAATATCACATCTAGTAATAGTTGTTTAATATTAGCAGTTAATAATTGATTTTATATTTGCTTTTAGAGCATTATTGAGCTCTGTGATGAAGGGTAGTTCCCAAAATTCAGGAATTTGTTTATTCTGGATGCTATTGGAAAATAAAAGATAACTTGATTTTGGTGAGTGGGTCAATTATTCCAACTGCTTTAGTAGTCTTGTAGCCAGGATTGGTTTGGGACCTCTCTGTCATGCATATCTTTTATTTTGTTGAGGTTGACTATGCTGAAATTTAACTTCAGGTATGGCTATGGATATAGATTTAGATTATAGTAGTGTGATAGTGCCACTACAGATAGGGTTACGAGACTGTTTAATGTTAAATCTCTTACTTTGCACTTGAAAAGTTTCACCTGTTCAATGGATTGCCACAAAATTTTGCATGCATGGTCTCAGGGCCAGGACTCCTGACTTGTCAAGTTTTGTTCCTGTTGGATGTGTGGATTCCGAGATCCAGATAGTGAAAATTATGAAGTTTATTTTTTCTTTTTTATGTCAATGCCTAGTGCCCAGGTGATTTGCAGTTTTGGTCATAAATCTTCAGGGTAGAAAAGGTTTGGCCCAGAGTGATGCCTTTCATGGGGTTTAGTGAAATATATTAATCCATTCCAGAGTTCTAAAGATTTGACATTTTGGGTCTGAGCATACTTTTTGAAAGTTGATTCATATTTTTTATGAGGGAATCCTGTTTCATGAGAGGACACAATCTCATGAAAAGGATTCATGCATACTAAAAAGAATTTGTACTTACAGTTGTTTTTTTTTCCAATAAAATGTTTGTTGTTGAATTGGTCCTTGTAGAAACAAAATACACAAATCAGGTGATTTGATACTTTTATTAGACCAGCAGAGATTACAGAAAAACCTAAGCTTTTAAACTCAGAGTCCTTCTTCAGAAGAAATGGCAGATCTTTAGAAAACTAACTTTAAAGCCCAGAGGAAAAAAAGCAGACAAAAAAAATGTAGACATCAGTGTGACGGATTGGCAATTAGTTAAGAAATACAACTAGAGATAAGCAGGCATCATTTAGGCAATAGCAATGAGTAAGTCAAATGCCACAGAATGGAATGTTATGTAGTAAATCATCTGATGCTACAAGTTTCACTGACTCTAAGTTAAAGAAACTGTGTGTGTGTTTTCTATTTGTTATATTTTTTCTTTCTGTAAAATTTGATAATTGGGAAAGGCACACAGAGCCGATCTTAGTTTCAGGTGCAACCCAGGGCAGAGGGTAATGGGAGTTACAGAAGTTAGGGTAGTCACAACATTGAGAACATGTGGATGAACACATCATAACAGCATAAATACAGTACTATAATACAGGTACATATCTGGCATTGCATAGATTTACAAAGCAAAGTGTGACAGGCAGTACTTACACTATAAACAATACTGACAATTTATGCATTAGCAAAAGATTATATAAATAGGTAGACTGATTTACATTAGCAATTTATCAAGTAGGAAGGGGTCAGGGTGGGTGGAAGTGGGCAGTTGCATAAAGGGGATGTTGTTTCATTAGATTTTGAGGTGGCTAGGGATGGCGCAAGTCATATCAGGTGGGGAGATGATTCCAAATGTCAGGAAGTCTGAAGGAGAAAGCTGCCTTTACAGATTGTGAGTGGGGTAGGGGAGCGAGAAAGTGTGGGAGTCACAGGTTCTGAGGCAGTAGACTGAGCTTGAGGAGGGTGATAGAAAGTTTGTGAGATAGCAGGGAAGGGCATTGAACCAGTACTTGCAACAAAAGTAGCACAGTATACCAGGGATCAATTTTCAAGAGAGATGAGGAATAGGGAGAGTAGGGAGCAATGGTGGTATGAAAGGGAGGTTGGAAGAAAAGTGACAGAAGGCATTGTGCCGAGGGTCTAGTTTACAGAGGTGATTTGGAGCCAAGCTGTTGACTACTGTATATTGGCTTAGTCTATGGCGGGAGGATTAACTTGGTAATGAACTCTTGCCGATCGAGAGGGATAGACTATCTTTAATCCTGTGCAAGGCTCCTATTTTGGGCCAGAGTTTGGAGTGGAAGGAATCAATATGGCATGAGAAATTCAACTTAGGGCCCAGCCAGACCCTATGTATTTGAAGATCTGTATTGTTTCAATTTTTGTGCTGTACAAGGAAAAGAAGGATGGATGGAAAGGAGCTTACCAGCCTTTGGGTGGAGCCGAACCATGACAACTGTTTTTTAGTATTGCATTTAAGGCGGTTTGCCTCAAATCATTTCAGGTGGTCCTGAAAGTGTCCTGCAGGGATGGTTGGGTCTCTTGGAGACAGGGCTGGAGGCATAGATGATGGTATCATCAGTGTACATGCAGGTGTGTGGGTGAGCAAGCAGAGGGAAGGTAATTTACAAAGACTGAGAATACAGTGGGTCCCAGAATTGACTCTGAGGGACGTCCAGTGAATGGGGAGAGGGATGAGGTGGTGTGGCCTAGTTGTATGTATTGGTATCTGTCCAATAGGTATGCTCTAAACTAGTTTGTGGAGGAGGTGGATAGTCCTGTGGAGGATAATTTGTTTAGCAGGAGATTGTGGGAGACCTAGTCTAATGCCTTGGCGAGGTCAATGAAAATCGCCAAGGAAGTGACCCTTGTCCATTGCTGAATGGATGTTGTTTGTGAGGCAAAGCAGGGAATAGGAAGTGGAGTGATGTGCCTGAAACTGGATTGTAAGGGCTTAGAGTCATCAAAAAGGAGCTTAGCCACTTGGAGATTAGTGTCTCCTTGAGTTTGAGAGAGCGGGAGGAGGAGGTCAGTCTGTAGTTGCCTGGGTGAGAGGATCAACCTCCTTTGTTTGGTGAAATGACATTGGCCAGTTTCCAAACTCTAGAGACTCCACATTGAGCAATAAATAGGTTGTAAAGGTGGTGAGGGGTGGGGCAACTGCTGGAGTGGAGATTTTAAGAAGTTTTGGATCAAGACCATCTAAGCTCTGTTTGGAGGTGTTTAAGCTTTTCAGTGCCCAAAGTGCCTCAGCAATTGTAATAGGTGAGATGGCAAAGTGGAATATAATAGTTGAGAAGGAGAACCCTTGGCAATGGGGGAGAGGAGGCAGTGGGGGTTGTGAGAGGTGAGAAGTCAACTGGAAGAGCACAGGTGGTGAAATAAAGATTGACAGAGGAGGCCGTGGAGCAGGGGTCTAGATCACCTGAGCTGGGTAATGCAGGGCCAGTTAGGGAGGAGAAACCTAGGAGGGTATAGGGGCTTCCAGGACTCTGCAGGGGATGACTTGTTATGATTTAGTTTACTTTTTTTAATTATAATTTTTCCATGCTCAAGCCCCTTCATCTTCACAGCTCACCATTAGGGACATGACTGGAGGCATGAATTCCGGTGCAGTCCTCAGCCCCCAACCTGCCTCAGTTTCCCCCAGGTGGGGAAGCAGGGAGGAGCACTCCCTCTCTTGTGCCACGTGTCGAGCCTCTAACTCAACCCAGGTCCGCACCTCCCCCACCAGCTGTGGGACCATTTTTCTTTTCCTCCTGGTACTCCTGAGGATGTAGTTAGTCAACAGGATCCATGAAGAATGCACACGCTGAGACATGATGCTCTCCAGACCCCAGCCAACATCCTCCCTCCCACTTGGTGCCACACCACACCTCCACCCATGTGCACTTAGGTGGTGGCAATGCAATGGGAGAGGCATCCTCCCTCCCTCCCTGGAAGAGGAAAGCACCCATAGGGTGCTCAATCCCCATGGCCCTCCAGCTCCCTGGGCTCATTCCCAAACCTGGGTCACCAGTGTCATGAGTGTTAGTGTTACTGCTGCACCAACAGGATGGCCATTTAGTTTACTTTTGAAGAAGCAAGCTTTGGCTAGTGTACAACTTTAGTGCAGGCATTTCTTAGAACTCTACATTTTTTCAGGTCAGCTACATTTGAGGAGGTCTTGGAAATGCACCAGGCTTGGTCTCTGCACTTGAAGATGATGATTAGGTTATGGGTGATCCATGGGAGGTGTTTGTATCATAGCTGCAGTCTCTTGGAAGGAGCATGCAGGTCCCTGGTTTTGAGCAGGGTTTGGTGAAAGATGCAAGTATGGAGTCTATATCTGGTTCTGTGAAGACCCCAGGCCAGTCAGCCAGGCAGAGGTCTGACAAGAGAGCTTGTACATCGAGTGATCTGAGTGGGTGGAACCACAGATACTTGTGGGGTGGGAGTGATTGGGGGCTGAGAGTTCCTGACTCAGTATGTCATACAGTAAGTACTGAAAGTGTCGGTGAGATGCCAGCAGACCGGTATTTGAGTGGATGAGATGTTAAGATCCAGTCAATCAGGAATAGTTTACAGAGAGGAGATTTAGCCTAGTGGGTTCAGATATAAGCTGGGCAAGGTTTAGAAGTCTTGATTTGTTGGGTGACAGATTTATAATGAAGTGAAAAGCAGTTTACAATGTAGTCACCCAACAGTAGCAGTTCACCAGATTGACTATAAAAGGTAAGAGGCTCCAGGGTGTACAATGGCAGAGGGCTGGGCTTTGGAGGATAAATAACAAACCCTATAAAGATCGGGGATGTGGATGGGTAGGATAGTTTAAGGATCAGTAGCTCATGCAAAGAGGGAAGCTTCTTGAAGCACAAGTGATGAGGGAAGAGATTCATGCATATATGCTGCTACACAACCTCCCATTTTCCCTCTGTCCTGTCTATACAGCGAATACCCAGAAAGATCATCCATGGAGTTGGGGATTCTGGAAGATAACCAGGTCTCAGAGACACATAATATGCCTGTGGTATTTAATGAGATCCAGGCTTAAAGAGGATCCATTTGTGCAACAAGCTCCTGGTGTTTACCTAATAGACGCTAAAGGCCACCACGTGGAGAACCAACAGGGCAGTGGGACCGAGGTTGAGTTCAACATCACCAGCCAGAAAAAAAAGGAAGCAGGGTACAAGAAACATTGGGTAGCACCTTTTCCTGAGGTTATTTAAGGAGCAGGCTCTTGGTTTAGTGGTGTGGGCACTACTGCGCTAGGAGAAGCTGTGGAGGGGTTGTGGGATAACAGATGGACCAGACACCGAACTTCAGGTTCAGCACACAATCTCTGTGTGATGTTTATTCAAAATACAGGAAATAAGCTTTTGCAATGCAATAGTCCTTCTTCAGTAGATCAGTTTACAGCAGCAGACTATGCATGTTCTTTCTCTGCATTTAGCCAGCACCTACTGACACTGATCTCTGATCTGACCACTTTTCAGTGAAAACCCTTCATCCTTTGTGGGCCCCATTTGCTTGGGCAGTGGGACTCAAAAAAAAACAAGGTAAAACAAAGAACCTCAGTGCAGAAACACTGAAACATGGGTTATCCTAAAGGCACTGGCAACAAATCAAATTTCAAAGAAATACAACATCATACATACTTCTATAATGCAAAGCATCATGGGATATATGCAAATTGCCATGAAATTTCAGACTTGTTCAGTTTACAGCAATTTACATGCATTTTAAATAGCACAACTAACTTAATTTTTATAATAGTCACCTAGTACTTTTTATGTTTATCGATAACACCTAGTGCCATGGTATTTTCAACATTTACAGGTTTCATACACATGTGGTATATACATTAAAGTATTTTATGGCATAGTGCTATTATGTACTAAACCCAGCAATGATAAACACAACCTATTTTACCTACGCTTAGAGGTCACCACAATAATCTCCTGTACAAGGACCTGAGAGGGAAAAGGAAAATTAAAGAGGACACTATAGCATAGTCAAGAAAGGAAAGGGGGTGCCCATAGGTGGCCAACCTTATGGACTAGAAATGGTAAAGGATAGACTAGGCTAAGAAAATAGAAGAACTGTTGAAACAGATTTAAGAAAAGGTCAGTCCTCAAGGGTGGCAGGAGCTCCCTGTCACATATCCCCATCTTAAGAGTGAAACAATTATTACAGACTGCTTACCACCTTCCTGTCCCAGGAAGGATGGAACTTCCACCCATCTATCTTCAGAAGCTCTGTCTCAGGGTCTCTATTACTGATAAACATTCTATCACAAACATAGTGGATATCATCATTTGTTACCCTGAGGCATTAACACATTTCTCAACAGAGACTAACAGTACCTTTCCTGAACTATCTCCTTTTAGAAAGTACGTCATATTTCTCAACCAAAAAGCTGGACAGCTGTATGCAGTACCACAGAAACAATTTCTCTGGGGTAATTACCTGCTCAACCGCACCAGACATGTCAGTTTTAAGCAGGGCCTAGTCCTAGGTTCAACCTTTCTACATAAACCCACTATGTCTCTTGATTCATTTCACTTGCTACAGATACAGACATTTGAGGACAGACACGCTAGGTGTTACCCCAACACAGGTTCCTATCAATTTTCCACCCACCTCCTCCTTGGTAGGTTTTCATCAAAAAATAAAATACATGTACTGCCTCCTTGATCTTAACATATTGTAACATTTTGGCAATATTAGTATCTTTAGCCTGCAGTATGCCCCAGTCAGAACTATTAATAGATTTAGCTGCATCAATACCAGAAAAAGTCCTTCAGCCTCATAGGCTTCTTCTTGCTTGCTTGAGTCTTCAACTCCAGCACAATAAAACTAGGCACAGTCTTACTTGGGGTCTCACATTCATGTTCCATACTTGCATCTCTGACCTCCAACAGGTAACATCCTGGAAACACAGGAAACAAAGGAACATCCTGATCAGTCAGGGGTCCTCTCAAACTGAGCCCACAAAAATCCTCCTCCAACTCTTTATCCAAACTCTCCAGCAGGAACCTCTTGAGTACCAGGCACCAGTGTTCCACCTCTCTGTGTAGTCGGTCTGCCTCCAGCCATTGCCCACTCATCCAGTGGATCATCTTCATCAGGTCTCCACCTCCTGGGTGTTGTCTCTGCACTCCAGTCTGCCTCGACCTCCATCTCTTCATCATCTTCAGGTTTGGCCTTCCTCTGATCTCCCAGGTCCAGTCTAGGCTGCAGCTTCTCTCCAACTGTCAGCCATGGTTCTGATCAGAATTCCACGGACTTTCTTCTCCAGGTTCTCCTCTGGCAACACCTGGTGCATCGGTCCACCTGGGATACCTGGGTATTATCCACCAGAAAACATCCCTCTTCAGCCAGTCCAGATGCTTCCAGAAAGCTATCCCACTTCTAACACCAAGTCTGTGGAGGGTTGTGGATAACAGATGGACCAGACACTGAACTTCAGGTTCAGCACACAATCTCTGTGTAATGTATATTCAAAATACAGGAAATAAGCTTCTGCAATACCATATTCATTCTTCAGTACATCAGTTTCCAGCAGCAGACTATGTATATCCTTTTCTACACTTAGCCAGCACCTACTGACACTGATCTCTGATCTAACCACTTTTCAGTGCAAACCCTTCATCTCTATTGGGCCTCATTCGCCTGGGTAGTGGGGGCTCAAAAGAAAAAAAAAAAAACAAGGTAAAAACAAAGAACCTCATGCAGAAACACTGAAACATGGTTACCCAAAGGGCACTGGCAACAAATCAAGTTTCAAAGAAATACAACATCTTACATACTTCCATAATGCAAAGCATCATGGGATATATGCAAATCACCATGAAATGTCAGACTTGTTCAGTTTACAGCAATTGACATGCATTTTAAATAGCACAACTAACTTAATTTATATAATAGTCACCTAGTACTTTTACCTTTATCAGTAACACCTAGTGCCATGGTGTTTTCAACATTTACAGGTTTCATACACATAAGGTATATAAATAAAAGTATGTTATGGCATAGTGCTATTACATACTAAACCCAGTAACAATAAACACAACCTATTTTACATAAGCTCAGAGGTCACCACAATAACCTCCCTGTACAAGGACCTGAGAGGGAAAAGGAAAATTAAAGAGGACACTATAGCATAGTCAAGAAAGGGAAGGGGTGCCAATAGGTGGCCAACCTTATGGAATGGAAATTGTAAAGGATAGATTAGGCTAAGAAAATAGAAGAACTGTTGCAACAGATTTAAGAAAGGTCGGTCCTCAAAGTGGCAGGAGCTCCCTGTCACAAGAGGGCATAGGGATAGAGGCAGAGGAGGGGAGAAGGGCCAGGGCTGAGGGGAAAGAGGAGTGTGGGGGCAGATGTGGAAGGACAGAGGAGAGCCTAGTGAGGAAAAGAGAGTTGCTAGGTGGAGAGGGCATGGGGGTATATGGTCAGGATGGGGAGAGAGATAAAGGGAAGGATGATTATGAAGAGAGTAAGTAGGAGCATAGTGCAAGAGAAGGGAGTGCCACACTACCAAAGAGGCTGAGGATGGACTAGTAAGTACCCTGCCAAAACTCAAGATGGTGGTATGGCCTAGAGCAAGAGGGTGTGGGAGGTATGTTCCTGCCAGAACACTTGTTGGCAGTATATCCTAATGGATACAGCACCAGGCTGTGCAACTTGGGTTTGATTCCACAGTCTCCAACTTAATTAGGTGACTTAGGTATAGGTCGTAGTCTCCATGGGGAGGTGGGAGTATAAATTTAGGTATGCAATGTTACTGAGGGGTGGTGGCGGTGAGAATGGAAGGAACCCTATATCAGTTCCTGGGTGGGTTTCTAAAAGGGCAGGGGCCAGGGAAGTGGAGAGCAGAAGGTTCTAATAAACACCTTCTGGCAGGGGGTGTGGATGTAGGCTGATTGGTTCTGGTTGCATCATTAAAAGCAGCACCACCCTGCATGGGTGGGAGAGTAGTTGTGGAGGATTGGGTGGGTAGAGACAAACAGTGACACGCAGGAGTGGCACTGTTCTGTTATGCACCGCTGCTTGAGAAGCCGAGGTAGAGAGTCCCAGTTATACCTTAAAAGGACTGTGTGCTGTTGGCAGCTCGTTCTGGTCTGGGGATACTGTTGGTGTTGAGGTGGGAGGGAGGACACTGCAAAATGGACCCCCAGAGCTGCCTGCTGGAAACAAAACCAGAGAGGATAAAGGTGTCAGCAGAACAAAAGATTGGGTCATGGCAGGAAAGGTGAGAGGAGGAGGAAGGGAGGATGGCAGTGACCTTGTGCCTAGGACGCTAACAGGAGAGAGTCTCCGAGTGCAGCAAGCAAACAGAACACACAGAAATAACAAACTACCTACTTCTTAGAGTGCTCCAAGTAACATCAAGCAAATTCAGTTGCGATCACGTAAATTAAATTAACTAGCTGCAGCATCTGAAATAAACTGTGCCCATAATACCAAACAGCGACTCTAAACCAACTTACAGTGGGCTCTTTTTTTAAAATCAGCTTTATTGTGTACACTGAAACAGCAGCTCATCAATTATTCATCATGACCAATCATGAAAAGACAAAGTAATAACACGGACCACATGGTACTCTTAACAACTCTGTTCTTGGTTTATCTAAATAGTAGACTGGTCTCTAGAATGCAAGTATTAAAACTGTACTTGTAACTGCTGTTATGTAATGAACAATAATTGTCAAAAGTTCCCAAGTCTCTGGGAATCAATGCTACCACTTAAACTTCCTGTTAGAACATGTAACAAGTTAAGTAAAAAGAAACAGGGCCAAAAAAAAACATTGGGGCCCAACCATTGATCACACGCAAACTCCTTAATCCCTCCCCATCTCACCATCTATAGCTCTCATTTCTATGGTGCTAAACTGTATATATTTGGTTAGTCTCTATGTATCACCTCCGAAGGTCAGGGAAATGAGGCCCATGTTAAGTATTCTAAGTAGTGCAAATCTCAGAGACTATGGATATATACTATGCCTGTAGTTAATTAGTATCTGAAGAGTGGAGTCTCCTTCACTTCTTTTCAACATCCAGGCTTCCCAGCCTCCCACTGTGCCTCATACTGATCATAGCGCATCTGAAGCCTACCTGTCAAGACCTCCATCATGTGCACCTCCTGTACTCTCCAAACCCATTCCCCCAAGGGGCAGGGGCTCTGGATGCAGCCACCTCCTTTTATACATTTTACAGGAACTACTATAATGATTAACAATACTCCTCTGACTTCCCTTTCTAATGCGTTGCAGTGGGAATCCCAAGATCCAGTCCTCGAAAGTCAGAGGAATAAGAATTCAGTAATAGCATGTACTGTCATTTGCACTTCCTTCCAAAAGGTTTGTATCACTGGGCAATCCTAAAAATATGCCATTGATTCCTCATCTTGCCACAACCCTCAACATTGACACTGATTTAGTAGAGATATAATGCTGTGGAGGTCATGAATAGAGGCGTCAGTTACATTTATCACTAATTGGGAAAATTAACACAATAAAAATGTTGGCACCCCAAAATTATTTAATCTTCCAATACCAATACTTTATAAATGGTTTCAGTAACTTAACTCCCTCATAGCAAACTTTCTCTGGGAAGGTACGTTCCTAGGGTATAGCAGGCAAAATTAAGAGCCCACTGGTCCAGAGGTGAGTGGGGCCTTCCACAATTCCTTCAATATTCCTATGCCTTCATAATTGACAAGACTAGGCCAACATTTTAGACATCCTTGATCTGACTCACCAGCATCGATTGGTATAGAAATTGTGCACCCTCTATATATATTTAGGCTGCCCCTACTGAAAAAACACAAAAGTGACTTACAGAAACTGTGGCTCATACCACTTAGAAAAATGTAGGAACCATTACTAACTGTTGCCACAGTTTAAGGCCCAACATGGCCCTATGGAATAACCCTTTACCCCCTTTATCTCCCTACAGCATAAACCTGTGAACTGGGAAGACTGGACATAGACAAATTAATTTCATTAGGAATCTGATGACCCCAAATTTCAGTACTATGGACTCCTTCCAATCTTTACAACAAATATTTAATGCACCATGTCTGGATTTCTGCAAAATACCTTTAGAATACCTTGTCTCTTTTTCTTCACAGGTGCAGCTGTCAGTGGTCACGAGGGCCATGATCCACATGCCTTCCTGAGCCGCTGATCCCCCACCCCATCAAAGTGCAGCAATCAGTGGTTGCGAGGGCCAAGATCTATATGCCCTCCTGAGCTGTAGATCCCCCACCGCAACAGAGTGCAACCATCAGTGGTCACGAGGGCCAAGATCTACATGTCCTCCCTGAGCTACTGATCCCCACACCACAATAGAGTGCAGCCATCAGTGGTCATGAGGGCCAAGATCTTCATGTCCTCCCTGAGCTGCTGATCCCCCCACCACAACAGAGCGCAGCCATCAGTGGTCATGAGGGCCAAGATCTACATGCCCGCCCAGAGCTGCTGATTCCCACCACAAGTGGAGCTGTCAGTGGTTGCGAGGGCCAAGATATACATGCCCTCCCGAGCTGCTGATCTCCTCCACTGCAACAGAGTGCAGCCATCAGTGGTCACGAGGGCCAAGATCTACATGCCCTCCTTGGGCTGCTGATCCCCTCCACTGCAACAGAGTGCAGCCATCAGTGGTCATGAGAACCAAGATCTACGTGCCCTCCTCGAGCTGCTAATTCTCCTTACCACAACAGGTACGGCTGTTGGAGCTCCCGTGAGTCCACTTGATTTACCCCACTGCCATATCATGGTGGCTACCCCACCACCCTTGGCAATCGTCTTGTTTTATATGGTGTGTGGCACAACGTGACATCCTGAAATTTACAAACAACCAACTTTTTCCTCTGCAGCTTATCACACACCACTGCTAGATGTTGCCCTTTCACAGATTTATTTTTCACAACATGAGCGATCATCTTCTCTTCAGTTAATCCCTCTGCCTCTTCCCACCTGCCCCATTTTCCAGTGGCCACTAAGCCAGCTGCTGTCATCATTCTGCCACTACTAGTAGTAGTGTCTCATGAGCAACTGCTCTCCTGCTACTTCCAGCCCTTTTAAACACTGCTACCCCAATAAACTAAGAGATGCACCTTACCTAACCCCACCTTGCTACCATACTCCTCTTCACTGTCACTGTCCTTGCTCTCCTTGTTCCCTTGACTTCCTGACACTGTCTCTCCTCCCTGCACCACAGGCCTGTGACTCCCACCTTCCTTCTGTAACTACCCACTCCCTCCTTTTGTAACCACCACTCCCCAACAGATCCCCTACTGCCCCTATACACCTGGCCACCTGGTCCTTCCATTCTTTCCCCAGCCTCCATTCTGGTCTCCTTGCCCTTATGTTTCCCACTGGAGCATCTCTGGCTCCTACACCCCCTCCTCCTCTCACCACAAAACCTTGGCATCCCTATCCAGGAAACTAGTAATGCTCCTGCTACTGATGGCAGAGAATATTAAACCTAACCCTTGACCTACCCACCCATCTCCCTCCATCTTCCAAAAGGCCTAAAGATTGCACAGCTAAACAACAAGAGCCTTCTTCCCAAAATGTTATTGCTGCAACCAATTGTCCTATTCCTCAAGCCTGATGTGCTAATCATAACCGAGACATGGTTAAAACCTCATATCCTTGATGCTTGTATCTCCATCCCAAGCTACTCCGTCACCCACAATGACTGCCCTGGAAATAAAAAGGCAGTGGTATTGCCATGTATGTCTCCTCAAACCATCAGTTCTCCCTTACTCCTATATCCCTCCCCGCTGAATACTGAATCCTTGATGGCACAAATCTCCCTCCCACACACCATGTGCATCTTCACCGCTGGCTCATTCTGCTGCTCCAGCTCATCCATGCCCACTATCACCGACCTCCTGTGTACCCTACAATCACATGCAGCTGATGGTGAGCTCCATATCCTAGCAGACTTCAACATAAATTGGCTCTCCACCTTCCACACTACAACTTGCAATGACATTGTCTCTCTCAACCTAACCCAGCTGATTAACGAACCCTCATGGCTAAATAACAAAACTCAAAACCACACCCTATTAGACTGAGCCCTCACCTCTCACCCACACTGAATAATCGCCAGGGTCTTCTACCTGACTCCTAAAGCAACCACCACCCAATCTATGTAGCCCAGAAAATCCATAGGCCCAAAGCCCTCCCCTAAAACTCTGCTGGTCCGGTTCTATAAATCACTGGATCGCCCCCCTACTAAATGACTTGACTAACACCGACTGGTCCTACATACCCCATGCCTCCTCAATCCACTCCGCCTTGGACTATTTCAAATCCAAGTTCCTCTCAGTCTGGGATTCCTATGCCTCTCTCAGATGCATCCACATGTGAGGCTTTCACCTGCCCTGGATCTCAGCCAATCTCATGGACTGCTTTGGGCAAGGGACCAAAGCCAGCAGCTCAACCACGACTTAACAGAATTATCACTCTCCTAGTGCACGCCTGTACAAGAGCAATCTGGCAGGCTAAGGTGGACTATTTTAAATCCACCTTCCATACAAACATAAATCACCCCTCAAATTCTGGAAGGTGGTGAAATCCCTCTCCATCGCCCTATCCCAGCCCTCCACCCATAATTAAAGCTGACAGTAACACCTCATCTGACCCGCTTGCAGTGGCAACTGAGTTTAATTCATTCTTTGCCTCATGTGCATCTACACTCTGTCCTCCCTAACCCCAGCTCCCATAGGCAAGCCCCACAGACCCCTCCCAACCTAGCCAGGCCCCCACCCATCTTTCCCTTTCGCTGCATTACTCCGTGGATGTCTTTAATGTCCTCCTTGTACTAAACCCTTCCAAGGGTAAATGTCCTCTGGTATGGACTCCAAAATGTTAATCTTGGCAGCCGCTGCCATAGCTGCCCCTATTGCCTCACTCCTCAACCTCTCTTCTCTTGCTACTATCCTGACAGAATGGAAACATGCCACTGTTATCCCCCTCCTGAAAGGTGGTGACCCCTCTTCCACTGGAAATTATAGACCTATCTCTCTACTCCCATTCTTGCAAAACTCCAGGAATGCCTCATTCTCTCACAGCTCTCCTCCTTCCTTGACTCCACCTCCTTCTTCCTTCCTTACCAGTCTGGGTTTAGGAAGTCCCACTCAACCACAACCTCCCCAATGAGGCTCACTGACTCCATTACATTAGGTTCAAAGAAACTCCAGATCATCTCTGTCTATAACCCCTCTCTGGGAGGGACTGGTCTATGGGACCTACTGGACTCTACTCTACTCTGAGTAATGTCAATTATAATGAGGTTATAATCCTAGGGACATCAACCTAAACTGGCTGGGTCACACTCATAGCTCCTTGGCATCACTGGACAGCAGCTATAACCTGCATCAGTTGATAACTGAACCAACTAGGACACCAAATCCTACAAAATCGGGTAACCTGATAGACTGGCTACTCACAAACTGTCTGGAGCCTGTGTCCATGACTGGGATCCTTGCTGATGCTATAACTGACCATGCTCCAATTTTCTGCTTGTGGGCCTCTCTCCATCTCCTCCATCTTGATACATTACCTTTACAAACTTGGGTAACTTGAATGTAAACTCTTTCCTACAAGACATCTCTTGTGTCAGTTGAACTGAGATCTATCATGCCAACTGTGTAGATGATGCACTACAAATCTTTCTTGACAAATTCATTACCATACAGTCTAGGCATGCCCCTAACCTCACTAGGAGAGTCAGAGAAAACCAACTAGGTTGCTGCAAAAGGACCTCCTGGCCGAGCTATGTGAAAGGGACAAACTCTGGAGGCGTTTTAAGCAAACTGGATAGCTGATGGATTTCAACACCTATAGGGCTCACAGGAATCACTTCAAAAGAAAATAAGAATGGCAAAAGCAAGTACTGACAGAACCTGCTTGCTAGCTCTGCAAGTGACTCTAGGAAATTCTAGGCTCATATCAAGTCCTTTCTTGGGTCCTCACAGTCTAACACCCAAACTGATATGATACTGAATGGGGCTCATTGTAATGACCACAACACAATAGTGAATGCCTTCAATAGAATGTTCTCAGATCTGTCCCTATATACATCTGCCTTCCCACCTCAGGCCAACCAGCCACAGCCCTGGGCTCCCCAAAATGCTCCTAACTCTTCTACTTCTTCTCCTACATCTCTACTCACTCTGACCTTCTACTTCAAAGCCATAATGCCCCAAGAGGTCCTTAAGCTCCTTAAATCTATGTCTGACAATACTAGCTTAGGGCAGACTTCCTCGAACCACGCCTTCTCAAACTTGCTGCTCCTTCATAGCCTTGCCACTGGCAAAAATCTACACATTGTCCCTGTCTTGTAGCACTGTACCTGTCCTCTGAGAAACAGCTCAGATAACTCCAGTCTTCAAAAGGGGACAAGAATATATCAATGACTACCAACTCATAGCTATTCTCTTGGTCTTGTCTAAATTTTTGGAAGATTGTTGCCAACCAAACACTTGACTTCCTAACAAAATTTTATATCCTTTCTGATGCACAGCATGGTTTCAGAAAGAACCATAACACATCTACCACTTTTCTAAAACTTACCTCAGATATTCTCTCAATCATGGATTCTGGCCAACTTACAGTTGCCATTTTCATTGACCTCACAAAGGCCTTTGACCTTGTGGACCACCCTTGCTTCTCTCGACCTGCATAGCCTGGATTTCTCCTCTCTGGTCATCATCTGGCTTGACAGTTATCTGTCAAATAGGTCTCAAACAGTGAAATTCAACTCGGCTATATCTGACAGTGTGTCTATAAACATCGGTGTACCTCAAAGCTCCATCCTGGGGCCACTCCTTTCTCAGTCTTTATAAACAAAGTTCCTGGTGCCCTGCAAAACTGCTCATCTCTCTTATACACAGATGATCTCATTATCTATACTACTGACAATATAGTTGATAACCACACGCTGTCCTCTCTGCTGATTTAAAGAATTTCCAAAGCTGGTTCCAGGATCACAAACTAGTTCTAAATGCAAAGAAAACAAAGGTCATGCCCTAGGCTCAGCCACTAAACTTAGAACCTGTCCCATGTCCCTTGTGCTGCATGACTTGGATGGTTCTAAACTTGAAACTGTCATGTCTTTCAACTATCTTGGGGTCTTGCTCGATCAATCGCTTGATCTTAACCTCCATATTCAATCCACCTGCAAAGCAGTTAACTGCAAACTGGGTGATGCATACAAGACTAGCCACATGCTAACGCCATCTGCAAAACTGGCCATTGCCAGAGGAATTCGACTTCCTTCCTCACCCATTGTGCACCCCTCCTTGCGACTGCCCAGAAAATCTCCCTCCTGAGATGGGATGTCACACATAATAACATATGCTGATATGCATCTTCATCCCCTGACTAAAACACCACTGTCAACTTTATGAAGACTTGAGCTGACGCCCCTGCTGCAGCCAGACAATACTGTCTTGGCTCCCTCACAGACTCTGTTGTCAGGCTAAATACCCTATTATCTCTGGCTCAGCTTCTAATTCCTCTCTTCTCCTCTCGTGGACTGAGATCAGCTGACAAATCTCTCTTAATTGTGCCCAGGTGTCACACCTTAAAAGGCTCTGGTGCTTTCAAGCATGTGGCTCGCATTTTTTGGAATACACTTCCCTAGAATTTAGGCAGACTGGATCCCACCAACACTTTAAAAAGACTCCGACGGTATCTAGTCATGTACTGACCCCTGCACTTGCTTTGACCCCACCTAATTGCCAGGAAGCTTGCCTGCCTCCATTGGCTTCCGCTTTTCGAACTGAGCACTTGTCCTGTCCTCTTCTTATGGATTTGATAGGCTGCCTGTCCTACAATGACCTTTGCTGGTTTCCGACCAATCTTCTCCCTTTCCTGACTCCATACAATTCTCCTTTTCTGCTCTCTCCCCTTTCTTGTCCATTACTCTTGCCTCCTGTTCTTCTTTCCTCCTCCTGTCTATATTTCACCTCCACTTGTATCAGCTCATCTCTGCTCTACCTCTCCTACCAAACTTTCTTTCCTCTAAGCTACCTTACTGTAGTCCTCCTGTCCACCTCTTGCTTTTCGATTTTCTTTATATCCCACAGTATAATATGCATGCTGGTTGTGTCTCCTATTATTGTTGCCCTGTATTATTTTCATGCTTAACCTATTTACATTTGCTACTTGTTATCTTTCTTGCTATAGGTTTGCGTATGTTATGTTTCTGTTTCCTTATTTTGTACCATTTTTGTTAACTGCTCTGCTCCAAGAAAAGTGGAACATGTTATGTTTCTTCTTTACTGTTCTGCATTCTTGGTACAATGCCCTCCTTTCTTTTAAAGTGTATGGTTTGGATCTGTATCGGCTTGAAATGTTTTGTATTTGCTCCACCATTGTCCTGTACTCTCGGGTAATGCCTGAAAATAGTCACGTTGTTGGCTAGTGCACCTACCGGTAAACAAAAACGAAATAAAAATAAATTCTTACCAGCATGGACCAGGGCCTCATCACCTTTGTCATATTCATCAACCTTGCAAAGGCTTTTGATACTGTCTCCCACCCTCTCCTCCTATCCAAGCTATCATTAGCAGGGCTCTCTAGCAAGGCCACCAGCTGGTTCCAGTCCCACCTTATATTTAGGACTCAATCTGTCAGGATTGGTGACTCTCTTTCCTCCTCTCTCCATCACCACAGGTGTACCTCAAGGTTCTGTCCTTAGCCCTGTGCTGTTCTCTGTCCTCCTCAATGACCTGCCAACTGCCTGCCACACATATCCATCCACATGTGTGGACGACACTGTCCTGTATACATCAGGCACCTCTACCTCTGATGTTGCAACCAGACTGCAGCATGACTTCAAGAAAAGAATGTCAGCACTGGTTTCATGCAAACCAGCTCTTCCTGAATGCTAAGAAAACAGTCTCCATGTCCTTTGGCACAAGGAACAGACTCTCTCGGCTCCCTCCTTCTCACTTTCCACACCCTAGATGGGACAAAACTGAAGGTTGCACCTCCTTTAGATACCTCAGAGTCCTACTTGATCAACACCTTGACTTTTCTGTACATATTGAGGTCATCCACAAGAAACTGCACCCCAAACTGGATGCCCTGTATCGCAAATGTGGATGCATCCTGCTGCTGGCTCACCATGCAATAGTACAGAAAATTATTCTCCCATCTTTGACTAGAGGGATGTAGTCTACAGTGCCACTCCCAAAACTGCCCTAACCAGACTAGATACCCTCTTCCTCCTTCTGTTGTTTCGCCCTTGACCGTCCTCACTGTACCCATCATTGTGCTCTCTACCAAGCCCTATTCCTACCATCTCTGCAGGATAGGAGGCTGGCACATTGTGCTAGTCATACAGCAAGATTCTGGTCACAGTCCCTACCTCTTATCTCTCTTCCACACTTGCCCCTCCCCCACCTCTCCCTCCCTCAGACACTATGACCCCCGTGTATTGACTGTTCCACACATGTCCACTCTCTGGCCCGACTGCCTTTTCTCTTACTGCTTGCCTAAACTGTGGAATTCTTTCTCCTCTACCATCCACCATGCCCCTCCCCACTGCCTCAACACCTCCTTAAAGCCCACTTCTGCTCCACTTGTTCCTGCTCCTAATCAGCCTATTAACTCAATTATGTCATGGCACTTGTTACGAGGACAGGCTAGGTGGCCAAACCCGGCTGTAACCTAAGCTGTCACCTGTGCATTATTACCTGTGTATCTTCTGTACATATTCTACTGTATTAAATTACTGTGCATTTGCTACCTCTGTTTATCTATTTTCTGCATTGTATAACTACCTGTTACATTCCAGCTCTGGTAATTATTATGGAAACATTTTACTTTTGCATTTAGTCCACTTTTGTAAATAAATGTACCTTCTCCCATGTACCCTCCCCCAGGATGCATCTGGAAAGGAGCAGGAGTCTCCTTAGTATGCTTTGCTGGTGAAACCTTTAAATAAATCATTAAATAAATAAATTAGGTGCTGATATACCCAGTGGCAATTATACAAACGTCTGTTCCACCTGTAACACAATGCCTTCTATGCAGCATACTATAGTTCCTATTCAAGCATTGAGGAAATCAACAAAAGGCCTGGCCAGAGCTATCTATAAAAGTTTAAGAGATGTGACCTTAAATCCCTCCCTTTCCCTCAAACAAAACTGGCAGAAATCGCTCCACAACCCTATCTCTAATGAGGGATGCGCCCAGTGCTTGAAACTAACACACAAAACATGTGGAGACCACAATAGCCTTGTGATACAAAACAAGATTTTACACTGATGGTACCGAACCCTCTGCCCAACTTAAGAAAATTGGCCACTGAACACACCACAGGTGATGGAGATGTAACTTTCCAGGAGCTGACCTCCTTCACATACTGTGGAGCTGAACACCCTTACGTCCCTATTGGAAACACGTGCTCCAATACTGCAATAAAATACTTGGGGTCCCCATTCCTTTCTCTCCAGAACTGGTATTGCTAGGCATACCCACAGCTGGAACACAGCTTCACCCTCAATGAGACAATGGTTCATGTTAGCCATAACTGAAGTAAAACATCTGCTCCTCCATAGGTGGAGAACCACGGATATACCATCAGTTCAAGAATGGATGACCTCCTTAGAGGCGCTCATCACATACTCGAGAATATCCACTATTCTCTAAATACCATCAAAAGCTATCATATAATATGGCCCCTATCTTCAAGTTTATCACTTCTAGTCCTACTTACACCAGGTCTACTAATATCAAAGACCTACTTCTCCCTCCATTAACCTGCGGTTCAGTATAACCTGACTAGTAGTTCTACTAATCACAACATATCTTCCTCTTTATCAGAAAAAAAAACTGTATTTATCATCATCACCACCTGTTATCAAACTACATATACCAGATACAACTTTTAAAGTCAAGCAATGTCACTGTATCTATCTTACCTGTATAACAATCTACAATATGTAAAGTATAATCCATACTACGGTTAGATCTACAGCATATAACTTATGACCTAGTTACATGACATGAAAGTATTGTTGGAACATAAACCATATAAACTTAATAAAAGATTAACTGCTAAAAAGCTATTTTTGGTCACTGTTTTATAGTTATTTTTGTCAAAAACATTGCTAAAACAAATTTTCTGTTTGCAAATTGAGAACATTTGTTTAATCTTTTATACTGATTGCACTTGAACTTTAAGATTAAGTCTGTAAACAATGCAAATTATAACTTGAAACATATGGTCATGGAAATCAAGCAACTGGTCAAGCTGAACTAAAATGCAGTTTTATATAGATATTTATAAAATGGGTCTGGAGCTTTCTGTGTCCTGATTGACTGAGCGGTACCTGTTGCCTTGTCCTTATCAGGGCATATTGTGACAACCGGCACCTCTTCAGCTAGTCAGGACTCACCACAAGATAGATAATACTGTGCCAATGTAGTGTAACTGCTAACCTCTGAGCTACTGAGCTGTAGTGGATGAGGAGCCCCCCCAGTAATTAAGTGCAGTAAAAGTAAATAATTTATTATGGAAAGTCTGACCTCTCCTGCAGTTCAGAAAGTGCTGCCAATGATCTTCCATTCACAGGCTGCCTGGAACCCACCAAGCCTCAACACGCATGCTGGCAAGAAATGACTTTCATCTCAAAGCTGACAACACCCATGCCTCCACAAGCTCTTCAGAATAGCTTTCAAGTCAAAGCCGACATATGCTTCTTCATCAGCACTTAGAAACAGTGTAAAAAAAATTCTAAAATCCTGTAAACCGAGAGCCATTTGGTCAGAGAAGCACTTGGAGAAAAGCACTGAACCACGGTGCCCAGCAAGGGACACACTCATTACTGGAAGAGCATAAACAAGGAAAAACATACTAAATAAAATAAAATAAAACACCAAGTGGTGAGCTGTGCTTCTGTGTGTAGGGCTGGGGCCATAAAAATACATTTTGGATCTCTGTCTGTTTATGGAGTGAGTGTGAAGGGGCGCTCAGAAGAAGAGCTTACTGCAGTGGCTGCTACAGGGACACACTGGCTACAAGAAACAACCGAACAAAAGTCAAAAAGCATCCTATAAAAATAAATAAAACCAAACTGTGCTTCTGTGTGTGGGGATGGGGACCTAGGAGTATCTTCATCTGTATGGGGAGTGTAAAGGAGTGCTCAAGAGAATCACTCACTACAGTGACTACGAGGGACATATGCAGGGACAGGCTCACCAACATAAGAACAGAAACAAAGGCAAAAAGCATACTAAATAAATAAAATAAATAAAAACACCTCATGAACTGTGCTTCTCTGTGTGGGGGAATCTTTGTCTCTGTGTGAGGGGAGTGTGAGGAAGGAAAACTTACATTAACACCCACAGCAAGGACTACTTTTCTACTAACATTTCTTTTACAATATTTTCCACTTTTTATTTGGATTTATCAATCTTTCAATGTATTTTTACTGGGAACCCATTGTATAAGTGGATTAATACACTCCAAGGTTTGGTTTATGGGCTAATAAGAGTACTTTCCAGGTGCTAAGGCACTCAGCACAAGCACCTCATGCCTCATTATACACCTTGGACTGCTCATATCAGCCCATAAACCACACCCTCGCTGTGCCTTTTCCTTACAAATATATATATCCACATACACATACAGTATATATAGAAACATAGAAATACAGAACCTGTCAGCAGAAAAGAACCTCTTGGCCACCTAGTCTGCCCTAAAGTCCCTACCTACTGTGCTCCCGTAGACCCTAACTGATCTCCGGCCTCCCCAGTCCAGTTACTAAGGTTCCCCTGTGTCTATTCCATGCATTTTGAAACCTGTTACCATTTTGGTACCGCCACCTCTGCTGGGAGGCTGTTCCAGGTGTCCACCACCCTTTTCTTTAAGAAATATTTCCTCACATCCTCTGTCTCCTCCTTCCAGTTTCATATCGTGCCCCTCATGCTTTGTGCATCTTTCTGTGCAATATGCCACCCTCCTATACCTTATTGATACCCTTGAGGTGTTTGAATATTTCTGTCATGTCTTCCTTTCTCTCCTTTTCTTCAGTGAGTGCATATTTAATTCTCTAAGTCTTTCCTTGTAAGACTTCTGATGCAAACCATGCAGCATGTTGATTGCCCTTCTCTGTACCCCTCCACCTGATTTATGTCCTTTCTGAGATGGGGCTCCATAACTGGACACAGTACTCAGGTGTGGCCTCTCCATTGATCCATATAGGGGTAACACTATCCGTCTTTTTCTGCTGGTAATAACCCTTCCTATGCACCCTGCATCCTACCAAGCTTTCCTACTGCCTTATCACACTGCTTTACTACCTTCCGGTCATCAGTTATGATGACCTCCAGAATCCTTTCCTGTTTTGTTGTTGTTAACACCTCCCCAAAATGATACACTGCTCTATGGTTTCTGTGCACCATGTACATAATGTTACATTTTTGGCATTGAATCCCAGTTGCCAAAGTCTTGACCAGTCTTCAGTTTTTCAGATCTTCCTTCATTTCTGACCCCCGTGTGTTCACTCTGTTGCAGATTTTTTGTCATCTGCAAGCAAGCATACTTTTCCTTCTAGCCCTCTGAGATGTTGCTAATAAAGACAGTGAAGAGGATCATTCATTCCAATACTGACCCCTGTGGCACCCCACTGGTTACCTTAACATTCCTCTGAGTGAACTCCATTTACCACCACCCTCTGAGTTCTAGTACTTTGCCAACTTTGTACTGGTTTTACTATCTTTGGACCCACTCCCATGCTGTCTATCTTGTTTATAGTCTTCTGTGTGGAACGGTGTCGAAGTCCTTACTGAAATATTGGTAGGCGCAACCACTGCTCTGCCCTGGTCTGCCTCTCTGGTAACCAAGTCAAAAAACTCTATCAGGTTTGTTTGGCAGGATTTCTCCTCCCACTCTGTGATCCCATGCTGCCTTGGATCCTGCAGTCCACTGGTGCTAAGTTATTCTCCAATCCTTTCTAAGTAGGGTTCCATAACCTTGCCCACCACCAAAGTCAGGCTTACATGTCCCTGGTTTCTGACCTCCCCCATTCTCAATTTTGTGTAGTGGGACCACTTCCACCCTCCTCCAGTCCCCAGGAACATCCCTGTATCCAGTGATAGACTGAAAAGGGCCGTCAGATGTTCAGAAAGTTTCTCCTTTAGCTCATTCAGTATCCTAGGGTGAACCCGTCTGGCCCTATAGCCTTGTCTACTTTAGGTTTTGCTAGTTCCTGAGGACTCTGCTCTGTAAGGGCTAGTGTCCATCTTCCTTCCTAATGCCCTTCTCCACTATCTGGGCCCATCACCTACCCTTCCATTGTGGATACTGAACAAAGTACTTATTCAGTAGGTCAGCTTTCTTTTGGTCCTCTTTCACACTTCCCCCTCCCTTTTAGTTTTACCAGCCCTGCCTTGCTTTCCTTCTTTTACGCTTATGCACCTGAAAAAGTTTTATCCTCTTTTTGCTTATTTGGTAATGTTTCCTCCATTTGTGCTTTTAGCTCTCCTAACTGTCTTCCTGCCTCCCTTTGCTTCTCCCGATAACTCTCTGATCTTTTCCTTCTGTGTTGTCTTGTACCTTTTGAATGCCTGCTTCTTTTCTTTTACCTTCTCTGCTACATTCTTGGAGAACTACAGCTGTCTCTTTCTTCTCTTGCTCTTAGTAACCTGCTTGACATAGAGGTTTGTTGCCTTCTCAATTGCCTGCTTTATTTTGACCACTTTTCCTCTACGCATCTTTATTTCCTATTTCTTCTATGGTTTCTCTGAGGCACTCTCCATTTCCTTTAGACCCCGAGTCAGTTGAAAAACAATTATGACTGACTTACCACACATTATGACTGATTTTTCAACTAGTTTAAAATTTGACTTGACTCACTAAAGAAAATTCAACCAATTTTTCAACTCCTACCATTGCTGAATTTTATGTACTAGCAAGTCATGCAATTAGTGGAAAAACTCTACAGCACATTCATTTACTTAGTGAATACAGTAGAAAGTTGTACTTTTGAGTGCAATTAGTAGAAAACCTTTGCAGTGCATTCATTTATGTTTACTCAATATTGACTCTACATGTAAGAAATTAGGACTGCCATATTTTTTATTTAACCAGGAGAGGCACACTAAGCTGAAGCTTGTTTCCAGGTGTGATCTGGGAGCACAAGGAAGTTAAGTGACTTGCTTAGGGTCACACAGTATGCAAGTGGGGGCTGTGGGATTCAAACCCAGGTCTCCAGGTCTGCAGATCAGAGCCTTAAACCACTGCATATACTGCTTCCTATTTGTATTTCTGACCCAAGAACTGCAGTCGAGCCCTTATGTTATGTTAAAGTGGTTGATTTAAAAAGTATTTCATGATGGAGAGGTGAAGGAAATAAGGACTAGCACTGCAGTAGTTGAAGCAATATATGTGACTGAGGTGATGTCAGTCATCCCAAGTCCATTTTCTATTTTCATTCTCAGCACCAGAAGGCATTTAATATTATCTTGCTTGCCCCACTCAAAATTTCACAATCAGACTACAAAAAGGACTCAGAGTAGAAAAAGGAGATGATCGTCACATTGGACAACATCATAACCCACAGGGATTACAATCATAACTTTTAGCACTTGCCCAACCATGACTGAAGCCGAATTTTCACTTTCCCTAATAATTTCAATATTGGGTCTCTTTGTAGTTTGTACTTGCCTTTTGAGGTAATTTACTAGCCAAGGACAGGGCTTGATGGGACCTGCACACCACTGTTAACCCATTAACAATTCTAGGAGCTTCAGTTTACAACCTCAGGCTCATAGTGACTGTCACTGCCCAATTTCTGTACACCCATGTGGCAGGGGTATCCTCCAACAGTACTTCCACAATAAAACACAACCTACACCTGTGTTGCACATGACAGTTTACAATATAAATGCACTTGCACTGGAGCAATTAACAAAAGCACATCAATCTACAGTATTTTTACTGGTTTCAGACAGTATTCAGCCTATGTAAAATACAAGCTTTAACAAACACTGAGGAATTAGGAAGAAAACAGGAATGAAACCAATAAGACTGAGGCAGAGGGCAGTGACGTATAGTAACATGACACGAGCAGCTGCCTTACTTTCTGTGGCAATGCATTGATGGCAAGAAGAAATACATTTGCAGAAAGTGGCTCAGTAGGTAGCCCACTTGCCTCTGAGGCCGGGAGATTAGAAGGTTGTCAGAAGGCTGTGGGTTCAGTTCCACACTTGGTACTTTGGTTAAATCCCAATACTAACACTGTAGTGCAGCATGAGGGGTACTGTACTTCTGAGGTGCTGTCTTTAGGATGAGATGTTAAACCGAGGACTCCATCTGCCTGTTCTGGTGGTAGTTCAGGTAGATGTTAAAGATCCCATAGCACTTACTGAAAAGAGTAGAGGAATTTCCTGGCCAAATTTCCCCATTCACAAACAAAATACCACCAACAGCTTACTCTGGTTACAGGCCAATCAGCATTCATCTGGGGAGGCAATTGGGAAGGCAGCTGCAGAAAGTGGGGTGTGCTAGCTGCAGACTGGACAGACAGTGTGCCCTATTTCTGCTAGCAAGGTCAGTAACTTGTTATATAAAATGTTGAAATATTTTAATTTTAGCAGTCTATTATATGGCTCCCTCCAGTCCCCGCTCCCAGGATTTTAGCTTTTGGCAGCTAAAATTGGAGATGAAACAAGCTGCTAGTGTGTCATATAAGCATCAGCAATTTCAATTTTCAACATACATGCATACTTAATGGGTTAAGCAAAGGTTATAACGAGAGTAGAAGAGGGCAGGGAGGTGAGATTGAGGGTTACCACCTGGCAATCAGTGAATGGCTGGCTGCCCAGTACCCACTGCCCAGCTACTACTTGAATCATATAGACTCAGAAACCAATTAACATTCCCAATGGTATATTATACAAGGGCATCAAAATACTGTTCTTTGACTGGCTGGCTGGCACGATTTAAAACGGTAAATCGTAGCATCACCACACTGGAAAAGTGCCAACCAGTCAATCACCCCCAACCCCAATCACTCTGATGTCCACACATCAAAGCTACAGCCACTATCTTGACTCACCGCTAAGCGGTAAATTTAAAACTAAAGAAAATAGACTCGACATTTGAAATAATTGATGATTTGATGATGAACAGCTAGAACATTTGTTTGCCACCATTCAGGACACAAAACCAAACGTCTAAACTCCCAACAATACAAAAAATCTGTACCTTTTTCTGAAGTGAATGAACCCGTATTCACTCGAACCCCTTCCGACAGCAATCTCCAGCATATACCAGTCAGCTAAGCACTGCTCCCCACTTCTTCAAGAAGCATTCCATGATGTCTCTCAAAAAACCTTTTCAAATAAAAATATTTCTCTGCAACATTTCCAATTGTATAATAGCAATATCCTCTACCCATGGCTGGTGTGTTGCTGGTCCCTTGGCTCTGCCTCGGGACCAAACAACACACCAGCCATGGGTAAATCCTGGCATCACCCACATCCTCTCAGGGTATATTGCTTAAATATACTGTACCACCAACAGAGTCCAAGACCTAGGAGGGAAGGGAAGTAGGAACAGATGACAGAAACAGGGGCACTACTGACTAATTGATAGAAGAAAACTAAACTGTTTGAGAAGGAGAATGAAAACACTGACAGCAACAAATCACCTTACCTCCTGTGTGTTGGCTGGCAAGAAACTGATGTGAGCTCTCTGCTCTGAGCTTCGAGTTCATCTTGATGGGTCTGGGTCCACTTTACACTACTCCTCCCTCTGTAGTGCTGCAGGCTGGCCTGGTCCTCGACTCTGCTGAGTCCCTTCCATTCCTTCCTTCCTTCTCCTAAATGCTGTGCTCAGTGTGCCGCTGCCCCAGGGAACCACACTGCCAGTCCTCCACTCACTCCAGCAGTGCTAGGTACTCTCACCCTGTCCCAACTGCCTTAGTGCCTGACTCGCACTTTTGCAGGCTGCTCAGGCCTGCTGTTGCTGCCTGCCACACGCGGTTCACGCTTTACTCCCGCCCGCCCCAGCGGCCCAGCACTACTACTAGTTTTTTTTTTACTAGCCCAGGCCTCATTCACACGTACTACTAGACCTGGTCATGGACGGTGATGACCGGATGGTCGGTCTACTCCTCAACATCAACGTGACTGGCGAGCACTTTTCCCTCCTCCCTCCCAACTTCAGTCCAGATACTCCAGTGTGCTGTAGTACTGTCTATTGCTTGGTCCTGGCATGCCACAGATGGACACGCAGACCTTCACCAAGGTCTTTCTCCTGACCTGACTCTGGCTCAGCTCGCCCGGTCAGTGGAGCTCCAGCCCACCCACTCACCCAGCAACCTCCCTTTCTTTCCTCGGCTAGCTCAGACAGCTTGCTCCCTTCAGGGCTGCTTTCCTCCTCTGACTGATTTATCTCTAATTCTCTCTCTCCCCTGACTTTTTCTCCAAGCGCCACTACACTGCACACACTACTACTTTCCCTTGATGCATGAAACATTCTGCTCTCCTTCTGCCCACACGAATGAGACCGCTTGGATTCATCATACACTGAGAGTGCACATTCCTCCTGGCTCCTCCTCCTCTTGCTCATTGGATGGCTTTCGCATGGAGGAGTCAGGGACACATTTGATTGGTGGCTGAGTTTCTCTGCTAGACTTAAAGTGAAAGTTGCAAATACAAATAATTTTATTAATAAAAAAAGTGGAGTTAAGTATCCGAGATGGCGTTTGGGGGTAGGACATGACTAAGACCAGCAGTCACTGATTAAGTGACTTTTAATAATTGCAACTGCACAGAATTATGACTGCAATTCAAGGCAATTGCAACTAATTGCAACTGACATGAATTGCGGTCCATGATTCGACGACCAGCATGGCTCCGGGGTCTACTTGTAACCATTGCTGTGCCATTCTCCCTCCCAGAGATAGATAGATACTTTATTTCTATAGAGCCTTTTCCAGGACTCTGAGCACTTCACAGTAATTATAGAGCCCATTTCCAGGGACTCTGAGCACTTCCAGTCAAAACACAATACAACAATTTTAAAATAGTCACAAAATACAAAGTTAGAACAAGCAGCAATATCCAACCAATATAATATAATATAATATAATATAATATAATATAATATATATATATAACTATCATCCAATCAATTAAATCTAATTCATACTATCTACAAGTTAAAAGCCTGGCTAAATAAATAAAGTTTTTAGTCCCTTTTGAAGGTATCCACTATGGGTGCCTCCTGCAGCTGTTTAGGTAGTAAGTTCCATAGGGTAGATGCAGCCAACGAAAATGCTCTAGCACCAGAGTTACATAACCTAGCCCTAGGAACAGTAATGCTGCTGTAACTGGTACAGTAGTTTATGATTTCTTTATTTAAACAGACTGTCCACTATACTGGTATTACCACACATAAACATGTCGTTTTACATTTCTTGATCAACAATCACTGGAACTTTCTGGTCTTGGGAACACCCCAAACACAGACTAGACACTTATGATGCAGTGTTAAGAGGAGACTACTGAAAATGAATGGCTACACTGTTTGTGGGTGTTCCTAATGTTCAGGATGTACAGTATGAAAGGAGAGTAGATCAAAGATTTGAAACAAAACATGTTTGGGTGTAACTACACCATTAGCGTTTATTTCAGTTCTTAGAAAAGAAACAGATAAATCAATCAGTAACACAAATTAATTTTAGAAAGTAAGAAATCATAAAATGTGGGTTTTCAGTTAGAAATAATAGTATGAAAAATAGTTGACACTGACCCTTTAAAATACAATACATGCTCTCTCTATTTACTTTCCTTCAGTCCCAAGACTTCACTTCAGTCCCTTTGGATACCTTTTCAGTGCTCATTTTGCCCCTACCTGCTCTTGTACAGTAGCTAGCTAGCTTTTCATGTCCAGTTCTAACTGTCTTGGGCTGCTTCTCACTGTTACATTTTTAGGGTTGTGGCGAAGCTTACAGCCGCTTAGCAATCAAAGCTCTGAAAATGGGTGATCGCAGGAACCTTCCATTGGACATTCGAAGTACCTTTGAATGCACAATGGAGCTTGAAACCTCCACCACGACACATTACGGAATAACAGCCACACTATTTTGGCTGTTACTTCTCATTTTGTGGCATAGACTGCACATGTGTGACTCGCATGCATACTCAGTTCTGCAGGTGGCATTACATATGGCAAGATGCCATTCATTGCAACTGTGCATAAGCGAGTGTCACGCATGCTCAGTAGCATTGCTGTTGCCATTCCGATTCAATGCAGAAAGCCGTGGGTTAAAAATTTATAATGCTGTGAGAGAGCAAGAAAATAAAAATAAGATCATGCCAGCTCTTCACTCTCTCTCTCTCTCTCTCTCACTCACTCTCTCACTTCTTTGCCCACCTGCATGTTAAAATGCTTTATCCGTGGTGCAGCTTTACTTTCTATTTCGAATTAGAAAGCTGCTCGAAGCTCTCTCACAATTCAGGCAGCTGCATTTCTATGCCCTCCAAAGTCATGTAGCACACTGGGCACCCAAGTGTGCCTAATTTTATTCCTTCCCCACCCACTGCCGCCGCCGCCAACATCGGGGTGCCCAATCCCTGTTTGTACACTCCCCAGTCATGTGGCAGCAGAAGCCCACCCCAGTGTGCCCAAATGTTTCTTTCATCTGTAAAACAAAAACAGTTCTTGTCATCACTCCAGTATTATTTTTTATTTTATCTCCTGTAAACAAGAAAATGGTCCCTCATCATTGCTACAGTCCCTCCCCATCCCCATGTTCCCACTGAGCAGCCACCTCCCCACACCCTGCCCATCCATACTTACCTCTGGAGGTTGTCTCTGTCATCTTCTCTGCACGGGACACATCTGCACTCTTCAAAGCTGAACTTCAAACTGAAGAATCAAAGGTAAGCCTGCTATAATGTCATTCAATGGGGTTTCAACTTATGCTGATATCATAGTCATTTTTAGAATTTTTCTCCAAATTTTCAACATGGGTTCTTGGGACCCCAGCTCATAAGCTCTCACTATCATTTTGTTACTCTGCCCCAAAAGGTGATTTTGCAGTTGCTGCATGGCATCACCTTTGGTACTGATTCACAAAATGACAGTGCCACTGTTCATGAAGTGGGGTCCCAAAGAGCCCATGTTACAAATTGTGGAAAACATTCCAAAATGACTGCATTACAAGCATGCATTGTGCAGTTTATATGCATGCTCCTAATTTCACCAATTGTTAATATTTTCACTCCACATTTTCAACATTGCCAGTTTTCACACCTCCTTCAAAACAGTACAGCTGTCATTTCCCACAACCTGTCCAAAATATGTTTTCACACCTGTGGTGCAGAAGAGCATGTTTGCTGTGTTAAATCACCTTTCAGGACAAGTTAACAAAATGACACTGGCATTGTTCATGAAGAGTGGTCCAAAAAGGCCTTGTTGGAAATGTGCAACATCTCAAAAATGGTCAAGTGACACCTGGGCATTGAATAATTTCTACACATATGTAACTTTGGTCTTTTGGTAGCTCTTCACAGCCCTATCAACTCTGGCTAGAGTTTGTTGAGTTGGGAACAGAAGACACAGAAACACAGCTTCAACTGCTGAACTGTTTCTTACTGAACTGCAAAACTGGAAGCACTTTCAACATCACATGACATAAACAGCAGGGACAATTTATGGGTGTTGACGGAATTCCACAGTACAGTTAGGTTACAGCAGCAATTCACAAGGTGTCAGGCTGTACAGAATATATCTCAGTTACATAAAGGCTTAACATTCGTTCAGTTCCACTTGGTACTGCACCTTCAATACAGAATAGCACCAGATTCCTAATTTGTCACAGAATCTGAATACTATAATTAGCTCTTCAGCCAGGTCAGAATACCTGCAGAAGAAGGTTACAATGTTACATACATCAGAAATGTGGCATGCTAACAAAAAGAACACACACACACACAATCAAATAAGGAATTATATTGAGATAATGGAAACTGTGAAAAATGCTGAAAATTACACATCAGAATGGCATACAAGTAGAATTGAATGTATTTTAATGTATATTCTTGTTTTGTTCCCAGGCTATTTCCTCCTGGGTCACTCTTGGAAATGAGCTTCAACTAATGTGCCTACCCCAGGCTCCAAACATTAAATAAATCAGTTACTCATTTTCTTTTCTTCTGCACATATCCTTTTAGGCTGACAACTCCAAAGGATAGCTCTATCATAGGAAAAACTATCAATGCATTAAGTTAAGAAATTTACAGACCAAAAGACCAAAGATTACATGATTTTTTGAATGTCTTAACACCTCCCAAGGTGGCAGTGCAGTGTGACAAGGCCATGGGCAGGGTATGATGCTAGGGTGTGAGGGAGGGAGGTGGTGCTGCCACTGAACAACTCTCTGGTACGCACCCACATGGGATACTGTGTCCAGTTCTGGATACTGCAGTTCAAGAAAGACATTGAGGAGGGCATTATAAATAATGGACAACATAAACACCTAACCAAAACACACGAAATGATAGCAAGCAAGGATGGAACTGCTTGTTAGCAAATGCCAGGAGGGTAAAAATAAACATGATGAACTAAAGTACATTTTGGAAGTACAAAACATTAAAATTTATGCTCTAACAGAAACATGGTGGGACTCTAAACACACATGGGACCAACAAATAAATGGCTTTCAACTCTTCCTGAGATCAAGGGACTATGGAAGGAGGAGGGAGGCACTATACATAGTCGAAGATATTCTGGTAGAGGAAGTATTGATCAAAACAGACAATGCAGAACATCTTTGGGTCGAAATAAAACCCAGTAAGGCCCCAAAAATTTACTTGGGTATAGTTTAAAGGCCTCCATCTATTAAAAAAGAAGATTATAGTACATTACAAGACTTTATTCAGCACCTAAACCTGGCAGACAGGATTATTATGTTGAGGATTTTAACCTACTAGGCACTGAGTGGGATATCCTAAAAGTTCATCTAAGGTGGATAATTAAGCTTGCCAATTAAAGGGCAAACCAGGTTGTCCCAGGCCCTTCCCAGAAATCAAGGTAGGAAGCCTGGGGCTCGAGAGGGATAGGGAGGAGCCAGAAACATCACAAGACAGGAAGGGACAAGGGTGGGCATCATATGACAAAGGAGCCCAGAGGCCTGGGGATTGGCATGGGGTAGGGAGCCCACAGGGTCCTGATTGGGATCTAATGGACTATTTAAGGGCAGCTCACAG
The DNA here is from genome assembly GCA_016271365.2 of Neoceratodus forsteri. Lineage (NCBI taxonomy): Eukaryota > Metazoa > Chordata > Ceratodontiformes > Ceratodontidae > Neoceratodus > Neoceratodus forsteri. The sequence goes on from CM028137.1 coordinate 649,116,455, forward strand.
GCAGCTAGCCCTCTTTTGCTGGGATTTTTGCAGTTTCAACACATTCATTGGCGAACAAGGTAAGAGCACAATCTGTTTAACTAGGCCACTGCAGGCATGTGGTGGTAGCATGGCTAGGCCTAATAGAAATTGCATGTTTTTTAAAAGGGCCAGCCATGCAGGGGAGCACGCTAACTTCGCTCTCGGCAATTGGCTTCCCTGACATCCCGCCCCGACAGTTCGCTTCCCTACTAGCTCGCTCCCATTCCTTTTCACTCCGTGTCTTTACACTCCCAGATTTTTGGATTTTTGTTAGAAGGGCTGACAAATTGGAGACATGCACAAAATAGAGACAGGCTGGATTTGTTATGGCAGCGACATTCGTGTGCAATCAGACAAAGTTAGGGAGATAATAAAATATCACTGCTCGCTGCCTTTGTTAAGCTTTGAAGATTGTGCACTATGATGAATTATTACTGGGAACTGCAAGGGGATGCAGGTTGGGGCATGGAGGGCTCGGGGCTGGGAAGGGTTACAAACAACAGTCCTGTGATGGGGGTTTGCTCGTCTGTGTCTGCAATAAGGTCAGGGAAAAGGTTCTCCCAAGTTATGTCCCCAAGGCTCTGTGCTATCTGCAAACCTCCAGAAGCGATAGTGTCGTAGTACCAGTCAGAGAGAGGTGAGGTGCATCTGTCCCCGTGGTGAGCACATTGAGGGATGATGAAAACCCAAATTATGTGGACTCCTCCCGAGCTGTTAAGCAACAATTACAAGTCAGTAAGGTAGCAGGTCTGTGGCATTCCACTAAGCTCGAAACCCACAATGCGTACATTGCACAAAAACAGCACAGTGGGAGTGAGCGGAGTGAATTAACACAGAGTGTAATTGTCAGGAGTGAATTGAGTCAGGAGGCGGCGGTCGGGAGTGAAAAGGCGTGGGACAGTGCCGGGCGGGTGTATAGACCATAATACAGATACAAGATTGGTTTTAAGTATGTTAGCAACTGCTGAGGTTTGTTGCTTTAAGGAATTGTTTTAAGTATTTGTGTGAGAAAGAATGTAGCAACTGCTGTAGTTTTGTTGCTTAAGCCAACCAGAGGCTAGAGCATGGCCTGGCTACAGGCTACTGGGACCAGTTTTAATATAGACTGGAATTTTATGGTTTAAGGTATTTAGTTCTAAGATTTGTTTTAAAAAAAAAAGATACACCGTAAGATTAACTACTGCTTGCTAGCTGTTAAAAAAAGTGATTTAAGAATTTATGGTTTGCTGATTAATATGTTAAAGCAGGCATTGCAGACAGACAAATTACAGGCTGGTTTGGTGTGAGAGTTTTTGTCTTGGCCTGCTGGCCGCATAATGATCGATGGAATTGGGGCCTAATATACTCTGGTTCAGGCAGCCAGCAGTGTCCTTTTGTAAGGGAGGTTTGCAGAGCAAGGATAGCCAATTTTAATACAGAATTAACTTTTCATGGTTTAAAGGTATTTATTTTAAAGATTTGTAAAAAAAAGAATATGCTGTAAGATTGGCCACGCTTGCTTAGCTGTTGTTAAAACCAAGTGATTTAAGAATTTATGTTTTGCTGATTAATAGGTTAAAGCAGGCATTGAGACAGACAAATTACAAGTGGGCTTGCTGAGAGGTTTTGTCTTGCCTGGTGGAGACTAGAAAGTAAATTATTTAAAGGATTAATAAAGATAAATAAGAGAATATAGGCTTTGAGGCCTGCTGACCACATGACAAGCCAGGCCCAGTAGAGTATGTATGGCCACTGACTGGTTTTCAGAATTGGGTTTAACAAGAATAATGTTTATTTTCAGCATTTTAAAAGATTCACAATAACAGGCATTTAGAAAAAAAAGATAAAATTTGTGGGTATTTAGGATGAGCAGTTAGGGGCTGAGGAAGCATATTCAAGCTTGTAGTGACTTATTAGCTGGTTACTGCTGGTTGAAAATTGAGCTTTCCTTTTCACAGAGTTTGGGAAGGTGTTCTTGGTATGCAGGATACTAGCGTTTTAAATGGAATGGCGTTTTAGTAGCATTTACACTTTAAAAAGGCACCCACGCTAGGCATTTGCTTCGCTTTGCATTGAAACTGAGAAGTGGGACTGTTTGTAGAGGTTGAAACTGTTTTAGTATGGGACTTTGGTGTGGTGATGCTAGTGGGGACAGTTGGTGAAGCATGTCTTACCCGTTTATGTTCTGAATGCAGCCGTGAGGATTTATTTTGGCATTTGTAGTGGCTCCTCTTGTTATTTCTTTACCTGCCTGTGGTTCCACTGGAAGATGGGTAGGTGGGGTGATGGGGCCATGGACCTCTCTTATGCCTGTCAGAGCATTAGTACCAGTTTTAATTGGGCCAGCACAAGGGTAGAAGTCCTAGTGCCTAGAGTGGGACTCGGGTCAAATCTGTGTCCTGCCTTGGGTAGTTTGCAAGCTCTGGTCCCCCTGGGCTGTGGGTTTTAGGCACCAGTCACATGGAAAGGCCCTGGACTGGTGGCCTAGGCTCTGTGTGCCATGGGAAAGCTTTGGGGGCTATTAATCGGTTGCGGACAACCCCATCATGGAGCAAGCCCAGCTATGACCAGAGGCATAGCAACAGGATGAGTAGTGGACAACCCCCAGTGTCAGGCAAGCCTGGCTGTGGCTGGAGGCATAACTCTGGGGTGGACAGGCAGAGAGAGGACGGAAGAACCATGGCTTGACATGTTCTCTTATTTCCACCGATAGAAATTTTACAGAGATGGCGCCAAGAAAACCAGATGACCAGCAAGAGGATGATGGAGGAGGCCAGTAAACTGATGGGAGAGATGTCAGAGTTTCTGGCAGCAGCAAAACAGAAAGAGAAGGAGGAGGAGGCACAGCAGAAATGTAAGGAGCAGGACAAACAGGCGAGGAAGGGCAACCAGCCAAGAAGCCCTGAGAAGCAAGGGCCAACCCGAGCCAGCGCGCAGTTCCATGGCCAGAACCAGAGCCAGATAACAGAAGCCTGGATGGGGTAAGGATGTGGTGGATATCACCAAAGATGGCAACCTCAAGGAGTACTTGGAGGGGCTGCTGGAGAACATGAGGAAGGCAGGATAGACAAAATGAGAAAAGCGCCCAGGACATATGAGGAAAGAAGAGGGGATGGGGCACAAGCTGGGGGGCCAAATGCAGCGGACCCCAGAACTCCATTAGGTGACCACATGTCAGCCTCACTGAAGGAGTGGATATGGAAAGGGAGTTCGTGGACATATTCGGGTTGGTGGATGAGGATACCACCAAAAGTATGAGCAGAAGGTATTAGTGGAAAGTCTGAGATGGCCATGGTGCTCACAGTGGTGGGCCACAAGGCAGAGGAGGCAAAATGGAGAGGGACAACCTTTGATAATTGTGGCCGAGGTTCACGGTATATAGTGCCATAGTCCAGGAAAGAGGTTGGAACTGGCCATCCCACTACTGACCTACATGGCGACCATCAGGGATGCATACAAGGCCAAGTTGGGTCTCGGATGGCTCAAATACGATAAGGTCTTCCGAGGCACATGGCAGCAAGAAGAGACTTGAGGCAGGACAGTACCCATTCCAAGTTGTGGGAGAAGACCATGTCCATGTCAGGCCAGGGACTCCAACTGGGGGCACCGGAGGTGGACCACACCGCCACAGGTGCAAAAACCTGTTGGGATTCAACAAGGCATTCTGCAACTGGGTGCACTGTAAATTCAAGCATGTTTGCTCAAGACGAAGGGGAGTGCACCTGTTGACAATCTGCAGTCAAGGGGAGAGGGAGGACAGGGAGTAGCCATCAACAGGACATCCCTTTCAAGGGAGCAGGAGGGAGGCTCCAACAGTGGTAGGAGGGCATAACAGGGAGGCCTCGGGTCACCTACAGTTATTAGACAGAAGCAGGAAAGGAGGAGTTGGGGTACTCTCTGGCTTGCACCCCATTGTACGGGAGTGGTGGAGTGTGGACCTGGGAGTACCAGGACAGTGAAGTGGGTGAGAGCCTCCAAGCGGGTTTCAAGGTAGATTTCCACTGGGTTTCAAGGGCTGCAAAAGGGATGTGGGCAAAGAATCTGGGGTTGGTGAGAACAGAGGAAAGGTTGGTCAGGGAAAAGATAGTGAAAGAGATAAGGGCAGGGCAGGTGGAAGGGTCACTAGTGATGCCACCATGCCCGAATTCCAGGTATCCCCTGGGGTGGTCCCAAGAAGCAGGCAGGTGAATACATGCTGATTCACCATTTGTTGTACCCAGAAGTGCAATCGGTAAAATAACGGCATTCCAGACCACCTGTGAGCAGTATCCTATGCCTCATTAGATCAGGTGGGAGAGCTTGTCAGGGCAATAAAGGGGCCTGGTTGGCAAAAATGGACATAGAGTCTATGTTCCAGCTGTTGCTGGTCAGCCCAGCTGACAGACCTGCTGGGGTTCCAGTTGGAGGGGACTTATCATTGACAAGACTATGCCCATGGGCTGCCCAGTGGCCTGCTCAACTTTTGAGGCTTTCAGCTCACGGGTCCAGTGGGTGTTCGGGAAAAATACGGCCACAAAAGGGTTGTGCACTACCTGGATGACTTTCTGATCATTGGGGAGCTGGAGATTCAGGGCATGTTGAGGGACTTCATGGCAATGTGATTGATATCCCGTTCACACAGGGGAAGACTGAGGGGCCTGAACGTGAGCTGGAGTTCCTGGGGATTGAGGTGGACACAGAATAAGGTTTTTACAGCTGATAGGTGACAAAGTAGCCAGGGGTGGGGGCTACTAGAACCAGTAATAGGGAGGAGGAGGGTGCCACTGGTACAGGCACAGCAGCTGCTGGGGCACCTTAATTTTGCATGCAAGGCAATCAGCCCAGGGAGAGCATTTATGAGAAGGCTCGGGAGGGTGACCAGGAAGGTGAAGAAGCCACACCACTGGGTGGACATCTCAAAGGGCATTTGAGAGGACCTCAAGGTTTGGGAGGAATTTCTAGACCTGTATAATGGGGTAACATTCTGGCAGGCAAAATGGGAGTGCAACACAGACCTAGAGCTATACACCGATGCATCAGGGATGCTCAGGATGGGAGCATATTTTAAAGGGAATGGATGGTGGAGGCCTGGCTAAGCCAACGGGGAGAAAGGCCTCTTGAGAGACATCTTTTTGGGAAATATTCCCAGTTTGGGCAGCTATGAAGGTTTGGGAGAAGATGAGGGAAAAAAGAATCATGCTGTGATGCGACAATAAAGGGTGGTGGAGGTCATCAACAGGCAGGCGAGAACACAGAGACAGTGGGCCGAGTAATGAGGACGTTGGTACTGTTGGGGCTGAAGCTGAATGTGTAATTCAAATCGTAGCATAGTCCAGGGATCAAGAAACGAATTGGCTGACAGTTTTCCTGCTTACAGCTCAACAGGTTCCAGAGTCTGGTGCCACAAGCAGTGGCACACGGACCAGGGTCCCAGACCAGATGTGGGAGATTGGAGGTCCACTGCAAGGGTGTTGTACCAGGGATCCTGGGCAACCAGGATTCTGAGGGTGTATGAAGGGCTTGGGCCAGTTTCCAGGATTTCAGAGCTAGACAGGGGTGGGACAGGACAAAATCGGTCTGGGATGAGCAGGTCAAGAGGTTTGTGGTAGAAAAATGGGAACCAGGGATGGCACACACCACAACAGTGATTCAATTAGTGGGAGTGAGCTGGGTATGCCTGGAGAGAGGTGGCCAGATGCCACAGCAGACAGGACGATCAAGAGGATGCTTGCCAGATGGCAGAGGGACAGGGGAGCAGGAAGTATGGCAGGCACCCAATCTGGAGTCAGCTGTTGGACAAGGTGTTGGGGCCACATAGAGCTTGTGCAGCTCAGCCCAGGAGGCTCGCCTTTCAGGGCAATCTTCGGGTAATGGTAGCTGGGGCATTCGGGTGGGGAGGTGGTGGCTCCCAGGAAAAAGGGTGCCGGGACTCTCATTATGACATGAAAGGTACGGGTAGAGGCGGACATCATCTCCATCGGGTTGGCCAGGTCAAAAACAGACCAGGATGGGCGGGGGGGGACTACAGTGACCCTGCACTGGAAGCCCGGGCAACAAATTGTGTGGTGGCTGCATGGGAGGAGTATGACAACACAGGGGCAGTGCCGGAGGGTGATGTTCCAGCATGGGGACAGAACACCAGTCATGACATTCCAGGTGGGGGCAGTAATGAGGAAGGTGCTAGCATTTATAGGGAAGAGTCAGATGAATTTGCCCCACACTCTTTCAGGATTGGGGTGGCCTCAGAGGTGGCAAAAAGGTGGACACAGTGGAGGAACTGAAGGAATCAGCCGCTGGAGGTCAGACAATTACAAACTGTATGTCAGGTGCTAACAAAAGATGACTTGCACTATTTTCTTTTGTTCCCGTGGCAGGTACTGAATGGAAGGTGTGGATCATGGGGCATTCATTTGTGTACGGGCAGAACGGGTTGCAGCCACCATGGGTAGAGGGACCCAACTGCACCCAGAGTCAAATGCACCAGAGTACAATGGAAAGGTATCAGGGTATGAAATGGGCCCAGCTGTTGCCTCTCCTGCAGGAAGTGAAGGGCAATGGGGCAGGCCAGATTGCATAGTGGTGCATTTAGGTAGCAATGACCTGGCATGGATACCCTGGGGAGTTAGGGCAAAAAATGTTGGGGATTTTTGAAGCCATTCAAGGATAGTGTGAGCGTGACCATCAGCTGGTATGAGATCATGTCCAGGAGGGTATGGAGGGAGCCAAGGATGTCAAGCTTATAGAAAAGGTCAGGAAGTGGCTCAACAGAAGGGGACAAGAGCAGTCATAGAGATGGGGGGTCCACATCCAGCACAGAGACATAACGATGAGCAGGTGGCGATCTACAGATCAGGCGGGGTGTACCAGACCAAGTTTGGGATGTGTCTATTCCTAAGGTCGATTAGTGAGCTAGTGGGGAGGATAGCCCAAAGAGGCCTGAGGTTTAACCTGCAGAGGACCCTGCCATCCAAGTGCAAGTGGGAGGCAGGGCAGTGGAAGAAATAAAAGGGGAGGGAGGCTAGGGTGGAGGAGGTGTAGGACCATGGGCTGGTGGCAAGGAGCCAGGCATGAATTAAAAGGGAGGGGAATAGGTCTGGGTACCAGATACAGAGTGTCTGGGCCTGGAAGGAGGCCCGGGTTCAACAGGGATCCTGACTGGTTCTGGTAATGGGGGGTTAGATTCAGTGTCTGGACCCAGAAGAATGGAAGGAAGATAACAACCAGGAGGAAGATGAGGCCAGAAGGATAAGAATGTGGAAGACTAAAGTATGTTGTGATAAATTATGTGATTGGACATGACAATTGAACTGCAGATGGATGGATTGTGCCAATAGTAATTATTAAATATGTTTGCCAATGAGCATCCAAGATTTCAAAATGGTGTGTTTGTGGATCATTTCTGGGGGAGGGTTCAGGACAATCAAGATTGCCAATTAAAGGGCAATCCAGGTTGTCCCAAACCCTCCCAGAAATCAAGATAGGAAGCATGGGGCTAGAGGGAGGGAGGGAAGAGGGAGGAACCAGTGATGTCACAAGGCAGGGGTGGGGAAAAGGGTGGTCAACATATGACAAGGAGCCCAGGGGCCTGGGGAATTGGCCGGAGGGCCAACAGGGGTCCTGATTGTGGTCCTAATGGGTTATTTAAGGGCAGCTCACAGAAGCTAGCCCTCTTTGTTGGGATTTTCCCACCACCCACCCTGTAAGGATGGGGCGTGGGCAGGGACAGGTTTTGGCACATAGTTTGAAGCGGGCATGAATGGTTGGTGCCTGAGGGCCCTGGGTCATGGGGGCCATATGTATGGAGCTGTGAAGAGGCAGCTGAGGTCAGGGACTAGATGGAGCCCGCTGGGGAGACATGGTGTGCCCAAGGATGAAAGGTATAATAAGGAGCACATGAGAAGGGTGCTAGTGGAGGAGAAGAGATAAAAGGAGAAGAAATAAAAGGAGGGAGAGGGCTAGAGGTGGGGGAGGGTGGGGCCTTGGGCTGGGACAAGGCCAGGCATGGATTAAGGGGGAGGAATAGGTCTGGGTGCCAGATACAGAGTGTCTGAGCCTGGAAGGAGGCCCGGGTTCAACAGGAACTGGCCTGGTTCTGGTGATGGAGGAGGGGTTAGATTCAGTGTCTGGACCCAGAAGAACAGAAGGAAGATAACAATCAGGAGGAAGATGAGGCCAGAAGGAGAAGAATGTGGAAGACTAAATTATGTTATGATAAATGTATGTGATTGGACATGACAATTGAACTATAGATAGATGGATTGTGCCAACAGTAATTAATAAATACGATTAACGAGCATCCAAAGATTTAAAAATGGTGTGTTTGTGGTTCATTTCTGGGGTGGGGGTGGGGTTTCAAGGGACAATACATTTTGGATATTTTGACCAGGTGGGATTGGAACAGATGGTTCATCAAAGACTAGGGAAAAACATTCTTGATTTGGTTCTTACAAATATTAAATCAAACATACAGGACTGTGTGGTAAATGTACCCTTAGGGGACAGTAACCATAACATGGTGTCTTAAGATCAAGGAGCTTGAGTCAGGTGCACGGGCAGATGAATATACTTAATTTAAAAAGCAAATTTTACGTGGCCATTGAAAGGAACTAACAAATGGAATTGGGCTGCAGAATTGTGAAATAAAACTGTCAAGGCAAATGGCACATCTTGGAGACTAAATTAAAACTTGCATACAAAACATATTCCTAGCAAAAGGAAATACCAAAGAGGGCCATAACACCTAGCTGGATGAATGACAATATAAAAGATTGATCAGAAAGAAACATAAGTTATTTAAATAACTGAAAGGAAGAAAGGAAGGGAAAGGTGGTTGAACTTTAGAGACCTCAGAGGAAAATTAAAAAGAGGGCCAATTTCTCCCCACCATCCCTGCTGCACCACACACAATCCCCATCACATCCCCCTTTGCTTCAAGACTATTACCTTTGGAGAAACCAGGAGATACCTGAGCAAAGTGCTTGGGAAGGGAGAATCAGTGGGGATAACCTCAACCTGAAACTAATCTCACTGTCACCAAGAAATCCTGTTCCCTCTCACCCATATCCTTAACCTCTCACTCCATCTCGCAGTATTCCCCAAAAATGGAAAGCTGCAGTAGTCACCTGTGAACAAGAGTGGGGATCGTGCCTTCCCTGGGAACTATAGACCCATCTCTATACTACCACCTCTATCGAAGGCCCTTGAACGAATCATTGCCAACCAACTTGTTGATTATCTGGACAAGCACATGCTCCTATGAACAGAGCAACATGGCTTTGGGCTGGGCATAGCACCACTACAGCCCTCCTGGAATACATAGACTTCATACACAAATCCCGATCTTGGCCAGCTCATCAGGGCTATCTACACTGACCTAACAAAGGCCTTTGACAAAAGTCAACCATGGCCTCTAATTGACCAACTCACTGCCATAGGCCTTGCCCTGAGGCAGCTCCATGGTTCCACAAGCTACCTACACTGCCGTTCACAGCAAGTCAGGATAGATATCTTTCTTTCTGACACCAAGCCTGTGTGTCAGGCATTCCACAGGGTCAATACTGGGCCCCATCCTCTTTAGCCTATTTCTGAATTGCCTCTCCTAGCCAGTCAGTGCCGTATTCACTTCTATATGGATGATGTGGTTATCTTTTCTAATGGCTCTGATCCCACTACTTTGAGCAACAGCTACAACGTGAATTCACCAGCATTGAGTCATGGTCCAAACATCATAAATTAATAATAAACTACAAAAACACAAAACCATGTTGTTCACCAACCTTAAGAACAAGCACAAAACTACCCAAATCAATCTGTGATAGTGGTAGTGTTCCTTTGAATGTGTTCATCACTTTAAATATCTTGAATCACTCTTGACAGCTCACTCTCCTATGCCCTCCACATAGACATCACAGCTAAAGCAATCAACAAATGCTTAGAGCTACTCTATCGCCATAGGCAAAGCCTGACCCTGAAGCCCTCAGCATAGCGGTTCACAGTTCAGTGGGTTCCTAGTGGACTACAGACTGCAGATATGGCTCTACCACAGGTACTGCCCTCTGATGTGTAAAACTGCCCTTAACAATGCCTGCAGGCTCACTTTAGGGGCACACTGACTAACCCACACCTGCAATCTCTATGCAAAGGTTCACTGGCTAACGTTCTTTGGTCGCTTAAATATCAATCTTGCCTCCTGGCCAAAATATCTGCCTTGGTCAGCTCCACTGGGGTCCAACAACTCCTAGTTCCCAGCACTAATCCCAGGCCCACCTGAAATTCAGAACTGCAGTCCTTCCTGACTCCAAAATGTTGGATATCTCAAGGACAAAGGTCCTTTGCCTATTGGGCACTGTTGTGGTTCATCTCCCTCCATGAGAACATTATTAGCCTGCCCACTCTGTGGACCTTCAAAAGAACCTAAAGAACCATTTAATACAGGAATCTCAATGTTCTGCCATCGCTAGCACTAGCAAAAGCATCTCCTACCAACTCCCCTTCTGCCAAACAGATATCTCTCTCTCTCTCTCTCTCTCTCTCTCTCTCTCTCTCTCTCTCTCGGACACCCTGCACTTGGGGCTCAACCTCCACCCTGCCTCTCCAGCACTTCTTGAGCTAACCCCTTGTGTTGCTGACAACTAAGAGGCTCCCTGTTGGGCACAGTTATTTAGTCTGTTCCTGTATGTATCTGACTGTGTTTACTTATTCCAGTTTTAGTTTTCTCTGTATTTTTTGCATTCCTTTGTTTAAAGACCAAATGTACATAAATGTTCTCATTCTAATTCTATGGCCTTTTTGTCTCAATTCTCTGTATAATCACCTACTTGTTCTAAATGTACTAAGTGGAACCTATGTAAGAGCTCTGAGCTCAAATGGTTAATCTGAGATCTGAAATAAATAAATAAATAAAAAGAAAATAAAAAAGGCTAAAGCTGATTATGAAAAATACTAGCAGTTAGAGCAAAGGACAATTATAAATCCTTTTATGCATATGTGGGAGAAATAAAGAATCCTGGAAATACCATGAGTCCTCTTATAAGAAAAGATGTGTCTTAGCAGTAACAAATAAAGAAATGGCAGATGTTCACAGTGAATATTTTGCTATAGTTTTTCATAAAACTAATGCATCAGGAGCCACAGAATACAAGTCAAGTATATCTCAATGTCCCATTAAAATAGAGATTAAAACTATTAGGGAGAAAATAAGGGAACTAAATCCAATTAAATCTCTGGGACCAGAAGGTTTACATCCAAGATTGTTGGAGGACCTGGCTGATGAGTTAGCAGCCCCAATCAGCCACATTTTTCAATGTTCTTTAGATATAGGGAGGTAATATCTATTTAAATACTATTCTACTTGAAATTAAAACACTGAATTTCATGCTCCTAAAATTCATGAAAGTAGAATTGATAGCTTAGCATATGCAGATGACTTGGTTTTATTATCCACCACTGCAGTGGGACTCAGAAGGAAAATGAAGTGTTTGATATTCTTTGTAGAGAGAGAAAGCTTAAAGTAAATTTAAATAAAACCAAAATTCTGATTTTGGAAATTCTCCAGATATGAACCAAAATTTACAATTAAGGAGAAAATTAGAGATAGTCAAAACGTATGATTACTTGGGAGTACAATTTTTCTATAACTAAATTGGACTAAACACATTGAATATATTAAAATAGGATATTGTCTTCCATAAATGCATTTAAAATATTCCATGTTAAAATGGGAAGACCTCGATTAAAGGAGTCTTAAGGATACTAAATACAAAAATTAAAACTAGTATAATGTACAGAGGAGAAGTATGGGATTTGCTAATAATAACCCATTGGATACCTTATTTAATAAATTATATTGCTATATTCTCATGTTACCTCCAGGAACGCCTAATTGTATTCTTAGATTGGAACTTGGTCAATTTTCTTTGAGTTCCTTAATAAAGGAAAGACAATTTTGTTTTTGCTTAAAAATCTTTACTCGGGACCATTGACTGCCCAGAAAGTGTTTTGAGGAGGAGATCAAATGGAAGAACTGGATTTGTATTTCCTTCTATAAAACTAATTAGGAAAATTATGTTTCCACTGGGTTTGGGACATACTCTCTATGATATATATATAAAGCCTTGGGACGAGATTGTTTCAAAAATTAAATACAGAATACTAGATTTAGATTCTAATTTAACATTCTCTAAATCGGCTCAGACTAAATTATATAATGATTATAAACATTTCAAAGGTCTTTGGGTTTTGAACAATATTTAACATATTTAACGTGCCCAAAAATCAGGAGAGTATTCTCAAGATTTAGAACAGAAAGTTACAATGCACAGTTCATTTTATACAGACAGAAAAGAAAGAATGTTACATATCCCTTCTGTAAATGTGGTAATCTATGTAAAGATGACCTGAAGCATGTCATCTTATTATGTCCTCTTTTGAGCAAAATAGAAGAAATGGTTGGGCTCTATACTTAGTGGCCTCAATCTTTCTCAGATGAGATTATTGAATATCTTTTACTTGTACTGAGAAAATTATCTTACAGAATGTGTGAAGTTCTTATTAACAACATTCCTTTAACTTGAAATAAATAAGTTATGCAAAGAAAGCTTATATTTTTAGGATTTTTAAATGTTTGCAAGTAGCCAATTATGGGTCTATGGAATAATTGCATGTTTGCGTTCCTGATTGTAATTTATAAATTGTATTAGCATTGTTGAACAATAAAAATTGATGATGATGATGATGATATAGGGAGGTGGTGGATTCTTGAGAGAGGCAGTTGTAATCCCCTGTTTAAAAAGGAGGTAAAACAAATCCATCAAATTACAGGCCAGTTAGTCTAATTAGTATTTTATGCAAAATATTGGAAAGAATAATAAAGACCATATTACAGCTTTTATACAGGAAAAAAAATAAAGATGATACTTAGCATGGTTTCAGAAAGGGAAGATCTTGCCAGACAAACATGCTAGATTTTTATAATGAGGTAAGCAAAAATCTGGATCAAGGTAAGGATGTGGACGTGGTCTTTTAGATTTTACCAAGGCCTTTGATAAGCTACCCACCATGAGTTTATACTGTACAACAGTTAAAAACATAGTGGCATGGATCAGCTCCTGGCTTAGGAATAGAAATTAGAGGTAAGCGTAAGAGAAGCCTTGTCAGAGGTGACAGGCATAACAAGTGGGTACCACAGGGATCAGCTCTGGGACCATGCCTTTTAACATATATGTGGCAACACTTGTATTTGAAGAAAATACGGTCTGGATGACAAAGTTTGCAGATGACTGCAGGTTAGGGTTAAATTAGATTATCAAGAAGATCACACCTCAATGCAGGGTGCTCTAAATTACATCAATTATTGGTGTACCACTTTCAAACTTCACTTGAACAGTGTACAGTGTACAGTTATGCATCTAGGCAGAAAAATTCAAATCTGCAATATTATTTAGGTAACACTGTACTTAAAACTGTGATGGAAGAAAAGACCTGAGCATTACAATCACTAATGATCTTCAATTTAAAACACACTGTACAAATGTATGTAGAAGGGCAAACAGGGTGTTAAATTGCATTTAAAAACATAGCGAGCAGAGATAGAGGTCATTGCCCCCTGTATGGATCCCTGGTAAAGCCCTTGATCAGTATGGGGCATGGTTTGGTCGCCATACCATAGAGGGATATAGTTAGGCTCTAGAAAATACAAAGAAGAGCTACCTGTTCTATAATGGGATTGCAGGGAAGAGTTATGAAACCAGGTTGGCAGATCTAGACTTATTTACACTGGAATATAGATGCCTGAAGGGTGATATGTGTTTGCTGTTCAAGGCATTGACTGACCATGGTCTATGGGAAAAACTGAGGTTGGAATTTAAGGAGCACATTCATAACACCAGAGCTCATTCCCTACAGCTAAAAGATGAAAATAGCAATACCTTACAAATGAAAATGTGGTTCAATCAGAGACTGATTCCGATCTGAAACTCATTACTGGTTGAAGTGGTGGGTAGTTCATCTGTAAGAGTTTTAAACTCCAATTAGATAAATTGCATAAATCAGATTCCCTTTAGATAATGGGTGAGCACCATGGACAAAAGTCTGTTTAGCTCAGTATTTAACTATGATTGACAGGGTAGAGGCAGTCCGTAAAAGGGCAACCAAGATGGTGCAGGCGTTGTAGGTGAAGGAATCAGAAGGCAGGGTCACTCACAGAAACAGGCAGTCGTAAGATCTGGAAAAAATCCAAGTAGATGAATTTATAATAGTAGGCGCATCATGGGAGTTCTCTTTTTTTTTACTTTGGGGCATAGAAACATAGAACTTGATGGCAAATAAGGACCGCTGGCCCACCTAGTCTGCCCATTTCACTGCCAGTTTCATATACCGCAGATCCTAAGTGATTTATGGCTTATCCCTCTTTCCTATCACTAGGGTTCCCTCATGTCTGTCCCATGCATTTTTGAATGTTTCTGTCATTTTGCTGCCACAACTCTGCTGGTAGGCTGTTCCATGCATACGGCACCCTTTATGTAAAAATACTTACTCTTGTTACCCTGAGTCTACCCCATCTATTCTCATATCATGGCCCTTGTTCTTGAACATCTTCTGTTCTGAAAGATGTTACCCTCTTGCACCTTGTTTATACCTCTGAGGTATCTGAAAGTCTCTATCACACCTCCCTCTCTCTCCTGTTTTCCAGGAATACATATTAAGTTCCTCTAGCCTCTTCTCATATGGCTTCTGGTGCAGCCCTGCACCATTTTTTGCTGCCTTTTCTGAACTGCTTCTACTCTATGTCCTTCCGAAGATGCTGCCCAAAACTAACCATAGTACTCAAGATGAGGTCTCACCAATGTTCTGTATAGTAGCATCACCATCTCTTTCCTTCGCTGAAGATTCTGCTCCCTATGCACCCCAGCATTCCACTGGCTCGTCCACACAGCCTTCTCATAATATTTGTAAACCTTTAGGTCATCAGATATGATTACTTGCAGGTCACTTTCCTGTTTGGTAGCCATCAGTACCTCCCTCATCATGTATACCTCCCCATATCATGTACTCCTTCCCTGCATTTCTGTGCCACACGTGCATGATCTTGCACTTTTTGCATTGAATCTTAGCTGCCACACCCTTGACCACTCCTCAAGCTTGCTGAGGATCCCTTCTCGTTTCTCCACCCTCCTGAAGTGTCCACCCTGTTGCAGATCTTCGCATTATATGCAAAGAGGCATCTTCCCCTTCAGTCCTTCTGCAATGTCACTTATGAAGACATTAAAGAGGACTGGTCCCTCCCTCAAGGCTCATTTCCGATACCTGTCAGAATTCTATTCTGTTTTAGTGAATCCAGAGACCCCACTCTTGGAACAAATAAGGTTAAGGTGGGAGCAGGAAACAGAGGACCCAGATAAACCTGAAACAATGGGAAAGGCATCTAACAATAAGCTGGCCAGTGACTTCCTCTCCCTCCTGGAGAAAATTTAATTGGGAAGTTTTAACTAGACTCTTCCGCACACCAACTGTAACCAAACATTTTAACTCCACATACACAAATCTCTGTTGAGGGGTGTCAGGCATAGGTTTTCATTACCACATATTATTGGCTTGTCCAAAGTTATTAAGATACTGGCAAGTGGTACATCATGAAATCCAAACACTAACTGGTCTTACAATACCCTTTACATGTCTAGAATTAGTGCTGGAATTCCCAACCTTATTGTCCTGTGCTTCTAATGTGAGTGCCTGGGCCAAATACTTAGACTAGCAGCACTAAAGGCTATCACCTCCAGGTGGCTTACTCCTACAATGCTCACTTTGGGGACTGGAGCACTAGGGTATCAGAATTAGAAAGACCAGAAAGACTAACAAGTCAATTAAGGCTCACACAAGAAAAATTCAGAGATATGGTGCCCTTGGCACCAGGCACAGACATCTAAAGAGGGCACAAAGGGAAGGATATTATAAACAACAGGAGAAAGAAGAGTGACAAAAAAACAAGCATTTATCAATGCTGAATGTTGTCTTGCTGGCATTGGCATTGGTAGTGCAGGAGTTAGAGATGCATAATAGGAATGGCAGTGAAGTATTGAAGTGGCGCCAACCCCATCCCACCCTGTAGAGACAGACAGGCATTGGGGTGTGCCTTTGGGTTGTCAGCTATAACGCTCATGCCATTTTACCTCACCCTACCCTGTAGACACTGACAAGTGTCATGGTGGACTTTGGGGTCTTTGGGCGTTATGTGGCCCCATTCCATAAGGAAATCGTTGAGGTGGGTGCAGTATAGGAGAATGGGGTGAACTTTGTGGCGAATAGTGCAAGGCACACCACGATGGCTGTTACTGGCTGCAGATGGGGGTGGGGTGGAATGGCGTGAGCATTACAGATGATTATCCCAAGTCACACCCCTGATGCCTGTCAATCTCTAGAGGTGAAATTGCTAATTAGAAACTAACACCGTA
Source organism: Neoceratodus forsteri (assembly GCA_016271365.2). NCBI lineage: Eukaryota > Metazoa > Chordata > Ceratodontiformes > Ceratodontidae > Neoceratodus > Neoceratodus forsteri. The sequence goes on from CM028137.1 coordinate 649,132,882, forward strand.
GGAGTGTGTTGGTATTTTCACTCCAAATGTTAAACATGGGCTTTTGTGAGCCCACCGCATGAAGAGCGCACTATCAGTTTGTTAGCTGAAAGGTGGTTTTGCACAGCAACTATGCCATTTGGTGACACAGGGATGAAACATTTTGGGCAGTATGTGGAAAATGACAACTGTATTGTTCATGAGGACATGTAAAAATGGCAACGCTGAAAATCTGGAGTGAAAATATGAAAAATGGGTGAAGTTATGAGCATGCATAGAAGCTGTACAACACACAACTGTAACCCAATTATTCTTGGGATTTTTAACCACATGTTTCACATAAGCATTTTGGGACCTCCCTCATGAACAGTGGCACCGTGATTTTGTTAATGTGTCCCAAACGTTAATTTCCCAGTGACCACGCCATTGTGCAGCACAGGTGCGAAAACACATTTAGGGCAGGATGTGAAAATGGCAGCTGTACTGTTCATAAGGAGGTGTGAAAAACGCCAGAGCTAAAAATCTGGCATGAAAATATTGCAAATTTGTGAAGTTACAAGAGTGCATGGAAACTACGCAATGCACACTTGTAACACAGTTATTTTATGGAATTTCATCACTAGATTTTCAACATAGGCATTTTAGAACCTCTGCTCATGAACAGTGTCAGCATCATTTCCTCAAACTGTCCAAAAACTGATTTCGCACAGCGACCACATTATTCTCTTGCGGACATGTGAAAACACATTTTGGCCAGGATATATAAAATGACAGCTGTACTGTTCATAAGAAGGTGCGGAAAAATGCCAATGTTGAAAATCTGGAGTGAAAATATTACAAATTCACAAAGTTCTGGCGATGCGTGGAAACTGTGCAATACATTCATTAACAGTCATTTTTTGAGTTTTGCCACCAATTTGCAACATAGACTTTTGAGAGCCCCCTCATGAACAGTGGCCCTGTCATTTTGTTAATCAGTCCCAAAAGGTGATTCCACACAGTGACTGCAAAATCACCTTTTGGGACTGAATACTCCATGACAGTGCCTGAAATCATGAGGAGGGGTCACAATAACCCCATGTTGAAAATGTGGTGCCAAAATTCCCAAAATGGCTGAGATATGCACCAAAGTTGAAAAATCCCTATTTATGCCATTATACAGCTTACCAGCATTTCTTCAGTTCTCGGTGCAGCTTTGAAAGAGTGCAGGCGTGATCCCAGTCCACCGAAGATCATCGCCAGGACTCGAGGTAAGTATGGGAGTGGGGGGTGGGGAGACAGGGTGCACAAAGGGTGGGTGCAGGTTGTGGGAGGGGGCAGGAAGATGGCAAGGGACCATTTTATTTTTACAGGGTTTAAACAAACAAAAAAAAAACATTGCGGGACTTTTTTCTTTCTCAGGGGATTTGGCATGCTGGAGTGGGCTCCATGTGGCCCTTACCTAAGTGTTTTGGGGGGGATGCCCCGTCGGCACATACCGAAGGGGGAACAAGAGCGAGGGGATTGGGCACCCTCTTGGCACCACAACAAAAGTGGGGAGGGACATTATGCTGACAGGTGGGCTCCCCATTGGCAAAATAAAGAAGAAGGGGATTAAAGCCGGCGAGTTGGGCCCCCGTTGTGAGAAAGACTGTTAGGTCGCATGATGCCGAGGGAATTGGGCACCTTGACATACATTTTAAATGGTAGGGGGGTCATTATGCCCGACGAGGGGTGGGCTCCCCGTCAGCATTGTAATAGGTGGCGGCAGCAGTGGCAGTCAGTGCCGCCATGTTGCGTGCACATCAGGAGGCATATTGTGGTCCTGCTGCATGAGCGCTTCGGTCTCATTGCAGTGGACCTTTTGTTAGATCTTTTGGGCACATTAGGGATGCATGATGTCAGCACCTGCTGCTGGCTAATTGAGGAATGAAGGATGCCCCTACTGATGCGTGCCCTGCATTCACCCAACAGTAACCATGCCTCCAACTCTGCTACTACTGCAGTATGTTGGCTGCCCATGTCTGAACCAACATAAAAGGAAAATAATAAAATAAAAGGAGAACTGAATGATTATAGAACTTTGAAGTGGAACATTGGAAGACAAGGGAATAACACACCAATGTTTATTAGTTTATTAGGTAAAAAATTCTGCTTAGAAAATAGATGCATTAATAGTTCATCAGTGCCTGGATTGTCACTTTCTGGTTCTGATTTAGAATTCATGTATATCAAGAACTGATTAATGAAGTCTACATCGATGTATAAAAGAATGTACCATCTGCTATCTCAGCGCTCTTACAGAAAGCTTTATATATGCATTGATAACTACAAGATGGACTCTTATGGACTGTAGGTATTTAATAATGATAGAACTATTATAGGTATTGGTGACCCCACTGGGTACTCTGTAATGTTCAGCAATACACATAGCTATACAATTATTATTATGCACAATATCTGGTTTTATGCTCTGTAGACACAGTGGATTGTTCCATGTACTTGGTTATATAATCTTTAAACTTTGTATGGAAGTTGAAAATGTATATTTTATTTCAATAAAAACATTACAGTTAAAAAAAAAAAGAAGGACTGGTCCCAGCACTGATCTGTGAGGGACCCGCTGGTCACCCTCTTCAATTCGGATTTGACTCTATTCACCACCACCCTCTGTGTCATATCTTTCATCCAGTTTCTGACCCAGTTTACCACCATGGGCCCCACCCTCAGACTGCCCAGCTTGCTTACAAGACTCCTATGTGGGATGGTGTCAAAGATCTTGCTGAAATCAAGTAGGCCACATACACCGTCCCTCCCAGATCCGCTTCCCTAGTCACCCAGTCAAAGAAGTCTATCAGATTAGTTTGACAAGACCTTACCACTGTGAAACCATGCTACCTCAGATCCTGCAATCCGCTGGCTTCAAGATGCATCACAAGCCTTTATTTTAGTAGCAATTCCACTAGTTTTCCTACCACCGAGGTCAGGCTGACTGGCCTGTAATTGCCAACCTCCTCCCTCCTCCCACTTTTGTGGAGAGGACTACATTCACCCTCCTCCAGTCCTTTGGTAACACACCTGTTTCCAGTGATCCATTGAACAGGGCTGTCAGGAGTGCTGCCAGCACCTAGCTGAGTTCTCTTAATACTCTGGGATGTACCCCATCTGGCCCCATTGTCTTGTTCACTTTCAGTTTTGCAAGTTCCTTTAGGACTCTCTCCTCTGTAAATGGACTGAGTCACCTCCCTTCCAGTGGTGCTTCTGATGCTTAACTGTGGTCCCTCCTCTTCCCCTTCTTCTGTGAATACCTAACAAAATATTTGATCAGTGTTTCTGTATTTCTTGGTCCCCACTTCCCTCTCCTCCTTCTTTTTAGTCTCACAATCCCTACCTTAGTTTTTTTCTTTTGGTAATGTACCTGAAAATGTACCTGAAAAAGTTATTGTCCCCTTTATTATGCCTGGGCTATTTTTTCTTATGTTTGCACCTTTGTGCTCCTGACTGCTTTCCTGCCTCCCTCTGCCTTTCCAGATATACTGTAGTTCCCTGTCTTCCTCCTCTGTGTTTTCTTGTATTTCCAGAATGCCACAATTTTCACCCTTACCTTCTCAGCCACTCCCTTTGAGAACCACAGTGTTTTTTTTCCTCTGTTTTGCTTACTTGCCTAATGTACAGTCTTGTTGCCTCCGCTATGGCTGCCATAAGATTTGCCCATTATTCCTCAACTTCCCCCTCTCCTTCCTTTTCCTTCCAGTGAGTTCTAGACATTCCCCCATCATTGCAAAGTCAGCCCACCTAAAATCCAGGACGCTTGCTTTTATGTGGTTTGACTATGTTGCTGTTCTCACTTTGAACCATACCGTACTGTGATTGCTCGATCCCAGGTGGCTACCACCTTAATTTCTGAAATTCTGTCCCCGTTGGTGAGTACAAAGTCCAAAGTCACCCCCTCTATGGTGGGCTTTGCCACTAGCTACCTGAGACATGCCCCCTGCAGGGAACATCCAGGATGTCTCCGTTTCTGGCTGGGGCTGCTGCCCAGTTGCTCTAATCGACATCCAGCAGGTTAAAGTCTGCCACCAGCACTCCTCTTTAGTTGTCATTCTGTGGATGTCTTCAGTAAGTACCGTATCCAGCTCTTCTGCCATGTATCTGCTTTTATATGATGTGTCTGCTGTTATAAATAAACTTTTTTATATGACAAATAAGATATGTTTGCTGCCTCACTCCAAGGGGGTATTAAGCAAAGTCTCTATCCTTTACCTAGTTGAAAGGGAAGCCACATGATGAAGAGGGATCAAAATATGTACACTCTGGAGGACAGAAGAATGAGAGACAACGTGACTGAGACCTTCAAGTACCTCACAGGGATGAACAGCGTGCAGCAATGGAGCCTCCTCCAAAAAGGATGAGAACCAGGACTAGGAAGCATGCAACTGGAGGGAAATTTCAGAAAGGTGTGAAGAAATATGTCTTCAATAAATGGGTGGTAGAAGCATGGAACCGACTGCCAGCCAAAGTTGTAAAGTTAGAATGGTGGAAGGCTACAGGCATGAATGGGATAGACACATGGGAATATTTATTTACTTTTAATTTTTGTATTTATTTAAATCTAGGATTACAAAGAACCTTTGAGCCAAGGCTGTTTTACAAAGGTTCCATGTCAGATGGTGAACAATACAACACATAGGACAATTTAGTACAATGAGTTGCAGATTAACATTGAGTTACAGATACATCGAGGCATAACTTATTTTGTATATGCAAACATACATATTGAAACAATACTAGGTAAGGATACAATAGGAAGAAGCAGCCAGAGGCATTGTCAGAGCACATATGGAAAGTGCAGAGGAAGTGGGGGGCAATGAGGGATGGGAGGGGAAGGAGTTTGGGAGGGAGAAACAAGTGCTGAGTAGATTGAACGGTGGCAGCAGGGAATGGTTGGTGGTAAGGAGAGCTGTTAATGGAAACAGTCACAGGTGCTAGAGGCTGAAAGGAGTAGATGGAGCCTGGATTTGAAGGGGCCTAGTTTTGGTATGAGGAGATGTCACTGCTGAGATCATTCATCCAGAGTGGGGCTCTATAGGCAAACACTCTTTGCTCCTGTGAGGTACAGCATCGAGGATCTGAAGGAGTTGAGAGTCCGAGCCCTAGTATGGTGATGATTATAAGCAGGAGAAAGGAGGCTTGGACTCCAGGCGGAGAATAGCCCAGTGTTGTTTTCTTAGCTATTATGCAGATTTGGTACTTTATGCGGTTAGAAAGTTGTAACCAGCTGGTTTGGGCATAGAGATCACATGTATGGGTGAGACAGTGGGTTCCAAAATGAGCCGACAGGCTTTGTTGAGGGCGTGGATATACACCAGAGAGCAGTGGCAGTGGCAGAGCCATTTACAATCAGGCCATAGTCAATTAGGGAGAGCACAGAGCTCTGAACTGCAACCCTTAAGGTTTCTGCAGTAAGGCATTGCCTGTGCCAATACAGAATTCAAATATGAGTATTTGCAGCTTTGGCAACATTGGCGATGTGCAAACCATAGGCAAAGCGACTGTCGATTGTGACTCTGAGATATTTAAAAGAGTGTACCTGTTCAAGGGCAGCACTATTGCAGTTAGAGATGGTCAGGGGTGGTGCCTGTACTTGTTGTGAGGGCTACAGAAAAGCATTGACTTTTTATAATTGAGGACAAGCTTGTGTTTAGTAAACCAGTTGTCGACTGACAAGAAACCAAGCTGTAGTTTGCATTGTAAGGGTTGGAGTTGCTTATGGGTGAAGAGGATTACAGCATCATCCGCGTGAGTAGTATTTACTCAGGACAAGACTATGGGAGGCTATTCAGAAAGAGACTAAATATTAGGGGACCTAGTATGGATCCCGTGGGACTCCTGAGTGGACTGGTCTGGCGTCTGAGAGGACATCACCAATTTTAATTCTTGGTGAATGGTTTTCAAGATAACTTTTGAACCAGGTCGTGGACTTAGGTGAGAGCCGGCATTTAGCAGCTGGTTGATGAGAAGGCAATGATGGATGGTGTCAAAGCCTGATTAAGTTAACGTGAGACAGAGCCGGTGAGATGACCATTATCCAGGGAACTGTAGATAGCTCGGTGTATTCCAAGAGGGCTGATGTGGTGCTGTGTTCTTTTCTGAACCCGTGTTGTTGTGGACACAAGATATTATATTTGTCCAGGTAATCAATAAGCTGATCCTCTACAATCCGAACAATGGCCTTTGATGGGGGCAATATGGAGATAGGCCGACAGTACATATGGAGAGCCCAGTTACCACTTTTGTGGGCAGGTGTAACAGTTGCAGATGTCCATTTTCAGGGAACTGACTGAGGCTGAGGGAGAGGTTGAAGATTTTTGTTAGTGGGGTAGTACTTCATGGGTGAGGACTGCAGTTTTAGGTCGAGTGAGTCCCCACTTATTCTGGTCTTGGCAATTGCTTTACTAGCAGTATGTGCACTTTATGCATCATAACTGCCTTAAATTAGAAAGGAGGGTATTTAGAAGTGGGGGGTGTTGTGGTGTGTGATGTAGATACATCCCATTGAAAAAGTCAGGGGAGAACACTACTGAGGTCAGTGAAGGCTGTGTTGAAAGTATTTGTTATAATAATAGGGTCCAGGATAGTAGTTCCATCAACGTCCAGCACTGTGGGAGAAGTTTTAGGTGGTTTTCCAGTAACTTCATTAATATTGTTCCAGAAGGATTTGCCATTTTCCCAGGAGTTTGTGAGCACTTCATTATAACAGATGCTTTTATTTAGATGAATGGATTTTGTGCTGGCATTACAAGCATGTTTGTAGTTCAGGATGTCAGCTTGCTTTCCTAAGGCCCATGCCTGTAACCAGAGGTGGCTCCCATTTTCCCAACACCCAACGACAAAGCGGAAAATGACCACTACAGCGACAGTCGCTGTAATGGTCGTGCCATATTTCACTTTCCTCCAGTGTCCTGCCCCTTCCCAGACCAACTCCAACCTGGGTGGAGAATCCTAAAGTCCAGGAGGTGCGGGGGCAGAGTCCCCCACATGGGGGTGTGGGGCACAGCTCCCACAGAAAACACTAGGGGCTTGGGCAGCCTGCCTGCATCGGTATTGTGCCATTGCTATCTTGGTGGTTGACAGATTTACTGCTGACCAAACTTGGTGCTTCCGTAACCAGAATATTACAGAAAGAAACAGGGAGGGACAGTGTCCCAGAGACCAGATAGGGTCTGCAGAGATACTACAGACAGGGAACTCTTGACAGACTGGGTGGACCTAGCATTCCATTCCTGCTAACAATTTCTTACATTTCAATGTTTCAAAATAATCACCTGATAGGACTACATTGATTAAATGATATCTATATAAGTAATTGTTTTTTTTTAATACTTTATTTATTCTCCTTCCTTGACGGGGCATCTCTCAGACTTCTCTCACTCGGCACTGTGGCTCCATACTGCTCGCCTGAACTGCGCTTCCTGATGGCTGCACCAGGTTCAGGACTCTGGCACTCCTGCCTTCTATGTAGAGGCCCAGAGACCCCAGGGGAGAGTAGAGATCGACCAGCCTTAAGCATGTGGGCCGGACCACTGGAGTTGCCGTCCCCTCACCCAGAAGTAGGATCTTTTTCCATTTTTTCCTTCCCTGCCCCACCCTCCTGCTATTGGAGCTCAGACATGCAATGACATCCCTGTGTCCGACAAGCTCCACCCATGCCATATGGCTGCGCCACAAGTACCAGGGCATGCCACTGACTGCCACCAGAGGCTGCTCAGGAGTGACATGGTCCCTGCATCCTCCCTGGAAGGAGGCAGTCCTCTGGATGCTCAATCCCTTCCCTCCCTGCCAATTCCTGGCAGCCCATGCTCGTTCCAGAACCGGGTCATCGGTATGGCGCAAGGTGTGGCGTCAGTGCCTCAACCCTCAGCACCACTGGGCTGGCTTATGTAAGTACTATCTGGATATTAATCCTGACTTCTCATGTCTGTACACCATTTTACAAAGTTTGATTTATGTTACTTGCCTCTTTTGTAGCCATCTTCTCAAGTAATTTATCCAGCATTGTGTTGCAATTTATTGGTCTGCTTAAAGGAACAGCATTCTACTTGGATGCAAGGGTGTGAGCTGTATTGGCAGTGTTATTCAGGGTCAGGGCAGACTTAACCATAACATTCAAAACACAAAGAAAGGCCCTTGCCACACAAAGGAGGCTCCTGGAACATGATACATGGCTCTCAAAGTCGAGAGGACCCATGTGTTCAGCCCTCCCCAACACAGCAAACCCCTGAAATCTTCATTGAAGTGCTCAGTGCACTCGAAGATCGAGAGGGCCCGTGTGTCCAGCCCTCCCCAACATAGCAAACCCCCAAAATCTTCGTCAGACACTCAGTGCACTTGGAGGTCGAGAGAGGGCCCATGTGTCCAGCCTCCCAACACAGCAAACCCCGAAATCTTGTTGGAGCACTCAGGTATGCCACTTTGCCATGTTGCAGCTGAAGCCCCAGCGATTTGAATCAGTGCTGTTTGTTAGTCCCTGCCAGTGCTGCGTGCGGCTGCCCACCACCCCGCCACCACCCTAGGTGAGCTTAGTGTTTTATAGTGTGCATCACGTGCCAGTTTTAGCCGATCAGTCTACTTTCCCATTGCAGATTATGTCATTGAGCCACTAGAGGCCACCTAACACATATCCCTTCAAAGCACAGTAATCTAAAACTGAGCCACTAGAGCATTCCCTAAACTCAGCAAATCCTCAATCTGCAACAGCAACCTAAATCATGCTGCCACTTTCTCTCTTCTTTCTATGCCTGCAATTACCTTTGTCTTCCTCCCACCCTCCCACTACCAGGGCCTCAGCCTGCCCAATACAAGTCAGTCAGTAAGCCGCGCCTCCCCACATGCTACCTCCAGCATCGTGAAACCTCCTCTAAATCTCCTGACCAGCTGGGTAATGGGGTCTTCCATCCTGCCACCCTCCTTCCATGCAGGGCTATTAGCATTAAAACAACCACAGCTTGCTCAGTCCTGCAAACCGCACAGCAAGTTTATGCACACCAAAAATCTCAATGGTTCATGCAAAAAACAAGGCAACTGCTAACACTGCTACTCCTACTAGCAGGGGATGTCGAGCTAAATCCTGGACCCCAAACCCAAACTCCTCCCGTCCCTCAAACTGCCTAGGGGCCTAAAATAATCCACCTGAACATATGTAGCATTCTCAATAAGCTCACAGATCTGCAGCCAACCGCACTAACGCTATGTCCTGATATTCTGATAATCACGAAACCTGGCTCAAGCCCCATAACCTGGACACAGAAATTGCTATCCCAGGATACACCATCATTTGGCATGTCTGTCAGGGCAATAAAGGGGGCACTACTATGTTCATCGCATCCGACATCAGTTCACCCTATCCAGCTCCTCCTGCACCGCCAGCCATTGACTCGCTCTAATCAAAATCGCCTTACCACACATGACCCCAGTATTCATAGTGGGGTCTTACTGTGCCCCAGACACCCCTATGCCTGATGTTCTGGAACGCCTGGGTACACTAAAGTCACTGCAGCAGGGGCGAGCTACATCCTAGGGGATTTCAATTTCAGCTGGCTCTCCTCTGCCAACTCTAGGCTATGTAGCCAGGTAAATGCCTAAACATGACACAACAAATATCTGAGCCTACACAGTTAAGTCACAAATCCCAGAACCACTCTTTGTTAGACTGGGCCTTACCTCACACCCCAGAGAATACTTACAGCAGTTCCTCCCAGACTCCTTAGCGACCACCACATGATCTACATAGTAAGAAAAATATTCCAGCCCAAAGCATCCCCACCAGATGCTGCTCACCAGATCATTTAAATCACTCGACCTTGGTGCACTCTTAAATGACCTCATCGCCGTTGATTGGTCCGGCATCGACGGGGCCCCCAAACATCAATGCTGCCCTAGAACTGTTCAAGTCCAAATTTCTAGCCATCTGGGACCACTAAGCCCCACTTAGAAGGTCAAGAGTGAGGATGCCCACCTGTCCTGGGTCATGGCAAATATCATAGACCAGCTTCGTGTCAGGGATCAGGCCTGGAAATCATACAAGACTACTGGCACCCTGGTGGCTCACCAACTCTACCATGCACTCCGTAATTCCTGCACTATGCTACTATGCCAGGCCAAAGCAAACTATTTCAAGGCCTCTTTCACACCAATATAAACCACCAACTAAATTCTGGAAAACAATCAACTCCCTTTTCTCCCCCCACCCAACCCCCACCCCAGCCCTAAATGTTGAAGGCTCCACTGTCACTGATCATGGTGTGGTGGCCGCAGTTTTCAACACTTTATTACCAGCTGTGCATCCTCTCCCTAGCCTCCCTCCCCCATCCCTCTAGCTCACCCCTACCTTCCCGCTCCCCGCTTGGCCTCCAGCTTCACATTTCACCTGGTTACTCCCAGTGAACTGTTTAAAGTCCTGCAAGCTCTCAACCCTTCCAAAGGTAAATGCCCCTCTGGGTTGGACTCAAAATGCTTCACCTGTCTGCTCCTGCCATCGCCCCACCACTGGCAGACCTATTCAATCTCTCCTTCTCGATTGCAGAAATCTCATCTGAATGGGCGAGCCACTGTCATCCCACTCCTAAAGCAGGGACCCCTCCCGCCAGGAAACTACCGCCCGATATCCTACTCCCCATCCTAGCTAAACTACAGGAGCACCTCTACTCTCCCAACTTGCCCCCTTTCTTGACTCCTCCTCTTTCTTCACACCTTACCAGTCCGGTTTGAAGTCACACTCCACCATCACCTCACTTCTAAGACTCACTGATGCTATCCTCACAGGTATGGAACAGGGCACACCACCTCGGCCATTTTCATCGACCTTGCCAAAGCCTTTGATACCGTCTCCCTCCCTTTTGTTGTGCAAACTCTCCCAGGCTGGTCTGTCAGGAGCAGCAACAAGCTGGTTCCAATCCTATCTGTCAGGCAGTTCCCAAGCAGTAAAATAGGCTTCTGCACCTCCGACCCTCTCCATATCACCACTGGGGTCCCTCAAGGCTCAGTCCTCGGCCCATTACTGTTCTCCATTTTTTAAATGACCTGCCCTCAGCTAGCACACACTCACACATCCACATGTAAGCTGATGACACAGTAATTTTTGCATCGGGTCCCTCCACCTCTCTTACTGCGGAAAGGCTCCAGTAAGATTTCAATGCAGTTCAGCTTTGGTTTAGTATAAACCAGCTTTTCCTCAACCCAAAGAAAAGTGTCTCTCTAATGTTTGGAATGTGGAAAAGACTCTCACGCCTGTCCTCAACCCCACCTTCCACACCACTGCGGGTCCCCCTGGAGGATTGCACCTCTTTCAGATACCTCAGGGTATGGCTTGACAAGCACCTCGACTTTTCTGTTCACATCAACTCAATGCACAAAAACTTCATCCCAAACTGGGAGCTGAGTTGCAACAAGGCCTGCCTACCTTTACCGGCCTTCAAAGCTATCATACAGAAAAATGATCCTCCCGATATTTGACTACAGCGATGTAGTCTATAGCACAACCTCTAAATCAACCTTAACCAAGCTAGATCCTCTTTATCATTCCTTCTGCCATTTTGCCCTGGACTGCCCACCCACGATGCACCACTGCACCCTCTATAAGTCACTTGACCTGACATCTTTACAGGATCACAGACAGGCCCACTATGCCAGGGTCACAGCTAAATTCTGGGCATAATCCCTTCCTCGTACCTCAGTCAGCCCTCTCTGTCCAGCCCCCATTGCATACGCACTCAGGAACACAGACTCCAGGCTCTTCTTTGTTCCACATGTCCTCATACAAAGGTCAAGCTGCTTTCAGATGCTGCATGCTCAAACTGTGGAGCACTTACCGTCCAAAATTCGGCACATAGGCAGCAGCCAACACCTAAACCATCTCCTCAAGGTGCACTTCTCCTCCAACTGCACATGCCTAGCTTTTTCCCTTCCCACCATGCCCAGCTATCCACTCTCTTGGTGCTTCCAGGGCCCACAAATTAGTACATGTCTAAGTATGCTAGGCATCTTTTGGTCTATATTATGCATTGTGTCTTTAACCAGCCGGATTGCTACTCTGGTATTCCACCCACTGTGTAACCTCATGGAATATCAGCTCTGTGCAAAATGTATCTACTGCTGTGTATTCTGCTTATTGCTCTGTATCTTCCTGTGTGTTACTGTATTTGTATATTTTCCTGCTCCCCTCACACAGGATGCATCTGGAATCAAGTGATCCCCACTCAGCAAGCCTTTCCTGGTAAAACTCTTAAATAAATATAAATAAATACAGGCTGTAAAATTATACCAGCCCAAAGTCATTATTCTGCCCTCTTGTGGATGATAAATGTTTTCCTTATAGTGTAAGGATTTCCTGATGCTGTAGCACAATGTCTATAAATTGACAATGCAGTGCATACTGTCTCATTTAGTAACAACAAGGACAGCCAGAATCTGACTGCATATATAATACCACTGTAGCATGGTACTGGTATTTAAAAATAGGACCTATAAGGCTGAAGATATTTTATCAGTAATAAAATTTTAATACATTTTCAGGTACAACAAAGACTACAACAAGACTTTAAAGGCATCTTGGAAGCTACCATATGGCGTGAAATGGTCAAGAGAAACTGTACAGCCATGCTACCCAACTGAAACCACCCCAGATTTATACACAGTATGAGACCTGCTTGAGCAATCAGAATGCTTGTTTGATCCAAGCCATTTTATAACAAATACAGTGGCTGATGTTGACCCCTTTCCAACAACAGATCTCACAATTAATATGTTGTATGTTTCAGATTATGTTTCTATGTAATCTCTTGACCTGGAAAGTTAGATTAGGTAGATGTTTCTGCATGCCAATGGAATATTTGAGGTCAATGTAAAGGTTTTTCTGTACTATATTAAAATAGCATATACTGATAGCAACAAAAAATGAGAATCAAATATGTGGCTTGACTTCATTTTTAACTATGAAATATAATTCCTGGATTCTTAATGCAATAGCTTGTATGATTATGGCCTCCACATTGTGGAGGGGTTGTGGGATAACATATGGACCAGACACTGAACTTCAGGTTCAACACACAATCTCTGTGTGATGTTTATTCAAAATACAGAAGATAACTTTCAGAAATGGCATATCCTTCTTTAATACATCAGTTTGCAGCAACATACTATGCATGTCCTTCCTCTGCATTTAATCAGCATCTGCTGATTTCACCTTTCAGTTGAGATTCAGCTTCCCTATGTTTGTCTTATTTTCTTGGGAGGTGGTGACTCAAATAAAAAAAAAGCTAAAGATAAAGAACCTCAGTACAGAAGCACTGAAGCATACAAGGGTTTCCCAAAACGCATTGGCAATAAAGCCAAGTTTCAAAGAAACACAACATCACAAATTACCCCAATAATGCAAAGCACCATGGGATGTATATGCAAATCACCATGAAATGTCAGACTGGCTCAGTTTACAGCAGGAATGCATGGTACCAAAGGGTTTCTCAAACAATCTGTAATTTACAAGCATTTAAAATAACATAACTAACTTAATTTTTATAATACAGTCCCTAGTACTTTTTCCTTTATTAAAAACACCTAGTGCCATGGTAATTTCAACATTATAATACAGTCCCTAGTACTTTTTACCTTTATCAAAGACACCTAGTGCAATGGTATTTTCAACATTTACAGGTTTCATACACATAACATATATACATCAAGGTATTTTATGATATAGTGCTATTGCATACTAAATCCAACAATGAAGAACAGCCTGTTTTACATCAGCTTGAGGTCACCACAATAATCTCCTTGTATGAGGACCCAAGAGGAAAAGGAAAATTAAGGAGGGCACTATAGCATAGTCAAGAAAGGGAGGATGCCCACAGGTGGCCAACCTTATTGACTAGAAACTGTAAAGAACAGATTAGGTTAAGAAACATAATAACTGTTGCAACAGATTTAAGAAAATGTTGGTCCTCAAGAGTGGCAGGATCTCCTGTCACACACATAATAGATAATTCTACAGCTAATATTTAAAACAATCATTTATATCAATGAGCAACTCTCCACTTCAGCGCATACTACCATTAACATAATGTTTTAGTAATAACAATAAATAAAAGAAAACTATTTAAAATGTTTGTAGCCCCTCCGGTGGGGTTTACCTAGTTTTGTCCCCACCGCCACCTGGTCCCACCAGTCCGGTCCATGATGTCCCTCTTTATTACTCCTGCTGGCCCCTGTGTGCCTGCTTTGCTGTAGGGGACAGGAGGAGCATGTGTATTAAAGTTAGTACTGGCCTGTTCAGTTTTACAGTGCCATTAGTGCTGTGCAGCTCTGTGTACACACATTCAAGCTGGCTCCTGCTTGAGCGTCGCGAGCTGCAGCGGTAGCAATGGTGCTAGTGTTAAAGTCACTCCTGCAGCTCATGCCAAAGTCTTCTCTGTGTGTTCTAATCCCTGGCCCCGAGACATACCAACTGAGGGGTTTGGAATCACAAATGAGGGGTAGGTTAGGAGAAAAATTAAATTTGTTTAAGTGCTAAAAAGCACTATACAGCTTTAGGGCTGCAGAGGCTGCATTGAAACTAAATGCTCTGCTTACTGTCTAGGGAACAAGGCAATGGCAACAGTGATGGGCAGGGAAGACCTTTCTATTCACCACTCAGCCACCAGACAACAGGACAGAGGGCAGCTACTAAACTCGAGGGATATTAAAACCTAAAAAGACTGCCTGCAACAGACATTTAAAATTAGAACTCTGTGTGAACTGCATGGACTGTTTTGTTTTACAACCATCTTTGCTGCCTCTGGAACATACAAGGAGAACCACACATTCAGAATCGGTGGGTGGACACCAAAATAAATTTAGACAAGGGCAAAAAAGGTTGCACTGTGCCAGAGGTAATAATTATAGAACACAATCAAATATCACACCATTCTAGGTTGCGAGTCCGCAGCACACTACCCCTTGTGCTTCCGTGTCTTCCACGAAACACTTCCTCGGGGGTTATGGTACATCAGGCTCTCCTTTTATTCAAAAATGTCTAAAAGGCATATATACATAGTATGTGCACCATACATTTTCTAAATGAATACATAAATATCCAACAAATATGGACTATTTAGTGATCTCCATAAGTGCCAAAAATATAAAATGAATATAATATACACCAAACATCTACTTAGCATGGAGGTCAAAAATTAATGCAAAAGGTCACGAGGTCTCCAATCAAGAATCCTGAAAATAATTATAATTATTGCATATAGCATCAGTGATAAAATTTCAGCAAGGAGCTTAATAGCAGTATTTGACAGAAAAGATGTAAGGGGTGAAAAAGAAGATGGAAGGAAAGAAAGAAAGAAAGAAAGAAAGGTAGGTGGAGGGGCAGGAATGGGGTAGAGGAAGGGATTCTGAGGGAAGGGGGAAGGAGAATTATTTATTCACAAAAATTGTGTAATATTTAAACAATAATTTAAACCCTGTGGTGATAAGGCCCTAACAGTATAAATCCATTTGGATTCTTTCTGTAAGTTTATTTACCCTATCACCACCACAGGGATGTTTTCTATAGGTTCCAAACCCAAAAACTGAAAAACAGAAGGATTGTATGAAAAGCAGCAAAGTGTACCCCAATAGGGGTATTTCATTTAGCTCTGGCCTGGCAATTACAGAATGTGTTTCTGCATACGTTCTTTTAATGATTGTTTGGTCCTACTACATAAAGCATAGGAGAGCTACATTTTCCAACATAAACAACATGTGTTGTGGAGCAATTAATGAATTGTTCAGTCCTCACTTGTCTTTTCAATATTGGGTGTTCAAATATTTTTCTTGCATGCAGTAATGACATACGCTTCAGCTGCCACAGTGAAAACTACCCACAGGTTTGGTGCCATCCAGTTTGGTCAGGTTTCAAGAATGGGTTTATAGTCCAAATCAAGTCATCTCTGAATGTTGATGAAATGTAGTGCTTGAGCTCTTAATGAGATGTGAGAACTTCCAACTGAAACTGTAAAATGTCTATTGTAGTATTGTAGAATAGTGGATATTTTCAATAAGGTTTACTATTTAAAAAAAGAATAGGTTTATAATAAAAACTGTGTGTCAATACATCCCCATGCTTTTACCCCTCCTATAGGTCACTTCTGGAGATTTCCCAACTGCCTTCCTAAGATTGGGATCCCTTGTAAAACTGGACAGAATTGTTTAATGATAGCCAAATTTTAGGAACAATTTGATTATATTCAGTAACAAACATTACTGTTTGATTCAAATATAATCTTTTGTTTAAGATGTAGCAAATCATTCCTATTCAACTTTGAGCATTATTTAGAGATACAGCCAAAGCATTTTCATCATAGCCACATTGTAAAACTGAGTTTTAGTTCTGCAGCTTGTCTATCAAAATCCATGACAGTGGAACAATTACGCCTAAAGGCAAAGTAACTGGCCATATGGAATGGCTGCCTTTAAGTGTTGTGGATGGGCACTACTTACATGCAGTAAGTATTGCCTGAAGTAGGCTTTCTGTAATTTTCAGAAATAATATTTGCCCATCCTCTCACTCAGAAGCAGATCCAAAAGGAAATGGAAGACATTTCAGCAACAAGCGAAATTGCAAACTACAAATCACCAAGCTCATCAATACAGCATTATTATATAAATGTTAGGCTTCCTCTTATTAGGATTATTGCAGTAGAGATTTAAGCTGTTTATTGTTTAAAAGTTTTGTGACTAATCTTTAAAATACTCACTGGCAAAAGATAACTTGAATATGAATATTGGTCCTGGCAAGATATATTAGTTAGATCACTGACTAAAGGTTGATAGCAAGTTTTACTGCATTAAAGTAACTACAGTGATCTGGCCACCAACACAGCAGTTGGATTTCCACTTGTGGCGCCTAATGACCGGGTTGAGGAATGGACCCATGTCATTGGAGGGCCAACTTGAGGAAGGAGGCTGGAACATCCACCGACAGCTTGCCTTCTGTGGGGGAGGGAGGATGCAGCTCAGTGTCTGCTGGCCCCTGGTGGAGGCTTGGAACATAGCAGATTGGCCGGCCTGACATGTCTGGGGGTGGCGGATGTCGGCACTTGCCATGATGTCAGTGGCAATGGCACCCTGGACAATCAGGTGATGGACTCTCTGACTCCTTGTTGCTGGAATCCCAGACCTCTATCAGCTGCCTCAGCAACAGCACTCAGGGTCATGATGCACAGCTGAGAGGGCTCATCCCCTATGCAGGCAAGGGACCCTCCCAATGAAGGGATACATCAGGGATACTTGGGGCTTGCTGAATTGTGAGGCAGTGGGTCAAGAGCAACTGGGATAGGGTGGGTCCATGTGGGCCTGAAGGAGTGATCGCCAGGTGCAGGGGGAGCAAAAAAAAGTAATTGCAATGGGCGGAAGGAGTTGTGGGAAAGTGTTCTGCTGTATAAATATATGTTGTTTTCCCTTATACTTGGCCAATGGGGATGTTTTCACCTATCATAGGGGTGAGTTTAATGAAAGTGCTAAAAATGCTATGCTTTTATAGGATTCCTCCACTCATGGCAGCAATTAGCCCATGAATGCTCTGTTTTAGTTAATAGAATGTTTTTAGGTAACCCCACATGAAGTAATAACTCAGGAGTACTACAAATACTGACTGATCAGATATTGTGATGTTTTATTGTTATTACCAGAATGCACTGTCCTACAGGAGATGCTTGTATTTATTGCATTTTAAAATCAATAAATATAAGTTTAAAAAAATCGATAAAATTAGATGCAGACAACACGACCCTTTCAGATCAATAAAACATCATCAAGGCAATACCCTCAAAATTGAATATGAGAAAGGAATGGATTTCTGTCTTGGTCAAATACCATACCCCTCCCACCATGCCATATATAAATTGGCATAGGAGGGGCCATAGTGGTCCCATAACAGTTCCATGGTTTGCAAATAATACTTCAATCAAAAATGAAATAGTTGCTAGTCAGAATTAGGTCCTTTCCTCCAAAATAAAACTCTTTGGAAAATTTTCAGCTAGCTGTTCTCTATTAAGGTGAAATTCTGTTGTGGACTGCTCAAGGTCATGTCATATGCTGGTGTAAAGACTAGCAACATCAATAGTAACCCAAATATAGTCCAAGGACCAGACCAACCCCCAATTTTGATAAAACATCTGTGGAGTCTGTAATATAAGATGGTTGTTTAACCACCAATTGTTTTAAAACATTTTCAACAAAAATAGAGATGTTTTCTGTAAGAGACTGTAACTTGCTCTGCAGCCAATGGGAATGCAAGGGTCCCAATAGACTACATAAAGGGGCTCTTGGGAAAAATTGAGACTGTGTTTTGGCAACTTTTCCTCAGTCAATCAGGCATCGAAGGAACATTCTGCATACTAATTTCAAGGATTAACAGCCCGATTAACAAACTGGGACTATGATCTGATCCCCTCCCCCACCCCGAGTCCTGGGGGCAGATTCTGCTGGGTTTAGTGTGCTGGGAGTCTCCAGAGAGAAAGAGGCTCTGACTGAGCATTCTGGAAAAGACTGGAAGCCTGCCTGGGGCTACCACAGCAAATAGCCGATGGAGTACTTCTTGATTTCTGTCATCTGGAAAGCCTGCATTTAAAGTAGAGAAATGTTTTGCGAACAAAGGCTAAACCTGGAGAGCGTGAGAGATGGATACCTTCCCACAGCCTTGGCGGGGAAGTATAATCCAGACCTGCTGAAGGAGTTGTTCCATGTCTGCTGACCTGCTGAGACTAGAGACTGTGTTTGCAGTCTTTTGGATTTTTGCCGCAGCTGCAAGACAGTGAAGCTGCACTCCTGAGATCCTGGAGGTTTCTTCCATCAGACAGTTGGGGAATCGGTCTGTTGATGTCACAGCCAGGCATTTCCTATCACCTCACCCTGAGGGCAGGATGCCTGGACATGTGGAGTGAGGTGTGGCCCTGGTACCTAGACTGGTCCATCCAGAGTTCCCAAGAGCTGCAGGCATCTCCAAGAGCTGCAAGAGTCCACAAAGCTATTAGAGTTCTAGGGAGCTGCAAGCATTTACAGAGAAAACACAGTCTCTAGTCTCAGCAGGTCAGCAGACATGGAACAACTCCTTCAGCAGGTCTGGATTATACCCCACAAAGCTGCCAGAGTTCCCAGAGCTGCAAGCATCTGCACAGAGCTGCCAGACATCCAGAGAGTTGCCAGAGCCATGGTCTGAAATATCTTCAGCCTGTAGAATTCAGAGACTGGTATTCCAGAACTGTGAGCAATTCAGGGCTTGCCCTGTCCTGGGGAAGAGTCTATATATTTTCTTCAAAAGTTTCTGTTTATTTGAAAAGTGCATCAGTGCTGGCCAACCAGCTGCACCTCTTTGGGCCTGCACCATATGCCAGCTGGGTACCCAGGTAGAACTTTGGGAAGCAGCTGGTACAAGTGGGGAGTTGGCCAAATGGTTTGTGTATGCTGTTGGAGGGTGAGCACAGTTTTATTGTTATTGTTGCTGTTTATCATATCAAATCTTGCTGAACCATTATTCATTTTGCACCCCAATCCCTTACCCTGGTTAATAAATTGTTTATTGTTATTAATCTGTCTCATGAGCATATCTTGCATAAGCAAATTGGGCCCTATTCACAAAGGTGCGGATGGGATACGCACCATGTAACTCCAGTGCATTGCCCACCCACACTGCACCCCATCCATGGTATTCACCATGCAGGGCTACACACCGATCCCTGGCTGAATGCACAGTTCCACACGGGCGGGCAGGGGAGCTGGGGCCATGGCAGCACTCCATGTGATGCACAAAACATGAGTGCTGCGCATGGTGTCTACATTTTATTTTTATTTTATTTTAGTCTTTGGTAACGGGTAAGGCCCACTAGGCACAAGTGCCTGTTTTCGAGGTGACCTGGAGCACTGGGTGGTTAAGTGACTTGCTCAGAGTCACACAGTATGCAAGTGGAGGTTGTGAGAATCAAACTCAGGTCTGGTCTGCTGGATTTATCAAGCTCATTCACACCTCATTCCTCTAACCTCTAGTCTATACTGCCAGCCCACATGTACTGAGGGTAGCCATAAACCTGGGCAGATGGTTGATGCCCCCAGGGATGGAGCCGCCAGCCACAGCGGACACGGGGAAACATCAGCCCCCATGGGATGCCTCTGCCTTGGGGCACACTGGGTGGGCTGTGGGTGGTCAGCAGGTGACATCATTCACAATATTGTGTCTGGTGCTCTGCGTGCAGGGCTATCATGGCACCCTGCAGGTGCAGGATCCCTCCAGGATCTGGTCCAGGCAGCCGACTGGCTGTGTGGCTGGGTCCACAGCCCCGTACTGGATCGCCCCACGAACCTGTGCACCAGGAGGGGCGCATAAAGGCTGAGCAGGGACCAGTGTTTGAATACAGTCCCGTGTGGATCTTCCACGGTGAGGAGCTGCACTGGGGATAAATGCCATTCATACCCCTCCTCTTTGTGAATAAGGACAATTATTTGCTTTAGCCAGTAATTGCATGCATAGTGAAAGCTAAAAGGTTATTGGTGTTCCATGTGTGGGGTGGCTGCAAGAGGAGGGATTGTACCAGGCAGACATCTTGCCCACTATATTTTATCTCGGGTGAAAGCACCATGCTAATGTATTGGGAAAGACCCCCTTCAAGTAAGAACAGAGCCCAGGGCCCTCAACCTTGCTTGAGCCCATAAGGAAGCGGTTGTAACTGAAGTATACATGGGGTCCCGGTTACATTGTGGAGGCATCACTGGGATCTCTTGTTTACAAGTCAGGCCCACATGGAGGCCATTGCTCAGGAGGATGGTGTTCTAGCCTTCAAATCCTGAGTTGTTGCTGACACTATGGCTTGCTTATAATAGACTAATTGAGTGGTGTGAAGGTGAGGAGCTGGATCCTCAAACAGCCATTCTGCTCCTGGGAGTCCCACCTGGGACCAACAGGGAGAAAATAGAAGAGGCCCTGTTGGTAGTTAAATGCCTTTGCCCAGCTGCTGTCCAAGGACAGCTGATGGACTATGCTACTAAGACTTTAACCATGTTAAATGAATGATGAAATGATGTTGATGCCACTAGAGTGACTGGTATATTGACCCCAGAAGGTTCCAGAGTGGCATATACTGTAGTAATGCTGGCTAGTGTGACTCCCAAAAGGGAGGCCTCGCCGAAGTCTGAGGGATTCAGGGAGAAACTCAGCAAATGGTTGTGGGGCCAAGGGAAGTCAACCGAGGAAGTTCAAGAAGTACTTATTGTTCTAGGGTGTCTCATCCCAGACCTCCTGAGGAAGACCCACTTTTGTGATATCAGTTTGTCTAGAGTCTTACTTCAGTTTAAGGATGTTTTCAGAAGCCCACCCTGGCAGATGAGGAACATTTGGAAACATGGATGGACTATGCTGCTCCTTTAGTTCAAGAATGGCAATGCTCAGAAGCTGAGAAAAGAAAACAGCTCAGAGAAAGCCTCTGAAGCCCTGCACTATAGACAACCCATTCATTGAGGTCCATAAAACCCTGATGCTACCGCTCAAGAATATTGGACTACTTTAGAGGATGTTTTGGGAGCACTGAGTCAAGCGAGGACCTAATGTGGAGATTCAAATTGACCAGGCAATGGAAAGGAGGCCTTTGTCTGTCTTTTGAACTGCATTGAAAGGATTTTGCAAGAAGTGTTTTTGAAAAGTTGATGTGACCTCCCAGGATGGGGTGAGTGAGGTTGGAACATGTGCTCATGGCTGCCTGCCATTCTACAGTGTTGATTCTCAAATTATGCCTGGCTGAGAGGATGGACAACCCCTGAATCACAGTGAGCTTATGAGAGAAGTTCAATGGCTGAGGAGGAAGAAGAGCAAATGGGACCTTACCCTGCCTGAGCGGCTCTTACACAGTTACTAGAAATACACCTGCCATAAGACCCAATAATGGAAGGAGTTACTCAAGGGATATAAGGAAGTGTTTGATAAAGCCACTGTGGCTTGTTCTAAAGGTCAAGATGACCATCACTACCAGTCTATTCTCTCAGCCACCCCAAACCTGTCTGTCATGGATGTAGGGGTACAAACTCAGGCACCCTCTGTGGACTGTGATCTCAGCGCTAAGGTAGGTGGTGCTGGAAACAGGTAACTGACTTAGAGGGTGTCAATCTCGAGTTACACCATGGTCAAGAGAAAGGACCCGGAGAGGAAGCATGTAGCAACTTGCACCCCATCAGAACTCCAAATACAGGTTCTGATAAAAAAATAAACCAGATAGGTTGCCTCCCTGATGCCCCCCAGACCTTACAACCATACAGAGAGGCATTTTCTGTTACAACTGTGGAAAAGATGGACATATGAAGAGGGAGTGCCGGTCACAGGAGGACCTAATAAGAGTAAAAACAAACTACTTGAAGAAACGTTATGCTCCACCCAGCCCATGAAACCCTCTATAGCCAAGTCTTCAGTCAAAGCACTAAAACCTCACCATTTGATCTGGACAAACTTGTTGGAACTTCCACCCAAACTACAGTGAATATCGAAGGAGTGCCTGTTCAAGCTGTACTGGACAGTCATTCCCAAGTGACAGTTATTTTCAAGAATTGGTAAAACTAGTACCTGTCTTGTCACAAGCTATTGCCCTTGCAATGATTGAATGTATAGGGACTGAGTGACAAATCCTGCCAGAACCTAGGATACCTCAAAGTATGGATTGCTTTCCCATCAATGTAACTGGAAGAGGAGACCCTGTGGATTCTTTGACATTAGTGTGCCCAGAGTCTTGAATGTATGACAGAGTGCCTGTGCTTATTGGCACTAATGCTGAAATGTTTGGTTGGCTGGTTCAGCTTTGTCCAGAGAGAAGCCAAGCAGAAGGAAAGGTTTTGCGTGTCCATGCCCTAATAAAGAAAGCCTACCAGAAACAGATGAAGACCACTCTAGATGATCAAGATGACCCTGTGGGTATAGTTTTGCTTCATGACACTGAAGAACTTGTACTCCCACCTAATGCTGAGTGCAGTATCGGTGGCATTTATTTATTTATTTTTATTTATTGAAATGTTTCACCAGGAAGGCATACTGAACAACAAGTTGCTCATCTCCCAGTGCGACCTGGGGTGTGATGTGCCTGAGGTAAGATAAAAATCCAGTATTGATGCTGGATGCTCCAGAGGAACATGGTCTGCCAGAAGGTATATTGTAAATTCTGGTGTATTGCCACTGAGAGCTCTTGCTTCATAAAATGATTCACTATCCAGGTGAAAATTTTACAGAGACATTGCTGTCAGGAAAGGATGCAGGTTGAATTTAGTGTACTGCACAGAAACAGCAGGACAGCCTACCCCAACCACAGATGGCATCAGCCACCTGGCATTCACCCTGAACTTTATGATTTTGGTGATTCCTCCACACTGAGAAGTGAAAAACCAGTGTCAACGAAAATTACAAAAGAATAAAAGTGTTTTCGCTTCATGAGTGGGACATGGCATGTGTAGCCAGTAAAGATCACAATATTCGACTTCACGATGCAGGTTCTTTCCATGAGAGGTCCTGCTGATTGATATCAGCTATTGACACTGTGAGAAGGCACTTGCAGGACCTGTTAGCTGCAGGTATTATTCAAATGTCAAGCAGTCCTTATGCTTCTTCATTATGTCGGTGCACAAGAAAAATGGATCTGTATGCATTTGTGTAGACTATCAAACTCTTCACAAATGGACTATCCCAGACTAGTATACTATGCCCAGAATTCAAGATGCATTAGATTGCCTTAATGGATGCAAATGGTACTCTGTGCTCAACCTAGAAGTGGCTACTATCAAATACCAATGGCTGAACAAGACAGAGATAAAGCTGCTTTCATATGCCCTCTGACTTTTATGAATGCTCAGAATTCCTCAAGGGATATCTAGTGCCCCAGCAACATTCCAGCACCTTATAGAAAGAGCTGTCAGAAGCATGAATCTAATGGAATGTTGGTCTACCAAGATGTCAGTGTGGAAGACCCTGAAGGAACATGAGGCCGAGACTAAAGCTTCTAGATTGACTGGATGAGCTTGGGCAAAAACTCTCCATCGATAAGTGACAATTTTTTCAAAGTTCAGTCAAATATGAGGGCATATTACATGGGTTCAAGGGATCCAAACTGATCCAAGCAAAGCTGAAGCCTTAACTAATTGCCATACCCCAAAACCTGAAAGACTTGCAATGCTTCCTAGGTTTTTGTGGGTATTACAGACACTTTGTTAAAGATTATACATGAGTGCTGAGGCCACTACTGAACTTGATGCAAGGCTATCCACCCACCAAGAAAAGCAAAAGCAAAAGACCCCAGCCACTACTGCTGAATCCAAAGCATATTTTAAACCTTCTGAACCTTTTGGACAGAGATGAACTGCTGAATGTGACAAGGCCTTTGAAGAAATAATTTACTGCCTGACCCATGCATGCCCCAGTGTTAGCATATGCAGACCCCCAGAAACCTTATGTTCTGCGTATGGATGCCAGTTTCAGTGGTCTTGGGGCAATCCTTTACCAAAGCTATCCAGAAGGACTGTGCCTGGTTGTCTTTGTGAGTAGAAGTCTAAACAGTGCTGCATGAAAGTATCCAGTTCACAAGTTAGAGTTTCTAGCCCTCAAGTAAGCTATCATGGACCAATTCCCCAAGTATCTTTATAGGGTACATTACAGTCAAAACTGATAATCCATTGGCATATGTACAAACCACTGCAAAGCTTGACACAGCTGGACACAGGTGGCTTTCAACATTGTCCACTCATGATTATTATGTGGAATACAGGCCTGGACTGAATCATACAGATGCTGATGCACTGTCTTAATGCCCAATGGCATCCACTGCAGACAAACAAGCCTGGGAATGAATTCCAGAACAGACTGTAATAGCTTATGCAAAAGTTTGATACAGACCAGCAGCTATCTATGGAAAATGCCAGTCTTGTGGAGAGCCTTGGTGCTTCTGGTGATTGCCTTCTAACTGCCTATTGCAACTTAACTGTTCTGACTTAAATACAGTGCCATAACCGACTCCCAAGATTTGCAAAATAGCAAAGACTGGACCCTGTATACCATCAATACAGCGCCTGTGTTTACTACGCCTCCTCAGTACAGTGCCAGAGCTTGCAACTGTCATTTACAGCAACTCTCTGTGTCCCCTCACCTGAGGTCCACCCCTCAGAGTTGGTATATTTAGCAAGGGGTAGGGGGCATTGAGGTGCATCCCCCTTTAAATGAGAAGTTGCTGTAAACAACAGTCACCAAAATCTGGTACTGAAATGACACAGTGCTGTAAATGCAGCACTGTGATGGTGTGGAACCGCTGGACCCCAGTATTAGAGACATTGCAAACACCCTGCAGAAAGGGGATGCCACCCAAGTAGTTACAAATGATCCAGATATGAAATTGTTGTTGCAAGAGTGGCCAAAGCTTAAATTAAAGGACAGTTCATTGTAAGAGAAACCAATGCTCACAAGGATTCCTTCATCTGCAATTGGTCCTGCCAGCAAAATTCAAAAAGTGGAACTTCACACATTGCACAATGATATGAGATATTTGAGGTGCGAGTGCATTTTGGACTTGGCTCATGTTCGTTTCTATTGGCCTTGCATGGGGAGTGACATGGAGCAGTACAGCAAACTCTGCAGCAGATATGTTCTGCAAAAGCCTTACCTCAGATGGTCTCCCTATGGTCAGCACAGTGACAAGTGTGCCTATGGAATTTGTGTGCATAGACGTTCTCAATTTCAAACCTGACTCAAAGAACATTTCAAATATTCTGGTAGTCACTGACCATTTTTCCAGATACCACCAGGAGTACCTGACAAAGGATCAAAAGCCTCCACTGTTGCTAAGGTCCTTGTAGAGAAATTCTTGTGCATTATGAAGCCCCAAAAATACACTCAGACCAAGGGTAGGACTTCAAAAGCCACCTAGTAAAAACTGTTGTCCTTATGGGGGATCAGCAAGTCTCACACAACCCTCTACCACCTGCAAGCTGATCCACAGCCTAAGAGGTTCAACCAAAGGCTTCGTGATATGTTGGGTACCTTAGAGCCACAAAATCACACATAAATGGAGTCAGTAAGTACAGTAAGTGCATTAGTTCATGTTTACAACTAAACCAAAAATGATGCTATAGAATCTCTCAGTACAGCCTAATGTTCAGCCGGAAGCCAGAGTCCCTGTAGATCTATGTTTAGGTGTCTCTGCTGATGGAGTTAGGCCTGAGACCTACCTGCAGTATGTTCAAAAATTAAAAGATCAACTGAAATTTGCCTACAAGTTGGCTGCAGATGCCACAACCAAGTGAAACAAAGCAAAACAAAAAAGTATGACAAATGGGTGAAGGCATATGAACTGTGCCAGGAGACTGTGTGCTAAGAAATTTAGGAATTCCTGGAAAACACAAAATTGCTGACAGATGGGGCAGCATCCCTCATGTTGTGACTGAGAAAGTGCATGACATGCCTGTGTACAGAATTTCTCCAGGAGTGACAAGAGTTTACCCAACCATTCACCGCAACCAGTTGTTGCCCATTGGACAGATGGTCACTAGTACTGGACAGAGTCACCTAAAGCTCCTATAACAAGGTCTGCTACATGCAGACATCAAATTAAACAAAGGGCAAAGCTATCTGAAACTGTCTCAGCAACTCTTGATGAGCCAGCAGTTTAAGAGTCAGAGGGAGAAGTATACTATCCCACAGCATAGTATCCCAAACCAGACCTTGCCTGATTGTTTCAAGGGGCAGATAAGACAACAAATTATATGACAGACATTCCTGCCACAGAGCCCCACACCAGCTGCGGACTCTGTGCTAATAGCAGATGTACCCTTGGATGATGGGCCAAAATCTGAGGAAGTGCCACAGGAGAAGGCAGAGAGCCTGTAGAGACAGGAAACAAATGAAATGCTTAAGACAGTAGTGGCACCCACTTTGCCTGAGGATGCTACATTGGTGGACAATGAACCAGGACTGATCACCCCAGATGCCAAAGAAGAAATGTCAGTTCCATTGTGTCACTCTGAAAGAGTCATCAAGCCATTGTTAAAGCTCACATGTGACTCTTCATAAGCTCCAGCTGACTTGCCCATGCACATGATACACTAGGGTATATATGTCACCCCAAGATCTTTGCCCTGAATTGTTGTGTGCCCATGCAAAGCCAAACCACCCAGAGTGGGTAATGCCATAAAAAGTGAAGGGAGACTGATGTATTGTAATAACTGCAGTTTCTAGGGTTCTAAAGTGACCGCTGTCTATAAACCTAAACGCCTTTTACTATATATTCCTAATACTATCTAGATAGTTGCTATTTGTCTAGACTAGGATGTGTTGACTGCCTATGCTAGCTATGAACCATTTGTCTATTTAGACTGTGCATGTTGACATATGAAATGCCATGGCTAATATTATTGGTTTCAAGTCCCTGGTATGGACTTGGCATGGACGTCAAGTGTTCAGGCAGGCGTGGTGTAACTCCCCATGGGTGGGGCTTACCTAGTTTTGCTCCCTAGCCACCTGGTCCTACCAGGTCGCAGTCCATGGTGTCCACCATATTGCTTCTTCCAGCTCCTGTGTGCCTGCTTTGCTGTAGGGGACTGAAAGTGTGTGTATTTAAGTTAGAACTGGCCATTCAGTCTTATAGTTCCTTTAACACTGCACAGCCCTGTGCACACATTCAAACTGGCTCTTGCTCGCACATGTGAGCTGCAGTAG
Source organism: Neoceratodus forsteri (assembly GCA_016271365.2). Taxonomy (NCBI): domain Eukaryota; kingdom Metazoa; phylum Chordata; order Ceratodontiformes; family Ceratodontidae; genus Neoceratodus; species Neoceratodus forsteri. The sequence goes on from CM028137.1 coordinate 649,160,579, forward strand.
TTTGCTTGTGTGTCATGCTAAGCGCTCGGCACTTAATGTTACATTCACCCTGCAGCTCATATCAAAGTCTCCTGAGTGTTCTGACACTCGTGGTCCCAGAAATACTAACTGGGGTCTGTAGTCACACAGGAGGGGTAGAGTAGGGAAAAATGTTTTAAGTACTTAAAGTGCTATACAGCTTTAACAGCAGCCGAGGCTGCATTGAAACTTATGCTCTGTCTGCCATCTAGGGGACAGGGCCATGGCACTAGCGATGGGCAGGGGTAGACCTTTATAAGCACCACTCTGCAACCAGGCAATAGGGCAGAGGGCAGCTACTAATCTCTGGAAGTTTGTGGCAGCTTCTAACTGGGTGTGGCTGGACCTTCAGCTGTACTAAATAATTAAGACTCACATTTCAGAGGATTTGATGTTAAATTACTACCTTTGTATTAACTTTGTGAAACCTAGCTGATTGTTTTCCTTACAAACACAACAGAGAGAAGCTCCTCCCACCCACAAACCCAACAGAGGGAAGCTCCTCCAACCCATCCCTTGCTCCAACACTTTTATAGCCTAATGATACATTGCTATTTCCTGGTGAGCACTGGTCCATAATTATGCAATGATCACAAGGATACTTAATTTATAGGCTTATTTCCTTGCTCTAACAACTGAAATATGAGAGTCACATGATGCTAGGAGGAGAGTGAGCAGTGTCTTAGCGGAGTTCCGTTGGCTCGGTGATAAAATCTTTCTTTCTGATCTAGCATCTCACGAGCTTTAACTTTCATTTCCTACCTTATTACAACCATTACCAAAGCACAAATGGCAGAAGAGAGTACATGGCTCAGCCTCTGTACCACTACTTTGCCACAGTTGGAAGAATCCAACAGGTGGTAGGCCTGGATGCCAAGAGGTTGGTGTAGAAGCACCTCCTGCCTGCAATCACTTTAGTGGCTGTAGGGGCTGTAACCCCTGAACAGATGTATGCAGAGCTACAGACCATCAAGTCAGCCCTATTTACACTGATCTAAGAATTTAAAGAATGGCATCCTTTGGTGAAGGCTCTAGCTAGGAGGGTCTCTGATTCAGAGGTCCGGATATCATCTACGGAGGGTAAGCTGTATAAAATGGAGCCAGAACTCATCTCCGTCAAGTATACCATCAAAAACTGGAGGAGAAGTAGATGACCTGGAGGGATGCTCCAGGAGAAATAATCTCATCCTTCTGGGGCTCCGGGAGGGGAGGAAGGGACTTTGCCCATCGATTTTCTTCAAAACTTTGCACTTGCATTGCAGGCCCCCACCAAATGGCCCAACATATGTTATAGAGAGGTGCACCATGCAATTCAACCTAAACCTAAGGATGGTGAGCCCCGTCATCCTATTATATTCAGGGTTCTTAATTACCTAGATCAAGATCATCTGCTCTGAGCTACCAAAAAGTTAGAGAAGGTGAAATGGGCTGGGAAGAAACTTTGCCTTGTGCCTGACCTCACATTCAAGGTAAGACAAGACGGCACCATATTGGCCAATATAATCAAAGCTGTGGGCTGCAAAAATTAGGGCTGAGTGGACAGTTCTGCGGGAGATCCAGACCCACGAAGTAACCCGCAATCCACGGACCCAGATAAATAAGGACTTCACCAGAAGTCCAGTTCCGGTTTGTGGAGATCAGTTTGTTGTTTATTGCCATGGGACACCTTTGGCATGTACAGTGGCTGGCAGCATCCAATCAGGCAACAGACGGTCACGTGACGACTCATGGTATATAACCATGCTGCATGCACCACGTAGCCCCAGACAAATAGAGGACTGGAGGAGCAGGAGCGGAGCTGTGCTGAGCGGCAGAGACTGTGCCAAAAGCTGCCAAAACCCAAAAGAACACACCAGAAAGGCAGAAAATCAGAAGTGAGGAACAACAACAACAGAAGAAATTAGGAGAGTGACAGAAAGGAGGGGAGAGAAACCGATCACTGGGGATGAGTGAAAGTGAGTCAGGGATTCTGGGAGTTGGGACTGAGGAGATAGTGATGGCCTGGGTGGCTGCCAGAGCAGATGCAAAGTTAACTTGCAAACTAAGCCAGTACTGTACTGTGCGACTGTATATTGAACAAGGGCAGGCTTGCAAAATCTTTCACTTGTGCCATTCCATCCAGATGCAGACTGAGAAGAGCAGTAGAGATTAAACTACTGGGGGTCCAAGAGATATTACAGTTACAGAGAATCCCAAATGAAAGTTTTGTTTTTTTTTGGCCTCAGACAATGTAGCTGTGTGTTCATGAGAAAGAGCAAACTTGCAAAAATCTATGACTTGTGCCATTCCAGATCTAGAGGAGAGAGGGAGAGACTGGGGGCTCTTGAGGAATACATTACAGTTATAGAAAACCCCAAATTAAAGTTTTTATTCTTTTCTTGGCTCAAACAGTGTAGCTGAAGCTGACTGTGTATATTAGAAAGGGCAGGCTAACAAAATCTTTGACCTTTCCTCACCCAGAGGAGAGAGGGAGAGACGACTGGGGATCCCAGAGAAATTTTACAGTTACACAAAATCCCATTTTTTTCCTGGCTTCAGTGTGGCTATGTGTACAGGGCAAAGGGCAGCAGGGTGGCAAAATAAATCTTTGACTTGTAGCCATCAAATTACAATCACTTGTTAAAATTTATTCTCAATCTCATCCAGAGGGAAAGAGTGAATGCAGGGGCTGATGATAAATGTAATATTCCCAGAAATCAAAATAATTTTTTCCCCTGGCTTCAGTGTGGCTGTATGTACAGGGCAAGGGCAGTAGGGTGGCAACATAAATCTTTGACTGTGATGTCCAGAGGGGAAAAGAGAGAGAGAGAGAGAGTGAGGTGGGCCTACAATAAATGTAACAGTCCCAGAAATCCCCATGGCTTCATTGTGCTATGTATGGTGGGCAAGGGCAAGGTGGTAAATAAATCTGTGACTTGTGATGCCGGATGGGGAGAGAGAGAGAGATCATGGAGTGGCTCATGATAATTGTAACAGTCCCAGAAATCCAAAATTATTTTTTTCATGGCTTCAGTGCAGCTGTGTGTGCAGGCCAAGGGCAGCAGGGTGGCAAAATAAATATTTTCTGTGACAACCAGATGGGGAGGGGAGAGAGAGAGAGAGAGAGAGAGTGGCTCAATAAAATGTACCAGTCCCAGAAATACCAAATACATTTTTTCCTGGCTTCATTGTGACTGTTTACAGGGCAAGGGCAGCAGGGTGGCAAACTAAATCTTTACTGTGATGTCCAGATGGAAGGAAGAGAGAGAGAGAGAGAGAGAGAGAGAGAGAGAGAGACTGCACAGTGTCCGACAATAAATGCAACAGTTCCAGAAATCCCAAATAATTTTTTTCCTGACTTCAGTGCAGCTGTATATGCAGGGCAAGGGCAGCAGGGTGGCAAAATAAATATTTGACTTATTGTGATGCCGGTGGGGGAGGAGAAGAGAGAGAGAGACTGCAGAGTGGCCCTGATAAATGTAACAGTCCCAAATCCTAAATAATTTTTTTCCTAGCTTCAGTGTGGCTGCGTGTACAGGGCAAGGGCAGCAGGGTGGCAAAATAAATCTTTGACTTGTGATGCCATAGGGGAGGAGAGAGTGAGAGAGAGACTGCAGAGTGGCCCATGATAAATCTAACAGTCCCAGAAATCCTAAATAATTTTTTCCTAGCTTCAGTGTGGCTGCGTGTACATAGCAAAGGCAGCAGGGTGGCAAAATAAATCTTTGACAGTAACATCCAGAGGGGTAGAGACAGAGACTGCAGGGTGGCCCACAATAAATGTAACAGAAATCCTGAATAATTTTTTCCTGACTTCAGTGCGGCTGTGTGTACAGGGTGAGGGCAGCAGGGTGGCAAAATAAATCTTTGACTGTGACATCCAGATGGGGAGAGAGAGAGAGAGAAAGAGAGACTGCAGGGTGGCCTACAATAAATGTACCAGTCCAAGAAATCCCAAATAAAATCTTTTTTCCTGCCTTCAGTGTAGCTGTGTGTGCAGGTCAAAGGGCATCAAGGTGGCAAAATAATCTTTGACTTGTTGTGATGGGAGGAGAGGGAGAGAGAGAGATGGGGTGGCCCATGATAAATGTAACAGTTCCAGAAATCTCTCTCTCTCTCTCTCTCTCTCTTTCTCTCTCTCCCATCCCTCCCTCCCTCTCCCTCTCCTCATGTCATGGATCTGAGCAGGATGTGCCACTATTATAGGCCAGCCATAAAGGGCTATTAGTGACTGATTGCTTTTTTATTTAGCAGTTTTACTTTAATTTTCTAATACAAATAATCCATAATTTTTTTTCCTTTGGCCTCTGTCAAATGTGAGTGACTTTGGCCACCTTTATGCATTTTTTCACATTTTTTCTAATATTGGTCTTTAAATTCAATTAAATTATTGTTGGTCTGATTTATAGACTCCTGGTATTGTAAAAGAGACTGATAAGTTAATACAGACTCAAGTAGCTAAATTAGATCCTGCTGATAAGTTAATTATACTAGGTGATCTTAACCTTCCCAGAATAAACTGGAAGTCTTTAGGAGGGAAGATAATTTGGAGAGCAGGGTATTTGGATAACTTTGATTATTTAGGATTGAAGCAGAGGTTGTTAGATGCGACTAGAGCAGACAAAGTCTTGGACTTGGTGCTTACTAATATGGGGGACGAAGTAAGTAATGTTAGAGTGATGGGCCCACTTGGCAATAGTGATCATAATTCGGTATATTTTGAAATTAAGGAACAACAAAAATCAAGCATAGAGGATCCACTATTAAGATGAATTTTAATAAAACCAATTTTGATCAATTTGGAATAGAGCTCACGGTATTTATTTATTTTATTTAGTTTTGTTGACCGGTAATGTCACTAGACAAATCCTGCCTATTTTCAGCACGACCGGGAGAGGGGTACAGATGAATGCCGACTGTCCTTGAACCAGATTAAGCCGTTGGTGGTATATTTTTAGTGAATGAAGGAAATTTGACTAGGACACGGGAAATTCCCTACTCAGTTGCTGTCTCGGCTGTGACCTGTAGGGGCCCGCCGCCAAGATGGCCACTTGGAATCGGACGCCGAGCAGGAGGACGCTCCGGGATAGGGAGTTGGTCTCCTCCTCTCTATCTCTGTTTTCAAGGAGACTGAAGAGTCAGTTCAGAAGTGTGAAAGTGTTGCGAATTTGGAGGCATACTGGAGGGTTCTGGATGTCAGAGGGCTGCTGGAACTGAGCTTCATTTCCACCTACCGTTTTCCTGCCGTTACCTCGGCTTTCTCGGACTCGCAGCATGATAGCACACTGGAGGTTGGTGATTTTGTATTTCCTCCACACGGAGGTGACGAGAGTCCAGTGTGATGGAGTATCTAGAGCTTAAGCTTTCAGGCTGCCCTGTTCTGACGATGCTTCACATGTCACAGGCAAGAGGTGCAACAGTGTATTCTGGGACAGATCCCACAATCACGGAAGCCGTCGGAGGGTCGGTGCAGGGAGGTTCTAATCTTTAGAGCGGGGGAGACTGGCAGTGTTTCGCTCACTCAGAAGTGCCCAGAGTCTCCCTGGCTCCTCCACATCAGGTACTTTGGAGAATGGTGCATGGGTCTCAGAGGTCTACCGCTAGAGAAACGATTCCACGCCTGTTGGTTTCATCATCTTTGGCAAGTTTGGCTAATTTACTGACAGGTACTGTAGCATTGCAGGGGTGGACTCTGGTTTACTGGAACCTCGAGAGCGGAGTGTGGGAATTTTGCTGTTTATGGTTCCTCTGGGCAGGGTTCAATTCTCATATTCTGCCTCTGGTCTTACTATTGCTGAAGCTCTGAGGGGTGCTGGGTGGGAGAAGTCCCCTTAGATGAATCCTGGACCTCTCCTGCATGACCTGGTCCAACCATTCAGGGTGACTTATTGGACATTTATGACTCTGTGGAAGTACCTTCAGGTTTCAGTATGTCTCAAACCCCAACCTTGGCGGGCAGGAGGGAGATATGTAATGTTCCAGTCAGTGTTACCCCTGTTCCTGCTTTTACTTCAGGACCTGGTGCTGGGGAAGGGTCTGTGCTTACACCTTTAGCTCGGTCAAATTCTGTTTTTCCTCTTGCTTCTGTCTCTCAAGGGGATAAGGTGGGGTCAGGTACTGGCTCGCTATAGTCGACTACACCTGGTGAGTTTACTAGGCCTCCCCTGTCAGTACCTTGGGCCAGGGTTTGATGGTTGACTCTGCTATTGATTCGTCGGAGTCTTCTGCCAGGCCTACTCGGCCTAAGACTTTTGCAGGTTTGTTTCATCAACCCCTGAACAGGCTAAACTGTAATGCTGTTCGGCTTAGATATCAAGGAGGATTGGACACTTTTCCGGATCGACTTTATGTGGGAAGACATTAATTAAAACCAGTTTGAAATTTTCTCCCTCAGAAATATATGCTTTGATTCATACTGCCTGGGGATAATTATTTTGACATTAGTTTCAAGACTGCCACAAGTTTATATACCTTTTGGCACCGTTATTTAGAGGTTCGGCATACCCCTTATGGTCTCCTTTTGTTGCCATTCCTCTTACCAAGCCTGCTATTAAAAATATCACTGTCTTATTTAAGAATGAGGGGTTGCGATTAATGATATTCTAAGATGGTTAGCTACAAGATACACTGTACTGGGTCCACCTGACCCCATTATAGATTCTGAGTTTTTGGACTGGAGGGTGGAAAATTCAAGTTAAATTGTCTATTGTAAATGGGAATCTACAGCATTTGCCAAGTTGTTTTTATTTAGGTAGGGATAGGGGTTTTGTATTTTACCCTGGACAGCCTAAATCTTGTTTTAGATGTGGTGCTCATACTCATCTGAGCAGTGCTTGTGATCAGCTCAAATGCTCTACCTGTCTGGGTTCTGGACATGTGAGTATTGATTGTCCTCACCTGAACCTTTAACTTGTGTGATGCAATGTCCCACTTTTAAAGATTGTCCATGGGCATCACATAATTCTCCATCAATGCCTGCTGACTCTCAAATGAGACTGTTTCTCAAGCTCAAAAATTTGCTCAGGCTAGGCCACATTTTCTGCCATTTGCTCCTATGTTGGTCCCTCCTCCTCTGGGCACCCTCCTGTTTAGGTTGACCTGGTTTGAGTATGTTACCCTTATCTGGGCCCCTGTCTGACACAACTTTAGGTTCTCAGGATATGGCTAGGTTACCTTCTAAAATGGCTTCTGACCCTATATTAGTTAAAGAAAATCCCAGTCCCTAGCATACGTCGGGTATTTCCTGTGTCAAAAGAATATGCCACCACCGAGGATACGGATTGGGTCTCTGTTGGGAACAAGAGGCAAACAAGAAGCTCTTGTTAAAGGGGATCCCTCTGTCTCTCCTTCCCCATCCTCTGAAGTGGTAGTAAAAATCGGTTTGTTGTTTTACATAAACGGAAACAGACGGGTGAGAATGAAGATGATTCTGATGCCTCTTCTATTGCATCCTCACAGGTTGAGATGTTGTCTGACTCTGAACAGGTGTCTGGTGACATACAGCTTAGTAAGAAAAAAAGGTGTAAATTGAAATCTCCTGGTAAAGGTAGGGGAAAAGAAATCTTGAATGTGTGAATGGCTGATACGGGGGATGTTTGTCATTTGGTAGCTTAAATACTAATAGTCTAAAAAATTTTTAAAGGAGACAAGCTATTTTTGCCTTTCTTTGTCCTTACCAATGCACATTATATTCTTACAAGACACTAGGCTCCATTCATTACAGGAGATTGCTCAAGCTTCCAGGGATTGGAGGGATGGTTTGTCTTTCTGGTCACTTGCTGAGGAAGTGTGTTCTGGAGTAGGGATTCTGGTTAGGGGTAGACGTTCAGGTCACTAGACTAATTGAGCTGATACAGGGCCATGTTCTTATTCTGGATGTTGTTCTTGGCTGTCAAGAATGGAGGTTGATTAATATTTATAACCCCAGCTTAAGACTCAGCGTATTCAGACGTTGAAAACTGTTCAGCCCTTTTGCATACATCCAAATCTGTTATTTTTGTGGGATTTCAATTGTATATTGACCTTAACAGATAAAACTGGTCTTACCCAAATTGTATTCAGATTCTAATTTTCTTAATACATTATATAAAACAGCTAATCTACAGGATGGGGCTCTTTTGGTGTACACCGCCAGAACACACTATTCACAGAGGTAAACTTACTACAAGAACTGATTATTTTTCTTATCTCCTGGCTATCGAGGGTTCAGTATTCAGTTCTGCCATGTGAGTTCTCTGATCACTGTGTGTTGTTGCTAAACATCGGTTGTCCCAGGAACAAACCTGTGTTGCATACATTTTGGAAAATGAATATTTCTATTCTGGGAGATGAAGGCGGGTGGAAGGACTTATTTGGCTGTCTTCAAGACAAAGTTTCTGTATTTGATCTTTATGATAACCCTACCTTTTGGTGGCAAGATACTAAGGTTGCGGTAAAACAATTTTGTGAGATCTTTGCCAGACAAAGATCCTCAGAGCATTACTTCCAATATCTTAAGGTCGGCAGCAATTACAGAAAGTTTTATCATGGCAAACAGAATGGGGTCTGGATTATTCTGCTCAGATTAGACAGCTTAAGCTTGAGATGTCGCCTCTCAGTATGAGAGACTGACATCACTGTTCTTGGAGCAGAAATATGGGCGGAAAGGCTCGGCTAAAGTAGTGAACCCATATGATAGCAGCCATCAACAGGTAGAGTCTAAATATATGCCCTCCTTGATTTCTCATTCTGGCACTCGGCTTAGTGATAATAATGATATTTTGGAGGAAGCGTCATTTCAGGCCCAATCTTTCTATGGGACACCTTATGAGACTGAGGCTTTGGAAGGTTTTGGCTTCTTTACTGTTCCTTCTTTGTCCCCTGATGTAGTTGATGCTTCCTGCCATCCCATCACTACTGCGGAAGTTGAGGCTGTGATTAGTCAGTTAAAGACTACGGTTACCCTGTCCTGATGGTATCTCTAACGAGTTTTATAAAAAGCTAAGTCTTTATTGGTACCGTATTTGACAAAGGTTTATAATGTCATCCTACAAGGTTTCCTACCCATTCCCTTGGATTGGCTAAAAGTTATTTGATTTTTTATATAAGCAGAAACATGATAAAGAATGTTTAGACAATTGCGTCCCATAAGTTTGTTAAACTCGATTGGAAGATTCTGTGTAAGATTGTGACCAATAGACTATCCACGATTGCTACTCAAGTAATTTCTTCCACACAAACTTGAGCAGTCCCAAATCGTTCCATGTTTCCAATTTGAAATCTTTGAGAAGTTTTGATGGGAGGAGACACAAGGTTATGTCCTTAGCTTGGATCAAACTAAAGCTTTGATTTAGTTCCCCATGGTTATTTATTTGTGGTTTTAAAAAGTATGGAGTAACCGCAGGTTAATTGGGTGGATTCAGTGCCTGTACTGGTTTGTTTGTACCACACCTTTGGTAAATGGCTTACATGGCCCTGTATCCCTATTAAGAGAGGGGTACACCAGGGATGTCCCCTGAGCCCACTACTTTATGTATTTTCTATTGATCCTCTGCTTAGGAAATTGAATGAGGAGAGAACCATCTAACATATTTCTGTGACACCGAGCTGGTTTTTCCAGTGCTATTGCATATGCTGATGACCTGTGCATATTGGTTAAGGACCATACATCTGGTGAGACAGCAATTCAGCTGGTCCATTCTTTTGCTGTGATTTCTGGATCCCGGTTGAATGCCCAGAAGAGTAAGGGATTGCAGTCCATATTTCTCCTCAGGAGATGACTCAGGACATGGGGTATTTGTATTCAAACTCAGAATATTAGTATTTTGGGTAATTCTTTTGGTGCATCGGATGCAGAAGACAAAATTGGATTTTGACTATGGCGGTAGTCGAGGTCAAATAAGATTGCACGCTTGAAAAGTTTCCTATGTCCCGCAAAAACGGATTTTCTTGCTCAAAACTTGCATCCTACCTATTTTTTTATTACTTAGTTACGTTTTCCCTTCCTTTGCATCTTGAAGCCCAAATTTATAATTTATTTTTCAGTTGCTATGGGTAATAGACTGAACCCAGTTAAAAGATCTGTTACTTACTGTCCTATTAAGCAAGGAGGTCTCCAGATGATTAATCCTGTGTTGTTTTACTTCTCTATTTTTGTTCATGCTAATATTTTTCCTTGTTTAACCAACACTACAGTTAGTTGGGCCTGTAGTTTCCATTCTCGGTCTTTGTATTTTTGGACAAATGGAGAGCCCGTGTGGAAACCATTCACTAAAATTCCTTCTGGGACATCTGGATATCTCATTGAAGTATTCAGAAAAATTAAGCAATGGAGAATACCTTGTGATTTGAACTTATTACGGAATAGGAAATTGTTATATTCCTCAGTTTTGAAATCTATGTTTTGGTGTCTCCCTGCTTAGCTGTGCCAGTTGACTCTCAATATTTGATTAAACAATTGCTGGAAAATAGAATACCTGAAAAATGTGGGATACCCTATGGCTGTGTTGTCATGACAAGCTAAATGTTAAGGGTAATCAAGCCCATAAGCAGGTTTCTGAAACGTACTGTGTTAGAGACACATGTACAGGAATGATAGAATCCATGTCACACCTGTTTTTTGACTGTTCCTATATAGCACCATTATGGTCTCAGTTGGGTCGGTCTGGAATTTGCCATGTTCTCTGCTTTAACTTATTCAGAATTAGTATACGGAATTTTGGAACAAGTTGGAAAATTTTTTCCAGGTACTGTGTGGGTTTGTTTGCAGTTTGCAAATGGTGTATCTGGCACAACCGATGTATGTTTGTCCTGCAACACAAGAGAGTTTCTTTGGCTGAACTGCAGGAACATATCAGGAAGGACATTTATAGTATTTATTGTTCAGAGAAAAATCTTTGCCTGCCCTTTAGTGGCATTCTGGTGGAGGGCATTGCCTTTGATTTTGTTTGAAGGGGTCACTTAAGTCTGATCTCTGTGGGAGATGGGATTTTCTTTTCTTTATGTTATATTTGCTTGTGTTCTTATTTTAGGCTGTGAATTCTCTGCTTTGTTTTTTTAGTGTATTTTCTGTTGCTTTGTACCTTTTGTCTGGTATCCTGATTATTGTGTGATCTGTCTACAGTTATGTATTTTCATGTAGTTTTCTAATAAAAATTCCCTACTCTTTTGATAAGCGCCATGGGATCTTTAACATCCACCTGAACTACCACCAATCCAGGCAGATGGGACCTTGGTTTAACGTCTCATCCAAAAGATGGCACCCTCTCATGCTGCACTACAGTGTCAGTACTGGGATATTAACCCAAGTGCCAGATGTGGGAACTGAACCCACAGCCCTCTGATCTCCCGGCCTCAGAGGTGGAGTGTGCTACCTACTGAGCCACTGACACTGACATTATGGGACTGGGAAATGGAATTTGAAAAATTGACTGTTAATGAAATGTGGAAGCTCTTTAGGGATAAGATAATAGAACTGACTAATAAATATGTCCCTACTTTTAGGAAATATACAAATTTAGGTAAAAAACTGCTGGATGATTTAATTTCGTGATAAAGAAATTGATTAATAAGAAAAATAAAATGTATAAAAATACAAAATGATAAATCTAGTAGTAATCAACAGGTAGTGAGAGAACTTAATAAGGAAGTTAAAACTGCTATAAGAAAAGGAAAAGCTCAGTATGAATTACAACTGGTTCTAGTATTAGGGATAATAAGAAATGCTTTTAGTCATATAAATAAATCAAAGAACATTCCAGTATGGTTGGTCCGTCTTATAAATCAAGTGGGCTGGTAACATCAGAAAAGTTTTGGCTGATATACAGAATCGATACTTTTGTTCTGTTTTTGGCAACACAACTACATTACCATTTGAAATAAATAATTGTCCTATTCCTGATAAAATAAAAATTGATCCAGATATAATTTTGAAAAACTTCAGAAAGTTGATGTAAATAAATCTGCAGATCCAGATAATATACATCCAAGGGTCATACAGGAAATGACAAGTTATATAGTACTCCTCTGACGTACATTTTCCAAGCATCTCTGGACAGAGGAGAGGTTCCACATGACTGGAAGGTCACAAATGTAGTACCACCTCTTAAAAGGGAACTAGATCTGAGCCATCTAACTTTAGACCAGCTAGTCTGACTTCTGTCCTGGGTAAGATACTGGAGGGCATTTTGAAGGAAATGATTACAAATTTTCTTGAGGAACAGGGTTTGGTTGATCCCCTGCAACATAGTTTCAGAAAACATAGGTCATGTCAGACTAATTTGTTGTCTTTCTATGAGAAAGTAAACAGAGAACTGGATAACGGCAACTCTGTTGATGTGGCCTTCTTGGATTTTGTGAAGGCTTTTGATAAACTGCCTCACTTGGAATTGTTAAAAGCACTGATGGAGATCAAATTAGACAGTAATATTATACACTGGATATCAGACTGGTTAAGGAACAGGGAGTAGAGAGTGATTGTTTGGGGGTATACTCTGAGATGGCAGCTGTATCTAGTGGAGTTCCACAGAGGTCGGTCCTGGGACCTTGTTTATTTAACATCTTTATTTCCACCCTTCAGGTTAGAAATTCAACAGTATGGATACAAAGTTTGTGGATGATTGCAGAGTTGGAAAAATTGTAAATAATGAGGAGGATGCATCTCAATTGCAGGTTTCCTTAAATTAAATCTGGGATTGGACTGAGAAAAATAAATTAGAACTGAATGTTTCTAAGTACAAAATAATGCACTTGGGAAAATATAATACTAATCAAAATTACAGAATAGGATTGAATGCATTGATCAATACAAGGAAAGACAGAGATTTGGGGTAATAGTTACGGAGGATTTAAAATGTAATACTCATTGCAGTGATCAGGTTAGGAAGGCAAATCAAAACCTAAATTGCATTCTGAGGCACATCTTTAGCAGAGAAAGGGAGGCGATAATGCCTTTGTATGAAGCTCTGGTTAGACCACACTTGGAGTAATGCATCCAGGTCTGGTCTCCTTTTAGAAGGAAGATATAATGAGAATTGAGGAGGTTCAGAGAAGGGCCACTAAATCAATATCATCTTTAAGAAGTATGACATAACAAAATGTTAAGGACATTAATTTGTACTCCTTACATTATAGAAGATTCAGAGGAGATATGTGCTTATTATACATGGCAATAGGAGATACACAGCTTAAGGAAGAATTTGGAGTCATACTAAATAAAATTAGGGATGGTAGTAGAAGGCATAGTAAACAGTTGTATATACCCAGATGGAACTGAAATTCAAGGAAATATTGGTTTAGTCAGAGGTTGTTGGCTAAATGGAATAATCTCCCAGGCACTAATTCATAGCCCACATATGGATGCTTTTAAAAGGGGTTAGATGAGCTTTATAAAGATAGCACCACCAAATTTTGAAATAAACAAAGGCAAACTATATGGACAAGTTGTCTTAAGTTTGCAACTTCCTATGAATCCTATGAATTGGTCAATAAATCAGAAATAATCAGATCTAATCAGAAAAATCAGAACTTCACCACGTTCCAGTTCTTATTTAATAAGGGTCAGAATTTCACTGAGTTCTCCCAACCCTAGCAAAATCCAACACAAAAGGTTATACCTGGCTAGCTTGGAAGTTAGCCTTCCTTCAGGCATACACAGATTCAAGTCAGCTACCCAAGCAGCTGCTGAGTTCAAAAATACCACTGGAGCTGTTTGGAAAAGGGGAATAATCTCAGGGGTGTGGCTTGAGCGCTGAGATGACGGCTGCCTAATTTTTCACCCTGTCCTTCCCTGGATGAAATCTGAAGCACTCTGATGTAATCCGGGCTGAATCATCTTTATTTGTTCAGGGAGCTCCCCACTAACCCCTGTAGCTTGCTGAATATAACTATTTTTTATGCAGCTACTGCTTCAGCAGAAAAGTAGGCATCTATGCCCCAGAGTACCATGTAAACTAGGCTGCTCAGGCCTCAGCCTGCATTCCTGGTGCCACTGAACCACCCAGAGCACTAACTTGCCTGGCTGCGCACAGACTTCCAGACACGAATCTGAAGACCTGTTGCAGTATCACAATAGCTGGAATCCTTTTGAGGTCTGTGGGGGAATCTCCACTTGTATTGGGCTGCACCATGGTGGCGTCTTCCTTTCCTCCACCTACCACTAAGCAAGAGGGCGCATGTGGAATGGCCAAACAACAAACCCCAGTGGTGGACTCTCTCTCTTATATAACTAAAATGCTCGAGGCCCTACTGGTTTGAGTGAATGGAATTAGCACAGAATTTATGGGCAATGTGGCGGGACGTCCACAACCTAGAAGACAAGTTGAATGTAACAGAGCAACGACTGAGGAACTCAAGCGGCAACAAGATCTAGTCTGGCAGAGGCTGCCTGAGCATGAAGTCAAACTTGCTAAACTTTGTGAACATGTGGAAGACCAAGAAAACAGGGGAGTTGTAATAATATTCAAATTCTGGGCATCCCTGAGGTGACCGAGGGCCAGAGTATAGAGCTTTTAAATGACTTTATCCTTAAGCTATTCAGAGATCGATGGAGGTGCCTAGTGGATGTGGAGCAAGTTCACAGACTCTCTGGTAAGCCAGGATCACCAAACTCCCCCACCCAGGCCCATTATCGCTCAACTTCTATGTTACTCAGTGAAAGAACAAATCCTGCTGGTAGTCCGGGATCTTGGGGACATCATCTGGAGAGGAGCCCATATCTTGTTTTACAGGGATTACCCAATGAAGTGGCAGCCCATCGCAAGGCCTTTGCTCCATTGAAGAAGCTTCTTCTGGCCAATGGCTTCAAATACAGATTCAAAGGCCTGACAGCCCTATTTATATCCAAGGAGGGAAGGGACTTTATGGCAGAATACCAAGAGGGAGGCTGAGGCCTGGCTAAACACCTTCTGGCCTGCCTCTTTAAAACACTACAAATCCCAGATACTTTTGGGTCCCAGGAGCTCAAGAGCCACCTAAACGGAACAGAGGTAAGAGGAGGTCATTTCCAAGGGACTGCTCACATGGATAGACCAGTCACCTGCTAGACGAGTCCCCAAGGCCAGACCAAGTGCTAAGAATGATTTACATAGAAACATAGAAACATAGAAGTTGATGCCAGATAAGGACCGCAAGGCCCATCCAGTCTACCCATTTTTTCTACCTTATGAATGTGACATAGGTCTGTACTCTGTCAAAGGCCTATCTATTCATACTCATCTATATTGCTCCCTTATGCCTAGCCCATGCCTGTCTGAAGCCCTGCACTGTATTCATATCCACCACTTCCTGACATAGCCTGTTCCATGCATCCACCACACTTTCTGTGAAAAGAACTTCCTCACATTACCCCTTAATCAGCCTCCCTCTAATCTCATGCTGTGTCCTCTTGTCCTGTCTCGTCCAACTGGCGTGCTGAGGCAATTCCAGATCTGACTGCAACAAGACTGGTCTTATCTCAGACTTTGTTGCTAGGGCAGATCTGGTTTGCATTACAGAGACCTGGTTGATGGAATGCGTGCCCCTTTAGAGGCCGCTGTTCCCACCGGGTACTGGTTAAACATCGCCTGCATTGGACCGCAGGGAGAGGGGTTGTGGTCTGTTTCAAGACCGACTGGGCCTAACTGGTGTACCAGTTGAGGAGGCCAGGTCATTTGAGTGTACTGTGGTAGCTGGTGTTGGGTGCAGGATTGCTCTCAACTACCATCCACCAAGTGATGAGAAGCTTTTCCTGCAGGAAATAGCAGACTGCGCCGTTGACATGGCATTGGAGTCTCCCAGACTGATGGTTCTGGGCGACTTCAATGCTTGGTCGATGACGAATCCTCACTTTTGGTCAACATTTCCTCCAGGTGATGACATCTCTGGGCTTTACACAGGTTGTTTCCTCAGCTACACACAATGGAGGTCACTCTCTTGATCAGGTCTTCCTCCTGGAGATCGAAGCCTTCCATTTAGTGGTGGAACCAGTTGGTTGGACTGATCATTACTCAGCTGAGTTCAATTTGAGGCCCCCTGGGTAGGTCTGCCCCTGTGGAGTTGGTCAGGTACCGCCTTTTGCAGGACGTGGCTCTGAAGACCTGATGACGGTTATCAACCTCTCATTGTTGGACGAGTCTTGCACTGATCCCGAGCAGTTGGTTGTGACCTATAATGAGGCCATATCTTCAGCTCTCGCTCAGATTGCCCCTGTCCATGTTTGCCGCTTCGCTCACCCTGGAGCCCCGTTGTTTGACGGGCTCTGAGGAGAGTTGTGGAAATTGGGGCGAGATCAGAGCGCCATTGGAGGAAGACCGCTCTGATGCCAACCACCTTATTTTGATAGAGCGTTATAAACTCTACCAAACTGAAATTTCCCATAAGAAGGCAGAATTCCTGTCCAGGGAAATTTCTGTCGCACGGAATCGACCGCCTTCAACTCTTCAGAACTGTTGACAGGCTGTGCAACCCAACCTGTCAGCAGCTCCATCGAGTTTTTACACAAACTGATTGTGATGAGACCACTCTCTTCTTTAGAACAAGGTCGACGACATCAGGAGGGGGTGCCACTAGCTTCACTCTAAGGGGTTGCTGTTGGTCGGTGCTCTGTCACAGAGCCCGGAGTTTCCTGGCGTACCTTTGACATGCTGGATTTCATAGACATTATGAGGATTGTCCAGGAGATGTGTCCCACGTGCTGTAGTTTAGACCCTGGCCCTACTTGCCTGATTTTGGGTTGTAGTGAGATCATTGGCCTGGTCTTAGCTTGGATTGTCCAGTGCTCTTTAGATATGGGCGAGTTCCTAGCTCCCTGAAGGTGGGGTGGTGATCCCTTCTGAAAAAGCTTTTAGACCTGGAGAACCTAGCAAACTACAGGCCTATCTCTACCTCCCTTTGTGGGGAAGGTTATTGAGAAAATTGTGGCTGCTCAATTGATAACCAATTAACCATCCATAATTTATACGAACCTCCAATCTGGTTTTCGTAAGAGGCATAGTACTGAGAGTGTCTTGTTCGGTGTTCAATGATCTCCTGATGGCGAGAGATCAGAGACACCGTTCTATCTTGGTTCTCCTAGACCTATCCTCAGCTTTTGATACTGTGGACCATGGGGTTCTGCTCGACGCCTGAGGTTAATCTGTGGGCTGTCGGTACAGTCCTCAGATGGTTTTCATCTTTCTCGCTGGGAGAATGCAGAGGGTGGTCTCGGGTTTGTTTTCATCTGGGGCTTTCTCCTGCCTTGTGGGGTACCTCAGGGTTCGGAGCTGTACCCCATGTTAATTGCAGTATATATTGCCCTCAGAGACATTGTAGATGGTATGAGCTGAGGTTTCACTGCTATTCAGATGATACCCAGCTCTACCTGTCTTTGCACCTGACCAGGTTGGTGCTATCTCGGTACTGAACAACTGCTTCACAAGTTGAACCCTGGAAAACAGGTTTTGGTCGTGGACCCAGGTCATAGGGTAGAGGGATTGAGGACGGCTCCCTTCTGGCTTAGTTCTGGGGAGTCACAGATTCTCACCTCTGAACGGGTGCATAACCTGGGAGTGGAGCTTGATGTTGGTCTGACTCTTCGTCATCAGGTGCGGCAGTCGTCAAGCTAGCCTTTTTCCACCTTAGGAATATTGCCAGGATTAGGCACCTTGTTCCACACAGTGACCTGCCTGCTCTGGTCCATGCCTTTGTGACATCATGCCTTGAGTATTGCAACTCCCTTATCTAGGGCTTCCTGGGGTTGATATCCACCACTTGCAGATAGTGCAGAATGTGGCAGCACATCTGTTGACTGGGGCATCGAGTTGATCCTTCATCACCCCTGTGCTGCACACTCTGCACTGGCTGACAATACAGTGGCGGATCACCTTCAAAGTAGGTCTATTGACTTACAAAGCCCTACCGGACAGGGTCCCGATTAATTGAAAAACTCCTGGTTCCTTACACTCCTGTGCGACAGCTCCGCTTGCTGGCTGACGAGGGGTTGCTGAAGATTCCATGGGTTAATTTGAAGTCATCCGGAGCGCGGTGCCGGATTTGCAGCACCTACCTTCTGGAATTCTCTGCCCGTCAGCTCGGGAATGCAGGACAGTGGGGAGTTTCAAGCAGGCACTAAAAACTTTTCTATGGGGAAAGGCATTTCCAGTTTTATTGTGATTTTATAAGATATATATTTGTGTATGTTTTATCTGAATTAATTCTGTACAGTGCCTTGGAATTTTGAAAGGTGCTTTATTAAATAAATGTTATTATTATTAATTATTTTATGACATTGAAACATGTTAGACTCTTTCATTTTGTTAATGCCCTTAAGATATTTGAATGTTTTGATCATATCACATCTCCCTCCTTTGCTCTAGGGTATACATATTGAGCTCCTTGATCTGTCGAAATATGTTTTCTGATGCAGCCCTGCACCATTTTGTTTGCCCTTCTCTGGACTGCCTCCATTTTGATAATGTCTCTGTGCAGGTGCAGCCTCCAGTACTGCATGCAGTACTCAGATGGGGCCTAACCAGTGCCTTGTAAAGAGGGATTATTACCTTCCTCTACCACTTGTGATACCCCTAGTAATAAACCACAACATCCTTCTAGCCTTACCTACAGCTTTAGTAGTCTGCTTGGATGATTTCAGATGATAATGCCCAAGTCTCTTCCTTCCCCTTGTGAGTGCCAGCAACTTCCCTCCCAACCTGTAGGTGGCTTCATGGTTTCTTTTCCCTATGTGCATGATCTTGAACTTCTTTGTGTTAAACCCAGTTGCCACTCGTCTGACCATTTTGCCAGTTTATCCAGATCTCGTCTCATTCTGCCCACCCCATCTAGATCATCTACTGTGTTGCAGATCTTAGTGTCATCTGCAAATAGTCAAACCTTACCTCCACTCCATCTGCAATGTCACCAATGAAGATATTGAAGAAGGACTGGCCCCAGGACTGATCCCTGAGGTACCCCACTTGTGACTTGCATCTCTTCTGACTGTATACCATTTACCACCACTCTGTTTTCTGCCCGCCAACCAGTTTGCCACCCAGTTGACCAAGTTCTGATGCACCCCAAGCCTTCCCAGCTTTTAATCAATCTTCTATGTGGAACAGTGTTGAAAGCTTTGCTGAAGTCAAGGTAGGTGACATAAACTGCACCCCTTGGTCTAGCAGTCTGGTTACCCTTCTTGTTGTAAACCCATGCTGTCTTGGATCCTGTGCTCCTATGGATTCCAGGTGTTACACTATCCTTTCCTTAAGGAATGCCTCCATAATCTTGCCCACTTCTGAGATAAGACTGACTGGTCTGTAGTTCCCTGCCTTCTCCTGCTACCACTCTTGAGGTGGGGATCACATGAGCCTTCTCCAGTCTTCTGGGACCTCTTCTGTGCTCAGAGACTCACTAAACAGTTCCGATAATGACTTTGCTGGTTCCACCCTTGGCTTCTTTAGTACCCTGGGATGTGTCATCAGGTCCCATTGCCTTGTCCACCCTGAGCTTAGTGAGCTCTTGTGGGACCCTTGCTCTTGTGAAGGGACTTGTGCACACCGCCTCTACCCCATGTCCATGGTGCTGAGCTGTGGGCCTCAGCCCTACCTTCTCCTCAGTAAATACTGAGCAGAAATATCTATTTAGGATAGATGCTTTTCCTTGGTCCTCCTCCACACTCCTTATCCCCTTTGATCTTAGCAATACCCCTCTGGACTTTCTCTTTCACTAATGTATCTATAGAAAGTCTTGTCACCTTCTTTACTGTTCATGCTAGTGTTTCATCTGTTTGAGCCTTTGCCTGCCTTCCTGCCTTCCCTGCTTACCTTAGGGAAGTTTGGTAAGGCCTCTATCTTCGTCCTGCTGCATTCCCTTATATTTCCTGAAGGCCAGCCTTTGGCTCTGACCTTTTCTGCATTGTTTTTGAGAACCAAAGTGGTTTCCTCCTTCTTTTGCTCTTGCTTTTCTCTCGATCACAATGGGATGTTGCTTCTAGCTATTACATCCCTTAATGCTTGCCCACTTTGCCTGTACCCTCACCTGTATTTTTCTTGCCAGGGCTAGCTTAACTTTGTTGGCCATCTTATCAAAGTCAGCTACTCTGAAGTCTCATATTTTTGCCTTGGAATGGGATGATTTAGTTCTAGTGGTCAAATTGAACCATACGTCATGTGATGGTCACTGGCCCCAGGTGACCTTCTATTTGGAGATCTGTGATCCTTTCCCTGTTAGTCAGTACTAGATCTAGGATAGTCCTGTCTCTTGTGGATTGTTGTACCAGTTGTTTGAGGCTCTCCCCTGCAGGGAATCCACTATGTCTAGTTCTGGTGGATGTTCCTGCTGGTATTGACCAATCTGTATCTGGCATGTTGAAGTCTCCCATTATCAGAACCTCCCCTTTAGCTGTCATGTTTTGTATATCTTCTAACAGTAATGTGTCTATGTCCTCCCCCTAGTCTGGAGACATATGGGCAACCCCAAGTGTGTATGGCTGTCCCATTTTCAGACTTTTACTTCCAGAATTTTTTAGAACAACTATGTGGCTACCATGTATCCGGTATGATAATTTGCAGTTAGCTGATGTTAATGTTTCTATATGCGTTAGTGTTTCTATTGTACCTACTGTTAATTGGTATGTGTTACTGAAATGTTTTAGAGCTTTCACTGTGGCAAGTGGCAAGGAGGTGAGTCGTCTCCTCTCTCCTCCTCCTCCATCTCTTTTTACTGTTTTAATATTTTTTAAATGTTTGTATTGTTATTTCTTCTTACTCAGGACTGCTGCAATGGTGATATTTCACACTTATTGTATACCAGAGCAACACTCTTGCCACTTTTTCTCAGCTGCTGCCGCAGAGGGCACACACCTTCTCAGTGTCTTTTCAGACCCCAGGTATCTGTTGAACTTATGTAGTCCTGAGGCCAGGGGTAAGTGGATTTTGGTCCCTGTTGGTGGGTAAGCATGTCAGGCAATACCAGGCAGGGTGGAGGTGCTTTTCTTGGTTAAGGGACTCAATCATCCAGTTAAGAGCACCAAGGTCCTGCAACACCTTCATTTGCTGGTGCAGATATTGCACTCCTCCAGGAGACACACCCCTCCCCTAGGACAGCAATGACTCAAAAAATCATGGGTGGGGAAGGTTCTAGTGAGCTCTTCCTGTTCTAAGTCCAAGGAATAGATATTTTGGTTCTACAAAGCCTCTGTGGGCTGCAGAGGACACCAAGATGGATACCCAGGGTCGCTGGATTGCAACTCACTTCTCCTACCCTGGGGAGGGTCACAGCTGTAAATGTATATGGCCCCAACACTGATTCAGCCGAATTCCTAGCAGGTATCAGTCAAGCCTCACATCCACCCTGATGGTTCTCAGGGCATTCTGATCATTTTGGGGTGACTTTAATTTGGTTCTGGATATCTTCTTAGATAAGTCCCACCCCACTCCTCAGGCCCACCCTAATGCAAGAGTGGCACTTTAGGAACTAGTAGAGGAATGAGGTTAACGGACCCGTGGATGAGGGACAATCCCACAGGAAGGTACTACACCTTTTTCTCTCCTATGCATAGCACTTACAGCCATATTGACTACTGGTTGGTGAACCAGGAGGCGCTCAAGGTATAAGCAATGTCAAAATAGGCAACATATTGATTTCTGACCATGCACCGATCATTAGCAACTATCTTCCAGTCAAGCCTCATCTTCCACAAGGTGGAGATGTAATCCTCTACTTCCAGTATCCAGAGTTTCATTTCACTATGATAGAGAGGCGAGCATTTTCCTCATCAATTCTGGGGAGAGGTGGTGGCCAGCACTTGCGTGGGAGGCTTTCAAGGCTGTGCTGCGGGGGATTATTATCTCATATGTGCTGCAAAAAACAAGGCCCACAGGAGGGGGTCATCAGGTTGTAGGCAGAACTCTGCTATGGAATCCAGATTTTAGTCCTCCTCATCTTCGCAGGTGGATAATACCTCCTAACCTCGATTATTGGGCTCAAATACCATATTAATATCCTCCTGCAATGCAAGGCAGAATGGCAGCTTATGAGATCCAAACATAAGTTTTGGGAAGGAGGTGATAAAGGGGTAAACTGCTTGCTTATCACCTCAGGAAGCAGCTGGCCACATCATGCATTCACGTCCCACGGAACCCGACAGGTAAGGTGGTTTCTGACCTAAAGGTATCAATGAGGTGATGACTCTGAGACTCTTCTATCAGTCCCTATATCAGTCCAAAACTAGCCTGGATGAGGTGAGCATGGCAAATGAGCTAGAAGACTTTTGCAGCTCAGCTCACGCTCCCCAACTTTCCCTAGAGGTGTGTCAAGGTTGGAGAAACCCATCACGGGGAGGAACTTTGCACTGTTCTATCTCAGTTAGCCAGGGGAAAGCACTTGGGCCAGATGGTATGACAGGGAGCTCTATCAGCTCTTGAAGGATGAAATCTCTGTACCACTTCTTCAAGCCCTTCAAGAAGCCCATGGCAAACGCTCCATCCCCAACTATGAAGGGAGACACTAGTTACTCTGCTCCCAAGAAGTCCTCAGATCCTCTAGATTATGCTAACTTCCACCCTATCTGCTACTGTCTGTAGACACAAAAATCGTAGCAAAGGTGCTAGCCAACAGATTGGTGGACATTTTACCCTACTGATTCACCCCTTCCAGGCAGTTCTCAAAGGTAAGTCTGGAGCAGACAATTTGAGGCTGGTGCTCAACCTCAAATGGCTGGTATTATAATCTTCAGTGCCCATGGCAGCCCTGGCTGTAGATTTCTCCAAGGCATTTGACTTGGTGGAGGGAATTACCTGCATGGAGTCTTAGTCTGGTATAGTTTTGGCCTTTACTGGGGTGGATATCCATACAGTATAACTCACCCTCAGCCAGGATCCTAACTAATAAAGATATTTCTTCTCCTTTCATCTCCAAAGGGCACCCGTCAGGGATGTCCTCTTTCCTCTGTTCTTTTTGCTCATCCTTGATCCCCTCACAAGAAGACTCATAGCCTCCATGGACATCTCAGGGATCCAGGTTGGTGGACAGTCTTATCTGGTCAACTCATATGCAGATGACCTCCTCCTTACCATATCCAACCCTGAGCAATCTCTACCTAAAGTCATAACCACTCTCTAAGATTTTGCTGAGGATCTCAGGACTCTTGGTGAACCAGAAAAGATGACTCCTCTCTCCGTTAAACTTGTCCTGCCCAAAGGACTGCCAGTGGGGCACTAATATTTCCTGGGCCCCCAGGGCTTTTCCTATCTTGGGGTATTTATCACCACTAGATGGAAAGAGTTGAAAGCATCAATTTCTCACCATCACTTACCTCCCTGACAGCTGAGTGGGTTGCTGGTGCAAACTCAACCTCTTCTTGAAGGGTAGGGTTGAGGCAGCGGATGTTTCTCCTGCCAAAGTCTCATATCTTTCCATAATCTTCACATTCGACTGTCACCTAAACTGTTCCAAACTCTGGATAAATTAGTCTCCCTCCTGCTCCGGGATGGCAAACTGTTCATTGGGGTCGATCCAAGCGCAGGGCGATTGGACCAGAGGAGTCCTCTGACTTTCCTGGTTCCAAGGATACCAAGTGGCCTACAGAGTAGCACAAGCAACTAAGTGGTTCGCACCTCTCCCCTCTCATCCACCCTTGTGGGTAGACCTAGAGGCCCCTTGATGGAGAGGAGACCCCTGTGTATCCTTCTCTCCCTCCATACAGTCCCTCACCTTCTCAGTTCACCCCATTATATTGGAATTGGGGAGAGCATGGCGAGTGCCATGGTCACCTCCCACATACCTCCCAGCCAGGAACCCACCATTTGAATTCACCCCTCTGAATAACTGAAGCACGCTGTCGATAACAAACCCCTTTCTGGCCCACATGGGTGAACAAAGTCATCAGGACAATCAGAGACCTTTTCTACCAAACACCAAGGTGCCAATGTCTTTTGAACAACTAAAAGCCTGGTTTGACCTACTGCTCAAGATTTCTGGAGTGTTTCTCCAAATCAGAGTGCTGTCCATGCCTTCCAGACCCAGTATACCCTAGACACTAGTGGGACTGGATGAGGCTCGCTACATAAGTCTGAGTCGCATAGAGGTTTGGCGGGAGAGCCTACTGGACAGTGCAGGACTCTTAGCCAGATCCACACAGAAAAGTGCAGATGGTTTTGAAGACTGACATTCAGCAGTCTATCCCTATGAAATATGGGATCACTATATTAAAGTGGCTCATACAGTGATAGGGATGCTAGAGTCAGGTTATGCAGCTGAAGATCCTGCTGAGGTGGTATAGGACCCTGCTGCACTTCACTGTATAGGGCTACTCAGTCACTATGAGTGCTGGAGATGTCAACAGAGCCCTGCCCACTTGCTTCATGTTCTTTGGCAGTGCCCTGTGCTGGCCCTCTTTGGATGTTGGTCCTGGCCGACTGCTCAGGTAGCAAGACGATCGACCAGGCATCTCCTGTTTTGCTGTTGGGGACTCCTCTTCCCTCGACCCTCTCTCCACATCTCTCAGAATTGGGTTTTAGCTGCATTGTTGGAGGTCAAGCTGCCATCTTGATGACATGAAGGCAGCCCCACACCCCTTGATCCTGACTCTGGCACTCAGCACTGGCCAGCCTAGCCATTTTTGAAAGGCTTTCTTCTGGCCTAAATCAAACCCTTAAATTTTATAAGAAGTGGGCACCCATCTATATTCACCTCTATTCTAGTTCCATCTGTACTTCTGGCAATCCCCCTGTTTAATGGGCTTCCAGACCTTCTTCACTCCCCTGGCTCAGAGGGCTATTAGGGAGGCATCTCCTCATAGCCAGGAGTAAGACTGTTAGGTAAAATTGACCCATTTCCTCCCCAACTCCCAGGTCCCCTGGGGTGGTGATGGTATCTTCTAGTATACCCCTTAACTGCCAAGATAGGGCCTTCTTACCTCATAACAGTATAATTTTAGATACACTGTAAGGTATTTCCTCTTATTAGTAATTACTTGTGGAAGTGCTTGGTTATAAAATGTGGCAATTGATCAACTTCAGCTCCTGACTTGGGCATGATTGTGCCATACTGATATTTTCCTAGGCAGTGCCTTCCCCTCTTCAGGATGCAAGAGCTTCTTGACTGTAACATTGTAATATCTATGTATAACTATGATGTCATTCAGTCCTGTATTATGTTAACATCTGAAAACAATAAAAACATTTTCATGATGAAAAAGGGGAATAATCTCTGTCATATCTCACCTAGGAAGATTGCCTATTAAATCCACTGTGAGCTGCTTGAAGTAATTGTGGAGTTTGGTCTAAGAACCGTTTTACTCTGGAATGAGGCTTAATTTATTCTGGTCACCTGCCACTTAGACTAAATTTTGAGTTCATGTGAATGTGCCTTTGATAGGTGCTTAAGGGTCGGATTGCCAGATGTCTTAATCGAGCCTTTTTCTTTGTTAGTCATAGAGATTAGCAGGAGTAGCCAGTACTTTATTTAACTTTATCTAAATCTGTATTTTTTGGGGTGTTGTTCTCCTGGGGCCCCCAGTCGGCCAATCATTCTCTCCTCCCTTTCTCCAGCTGCCGTCCTGACCCATGCGGTCTCTGGGAGGGTGATCACCTAATTGCCCCATGGTTTACGCCCCTGTGGTGGGGTGGCAGGGGTGGCCAACTTCCCCACCAAGTTTGGATCCACATGGAGATCCCTCCTGAATAGGGGCTCACAGATGGCTATCAAGCCACTGTGAGTGGGTGCCCTTTTTCCACTTTTTTCTCCCTGTGGTCTCACAGTGTGCAATGATACCAGTGACTGGGTTCATGCACGCTCCGTGAGCGTCCTTGTCAAGTGTCTGCCACGCCCTGCCCCTAAGTTATATGGCTCCGTGCCATCAAGTCCTGGCCACCGCTAGGGGTCAGGTGGGCACCGACCACTGAAACCCCTCCTCAGAGATGGAGAGCAGTCCGTCAGATGCTCAATCCATCTCCTCCTGCCGATCCACGGCGACCTTGCTCATTCCCCGAACACGGGTCGCTGGAGTGGTGCGAGGTGTGGCTCCCAGTGCATCAACCTTCAGCACCACTGGGCCAGCATATCTAAATCTGTATTTTCAACTATCTATCTGTAACCCCTAGGTGGCACTATCTCTAAGGTTATAACCCCAGCCTGTACTTCTGACCACAGGTTGAGGGACCTGGATTTGATATTATGGTGCCTACACCCAGAGTAATAATTGTGTAGGTATCTACCTAACCTGGTATAGCCCTCCAGGAAGCTATAACCACCCACAAACCCACCTAGTGACCAAATACCTTGTAATAGGAGATACCACTTTGCCACAGTTGTCACACAATTAGCAATGAGCATTAATAATACGCACACACCCTGGCACTTACCACCAGGACTGCTCTTCAGCGACTCCCTGGAGCCCCCTCTAAAGACAGCATTAGCAAGGCAAGTATGCACTTTCAATACAGTACACCATCTAAGAATATGCTCATAAGCCAGTTTAAACATGAAACAGCAAATCAGGTTTATTAAGGGACGGAACAAGGATGGGGGCTTGAATCTGGAAGAATGATTACTTTATTGATTTGATTCCAGATATTCTGCATGCATGCACTTTAGTCCCATAGTAAAACAGTCTACCAGCACTGGGTACCCAGAATGTTATGCTGGCTGGCCAGAATCAGTGCCGGGGGTGGCGGCATTGCAGCTGTTGATAGTGCCTTTGATGGAAAGAAAAGGCAGTTAAACATGCATAAACAAGGCTTTGGCTATTTGAATCAGGGCCGATTGGCCCAGTCCTTGTAACTCTGAAAACACACTGGAGCAATCAGATTGATTCAAAGAAAAGTTGCAGGGTGCTACCCTGGGTTTACTCATGACACCAGTTGGTTGAAGAGGGTCTGACAATATGAAGACCTGCTGCAGAACACTGAAGAGCATGGGAAACTGGGCCTGCATGACTCACCTCCACTTCACGGCCTTTCCCTCCATGTGGTCGCATTCTGCGATTCTTTGCTGCACAGGGGCTGGATCTGCAATCTGGTCTCTCACTGAGAAAACAGTCACTGGTGTGAAATGGATGGCTTGGGATAAGTTTGGCATAGGTCCAAGGCTGGATAAACACTTCCAGCAAAGTTCAGTTTGTTTGCTGGTGAAAACCTCCAGCTGGCAGACAGTTCCGTCACTGGCAAAGATGGACTCCTTCATGGCAAGCAGGAGTCCTGTACAGTAAGCCGTAACCCACGATAAATATTCAGCACATTTAATGAAAACAAAATTCACTTCTCTGCCTTTTGGATCGGTTTCAGGCTGGTTCACTATTTCAGTAGATTCATTGGGTGAACCTCTCAATTCACAAAAGCAGTCTCTCACACAACTCTTGGGCGAATGCTTCACAGGAGCTCCTCACGGTCCAATATCTCAAGCTGTACTTCCCAGAGTCTCAGGCTAAACAGCCACAGTTCAAAGATTAGCTTTGGATTCATCCGATCTCTGCTATCAAGCAGTCCAATACTGGAAAACAATGGCAGGAGGGCAAGTCAGGCCTTTCCCTGCCAATTCTTCGCAGCTCCTTTCCTGGAGCTGCCTTTTGATGGCTTGAGCTGCCCACTCTCTTAACTCTCCAAGCAAACTGATCTCTTCTTCTAACAGTTCTTGAACTAGTCTCATTTTCTAGCAATCTGGTTGGCTAGTGAAGCTGTCAGTCACAGTTCTGGTGCCCCATTAGTCAGTTTAGGTGCCAACCTGCAAAACTACAAGAACTACAGTTTTCCTTGCCATGAAGCACCTGAGCGAAGGACCCTTGATGTCCCCTATGTCCTCTTTGGTCCAAATACCAGGAAGTCACAGTCCAAACAGGGTGGCTCCCAATTGGAGGAATAAGCTGCAGGAAGGCAGGTTAAAGCAAACACTATAATTCAAATATAACAGATTAGAAATAAACATCTACAGTAATAGCTAGAGCTCCCTCTGCTGCACTACTGACTAAAGAGTGGAGCAAATTAGAATGGTGCCTGGCCAGTCGTGAGCTTCAGAGCACTTGGACCAATCCCAGACCCTTGACTGTATACACACTGGCTAATGTCTTAAAGGTACAGCGCGGAGGCACATCATGGCACTGTCACTCAAATCAACTGGATTAACACATAACTATGAATTTACTATCTATGCAGGACAGCTTCCTGGCAGTGGGCATTACTGAAGCCTAGGAAGACACCTAAGGTAAGCCACAAATTGGAGAGGGTACTGAACGCTTCCCTGCCTAGGAAAACTTGGCGTCCGCATCAAGTCTATACATTATAAATATTTTTGATGAGCAAAATACTATTACGTGTCTATATACAGATGTAAGTAACCTTGGATACTATATAGAGAATAATATATGGGGTGGTTATTAGTGTAATGAGATTTTACACACACCCGAGGTTGTTAGATTCTACATAAACCCGAGGGCAAAGCCCGAGGGGTTTATGAATTACATACTGAACGAGGGTGTGTGTAAAATTGAGTTTTACACACACCACCTAATTTTATTTTTATAATTGCTGATGCGTGTCCTTTTCAATTCTCAGCAATTATAAAAAAATCGTGAAACAGATTGACTTTTAGGCAGGGGGACTAGTGAGATTTTGTGCTGTCCTGGTCCCTGGTCTGTCAACTTTCAGTAATTCTCTTTTGGCAAGTCATGGAGCAAGTTGTGTTCTATGTTTTTCTACCTTACTAGGAATGGCAGTTGAGCTTTGAAGAGTTTCCGGTAGGAAGACGTGAGCAGATCCACTGGCTGTTGCATGCTGGCAAGAAATCGAAACCAGACAGTGTACTTCAGTATTTTTGGTTTGGTTTTCCCTGCCAGTGAGTACAGGAAAAGAGGAGATTTTATTTTTTATTAAAAAATATTCATCGATGACTGCGAGCAACTGCAGTGGAGGCGATGTTCTAACCCTTGCAGTTGAAGGAAGAGCATGCGACTGAGACATGCGTGATCTAAAGGAACCCAGTTATAATTTGCTGTTATAACCAGTTATAACGGCTAATTATAACCAGGTTTCCATGAGAACAAGCGCTACCCAGTAATTATATACATTTACTGCGCAGTTTCATCATTCAGTATTCATCATGTGAATTTACTTTAACCATTTTTAACTTTCATGTGCATACTATCTCAGTGAGGTAGTTATATGCATTATGCTTGTCTGTACCAATCTTTGTACATTAACCCACATAGTTGATAACCTGATCTTGTCCGCTAACTGTGGACTTTTTGCAAAAATGATGCTGGGAATACTGATTGGAGGGTTTTATCAATAACTGAGAAGCTGCGGTGTAACCTATCTGAGGAAGGTAGTTGGCAGTGATATACACCTTTATGAACCACATTCATAGGAAGGTCTACAGGATTTTCTGGAGAATATACTTGAGGGTACTCAGATTTAACAGTTCTTCCAGATCTTCTGGGTGTAGTAGGCAGTGGCACAGTCCTTTCAAAATCTGCATTTAAGTTAGTGACTCCTGGCTTATTGTTCAGCAACAACTTAACTTCTGCAGTAAAGGGCACCTCTGCACTTTCTGTTTGCTCAGAGTTGGAAGTATCACTTCCATTTGCATTTGCAGCAGCATTTGAATTTGTTTTTCTGTAAACTGTTTCATCAGTAGGCAGGATTTCAACAAAATTTAAGTCATGTAGCACACTGCTAGTACTTTCAGAATTAGCAATGATTTCTGAGTTGGGGTCAGGTTTGCTAGGCTCAGATATCTCAGCATCAGGTAAGGACTCATCTGTTGGGTCCTCATTCTCTTGGTCAAAACTTGACACTTCAATCTCAGACAGCTCCACAAGACATAAAGAGCTGCTTCTGAAGTTGTACTTTGCGCTTCACTATCAGGCAGCTTTGGAGTGGTGAAGAGCACAAGAATATCTGTTATTTTGTGATTGTCAGCACTTTCTCCCATATTTCACAAAGGGTTGCCTTGGAACAACTGGGCTAGTTCAAAGAAGGATAATACGTTGGCCCAAATTCACTTTCATCGGACTCAGAATGATTGTCATCATTAATTGCAGCAGGACATGATGGAGGTTGTGGTGGCGGAACAGCAGGAGGCTGATATGACTGCTTCCTTTGAGCAGCTGATCGGGTAACAGGCCAAGTGGAAATATTAGCTTGAGGTGCAGAGTCTGTCATAATCTGGACAATGGGTAAAGATGATTTCAGTGCATTGACCTTACAGCTCATGAGTCATTTCTTAGGGCACTTTGTAGACTGGCAGATCATTCAGCTTGCTGATGACAATGTATGGGGTATGACTCCACCAGCCAGCTATTTTGAATTTCCCTCAAAGTCCAAATTTCTTTTAATACACGTCTCTGGGTTGTAACTCTTGAGCTTTAACACATCTGTCGCGTCTCTTTGTTGGCTAAGTTTTTCTTTGCAGCATCATATGAGCAAGCAGATACCCATGGTTGAGCTGACTTTGAGTTTTTGTAATACTGTAGATAATTATCTACTTGAATTCCATTTGATGATGCCCTCAAAACAAGTATCGATAGGTAGACGTGCTTCCCAATACAACATTAATTTTAGAAGGAAAACCGGTTGCATCATTACGTGTAGAGATGCAGCAAATTTACATTCCCTGCAAAGTGCCCGCAAAGTGGGCACTTCGTAATCATCACTCCGCTACATGGGTAGCCAGTAAAAGGCTCACTTCACATTGTAATTATTACTTTGCGTTGTCATTCTGCCTTAATGCGAAGTAAGGCGAAGTGACAATAATATTGGCAGTCCTTCACACACACACAGTCACCAGAATTAATGTGTATCCCCAAAATGCTCATGTCTTGTGTCCAGAAAACTCCCCAGTGCTGATAGTGATGAAGTGAAATAAGAGCACAATAAATGCAAGGTCTCCCAGAATTAATAACGCACTCAGACGCCATGTGTGCAGTAGTCACACACAGTCACCAGACTTAATATGCATCCCCAAAATTCTACTGTCTTGTGTCCAGAAAATTCCCAGTGCTGATGAAGTGAAATGAGAGGGTAACAAACAATGCAAAGTCTCCCAGAATTAATGGTGCACTCATGGCATGCACACAGTGGTCACAGACGGTCACCGGAATTAATGTGCATCCCCAAAATGTTATTGTCTCGTGTCCAGAAAACTCCCAGTGCTGATGAATTGAAATGAGAGCATAACAAGAAATGCAAAGTCTCCCAGAATTAATGGCGCACTCAGTCATGTATGCAGTGGTCACACACAGTCACCAGAATTAATTTGCATCCCCAAAATGCTACTGTCTTGTGTCCAGAAAATTCCCCAGTGCTGACAAAGTGAAATGAGAGGAAACAAAAAATGCAGTCTTCCAGAATTAATGGTGCACTCTGTCATGCATGCAGTGGTCACACACAGTCACCAGAATTAATGTGCATTCCCAAAATGCTACTGTCTTGTGTCCAGAAAATTCTCCAGTGCTGATGAAGTGAAATGAGAGTGTAACAAGAAATGCAGGGTCTCCCAGAATTAATGGTGTACTGCAAACGCACAGACAGATTAAGATTGCACTGTGCACTCAAGAGATGCAGATGCAATGGCACAGCAACACCTAACCAGTGCTCGAAGTCACAAATCCAAATCTGGAAAGGAATACCTTTTGCCAGTTTTGGAGGGGGTAGCGCACGGCAGTAACAGTCCACTACCAGTAAAGATACCACAAAGCAGTGTAAAAATTCATGCTAGTGCAGTGGATAGCAGGTTCACACTGCTGTAATTTGTCTGTGGCACAATAAAGGTGTCTGATTTAATGGTACGCCGCACACACATTCAAAGACACTACAAGTAATGCATAGAAAGTGAAAACCTTTAGTTATATAAACAAATGTTTTAAACAAACTGAAATTATACACTGCTGCACCACAACAATCAGCTAAAAAATGTCAAGAATTACTGAAAATATTACTGTGTGTACATTAACACAGTTATACAAGAAAAAATAACCAAAACAGAAAGACTGCGTTTTTCTCAGTTAATCTACTACACCACAGATAATCCCTCCCCCAAAGCACACTTCACAGTACACAGACTGACTGTTCTAAGTTAACATTCAAAATCCACACAAAACAATAAACACTTGATGATATGAGCACAGGAGGGTTTCCTACAATCGATGTACTAAATTGTGAGCAAAACAAATAGCCCAAAAGCTTTTTAACACTTTTCGATGATTTGAATCATGAGCTCTGAGAGGAAACTGTCTCCATCTACTACTACACACACACACACACAGAACTGAGGCTGTGCAGAACAATCTAGAGCCCATGTGACCTGAAATCCCATCAAGCACTGCAAAATTCACCATTGGAGCTCAAAACAAGGTGAAGTGAGGCAAAAGTACATTGATTTCAATGTACTTCACCTTAAAATTGGTGGAGAAGTGGCTTGGGAAAGGCAGAATAACAGCAAAGTCATTGCTCTCAATGGATTTCCGTTTCCCATTATAAGCATAAGTACTCCGCTTTGCGTTGCAGAATCTTTCATGATTCGCGTTACTCCGCGAATCACTTAGTGAGCGCAATTTCGCCACCGCCCACCACCACTATGAGTACAATTGTAAGCATGCACTAAAGTACTTATTTGTTGACTCCATCTTGGCTTGTCTTTAGGGTGAAGTGTGCCCAGCATGTCCAGCAATGTACTATTAAGTCTTTCGGGCTGCAGATCTCCCTGTGGGTGATATAAAGTGGTTTTTGACTTCCTGACACCCCAGACTGAGAGCATTTTTCGAGTAAATGACTTTCAAATCTCTTCCCTTGTCAGAATGGATCCACTGTGGGGCACCGTAGTGTTCAAAGCATTTTCAACAAGCACTTTGGCTACGGTGGTTGCTTTCTGGTCCTTTATTGGATAGGTCTGTGCCTAACAGGTGAAGTAGTCTGTCACAGCAAGCACATTGCCAATATTTTTTGCATCGGGCTCCAAGCTTAAAAAGTCAATACATACAAGCTCCTTGGGTGCACTAGTGGCAATGTTAACTGGGGGCACCCAATTTTTGTGGCTGGGCTTTTCTTTGAAGGCATCTGTTACAGGTTTTGATATACTGATCAATGTCTGCACATATCTTTGGGCCACTAATAATGGGTACGGACTAAGTCCAAGGTTCTCCTGCTACTCAAAAGTCCCATCTGGTCATGGAGTGCTCTTAGGAACACACGTTTAAATGAAGAAGGCAACACTAATTGCTGTTTAACAACTTTGCCTTGCCCATCTACAAGCTCTCTGTAGGGTAGCTTATCCAGCAGCTAAGTCTAGGCCCTTCTATGAACAGTAAAGCAGTTTTCTGAACTTTGGATGGTAGCTTTGAAACATTTTTCCAGTGTTCATGGCATTCAGCACAGGTTAGATCATAGGATCATGATACTGCTCCCTTTGGATGTCTGCTGGAGTGAGCTGGGGCAGAGTGCTCAAATCCAAGGAGGCAAAGTTACAGTAGGCTACAGGAACACAAGTTTCTGGAAGCTCCAGACAATCGACTAGGCAATCTATGGTTTTAGAAGATGGGTGTTCATCTTTGTCAGATTTGTGACATAAAGCCTTCATGGATTGTTCTGACATTTCACCCACTCAGAATTTGATACATGCCTTCTAGACAGGGCATCGGCATCAATGTGACTGAGGCTTGGACTGTATTCCACCCGAATAATCATACGTTGAAAGAGCAGATAGCCACCTGTGCCCAGTGGCATCCAACTTGGCTGAGGTTTGGACATATACAGTAAATGAGGGATTATTGCCTGTTTTACCAGAAATTTGGCGCCATATAGATATTCATGAAAGTGGTCTACTATTGCCCATTTCAAAGCAAGAAATTCAAGTTTATGTACAGGATAGTTTTTCTCAGACAGTGTCAAGCTTCTACTGGCAAATACCACTGAGCGCAATCCTTCCTCATACACTCATTTATTTATTAGCTTTTGTTTATCGGGTAAACCACGCTAGACAAGGAATGCCTATTTTCAGGTGAGACCTGGGACATTACAAAGGTAGATTTTACTAAAAGTATGACAAATATAGTAAACAGTATGAACAAAATAGCAAGCAAACAGTAAGACAATATTACAAGGAGGTGATACGTGGGCAGTGAGCAGCGAGAACAAATAAACATATGCATAAAGAACAGATAAGCATATGCATAAAGGCAAAGGGCAATCAATACCGTAAAGGGTAATATACAATTCATGGAACAATGCATGTGCATTAAGGTGGGGAGCAGGTGTTGTTGCCCAAGTTTAGGATAGTAAGTGCTTAGGAGCATGGGCAAATAAGGACTAATGGTCCCATTTGTGGATCTGAGGAGTGGAGGCCTAGGGACTGGGATAGTGGATGGTGCACACCAAGTCAGGCAGAGGCATACCTGACAGTCTAGGGACAGTGGCAGGTCGAGGGGCAGACTTCAGGTGAGACCAAAGGAGCTCTTAAAGAGAGAGGATTGGGAGGGTACTTCTAGTAATGAAAGTGTAGCGCAGGTGTTACAGAATCTAGGGGCACAGACCACAAAGGCATTGATAAAGCATGGCCCAAAGTCCACTTAGGCTGGCATCTGTGTGTAGTACATACGGTTTAGTTGGATCTGTATAGGCGAGGATTGGCACACAGGTGAGCTGTTGAATGATGTCATAAAATGCTGTGTCACAATCAGGGGTCAATCTGGTTCCGAAAGGTTCATTTGCCTTGAAGTAGAGTTCATCACCCTCTTTGACAGCACTCCTCTTGTACTTTGGTGGTAGGTGGATACCCTTGGGTCAGATTTGGCAGTGGGCAAATTACTTTGATATAATCTTTTACAAAGCATCGATGGTATCCATGAGAAACCTAGGAATCGTTGCAGTTCTTTAAGGGTGTTAGGCTGTGGCTAGGTGGTTTAAGCTTTTACTTAGCTCGGTCTGTTTGGATGCCTTCTGAAGAGACAATGTGGCCCACATGCTTTACAGGTTGCTGAAAAACTGGCCCTTGTTGATGGACAGTTTTAATCCAGATTCTTACAACCAGTCCAGGACCTTGAACAGGCGAGCCCTCATGCTCCTCAGTGTCTTGCTAAACTGATGACATTGTCCAAATAAACTAGGCATTCAAGGAGGTTCATGTCTCCTACAGCTTGCTCCATTAATCTCTGGAATGTTGCTGGTGCTCCAGATATGCCTTTGGGGCATTCAGAAATTCATAAAAACAAAGGACACATAAAAGCAGTTTCTTACTATCTTCTGGCTCCATTGAGAATTGGTAGTACCGACTTCTGAGATCTAAGACAGAGAACCACTAACCCCATTGAGACAGTTATGGGCATCCTGGATACAAGGCATCATATACTGATCTGGTATGGTCCTTCAGTTAGGTGTCCTGTAGTCCACATACATCCTCACTTAACCATTTTTCTTTTGAACCACCATAATGGGGGATGCATAGGGCTGTGGGATTCCTGGATGATTCCAGCTGTTAACATCTCCTGGAGGTGGCATCGAACATCATCAATGTTGGCAGATGCCAATCTGTGTGACCTCTCTCAAAATGGCCTCTTGTCATGGAGCCTGATATGGTGTTTAGCACCGATGGCGCATCTGACATCCCATTCCTTTAATGAAAACACTTGACTCTGCTGGGCCAGCTTACAACTAACTTTATCCTTCCACTCTTCAGGAATGGAGGACTCTCCAAAATTGAACATGGGAGTTACTTCACCATCCTCCTCTGTATGGGGCTTACTTGTAACACAGCAGTATCTGCACAATATACCTTAGCCAGGGTACAATCTCAGTTTACTTTAATGTCCCAGTTGGTCACATTTTGGATTTGGACCACCACCCTCCAGGCATAAGCGTGAGCATGGGCAGGCAGTATACTAGGAATAACTAGGAGCCCATCCGCAGCTTTCCTTCCTCTGTAGCATCCAGCATAAGGATCTTGTTTGTTACATCCCTTTTCATCTGCACTTAGCCACTGACACTGAGCATTAGTTGGCAAAACAAGGACGCTGGGTCTTTTCCACACAACTCCCATGGGCTCATCCTTGTCGGCTTCCTTAGCCTGCATCTGCATTTCATATGCTCTTCATACCATGGCATGTATGTGTAGCACTCATCCAGTCTTTTGGGCTTGTCTCTCTTGACACAGCTTAGCCAATTATAGAGACATCTGTGGCAAGAGCCAGAACCCACCTCCAAATCAGATAGAGGTCAACGGTGTCTGACCACTGACCCCACCCATATTGCCTCAGTCTTTAATCATGCCTTTACCTATCTTAG
Source organism: Neoceratodus forsteri (assembly GCA_016271365.2). Classification (NCBI taxonomy): domain Eukaryota; kingdom Metazoa; phylum Chordata; order Ceratodontiformes; family Ceratodontidae; genus Neoceratodus; species Neoceratodus forsteri. The sequence continues at coordinate 649,196,767 of CM028137.1, forward strand.
CCATGTCCTCCTCCAAACTTCTTCAATCCTCCCCACCCACTCCCCTACGGCCCCTTCTGCAGTCCTTTCCTTCCACTTTGTTGCGTTACCCCAAGCTTGGCAAGCCTTATCTAGAAAAGCCCTAAGCCAGGCATGCTACAGCAGTGACTCTCTGGCCCCTCAACCCCTCCGGCTCACTCTTCATGAGGTACTCCGCCCTCTCACCCACATTCTCAACCACTCGCTTTCCTGATGGAAAGTCCCTCCTGATGGAAATCTGCCTCCAATACCCCATATTTAAAAGTGGGGACCGTCAGACACTAACAACTATCACCCCATCTCTATACTGCCCCCAACTAAAGCACTTGAGCATATTGTCTCCCACCAACTCACCGAACACCTTAACAAACATGACCTACTCTGTAAGCAGCAACATGGCTTCTGTAAAGAACACAGCACCACAACAGCCCTCCTTGAGTTTACCACCCACTTCCACTACACCTTAGACAGAGGCCACATCTCAGGTGCGGTCTTTGTTGACCTCTCTAAGGCGTTTGACACTGTCAACCACTCCCTCTTACTTAATACACTCACCAACATCAGTTTCTCCCAGGATGCCCTTGGCTGGTTCATGGACTACCTGTCGGGATCGGTACCAACAGATGAAAATAGGCACTGCCCTCTCCAGCAGACTACCAGTCCATTCTGGTGTCTCCCAGGGTCCATCCTCGTCTTCTACTTTTCAGTCTCTTCCTTAACCCTCCCTCCTCCTGCACTGGCATTCTACTACTGTATGCAGACAATGCTGTCCTTTATTCCTCCAATCCTGACCCTACCCTATTACACATTTCCTCCAGTCCTCCTTCTCTGATGCCGAAAAATGGTTCTCCACACACCGTCTGGCATTAAACTACAAGAAGACTGAAGTCATGTACTTCTCACTCACTGAACTCTAGAGAAGGCACTCTGCCCACAAATCCCACCACCAATCGGACACCCCTGGAGGAAGCGGTTACCTTCAAATACCTGGGCATAACCCTTGACACTGCCCTAAACTCCATCAGCATATCCATCTCCTGTCTACTGCCCTTAATGTCCGTGTTGGAATCCTCTATCACCTCAAACACTGTCAACCCCTGATGCTCTCCAGCTCGCTTGTCCTCTCCTCTGTCCTCTCCCTTCTGGACTATGGCATTCTCATTTATGGAGCTGCAAACCCCTCGGTCCCAGAAGACTCCAGTTATCCCTGAACAAATCCTGCCATCTTGTCCTGGCTGTGATCGCTCCAACGCACCTGTTCTCTATACACTTCACTAACTGACTGAACCTAGACAATAGAATACAGTTCCACACATGCCTTATGGCCAAAAGATCACCCTGGGTCTCGCCTCCCGCTGTCCTCTCCCTATTACCAGACCTGCCTGACTCAAAGAACCACCCGTAGCATGTGCAAGCCACTCTTCTCGGTTCCCCAGGTGTCAGACCTCCCAACCCAAAGGCCTTTCAGCCACAGGGCCCCTTACTTGTTGAACAGCCTGCCCAATGCACTTGCCAAAGAAACCAGAATCGGACCCTTCAAAACCTTACTCAGAAACCATCTTCAGTCCTCCACCCCTGCAACTGTAATTAATCCCCTGCCCACCTGACAAAGGCCTCTGGCCCACTCTCACCCCCTGACTCCTCCCACTTTGCCCCTTCCTCTGTTACCTACCCAGCTCTTTACCTTCACCATTATACTAAACTGCTTAGACCTGCCCAAACATTCCTTTGTACCTGACTGTTAGCCATTTACCATATTCACTTTAACAAGTCTGTCTGAGTCCAACTATGGAATTGTGTTATACTGTTGTATTGTTGTACTATATGTGACATGAACCTTTGTAAATGAGTCTTTGACTCAAAGGTATTTTCCGAATAAGCAATAAATAAATAAATAAAATAAATTGGCCAAACATATAAGCATTAATGCCAATTAGTAAAGGGATCTCATCATATAAGTTGGTTGGTGGGCAGACCAAGGCCAGAGTCTCCACAGGCTCATCCACACCAGTAACAGTAGAAGGAAGATAGCCATATTTGTAAATATCCAAGGTAAGGGTAGGATTTATTACTTAAACTCCATACATGCAGTCCTTTGAGGGGTTGTAGCGGGTGGTCAAACAGGTGATGATCATACCAATCTTTAAATATTATAGAGACCTGAGATCTACTGTCCAATATGGCTCGGACTGGGATACTGTTGAATGCACCCTGGTCTCGATAGAGGGGCTCACCATCTCTGACCAGTCTGGAGTAGCAGTCTTAGCAGGTCTCACACAGTGGCTTTAGACAAAAAGGATTTGGATTTGCCTAAGTCTCCACTGTGTTCATTGCCTGCATCCTCTGGAGCTTTAGTCTCGAAGCCTTCATGTAGTTTGACAATCATTTTTCTGAGTCCCTTTGAGACTGGCAGTCTCTCTTCATATGGCCATCCTTCCCACAGTTGTAGCAAAATATACTTTCTCTAGTCTGCTTTGTTTGTATCATTACATTAGAGGTGGTCTGCATTCATAACTAGGGGTGAGAAGGAATGCATATTTGAAGCCTGAGCAGGAGCTCCACCAGCAGAGGGCCCTTGCTGAGTTGGCCCACCATGTCACATCCATTCTCTCACCATGGCAGACAATTCACTTAGTTCAGTCTTATGCTGCCTTCTACAGGAGCCCTAAGCATGTACTCCCATTCCCATAGCAGATGCATTCTGAGGGATGTATTGGTTTCTATCAGTGATAGCATTAGTAACAGCACCAGTTTTAGTTCTCTGATCTCTTTAGGTATCTCTACCAATTGCAGAGAGTCCCTAGCACTCTCAGTTCACAGGGCCTTTCCAGCACCAAGGCTACTCTAGCAGCACCTGCACAAGAATCCCAATCTTCTTCCTCACCTTCAGCCTCTCTGAGTTCTTTTATTAGTTCACAATAAGTAGTGGGATTATACCTCCTATCTTGGAACTTTAACTGGAGAATTAGCAATTTAGATGAGTAGATTGTAGTATATGATCTAGTCTCACATGATCCAAATCCTGACCAATACCCACCTTTTCTGTAAGCTTTCTGTAAGGCCCTCTCCAAAAGAGTAACAGAAGCAGACAGACATTCCCCTTCCACTGTTTTATGGCTTTGAATTTCCACATTAAAGCTTCCCAGATTCAATACTACAAAGACACCTTCTAGTGCAGACAAATACTTTTGAGCTGAAGCATCAGGGGTTGTGGACCTCACACACCTAATTGATTTTAATGTAGGACCACTTAAACTTTCCATGATCCTTTTCCATTTTCTGCTTCCGCACAGTGTCACTCTTGAACTGGGGGTGCATAATCCATCAAGTCTCTAAAACAACTTCTCCCTGGGGTGTGGGAAGTGCTTGAAAACACCTGCAGCCTGCAGTAAGAGTCGTGACTAACTCGGGCGCAGGTGCTAGTCTGAGGAGCAAGTAGGCACCAGGACAGGTGTAGGTGTCAGAGGAGGGCATCCCCAGGAGTCTTAACTAACTTTCTCAAGTCCTTGAGGGATCGGCCCTCATCCTGCAACAATTTGGCAAGCTTCTCCTCAAAACTTTCAGATGGGGTGGGGTTCTGGCTCTGAGAGATCCTCACTATTCTTGATACCACCATTTAGGCTGTCAGGCACCTATCAAGGGCAATAGTTTTAGGCATCTTGGTCCTGTCCACTGGGTTACTACACTCCACTAGAATCATTAGTGTTTGGGCAGTCGGTCAGCTTGTTCACCTACTACCCGAAACCTCCCGAGACAGTCAATCTTTGAAAGAGACCCATCTATGATGTGTTTGCTAGAGCCCAAGGGTATGCCAAGCAAACAAAAGGGCATTGTGGGGGTCAATCTCACTCCCCATACATCAACCAATTAACTGCAATACAGCCATTTCTTTAGAGGAGTCAGAATCAGTGCTAGCAATACTGTCTATACTGGTGGCAGGTCACAGGTAGTTACCCATAAAAACAGTCGGCTCCAGGTGAAGCCTAACTAATATTTTGTGATTTGATCACAAGGGGTGCTAATCCAGCAGTGTCTCCAGGATATGACCCTAGCCAGTGCTATCTGTAAGGTTACCACCTGCCTTTACTTCTGACCACAGGTTGAGGGGCCTGGATTTGATATTATGGTGCCCACCAAGAGTAATAATAGAAGGGGTATCTACCTAACCTGGTATAGCCCTCCAGGAAGCTATAACCACCCACAAACCTGTCTCGTGACCAAATGCATTTATTTATTTAGTTTTGATGACCGGGTAAGTGCACTAGACACAAAAGTGACTATTTTCAGGCATGACCCGGAGGTTACATCATCAACTGGAAAAACAGTGGTGATACAGTACAATATAGGAGTAAAACATATAAGAATACAATTAAAATGGATAACAATTTGAGCAATCTGAGGTGACTGGAGACATATTCCAATGTACTTCATATCAGAAGTGAAAGTAAGTGCATATTACAGTATAGCATTTAAGGATATAGTAAAATGGATAACGGTTTGAGCAATTGTGTAACCAAGACATTTCACATATCAAAGCACAATAAAGGTAAGTGCACATATAACAGTTGATTGATTAGCGCATCAACTCTAGTCTACAAAACTGGCTATAACATAAAGAATATGATGCCAAAGAGGAGCAAGCAGGTAGGAAGGATTGAGGTAGTAAAGACCTCAAGGGGAGAAAGTAGGAAGGGGGAGAGATGTATAAGAGGTAGGGTAGGAAAGGGGTGGTAAGACAAGTAGAAACTATGAGGTATAAGTACTGGAAGTGGCACTGAGATAGTAATACATAGGAGTCAGGAATCTAGGGTGGTTTAAAAACAATTGCACTGCGTACTCTCAATAAGCAGAGAGGGATGCCTCTTTTTCAATGAGGCATGGCTAGGTGACTGGAGTATTTCAAGGGGTAGTGAGTTCCAGTAACTGGGGGCCACATAGGAAAAGCTGTTTTCCCTTTGGAAGTGTTACATCTGGGAATGTGGAGTAAGGAAAGATCAGCAGAACAGAGACCATAGGAGGTGGTCTGTGGGGTGAGTGCAGTGGTGAGAGAGTTAGGCATACTCGACCTCAGGATTCCATCCAGAAGAGCCCCAAAAGCAAGGAGCCAGTGAACCATAGGAGCGGGCCAATTAAGGTCTGCATAGAGCAGGCAGTGATGTTTTAACTTAGAGGATGCAGAGGCATAACGCCATATATTATTATAGGTTATGTCCCATTTGTGTAGGGAGGTTTTAGATGCATTGCCATTGATTGAAGTTCCACATGCAAGGGATGGAGAAGAATTCCTCTGGCAATGGCCAACCTCACAGAAAAGGTAAGAATGTGGCTAGTTCTGTAAGCTAATCCTACCTTAGTATTGACTGCCATACACAGTAGCAATATGCATCTCATAGTTAAGGGATCCACGAGTAGTATCCCCAGGTATTTAAATGAGTTTACCACTTCCAATGGGGTACCATTCACACTTACTATTTTGAAGAGATCATGACAATTTTTAGTTTGGCAGGTGAACCAAAAAGCATAGCCTGAGTCTTGCTAACACTGAGAACCCGCCTATGGCTAGTGATCCCGGATTGTACATTTAGAAGTCCCCGATAGATTGTGGTTTAGAGTAAGCACGTTATCAGAGCTGGTATAGGAAAACGAGGTCATCAGCATATAGCAGCACAAGCAGGAGGAGGCATTTCTTGTTATATTATTAATGAAGATCAAGAAGAGGAGAGGTCCTAGGATGAATCCTTGTGGTACCCCAACATCAATGACTGTTTTGTCAAAGGTTGCAGAGTTGAACTTTACAACTTGTGTCCTGTTGGATAGCTAGCCATTAAACCACTTTGCAGACTGTGCCGAGAAACCCAGGGATAGGAGGTTAGCTAGCAGGAGGGGTGATTGATGAGATCAAACACCTTTGTGAGATCTATAAAACTGTTTCTGTTAGAAAACCCTGATCCATAGCATGTAATGTATCATTGGTTAGCTGTAGCAGGCAGTTTGGGTGCTGTGACCCTTTTAAAGCCATGTTGATTTATGGACAGGAGGTTATACTTGATGAGGTGCTCTGTTGCCTGTCTTGTGACGAGCTTCTCCAGGATTTTGTTTAAGACAGATAATATTGCTATTGGTCTATAGTTCACTAAATCCTTCTTGTCACCTTTTAAAAGACCAAGTATTACTCTGGCCAATTCTTCCTGACTCCTCCTATCCTATACTAACTAAATACTGTTCACCCTGAAACTTGTCTGAAGCTGGCTTATGTCTCTCTCCATTTCTGGCTGTATAATAAATGGTTAGACATCTTTGAGTTTTGAGACTGTAACCATTGTTGACCTTTGTATGTATGTTACCCTACATCCTTTGACGTGGAACCTTTGTAAATGAGCAGTTTCTGCTCAAAGGTATTTGTAATCCTAGAGTTTAATAAAATAAAAAACAATTTCTAGATTATCTGGCAGTACTCCTTCACTAATGGACATAGTGAAGATTTTAGATAGTGGCCCTGCAACGAAGGGGCAGCTAGTTTGAGGAGCTTAGGTTCCAGGCAGTCAGACCCAACTGCAGTGCTGTCCAATATGGCATTGAGTAACTTGAGTACATCTGTTTTGGAACAGCTTTAAAGTAGAATGGCGGTCTCACTGGAGTACTTTTGGGAGGATATCAGGAGTAGAGGTGCATTGGGGGAGGCAGTAGTATATTTGGAGAGGTCTGAGAAGTGATTGTTGAAAGCATTTGCTATTGTGTGTGAATCTGAGCAGTGGACTTCATTCAGTATCATGTCATTTGTAGTGTGGGATTGCTTGGATCTGAGGGAGGTTTTTATGTGCGACCAAAATTTCCTGGGGTCACCAGCCGCATCCACCAATAATCCCTTGCAGTATTGGCATTTTGCAAGCCTGATTTGCTTCTTGCATTTGTGCGCTGTTCCTTATAGAAATGAAAGTCTGCTTGGAGGCCCAAGTTTTAATTTTCTCAATATTTATCCCTAGCTTTGTGTGATGTGAGTAAGTCCTTGTGCAACCATTTGGACTGCTTACTGCTTAACTGGTGAATGTGAATAGGGGTATGCTTATCCTGAAGTGTTAAAAACTCACTGGGAAAAGGTTGAGGGTGACATTAGTGTTATGGGCCCAGTAGATAGGGGACCAGTCAATCATAGTGATATCACTTTGAAAGTGAGCCTGGTTTAGATCTGCATAGTTCCTGAATGATATATAGCATGATGGAGATATGGGATTAGTAAGTGACTCCATGCACATAAGACCGGGAGTGATCACTTATTGTGTCTGGCAGGTGCCCGCAGCCACAACTCTATCTATGCGATTCATCATTACCCAATCAATGAGGGTGTTAGAATCATTATTTTGTGACACTCTTGTTGGATCAGTTATGACCTATTGTTAATTGTAACTCTACCAGAGTTAGAAGGGTACCGTGGGATTTACTCAACCAATTTATATTCACGTCCCGAGGATGAGTAGTTCATTCTGCCCAGCTGCTGAGGTACTGTGGTTCAGTGAATCCTCTAGGCCAGATTGTCCAACTTTCGGAGGATTGTAAGCACACATAATATGAAGCTTCTTTGCCCTAGGGTTAGGATTGTATGTAGCGACTCACATGTAGAAGTATAGTTATCAATAACTAGGGACAGGTTAATGTAGTTTTGAAATAGACCGCCATCCCTCCAGCGTGTTTAGGGGTGGCCTATCCCATCTTAGAAAGTTGTAATTAAGGAATAGGCGGCAGGAATCAGGTATTAAGGGCTTAATCCATGTCTCTGATATACAAAGGAAATCAAGCTGGTAGCTGTCGACTCAAGCATCAAGTTCTGTATGGTTGTGGAGCAGACTTCTAACATTTAGGTGACTATGTACAGACCCTTAGTGCCATAACCATCATTGCTTATGGGTACTTGACTGGGTATAGGACCTGGGTTTAGCTCAACATCTCCAAACAGCATAATAGCTAATAATACCAGGTACCATACTTTATGAGGCACAAAAGGAGGGATTAGATAACCATTGAGATGTCACCATTTTGCTACTTACGCTGCAGTGGACTTAATAGGGAATCCTGGGAGGAGTGCTGGGGTAACCTCAATGTACCTATCTGGCTGGTTTATCATGTTTAAGTGAAGTCATCAGGGTTTTGTGATAGTGGGTTTCTTGAGTAAAAGCACAGACACAGGAGTAAGGTGCAAATATCACTCAGAGTGCAGATTTATTAAGTAAACAAAAAATCACATAAGAAGATAAAATAAATCAAACAGCAACATACAGTTAAGTCCTAGCTTTGACTCTATGGGCACATTTTGGTGCCAAAGGAAACTCTGCTTGCAGGACACAAACAGGAGCTAAAGTAAAGGCTACAACCTTGTATGTAATTATTTTATTTACTTCTTGCACTACTAGGGCAATTTCAGAAAAAGAAAAAAAATAGTGAGTGTCAGTGCCTGCAAAGATTCTCTTGATGTAACCCATAGGTGGCACTATCCCAAGGGCTACTACCACTGCCTGCTTGGCTAGCAGCAGGTTAAGGGGCCTGGATACTGAAACAGGTGCCTCCACAGAGGTCCGGGTTGTTGAGTGGTCAAGCTAACCTGGGCATAGCCCTCAGGGACACTGTAACCCCTCTTTCCCTTCTAGTGGCCTGAACAATATACCATAATCATTTTCACAATGACCCTTATTCACCATGCAATTACCCACACTGTTTGCACTTACCAGCAGGGCTGGTTCCTCTAGCTTGACCCTGGGGACCCTCTGTAAAACAAGGTTATGCATAGCAAATAGCTACAGTACTCTTAGCACAAACTGGAACCACAGTCAGGTTAAATGCAAAAGAGTTAGATCTGATTTATTCAGGGGCTTCAACAAGCGAGGCGTAATCAGGTTGATTTGCTTAAAGGCTATATCAATCAGACAGTTATGCATGCACTTCAGAGTCCCTACACAGTCACACACTCTGGGTACCCAGGTAGGAAGACAGTGGGCTAGCCAGAAACGCTGCCTGGGTAGCCTGTGTCGCAGCTGGTTGGGGCCCTGTGATGGAAGAAAGCAACATGCACAACACACACTATTTGTAATCCACAGCTGGAGGGCTCAGTTCATGACAGAAAAGACAACAAAGCAATCAGATGACAACACAATAGATTTAGCTGTTGTTGCAGGGAGCTACCCTGATGTTTGCTCACGATATCCAATATAGGACACAGGCAGGACGAAATCGAGACAGCAGGTTGTTGAACTGGAGTGCCAGGAGAAGCAGGACCCACATGAATCACCAGGCATTGCTCCTGTTCAAAAGCGTGAGCAGGGGGCTGATCCCCAGGCAGGTCTCTCATCGATGGCTTTCTCTGTGCAGCGGTAGTCTGGCTGGGCCAGTGTGGCAAAGCCCAGGCCCAATGGAGATGAATATGGATTCAGTCCGTGGGAGCTGGATGCAGCCTCCAGCAAGCAGAACACAGTTCAGCACACAGTGGGGAACCAAATCATGACCCACTAACAGCACACAGCACATTTACATGTAAGAGATTCTACTGTACCAGGCAGATTTCTATCCGGTCACAATTACAGAGTCTCTGCACAAACCGGAATTCAGAGGTGGCTAGAAATCCTGACAGGCCGATCGCATTCAGCATATCTTTAGTCTTCTTCAGGTTAAAGCCTGGTCACAGTTCTTTTTATTTATTTCTGTATTTTATTTATTTTTTATTTCAGAAAATCAGAAATACCTTTGAGTCAAAGACTCCTTTACAAAGGTTCCACGTCACATATAATTGGTCAGATGCATAAATACAAATACAAGTACAAATTAGTGCAGATACAAATACAGTGATTGATTATTACAGATTAAAATTATGTTACAACAGGAAAGTTAGGCTGACATTCAGGAACTAGACCAGTTTGAGACAGTTTAAAGTGACTGGAAACTAACATCCCTGAGCTGGCGGAGGTAAGAGCTTTAGCACAGGCAAGCCAGAAGAATGGTCAGTCTTAGATGGACAAGGCACCAGTTCACAAACAGTCGCAGTCAGTTGAGGACCGAAAATGGGCCCTAAAGTGCGTTTTAAGTGACCAATTCTTTTGATCAAACGCAAGGAGGAGGGTAGGTTATTCATCCATAAGGATGCCCTGTAGCAAAGGATCTTTGGAATTGATTTGTGCAATAGGAAGGGATGGAGATGATGAGTATCTGAGCTATGGGTGTGCTTAACTTTAGGGTTCAAAGTGATTAAATGAAGTGAGTGCCACAGGGTGAGGCCAAGAGTGATTTTTTTGCTAAGAAACATGTGTGGAATTTGATTCTATTATCAAGGTTAAGCTAGTTGGTGTCCTAATATAGCACACAGGTATGGGTAAGTCTGTCACACCCTAGTAAAGACGACAAGCCTTGTTTAGAACAAGTCTAAGACTATCCAGGGCTGAGGGGCTTGCACCTCCAAAAGTCAGAAGGCCATAGTCTAGTAGGGAGAGAACCGAGAGATCGTAAGCTTCAGGGCCTCAGGAGTAAGGCAATGTTTCTAGCGGTACAAAAGCCCAAGTCTAATATTTAGGCCTTGGATAATTGGTGTATATGCTCATGGTAGGTAAGGCCAGAGTTCAAAGTGATGCCCAGGTACTTAAAGGAATGAACAAATTCCAGAGGGGTCTGGGACGCTGATAGTATTTAAGGAAAAATGTTTCCTGAATTCGAGGATGAGCCGAAGAGCATACCTTTGTTTTTATAGTTAATAATAAGGTGTTGTGGAGGTTAACCAGCTTCGCAGCGTTGAAAGAGGACTGGAGGAGTGGTGGAGTTGAGAGGGATCTGGACTAGAGGAGAAGATGACAGAATCATCTGCATATAGTAATAGGTTGGAGGAGCAGGATGGGGAGGGAGTTTAGGAAGAGGCTGAAAAGGAGGGACCCAAAATGGACCCTTGTGGGACCCCTGAGAGGACAGGAGATTTGGAGGATGGGTATTCCCAATTTTGACTTGAAGGGTCCGTTAGCAAGATAGTCTGCGAACCATCCTAATGGAATCCTGTGAGACCGAGGTTGAGCAAGGAGGTATGGAGTAATGAATGATGGGCGGTATCAAAGGCCTTAGTGAGGTCAATGAAGATCGCACCTGTGATGTGGCCTTTATCCAATGTAGTATGGATGTGTGATGTTAGCTCCAGCAAGGCAGTATTCGTGCTGTGACCTTCGCGAAAACCATGCTGTTGTTGCAGAGTAGGTCATATTTATTGAGGTGGTCAGTGAGCTGATCCGAAACTATCCTCTCTAAGGCCTGGGTGGGGGAGTATAGAGATAGGGGTGGTAATTGTTGGCGTGATAGAGGCGGATTTCCAAATGGTAGGGAATTTATCTAGTGAGAGGGAAAGGTTTAAATGTGGGTGAGAGGAGCCAGGACTTCCTTAAGGAGAGCCTAAGAATTCTGAGATCAAGGAGTGGCATTGGAGGAGGCGTGACTAGGGGCAGCAGTAAGGTATGGTTCAGCTGATTTAGGTGAAATCGGGCGAAAATAAAGGGGGACTGAGGTGAGGCACTGGATTGCTAGGAGCAGGTGGGTCATAGAAGTTCGGGGAGAATATGGCTGAGGTTGGAGAAAGCATCACTGAAAACAGCAGCAATTTGAGTGGGGTCAGAGGTCAAGGACCCATTTGACATGACTTGGGAGGGACCTTACCGCATATTTCTTTAATGTTGTTCCAGAACTTGCATCTGGAGCCCCAGGATGAGGTTAAGGTGGATTATAATAATCTGCTTTTGCCCTCAGAATGGCCCACATGCACTTGTTCTGGGCCATTCTATAATTCTGTCTATCAAGGGGAGGCCAGACTCGATGGAAAGATGCCATAATGAGTCTCTGGTTCGCATTAAAGACTTGAGCCTTTCAGTGAACCATGGTATGTGATTGCCTTTGACCATTCTTTTTTCATGAAAAGTGCATAGAGGTCACAATATTATTGAAGGACCTGGTAATAGGTCCAAGGCACTGTCTAGGTTTACAGTGCTGAAAATGAAAGACCAATCCATGACCCTGAAGTGCACTTTTAGATGTGCTAATTTACCAGGACCAAGCTTATGTTGCACAATTATTTTGGGAGGGATCTTGGGATATTACAGGACCAGGAGCAGAGAAGAGAGTGGTCGCTGAGAGCATTTGGAAGTATGGAAACATTAACATAGAAACATAGAATTTGACAGCAGATAAGGACCGCTTGGCCCACCCAGTCTGCCCATTTCCCTACCTAATGGATAAGCTGCAGATCCTAGTTAACCAGCAGCCTACTTCTTTCCCACCCCACCTAAAAATTGCCTTATGACTGTCCCATGCATGCTTGAATTCCACCACTGTTTTTGACTCCACAACCTCCTCGGAAGGCCATTCCATGCATCCACAACCTCTCTGTGAAAAAATACTTCCTTAAATTACCTCTAAGCCGCCCCTTTATCTTCAAATTGTGCCCCTTGTTCTTGCACACCTCTTTTTTGAAAGATGCTACCCTCTTGGACTTGTTGATTCCCTTGAGATACTTAAAAGTTTCTATCATATCCCCCTCTCCCTCCTTTCCTCGAGACTATACATGTAAGCTCTTAAGTCTCTCTTCATATGTCTTCAGTGCAGACCCTGCACCATTTTAGTTGCCCTCCTCTGGACAGCTTCCATCCTGTCTATGTCTTTCGGAGATTGGGTTCTCAGAACTGCACCAGTACTCCAGATGGGGTCTCACCAGCTGTCTGTACAGAGGGATAATAACTTCCTGTTTTCTACTGGTGATGCCTCTCCTATGCATCCCAGTATCCCCAAGCCCTCCTTGCTGCCCTCTCATTGCTTGCCCACCTTTAGGTCATCTGATATGACTACCCCAGGTCCCTTTCCATTTTGTTGTTGTTGGTATCTCACCTCCCATTGTGTACTCTTCCCTGGGTTTTGTTTCCAGGTGCATTACCTAGCACTTCTTAACATTGAATCTAAGCTGCCATACATTTGACCATTCCTCTAACCTTGCCAAGTCCCTTCTCATCCTTTTCACCCCACCTTGTGCATCAACTTTGTTGTAGATCTTTGTGTCATCTGCAAAGAGAAATACTTTTCCTTCAGTCCTCTCTGCATGATGCTTATAAAGACATTGAAGAGGACGGTCCTAATACTGAACCCTGCAGTACCCACTATTAGTAGCCCTTTCTTCAGAGTAGACTCCATTTACTATTACTTTCTGTGTCCTATTCTCCAGCCAAGTCTTACCCAGGCTGTCATCTTTGGGACCCACTCCCAGGCTGGCTAACATATATTAATCTTTTGTGTGGGACTGTGTCAAATGCCTTGCTAAAGTCCAGGTAGGCCATGTCCACAGCCCTCCCTGATCTACTACTTTGGTCGCCCAGTCAAAGAAATCCTATCAGATTTGTCTGGCATGACCTTTTCCGCTGTGAATCCATTGCCTTGGGTCCTGTACCCCTCTGGCCTCTAGATACTCGACAATTCTTTCCTTCAAGTGATTCCATCATTTTCCCTACCACTGAGGTTAAACTAACAGGTCTGTAGTTTACTGCTTCTCCTTGCTCCACTTTTGTGAAGAGAATCACATCTGCCCTCCTCCAGTCCTCGGGTACCACCTGTCCTCCCATGATTTGTTAAAGAGGGTAGTCAGTGGTGTCACTAGTTCTACCCTTAGTTCTTTTAGAATTCTGGGATGAATCCCATCAGCCCCATTGCTTTGTCCACCTTCAGTTTTAAGAGTTCTTTCCAGAACCCTTTCTTCTGTAAATGGCTTGGTATCAACCTCTGTATCCAGAGTGTTTCTACTGTTTGTTTTAGGTACCTCCCCTCTTCCTTAGTAAATACTGAGCAAAATATTTGTTTAGTATCTCTGCCTTTTCACAGTCACACTCTGCCCACCTCCCTCCCCTTTATTTAGCCTCACTATCCCTCCCTTGGCCTTCCTTCACTCCCTGATGTACCTATAAAGGTTTTATCCCCTTCTTAACTGAGTTGGCTATCTTTTTCTTGGTTTGGGCCTTTGCTGTTCTGACTGTCTTCCAGCTTCCTTTTGCTTTAACTGATACAGTTATCTGTCCTGCTCCTTCTGTGATTCCTTGTACTTCCTGAATGCTTTCTTTTCTCTTGAACCTTCACTGCCACTTCTTTGAGAACCATAGTGGTTTCTTACATCGTTTCGTTTGTTTATTTGCTTCACACAAAGGCTTATTACCTCTGTGATGGCAGTTTTTATTATTCCCATTGTTCTTCACCCCTCCTTCCTGCCCATTGCTAGTGCTTTCCTTAGGCACTTACCCATTTGGCAAAGTCAAGCTCTCCTAAAGTCCAGTACTTTTGCCTTTGTATGGCTTGACTCTATTGCTGTGTTTTATGAACCATACTGTTCGATGGTCGCTAGTTCACAGATGGCTACCCACTTCTGCATCTGTGATCCTCTCTCATCTCCATTTGAGAGAACCAGGTCTAAGATTGCTCCCTCTTGAGTGGGCTCCAATACTAGTTGTCTAAGGCATGTCCCTGTAGGGCATCTAGAATAACCCTACTCTTGAAGTGGCTGCTGCAACTGCACTCCAGTTAACATCTGGCATATTCAGATCACCCATCAGCAATATCTCCCCTTTTCTGCCATTCTAAGTATACTTTCTATCATTTCCTTGTCCATTTCCTCCCCTGAGAAGATCTGTCCTCTAACCCTGTGCGGATTGTGGTGCCATTGCGGTCTCCAAATTTACCCACAGTGCTTCTTCTCCCCCTGTTTTCCCTTTTGTTCTGTTGCTTTGATTCCTTCCCTTATGTAAAGAGGTACTCCTCCTCTTGTTTTACCCTTCCTGTCCCTCTTGTAGATAGTGTATCCTGGTATGTTTATGTCCTAGTCATGGTTTGTGTGTACCATGTTTCTGTGACTGCCACGATATCAGATATTTCCTCCTCCATCAAGGCCACTAAGTCAGGAAGCTTGTTACTCAGACTATGGGCATTGGAACTCATTGTTGTCCATTTTTGATGGCTTTACCTTCTGTTGCAGCATCCCCCACTGACCATTCTACCTCGGTCTTTTTCTCATTTAGTACCCTGTTTTGTAGGGAGGCTGGGATTTTCCAGCTGCTTATCAGTGCCTCCCCCTTGACTAGTTTAAAGCTTGCCAATGAAGCATTTAAAACCAATTGCTCAAAGACTTGTTCCCTTCCTGGACAGATGCAGACCATCCTGCCAGTATAGGCTAGTGTCCCTCCAGGTGGAACCCCAGTCCAAATGAAGCCAAACCCCTGTGCTCCACACCATTTTTCAACCATTCATTAAACTGCATGGTGCAAAGTACCTGCCTCCACTCATGCCATTGACAGGAAGCACCTCTGAGAAGGATACTGTGTGTGCTACTTGTCTTAGGCCCCTCCCAATTCTACAAAGTCCTTCTGCACTGCTCTAATCTCATGTTGAGCCAAGTCATTTGTCCCTAGGTGGACAATGGCGTCCAGCTCGAGACTCCTGTGAAGCTGTTCTCATGATCCTGAGGCGCTTCCTGTCCCTCAAGCCATGGCACCAGGCAGGCACCTTACTTCAGTTTCCCTGCTCCCCCAGTTCTATCCCTAATAATTGAGTACCCACCAGGAGCTGCTTCCTTTCCTTGTGGTGTCCTCTGCCTCCTTCCTGTGGGCCTCCCTTGTGACAGTTGTCCTCAGCCTCCTTAGTCTCCTCTGTGGGTGCATCCATGGGGAGCTATGCTCCCAGAATGGTGTATGGATTGTGGAGTGGAACAACTGACTGGGTGTGCCTCTGTTCCACCATCCTCACCCTCCCTGAGCCCACTGTGATCCACTTGCTGTGCTTTCTTCACAACCTCTGAGGTAGTGGTGGTGGCTCTGGTGCTCCCTGGATGGGGGAGTTCTCTTCCTACCATCCAGTGTGGCCTGGGAAGGTTCCTTACTACTGTCCAGTGTGGCCTGAAGGCAGGGCAACTCTCCGTCAGGGCAGAGAGTTGTCTGCAAATAGGGCAGCATCTCAGCCTCAGAAAGACTCCCAGAAGACTGCTGCCCACAGCCATTACATTGCACTACTCCCACATGTTTATCTACTTTTTTCTTGTTTTATTTTTTGTGTGTTTGTGTGTGTGATTGGTTTGTTATATAGAAATATATATATTATACAATGTGTATGCTTATATTGTCAGTGCGGTGTGCTAGAGAGGATATGACAGTGATATGCACCTTGCACTCTTGAAATAATGTCAGAACCCTAAGTATAAAGGAACTGTTTCCAGGATGTGGGTGGGGTAGAGGTGGGAAGGGGTTGGGCCTAAACTGTGCCCTCACAAAACAATCATCTAAGAGCTCTGACCCACCGCTCGGATAGTGCCTTCCTGTCAGCAAGATGCCCTACACAACAATTTGACCGAGAAAATACCCTGCTAATCAAACAGAGAAAATTCCAGACGTCCAAGTCAGACACAGGTAAACCTCTCAGCCCCAAAACAGCCTGGTGGTTTGTGCTCTGAAAGCAGTCAGCCCCAAAATAAGTCATCTGTGCTTTAAACTCTTCCTGCACTGAAAATCTTAAGAATTGTAGCAAACGTAAAGCTAGATCCACCTCCCTCTGTTGCTTGAAAGACTGTCTTTTCCTGATAATTCTAAGTTCCTTATTTCACCTTTCAGTTAGAAGTAGCCTCCACCTGCAGAATATCTGCTACAAACCAAAGACAATTGTAAGGTTCACTCCCTCTGTTGTGAGCACAACTCGCTTTCTTGCAAATCCTATGTTCAGTATTACAGCTTCCAGCCAGAGGTAGTATCAGTTGAAGAATATTAGCTGCTTAGCTAATTGATGTTAAAGTCACCAACTGGTGATCTTACCGGGCGATTGGAGAAGATGAGGTCCAATAGTGAGGAGGATCCGATACGAGGGTCCAGACGTGTGGGGAAGTGACAAGTTGTGTTAGATCTTGGGCGTGGCAGAGATCAATGTGGGGTGGCATCCCTTGCTTAGCCAATTGATGTTAAAGTCACCAAGTACAAGTAGTTCCGTGGCTTAAATCATCTTCACAATTCAGATTCAGTCAGAAGAAACTTTAATTTCCCTCTCAGGGACAGCAGGCAGACAGGCAGGCCAAAACTCAGCCCTTTCACAGTTCTCCTGCATGAATTACACAGCGGCTGCTGCTTGAATACTCAAGCTGTTACCACTTTCACTTCCCACTTCAGACTGACTGAACTGCAAACAGTCTGGGACTTTCCCCAGGAACCAAAAGGTTCGGTTGGCTGATCTGTCTGTCAGTCACAACAAGGGTTCCCCCTCAGGTCTGTCTTGGTGCCAAATGCAAAACTACAATTCCTACAGAATTTTGCTCCCACAAAGCCTGTTGGAACAGGCTCCATTTCAGAGTCCCCAAACGTACTGATTGGCCCATTTCAGCAGTCCAAGACCGAGATGATGGAAACAAACAGAACTGTGGATGCTGCAAAGAAGGCAGGTTAGAACAAACCTGCAATATTATTACTATTCTAACAAATGATCATCAAACAAGTACATCTTCTAACACAGCTCCCTCTGCACAAGTAGTGATGGCAGAGCGGAGCAGTTATCAGACAACCAGGTGGGACTCGAGCATAGAAACACTCAGCCCCCTCCCAAGATTAATTATAACTGCAATCTAAGCAGTTCTTAAAGAGATAGTACACAGAGGCTATACAGGCAATCTTTGACAATAACGTTTAAACTGCTAAACGCAAGAATACCAGCCTGGCAGTGAGCATTTAGGCAAGCTCAAGGAAGACTTTTCGGGAACCCCATTTGCAGGGGCTTACACTGGCACTAGACACAGGGCTTACTTTAAACAATTTACAGGGCAGAGCTTATCAAACTACAGCAGCTCTGCTTCTCTGGACACCTTTTCCAAAAAGGCACATACAGGAAAAAAAAAAACTTAAGGCTGACCACGAAACATGGAACATACAAATTAAGCAGCTGTTTCTCCAGTTCACAGTACAGGTTTGGTTTTGGTGCAGGCAGCGATCTCGACACTCGATCTTGCGCACAGTAGCTTCAATGACACTCGATCCTGTGCATTTGTGCAGGATGCGTAAACAACTAACTGTCCTATGGTAAAGAAGCTCATACAAGCTAAACAGCAGTGCTAACAGTCATGGCTGTATTTTTACAGGGAACAAATCTGGCATAACCAGTGTATGGCAGCAAGGACACCTATAGAGGAAAAAGAGAAAGAAGAAAGAGAAAGAAAGTTTAAATAAGTAAGGAGACTGTAGGTGGCCATTCTACTTAGAAAAGAAAGAGGCAGAAAAGGTGCTGTTGCACAATAGACTAACAGAAAAGATAGAGAGAAGAAAGGAAAGATACTTTCTGCTCAAACCCATTGGGGGTCCAGTACTACCACAGGTCTATACTCCCTTGCAGATATAGGTCCTGTGAAACACTGATTGTAGGTACACTCAGGGATAGTAGAACCAGGTTGAGTGTCAGCACTAACAGGGCTTGACTGGCCATTTATTAATTTAAAACAAACAGAAAAAAGGTGTTAGAGCAAGGATCCTGCATCAGGTTCACTTTTATAAGACCAGCAATTTAGGTGCAGGGTGAACAGAAACTTTATAAAGTTTAGCAACTTTTGTCTTAGTATTACCTTTGGATTAAGCCCAGAGACGTTAAAGTAGATCCACTTTATAGGGCCAGCAATTTTGGTATAGGAGTGAGAAGATACTGTATAAATCTTATTATACAATGGCGAAGAAATTTCCTGGACTCTGATTGATCAATGTGTACCTGAGACAGTGAGGTTATTACACAATAACATCACTGTACTGATTTTCTGGATGATTGTTATAAGCTACTTTTTTTTCAGAAACAAAGATACACCACCTCACTAAAAATCTACTAAAACATTTTTATTTTTATTTTATGTTTTCTATAACATTGAGCCATTGTATAATTGCAATAATGCACTCCAAAGGTGTGTTATTGTATACTCCTGGGGTGGTGGAAACACTTCGGCTTCACCTCATGCTTCAACTCACCCCAGGAGTGATAGTTACATGATAACACACACCTTGTCGTGCCTTATTGCTTAAGCAACTTTGGTGTGGTTATCAAAGCCTCTAGTGGCAGAGAGTTCTAACGAGTAGATGGAGGAATGGACTGATAGAGTAAGTTCAGCACTGTACAGCCCTCTAGTGGCTAGAAGATATAATACAGCCTCTAGTGGCTAGAAGATATAATCTGCTAATGGAAAAGTCAGTAAAAATAAAAATAAACAGCTATGCAGTAACTAACTAACTGAGAAGAACTGGTATTGTATCCAAGTTAAGAAATTAACTGTCCCTGGGCAAAAAGACACCAAGTTTAACAGGCAGGCAGAATTTTGCTGGCTGTAAGACCTCAGAGGGTCTCTGCACTGTATTTCAGCAGTACCTGCAGTTTAGGTCAGAGGGGTGGAGTGGCCAGCTCTGGCCCAGTGACTGGTCTGTGCAGCCAGTTTAACTTGAATCTTGTAATAGGTGATAACCCTTGTAGTAATTGACACACAATTAGCAATGAGCATTAATAATATGCACACACCCTTGCACGTACCACCAGAAACTGGTCTTCTCAACTCCCTGGAACCCCTTGTAAAACAGCGTTAGCAAGGCAAGCATGCACTTTCAGTACTGTACACCATCTAAGAATATGCTCATAAGCCAGTTTAAATGTAAAACAACAAATCAGGTTTATTAAGGATAGGCGTGAATCTTGAAGAATTATTACTTTACTGATTTGATTCTGGATATTCTGGATGCATGCACTTTAGTCCCACAGTAAAACAGTCTAACAACACTGGATACCCAGAATGTTATGCTGGCTGGACAGCATTGGTGCCCAGGGTGGCCGGCATTGCAGCTGTTTTGGGGCCTTTGAAGGAAGAAAAGGCAGTTAAACATGCATAAACAAGGCTTTTGGTTATTTGTACCCAGGGCTGGTTGGCTCAGTCCTTTGTAACCCTGAAAACTCACTGGAGCAATCAGATGGTACTACAGAATGATTCAAAGAAAGTTGCAGGCGCTACCCTGAGTTTGCTCACAATACCAGTTGGTTGAAGAGGATCGGTGATATAAAGACCTGCTGCAGAACACTGAAGAGCATGTGGGAAACTGGGCCTGCATGACTCACCTCTGCTTCACAGCCTTTCCCTCCAAGTGGCTGCAACCTACGATTCTTTGTTGCACAGGGCTGGATCCCCAGTCTGGTCTCTCACAGAAAACAGTCACTGGTGCAGAAATGGATGGCTTCTTAGGTCGAGTTTGGCATAGGCCCAAGGCTAGATAAACACTTCTGGCAAAGTTCAGTTTGTTTACTGGTGAAAACCTCCAGCTGACAGACAGTTCGGTCACTGTCAAAGATGGGCTTCTTTCTGGCAAGCAGGAGTCCCTGAACAGTAAGCCATAACACAAGATAAACATTCAGCACATTTAATGAAAACAAACTTCACTTCTCTACCTTTCGGATTGGTTTCAGGCCATTAGCTATTTCAGTAGATTCACTGGGCAAACCTCTCAATTCACAAAAGCAGTCTCTCTCACACAACTCTTGGGCCAAACACTTCACAGGAGCTCCTCATGGTCCAAAAACTCAAGCTGCACTTCCCAGAGCTTCAAGCTAAACAGCCACAGTTCAAAGATTAGCTTTGGATTAGTCCAGTCTCTGCTATTAAGCAATCCAATACTAGAAAACAATGACAGGAAGGCAAGTCAGGCCTTTCCCTGCCAATTCTCCACAGCTCCTTTACTGGAGCAGCCTCTCGATAGCTCAAGCTGCTCACTCAGCTCTCCAAGCAACTGAACTATTTTTTCTAACAGTTCTTGAAGTAGTCCAATTTTCTAGCAATCTGGTTGGCTAGGGGGCTGTCAATCACTGTTCTGGTGCTCCCATTAGTCAATTTAGGCACAGCCAGCAAAACTACAAGAACTACAGCTTTCCTTGCCATGAGGCACCTGAGCTAAGGACCCTTGAGGTCCCTTGTGTCCCTTTGGTCCAAATTCCTGAAGTCACGGTCCAAACATGATGGCTCCCATTTGAGGAATAAGCTGCAAGAAAGCAGGTTAAAGCAAACACTCTAATTTAAATATAACAGCAGATTAGAAATAAACATTTACAATAATAGTTAGAGCTCCTCTGCAACACTATCGACTACAGAGTGGAGCAAATTAGAATGGTGCCTGGCCAGTCGAGAGCTTTGTCACCCTCGACCCAGCCTAGACCCTTGAGTTTATACACACTGGCTATTGTTTTTAAGGACAGGCATGGAGGCACATCATGGCACTCTCACTCATATCAACTGGATTAACAAATAACTATGGATTTACCATCTATGCACGATGGCTGCCTGGCAGTGGGCATTACTGGACCCCAGGAAGACACCTAAGGTAAGCCCTCAAATTGGGTGGTGGGAGCAGCTACATGTCCACTATGCTTCCTGTAGACAGTTCCTGAATTTTCTAGGACACAGATTGCATCTCACCTGGATCTGGCATTTGGATATTATCTTCTCAAGTCCGTTCGGATCGAATGATCATGGTGATGTTGGGACATGTTATTACAGTCGGTATTGCTTTTCTTCAGAGTTCGGACATTCCTTTTCTTCTACAGACTTACATAGCTATTTTAAGACTCGGTGTTTGTTCATGTATATGAGGCGTCACATATTTGCGTTGTCAGCCCAGAACCCCAGTGTTATCAGTTAGTCTACTGGAAAATTGTTACTGGAACAGCTCTTTTTTTGCTTTATCAACACATTTCAAACTGTGGGTAGATCATCCTAGGTCACTTATACTTGGTGAATTGTTCATGTGGTTTATTCTGCTATTTGTATAGGAAACATTACGTGTTGGAATTCACTTTGGTTCTCGGTTTGGGCAAGAAATGTAGGTTGGGGGAAGGGTATGATAGTTTCCTTTATCTGACCTCCCCTCCATTTCTATAATGTATCAGTGTTCTGGCTTATTAGATTTAAACTCAGATTATTCCACACACTTGTAAGCTGCGAATCCAAATTGGCAGGTCTATTGGGCATTTTCAGTAGCCTCCTATATCTATATGTTTTATTTATTTAGTTTTTGTTGACGGGTAAGTGCACTAGACAAATTCTGCCTATTTTCAGGCACGACCTGGGGGAGGATATAGATGAATGCCAATTGACTTTGAACCAGATTAAGCTGTTGGTGGTATTTTTAGTGAATGGGAAATTTGGCCAGGGCACGAGAAATTCCCCACTGCATTGCTGACAGTAGGGGAGTCAGCACATCGCTATTATGATCAGAGTGAGGGAGCGATGGAAGTGGATGTTCTGACAGAGAACTCTCTGCCCTTCGTAATGGGAAACGGTTTTGGCTGTTGCTATGGCAGTGAACATGGAGAATTTGCAGGATACCACTGGTTGTGTTCCAGTGATGGAGACACACCTGAATCTTTAAATATAAGTATGAAGGCTGATTTCAACTTGGGACCGCATAATGTTTCTCTCGATCCTGCAAGGCGGCCCGCCATTGGAAGGGCGGCTTTACCATGGAGCTGGGTACTGAGGATGTTGCAGGCAGTGAGCAGCATGTCGGAGCGTAGCTTCTCCTGAAAAGAAGGACTGCACTGCATCGCAAACCCTGCATCGACAATTGGATTATCTTCTGCCTCAGAGGATTTATTGGGACAGGAGTGGTCGGGCTGATAAAGCGCTCAGCCATTCTGGGTGGAAAAGGACTGATACTGGACAATGGACTCCCGACCGGAATGGGGTGACGATTCCTCTGATAAACCATCCACGAGCATGCATGCCACCACAGAGAAAGTCCTGAGCTCAGGTAATGAACTACCACATATTACGAAGGCCCTCCATGATAAATCTGTGCAGAATGTAAAGGATCAGGCTGTGGCCTTGCTAGGCCAGAGCCTATCCAGAGGGAGGAAGGGAACATGCAGGTTTTGAAAAGACAAATCACAAAATAAAACATGTCCCTATGTCCAAATTATTCAAAACAAGCTTGAACAAGCTCCTAGAAGAAATGCAGTTAGACTGCATTATAAGGGAGGTTGTTGAACATCCTGACAGGTATTACATAGCAAAGCAGCTTTTGAAGGATCTATGCATTTTTTCCAGCTGATATTTATGCACTGATTCACATCTCTCTGGTGAGGATTCATCTGACATCAGTTTTAAGAGTAATAACAGTCTGGAAAAATTCTGGGATAAATACTCTTCTTTGAAATACACTCCTTTATGGACTCCCTTTTATGCAATCCCTCTCACATGTTCCCAAATTAGTCACATTACTATCATGTTCTGGAATGAGGGCGTTAATGTCAGTGATATTTATCACTTGCTTCAGAACCGCTGTGATTTCTTAGGCCCCTTGAAGCCATTCTTGACTTAGAAGGGATTTGGACTGGTGGTGGAAATTTAAGGTTAAATTGTTCCAGCTCAATTCTGAAATTATTCATTTACCTAACAGCTTTTACTTAGGTAAAGATAGGGGTGTTTGTTTTATGAGGGACAGCCAACAGCCTGCTATAAATGTGGGGCAAAGACTTATATTAGCAGCTCCTGTGATATGTTAAAATGCTCTTTATGTGAAGTGCGGTCATTCTGTAGATCTTTGTGAGAATATTTTCCAATGTAATCTTTGTGATGAAAAAGGTCATGCTTTTCATCAATGCCCATGGGCAAGACGGAATTGAACTGAGGATGGGATCAGGATAATCTGGTAAACAGGGCCCAAGATAAAAGGAGTGATTCTAGCTTTAGTAATCCCACTGAAGCACAGGATGAGGAAACAGGACTATGGGACACTTTAGTTACAGAGAGGCCGGTAGAGGTAAGGGGTCACCTTTGGAAAAGAGGTCTGAACTCAGTACTCACCAGAGAGATGGAGATGTTGAGGACACTATACCTCAATCTGAGGTTGCTCCTGTTGTTTCAGAACAATCTACTGCTAGATCTATGCCTCCTTCTATGTTTGAAACTGTTAAAAGTAGACGGTTTACTAGAGCCTCTCATAAACAATCTCTTCTGGGCCCTCTCCCTACTGAGAATTCTTCTGCACCCCTACAACATGACTTAGGGATTCAGATTTGGAATCTGATACCTTACATCGATCAGAGATGGTGACTGAGGATGAGGACAGTAAGGCTACTGAAATAGCAAAGGGCAAGAAGGAAAGAAAAGAAAGCAAGTGTTAGTCATAAAGGGGGCCTGACTCTACTAAACTTTGATGGCTACTTTACAGCTTGCTTCTTATAATTTGTGTAGTCTTAAAACTACAAAAACAGCTTTCAATTTTGGCTTACTAGACCAACTTAAGGTGGATGTTGTTTTGTCCAAGAAATCAGATTATCCTCTCTTTTGAACTGGATCATATCAAAGAAAGTGGATCTGGGGCCCTTCTTTTGGACATTTGGTTCGGACGCAGCTGATGGGATTGGGATATTATTTAAAAACACTAATTTTAGAGTATCTAAACTAGTAGATGTAAAGGCCAGGCAGGGCCTTAATCCTTGATTATGTTTTGAGGATTTTGTTTTTGTTTTATCAATACACCCACAGACAAAAACTTAAATTGATTTGCTTGAGGACATAAAGCCTTATTTATATACTAGAAAACATATTGTTTGGGGTGGGAACTTTAATTGTGATATAGATACTAAATATTCAGGGATATACAAAAAATATGTGATTCTCATGCTCTGAAACAAATTATTTTAGATGCAGGATTAACAGATACCTACAGATCCTTAAAAAGATTGTGGAGCTACATATCATAGGCATATGTATGCTTCACATAGATATGATATTTGTTTCTAAACACATTAAACCATATTTTTGTGTTGCTAAACCTATGGAATTCTCAGACCATCGGATTCTCCTGGGTTATTTCAGTCTAGCTGATATCCCTACCAAAGTCTTGTTCCTCTATACAGTGCTGGAGGTTAAATACTCCTTTTGGATTTACCAGACTGTTCACATCAATTAGAGTTTTTTTGAAGCAAAGACACTCTACTATGTGTCTTTATGACAATGGTATGACTGGTGGCTGGACACAAAGAAAGATTTATAGACCTTACTTACCTCTTTTGGAAAAAAGGGCTAATTCTAATTATCTAAAATATCTAAATTTTAAAAATCAACTGTATAAGCTATATCTTTCCCTCCATGTGATCATATGAAATATTCCCACATTTTTGAAATTAAAAACAAATGAAAATCTACCAGTATGAAAGGGCCAAATCATTGGAAACGGAAGAGATTTGGGACAATAAAGCAACCTGCATCAGATCCTACTAAAGTATGTAAGCAACAATTAGATAAAACTTTAATGGCTGGCTTATTTAAAACTGATGGTACTATAGCTCAGACAGATTTAGAAATGTTACTTGTGGTTCAGCATTATGTAGCAGAAATGTTTGGTAAGCCAACAGAGAACCCATGTATTTTAATGGATTACCTTACAGCACCACTCCCTCAAGTTGAAGAGTCTCTGAAGCACTGCTTGACAAAACCCATTTCCTCACAAGAAGTAGAAGAGGTAATTAAAATATTTAAAATAAGGACCTCTCTGAGTATTGATGGCATACCCAATGTTTTTACAAAACATTTCTTTCTCATATGTGTTATTTTCTGCCTTTGGTGTTTAATTTTCTGTTGAACACCAATATGCAGCTACTGACTTCAGTACTTCTATTATTAGTTACATACATAAAAGAGATTAAAAATTGCTCTCCAACTGGAAACCTATAAGCCTCCTTAATAGTGATTATAACATTTTATCGAAAATCATAAATAATAGATTATTTCAAGTCATGATACCCTAATCCATCCAGCTCAGACCTGTGCAATCCCTAATCGGAAAATACAGCATAACCTTTATTTGCTGAGGGAACTTTTGAGGCTGGTAAACTGGGGAACATGTCCGGTATGTGGTGGCCTTGGATCAGCTAAAGCTTTCAATCAGGTTAGACATGGGTATATTTTGACTTATTACAGAAGTGTGGTATACCCAACCAAATTGTACAATGGATTAAACTGCTCTATACTAATGCTAAGATCATTTCAACGTTAATGGATCATTTGGTTCAGATGTCCAGCTTGGTAGAGGTGTCAGGCAGGATGCCTCTAAGTCCCCTATTATATACCTTTGCATTAGATTCAGTTATTAGACAAATTCAAAGGAATTGACATATTGTTGGTCTTGCTCCTGATCCATTATTGATGTCAGAAAAATCACAGCTTATGCTGATGATGTTACTTTATTTATACGGGATGTTAATTCAATTAACAGTGTAACTGAGGTATTTAAATGTTTTGGGCAATTTTCAGGAGCACAAATCAATATAATAGCTTAGCAGAAGACACCAGGAGAAAGGACTGCTGCGTGACTGAACTTCCTGCTGGGACTACAGTAGAAGAACTTTTGTACTTGGACCTTTAATTTAGGGTAAAAATAACATACAAAACAAAAAAAAGTATGTTTGTCTGGGTTAACTGAACTGAATGGGTATCTGAACAGTTATTTAGGTGTAAATCTCAGGTGATTGAAAGGACTTAACTGTTGTGAGGTTTAAATTACTTGTAGAAAGATCTAGTATGTAGGGGAGTGGCTTAGCTAGAAGGAAGCTACATTTAAAGACTGCCTTAGAAAGATTCTGCTAATAGCTTGCAGAAGACACCAGGAGAAAGGACTGCTGTGTGACTGAACTTCTCTGCTGGGACTATATTGCCCTCCTTCCTCACCTCCACCCCCCACCCAAAGCTAGTTCTATTTTTATAGGCACAGGATTTGACTGACAACAGGAACTTCCTGTTTGGGAGCAGAAAGTGAGTGATCACAGAACCACCAAAGACCCACCATCCTAGAAGGGCAAGAGTAGCCTCTGGCCCTCTAGCTGCTGGAGGTCTGCCTCTGAGCAAGTAACTGGTCTACTGAGAAATATAGGTATTCTTGTCTCAGAACAGGACAATCAGGAGCTTAAAGGCACACAGGCAGAAAGTAAGGAGAGAGAGAAAAAAAACAGAGGAAAGAGTAAGGATTGCAAACAGTTAAGGGGCCAGAAATAAGACATGATTGAGTGGTGCAGTGCAGTGCCTGTGGAGCAGCAGTCTTCAGGGAGATGTTCTGGGGATGCGATGTTGTCCCATCTGCAGGCACCTCTCTGGGCTGAGGAAGAGGTTGCTCATCTGCAGGCTGAGTTGGCCAGGATTTGTGGGACCTCCTCTTCCATACGGGACCACCAGTGCCTCTGCCGTTGCCTCAGAGGTTGAACAGAAGAGGCGGTTGGACCACAGTGGGCTCAGGGAGGGTTAGGGTGGTGGAACAGAGGTGCATCCCTCCAGTTGTACTTCTCACAATTCCTATGCCATTCTGGCAAAGTGTGATTCCTCTATGGAGGCACCACAGTGGAGACCAAGGAGGATGCTGGGAACCTCCACAAAGAAGACCCACAGGACGGTGGCAGGGGACCATGCAAGGGAAGGAAACAACTCCTGATGGGGGACTCCATTGTTAGGAAGATAGAACTGGGGGGAAGGGAGAGGGAGGTGAGGTGCCTGCCTGGCACCATGGCTTGGAGGGACAGGAGCGAATCCTCAGGATCACGGAGCAGCTGAATGGGGAGGGCTGGATGTCATTGTCCACCTAGGGACAAATTACCTGGCTAAGAGAGGGATTAGAGAAGTGCAGGAAGAGTTTATGGAATTGGGGAGGGCCTTAGTCAAGTAGCACGCACGGTAACCTTCTCGGAGGTGCTGCCCATCTATGGCATAGGAGAAGCTAGGGTGTTCCACAGCATGGAATTCAATCAGTGGTTGAAAACTGGTGTGGAGCTCAGGGATTGGCTTCATTGGGACTGGAGGTCCTGGAGTGATGCAAGCCTATATTGGCATGATGGGCTGCATCTGTCTGGGAGGGACCAGGATCCTAGGTGATATGGTTTAAATGCTTCATTGGCAAGCTTTTAAACTAGCCAGGGAGAGCACTGGAAAGGAGCAGGGAAATCCTAGCACCCCTAAATAATCATGGTAGTAAGTGCGGCAAACACCAACATAGAGGTGTCGATAGGGAGAAGGGCAGGGGTAAATGGAGAAAGTGACAAAGGCAAGAAGGACAGGGATGGGGCAAAAAGGAGTAAGGCCATCAGGAAGTGGAGGGTAATGAGTACCAGTGCCCGTAGTCTGGGCAACAAGCTCCCTGAGCTGGTGGCCTTGATGGAAGAGGGATACCTGGATATCGTGAAGCAGTCACAGAAACATGGTACACAGAGAAACCATGACTGGGATGTTAACATACCAGGGTACATAACCTACAGGAGAGACAGGCAGGGGAGAAGAGGGGAAGAGTAGCTCTCATGTAAAGGAAGGATAAAAGCAACTGAACAAAAGAGTAAACAGGGAGGAGAAGAGGCACGGTGGGTCACCTTGGAGACTGGAAAGGGCACCACAATCTGCACAGGGTTGTGTACAGACCCCCATGTCAGGGAGGGAATGGACAAGGATATGATAGAAGGCATTCTTAGAATGGCAGAGAAAGGGAGATACTGTTGATGGGAGACCTGAATATGCCAGATGTTAACTGGAGCACATTTGCTGCAGCCACATCCAAGAGCAGGGCCATTCTTGATGCCCTACAGGTGGCAGGCATTAGACAGCTAGTTTCAGAACCCACGCATGAGGGAGCAATCTTAGACCTCGTACTCTCAAAGGGGACAGTGAGAGGATCTCTGATCTAGAAGTAGGTTGCCATCTGGGAGAAGTGACCATCAAATAGTGTGGTTCACATTAAACTCAACTACAGAGTCAAGCCATACAAAAGTGAGGGTACTGGACTTTAGGAGGGCTGACTTTGGCAAGATGGGAGAGTGCCTCAGAAAATCACTAGCAAACAGGCTAGAAGGAGGTGTGGAGCAACAATGGGAATCATCAAAACTGCCATCACAGAGGCAACAAGCCTTTGTGTGAAACAAATAAACAAATCAAAATGAAAGAAAAAGCCACTATGGTTCTCAAAAGAGGTGGCTGTGAAAGTCAGGAAGAAAAGATAGCATTCCGGAGTATAAGGAAACACAGAAGGAGCAGGACAGAGGCTGTGCCAGATAAGGCAAAAGGAAGCAGGAGGAAGTCAGAATAGCAAAGGCCCAAACTGAGGAAAAGATGTCAACTCAGTTAAGAAGGGGATAAAACCTTTATAGGTACATCAGCAAGCGTAGAAAGACAAAGGGAGGATAGTGAGGCTGAACAGAATGAACGGTGGGTGGGCAGAGGGAACAGTGAAAAGCAGGGATACTGAACGAATATTTCTGCCAGTATTCACAAAAGAGGAGGGAAGTGCCTAATCCAATTAACAGAAGCATCTTTGATAGGGGGTCGATCCCAGTCCTTTCACAGAAGAAAGGGTTCTGCAAAAACTCCAAAACTAAAGGTGGACAAAGCAATGGGTCCTGATGGAATTCACCCAGAATTCTAAGAGAATTAAGGAGGAATTAGTGAAACCACTGGCTACTCTTTTTAATAAACCATGGGAGGATGGTGTGGTACCGAGGACTGGAGGGAGGTGGATGTGATTCCCTTCACAAAAGTGGGACCAAGACAGAGGCAGGAAACTACAGACCTGTCAGTCTGACCTCTGTGGTAGGAAAGTGATGGAGTCACTTCTGAAGGAAAGAATAGTTGAGTACCTAGAGGCCAGTGGAGCACAGGACCCAAGGCAGCATGGGTTCACAGCGGGAAGGTCATGTCAGACGAATCTAATAGATTTCTTTGACTGGGTGACCAAAGTAGTAGACCAGAGAGGGGCTGTGGACATGGCCTACCTAGACTTTAGCAAGGCATTTGACACAGTCCCACACAAAGATTAATAGTCAAATTAACCAGCCTGGGAGTGGGTCCCAGGGTGGTAGCCTGGGTAAAACATTGGCTGCACAACAGGACACAGAAGGTAATTGTTAATGGAGTCCACTCTGAAGAAGAGGGTTACTAGTGGGGTACACGAGGGTTCAGTATTGGGTCCAGTCCTTTTAATGTCTTCATCAGTGACATTGCAGAGGGACTGGAAGGAAAAGTATGCCTTTTGCAGATGACACAAGATCTGCAACAGGGTTGATACACAAGGAGGCGTGGAAAGGATGAAAAGGGACTTGGCAAGGTTGGAGGAATGGTCAGAAGTATGGCAGCTAGGATTCAATGCAAAGAAGTGCAAAATAATGCACCTGGGAAACAAGAACCCAGGGGAAGAATACACAATGGGTGGGGAGGTAGTAACAACAACAAAAAGGAAAGGGACCTGGGGTAATCATATCAGATGACCTTAAGGTTAGCAATCAATGTGAGAAGGCAGTAGGGAGGGCTGGGGGTATACCGGGATGTATAGGGAGGCATCAGCAGCAGAAAACAGGAAGTTGTTATCCCTCTGTACAGACAGTTGGTGAGACTCCATCTGGAGTACCGTGTCCAGTTCTGGAGACCTCATCTCCGCAAGGACATAGACAGGATAGAGGCAGTCAGAGGAGGGCAACTAAAATGGTGCAGGGTCTGCAAGAGAAGCCGTATGAGGAGAGACTAAAGGAGCTTAATATGTATACCCTTGAGGAAAGAAGGAGAGGGAGACATGATAGAAACTTTAAGTACCTCAGTGGAATCAATAAAGTCCAAGAGGGTAGCATCTTTCAGAAAAAGAGACTTACAAGAACAAGGGAACACAATTTAAAGATAGAAGGAGGGCGTTTCAGGGGCAATGTGAGGAAGTATTATTTCACATAGAGGGTAGTGGATGCATGGAACAGCCTTCCTGAGGAGGTTGTAGGGGTCTAAAACTGTGGGAGAGTTCAAGAATGCATGGGACAGACATAAGGCAATTCTTGTGGGGGTAGGAAGAAATAGACTGTTGGTTAACTAGGATCTGTGGCCTATCCTGTAGGTAGGAAATAGGCAGACTAGATGGGCCTAGCGGTCCTTATCCGTCCAAAGTCTATGTTTCTATGGACAAAATTATTATTTTTGCTAGATCAAACACAGACAGAGATGATTGAGTTTACTGAGATTCCCTTTCTACCACTCCACAAAAATTTGGGCATTTGGTTTGGACAAGGGACATGGCTGCTTTTAATTGGGAACAGCAGCTGACAATTGGAGAAGTAAGGTTAATGTTTGGAAAACATGGAAATTTGGAAAAAGAAATGCATAATGATAATAAAGAAGTTCTTGTTACCGTTTTTCTTTATTTAAGTTACCTCTATCAGCCTCCAGTTAACTTAGAAGCGAGACTTTTAGTTTGTTTTCAAATGGTGTGGGGTAATAGATTAAATCTGGTTAAAGGAAGTCACTTATTTACTGGTGAAAAGGGTGGGTTGAATATGGTGAACCCTATAGTTTTTACCATTCTATTTTTATTTACTTCCTTTTAATTGTCTGTGGAGGCCAATCATTCTGAAGTGGCAGATGTGGGCAAAATATTCTTGGCAGAAATATATCCAGAAATGGGTTCTTTTACCACCTAAAATATTGACTCAGGACCATATCCCTAGTTATGGGATTCCTACCATTAAAAGTTACAGTAGTGAAAATACAAAAACAAACATTGGTTTCATTACACAGGAAATCCTTTTATTCTCATGTAGTTTGTTGTGTGCAGCAAATTTCCTGATATTCCCTGTATGTGTGCCCACCAAAATGACTTTTATTAATAAACCGACAGATTTTAGACTTCCTGTCCAAGTTTGGGACATTGTATGGATGTCTGCCAAGGAGATTAGAGTCAGGAGAAATCTTAAGTACAAGCCACAGATGGATAGATATTGTCCTAGACTTTCATGTCATAATGTAGAGGAAAGTTTGATGCATTTCTATCTTGAATGTGCCACCAGTAAGCAGTTTTGGAGAGAGGCGGCAATTAAATGGAATATGCCTTTCATTACACTAATCACTTATAACACCTTCATTTTGGGAGATTATATGGGGGCTTGGAAAGGTATCATAAAAGTTTTGCATAGCCTAATATTTTCTGTGGTAAGCTAGATGCCAATGTTTTACAACAGCAACAAGTGATAAATGCTGCTATATTTTCACAAATAGAGATGGGGATGCTACAAGTGAAAGATAATGCTGTTTGCAGATTTCCATAAGATAAAGTTATTCAGTTTTGGAAATATTTTAATTTATGGGACTAAATGATTTTCTATTCTCCTATGAGTTATATTTTACTATTACTGGATGATTTACTTCTGTGTACATACTGAATTTATTTCCTCTCAGATGTAGAGAGTTTTCTTGTTCCTTTTGTGGATTATATGTAATGTTATGTTTTGTTGAATAAGCTTCCCTACTCTTTTCAAAAGTGCCATGGGAACATTAACATCCACCTGAACTACCACCAGAACAGGCAGATAGGATCTCAGTTTAACATCTCATCCAAAGATAGCACCTCAGGAGTGCAGCCCCCCCGTCATGCTGCACCACAGTGTCAGTATTGGGATATAACCCAAGTGCTCGTGTGGTGCTAGAACCCACAGCCTTCTGATCTCCGGGCCTCAGAGGCAAGTGTGCTACCTGCTGAGCCACTGACACTGAATGTTAATGTATGACCTGATTTTCTCTGAGATAAGGAACTACGTAGTATGGTCAGCGTTATTTACTTGTATTGACTTGGGAATTCATACATTAGTTTTTGTATATGGGATGGGCAGGGCAAGAAACCCAGGTCTAGAATGATATTTCCACTTTTCTTTTTTATCTGTGTGATCTGACGGAGATTGCTCTGCCTCTGTGCCATGGACAACATGCTAAGAGTAGCGTTGTCTTGTGGTAAGTGGGATGGGGGGATGGCTGGGGTTATTTTGTTCCTGAGGGAAGGGTTTAGATGTATTTTTTTGTCAAGGGAGAGGGGAGGGCCGGGGAGGTGACAGGCATCAGGGTGAAAGGGAAGCAAGGTATAGGTAGCTTCAAAGTATGTTAGTATGACAGATTGCTGGAATATTATCTCATTGAATATAAAAGGGAGAGAGAACAACCAAGTATTGTATTCTCCTGACATTTACTTCAATACCACCATCATATAATTTATGATGCAGGAAACCCATGTACCAATAGATCAGCTCTGCCACTTATATGAACAAATGAATTTGCGGTACATAAAGGCCTTATGGTCTATTGAGTCTGCTCAAGTGTAAACTGTGCCTATACTTATATGCTTAAAAAAACTTGGGTGGGCCAGGTATTTGGTGCTGGTTTAAGTGCCAGGCAAAGAAGAGTTGCAATCCTGATCCATAAATCCATCCCCTTTACTCTAATTTGAAGTGCAGAGATCAGAGGAAGGTACATTTTGATTCATGGCTCTTCTAGCTAATGTAGAAATTATATTGGGTTCTACATCATAGGTATCATAGATTTCAGAGCAAAGAAGACTTACGTCCATTGTGCTCGCTTGTTAATTCCAATTTTGAAACCCCTATTTTATTTGCTTGTAAATACTTATCCAGTTTCTTCTTGAACTCAACTGTTGTCTTACTTGTGACTACCTACAGCCCTAATTTAGATTCCCCTCCTTCTTCTTCCCATCCCTTGCTTCTGTACTATCCACATTTCCTAATATTCATGCCTGTTGGGGATGAAGTTAGTAGTCTTCAATGACTTGGATAGATATTTATCATAGGAAAGTTAGCATGTCCCTGCTCAATGGACATTAAAGGAATTCATTTCAGATCTGGGTTTGGAAGACTCTTGAAGACTTCTTCTTCACCAGAGGCAGGAATATTCACTTTATTCTCTTCCTCATGTTTTTTTTTTCCTGACGAGATTATTTTTCACTTAGCAACTCCTTCATACAAGGGGTGTATAGTACTGATTTACATCTCTGAGTTTTGTTTGACCATTCCCCAATATGAGTTAAGTTATTTTTATCTCGTAGACCCTCAAGCTCTGGCACTTGAACCCTTACTACCCAATTATTGGCAGATACATATGTTGTGACACATATGAAAGACTTTATCCCTCAATCATGAACCGAGAATAACACCTCTGTTGAAGCCAAAGGGATACATGATGGGGTGCTTTAAAACAATTTGGAGGAGAATTTGTTAAATTAGCTTCCGTAGAAAATAAGCGTAATACTCAAAGTCGCAGAGTGGCTGTCAGAATCAAAGACTTAGAATCCTAGTTAACTAAGATTAACTGGTTGAAGCTTATCTCCCATGGGCAGAATATGTGGCTTTTCTTCTAGATAAGGTGACTGACTTCACTACGAAGTGGAGGCCACTTTTATTGGTTGGGAGAAAAGAGGGTAGACTGCTCACATACTGATTAAAGAAGCAAAGAGCAGCTAGATGAGTAAATGCCTTAGTGGACCCAATTTCAGGTTCAATTACTTCTGACCCCATAAAATAGACATCTGCAGGCACTTTTACCAGTTACCTTTTACTGCTTCCCCGTAGATAGTCAATACCCAACCCACTTGGAGCCTTCCTTTGAGATGTGGCTTTACCTACACTCTCAGAACATCAAAGGATGTCTTGATGGGACCACTGACAGAGAGGCGAGAGAGGGGTCATAGTAGCTAGACCACCTTCTCCTGATAAGGTTCCAGGCACTGATGGCTACGTGCCCCTTTTCTACAAAATATTTAAGATGGAGTTATCCTCCTTTTATGTGAAATCTTTAATTTTGTTAAACCATCATGTCATTGAAACTGCCCTGTTTGAAGCCTGTGCAGTAGTTTTACTGAAGGCAGGGAGAGATTCTACTATTCCAGATAATTATAGGCCATATCTCTTTAAACATAGATGTGAAAATCTTAGTCATTATTTTTGTGTCTAGACTTCAGAATGTATGGGAGATTTGATTGAACTAGAACAAGAGTTTTGGGGCAGTGTTGCTGGCTTACAGCCCTTATAGACATATGGATTCAATTGTAAAGAGCTGGGGACTGTTTGGAGACTAAGACAGGGGGTATGTTGAGGCCAGGGCAAGGAGGCAGGTGGGGAATGAAGGGTGGAGTGGAGAGACTGGGATGACTGGGGTTGGTGGCACAGGAAGGTGGGGAGAGTTGTGTGCTGTAAAGGGTGGGGAAGTACTGTTTCTGAGAACCTGGAGGAAGGTGAGGGGTTGTGCAGTATGTAGGATGTTCAGACAACTTACGCTGGAGATAGAGAGCTGAGACAGGAACTGGGGAAGGGACAGATATGAGGGGTTGAGGAGGAGGGAGAAGGCCAAGGAGGTAGGGAGGGTTCCATTGTAAGATAGACCAGGCTGCCATGGATGGAAGGGGTGCTTGGCCAGGGGACCAAGTCCACAGGGTCCCAGGAGCACCAAAAGGGTTGTTGGAAAGTGGTAGGGAACACGGGTAGATGAAGAGGAAGTAGGAAAGAGGTTCAGGGTAGGCAGAGACAGGAAGAGATTTCAGGGAGGGCAGGAACAGGAGGATGGAGACAATGAACAGGTATGCAATACTGGTTGACAAAACAGAGTGGGTATGTGGAAGCCACCATAGAACAAGAGTCAGGTGACCAGGAGGGAAGAGGGAATATACAGTTTAAGGAAAGAGGGAAGACAGTGGTATAAAAGTGGAGGGCAGGGACGTATGTAAAGTTGGCACAAACACACTAAACAAAGGAGAGGAAGGCCAAAACATGTTGGGCAGAGGAGGTGGTACAATGCGGGGAAGTGGGAGGATGTAAAAGTAGTGGGAGAAGTCATTGGGAAAGGAGTGAGCACAAAAGGAGGAGGAGGAGGAGAGCAGGTGGAGGCACAATTGGAGGAGAAAGGGGAAGGGCAGGGTATGATAGCAGAGGACACTGAGGAAAAGGGTTGACAGGAGGGCAAACCATGGGGGCAGTGCAAGTGATGGGGAGGCGGGTACTTGTATTAGGGATTCTATGCTCAGGGGTGAGATGTGGAGGTAAGGGAGCAAGGAAGAGCCAAATCTGGGTGGAGTGTATGCCTGGTATGACAATGGGGAGAGTAGAGCAGTGCATTCAGAATATGTGGAGGAGGTGGAGGAAAGCCTCATATCATTGCACATCTAGGAACAAATGACCTAGAGGGCAGTACAGTGGAAGACATGCAGGAGACATTCAGGAAGTGGGGGGTATCTGCAGTTGGGTGGGAAGCTCAGTGATGTTCTCCAAGGTACTCCAATACCTAAGGCAAGTACAGCAAGAAAGCTAAGAATACAGGAGTTTAATGGGTGGCTGCAGGGTTGGTGTGCAGAAATGGGCACAGGGAAGTATGGGGTGGGGCAATACATGGGAACAATAAGGGGCTTATGGACAAGGATAGGCTGCATCTGAACATTGAGGGCACAAGGGCATTCACACAGGGCTGAAGAAATACATTAAAAACAACATAGATTTAAACTGAGGAGGGGAGTGGCTGAGTCGGATAGCAGGGAGGAGGCACCTTCCGGGAGACCAGAAGGCCTCGCTCCCAGTGACAGAAGAGGAGAATAAGGAGAAGTTAACAAGACAAAAGTGGAAAGGGAAGAGATGGGAGGAGGAGGGCAGGACATAAGGTGGACTATAGTATCCTTGAATGCAAGGAGCTTAGCAAACAAGGTGGCAGAGTTCCAGGCAATGATGGTGGAGAGGAAGGTAGACATTGCCACCATCTCAGAGACCTGGCCACCCAATACCATGACTGAGATCTCACAATCCTGGATACAAGTTGTTCCACAGGGACAGAGGGGAGGATGGAAATTCATGCCAGAGAGGGGATGCTGTGTACCAGGGAGGAAGGGGGCAAGGGAGGCTAGAAGTCATGGGTATTGCTCCTAAGCCCCAAAGGTAAGAAACTCAGGATGGGGTGATGTACAGTCCACTCTCACAGAACGAGGAGGTGGATAGGGAGTTGGGAGAGCAAATCAGGAAGGTCAGTGGCAAGGGGAATACACAGTTATAGTGGGAGACTTCAGTCTACCTGGGGTTGACTGGTAGACAGTAACTACAGTACACACCAGGAACAGGTGTCTGCTGGAGGTTATCCAAGACAGTTACCCAGGTGCAAGGGGATGAACCTACTAGGGAGGGTAACATACTGGATTTGGTGCTAATACATGAAGACTAAGTCCAGGATGTGGTAGTACAGAACCTTCTAGCAGGAAGTGACCACTGCTCAGTGTGGTTCCTCCTCAACAAAGGGAGGAGTCTGCTAAGACCAGGAAAAGAGTGTTGGATTTCTGGAAGGCAGATTTTGCCAGAATGGGCAGCATCCTAGAGGGTATTTAGCTGAAATTAACCCAGGGATGGATGCTGGAACAGAAGTGGGCAATCATTAGAAAGGGCCAAATGATGCCACAAACACATGTGCCAAATCTCAGAGTAAGCAGTCCAGGTCACAAAACCTAGTTGGCTTAGCAAGGAGGTGGAAGGAAGGTGAGGGAAAAAGATTGGCCTTCATTAAGTTCAAACATCTAGGCATGAGGAGGATAGAGAAGTGTCTCAAAGGCATCTAGAGAGGTGACCAGGTCAGTCAGGGCAGCCAAGGCAGCAAAGGAGTTTGAAATTGGCTCAGGGGATCAGAGATGGGGAAAAGGGGTTCTTTAAATACACAAGGGAGAAGAGGAGTTGTAGGGATAAAATCATTAGAATAAAGAGAGAGAGGATGGGTGGAACAAGGGTAAGATCAGGCAGAGGCACTCAATGAGTATTTCTGCTCGATGTTCACAAAAGAAAGGGATGGCCCAATATTACAGGGAAGGGGCAAGCGTGGAGGGGCAGAGATAACAGATAAGCCCATCCAAGAGGATCAAGTTCTGAAGGACCATAAAGGCTTTATGGGTGGACAAGGCACCAGGACTGGACAGTGTGCACCCAATGGTTCTGAAGGAACTAGTAGAGTTGTTGACAGGCCATCTGACAGACCTGTTCAACACCTCCTTGGAGATGGGGAATGTACCCAGGAACTGGAGGATTGCTCATGATGCCCCTTACAAAAGTGGACCCAAGGACCAATCGGGTAACTACAGACTGGTGAGCTTGACTTCCATAGTGGCGAAGTTGATGGAAACCATTCTGAAGGAGAGGTTGATAATCTTTCTTGATAGCAATGGCCAGTAGGATGAGAGACAGCATGGGTTTGTGACAGGAAGATCTTGCCAAACTAACCTGATTGACTTCAACTGGATCACTATGGCGGTTGGCCGAAGGCAACACTGTGGATTTCCTGTATCTGGACTTCAGCAAAGCTTTTGACTCTGTGCTACACAAGAGGTTAATGAGCAAGCTGAGAGACATGGGAGCAGGGAAAAACTAGTGGGGTGGGTTGAGAGCTGACTGCAGGATAGACAACAGAGGGTAGTTGCAAGGAGGAGACATCCAAGCAACGGCCAGTAATGAGTGGAGTACCACAGAATTCAGTGCTGGGCCTCATTTTGTTCAATGTCTTCATTGGAGACATTATGGAGAGGGTCAAGAGTAAGATCTGCATGTTTGTGGATGACACTAAGATTTGTGCAAAAGTGGACAATTAGGAAGAGAGGCAGGTATTCAGAGAGGATCTAGCTAAACTTGAACACTGGTCTAGGGAGTGGCAGTTGGGGTTTAACACTAAGAAATGCAAGGTCATGCATCTTGGAGTCAGAAATCCCAAGAACAGTTACTGGCTGGGGAGAGTGCAGGTAATAGCTTCAGAGGAGGAAAAAGACCTGGGGACAATAGTCACGGGGACATGAAGGTATCTGCACAGTGTAGGAGAGCTGCAGCAAGAGCAAATAGGATATTGGGGTCACTGCCAGAGGGATCACCTCTCAAAAGGGGAGGTCATCCTGCCATTGTATAGATCACTGGTGAGGCCACACTTGGAATACTGTGGACAGTACTGGTGCCCATACCTCAAAAAGATGTGAGATTACTGGAGGGTGCAGCATGGGGCTACAAAAATGATCATGGGACTAGAGGAGTTGCCATACGAGGAAATATTGAAAGAGCTCAACATGTACTCGTTGGAAGACAGAAAGGAGTGCAGAGGACATGATAGAGACCTTTAAGTACTTGAAGGCATAAACAAAGTCAGGGAGGGAGGTTTGTTCCACTTAAAGGGAGAAGGGTCACTAGGGGCACAGTCTGAAGTTGGAAGGGGACGGTTTAGGAGGGAAATGAGGAGGCACTACTTCACAGAGAGAGTGATGTCAGGTTGAACATACTGCCGGAGGAGTTAATCACTCAAAGGGTAGTGGATAGCTTTAAGCAGGATTGGGATAGAGTCAAGGCAGAGTTAGTACAGACAAAAACACAAAGTGGGAAAGGACGGAAATGAGGAGGAAGAGAGTCGTTTGGGTGGGTGTGGGGCAGTGGTAGTGATTTGAAACTAAGAGATGCACAATCGAGCAGACTTGATAGACCTGTGGGCCTTTTTCTGCCAGCAATTTCGTATGTTCATTGTGTTCAAGGGCATTACAGTCCAGTGATAATTTTCACAAGGTTTTCCATCTCATCTCCACATCTGGGGGGAGGACACAGGTGGGGTGCTTGTCTCCTTAGACACGGAGAAAGAGTTTGATTGGGTGGCATGGAACTTTTATTTGATCTTTACCCAAATACGGCATCCCCAATGATTTTGTTAAATGGATTTGTGACAAGCTGGCTTATGGTAGATGGAGAGGCAACACACTGGGTTTAAAGTTCATGGAAGAAAATATACTTTTATTGCTCCAAATGTAAGTTATTGCTCCAGAAAAGCATAATCAGGCAGTTCAACTTCTCCAGCCTGGTCAAGTAACATAAATGTTAACACAAAACAATTCTTTCAGGCTGACTCAACAAAAGGAATCTTTGAACCACCTATGGACGGCCAGCAGTTTTTCAATATATAGTCTCACAAAACGTAAACAGTTTATGGGCCAGCAGTTTTGAATGCACAGTCTCAAATCAAACACAAACAGTTTTCCCTTTTAGCCTTATTTGAAGACTGTTATTAGCAATACATTCCACTGACTGTTTTTGACCCAGCTGGCTAGGCTGATCCTTTACCTCAGGACTCTCTGCTCTAGAAATGGTCTCTTTCTCAGTAGCAGGTTTCAACTTCTCCCAAAGGCTCTCTCCAATAATTAACCATTCTCCTTGGTTTTCTGCTCTGGTTCCTGTCTTACAGTCCACCCTCCATCTTGCAGGGTTCTCTGCCTAGTAGTATCTCCTCCCTGCAGCAGTTTCCAGCTTCTAACTGGCTCCTTGCTGGATTCTCTCTGCCTTTTAGCAATCCCTTTAATTAGCAACACCTGGGGAGGAACCCCCGTGCCTGTTCATGTTGCATTCCTGCATTTCCTCAGCTTCAAACAAGATGTTAACCTCTTGTTTCCCAGTGTAGTGTTTATAGTGTCACAAGATTAAAATACTTTATAATTGCCCCACAGCAAACATTTTCAACAATGGGATGATCTCCACTGGCTTTACTTTGACTAGGGGAACACATCAGGGTTGCCCTCTTTTCATGCTTTTAATCTTTATATAGATCCTTTGGCAAGGAAGATTAACGCCTCCCACAGGGTAAAAGAATCAAGATTGGCCCATACAACTTTAAATTGTCAATGTTTGGAAATTATGTACTTTTACACCTTTCAGACTGGCACATATCTCTCCTGCAGTACTGAATATTATTTCTGAGTACAGTGATCTATCAGGCTATAAATTAAATACACACAAAACTACATCCCTGTCCCTCTCCACCGAATATACCACCTAGGTCACGGTTATGGAGTTGGAACTAAAATGGGCCCTAAATCACTCTTATTTTTAGGAACTGAGCTGGCCCAAGATCTTTGAAACTTAAAGAAATTAAACCTTGACCCAGTGATCCCCCAACTAGAACAGAATTTACGCAGATGGCAACATGTGCCTCATACCCTTTGGGGAGAGCAAATATCTTGAAGATGGTTTCCTTTCCCAGATTAATGTACCATTTCTCAATGTTAGATATTCCCATTTCAAGACAGTGGTTTGCAAAAATACATGCCACGTGATCCAGATTTTTGTGGTTGGGGAAACAACTTAGGTGAGAGTAGAAAACCTTTGCTGGCCTACCCTTACAGAAATAATTATATGAAATGCTTTCATGCTGCACACATAAACTACCCAAGTAATATGCATGCTGCAAGTATGATTTAAATGTTAAATTAGGAACAGATTGCATGCATATGTTGTGCCTTGGCAAACAAGTGTGTAAAGCATGATTTTTACATTAAACTGGAAAAGACTGCATGGATGTAGCATATGTGCAAAATGCAAGTGGTCACTGATAACTGCACATATACAAGTTAA
Source organism: Neoceratodus forsteri (assembly GCA_016271365.2). Taxonomy (NCBI): domain Eukaryota; kingdom Metazoa; phylum Chordata; order Ceratodontiformes; family Ceratodontidae; genus Neoceratodus; species Neoceratodus forsteri. The sequence goes on from CM028137.1 coordinate 649,238,020, forward strand.
GCAACTTGCTCAGGATCACACCATACACAAGTAGGGTTGGTGAGATTCAGACCCAGGTCTTCATGCCTCCAAGTCTCCAGGCTTGCAGTTCAGTGCCTTTAACCACTAAGCCACACTGTCTGCACACATAGGCCTTGCTTGAACTTCAGTACATATCTGAATACATCTGCATGCATGCAGCATGATTGTAGCCATTGTTATACTCTCTTCATTTTTCTTCTCTCCCTCATCTCAGTTTCACAGTTGAACTGTACCACACATACCAATGGAAACACACGTGGTTCTTCCCACCCCAATACACACACTTACCCAAAAACACTTAATTATCTTGGTCTGGTCTGTACTCCTACTATTTTCTCCCATAGTTTTGAATGCTTCCACGCAAACAGACATTAAGGGAAAAATAAAAAGTGGCAATAACACGCACACACACCCACATGGCCAGTCTCCCCCATGCATACACACTGCAGCAGGTATGGCCATGCTGCTAAAGACACCACCAAGTATAAATATGAATAAAAGTCTCTTACTTTAGTACTAGAGAGCTAGAGGCAGGAGTCTTTAAGAGATGATGTTCATGGGTCAGATTGCTGGGGCATACCCCTTGAAATGAATGGAGTTACTATTTATTACTATTTTATACATTATGATGGTGAGTTGGAGAATAATGAAAGCCACTGTTCTACTAACAAGACCCTTGTTAGTCGAGTGGTAGCTTCATTAATCACCAGCTCTCCATCAATGCTGTATAAAATATTAATTAAAATACCCCATTCATTTCAATAATCCACACCTGCAGTCTCTTTTGCCCTTTGTCATAATGTGCCTGAGGGTGGGGATGTGGAGTGGAGGTCAGCTTCATTGGGGTGCATAAGCATGACTGTAGTGGGGCTCCAACAGTCTGGGCATAGCATACCACTCAACTGTCCGTGAATGGAAGAGACAGCATGAGAAGGTCTGTAACATCTCTAAAATGTAAAACTTATTTGTTGTGACTGAAAGGTGATATGCAAATCAGGAAAATTCAAATGTATAAGATGCATCTGTATATACTCTGGAGCAGTGCATCAGATTTAGGATTAAACCCACCCAATTACTAGCCATTTTATTTCCTGGCAAAGTTCTGATCCCCAAAAGAACTTTGTCCCAATTTTTCTCCCTGATTCCATTCTATTCAATACCTAGACTAGATAGACTGATGGGCCTAATCTGCTGGCATCTATGTATGTATGTATGTAATATCCTAACCTATCCCCTGTGGTCATGAAGTCACCCAAAGGTGAAGAAGCATGAAAAATACATCAATATTTCAGTCCTTCCTCCTTCCAGATTCCCTGTAAAAAATTATTTACTTTTACCTACCCGGCCATCTGGCCAGATCCTGCAGCCTGACACAATGTGCCAACAGCCCAGTTTTCAGTCCACTCCCCTCTGTCCTTCTGTCAGAAGCTAGATGCTAGAACTGACCATCACAGGTCCCCAGTGTGGCCTGTGACCAAGTCTGCCACCAACCGAGCCCACCCAACCTGGGTTGCCATCTTCTTGCTTGACTGGTGCTGTGGCTGCTGCCACACTGCACTGATCAAGGTCTATGAAGGCCACCCACAATGCTATCACCACTGCTGCTAAGCCTAGCTTTCTGCTGTGGGGTCTGTGCTGTTTTGTTTTGCAAGACAAGCCTAGTAGAGTAAATGTAGGTAACCTAGTGTTGAGTTAGCTTCCAGCTCACCCTCTCCCCTTCAGCCACTAGGGAAAGGGAGATTCACCAAGAGTATACCAACAAAATATGCCACCACAACACTGGTACTGAGAGTTCAGTGCTTACTGACTCCTCCAAGCTGTAATGTGCAGCCTGTCTGCTCTGTGGTGGGAAAGACAGTGTTGCACTTGCAACATTCATGTGCTGGATGTCATCCACATCACATGTGATGGTGTCACCACTAATAGGTGGAAGAGTGGGCAACATAATACAGACACAGTCGAGTCAGGAGTGCACATGCAGCATGAGCGCACCACAGGCCAGGGGGCACTTATTGTGCAAAGATTAAATCCAAATTTAAAGCCATTATTGCCACACCATAAGAACAACCTAGGCACAAATATGGGGGGCAACTGCCCCCTGCCCTACCTAAATGGAACCCCTGCTTTATGGTAGAAATTCATTCTCAGGTGCTAATGCAATGGTTTCCACTGTGTTCTGAGGTACTGTATTTCCATATTTTACAATGTGTCCTGATCATCATGTGGGTTAGTGTCCTTTATTGTCCCTCATTTTGAGTGTCCATTTCCCTCATTTTATTGACAAAATGTGAGGTATGGTGCATGCTTCCAAGACCCTACTCAGCAGAAGAGTGCTGAGCATGGCCATAGTGTATATGCTCAATATAGAATGACAAAGGGAAAGTAGTTGTGCTGAAACAGTCATGGAGAAACACATTTGTAGCAATAAATATACATATAGGGATTTGCATGGTCCAAAACAAAAGATCAGGCTTCACAACACAGAGTCCCTCTTCATACATCTGGAATGGGGATGTTGGCGGTCTATATCCTAGGCATTTAATGCAGTAAGCAAACAATAATTTACAAATTAATGGTGATTTAATGAAAAAATCAAAAGCCATTAAACAACTTGCAAAAGGATCAGAATTAATGAGTTTACCTAGTTTTATGGAATTCAAATAAAATGAATTTTGGTGGGTCTAGTTGCTAGCAGTAATATAAGAAATAGAAAGTGATGTATTTTTTAATTGAGATTTGCACCAGCTTAACTGCTACACACATGGAAAGCGTGCAACATGTGAGCTTGATGTGATTTTTAAATGATGTTCACACCAGCTTAACTGCTGGACTCATATCAAGTGTGTAACACACGAACCAGATGTAATTTTTAGATGATATTCACACCAGCTTACCTGCTGTGCACATGTCAAGCTTGCAGCATACAAACCTGATTTGCTTTTAGACCTGGTTCACTTAGGTCCACTTTGAGTATACGAACCGCATGTAAGCATACACAATTAAGCATGTGGCATGCATTCTGCGTGTACACAGCACACTTATATTTCTGAAAGGGAGGAAATTAGAAGGTTTACATCTCCCCATTTGTTCCTTTATTACCTGGCTTTTCATTGGGTAAAGCATTTTATGTGGCCTCACTCCAGGAGTACAAACCTTAAGGTCTCTGAATGGTTGAAAATAGAGACAAGCCAGAATAGAGCCATATCACACCTCCTTGTCTTCACTATTATTCGCTTCTCTCAGAGGACTGCCCTCACCTCAAGAGCTTCTCCTATCGGGTGGTCAGTCCGGGCCCACCAACAATGTTGTCAGTATTTTAAATTTCTTGTGAAGAGAGATCTGGGACAGCCACTCTTTGAGAATCCAAATGTACTTATTGGAAATAAGTCGATTGTACCAACTTTTTGGCAGGGTTTGAAGGTATCTACTTTAGCAGATTTTGTCGGACAAGACAGAATTTTAACTTTTTAGAATTTAGAACCCTTTTCACCTCCTGACTTTTCCTTTTTTAAAAACACCCAAATTACACATTGCTTTAATCCTTCCTGGAAACCACCTAGTCCATGGTTGCTGGGACCTTTTCCAGATAGTTCCCAATTTGGTGACACAGACTAAACTGACATCTAAGGTCTACAAGAAATTTGAAAATCAAGCTTGGAGTAAAGCGCTCTCCTGTGGCTTTTACTGGCAACAAACTGTGAACTTGAATTATGATTTGGATACATGGACACAGATCAGGTCCAATGTTTATCGTCTAGTGAAGCAGGACAGATTACGATTAGTACATTTCAATATTTTACATAACCTTTATTACACTCTTTTCAGACATTTTATGATGAAAAACTGTCCTAGGTGTTCACCAGAAGAATGATCTTTACAGCATATGATTTGAACCTGTCCATGTGTGAAGTCTCTTTGGCATATCTTGTCACAGACACTGCTTATTTCTTTGAGCACACAAGGTATTTCCTTGGAAATCTGTGTGCTAAGAACTTTGCAAGTAGTTTGGCCAAAGACAAGGCTTAAATGGCCTTAATTGGGGCGGTGACTAAACTGCTAAATATGAGACACTGGCTTTTCAATACTCCTCCTCAATAAGGAATGGACCCAGGAAGTCTTGTTGACTTTGAAGGCAGAAAGATCTGTTGCAGTACAGTTTCACAGGTTATTGCAATTTTCATCTCTTTGGGACCCATTTATTTCTTTTATTGCGGGAGGTGAGGTTTTTAATTTAAGTAATGGTATTCCCCGCACTCCTTAATGGGATAACTGCACAAATGCTTCTCATGGTGACTCACCTAGTACAGCAGATATATATATATATAATGTATACAACTCTGCTTCCCTTATGGTTACTAGAGATAACTTTTGCCTGTCTGAGGAGGGGTGGGAGGGAAGGGGTATAGGTAGTTGGGGTTTCTTTTTTTTCTGTTCCTGGATGGGGTTGGGAGAGGAGGAATATTTTCAGTTGTGGTGTGATATTTATTAATTATTTATTTGAAAAGTTTCACCAGGAAAGACAACCTGAGCTATTAACAGCTCATTTCCAGAAGTTTCTGGGGGAGGTTACAAAATGGGAGCGGCTCAAGCAAAAACATAATAAAATAAAAGTACATACAATGCAATTCAAATGCATAAAGTGAAGTACTAATACAATACATTTGAATCCTAGACAACAGACAGTATCATATAAAAGAAAGTGTTAGATAACAAAGTAAAAGTCAGAAACATGGGATGAAACAGAACAATATGTAAATATAACGTATATAGCAGCAAACCAGGAACAGGTAACGGAAGGTATAGACCAGATAGAGAATAAAAAGTAGCAGGCTGAGCACAGGTTATTAAGAGCTAATTAGGCCCAAAAGGTTTCAAGTACTAATATGGATTTAGAACTAAGGGTAATAATAAAAGTGTGTGGTGGTGGTGTGGGGAAGGGTAGGAGGAAGAGAAGGGGCAAGCCAAGAACTATTCCCCTTCAGGATGCTGAGAGCCCTGCAAAGGTCAGGACCCTCAGAACTGGAGAAGAGGACGGGAGGGGAAGGGGAAAAGTAGGGGGAGTAGGGGATCATGGATGTAGGGTAATGGGGTGTAGGAGGCTCCAGCTAGAGGTAACCTAGAGAGCACCAAAAGAACAGTGCGTATCAGGGGGTGAGGCAAGAGGCACTACAACAGAAAGGGTGACCTCACATAAAGGTAGACAGCACAAGAGTGAAAGCACTGCAGCCCAGTAACAGCACACCCACAAACAGCGAACAGCAGCACCGCAAGCACCAGCAGGCCATCAGGTAGAGGAGTGCCTCCAGCAGGGAGACACATCTGAATGCTGAGCACAGGATGGCGCACACAGCAGGTCATGGCCAGCAGTGGTAGCAGAAGGCAATGGGCGGTGACGGTAGGCCACACAGGGATGCACCTCCATGAGGCACACACATAAAAGTGCCACTGGTCGCACAGTGCAAAGGACAGCCGTGACGAGCCTGGGACCACCCTAGCAGTACAAGGGCCACACACACGGACAGGGCACAGGACAACATCCCAACCCTAAGCGACACCACAGCACACACAGACACCAACCTCACCCGGACAGCATAGGGAGGGGAGCAAGCGTACAGTACTGTACAAGCACAGGGGAGCAACACAGCTGAGGATGGTGTTCCACGATATGAAGGGCCCAAGGACATGGCAGTGATGGGAAGAGGGGCATATCAACACCAACAGATATACAGCACAGAAGAGGCGTGTCCATGCAGAAACTGGGCAGGGCACCAGCGCCCATATCACTGACAGCCACAGCACACCCGTCAGATGTGACAGCATCTACACCATGGAAGTGGTTGCATGCAGAGCCAGAAGAGAAAGCCATGGATGTCCACAATAAGATAAGGAGGGACCTGATAAAATATATTGGAGGTGTGCTGAGGCGAGGATGTACCACTGCATGGCCCGTCTGAACACAGCTGAGGACATGGTGGTAGCCACCATCCAAGGAGCACAATCACCCCCGATGCAGCATACGTGGGTGTCTGCAGTGATAGAAACACTGCAGGACAGGACATTGCTTACCATGAATACCACTTCATAGGTCATTGTGGCAAGCATGTCGGGCATCCCTGTGGATGTGGCCACTCGCCTACCAGGAGTGCATCTGCTGCGCCGGACAGTACAGAATGTGTGACACATGGCCTGTAGCTGGCCAACCACCCCACATTCCATTGAGAGCCTAATCATCCCAGAGGAGTACACCCTTGCAGCAGATGGCACATACTTCCTCCTGTACAACAGTGGGGGAGAGTGAGGCTGCATCATCATCTATGCCATGGACCGTGGCATGCAGCAGCTGGCCAACAGCACAGACTGGTTCATGGATGGCACATTCAGGGTGTGCCTGCCCTGTTTGATCAGCTTTACACCATACACACCATCCAGTCAGGCACAGTTCTGCCTGCCGTCTATGCTCTGACATGCGCCAGGCGAGGCACAGATGTACATCAGACTGCTAGGCCAGCTAAAGCTGCCATACTCTGCTATAACATCTGCCACAGTCCTGATGGACTTGAGCATGCCAGCTGGCAGGAGGTCGCCACTGTATTCCCTGAGACATGGGTCAGGGGCTGCTTCCTCCACTTCACCCAGGCCCTGTAGGCGCAGGTGCAGCAGCTGCCAGATGTACTAGCATGGTATACCCGTGAGTCTGACTTTGCACTGCATGTTCACATGCTGCTGGCACTGGCATTCCTACCACCCGACAATGTGCCAGCAGTCCTGAGGAGCTCATGGAATGGGAGTACATCACCAACAATAAAACATGCCTCCAGCCCCTGCTGGACTATGTGGAGGACACGGGTTGGCCAGCCACTGGGCAGTCGGGTCGCCAGCATGCCCCATTCCTGATCGAGCAGTGGAACTGCTATGGTTCCACCCTCCAGGGCCTGGCGAGCGAACAATGCAGTGGAAGGGTTGTACAGGGCCTTTAACACCTGGGTCGGTGCCTGCCATCCCAACATCTGGTGCCTCCTCAAGTGCCTGAGGGAGGAAGAGCGTATACAGCTGTGCAGTCTGAGATGCTGTTGTCTGGAGTAGAGCCACCACAACCATGGAGATGGTATCGGGACCTTGATGCCAGGATCCTTGCCATCATAGCCAACTATGCCACCAGAAGCCACTATGACTACTGCATGGGCTGGTGCATAACTTTGTCTTCCATGTGTGACCTGCCACAAGGCCGCCCTTGCATGCACCAGCCCCTGCTGCTGATGTCCAGCCCTGGGCAGCGTGGCCCTGTGCAGCACCACACGGGGCACAGTGTGTGCCCTCAATACCACCCTGCATGGTATGCCCTTCCAGGGCTGCCCACACATCCACTGCTTCCCTGTAGTCACCCTTTGACCCCTCTTGCATGCCAGGGCATCTGCCACATACCACATGCTGGGGGCTGGCATCTGCATAGTGGCCTCTGCACTACCCTTGGCTGCACCCCTGGCATTCCAGCCATCCCCTGTCCCATTGTGCATGCCAGTATTCTAGGCTTCACTGTCCCTAGGCGGCAGCTCGCTGCCGTGCCTCACTGTGGTCGTGCCCAACCCCAGCTTCCCTGGCCGCTTGTGCTCCCGGACTCTCCCCTCATCATGGGTGGCCTTCCAGGCCCAGCCACACCGTGGCGTGCTTTTGTCCCCACTGCCTTGAAGGGTGCACCATGCTTGGTGCCCTTCCAGCTGCCCCTTGCTGCTGTTGCTCTTTCAGGCAGTCGCCATATTGTGCATTTGCCTTTGTGGCATTCTTTCTTTCTCCCTTGCTGTTCCAGGTAGCTCGATTGTGGATGCACCCATATCACATAAAACCATTTCTGGGTCTGTTCATATTATTAATTCCTCACATTTCAGAATTTCTATGAATTGACACCACCATTTATGATAGTCAAATTCAGGTAGATATTCAGTTTTCTAATTCCTAGAATTTGGTGCTTAAGAACTATTGTAGCAAGAACAAAATCTTCTAGAAAGGCAGATCTTCAATGATACTCCACATAATTAAACAAAAATGTATCTATTTGTGGGGCACATCCATTTTCATTATTGATAGTATTGCTTGTTTTAATTTAGCCCACCAATTATTTATTTTGGACATGTCAAAAACAGTGGGTAAGGGTTCCTTTGGCTCCACATTTGTGCTAGCAGTGATGTGAGAATTCTGGACTAATTTTTGCAATTTGAACAAAGTCCAATAAGCTCTGTTTATTATTTTTGTTTGAATTGATTTGTTTTTAACAGACACGTAACTTTTGTTATTAATTTTTATTAAGTAATCCCATTGTTGATAATTTAATTCTAAATCTGCTTCCATGTTCCACGTTTGATTATTTATCTTGAATTTATTTGTAGGGTTGTCAAGTATCATACTGTAAAACTTAGCTAGTAGTTTTCAGTCCCAGTTTTAATAATTTCATGTTGTTTTAATAAGGAGGCTAGATTACCCTTTTTTTTATTAAATAGTTTATTTGTTTTATGGAATTTAGCATTCAAAGTATGATGAAATAACTGACTACAGCCTTTTCCCTTACATTCTTTTTAAAATCTTTATATGATGGAATTTTATTATCTATTAATATGCCTTTCCATTGAACTATATTATTATTATTGTTCAGAAATTTGTAATTAAAGCTATGGTATTCTCCCAATATTCTTTTATTGTACTTGATTGGTAAGTGCAATTATGGTAACTGGAGGTTCGGAGGTTTTTATATATATTTCTTAACATATTGAAACAATGAGGCTGATGGGTGATCTATTGATTTATGAAGATCCACCTCCAAGATGATGTTCCTATATATTTAGTAATATCCATAAGGAAAATCATCGCCTAATATAAATATTGATCTTCTCTAGGAAATAGCGACCATTGTTAGTAGTTGACAAACATGTTTGCTTCCATGTATTTTAATGGATGCAGGCACACCATTCCACCCATCTTTCTCTGGGTAGTTAGAATTTTCCATGGTATGTGGGTTCCCCTCCATAGAAATTTTGAAAAGATCCTTTAATAGCCTGGAACCATTTGATACTTGGTGCACCCAGTATGTTATTGAGGACAAAATTAGAGTGTGGCATTGGCATCATTTTAATTGTTATATATTTTACCCCACAATGATAATGTCAAATATTTACAGTTTTTTGTAGAGATGTGATTTGTTTCTTTAGCTTTATCAAAGTTTATTTTAATATTTAAGTTTTGATCAGTTGTCAAGTGTATACCTAAACATTTAATATAATCCTGTTTTTGAAATCTTTCTCAAACCAGCGATAACTAAACCTGTGTGACCACCAAAAGCAGTGGGACAGGGGCAAGAGCCACTATACCATCCGTTTGCCTTGACTCCATTGGTAGCTTTCATTTATGGGGTTCATTTCTGCCAGTGAAGAAGGGGCAGAGCTCCAGGAAGTACATTCGAGCTGGCAATTCCATTAGCCATCTACGGAACTGCAGCTCTGATTGTCTTACTTGTTTTGTTAGCACTGCTTACTGGTGCATTTATTTTGGCTGTAGCAGCTAAAGCGCTGCTGTTTTAACAGTAAAAATGTGTGTCTGGGGCTGTTCTGCAGACCGCAACCACTCAGCACCTCCAGGTTGCAGCTCTGCTCATAAGCAGGAGTCTAGTAGGCAGCTGTGTACCGGTGATAGCTAAACCTGTGTGACCACAAAAATCAGTGGGACACGGGCTAGAGTCACTATACAGTCCGTTTGCCTTGACCCCATTGGTAGCTTTCATTTCTGGGGTTACTTTCTGCCAGTGAAGAAGGGGCAAAGCTCCAGGAAGTACATTCGAGCTGGTAGTTCTGTGTTGCCATCTACAGAATTACAGCTCTGATTGCCTTACTTGTTTCTGTTAGCACTGCTTATTGGTGCATTTATTTTAGCTGTAGCAGCTAAGCACTGCTGTTTTAACAGTAAAACTTGTGCTTGGGCTGTTCTGCAGACTGCAACCTCAGCACCTCCAGATCGCAGCTCTGCTCATAAGCAGGAGTCTAGTGAGTGGCTGTACACCGGTGATAGCTAAACCTGTGTGACCACCAAACACGGTGGGACAGGAGGCTAGAGCCACTATACAGTCAGTTTGCCTTAACTCCATTGGTAGCTTTTATTTCTGGGGTTACTTTCTGCCAGTGAAGAAAGAGCTCCAGGAAGTACATTCAAGCTGGTAGTTCCATGTTGCCATCTACAGAATTATGGCTCTGATTGCCTTACTTGTTTTTGTTAGCACTGCTTACTGGTGCATTTATTTTAGCTGTAGCAGCTAAGCGCTGCTGTTTTAACAGTAAAAACATGTGTTTGGGGCTGTTCTGCAGACTGCAAACACTCAGCACTTCCAGATTGTGGCTCTGCTCATAAGTAGGGAGTCTAGCGAGCAGCGGAACGTGCACGGTGCTGTGCGTGGAGTTACGCATGTCTCAGCGCATGTCGACAGTATCAGCAGGGGCAGTCGGGGCAGAGGCCAGGAAGTGCAACCAGGCAGAGACATGTAAATAGAACCATACCAAACAATAGAAATGGAGCAAAAGGTAGTTACCCTTACAACTGGAGAAATGGGCTTTGAATGCCAGCAGTATAAATGATTAGCTTGAAGTAAGAAACATTATTTGAGAAATGTATTTGTGAAAACTGCATTGAGTTTTCTACCCTAAGGAACATAGTGGGCAAAGTTGAGGAGAAGTAAAACCCTTACAAAATAAATTGGTAGAAACAAATCTTGCCATTATAAATAAAACAGTAAACTATGAAGGACTGAGTACCAAAAGGCCAAGGCCTGAGGAGAAGGAAGGAAGAAGGAGATAACAATGAGTGGAGTATAGTAACAAATCCCAAAACAAGAAAGGTAGAAGGTGTATGGAAACAGATATGAGAGAAATTAGATATCTCCCTTATTGGGTTCTATGGATTCTGTGGAAAACCATGTTAATGAAATCTTGAACCTGGCTAATACATACTGTATGGGAGAGTTGGGGATAATACTACATGTCAGGGAACACAAAACAACATAGAAAAGGTATAGGAAATAGTCTAATGGAGAAATTAGCTACTACTCTAGAAGAAACCGAGAGACCTGAACCAGAAACAATATCGATCATGGCTGGAAAAACATATGTGAATAGTTCCTGGGATTATGTCCAGATCTGAATTAAGCTCAAAACCTACGTGGAAATGTGAACTCTAATGGTAGAGAAGAACTGCAGATGGACATAACAAATGAACCATAGCAAATCTACATCTTGGGTGACTCAATAACCAAGTCCATGGATAGGACAGTCAGTAGGGTAATAAAGAAAATACTACAAGTTGTAGTTATAGTGGGGTGATCATGAATTATTTTGTGGAAATGTTACCAAAATGCTCCAGCATATAAAAGCACCCAAAACAGTAGTTTTGCATGCAGGAACAAATGACTTAGGTAGGACGAGTATTTGAAGATACAACTAAGGCAATGGAAACACATGTCGAACAATAAAAATCTAGGAGCCAAAATAATATTATCTGAAATTCTTCCAGTTCCTAGAACAGGAGTAACAAGAGTTATAAAAATAGAAAAATATAACAACTGGTTAAGACATTACTGCTTGACAAATGGGATTCCCTGTATAAGATCTTGGGAACTGATAATGAATTGACCTGATCTATTTAGTAGGGATGGACTACACCCAAACAAGAGGAGCTAAACTTTTGGGCAATATGTTCCACAACGAGATAAATGGTACCAAACATAGCCTAAAAACTGAACTCCAAGGGGTGTAGGGTACTAATATCGATCCACAAAACCTGTTGAAATTAATAAACATAAAAGTAACACCAAAAAAATCTAAATATATTACTCACAAATGCAAAGGAGCCTAAGCACAATTAAAGATCTGAGCTAGAGTTGATCCTAGGAACTAAAAATATTGATATTGCAGCAATCACAGAAACCTAGAGGTCAGAGACCAGTGTGTGAAGTAAGCATGTACCTGGCTATCAGGTTTATAGCCAGGATAGATTACTCAGAAATGGAGGGAACTGCACTCAATATTAGGATAACCTACAATGAGGAAGATAACAAATGATCAGTGCAAAAGTGAAAGTTTATTGGTCAACATCCTAAGGACCAACCAAAAGAAATGCAATTGGAATATGCTATAAGGCACCTGACCTAAACATAATTGAATACATAGATCAAATCAACAATATAAAGGATAATATGGTCGACTATGAGATACTCATACTGGGGGATTTTAATGCACCTAAAATAAACTGGGAACAGGGAACAACAGGGAAAAATATGAGTCAACCTTATATAATATGTGTACAGAGTTAGGACTCCAACAGATGGTACATGAACCAACAAGATTGCTAAATATTGTGGCTCGGATATTCAAACTGCGCCCAGGCGGTGGTGCAAGCCTGAGCACAGCTCAACTTTATTGCACCAGGGTGTGGTCTGGTGATATTCAACTGGAGCTGCGCTATGGCGCAGCAGCACGAATATCACACCTAGCCACCCCACTGTGCACGGAGCAGTGGCACTGTGCCACCGCAAGTGGCCAGAGAGCATGGAGATGCGCTAGCGCAAGTACCATTGCACCATGCACAGCACCTGCGATATCTCAAAGGGGACATGCAAATGGGGGCCATAATTTATACAAGACACACAGAGGGCCATTTGCATCTCATCATAGCCCCATTTGCATGCCATTAGCATGCAGGTGCACCGATCTAGGACTTGTGCCTGGCGCCCTGCCAGGCAGCAGCTATCGGGACCGATGCCCCTGCAGCCCGATCATGGGCATTTGTGTAAAAAAGTCCTATATCCCTGGTGGTCCAGTGGACATAACAAAGCCGATAAGCGGGCATCAGTAATAGAACCCCCAGGTCCAATATCCTGGTGGTCAGTGGACTGCACTGAGACCCGATCGCTGGCATCAGTAATAGAACACCCAAGTCCAATATCACTGGTGGTCCAGTGGACCCGATCGCTGCCGATCACGGGCATCAGTATCTCATCACATACCCCTACCACCCTGGTGGTCTAGTGTAACCCCACACCCACCACTGGGCCCCACCTCCCGCTCCCCCTCCGTCAGCTGGCGGCGGCAGCACCCACCCTGCCACACCGCTGCCCGCCGACCGACAGCTCGGTAGGGCTGACAAAGGGAACAAAATTCTAAGTGACAGGTTTAAATGCTTCCTTGGCGAGTTTTTAACCTAGCCATGGGGAGGTGCTAATAAGAGGCAGGAAATGTCAAGCCTCCCCACAAAACATGACAGGTAGTAAGGTAAACACTGAGGTACAGTGCTCAATAGAGGGCAGAACAGGGGTAAATGGAAAAATAGACAAGGGCAAAAAGAGCAGGGATGGGGGAAAAAAGGATAAAGCCAACATTAAATGGAGGGCAATGAGTACCAATGCCCGTAGTCTGGGAAACAAGCTTCCTGAGCTAGTAGCTTTGATGAAAGATGAACAATTGGATATTGTGGCAGTCACTGAAACATGGTACACAGAGAACCATGACTGGGGTGTCAACATACTAGAGTACACAGTCTACAGAAGGGACAGGGAGGGGAAAAGAGGAGGTGGAGTAGCTCTATACATAAGGGAAGGGCTCAAAGCTACAGAACTAGAAAGTAAAGGGGGAGGACAAGAGGCACTCTGGGTCACCTTGGAGACAGGGAATGGCATCACAATCCGCACAGGGGTTGTATACAGACCCCCATCTCAAGGGAAGGAAATGGACAAGAAAATGATAGAAGACATTCTCAAAATGGTTGAAAAAGGGGAGATACTGTTGATGGGGGACCTGAATATGCCATATGTTAACTGGATGACATGTACTGCGGCCACATCCAAGAGCAGGGTCATTCTCGATGCCCTGCAGGGGGCAGGCCTTAGACAGCTAGTGCTGAAACCCACTCAGGAGGGAGCAATACTAGACCTGGTACTCTCAAATGGAGAGGATCACAAATTTAGAAGTCAGTAGACATCTGGGAACAAGAGATCACTGCACAGTGTGCTTCACAATAAGCACAACCATGGAGACGAGCCATACAAAAACAAGCATACTGGACTTTAGAAGGGCTGACTTTGCAAAATGGGTGAATACCTGAGGAATACACTAGCAAATGGCCAAAAAGGAGGGGTGGAAGAACACTGGAGAAAAATCAAAACTGCCATCATAGAGGCAACAAGCCTTTGTGTGAAACAAATAAAGAAAACAAAGTGGAGTGAAAAACCACTATGGTTCTGAAAAGAGGTGGCAGGGAAGGTTAAGGAGAAAAGGCTGCATTCAAAAGCATAAGGAATCACAGAAGAAGCATGACAGGGAACTGTATCAATTAAAGCAGAAAGAAGTGGGGAAGGCAGTCAGAATAGCAAAAGCCCAAACCGAGGAAAAAATAGCCAATTCAGTTAAGAAGAGGGATAAAACCTTTTATAGGTACATTAGGGAGCATAGAAAGGTTAAGGGAGGAATAGTGAAGATTAATAAGGGAGAGGGGAGGTGGGCAGAGGGAGACAGTGAAAAGACAGAGTTACTGAATGAATACCTTTGCTCAGTATTCACAAAAGAAGATGAGGAGGAGTTACCTAAACTAGAAAATAGAAGCATTCTGGGTAGGGGGGTTGACACCAGTCCATTTATAGAAGAAAGAGTCCTGAAAGAACTCCTAAAACTCAAGGTGGACAAAGCAATGGGGCCTGACAGGATTCACCCCAGAATCCTAAAAGAACTAAGGGAGGACCTAGTGACACCACTGGACCACACTTTTTTAACAAATCATGGGAGGATGGGGTGGTACCTGAGGACTGGAGGAGGGAAGATGTAATTCCTCTTCACAAAAGTGGGAGCAAGGCAGAAGCAGGAAACTACAGACCTGTAAGTTTGACCTCAGTGGTAGGGAAAATGATGGAATACCTTCTGTAAGAAAGAACTGTTGAGTACTTAGAGGCAAGCGGGGCACAGGACCAAAAGCAGCATGGATTTACTGCAGGAAGGTCATGTCAGACGAATCTAATAGATTTCTTTGACTGGGTGACCAAAGTAATAGACCAGGGAGGGGCTGTGGATATGGCCTACCTAGATTTTAGCAAGGCATTTGACACAGTGCCGCACAAAAGAATGATAATCAAGTTAGCCAGCCTGGGAGTGGGTCCCAGGGTGGTAGTCTGGGTAGCAAACTGGCTGTACAACAGGACACAGAAGGTAATAGTGAATGGAACACATTCCGAAGAAAGAGTGGTCACTAGTGGAGTACCTCAGGGCTCAGTACTAGGTCCAGTCCTCTTTAACATCTTTATAGGTGACATTGCAGAGGGTCTGGAGGGAAAGGTATGCCTCTTTGCAGATGACACAAAGATCTGTAACAGAGTTGATACACAAGGTGGGGTAGAAAGGATGACAAGGGACTTGGCAAGGCTGGAGGAATGGGTCAGACATATGGCAACTTAGATTCAATGCAAAGAAGTGCAAAGTAATGCACCTGAGAAACAAAAACCCAGGAGAAGAGTACACAATAGCAGGGGAGGTACTAACAACAACAAAAATGGAAAGGGACCTGGGGGTAGTCATATCAGATGATCTTAAGGTGGGTAAGCAATGTGAGAAGTCAGTAAGGAGAGCCAGGGGGATACTGGGATGCATAGGAAGGGGCATCACAAGTAGAAAAAGGGAAGTGGTTATCCCTCTGTACAGACAGTTGGTGAGACCCCATCTGGAGTACTGTGTGCAGTTTTGGAGACCTCATCTATGCAAGGACATAGACAAAATGGAAGCAGTCCAGACGAGGGCAACTAAAATGGTGCAGGGCCTGCATCAGAAACCATATGAAGAGAGACTGAGAGAGGTTAATATGTATACCTTTGATGAAAGGAGGGACGGGGGGACATGATAGAAATGTTCAAGCACCTCAAGGGAATCAACAAAGTCCAGGAGGGTAGCATCTTTCAGAAAAAGAGATGTGTAAGAATAAGGGGGCACAATTTAAAGATAGAGGGGGGACGGTTCAGGGGTAATGTGAGGAAATTTTTTTTCACGGAGAGAGTGGTGGACACACGGAACTGCCTTCCTGGAGAGGCTGTGGGGTCTAAAACAGTGGAGGAATTCAAACATGCATGGGACAGACATAAGGCAATTATAGTGGGGGGTGGCAGGAAGTAGGCTGTTGGTTAACTAAAATCTGCAGCTCATCCAGGAGGTAGGGAAATGGGCAGACTGGGTGGGCCAAGTGGTCCTTATCTGCCATCAAAGTCTGTTTCTATGTTTCTATGGAGGCAAACAGTATCCCAACAGAGATGTAAAACAGCACCTGATGATGTTTCACACCTGAACAGGGGGATTTTTCAAGGGCTAGGTGTACATTTCAAAAAGGTCCTTTTTTATAGGCCCTAAAAAGTGATGCCAATAAAGTATATTCATCTAAAACAGGTGTTTATAGTTACCATCTACACATATCTCATAACAACAAATGTTCATCGTTTAAGCAAAATGCAAAATCTAAAAAGTGCTCACCTGAAAAACATATATCTAATACAGCATACAGTATATCTAAAAAATATATACATTTACAAAACGGGCAGTCACGAACTAAGATGCAGGTCTGTTGCATAGAATACTTCTAATATACGTATGCAAAACAGCAGTTCTGTTCTACCATATGCTCATAATGTTTGCATAGTGAAGATATAGTCCACATTATTATATTCAATCAATTCTTTTTCCAGGTAATACTTCTTCCTTTGTACATGTTCCTTGACTGGCTTGAGTGGACCTCTAGTTATGCACGTCACTTCAAGTTTGTTGCCAGCTGACACAGCCCTGAGCGATATGCTCAACGTGGACAAATAAATGCATTTAGGATCCAATGTTTAAAGATAAAAAAAAAGACTATATTAAAAAATTCAGATTTTTGTACAATATATAACACAGCCGTTAATTTTTTATACAGATTGATACCATTTCATACTTGTTTTTTATTCACTCCATTGTGCAGGAAAGGTGCCAGTTCAAAATGGCCATTATGACCTGGTGCTTTTAAACCCCAAATTATATATACAATAATAGATGAAGAAGTATGCTTAAAGAAATTAATGGTTGCCTGAGGTGTGGGATGCTACATAAACCCGAGGCAAGCCAGAGGGGTTTATTAAGGCATCCCACACTGAGGGCAACTATTAATTTCGAATTTAACACACTTCCCCATACCTTACTAAATATAATTGCTGGTCAGCAATTTTTGTTTTACATTTTTCATGTATTTTGCGGTTGCGATCTTACCGCAGTTGTCTTCCCGTTGCCACTTCCTGTTCTGTGTGGCCGCTGAATGGCAGGATCATCCAGATAGTGAGTGAGACTCAGACATGCTGCCATTTCTAAATGGTAGCATCTACAAGAATACATTCCTTTATTTTTATAAAGCAACAAGAATGCTTGCTCTGGCAGCTCGCTAAGCGGTGAGGAGCCACCATGTTTCAGAACTAAAAGCCCACCCCAGACCACACACAGAGCCAATCAGGGAGTGGGTTTTTGTGACTGACTTAGCGCATGTTCCCCGTTATAAGTCATGAGTTATAACGGGAAATTGTAACTTGGTCAGGCAATGTAAAAAATTGCTGACCAGTTATTATAAATCCAAAATGCTTCCCTATGAAGGAGGAGAGCATCCAAATCTCCCCCTCTTCTCCCTATCTGGGCTGGCAGTATAGCCTAGAGGTTAACGGAACGAGGTGTGAACGAACTTGATACATCCAGCAGACCAGACCTGCGTTTGATTCTCACAACCTCTACTTGCATACTGTGTGACTCTGAGCAAGTCACTTAACCACCCAGTGCTCCCAGGTCGCCCCTGAAAACAGGCACTTGTGCCTAGTGGGCCTTATCTGGTTACCAAAGACTAAAAAAATTAAAAAAAAAAATATCTTTACATGCTCAATTGCTGTGTAAGACCAGGTGGGCACACTTTCATTTCCTCCATATTCAACATGAGCTGCCAATGTATTTTTGACATTCCTTTCAGATGTATCTCTGACATGCTCCCTTACAGTATTCTAACTTCAAAGGGTGCTTAGTTTTACCAACATAAAATGTGCCGCATGTACACTCTGTAAAATATACCACACTGGAAGTGTCACATAAAATCAAACTGTTAATGGTGTAAATTCTGTCTTTTGTGGGGTGTTTAAAAGTTTTGGCACATTTACAAACTTGCTAAATTTACAATGTCCACATGTGTGTTACTGCCTTTGAGGAGGAGACCCAGTATAGTAGACACATTATGATTAGGAATTGATTGGAGTGAATATGTAAGCACATCTTCCAAGTTTTGTGCTCTACGATATACAAAGTCTGGGGCTGAGTACCTACCACCTTCCCAAAATGGAGTCTTCCTGTATTATATGCCGATTGTTCTGTATAATGTGTTTGATCTTCACAGCTTGGGGAGTATAGATGATAATGTATTTATCTCTCATTTGTATTATGTACATTAAATGTAACACTCTTCCTGTGTTGTACACCAGTACAGTCCTATGCTGCTGTTCTGCCCATGTTTTAGCTTGTTCTGCGACATTTTTGTTGTAACCTCGATTTTCTAAACATTTACTCATCAGGACAGCCTGCCCCCTGAAATTTTATTCTTGGCTGCAATTGTGTGTAGCCTAAAAATTGGCTCTTTGGTATATATTCTCTATTGTATGTCTTGGATGCATACTGGATACCAACAAAACTGGATTTCGATACTGCAAAGAACCAGCTTAGACAGAAACAAGTATAAACACAGACTACAGTTCTCACTGGTATTATTCACCACACTAAGCAGCATAGAAATGTCCAATGAATGGGGGAAACACTGCACTATGGCAAAAACCTACTCTTGAATTTACATGATTATTAAAGAGCTCAACTGTTTAAAGTAGGGGCCCAAAATTGCAATAGGCTGTCACAGAAAACAAAATCAGGAAAAAGGGGAAGCAAAAACAGTTTTAAAAAATCATTACAGTACATTAAACTGTATGGACATTTCCATTAACCTGGCTTGCGTTCTAAAGCAACCTCTCAGAGCAGCAGATTAAACTGACAACCTGAGCCTGGTGCACTTCAGAGACTTGAGGGTTGGTAGTTGTTTATAGCTGTAAAGGGGGAATCTGCAAGGTTCCAGAAAAAAATTGAGACTGCATCTTAGCTGTGTTGCTGCCATCAAATCGGAGGCCCTACTCAGCCTTCTGGGATACCCTGCTTTGATCTGCTGAGATCACCAAGTGATGTACTGTGGCCTTGTGTCTCTGAATTTATGCTACCTCAGAAGCTAATCTGCTTGTGCCCCACTGCTCCATGGAGTGGAAATTTCTTTTTTACTCAAAGAATTAAATGTGTTCTTAGTTGCTGCATCATCAGTGTGGACATTGGACATAATTGATGAATTGTTTGCCAACCTTTAACCACCTTGTTACCCCCTGTAGCTGCTACTGCTCCATGGGCGTTGCACCCCTCTGCCTGACCTCCAATCAAGCACAAAGTTTGAACCCAGGTAACTGGCACTCTATCCGAGTCTACTGTGATTGCTGTCTGTGTTGTCAAGCCCCCACCTCTTGTTAACATCTGGTACCCCTAGACATGGGGGGGGGGGGTCTTTCGTTTCAAATTTAGGATCGAAGAAGCTGAATGAACAGTCCGGAATAGTGGCAAGGGATGCAAGGAATGGGGAAAGAAGGGAGGCAGATGAGAAGTGTAGAGAATGAGAAGAGTAGAGGGAAATTACTGTCTATCAGACATGTAGGATGGAACTAGACCATAAAGAATGTTAAAAACAAAACGGGCAGTTTTGTATTAGATATGGAAAGAAAGACGGAGACAGTGCAAGGTTTTGGCAGAAGGTGTGATGTAGATGCGATATGCTGCTGTCTTGATCGCTGTCTGGTAGGAGTAAGACTCATTTGCTTGTACTTCCTTTATTTGTAATACATCGAATAGCAAGATTCAGACAGGAAACACAATAAATACAGACATGGCTCATTTGTGGCAGACAATTGTCAGCAGTGGCACATCATGAATAAGTCAAAAACATCATACTTCTTCCAGAAATGATTTTCACTGGAAGTTAAATGCAGGAACTGTTCAAATGCATCAAAACACAATCAAAACCTCTATATGCTACTGTTGAAGAGATAAATTACTTCTACCAGCACCATGTCAAAGAGTGAGACTCTGATTTCCAGTTTGGTTTGTGCCATGATCCCAGCACATACCTCCCGTCATACAGTACGAGGTGCATCACTCATTTGACCTCTCAGAAACCCTCTGTTCCACATGGAGAAGGCAGTATTCCACATTTCCTACTGAAACTTTAAAGCAATCATTCATAATTATACAACAGGTGTGGAGAGAAATGCCACAGAATTAAACTGATATTTTTAGATCCTCTTCACAAGATATCATAATTTATACAATGACTGTGAGAATAACATTTTGCAAAAAAATGCATGTATTTTTTTTGTGTGACAGGACTGCAGTGGCAAAAAATAATTTATTTCAATCTTAGGTGGGTCATCAGCATTTATTTCCACTTGCTGGTCACAAAGGAGCTCTTAACCAATGGGAGAAAACTTAAACAATGTCTGATGACATCACAGTGGTATCTGCTGCAGTTATAAACAGATCAGTGAAATCAAACAGAAAGAGTGAAATCTTCATTGAAAGAACTAATCTTGCCAGATAAGCACTGTCATTGTATAAATGGCGTATGCCATGGGTTGGTTAAAAATATCATATTTATCTTTATGTAATCCCTAGGAGGTGCTATCCCAAGGGCTACTACCCCTGCCTGCTTGGCTAGTAGCAGGTTAAGGGGCCTGAGTTCTGCTGAAGCTGGTGCCTCCACCTGGAGATCAGGGTTGGTAGTGGTCAAACCCCCCTCTTTCGCTTCTAGTGGCCTGAATACTGTACAATAATCACTTTCACAATACCCCTGGTACACCACACAAGTACCCACACTGTTTGCACTTAGTTACCACCAGGGCTGGTTCCTCTGGCTCGACCCTGGGAACCCCCTGTAAAACAAGGTTATGCACAGTAAATAACAACAGTTCAGTACTTTGAGCACAAACTGGAACCATAGTCAGATTACATACAGAAAAAGTTAGATCTGATTTATTCAGTAGACTAGAACAAGGAAGGGGCAAAATCAGGTTAATTAGCTGAAAGGTTATATCAATCAAGCAGTTATGCATTTCCTTTGAGTCCCCCCACACAGTCACACCTCTGGGTACTCAGGTGGAGAAGAGATGGGCTAGCCAGGACTGTTGCCTGGGGTTGGCTGGCGTCACAGCTGCTTGGGGCCCTGTGATGGAAAACACAATATGCACAGTACACAATATTTGTAATCCAGATTCAGAGGGCTCAGTTCGTAAAGGAAACAAAACAACAAGGCAATCAGATGACACACTCAGATTAAGCTGTTGTTGCAGGGAGCTACCCTGGTATTTACTCACTCTACCCAAAACTGGACACAGGCTGGACGAAAATTGAGACTGCAGGTGGTTGATCTGGAATGCCAGGAGAAGCAGGGCCCACGTGAGTCACAGAGGCGTCATTCCTGTTCAAGCGTGGAGCAGGGGCTGATCCCAGGCAGGTCTCTCATCGATGGCTTCTCTGTGCAGTGGGTAGTCAGGTTGAGGCCAGTCTGCAAGCCCAGACCTCATAGAGACAAATTCGTATGCAGTCCATTTTGGGCTAGATACAGCTTCCAGCAAGCAGAACACAGTTCACACAGTGGGGGACTAACTCACTACCCACTAGCAGCTCATAGCACATTTACATGTAAGGGAATTCTACTGTACCAGGCAAAGTGCTCCCCGGTCACAATCGCAAAGTCCCTGCACACATCGGGAGCTTAGGGGTAGCTGGAATTCCTGACAGGCTAATCGCATTCAGCAAAATCTTCAGACTTCTTCAGGTTGAGCCTGGCCCACTTCAGTAGCTTACTTTAGTCACACAATAATTCTTTTCTCTCCCTCTCAGGAACAGTAGGCAGACATGTGAGCCAAAACTCAGCCCTTTCACAGTTTTCCCATGCGAATGCACTCAAGATTGCTGCTCAGAATCACTTCAGCTCCTCTCATTTCACTTACCAGCTCAGAACTAACTGAAAACTGCAAGCAGCCTGGGACTTCCCCAAGATCCAAAAGATTTGGTTGGCTGATTTGGCTGTCAGTCAAAGCAAGAGCTCCCCCTTCAGTTGCAAAAAAGGCGCAAAAAAAGCTCCAAACTAAAGTTCCTACAGATTTTGAATTCAGACAGCTCCTGTAGTCCGGCTACATTTTAGGTGCCACCAGTACTGTTTGGTCCAATTTACAGTCAGGACCAAGATAGTGGAGACAAACAAAACAGTCCTTGCTACAAAGAAACAGGTTAGACAAACTACATTATCATCATCACTCTAAATGATTTTCAGTAAATAGTTAAGTCTTTCAACAGAGCTCCCTCTCAGATTACTTAAGCTGCAATCAGGCAGCTCTTAGACAATCACAGAGTCTATACAGGCTCTGATAATCACATTTAAACTGCTAAAATGCAGGACACCAGCCTGGCAGTGAGCATTTAGGCAAGCTCAAGGAAGACTTTTTGGGAACCCCCATTTGTAGGGGGGTTACACCTATCTGCAGAGTTTGACCTCTACAGACCTCACTGGTGGCTTTTCCTTTTGTGAGTTGATAGTGGTCAAACCCTGAAGATAAAGATAAATGTACTATTCTAATATCTTGGATATGTTGTTCTATCCATAGTGTTTGGCATGTCCCCTTTCCTCTTTAAATCTTGCCAGATGGTCCAGATGGTCTGAAAGCTGGCTCCTCCCACCCACCCAGGTGGTATATCCCTTGGCTCTGCCCCCTTGATGCCCTATCTTCCTTTCTGCTGGAAGATTCAGGTTCCCTCCTTATTGCTCCCGCGTTCAGTAGGCCCTGGTGAACAAATCCTCAAATTTACCTAAACTTAAACTTATTCGAGTTTCTCTGCATTGTTTTGCAGTCATGACCACGATAGAGGACAAGTCCTCACCCAGGTTCTGCTGGTGCCCTAGTGAGCAGAAGATGTCTTACACTGACCCTCATGCCTCGTGCTTCTACTGTCTGGACCATGCCCATGACACCCAGGCTTGCGACTTGTCGCGTGTTCCAGCCTAACATCCTGGATGATCGTCTCACATGACTTCAGCTCATCTGACAGGAGAAACGGAACCCGCTGGTCAAATCTAAAGAGGACCATTGGGTGGTCTGTACGGCTGTAGGGTCTGCTGAACAACTCGAGCAGATGAAGGCATTTAGGAGGAAGAGGCAGCTCGGGCCACTGATCGGTTCTCTTCTCGTTGGTCTTTGTCCCTCAAATTGGGCTCTACCTTTTCAGGCTACTTCAAGGAGTTGTGGCAGTCTCTCCCAACCCTGGGGGAGGGCCCTTCGGGCGTACAAGTCTTCCACTCCCGTAAAAAGGATAAGGAGTTGAGAGAAGATCCATCTCATTGACAACGTTCTTGGGATTGAGAAAGGTCTTGGTCCCAGGAATCTGCTGTTTTGACTTTGGTCGAAATTGTGGCCTTGACCGCTGGTGTCATGGTACCCCATCAGGCCAGCTGGCTAAGATGTGGAGACGACACAGTTGAGATTATCGACCCCATAAACCTGTTGTTGCTTGATGAGGCAGACAATTTCTTATTCAGGACTCTGGTCCTGATCGATCTACGAGAGAAGACCCAGCCCGCTGGGAACCTCTTCATGGTCACTGTCCCTGAACTGGAGGAGCTGTGGCTCTTCCTGGCTCCTTCTGAGCACCCGGTCGGTCCCCGATGGTCGGGTCTCAGACACCTTCAACAACAGGCAAAGAAATTTCATAAATGCCATTCAGGGCGTTCTAAAAAGCGGTGCCACCGTCATTCATCCTCTTCCTCCTCGGAAGAGGAAAGGAGAAGCTTTGATGCAAACTGCATCGACGTTACAAGGATCTAATGTGGCAACAATTGAGGATGGCAGGTTCGAAGTTGACCCCGACTACCATGCCAGCCATCACTTTGCTGTAGCCCTCCAGGCCAACGCTGACTCCTCCGGAGCCAGTTGACACCGTCCCTCTGCCTGCCGAGCCGATGAAGACCCTCCCGGCACGCCCAAAACCATCCTCTCCACCAATTCTGGTGGAGCCTTCACCTAAGCAGGCTCCCTCTGGGGCTTCCACCAAGGAGTCTCAGCTCATCAAGGGCCTTCCACACAGATTGTCTGTCACTCTCACTCCCAACCATCCCTGGTGGGTGAAGGTGACCTGGGTGGTCGGCCGATCTACTCGGACTCATCGAGTCAAGGGCTCTGTCTTGCACTCATGTCACTTAGACAAAGAAACCATCAGGAGTCTCTTGATGGAGGAGCGTCTCACGTCCTTCACGGGCATCCTCTGTCTCCTCTCCGAATCTACAGGGATGCTCTTGAGCCCATTCATAAATGGGCCAATTTCCCTACAGATATCCTCAAGAGAGGATTGTCCAACAGAGGCCTTTCCTGTGGCGAAGCCATTGTTAGCCCATCCTCTTAGCTGTGTCAGCACCAAGCCTCCTGCCCTGTGCCCTCAGCCTGGATGGCCCACAAGTATCCGGTTCCCATCGGCTCCTTTTGGGATTCACAGAGCATCCCTCAGCTGAGGGATTGGTGACCGAGTCTGTGTTTTGGTGCTGTAATTTGGGAGACAGTGATAGATCCCTGGACAGAGTTCTGGAAACTGGACCATTCTGCCAGGAAAGTCTATGCTGCCTCTTCACTTGGCCTTTGTCAGGTGAGTTCAGCTGTCATCATGGTGCATTTTTCTCATGCCCTCCTTGGCTTTCTGGATGAGGTTCTTCTTCATCTCTCTGCAGACCTCCAGATCACGGTCAAACAGGTCCATGACCAGGGTCGGACTGTTGCCAAACAGCAACTCCAGATGACTCTGGACATCGGAGACTCTTGTGCTCACTCAGTGGTGGCCACAGTCACCATGCACTGCAGGGCCTGGCTGAGGGTCTTGACCTTCATGGCAGACACTCAGCACAAATTGATGGATGTTCCCTTCCTGGGAGCCAATTTATTCAGTCCAGGAGTGGACGGTCACCTTCAACACATCAAGAAGTCCAATGCCACCTTGGACTCCATTACTTCTGCCCAAATGGAATCTCAGAGTTCCAAAAAACAGAAGAGAAAGCCCTTTTGGCCTTCTGCCCCTTGTCCAAGCAGCCCCAGTTTCAATCAGGGCAGCAACAGTAGCAGGCTTAATCTTGGCACCCTCTGCCCAAATCAGGGTCTTCGGTGGCCCATAATCCCAGAGGAAAAGATCCCAGTGGCCCCTCAGCTGCTGGACCTTCCTCCAAGCCTGTACAGGGACAGGATGGGGGTTGCCAACCCCATACCTGTCACGCCCACTCTGGGTCCTCCCGGTGGGGCCAATTCTGCCACTTCCTTTCCACCTGGTCCACCATTACAATGGACATGTGGGTCTTGGAAGTGGTTGGCCAGGGGCTCCCTTTGGAATTCGAGCAATACCCACCAAGCTGAGCCTGTGCCCCAAGGGAGGAAATGTCATCCATGCACACTCAGTCAGCTCTCCGAGACAACATCACCCAACTTCTCCGCAAGGAGGTAGTGGTCAGAGTCGTGGATCCCCCTGTCAACCTCGGGTTCATTTCCAGGTGCTTCCTGGTCCTGAAACAGATTGGGGAAGGGGTCTGGTGCCCCATTTTAGATCTGCACGACCTGAACTGGTTTCTCAGGCCTCGCATTTTCAAGATAGTAACTCTGTCTCAGATCATACCATCTCTTGAGCAGAACATGTGGTTTTGCTCCCTGGATTTGCAGGATGCATTCTTCATGTCCCAATCTATCTTTCACACCAAAGGTTCCTCCTCTACCAGTTCCAAGGTATGCCATTTGGCCTGTCATCAGCCCCAGGGTCTTCACCAAATGCATTGCAGTGGTGGAGGCCCATCTCTAGTGTTTAGGGGTCAGGGTGTACTCCTATCTGAATGACTGGATCATAGCGGGTCACTCCATATTGTAGGTGGAGAGGTCCAGGGGCTGTCCCTTCAGACCTGCATCGAACTTGGTCTCCTGATCAATGAGGCCAAGTCGGAACTCATGCCTTCGCAAGTGATCTGCTTTACTGGGGCAGAGCTAGACTCTTGCCGAACCAGAGCTAGACTCTCAGCAGACAGGGTGGAGGTTCTCTCCTCCTATGTCTGATCTTTTCTAGTTGGGTACTTGTGCTCTGTCTGGGACTTCCTGTGACTTCTGGGTTACATGGCAGCCTGCATCTCCATGGGCTGATGGGCCCGGTGGCATATGCGCCTCCTTTAATGGGAGCTAGCCAGCCAGTGGACTCAGTGACATGGTCATTTTGACCAGCTGGTCACTGTGACCCAGAAGATGTCGGATGCTCTCCAATGGTGGACCATCCTGGAACATCTGCAGGAGGGGATCCCGTTTGTGAGCCTCAAGCCGATGGTCATCCTAATGACTGATGCCTCTCTCACGGGCTGTGGTACCCACATGGGGAATCACAGAGTTCATGGGCTCTGGACTCCAAAGGAGTCCCAATGTTGCATCAACCTTCTGGAGCTTTAAGCATTTTGGCTAGTGCTGACTGTATTCACTCTGTTCCTTCAGGGTCAGGTGGTGCAGAACCTGACGGACAACTCCATAACCATGTGCTATGTCAAAGAGCAGGGTCACATGCACTCCCAGCCTCTCTGCAAGGAGGTGTTCAACATCTGGATCCTCATGAGCCAACTGGAGGCAGATCTCCTAGCCATCCACATGGCAGGAGCCTCAAACCAACTGGCAAGTGCCCTTAGCTGTGTGGACGAGGCGTCCCATGAATGGTCTCTCCATCTGGAGGTAGTACACAGCCTGTTCTCCCAGTGGGGCATCCCTCAGGTGGACCTGTTCATCTCCATGGAGAACACAAAGCTGAGGCTGTTCCATGCCCACCCCCCTCGGCAGGGCTGTCTACAGAAGGATACCTTCTCAAGGCCATGAACCCCAGGTCTCTTCTATGCCTTCCCTCCACTTCCCTTGGTCCACAAAGTGCTTCTCAAGGTCAGGAGGGACAAGGCACAGGTGATCCTGGTGGTACCGGACTGTCCCCACCAGTTTTAGTACCCCGATCTCCTCAGCCTCAGCAACAGGCTCCTGAGGCATCTTTTAGCATGCCCGGACCTGCTCTCAGTCAATCAGGGGAAGGTCTTACACACGAATCTTCAATCCCTGCACCTGACAGCCTGGTTCCTGAGTGATTAGCATTCCAGGCTTTGGGTCTCTCCGAAGATGTCCTCACTGTAGTGAAGGCATCCAGGAAGGAATTGACCAGGAAGAGCTATGCCTTCAAATAAAAATGATTCTCCATTTGGTGTTTGGGCAAGGGCCTGGACCCTTTTTCCTGTCTGGTGGCTAGCATTCTTGACTACCTTTGGTCTCTCTCCAAAGGGTATCTTTGGTCTACGACCCTTAAGGTGCACTGGCAGCCATCTCTGCATATGGGGTGCAAGCCAGTCAGCAGATGGTGGTGCAAGAGAAGGTGATATGGCATTTCTTTAAAGGCCTTGGCCATATTTCCCCTCCAGTGCATGAACCACCACCACTGTGAGATCTACTGCTGGTATTGGCAAAGCTCATGGGCAAGCTATTTGAACCAATGCACAGGAGTGAGATGTCACACCTGTCGTGGAAGACCACCTTCCTGCTGGCTATCACATCAGCCAGAAGGATTGTGGAGTTCCATGCACTCTCTATTGAGTCTCCTTACCTATTTTTCCACAAGGACAAGATTGTCCTGCAACCCAACCCGAAGTTCCTTCCGAAGGTTGTGTCGGAGTTTCGCCTGAACCAGGTGATGACTGCCAGTGTACTACCCCAATTACACCTCAGAGGCCGAGTACAGGTGTCATACTTTAGACCTGAGAAGAGCACTTTCTTATTACAAGGAGCGTACGGCTGAAGTTTGGGGAGAGGTTCGCCAGCTTTTTGTCACCTATGCTGAAGCTGCACCTGGCAGACCTGCAGCCAAGCAGATGACTGGCAGATGGAATACATCTTGCATTGATCTCTGCTATAGGTTGGTGGGTAGGGTGCCTCCCGTAGGGCTAAGGGCTCATTCCACCCACTATACTGCTGCGTCGGTGGCTGCTTCTAGGGACATCCCTATTCAGGATATCTACAGAGCTGCTACCTGGAAGTCAGAAAACACCTTCATTTCCCATTACCACATCAACCTAGAGTCATGCCAGGATGCTGGTTTTGGGGTCTCAGTTCTCCAATCTCTGTTCCCTAAGTAGGGGGGGTGTGCCTTGCCTCCCTCCTCCCAGAGAACTGATAGGAGTCTGCCAAACAGTGTGAATAGAGCAACATATCCACGATCCTAGAAAAACAGGTTACTCACCTGTAACAGTAATTCTAGGAGTGGTATATGTTGTTCATCCACACAAACCCACCCGACCTCCCCGGCTTCAGCGCACAACCCTCTGCATCCAGTGGGCAAGATCTGGTGTCAGGGAGTGGAGTTGAGGAAGATACCACCTGGGTGGGTGGGAGAAGCCAGTTTTCAGACCATCTGGCAAGATATAAAGGGGAAAGGGACATGCCAAACAGTGTGGATGAACAACATATATCACGCCTAGAACCAGTGTTACAGGTGAGTAACCTGTATTTTTCAGTCAGCCCATGGCATATCCCATTTATCTTGCATGTTGGGTCACAGTTGATATCTAGCAAAGTTGGGTTCATCACAATGGAATACTGAACCAGTCAGAGAGCAACTTGGAAGTGCCACTTGTGCTTGACACAAAATTCCCTGACGTTCTGTGCAGTGGTGGCCCAATACCAACATCGGTATTGTGCTGTCCCAAAAGGCATTTTTTTTGAGTGGGCTATGCCCCCCCCGCACCCCCGCATTTAATTATAATCAACTCCAGGTTGGAGTTGTTCTGGGGAGGGTGCAGCTGCATCAGTGAAAACAGACCATTACAGTGACTGTTGATATGATGGTCTGTTTTCGGGTTTCGCCGTCGGGGTGTCGTACTAGAGTGGGCCACCGGAGCAGCTTGAACAATGCTTATGCCATGGCAATAGTCATGTGCAGTACTGAAGAAATTAGCTGAAATCAAATGGAACCAGTTACATCTTCACACAGATGATGAAAGTTATAGCTACTAAATCAATGTTGCATAAATTGACTATGCAATGGTCTGATTTAAAATCTGCAGTTTATCATCACTTGCGAGGGAGCAGGACTTTCATAACTAACTCTGCCACTTGTGTGTCATAGCGCTGCCCCCTCACACTTGAAGATAAGTTGCATATTTTGAGTCAGGCCATCGCATATTCCCTATTTATCTATGATGCCTAGTTATCAGGAAACATTATAAACATTAGTGCACAGCTAATCCACAGTATTCTGAGACTGTCGTGTCACATTTAGATGATACGTCACACATTTTGCCCATTTGTCACACATTTGTGTGATGAAAGGTTGAGATCCTTGCTCCAGAATTCAGACAATGTAGGCAGACATAAATGCAAGCTCCTATGCTCCCATAAATTCAAAGGTTAAATGATATGCCTGGATGCGGACTCTGAGCTGAATCAGCTGACTTGCTGTTCTTCTGCTGAGAAAGTGCATTGGCCTGAACTTTAGCTCAGTGTACCACATGGGATAGATTACAAAATCATGAAATTTCATTTTTTTCTATCTGTAGTGTTAATCTGTAGTATCATTAACCCATGTGCTGTTGACAACAATTTTCCCGACATTTAAATAGTAGCAAATTAACTTTGACGTCAGAGTCATGCAACAACTTTTCATGGGGCAATGTGAGACATGTTACAAAACTATAAGAACAGTCTGCCTTTGTGAATCCTGAGGGAAAATATATGCAGATCAGACCAGATAATAATTCTTTGGTCACAGACAGCTGCTAAAGTAAAACATATTAGCATAGCGGTCTTTGCCCCCCCCCCCCAATGAAGATTCATTCTACGTGTGTTGACCCAAGCATTTAAAGATGTGTAAAAAAAATAATTGCAAGCCCCCATCTCCCAATGTCTAAAGGTATCCAGGTGGTAACTTAGGTGGGGGTACTGTTCAACCATGAAAACACAGTCCAAGACATTAGAAATATGCTTATTACCTGGTTCTTCTATTGTTGCGAGATGGCTTTGCAGATTGAGGAGCAGGTACATTTCTTGGTTTCAGTGGGCTAACTGCAGGGGGCAATGTTCGTTAACATGCACAACATTCACAGTTTAAATCAATTAAATTCAATGTCCACTCCGGAATCAAAAGTGCAAACTGATTTAATAAGAAACAGGAAATTTGATAAACCACTCCATGGAGTGTGGGGGGTCACAGATACGGTGGGGGCACTTCACAGGTATGGACCTGTCAATTTCTTCTGCAACAATCTCTTTTTCCAACAGGTTGATTTATTGCTTCACAGGCATTCCCTTGAGCCAAATAGGCTACATTCTTGA
Organism: Neoceratodus forsteri; assembly: GCA_016271365.2. Taxonomy (NCBI): domain Eukaryota; kingdom Metazoa; phylum Chordata; order Ceratodontiformes; family Ceratodontidae; genus Neoceratodus; species Neoceratodus forsteri. The sequence goes on from CM028137.1 coordinate 649,268,582, forward strand.
CAGCAGCATTAGACCTGGGCCGAAACAGACCACACGTAGAAGTACTTCAATATTGGCATACTTCCCATTCATGTTCCTTCCCTTCCTACTTTTCCTTAACACAGGCATTTATTTACTTTTTCTTTGCTTAGTCTCAGCAATACTTTAACTGATGCAGCAATTATGACAGCATGAGACATTTCTACTGTCCCAATCCATTCCCACTTTGCTATGTTACAAACAAGGAGGTTACTGTTACACCTAGGAGCTATTTTCTTACTGGGAGGTCTTAACTTTCACCAAGGTGTTCCTTTTAGGAAGAACAGAACCACTGAAGACCTTCTGGATACTCAATCACTGATGCCATGTGCCTGCCGCTGGGCTGTTCTAGGCAGTTATGCATATCCCTGGCCTGTTCAGTAACTCCAGGCACTGTCTGCTCATGCAGCAGTTTATATTTCTGGACTGCCTTCACCCAGGGGACTGCTTGCTGTGCCACATGGAGCACCTGGACAGCCTGCTACACTGCTGGGGTCCCAAATCAATCACTCCCCATATAGATCTTTTCCTACCTCCACAGGCTGCACCCCCAAGACTCCAAACCACTGTAGCGGCTGGCAGGCAGGAGAAAAGGGGTAGACTGCCACCAGTATACCCACAACGATCCAGGCTGCCTCCTATTGGACCGCACCCCAGGCCCTATCTGCCAGAGCAGGCCCACCCACAGAAACACTCACTGTCTCACAGAGAGCACTCGTCCATGGGTGAGATTACTTAGAAAACAGGGCCTTCATAGGTGCTTAAGCTGCCAAGGTGCCAGAGATCACTTAGCGGGCCTCATATGTCTTGCTTCCATGGGCTTTGGCTATCAACAGTACAACAGGACCTAACTGATGCTCCACTAACTCCCCTGACACACTTATGGCCCGAATCACTGCATCTTCATATGCAGGACTTCGAGGGAGGAGGGCCGGGGTGACAAGTGGCCCACCCTGGCCCTGCTGCAGCCCTCCGGCTGAACTAGCGGGCCCCAACTTCTCTCTTCCTCTTGCTCCCCTCCCATCTCTCCTGAATTTTGTCAAAACCCTCTTTTATACCCCTAGGGGTGGGGCTCCCTGCCGGCAGCAAGCAGGCCCACATCCCAGACCTACCGGTACTGTTGCTCTCATTGCCTATCTATGAGATTTTAACTAGTAAGCTCCCAGAGGGTGATTACATAATCTTTTTTTTTACTATTCATCTTAGTCATTCATCTTAAAAAGGTCTGTAACTGTTACAGTTAATGTGTGGAAGAGTGGAAAAATGTTAATTTAGTAAGACCACTTATTAAATTCTGCATGCTTACTTTTTAGGGCTGGCAACGAACCATGCCTGACCTAATTAGAATCATGGCAATTCTGATTTGTCATGTGACTCAAGCCATTTCATTGAGGCTCAGTAGGTGCATAGATATCAAAGGTAAATAAGTCCCCATAAAGAGGAGAGCCTTCTAATGCTTTTAATACAGCAGAAAATTAGATAAATGCTTCATACCTGTCTGCTATGTACTTTTCCACCATGGGAGAAGCTGTGTCAAGTGACTTGCTGTGTACTCTTCCACCATAGGAGGAGCTGGACCAGGTGACTGCTTATGCTGAAAAGTCTACTAGGTAGGCCTGCTACCGGTTGGTTTAAGGATGGGGCACCACTACCTTACAATGCCACCGGGTCACTGTAGATGTTCTGATGGCACCTGGGTTTGTGTTCTCTTTCTCTAGTGAGGGGGGTTTGTATCCAGATAGTGGATATAACCTCCAGCCACAGAAAGATGTATGCGGGCCAGGAGACTGAACAGCACAGCCCACCTGGGATACTGTGCCTGCCCACCTGTTATGTTATGTAGGCAATAACAAGAAACAGCTTCCAATAAAACACAACTTTATTTTAGAGCTGCAACACTAAAAGGGGAAAAAAGGGAAGAGTGCAGATGAGGTAGTCAAGTGTAAGCTGTCTGATCTTCTGGTGCCCTGGGTAGGCCTAGCCTAATGCAATGGGGTAAATGTGGCTGCTACTACACACCCTTAGCAGGTGCAGCAAAATAAAAGTTTTCCAAGCTTTCACTAAAACGTCTCTTTCAAGTGCAGCCCAGTGGTGCCATTTCACTCAAATCATAGGGATTGCAAAGCTCCCCGACCTTCCACATTTGTATTGATCAAACCCTAAGGACACATGCTTTTAGAGGTTAATATGGTGTTGTTGAGGCATAGATCAGGAAGCACAGGCAAATCAGGAGAAGTTATAAAATTCACAAGAAGCGTTTTATTATTATTATCAGTAACAATAAAATAAAAAATAAAATTGTGCAGGATAACTCTTACACAGGCAGCTCAAACAAAACGAAGTCCTGCCTCTGAGGGCCTTGCTCTCTCTCTCATATAAAATATTGCTCTCTGTATATATAATATATTTTCCTGGCAATTCTGCATCCTGAACTTGTTAAGATACATCTTTTGTTTCTCACAAATATGTATCAGAACTTTGTCAATTTATTTCCTGCAGGTGCAACGAAATAGAACATTGTGTCCCAGAACTGATCTCCTGTTGACAACTCTGCAAATGAGCTTATGGAGATCAAACTGCAACTCAGCGTTAACCCCCTGAGTTCCAAATAACTTTCTACAATCATTTCAACACTATAACTATATACATTTGCAAACCCAGTTTCACACAAACAGTTTCACACAAAGACTCACATATACTTTTTAGCCACAGAGAAGCAAGAGGGGAAAGAAAAGATAGGAACAGCAAGTGAAGGAAGGGAGGAAATTGGAAGGAATTGTGGGGCCTTTGGAGTGGCCAATTCCAAGGCTCCACAAGGAAAATTTGATTGCACAATCAGACAGCAAAGACAGACAAGTGGCAGAAAAGGACAGGATAGAACAGATCCTTGCTTTTAACTCTCTCTCTCTACATAACAAATGGGACAGGGTCTTATTTAGCCTTGTCACAAGGGGTTGCAAGAGGAATCATAATGGTTGCAAAAAAATCTTTGGGGTCTCAGTTGCACCCCTTGGCTACCCCCAAATGATGTTCCTGGTGCAGCCCCTGCATTCAGCCCACCTGTTCACACCACAATGCACAGGATACAGTACAGTCTTATCCTCCTGTCCAGGAGGCCACTACCCTCTCCTGTCTGGTGCCAGTAGTTCCATTTTAAACTACTCTCTGGGGAGCTTACTTAAAACTTACTGGGTACCCAGTGCTGAATCAATGCAGGCCTGTTGTAGTTGCAGCTGGGCTGGCCAACAGTAATGCACTTTAAATTAATCAGTGAGTGACTGCTCAAATAAAACCCAACCCAAAAGCCATGCAGTTGTATAAATAGCAGCTCTAAAACCTCCCCCTGAGGTACTTGTACATTTCCTGTCCCAGTGACCAAATGCAAAGAAACAAAGTAATAAATGTCAATTCACTTCCTGTGAAGCAGGGCAAGCCCAGATTTTACTTATGGTTCTGACGGGTGGATCCTCCCTCACACTGCAGGGCTTTGGATCAACATTTTCCCTTGGGCTCCCTTGATCAGCCGGCTGCCTCTCCATACTTCATGTCAATCACTCTCTGGTGCTTGCTCAACAGTCTCTGGTTGTAGGCTGAGCTGGCCTTTGATGATCTGACTGCTGTGGGTCTGCAGTGACCCACAAGGAAAGCCTCTGTACCCTCAGGGCAGTAGCAGCCTCATACCTGGCTACTGCATTCCATAGCGCACTATGCAGCAACCTGGCTGCAGCTTATTCTTGCTCTCTTTCCTCTGCTTTACTGGTATGTCTTGGCATCAGCCTCCTTACTGACTAGCATGGAAAACCCTCTCTTTTACTCTGTCCAAGCATATTGGTTTACTCACAGTTCATGGTACAGATGTACAGTCTGTCACAGCTCAGCACAAGCACTCCTGGACAGCAGTCTACCTTCTCTGAGATCTCTCACAGATTGGCCCGGGTTCCAGCACAGCCCCTGCTTTTCTCACAAAAAAGGCCATCTCACATTGGCTGTGAGGGCTATCAATCAGACCAGACAGTTCATACATGGTGTTGGCTATGCTGATCAGTGGCTCTGACCCCAAATGTTCAACAGGGCTCCTGCCTCTAAACAATCCATTGAGGGTCCTGGCATGATCACGCTGTGCTTTGTTTGTGGATCAGGGCATTGGCTGAAGAATTCTGCTCCTGCTACAAGTAGGAAAACTTGCTCCATTGGTGGCAGGTGACTGCCGTTGATATGTGGCGAAACCCACTTTTCACACTGGTGTAGGAACTGCCAAAGAAATCTAGCCCCTGCAGTCTCCACATCAGTTCCCTGTTTCAAAGTTCCAATCCTGGAGACCATGGGAGCAGAGAGAGGTGTAAGCATAAGAGCAACCAAAATAGAAAAGACACCACCACCAAGCTTAAAATGAAGAATTGATTATTTACTCACAACTTTAGAAGCCAAGAACATACAGCTTCATACTGTGTTCTAGTGTCTGAACACCAAAATAAAGAAGCCATGGCAATTCAAAATGCTGTGCTATAAAGTGCAATCTGCTGGGAAAGCAGGAGTTGACAGAAAAACCGTCATCAAACTCCAACCGGTTTTGCTGTGCGCCTCTTCAGGAGCTGTTTTTTTTTTTTGCTGTAGTAGAGGTGTAAGCATGCCCAACAGACTTCATGGGTTACACCCTCCTGTGGCTAAGAAATGGCTGTCCTCAACCATTAGCTGTGAAGGTCCAACAGTCCAGAACATAATGTATTTATAATCTGTACAAAAGTGGCTATTTAGACACATATGGCTAGTTTACAAAAGAAATTGCAAAGGCAAAGCAAACTTTTGCATTCGCTTTGCAGTTGCCCAGATGTCCAAAATTGCTATTCACAGTTGGATAGCACACCACACTATCTGACTGTGAATGGGGCTAGTCTGAGGCAGCGGTAACCCCAGTACTGCCAGCTCTACCCCAGTAGTGCCCCCCCCGGCATGCAAGCAGGAGCATGGGCTGCAAGGAATAGCGCAGGGGCGCTACTTCCAGTTCACAAAGGCTATCATGCAAATGAGCCCATTGGGCATGCAAGGCACCAAGTGTTGATTTGCATGCATTATAGGCCCATTAGCATAGGCTGCGAGGAGTGTAACATGGTTCACCCCAACCCCTATCCTGCTAGTGGATCCCCCCACCAATCACCATCCCAGTACCAAACGTGGATGAGTCTCTGGTGTTCAGTGGTCCTCCCGTGATCATCGATCACCAACTTGATCAAAAATAACCAGTGTCCCTGATGTCCAGTGGTCCTTTCCCCCTCTTGATCACTGATCGCTGCTCTGATATATACACTAAAGCATGTCCTTGCTGTCTAGTGGCTCATTCTTGTTAATCATTGGCCCGATAGATCATATAGTGTGTTCCTGGTGGTCTGGGGTCCCCCCTTGCTGATCACTGGCCCAATACAAATAAAGATATTCACTAGTGGTCTAGTTGTCCCCTCCCCCACCAATCACCATCCCAGTCACATCACTGAATACCGTTGTCACATCCCTGCTGGCTAGTGGTCCCTCCCCCCACCTGATTAACCACCTGAAGTATAAAAATGTTGTCCCTGGTGTTCAGTGGTCCCTCTCCCACCTGATCACCCACCTGATGTATACAAAAGTTGTCCCTGGTGTCCAGTGTAACCCTCTCTTCCCGATCCCCTGCGTAGTAAATGCAGACATGCCCCTGATGGTCTAGTGGACCTCCTTCCCTATCCCCAATCTCCTGTATAGTGAACATAAACCACTCCCTGGTGGTCTAGTGGACCTCTCACCCTCCCATCTCAGCAGGTAGTGCCCCACCACCCCAGTCTCCCCATCCCATCCCAGAGCCAGTGACTGGCACAGCCCTCCCCTCTGCACCATGGCCAGCCACCAACTAAGCTGTCACTGAGTGTGTTATGGTATAGTACAGCTCACTGATTGATAGCCCACTGACTCACCGAGCTGTCATGCAGTGAGCATGTACTGTATACAGTATGCACTCAGTCACAGCTCAGTTAGTGGTTGCTCATGATGGAGAGGGAAGGGCTGTGCTGTTCACTGGCTCAGAGATGGGATGGGGAAGCGGGATGATGGGCACTGCCTGCTGTGGTGGTGGAGGGGTCCACAAGACCACCAGGGAGCAGCTTACATTCACTATACAGGGGATCAGGGATAGGGAGGGGGGTCAGCTAGACCACCAGGGGCATATCTGTATTCACTATACAGGGGATCGTGAAGGGGTGGTTACACTGGACACCAGGGACAATTTTTATATATGTCATATGGGGGGAGGGGAAAACAAGACCACCAGGGAATATATTTATTTGTATCAGCCTGGTGATCAGTGGGGGCACTAGACACCAGTGACAAACTTTAGTATATATATCAGGCCAGTAATTGGTGATCACGGGGGGGCACTACCACCAGGGAGACTGGTTATTTTACAGCTACAGTAGGTGGAGTCTGAAGATGTTTTGCATGTACAAAATGAGTGATGTCATGTTTTCTGTCCGTGGAACTGACTGAAGGTGTAAATAGTCTTCTCCACCTTACCCTCCTCCAAGAAATGTTTTCCACCTCAAATAAATACACTTTCATGTTAGTTAATGGATGCAGGGTACTATTTTCTTTATTAAATGGGTGGTACAAGAACTGGAACCTGAGTAGTGAGCAGCATTGTTTTTGGGGGATAAGATCCACCCCACCTCCACCCGAGAAGCTCCTAAAGATCTACCCCACCTTTTTTGATTCATATGGGAGGGGCATGAGGTGGCTCTATCATGTTGAAACAAGACTCGCTAGTTTGGGATCTGAACCAAAGAACAGAACAAGTCTGTGGAGTCCCTGCATTTTGTTAAGGACTAGGAGAACAGAAGTTACTTAATGCCTTCAACTGACTTAAAACCTCTTGGAACAATGATTATCAGAGCCACCTAGTGTCTCAAAGAAAAGAGTAAGTAAGAAGTGTCTGAAACTACAGCTTCCTGGTTGAAAGAGCCACAGTATTTCTTGAACATTTATATGCTAAAACAAAGTTCAGCTTTTGGGATTAACAATATTTGTTTACCATATTCAATATATATATATATTTTGTCTTTTAGTAGTTTCACAACTTTGAAAGCATTGGTGTAGCATTTAAAATACGCTTTTTAATTGTCTTTACAGTTAATCATGTTCATGTGAGGGCACATTTTTGGGGGAGGGGTTCAAATTATTTTAATCATGGGCACAGTACTTGATATACACAGCCTTTGATGAAGTGTATTTTTTCTTTTAAGTTTGAGAAGTGGAGTTGCCTTGCACATGTTAAAAATACCAGCTGCAATTAACAACGACTTGTAGAAACAAAAGGCTGTTTTTTTCCCTACTTACTTTTCTCCTGGCTCAGTTTATATCAGTGAAAAGAAAGACTGGAACAACTATCAGAGTTGACATCCCTGGACATGCCATTTATCACTCATTTAAAATAACACAAATGTAGTTTTGCATTTTACCATGAGGGAAGCAAGAAGATGAACCAGCATGGTTAACAAATGCATTAATTGACACCTGTGAATGAGTGGGAGGGGTCTTTTTTCTAACATTCCTGTTGAGTTTATACTCCTTGGAACCTGTTTTTCAGTTTTTTTATTGCATCTCATCCCAGGCAATCTTCCCAGAGTGCAGTTTGCTCTATTGTTTAATATCTCCAGTGTAGGCCAGTGTCTTGTTTCATTTTTTATTTCAGATTAACCACAGACATCATGGCAGCCAAAAGAGGCACACTTTGAGTCTTAGGGTATGTACAGCATAATTAATAAGTTTTCATATGCAGAATCTTTCCATTCATGTTATTGCTAGACATACTGCAGCTAGCTGGGCTTGGGGAAGGGTGAACATGGTCAGGACCCCTTAGCAATTGAGATGCATATGCAGCAAATAAATCCAGATGAGCTAACTGCCTGCTGAATAAGGAAGGGTTGCAGGACCCCAAGGAATGATTGGGGGGGGCTGATGGTCATCAAAATGGAAAGGGATTTTGGGGTAATCATATTGGATGACCTAAAGGTGTCTAAACAATGTACCAAAGCTGTGAGGAGAGCCCGTGGAATGTTGCAGTGCATAGGGAGAGATATTACCAGCAGAAGGAAGGAGGTAGTGATGTCACTTTGTAGATCACCATCCCAGTCACAGCACTGTGTGCATGTGTGTGCTTGTGTTACTGAAGCAAGAAATGTACAGCTGTCATTTTACATCCTGTTCAAAAGTGTTTTGCTCCTGTGGTGCCAAATGGCACAATCCTGTGCAAATCTCCTTTCAGCTAATGAACTAGTAGTGTCACTGTTCATGCAGTGGCTTCACAAAAGCCCATGCTGAAAACTTGGAGTGAAAATACCAAAAAACGCCCAGGGCATTAGGATTTTTGACCATAACACCCTGCATTATAGGGACTGAGAGGCATCAAGGGCATGACTTGGGATTGTCAACAGTAATGATCATGCAATTCTACCCCCATCCCCACCCTGTAGCCAGTGACAGGCATTGAGGTGTGCCTTTGACCCTTGAGCCTCAAAGTTCACTCCATTCTCTTATACTGTACCAATTTCAGCGCATTTCCTTTTGGAATGGGGTGTGTAAAGTTTGAAAACCCCAAGGCACACCTCGACTCTTGTCTGTGTCTGCAGGGTAGGGTGAGGTGAAATGTCATGAGTGTTATGGGCAATGACCCAAAGGCATGCCCCAATGCCTGTTCATGTCTGCGGGTTGGGGGTAGGGTTGGCATCACTTCAGTACTTCACTGCCATTCCTATTCTGCCTGTCTGTCTGCCTCTCTGTCTCTATCTATCTATCTATCTATCTATCTATCTATCTATCTGTCTATGTAATTATCTATCTTTCTATTTATTGCATGTATCGCTATTTTTACCTATTTCTAAAACAAACCTGCATATCACTTTTTGGTTTTTTTTTATATCTTTCTTTCTCACTCCACTCACCTGAACTCTTTTAGGAGTAGTCTCACGGGGTCCTTGTTCTGCCTGTCTGAAGCCCCTCTCACCCCTTCCATCTGCTGCTGCTACCACCTGGCCCCCCAGCTCTGAGTACCCCAAGGCAGGACTGCCAGATACACTCCTCCTGGTGCTCTATCTAATAATCCAGTCTGGCAGAGCATCGCAGATGGGAGCACACAGGGGTGAGATGAAGGCCCGACTCTGGGTGTGGTGGACCTACCCCCCGGACCCCCCATCACCTATTAGGAGATGGAGGGTTTTTTCCAATTTTCATCATTCTGCCCTCACCTCCGCCTCCCCAGGCAGAGCTGCGACATGCAATGATGCTAGGGAAAGTCTTGTTGTTGCGGTACCTCCGGTCTCTACCAGGGGTCACTGTGGTGCTGGGCGTAGTCCCTGGATCCCCGAGGAAGGAGAGCTGTCCTCCGGATGCTCGATCCTTCCTCTCCCCTGCTGATCCTCAGTGGCCCAGGCTCATTCCCGAACTCTGGTCGCCAGCGTGGTGCGAGGTGTGGTGTCCAGCACCTCAACCCTTAGCTCCACCGGGCTGGCTCTCCATATCACATTTGCCTGCACTCTGAGCATATACTTATGAAACTGTGCATATTTGTACTCCAGTTTTCGTGAACCTCATGCTTTCCTAATATTCCCATTATCACAAGTATAACTACCTTGCCCTTATCAAAGTGACCCTTCTGAAAGTTAATATCACAGTTTCTCTAACAGTCCATCATCTTTACACCTGACTTCCTGACATCAACACATTGCTTAAATATAACTTACTTCACCTCATGGACAAAAACCCTGTTTCTCTTAAAAAATAAAAATAAATAAATGTGTAAATAATCCCAAGGCTGAACATATACCAGCCATTCCTTTTTCATGTACTGCCACCTTCTGTACCATCATCGGGATTTGCATGTTTCCCTTGATGCATTGCGTTATTGGGATATGTGCAATTATGTTTTCTTTAAAATTTGGCTATCGGGCCAATATCATCCGGGATAACACATACATCAGTGGCATTTGCTCTGTGTTTTTTTTATAAGTTTCCTATTCCTTCCATGAATATGTACACCTCCATATATTTTCCTAATAATGTGTATGTCTTCCTTAAAATAAAAACTAAAACAAATCTTACTACTTACAAATCATTGTGTTGTTTCTCCATACCTTAACAATTCCACACAACTTCACTAACTTCATTATGCAGCCGTGGTGGATCTGACCAGATTTTGTTTATTGGGCTGGCGATCGGTGATCACAAGGGGAACCACTACCACCAGAGAGACTGGTTATTTTTGATTGGGTCAGTGACTGGTGATCATGGGGGGGGAGGAGGTGCCCCAGTACCTCCACCAACCACTAGAGTTGTGGGGGATTAAAGCAAGGTCTGAGTCAGCAGTATTTACTCCATGCAAGGGGACCGACAAAAGGCCCTTTCATGGAGCAAATGTTTCGTGAATGGAACTGCGCCGATATGCAGGTCCCCTTCCCCTCATTTGCATTGTGGCCTCCTCCACACTTTGCCCTGGCACAAACCTGTTTTCATCGTGCAAACCAGACTTTTGTGAGTACTACTTTGGTGCAAAACCAGTTTATGCTGTGCAAACTGGGTTTGTGCTGGGGCAGTGTTTTGTGAATCTGGCCCCTGGTTCCCAGTCTTTTCATACTGTAAACAGTATTGACTAGACAAATAATTACTGACTAGCATCCTTAGCAACCAGTTTTACCAATGTAGCATTGTACCCTCACCTCAGCGCATATGCAAACATTATTGTGACCAGTGGTCTGGGCATGATATACTGTGGAGGCACTAGAGGCATTGTAGGTGAGCTTAAGGACTGATTTCAAGGGCCTTGTAGAATGGCTGACAAAGGCAACCGTTTCCTCCTCTTCATCTGGGATCTGCGGCTCAACATCCTCAGTCTCCTGTGAGTTCCAGTGGCAGACATGGGGGGGGGGGGCTAAGAGGCTGAAGCCCTGATTTGTAAAATCAACCACTATTACTTAGGATTTTGCAGCTGAATTATTCTTTTTTAATCTGTTGTTGCTGCATTATTCCCAACTTCTGACTTAGCTGTTATTTTTTCTGACCTCTTGTGGTGCAAAGATGATCTATTGGTGGGGTCAGCAATTTGTCTTACCACAATGATCGTGTAGTGAAGTTGGGGAAAAAACTAACAGCTAGCCAGAGAATCTGGATGCCAGTGCTTTGCTTTCTGCAGACAGAGCAGAGTCAGTGCCACGGTGATGAGAGGAGCTACAGGTCACTGTTGATACTGGCCCCCTAGGAAACCCCTTTCTTTTCAGTGAGGATGCAGAGGACATATGCATTGCAATTGTTCCATTAATGGGAGATTTGAGACTGCTGTGGCAGCCAGCACTGGAGTGCAAGGGATTTCATGAAACATTTGGCACAATGAAAGTTTAGAACTGGACACTACTGGCCATATTGTTAATGCCCCAAGCCTGAGCGGTCAGCCCGCCACCCAAATAGTCCCGATGGGAGTTTCCAGCCATAGATCACTGGCTGCCACCTCAGTCAACACAGAGTCTGGCCACTGGCCTCACCTGTTCTGACTTTTGGTGACATCCCTGGTTGCCCTCCCCCCCCGATCCACCAGGAAACAGTGACAGGACAGCTGAGCTGAACTATAAAAGTAAATGCTTATCTTTCCCAGAAGGTAACTGTAACCCCTTGTTACCCGGGTTACTAGAATCCCAGTAAGACCTAGTGGTAGGCAGGAGGAGGCAGCTTGTGAAACTCCAGTTAAATGGGTTTCACACTGTCTCCTCTGTTCAAGTCTCAGCTGAGACGGAGGATGACATCACCAATAGAACTATCGCAGCTGCATGAGCCACATTGGAATCTGCAGCAAAGGAGTTAGTTAGAGCGTTGGGAGTTTTTGAAGTCAGTGTCTTCAGTCAGTCTTCAGTGAGTGAGTGAGAAGTTGGGAGCTTGCTGGTAAAGCAGCTCAGTGAAGGCACTAGGAGCTTCAGCCCTGACAGAGGGCTACTTTTAAGTAAAAGGGTGTGTGTCTCCACCTTAAAGAGAGACACAAAAGATTACTGAAGTGGTGGAGACCGCTGTTTTTGGGTCTCAATGCCCCCTACCTTTGGTGGGGGGATGAAAACGATTCCCTGCAGATTCCTGGGGCAACCCCCTAGTTCTGCTTGTGGAGGAAAAGCTACCTATGTGTTCCAGTATTTATTTGGGAGAAAAGAAGATTTGTGAGTCACCTGTAGGGCACCTGCAACGTGAGGGTGAGTGTCTGCTCTGGCTAAAAGGGCTTATGTTTTTCACCCTGGGACTTGTGTGACAATGTGGGGATTGAACTACTACAATATTGGGAAGCCTAGCGTAATAGGCTAAACAAAGTAAAAGTAGGTTCAAGTCCAGAGTTTGTTGGAATGCAAATACTATGTAGAGGTGATGTGACAGACGTCTACCCATAATCTACATTCGAAAGTTCAGTAAAGGAATTGTTCAGTTTCCAGGGAAATTGCCGGGTATGGGCTTTGGGAGCTGGAGGTGGGTGGTCCCCCATCTTTAGTGACTAGGTCCACCTATACGGATTTCTTCTGTGGATTTCTACTTTAGCTCAGGCACTTGGCCAGTGATGGGGGAAGTACCCAGACATGGGATTGTAAGGAAAATTCTCTCTAGGAGTTGCAGACTCTAGTGTGGTTTGGGGAGCCACGACAGGATAATCGGTTCATTCCTCCAATGGACCGTGAATGGGATAATTGGTTCATTCTTCCAATGGACCGTGGATCAAGTGGCCGGTGGGGGAGCCGGGCCAGTGGGGAAAACCCAAGTGTGTACAAGTTGGGCTGTGTACCCAAAGCTGCGTGCAAGTCTGGGCTGTGTGCCTGGTGGGTTTAGGGCCTGAAGGCTGGAAATAGTGATAAAGTGTTCTGTAGTCTCTAATCTGCATTACCAGGAAATGTAGCCCCATGGGGGTCCATCTATGTTTTGTTTGGTCAGCTTGTGTGTGAATAAAAGCCACACTGAAGAATCCCATTCCTGGTTCTGAACATTACAGTTATTGCTTCCTGTGTTCAGATTTATTTGGGTGCCCCTGTGCAGAGTAGCCAAACTTAGGTCCCCTTGTGCCGGGTAACCTTATCCTCCCCGAACCCAGTCCACACCAGGTACTGCTGTCAGCTTCAACAGCATGCCACCTGTCATTTTGCCAGAAAGGCAGGGGTGAGGGGTTACAACAATGGAGGCACCGCTTTGGATTTTGTTCTGGGAGGAAGGTGCTTGGGCAAGGGGGCTAGCGTTTTGGCTGTCTGGCAGTGGGTAGCCCAAACCGCTGAAGCAATTTCCCTAGAGTGTTGCTGTGTGCTCTGGATCTTGTGCTGCTGTTTAAAATTGCCAACTGTTTACCAAGGAGCAGTAAAAAAGCGTGCCTTGTCATGCATCAAATTGTTTACAGCATTTTGCCTGCTTTAAAAATAAACTGTGGTAAAGAAAAGTGCGGAAGACTAGGGTTAGCAACAGAAAAATTGTGCCCTGGATGTTTGAAATGCTTTTAAAATGAACTGTAGTAAAGAAAAGTGTGGAAGACTAGGGGTAGCAACAGGAAAATTGTGCCCTGGACGTTGGAAATGCTTTTTGAATTGAAAGAGAGACTTGTAGGTGTAAATGGCTATGTTAAATGGCTGAAATGGGCTCCCGCCGTGGAGTAAGGTGGTGAAGAAAAAAAAGTTGCATTCTGCAGTTTAAATTGGCCTGCTCAACGATCGCCGTGAGGAGAAGAGCCCTTGCGAGGAAGAAGAGGCTCATTTGCATGGCGTCATGTGGTTGGTCAGGCTGCAATCAGTCCCGCCCCTCAGCCAGCTCTACAGAGACTGCCCCAGCATTCCAGAGGGAGTGTAAGTGGAGTGCGTGTACTGGCAGTGGAGGAGCATCACGGAGTGTTAAAATTGCTGTGAACTTGTTAAAAATAGACTTTTTAGTTTAAAATTGGGCTCAACCCGTTAATCGATCGTTGAAATTGCAAAAGTGGTGATTGAGAAGACGATCGGAAGGACTGCCTGCCTGTTTCTGTTCTAAGGCCTCTAAGAACTGGCTGAAGGCTGTTTTTCCCCATCGCAGCAAACTGCTACTGATAACAGTAAGTAACAACCTAAAAACTGCTCAAACAGTGATTTTCTGCCCTATGCCATATAAATGTGTGTGCAGCAGTGTAGTCGCTTTGCAAGTAACGACTGTGTCAAGTTCTGCCAGCCAGTGAAAGTCTTAAGCCATTGATTGTGTGCATAGTAATGAATTCAGCCTCAGTTTAAAGTTTGAAGCCAGAGAGAGACTGTGGGTTGTAGCCAAAGTGCAGCACTAGTTATACAGGTAATCCTGTGCTAAAAACCTGAAGCTTTAGGGGACTGTGAAAAAAAAAATGTTACCAGCATGTAAAAAGTCTGTGGAAAACCTTATAAATGTGTTTAAAGCAAGAACAGAGCAAGTTGTGCAGTTTTGTGCAAAAGTTATCAGTAGTTTGTGTAAATCGGGTGCGCAGTGGTTTGACCCAGATTCTAAATGTTGATGCACAGGAGTGCTGCCATCACCATTACAGGGTGGGGTAGTAAAGTAAACACAGCAGCAGAGAAGCCATTTTACAACTAAAGAGTGTGTTCAATAAAGTGAGACTTTCAGTTACAGTGAACTTTTGTTTGTCTTCTGCAGTTATGGCCTCAGGACCAGCTCGTTACCCGGATCATGCCTGGGTTGCAGTAACAGCAGCAGTAAATAGACTGAGGAATATTGAAAAGTGGTGCTATGGAGGGCAACTACCTTCTCATGTGGCGGTTCCTGGTTTTCCAGTGCATGTTTGTCAAATATGCTTGAGAGCTGGAAGGGATGTCTTCATGATTCCTCACTGTGCTGGATGCCTAGAAAAATATGGATTGAATAAAGCACCTCAAATTCATTTGGCTCCCACATGGACAAAGGTGCAGGAATCTGCAGTTGGCAGCACACAGCACCAGGCAGAGCCTGTGGAGGAAGGCCCCTCGGGGGAGTGTGGCACAAAGCTAGAGGGTGCAGAGTTAGGGACAGAACCAGAAGTTGAAGTTTCGGATGCTGGATCCCAGAAGGAAAGTTCGGATAAAGCATCAATAGACCCCTGGAGGAGGGCCTAGCCCAAGTCTCTTAGACAAAGATGAGATCTTGGGAGGCCTTTGGTGGGAGGTGTCAACCTCAGTGCCTAGTGATGGTGGATAGTCTCAGGAGTGAGGACAACTGCTCACTCCTGGGCTCAGATCCTCAGTGAAGAGGAAGATGAGGGAACCTATGTGGCCTTGTGAAAAGGAGCAGGTACACAGCCTCAAGATCTTACCTTGGAGGAATGTATGGAAGAAAGTGGTGATGCCACTGCCCTGGCTTTCCAAAAGGAAGAAGTCAGGGATCCGTTTCTAATTTCTTTAAGGATGCGAAGCTGGCAGAACCAGGACTGGCCACCCCCAAGACAGGCCAGCAGTCTCAGATTGACCAAAGCAAGTAAAGAGGAGAGACTGGTTCGTAGGAAGGTGAATGAGATCTATGGTATGACCTTTCCTACCTTTCCTCGGAAAGTCTGGGAGGAGATTGAGAACTGCAGGAAATCCTGGATCTGGGATGAAGCAATGAAAAGTGTGCATCCTGGGGCCAACAAGCATGTAAAGAATAGACTGTTCCATGAAAAGTATACCCAGTGGAAGAGAGGCAGGACACTGTTTATAGACAGAGTGAGAATAGTGGACAGAGAGGGACGTGAAATCTCCCACTGTGTGAATTATGTGCGCCAAGATGGGGTAATAATTCAAGCTCCTGACCCACGGTACTATTAGTCTCAGTGCAAGGACCTCTCAGCAAATGTGCCCGTGCCTACAAAATGGAGAGCTAAGCAGTAGTAGTCAATACTGCCACACCAGACTGTGAAGTGCCTTTATTGATTTGCCAATATGGACATCCAGGACTCAAGGTGCCCCCATTCATCGATCTACAATGTACTGGCTTTTCCAGAACCATCGACTGGCCACCAGATGACTTCAGATCCAGAGAGGACACCAGCCCAGCTGTATCCTGTTCATCGCCTGGTAATCAGATGATGTCGGACCAGCTGTTTTCTTTTTGTTCCTGTTCTAAGGTTCCATCTCCAGAGATGACATCCGCCCAGCTGTTCCCAGATGTGCCCTCCTGTGGTTCCCGGAAGATGTCTGCCCAGCTGTATCGGAAGAAATGCTGCCAGGGAGAGTCTTCGTCAGAGGTGCAGGTCGGTCCCAAAATTTCCATTCTACTAGTGGCTGGTTGGTCCGAACTTTTCTATCTTTATGACATTGCAGTACACACCCTACACTAGCAGACTTCAAAATGTGTGCACTGTCCACAAAGACTCTCTCCTTCAGGACTTTGGCCTGATAGAACTGTGATTCACCAGGCTCCGGCCCAGGAGAGACTCTTAATTGGACTAGTCTTCGAGCATTGTGGTCACTAGTTGGGACTTTTAGGGCACTCCATCCCCCCAATTGTGTATTGTAGATAATGTTGTTGTTTTCTAATGTAAATACTGTTTTTCTACCTTTTTTTTATCTAAAAAAAAAATATTTTGGGGATTTTTCAGTGTTTTGATGGTAGGGTTTTAGGTAGACTGTGTATGCAGATTAGGGGTATGTGTTGTCTTTCTTTTTCTTACAGGTGTTCCTGGGAAGAAAGAGAAGACAAGAAGAGGAGGAGGGGCTCATCGGAGTTCCTCATCAGTGCTTTAGTGTGTAAAAATGTAAAGTACTGTGATGTTATTGTTGTTATTACTGTATTAACCCTTTCCTTCCACAGGTGTGGTTGTGGGGGTAGGGAGGAGGCAGTAATGTGGTTTGTTAATGGTGTATGATTGCAGGTTGCCCAAGGTCAGAGAGGTCCCCGGGTTGTTTTGGTTTTTGGGGGTATTAGGTTAGAGGCAGATAGGTTTTCCCTAGAGGGTTAGGGGGGATAGACAGGCTGTGACCCTGACCTGCTGCAGGGACCGCAGTGCTGATCTATCAGGGCTATGCTCTGGATAGTTCTACCAGAGCCACTAGGCATCCATAGTAAGTGGATAGTGTAGAGGCTGATATGTCAGCTAAAGGCCTCTAGGCCCTTAGTGTTGCCTGCCTGTGCTTGCACATGGTAGGAGGGGGCCTGATCACCCCCCTCCGCTGGTAGCATATAGGGTGGGATGGCCTAAGGCCGGGTAAATAATGACTGCGGACAGTTATTTTCCTGGTCAGAGGCAGTGTAACCCCTTGTTACCCGGGGTTACTAGAATTCCCAGTAAGACCTAGTGGTAGGCAGGGAAGGCAGCTTGTGAAACTCCAGTTAAATGGGTTTCACACTGTCTCACTCTGTTCTCAGTCTCAGCTGAGACTGAGGGATGACATCACCAACAGAACTATCGCAGCTGCATGAGCCACATTGGAATCTGCAGCAAAGGGAGTTAGTTAGAACGTTGGGAGTTTTTTGAAGTCAGTGTCTTCAGTCAGTCTTCAGTGAGTGAGGGAAAAGTTGGGAGCTTGCTGGTAAAGCAGCTCAGTGAAGGCACTAGGAGCCTCAGCCCTGACAGAGGGCTACTTTTAAGTAGAAGGGTGTGTGTCTCCATCTTAAAGAGAGACACAAAAGATTACTGGAGTGGTGGAGACCGCTGTTTTTGGGTTTCAATGCCCCCTTCCTTCGGGGGGGATGAAAAGGATTCCCTGCAGATTCCTGGGGCAACCCCCTAGTTCTGCTTGTGGAGGAAAAGCTACCTATGTGTTCCAGTATTTATTTGGGAGAAAAGAAGATTTGTGAGTCGCTTGTGGGGCACCTGCAACGTGAGGGTGAGTGTCTGCTCTGGCTAAAAGGGCTTATGTTTTTCACCCTGGGACTTGTGTGACAATATGGGGATTGAACTACTACAATATTGGGAAGCCTAGAGTAATGGGCTAAGCAAACTAAAAGTAGGTTCAAGTCCAGAGTTTGTTGGAATGCAAATAATATGTAGAGGTGATGTGGCAGACGTCTACTCATAATCTACATTCGAAAGTTCAGTAAAGGAATTGTTCAGTTTCAAGGGAAATGGCCGGGTATGGGCTTTGGGAGCTGGAGGTGGGTGGTCCCCCATCTTTAGTGACCAGGTCCACCTCTACAGATTTCTTCTGTGGATTTCTACTTTACCCCAGGTACTTGGCCAGTGATGGGAAATACCCAGGCAGTGGGATTGTAAGGAAAATTCTCTCTAGAGTAGCAGACTCTAGTGTAGTTTAGGAAGCCACAACAGGACAATCGGTTCATTCCTCCAATGGACCGTGAAGCGGATAATTGGTTCATTCTTCCAATGGATCATAGATCAAGTGGCGGCGGGGAGCTGGCCAGTGGGGAAAACCCAATGTGTACAAGTTGGGCTGTGTACCCAAGCTGCGTGCAAGTCCGGCTGTGTGCTCAGGGTTTAGAGCCTGAGGGCTGGAAATAGTGATAAAGTGTTCTATAGTCTCTAATCTGCATTACCAGGAAATGTAGCCTCATCGGTGTCCGTCTATGCTTTGTTTGGTCAGCTTGTATATGAATAAAAGCCACACTGAAGAATCCCATTCCTGGTTCTGGACATTACAGTTATTGCTTCCTGTGTTCGGATTTACTTGGGTGCCCCTGTGCAGAATAGCCAAACCTAGGTCCCCTTGTGCTGAGTAACCTCATCCTCCCTGAACCCAGTCCCCACAAGGTACTGCTGTCAGCTTCAACAGCATGCCACCTGTCATTTTGCCAGAAAGGCAGGGGTGAGGGGTTACATAACCATTTGCTTTTACAGTGTGCAGGTCAGCAGTCCTGATCCTGACTCCTGTCACTGTTTCCTGGTGGATGGGGGAGTTCCCGATCACCTATTGTTGGCTGGGGCACTGTGGCCACTGCCTTCTGGTCAGCGCTGCATTAGAGTGCAGGTAGAGCAGAGTAAGACAGTGGCAATAGAGAGGCACTACAGCCAGCCACCCAGATAGCTCAACTTGAGTCCTGGATGGGAGTTCTCAACTTCCTAGCAAGACCTCAGGATGGAAAGTTTTACTATTTTCACTTAGGCTCAGCTGTCATACTTTACTGTTCTGTCATGTCACTGTTTCCTGATGGATGAGGGGCGTTACCCAAGGAGAACAGGGCCAGGGCTGAAGGGCTCTGTTGGTTGAGGCGGGTGATCTGTTGCTGGTGGAGTCCCGGAGGTGATAGTGGGATGGCACTGAGTTAGTAACCACGTGATATGCTTTCTGATTCTTCCAGCACCCACATGGTGCTGCTTTATTTAAAGTGGAGGCTGCCGCTGCTCCTGTGCAATGTGTAGTGACTGGAGTTGAGTGTAGAGTAGCATGCGGAGCCTAAGTTGGATGGCTTGATTTGACTTTGAGCGATAGAGCAAGTGGAAACTTGCTGTTTCTGTGGTTCCATGAGGAACTGAGCAGCCTGCTGCTGCCTGTTTCCTGGAGTAAAAAAAAAAAAAACACTTAATAACAGAACTAAATAAATCAAAGAAAAGAGAAAAGTGAACACAAAAGCCTTAAGGCTGACTTCTTCTTTTGTATGCTGTGTTGTTTTTTTTTTTTTGTAAACTGCTGCAGCCTGCAGGTTGCTTATGCAATGAGATAGACAACAGCTAAAACAAATACCAATCAGAAGTTAATCTTTTGCAAAAAAACTAAGTTACATATTCTGCTGGGCTCAATTCTTGCCTGTGCTGCTGATTTTTATGTTCATAGTGTGCGCAAGCACAGATGAACTTGTTGATATGAGAGTTGCAAGGGAGAGGTGTGAGGGGTGCCAGCCCAATGGCCAGCAGTGCTACAGGGGCCTGTCTGTGGCCAGCAAATCAGCAGGCAGCGTCTTGGTGACACTGGTTTGCTGAGGGGGCTCGGCTCAGCAAACATTTCAAATTACAGAGCTGACGCTGCAGGCAGCTCTGTTCTTTGAAATGCGAACCCTTCAGCTGCAGCTTAGTGTGTCTTTCCTTGTTAAACAATGTCCGCTTTCCCTGCTGCTGCTTAGTGTGTCTTTCCTGGTTAAACAATTTCCCCTTTCCCTTTCTGACACAGGATGCCCTCTCCCGGTGTCAGTTTTTCCCTCAACCCATCTGTATCCCTAGCTGACATCGGGTGCCCAATCCCCATGTTGGCATCCGCCCTCCCTACCACTATTGTGGCACACTGGGAGCCTACCCCAGTGTGCCTAAATTTATATTTATTTTTTAACCTGTAAATGAAGAAAACCTTCCTCACTAATCTTTTTTTTTACCTGTAAAACGAAAACCGTCCTTCATTGTCTTCCCGTCACCTTCTCCCACCCCAACCCTCCCTCTCGTACACACCTTCCCACACCTCCCTTACCCATACTTACCCTCTGAGGTTGCCAGACACTATGTTCTGCAGAGCAGGACATGTCTGCACTCTTCAAAGCTGACCAGCAAACTGAAAAAATGAAAGGTAAGCTGTATAATGGGAGTCTGGGGTTTCAACTTATTGATATCTCAGCCATTTTAGGAATTTTGGCCCCAAATTTTCAACATGGGTTCTTGGGACCCTACCTCGTAAACCTGTCACTGTCATTTCTTTCCTCCATCCTGAAAGGTGAGTTTGCAGTCACTGCATGGAATCACCTTCTGGGACAGAGTAACAAAATAGTGCCACTGTTCATGAGGTGGTATCCCAAAAAGCCCATGTTGCAAATTTGGTGCAAAAATTCAAAATAAATTACTGTGTTATGAGCGTGCGCTGCGCAGTTTCTATGCACGCTTGTAATTTTGCCAATTTTTAATATTTTCACTCCAGATTTTCAACATTGCAATTTATTCACTCCTCCTTATGAACAGTACAGCTGTCATTTTTCACATCCTGCCTGAAATGTGTTTTCACACCAGTCTCACAGAATGGCACGGTCGCTGTGTGAAGTCAACTTTCAGGACAAATAACAAAATCACAGTGAAACTGTTCATGAGGAGGTCCCAAAGGCCTCTTGAAAATTTGAGTGAAAAATTCCAAAAATGATCGCGTTCACGGGCGTGCATTGTACAGTTTCTGCCTTCGTAACTTTGCCAGTTTCTCATATTTCACTCCAGATTTTCAACATTGCCATTTTTCACACCTTCTTAGAAACAGTACAACTGTCATTTTCACATCTTGCCCAAAATGTGTTTTACCACCTGTGGCACCGAATGGCACAGTCATTGTTCAAAATCACCTTTTGGGACTGAGTAACGACATGATAGTGCCACTGTTCATGAAGCAGTGTCCCAAAAAGCCCATGTTGAAAATTTGGAGTGAAAATACCAACAAACATCTGGGGCATTGGGGTTTCCAACTGTAATGCCCCAACCCCCCACCCTGTAGAGACTGACAGGTGTCAGGCGTGTGCCTTGGGGTCAAAGGCGGTAATGCTCACACTATTCCACCCCCACCCTGCAGCCAGTGACAGGTATTGTGGTGTGCCTTGGAGTCTTTGGCCCAAATGTTTACCCCATTCTCTATACTGTACCCATCTCAGCTTATTTCATTATGAATGGGGTGAGTATTAGGGAGCGAACCTCAAGACACACCATGATGCCTGTCAGTGTCTGCAGAGTGGGGTGGAATAGCATGAGCATTACGGCTGATGACAAGGGACATCCCCAATGCCTGTCAGTCTCTGCAGAGTGGGGAAGAGATATTAGAGTTGGAAATCCTAATGCCACTTTAAGAAGTAAATCAGGAAGGGATGTTTGATGTCACATACCTTGATTTTAGCAAAGTCTTCAACAATGTCCAACATAGAAGGCTGATTAACAAGATGACTAGTCTGGCAATGGGGCACAAGCTGATAAACTGGGTTAGAAACTGGCTGACGGACAGGAGGCACATGGTGGTGGTAAAGGGATCAGATCTGGGGAGAGGAGATGACCAGTGGGGTACTTTAGGGATAAGTTCTGGGACAGTCCTTTTCAATGTCTTGATTGCAGACATTGCAGAAGAGCTAGAAGGAAAGTCTGTCTACCTGTTTGCAGATGACACCAGCATCTGTAACAGAGTGAATACTCAGAAGGGTATAGAAAATGAGCAGGGACATGGAGGCTTGAAAAGTAGTCTGAGTAGTGGCAACTGAGGTTCAATGCATAGAAGCCCAAATAATGCACCTGAGAAGAGGAAACCTGTGGAGAGTTACAGGATGGGGTGGAGGTGCTGATGATCACCAAGGAAGAAAGGGACCCAGGAGTTATCAGGTCTGATAACCAAAAGGTGTCAAAGCAGAGCACAAATGTTGCAAGGACGGCCAGTGGCATGCTGTGGTGCATAGGCAGAGGTATCACTAGCAGAAGGCGCGAGGTGGTGATGCCATTGTATAATGCACTAGTGAGGCCTCACCTACAGTACAGTGTGCAATTCTGGAGGCCACAAATGCACAAGGACATTGACAGGGTGGAGGCAGTCCACAGAAAGGCAACCAAGATGGTACATGGCTTGCAACACAAAACATTTCAGGAGAGATTTAAAGGACCTCAATATGTACTTATTGGAGGAAAAGAGGGAGTGGGGGAACATGATAGATACGTTCAAGTACCCCAAGAGCAGAAACAAGGTGCAGAGGTGGACATCTTTCAATACATCAGATATTCGACTTTGACAAATGCTTGTTTTTTATCTTAAAAAAAGAAAACCATCCATCATTGTCCGCTGTGTAACCCCCTCCCCTAAACAGTATACAGACACTGGGGGTGCCAATCCCCCAGTGTCCTCATCTGTCTGTCCATTATTGTGCACTGTGTAACCCCCCCAAACAGTATGCAGACACTGGGGATGCCCAATCACACAGTGTCATCTGTCCATCCTTTGTTGTCTGCTGTGTAACTCCACAAAACAGTATACAGACATTGGGGGTGCCCAGTCCCTCAATGTTCTCATCTGTTCAGCAAACTCACTGAAAAAAAGAAAACTGACCCTCGTCGTTTTTTTTCCCTGCAAAAAAGAAACCTATTCATTGTTGTCCGTTCTGCCGTTACCCAACACCCTACCTTGCCACTCAGGACCCACTTCCGCACCCCCCCCCACACCCCATACTTACCCACCAGAGGTCCATCGCTATAGTCTACCTTGCACTGCAGGCATGTCTTCACTCTTCAAAGCCCAACCGCGAACTGAGGTTCTGTAAGCTCTTCAATGTATTTCAATGGGGTTTTTGGCGTCTATGTATTTTAATAGGGTTTTCAACTTAGTGGCATAACTTGGCCATTTTTAAATATTTTCCCCCCAAATTTTCAACATATGTTTTTTGGGACCCCACCTCACAAACAACTTCACTGAAGCAATTTTCAAATATCCCCTCCCTCCCCCATGACACCGGTGAACACGACGAACATTCGGCATTGACAAATGCTTTTTTTTTTTTTTATTAAACTGCTGCAGCCTGCAGGGTGCATGCATAATGTGAGACAGAGAGTAGCAGATGAAACAACTTACTAGTACAAAGAAATCAGAAATCAGTCTTTTGTGAAAAAGCTAAAAATGTTCCATATTTTATTTATTCTGCTTGGCTCAATTCTTGCCTGTGCTGCTGATTTTTTTTTTTTTGCTGTTAAATTGCTGCAGCCTGGAAACAACAAAATTCAGGGACTTCCGGTGACACTGGAGAGCTAATGGCAGCCTGAATCCTTACCTCCTCAACTTGCCTGACTAAATCAAAGTACATCTGCCTACCAAAGAAATGCATTCACCTGCAAAGCGACTAGATCAAAGTCAACCAGACAAGAATCCAGAGACTCCATCTCAAAAGCTTAGAGAGGTGCTACAACAAGATAAATTGCAAATGCCTTTGCTCTCAGCAGAAACCCTGGACAGCATAGGCTGCATGACTTTCAGAAAATGAGGACACAGATTTGATAGCCACCATTCTGCAAATGGCCAAAATGGTGAACAAAATAGATAAAACTCTCACCGACCTGCAGACATTAATAAAATTGAACACAGAGCAGACCAACTGGAGCCAGGCTTCACAGCAATTTCAGAACAAGTGGACCACCATGACCACCTCCTCCTCTATCTGATAGCCAGGGAAAGGAGCTTAATCACAAACTAGATGACCTGGAGGGTCGTAGCAGAAGACAAAATATTCACATATATGGAATTCCAGAGGTGCAGAGCAGAGAGCCCGAGTGTAATAACATTCCTTCAGGGTGTATTGAGGGAGGCCTTGCGACTACCAGAAGATTTTGATCTCTGCATGGACTGGGCATATCGATCACTAGCTCCGAGGTCCAGTAATGCAGAAGTGCGCCCAAGATCCTTGTACTGAAACTCCCTTCATATGCTGCCAAAGAAAAGCTATTGATGCAGGCCTGGAAGATGAAGGAAATACAATTTAAACAGCAGAATATCTCTCTGGACAATGACTATACTTCTGCAGTCCAGGAAAACTGCAAAATTCTGAAGCAGCTATGGTCAAAAAATATTAAGTCTCAAATGCTGTTCCCAGCATGGCTGAGAATAGACATAGAGAAATGCCTGAGAACCTTCCAGGACCTCCTGGCCACCTCTGAATACCTCGAGGGTCTAGGCATCTCAGTCCCTTCTATGGTGAAGGAACGACTCAAAAGGGAACTTCTGAAATCTGCCTGGTCAGTGGCACAGAGAAGACATTCATGAGCAGGCTCAACGCAGCGGAATATCAACACAAACCTGAAATCAGATGCAGCAGCTATGTTAAAACCATACTGCTCCTCAGTTCTTATGGCTGACTTGTTGGAAGATGCTCGGGACCCATACTCTACAGCCCCAGAACCAGCGGAACACCCAGCAGTGCGGATGGACACTTGAAAAGCTTCGGGGGGGGTGGGTCCCAGGACACAACAAGGCCTTTACCACAAGCAACCATGTGGTTTTCAGTGACCTGAGGTTGGATGGCATTGGCTACGCATTTGCGGAGATGAGCACACCACACTTGAGTCGTCCTCCTGAGAGGACCGGATCTCACGGACATCTCACCATTAGTAAGTTGACCTACCACTGCTGAACTGATTGAAATATGAGGTAACTGAACTGAGAAGGAGGAGAAAGAAATGGACAGGGGCATATTGGGTGCATGAAAGACAGAACCCCACTACCTGTTTTAGCGGATGGTGAACCTTACTTGTTATTCTAGACCCCCTATTGATTCAGATTGAACTGCAGAAGAATATTATGAATGGCCAGTGTTCAATTCAGGCCGATTAATCATACTGCAAGAGTTCATCTCCCTACCCTTGGACATTGAACTATGACATTTGTGGTGAGGTAATAAAAGGCCTTGCTAACTGGTTAATTTAATAAGTATATAGTAATGATAAGACTTGGTAGTTTGAGAATGGTGTCTGTTTTGTCCCCACTACTCTGCCCCAATTTTTGGCTGCAAAAGTTCTGGCACTCTGAAGAGGGTTGGGAGGGGATGTAGTGTCCTGGTTTTACCATCAGGGACATTGCTGTGTGTGATCTATGTCAACCCAAACATGCGGCGCACTCCCTGACTACCTGGTCCCTTATTTCCCAGCCAGACAACTGTTTATAACTATAAGCAGGCAAATTGCTCCTTTAGGCAGAATAGGCTCATAGGCCATGATTGTATTGCTTGAATGAAGTCAAGCAAATATCAAGGGGCAAATCTTCCCTTCTGCTGCATTTAAATCCTTTATTTACAAATGTAGGCAGCAGAGATGATTACTCCGTACGGTCGAGAGTGAGTGAGGTGAGCTGCCTAAAGAACAAGACGCTTGCAAGGCATTTACATATAACATGCCTTGCATTCCAGTGTTGGATCAAGCGGCTGATTAAAGGCTCTTGTAGTCCTCACTGCACGAGCCACCATTTTCTTTTCTCCTATATTTAGGGAAATCTGTGCCACTGTGGTGACACAACCCAGACAGTAACATCTTCTGTCTGACCTAGGAGATGCAACACAGGACTGTGTTTAGCAGCTCTTGCCAGTTACTGTTAGAGTTCATAAATTTAGTCAAAACTGACAAAAGTTATTAAGTGTTATCTGTTCCCCTTGTTCTTTTGGGGATTTTAAATGGAAACAGTTGTGTTTTTACTATGTATAATGTTTGAGTTGTTATTTTTTAAACTACAGAAGGGTACATTGATCATTCACAGTTGGTGGAGCACATATAAACTGTACACAGGCAATGCTTATATGAAAGCATAGAAATGGAGCACAGTTTTACCCCTTGGATAAATAAAAATGACTAGTATCAATAGAAAACTTCTTTCTTACAACATAAATGGAATTAACAGTCCCATTAAAAGAAAGCAGATACCAAAGTTTATTTGGAATCAGAAATGTGAAATTAATTTTCTACAAGAAACACACCTCTCTCCTTTGGAAATGGTAAAACTTAAATCAGAAGCTTACCCACAGCTATACTGTACCGTGCATCCCTGGAGAGAGGGAAGAAAATGAGGGGTACCAATCCTTCTTTGATGCGTTTCAAGGAGGAAGAGGTGATCGCAGATCTGGGAACATGATATATAATGGCAGTGGGGAAGGTGCAAGATAAACCGATTACCTTGGTTAATGTTTATGCACCCCCTGGATCTCAAATTCTTTTTTATGCGGACCTGGTCAAATTAGTAGTTGAAAAGGCCAAGGGGACACTGGTTTTGGGAGGTGACTGGAATCTCATAATGAACAGAAAGCTTGACACCACCTCCCAAATCCCCATCCCTAGTAATAAAACACCCAGTTTATTTATGAGATAGCTGGCCGACATGGGCTTAATCGATATCCTGATGTATACTAAAGATGTGGCCACCTTTGGGGAAATTTGGGTGGGAATGGCCACATATTCAGACCATCAACCCATTTACCTAGAAATAGATCTTAGTTTTCCCCCCAAAAAAACACATTGGAGACTTAACATCTCACTACTGAGGGATAAGGAGGCAATCACAACACTTAAAAATATGATTAAACAGACGATAGAACTTAACTCCAACCCTGGCATCACCCCACAAATATTGTGGGATACTGTGAAGACAATGATAAGGGGGGAATTGATCTCTATAGCATCCCAGAAGCAAAAAGAGAGAAGGAGGTTGATGGAGCAGCTGACAAAGCAACTGAGGGCATTAGAAACACAACAAAAGCGTAGATGGAATACGCAGACAGAAGAAGAAATTAAGGCACTAAAAACCTGAATCCAAAATATCCAGAAAGTAGAGATGAAAAGAGCCTTAAGCTATCTGAGGCAGGCTTACTTTGGGGGAGGGGGGCCCAAGGCCATAAAGTTTCTAGCCTACAGACTGAAGCAACAAGCAGCTAAAGCAATCATCACTAACATTTGTCACCCCAAAATGGGACAAATAACATACAAAGGAGATCAAATCACAGAGGCATTTGTTGCTTACTACAAAACCCTATATAGCCCACAGGTAGAAGCCACACCCTCTGAAAAGAAGCAATTTTTAAAAAGTCTAAATCTCTCAACATTAACACTAGACCAGGGACAGGCCTTGACGGCACCCACTGTGCAATCAGAGCTCACTACAGCTATTCAAAAACTTAAAGTCACCGTCACCACCCATAGCTCTATTAAGGCCACTTTCAAGGTGCCCAGAACCAAGACCTCTCTTGCCCAGAGATCCTTCCTCTACCGAGCCCCCACCTGGTTCAACTCCCTCCCTAGCTGCATCTCCAACTTGCCAAAAATTGGATCCTTCAAAACAGCCCTTCGGAACCATATCTTTAATACCCACTGTTGTAGGTGCAACTAACCCCCTGTTGTAACCTGTGGTTCCCACTCACCTTGCCCCCTGGCTCGACAACGTCCACTGGACAGTCTCTCCCTCCCCCAGACCTACTCCTTCCCTACTAGGTCCAAACAGGGATGTAACCCGCTGTCTTCTCTGAGGACCTACTATATCCATGAGTGTAACTCACAATTTTGTAACATTATGTAACCTAAGTAACATACAAACTACTACATTATGTAACCTAAGTGTATCTATGTTAAATGTTCCTTTTACTGCACCTGTAATGTTATCCTCTGTTTTAATCTGCACTGTAATAACTGTCTTGATGTCTGTCCCCCCTGCAATGAGGTGCCTTTGTAAATGAGTCTCTGGCTAAAGGTTGTTAACCCGATTTGTAATGAATAAATGAATAAAGCTGGGAAGTGTCCAGGCCAGGATGGGTTCAGAGGAGATATATAAAAGCACTAGTTGGGAGTTTTCCCTCTACTCATCAGAATGCACAATGAAATATGGAAAGGAGGATCAGTACCCCCTTATGTGGAACTATGCAACTATTATGGTTCTCCACAAACCAGGAAAAGACCCATCAGACTACAGGATCTACTGCCCCATATCTGTCTTAAACACAGAATATAAAATGTATACATCTATTATAGCATCAAGACTGAATAAAATAGTTACCCAGCTTATATCCCTGATCAAACAGTATTTGTCCAGGGTTGACAGGCCCCGGACAATGTCCGATGACATAAATATTATTGATATAGTTCACCAGGAACGTATACCTGCCTGTGTGATAAGTTTAGATGCTGAAAAAGCATTCAATAAAGTATCATGGTCCTTTTTATTTCTGGCCCTTGAACAATTTGACTTCCCCAGGGTGTTTGTGGATGGTTTGAGGGCTTTATATGCAGCCCCTCTACCTCTCACACTAACCATTCAAGCTCGATACCAGCAACCTGGCACCATGGGAAATCCTCCCTACCCTCACTTGTGGCACCCTCCTACAAAGGACTGGGTGCAAATGACAGCTCATGCTGCTGGAAAATTGACAAATCGACACCTGCTCCTAGCCATTGCCCTACGCTGGGACCCTAGCGACTACACTGTACTCTAACAAGAAACAGAGGTGTTACATGTTATACTATGAGCTGCGGCAGATGTCCCTTAAACTCCTGCTCCTCCTCCTTCTGATGTCAGGAAGTGTCCATCCAAACCCTGGCCCTGTTTCTACCAGGGTAACAAATCTAGCAAAAATGGAGGGGTGTCTCACCATTGCCACCTTAAATATCTGTAGCCTCCTTCCAAAACTGGCATCCCTTCAAGTCTTTGCCAGTCAACACAGTCCCGACATACTAGCCATTGTTGAAACCTGGCTGACACCAAGCACTCTGGACCATGCCATTTCACTACAAGGCTACAATATTTTCAGACTGGACAGGACTAATAAAAAGGGGGGAGGGGTTGTGCTATTTACATGTAGGATAACCTCTCTAGCCACCCTGTCTGCTTTTCCACCACTAACTCCTCTGTGCAATTTCTCCCTGTCAAGCTACTACTTGGTGCCCAAAATAAAGTGCTTACTGTGGCCGCTGTCTATATCCCTCCTAAAGATCCAGGGTCCGGCCTCCAGACTGTTCTTGAATTTGTAAGATCGCAACCACCTGACACCTAGCTCCTTCTTCTTGGTGACTTTAACATAAATTGGCTTGCATCAGATGTTGGGTCCCTCAAGGATGCTATCCTAGCAGCTAACCTAACGCAGATGGTGAGCTCCCCCACTAGAAAAAACTACAAAACTGAGACTCGCACTGTCATTGACTGGATCCTGCTAGCCACCCAGCCTGCATAAAAACACAGTTGTTCTCCGGACTCTCTCAGTGACCACTCCCTGTGATCTGTACCTGGACAAATAAGTTCCAAAACCACCTCCAAAAACCATCTCAAACAGAGTGCTACCCATGAAAACCTC
Organism: Neoceratodus forsteri; assembly: GCA_016271365.2. Taxonomy (NCBI): domain Eukaryota; kingdom Metazoa; phylum Chordata; order Ceratodontiformes; family Ceratodontidae; genus Neoceratodus; species Neoceratodus forsteri. The sequence continues at coordinate 649,298,270 of CM028137.1, forward strand.
ACTAAGCTCAAGACCTGTCTTTTACAGCAAGACTGGTCCCCAATAAACAACACTCTAGATGTTGGCGCAGCCCTGAATTATTTATCACAACTTTCCAGCACTGCCTGTGACACCCCTCGCACCAGTAAAAAGCGTAACATCAAAGCGCTCTCAAATCCCTGGCTCACGCCAAACTACTGGCCCAACTCAAAGCTCGGGACCACCTCTGGGACATAGCCAGAGCCACAGGCTCCTTGACAGATATCCAGAAGTATAAAAGGCATGAAACCAATATACCAAACAAATCCGACTAATAAAGAGTTCCTATTTCAAAATGCCTATAAACTCCTGGGGTGACGGGAGATCATTCTGGGACAACATCAGAAATATCATGGGTAAGCAGTCCAAATCCTCTCCCACTATAATGACTGTTGATGGAACCACTACCCTAGACCCAATGGTCATGGCAAAGGCCTTAAATAAACTTTCACTGACCTCTGTGGGGTCCTCCCACGGACTTCTTTCTCTGACACGGACTCGCCAAAACCAACATCTCCTACTGCCTCACCTGACCAACCACTTTTCCACTTCAAAATAGTTAAGGCACATGAAGTCTACAAATATATAAAAAGGCTATCTCTAAATCCAGAACAAGCAGTGATACTATTGATCTTAAAATTCTGTCCCTTACCCTGGAAGAGGTGGTGCACCCACTCACCAAAATTTTCAATCTCTCCCTCTGCCTTAGTCAATTTCCCAGCAAATGGAAGTCTGCTATAGTCACACCAGTGTTCAAAAGTGGTGACAAGTCCCTACCAGGAAACTATCGGCCTATATCTATACTTCCACCCCTCTCTAAGGCCCTTGAACACATTGTGGCTGACCAACTCTCAGACTGCCTGCATAAGTATAACATACCCTCCTTGCAGCAACATGGATTTAGGAAAGGACACAGTACGTTGACCGTCCTACTGGAATTCTCAGGAGAAATTCCCACTGCCTTGGACAAAGGATATCAAACCGGAGCTGTTTTCATTGACCTAACAAAGGCGTTTGATACTGTTCACCATGGCTTACTTATCACACAACTACACAGCCTTGGGCTCTCAGAAGGACCAGGTGCCTGGGTTAAAAGTTACCTGGCCCAACGCTCTCAATCAGTAAAAATCTCAGATGTTCTCTCAGACTCAAAACTGGTCCTCTCAGGTGTTCCACAGGGGTCAATCCTAGGCCCCTCCTTTTCAGCCTTTCCAAACTCTCTCCCCAAATCCTGCCCAGAACAAATAATCCTTTATGCTGATGATGCCGTGATTCGCCCTCTCATAAGGACCCAAACCTTTACTCCAGAGCCTGCAACTTGCTTTCTCCAATGTTGAAAAGTGGTTCCTAGATCTCAAGCTGGTCCTAAATCAAAAAAAACAAAATCCATGCTTTTCTCCAGTCCACAAAACAGAAAAGACAAATTCCACTTACTATCAAAACATACCAGGAAATACCCTTGAACAAGTGTCAACATTTAAATACCTTGGACTCACCTTTGATCAAGGTCCATACCTTTCAGACCCATTGATAACACAGCGAGACGGTGAACCAGCGCATTGGTATCCTGTTCAAAACTGGCAATTCCTTACCCAAGCTGCACTGAGGATTGCTATCCAAAGCTCTGTCATCTCAATCATAGACTATGGCTTAATTATCTATGGCTCTGCCACTACCACACTACTAAGGCACATCACAACCACCCTAAACAAGGCCTTTGGCTGCTCACTGGAGCGCAAGACGTACTCATACATGTGAGGCTCTACACTGAAACAGGATGGTTGCAACTCTCAAGTCGCATAAGGTACCTCACATGCTTGATGGCAAAAGTCCATCTGCCGCACCGCCGTGTATCCAAGACCTACTTTTGCCTGAATACCAGCATCCGTCCCACCAGAAGATCGGAACACCAGCCTCTCCAGGTCCCCAGATGCCAGATCACACGGGGCCAGATATCTTTTGCCTATCTTGCCCCCAGCTGGCTACAATACCCTGAGCTGCTCATTACATCCTCCATATCACTAGAGCTTTCAAATCTATGCTTTACTCTCACCTCTCAGCCTCTAGCTCCTGTGACTGCCTTGACTAATGATTCTTCCCTCATGGCTGTTTTTACTGTTTTCATCCTCCTCCTTCTCCTCCTCTGCTCCTTTCTTGACAAAGGCATCTGAGTACCTCTAACTACTCTAAGTCTGCTCCCTCCCATATCTTCTCTACCCTTCCCACCTTGACCATTCCTCCAATATTTTTTTTTTTCCTGTGATGTACTGTATTATACTGGCTTATTGAAACCTTTATAATTTGCTGACCATTCTATGTAACATATCTTGTTTGTTTGTACATTGATGACGTGGAACCTTTGTAAAAGAGCCATTGGCTCAAAGGTAATAATTCCTAGAACAATAAACTAAACTAAAACTAAACCCCTCAGATGTATGTCAGGGTAAATGGTGGTCTCTCTGACAGATTTCTGCTAGGCAGAGTCACCCAACCAGGTTGCCCTTTGTCATCCCTCCTGTTTGCTCTGTATATAGAGCTGCTGGCCCAGGCCATTAGGGAACACTTTCACATTGCAGGAGTAGAAGTGGGAGATTATGAACATAAGATCTTGTTTTATGTGGACGACGTACTATTGTATCTCACTAACCTTGAAACTTCAATACCCCATGTCTGGTCACTTTTAGAAAGATTTAGTTCACATGCTGGCTGGTCACTAAATAAAACTAAAACCAAGATCCTTAAAATACATTATAATCCCTCATAAGAAATTAGGAATCTCTTTCCTTTTAACTGGAATGGATCCAAACTAAAGTACTTAGGGATCTGGATTCCAAAAAATCGGGGGAGATTTTTTGCTGCCAATTTTGGACCCCTCCTTATTAGTATACATCAGGATCTGGCTAAATGGACCCTACTGAATCTACCACTATACTCTAAAATTAAATCCATCATCATGAATATATTACCAAAATTCCTATATCTGTTTCAAAGTTTAGCCCTTAAAATAACAAAGAAACAATTCAAGGAATGGCAGTGACTCTTATCTAGATATGTGTTGTCTCCTGGTAGGCCCAGGATTAAATCTTTAATCATGCACACTGATAAAATGAAGGGCGGAAGGGCACTCCCCAACCCTGAAGACTATTTGGCCACACAAATGCACACAGCACTCCTATGTGGGACCTCAGGCTTTGAGGCTCACTGGAAAAACATTGAAATAGTAACCACAGAGGGGATATCATTAGGTTCAAGATTATATGACTCAGCCCTCCAGCAAGACAACAGGGATATACCACTTATAAATACATGGAATATATTAGGAACAGTGCAGACAGTATGGTCTAAATATGGACTACAGAAAGCTATATGGCCCCAGCAGTGGTTTGCCTGGAGCCACTCCTTCCACCGGCTCATCTGGATCATGGTTTTAGACAGTGGTGAGACTTGGTCGCTACCGTTGAGGTCAACTGATGGATGGGGATGTAGTCCAGGAATTCTGGGTCATTAGAGATACATATAAAATTAAAAACACTGGTCACTATAGCTTTTTGCAATTTAGAACACACATAAACACATTCAAGAAGGAGGACAGATTCCCCCCCCCAACAATCCAAACACCTATTTGAGACAATTCAGGCAATCTGCCTCCAGAGGTTTGAAGGGGGATACAGATCAGCATTATATAAGGCTCTTAGACAGTTATATGATGATAGCACACTCCAACTTAAAAAAAGATGGGAAGAGGATGCTGAGGTAAAGTTAACTGAGGAAGAGTGGGACAAGGTTTTTAGCTTAGTTAACAGCACCACACACTCACCCTTGTGGCGAGAATTTGAGTGGAAAATTAAAACCAGATACTTCTACACACCAGCTATAAAGCACAAATGAGGTAGAGATGTCTCACCATACTGCCGGAGCCTCTGTGGTGACCCCTTAGTGCATCACTCCCAAATTTCTGATGTTGCCCTGTACTACAACCATTCTGGCAGCAGGTGGCACAAGTGTTGTCAGACATTTTTGTCTGTTCCACACCACTGGGCATTACTCAGCTGGTCCTGGGCCTTTATCCTCAGGAGGTCAGAAGAGCTGATAGTGAATACTTTGGAACATCCTGCTGGCTACCACCCACAAAGCCATAATGCGTAAATGGCTAGCATGGGATCCACAGACACACTAGCAGTGGATAACTCTGGTTCAAGAAATCCAAAACATGGAAGAACTGACATATAAAATGAATCTAAAGGCCCATGTTTTACCTGTAGGTGGTCACAGTGGTCTCTGAGGCTTGAGGCTGCCCTGAGGCAGTCAGTCGGTAGAGTAGCCCTACCCCAAGACTAGTAACAACAAGGTACAGATGAAACTACAGGGTGGATAGAGATAAGAGAACTGTAGAGGGATATATATATATATATATATATATATATATATATATATACTGCTTGCTCACTGTATGACAAAGAAAGGAACTGTAAGCTCTAGATATAACAAACTTGTAAATTAACTGTCTGTTAACTGATTTTGAAAAAAAAACTGTGCATTATAATTATTGTACCCAAGTGTTTCAATAAACTTGAATTAAAAACAAAAAACTGCTGCAGCCTGTAGGCTGTGTGTGGACTCAGGGACCCTGTGTCCTGTTCTGCTGAGGGACGGGGGGGATGGCAATCAGTGTTAGTTTTCTTTTTTTTTTTTGTGGGGGCCAGACTCCAGTGGCTCAGTCCCCACTCACTGCTGGTTTTATTAATGAGAGATATGAAGGGCAACTAGTGAGACAACACCTTTTTGACTAGAGAGCGAAAAAAAATTGATAGACTTTTAGTGTTAACTTCTATTGTAAGAGACGCTGATTGAGGGAGTGATCCTGTATTTACCCAGCTTATGAGGAAGTGTCACAGGGAAGACTGAAGTGATATCTGATTGTGGGCTACCCATTTTAGCAAGAGACAGAACTGCAAGAGAAAGAGATAAGGAGGGACTGGGAGCCTGTCTGACTGCCTGAGCCTTCCCAATGTCCTGCAGGTCCATCCCTCTTCCATATTCTGAGGTTCTTTACTGTCATCTCTCATCAGTGGATTGAGCAGCATCAAGTACAAGTGGTTGGGTGTCTGGATCCAAAGTGCTAACAACCGGACAATTGTCGCTCTCAGGAGCATGAGATGGAAACAAATTGTGGAAGTCTATGATGGAATAGTACTTTGTTGGCCCAAGAGTTTTCAGTGGAGGAACTACCCTTATTTTCTCCAGGGTGGATTTTGGTGCAGAGGAACTGTGGCTCTGTAGGAAGCAGGCATGAGTCTCTGGCCATTGGGTGTCGCAGGGGCCACAGTCTCGGGGATGTACATTTGCCCAATTGGCAACAGGTGGTTAAGGTGTATAGTCTGGCTTTTGTTCAGTTTCCCTTCTGGGTGGATTCTGTAGACTAGCATGTCTCATATTAATTCCACAATGATGTGAGGGGTACTGCCACCATCTATCAGCAAGTCTGCATTTTCTGCATAAAGCCAAGTTCCTCACCAACTCCCAGTCCTCAGGTAAGATTTCATGAGCTTTGCCTTTCTGGTCGTACCTGATCTTTTAACCAGATTCCTCTTACTAGACATTTCAGAGACTATATGATAGGTGGTATCCAGTTGGCCTTTGAGCCAGTGCACATACTGCAAGTACATCTGTAGTGAGCTCCATCTACAGAGACCACAAACCACAGATCCACAGGTAACCTAACCTCTCTACAAAACATTAAATAGTATGGAGAAAATCCAGTGGCATCACTTGTGGTACAGTTGTACACATGAAGAAGAGTGTTGACCTGCAAGCTTCACTTTGCCTTCTTTTTTGGATTCAACATGCCCAGCATGTTGAGCAATGTGCATTTAAAATACTCTGGCTGCAGCTTACCTTGAGGGCAATATAGGGTAATGCATAACTTCTGAATCCCCCACAGTGATAACCAGTCATTGAACAAATGGTTCTTGAAGTCACATTCTTGATCTGAGTGGATCCATTTCAGCACTGTAGTGGAGCATGAACTTGTCCATCAGTATATGGGCAACAGTAGTGGCCTGTGGAGCTTTTGTTTGGTAGGCTTGCACATACCCTGAGAAATGATCAGCGACCACCAGGATATTGGCAATGTTCTTGGAGTCAGGTTCCAAACTGAGGAAATCTATACCCATGAGCTCCATGGGAGCACTTGTCTCAATGTAGACTGCAGGGGTGGTCCTCTTTGGCAATGTTTTGTGTTGCAGACAGTGGGCTCAATTTTCAGAGTCCTTAAAGTGACACAAGTTGTGTTTCAGGGCTGCAGCAAACTTAGGTTGCACCAGGGACCCTATGCCTGAGTTTAGAAAACTCAGGGTCCCAGAGTCAAACTCCCTGGGTTTGCCACAAGCTGACAGGTGCACAAAACAGTTGGCACACCTGTGGAAATCGTCACAGGGATCCGCCCCCCCCACCTGACATGACACTAGATTGGCTGGGATGGTTGGGTGGTGGCAGCGGTAAAACTGCTGTACAGTAGAGGGCCGGGGCAGAAGGGGCATGGGAGGTGACATAGGGAGAGTCGGGGAGACAGTGGGCATGGAAGGGATTGATGTGGCACCTGGCAGGTTGCATCTGCCTTTGTATTTATTCTGGTAATGTCCATCACTTTGTTGTAGGTTACGACAAAGTACTTTACTGATTCTTCTACTGTATATAAATTAGACAGTTCAAATCCACCACATCTACAGAGGGCAAGTGTTATTTCAATTAGCATGGCAACATATTGAATTGTAACACAGCAGACCTCACAACTGTTCAGTAATATAGACCATACAAAATAATCCACCATATATACCTATTATTGAAGTCATATGATTATTACGGTCTGTATAACTGAATAGCAGTGAAGTCTGCTGTGTTGCACATTCAATTGGATGCCATGTTATTCAAAGTAACTGCTGAATAATGATTGGTGTCTAATATATATACAGCAGAATGAATTGGTACAGTACTTGCAGTAATCTACAGTGAAGTAATGACATTACCAAAATAAACTGAAGACAAATGTACCCCTGCTGGGTGCCACATCAATCCCTTTCATGCTCTGCTGTCTACCCAACCCCCCATGCCACCACATGTCCCTTCTGCCCCACATTCAGGTCTTCCCAATTCACCACACTGTGTGGCACTGATGCAAGGCATTTAGACCACCTCCTGGCTGGTCTAAATTGAGGTTCTTGCTATCTCCATGGGGGGATTACATAATCCCAAAAAGGGGATGTTGCAAGCCCCCTTGTGACCTGGTATACCCGATGTCAGTTGCAAGGCTGGTGCAGTGCCACTTTTGTGCAACAGCTCCCTTTTTCAATGCAGACCACATTCGAAAATTGAGGTACTGCATCTTTTAATTCAAGGTGCCACTTGCATCATTTATGCTTGGCATAGGCTTTCTTGCAATATTCTTAGGCTTTGAAAATCAGGCCCAGTGTCTGCACCATTTCAATAGTCCTCCACCTCCTCCCAATTTGTGGTCCAACAGAACTGAGCACAAACAAGGTCAAAAGTCGGTTGGGTTCCTAGATTTCCAATTTTATCATGTAGAGCTCTAAGTAGCCATTGTAGCCAGGGATAGTTTGTTTTTCATGGTCAGCAAATATCCTGAATTTCTACTTGATACATAGTAAAGGGTTGGAAAGGGATTGTAGCTGGTCCCTGTCTATGGTCAGCTCACACTTCTCTTGGTTTACTTTCATGTTGCCTTTCGTAGCTATTTATAATTTTCTATTTATAATTTTATTTATGCTATTTATAACTTTTCTTTTAGAGTTAATTTAAATTACTATTTAGTGCAATGCAAAGGTTTGGAAGAGGGTTGTAGCAGATCCCTATATTGAGTCAGCTCACTGTGTCCTGATTTATTTATGTATGTTATCCACTGTAGCTAATTATAGAACATTTCATTTTAAAATACATTTTTAGAATTTAATCTAGATTGCTAATTAGCACTGAGTAAAGGGTTAGTAGGGGATTACAGCTGATCCCTATCTAGGGTTCAGCTCACATTTCTACTGGTCTAATAATTTAAATTATCCATTGTAGCTAGTTGATCAATTCTATTTAATTCACATTTTTAGAGTTTTATCTAAATTTCAAATTAGTACAGAGTGAATGGATGGAGGGGGATTGCATCTGATTGCTATCTTGGGTCAGTTAATAACAAGTGTAGGGCTAACAGGCAGACTGGATGGGCCTGGAGGTCCTTATCTGCTAGGCATATTCTATGTTTCTATAACTGCTCTGAGCATTGGTGAAACAGGAGGAGGAAGGTGAAACAAGAGAATCTGCAGTTGCTGTAGGTATTCTTAATTGGTTAAGTATGAAGATATTTAGCAGTTAGGTGAAGCTAGGGCTGAGAGTATGGGGAAATAGGAACATGTATGAGTATCAGGATAGGTGGAGCAGAGTGGATAGCTGTAATAATTGTGGAGCAACAGTCTTTCTGGGGATAATGTGGAGTACAGGTGGATGTCTAGTGTGTAAGGAGCTTGGATTAGCTAAGGGCAGAAGTAAGACAGCTCAGATGGGAGCTGGAATGATGGAATGAGAGTCAGAGAAGCAGGGCAATGGAGTTTACAAGGGATTTACACAGATGAATGATGGTCTTGGGCAGAAAAATGGTGCTTGCAGGATCACCCAGTATCAGGGGACACCTTTTCCTCAGAGGGCCAGGAAGCCATGGGAGGTGAATGCCACGTGGTGGGAGGAAAGAGTAGGTCAACAAAGGTGGCATCAGGAGCATGAACCTTTGAAGGGGTGTCTTTGATGAATGTATTTGATGCACTATCTGGAAGGGGGGCTAACAGGATGTGGGGTAGAGGATCAAGCTAAAACAATGAGGTCAGGGATTAAAAGACAGAATATGGGTGGTGAGACTATACAAGATACACAAAGTGGGTTGGGAATAAGAATCAGACAAAGTGGGGAAGAGAGTGATGGGGAAGAATAGGACAGAGCAGGTGGAAGTGAGAATAAAGTGGAGGCAGGCATACGTAGTCAGAAAAGGAAAGGCATACAGGGGAATGGAGACATAACTGGAGGGATGAGTAGAGGTTGTGGTGGAGCATTATCCAGAGAAGAGAGGAAACAATTAGGTCAGGGAACAGCTAGTAGAGTAGTCATGGAGGGAAGTGAGGGAGACATTTAATGGAGGGGATGGGAGAGTAGTAGTCCTGAGGGACTCTGTAATTAAGGGAATTCGATGAGGATTTAAGGGTTACCAGAATGCAAGAATGAAGGTGATCTGCATGACTGGGATGACAGCAGGGAAGGTGTGCCCAGAAATAAGGGAAACAGTAAGGGGGGGGGGCCAAATGTAGTTATACACCTAGGTACCAGTGATCTAGCTGGGGTGGAGGTAGAATTAGTAAAAAGTAGATTCAGGGTGGTAGGGAGCACCTGTAGAGAAATAACAAGATCACTGGCATTCTCAAAAGTACTAGCAATGCCAATCGCCAGTACAGTCTGGAAGAAAAGGGTAGAGGATTTTAATGTCTAGCTGAAAGAATGGTGCAAGGAGGAAGGGTTCATATGTATCAGGGATTGGGGGGATTCCTGGTCAGATTAATCACCTTATGCACCAGACAGATTACACCTCAGCAGGGAGGGCTCGAGGATACTCAGGGAGAAGGTGTGTGTGTGTGTGGGGGGGGCTTATATAAGAAGAAGTAAAATGGCAGCACCACTCTATCCATTGAAGAGACTTTTTTATTTCAACACTTTACAGAACCACGATCCCCTGATCTGCCCAATGTTTCACCCAATGGCCTTCTTCAGGAGCGAGGATCTGGGTCTATGAATTTATAAAAAAGTTTTTTCTCTCAAGGCAACCAAATGTTCTAATACATCAAACAACCACTTCTTATTTGCCTCTTAGATCATGCGGTAATCTAATCTTGTAACAGCAAGGTTATCAGAGTTCAGTCTTATAGCCTTTTTGTTCAGTATAGCAATGTGTCCCTCTACCCTATACTGAACAAAAAGGCTATAAATAATGTAAACTTTGGTGACCTTGCTTGTTAAAAGATTAGATTATCATGTTCTAGGAGGCAAACAAGAAGTGGATGTTTGCTGTATTAGAACATTTGTTGCTTGAAACATGTTTTTATAAATTCATAGACCAAGATCCTTGCTCCTGAAGAAATCCATTGGGCAAAATGTTGGGCAAATCAGGTTATCGTGGTTCTGTAAAGTGTTGAAATAAAAAAAGTCATTTCAGTGGATACAGTGGTGCTGGTATTATACTTCTTTTGATATTTGGACTTTTCTGCTTCTTCAGACCGGCAATATAGTGTGAATAACAGTAGAAGGGAACCCACATGCTCCATGTTCTGCTGGGGGGGGTATATAACACATAAACTTCTGAGAGTGGGGCAGATGAGCTGTCAGGCCAAAATACTCCAGAAGAGAGGACAACAGACTTACCCCTCATAATAGCAGAAGCAGTCTGTGGGGTGGAGTGGGAACAAAGTGTTCAGAAATGGGAGAGAGAGAGATGAATGCACAGAGGGAGTAAGGGAAGAAGTAGTAGGGGATAGAAAGGGTCTCATATTCCAGGTGGAGGTAGTGTCCCTGAGCTTGAGAAGTCTCAGTAATAATATGGATGACCTGCATGTGCTATAAACTGAAGGGAGGGTGGACTTTACAGCAGTAACAGACTTGGACTCTAACCACACCCTGACTGGACCTTTTGCTCACTGGGGATCATTTATAGGACAGACAAGGTGATTAAGGAAAGGGGCAGAGTGGCAGTTTATATCAGAAGGTATATTATACACAAGGGAGGGGTCAGATGAAGGGAGGGTAGAAGTATTGTGGCTTCAGTTAATGTCAAATAGAGGAAGGGAGGTAAGGTTGGGGATGGTTTATACATCTCCTAACCAAGACAAGGAGAGGGTCAGGGAATTATGCTCACAATGTTTGAAAGCGCAAGGAAGGGCAAGGTGGTAATAGTGGGATACTTCAACCTGCCCAAGATAGACTGAGCATACAGACCACAACATACGTGAGAAGTCAGGTGATTCTTGAAATGTTGCAGAATGGGTTCCTGACTCAGGAGTCTTAGAACTCACCCGGGAAGGAGCAATCCTTGATCTAGTGTTCACAAATGAGGAGCATGTACAATACATAAAGGTCAAGGAGCCCCTTGGTAGCAGTGATCATAACACAGTGTGGTTTCTGGCTAGATATGGGTAGGGAAATGTACCCACTAAGACTAAAGCACTGGAATTTAGAAGGGCAGACTTTAGGAAGATGGACAAATTGTTAAGAATACACCAGATGGGCATTAGGGCAGACATGGGTAGACCAAAAGTGGTCCATCATCAAGGAGGGGATATTAACTGCAACAGATAAGTGTGTGAGGCTCAGGGGGAAAAACTCAAGGGTCAGAAAAACAAGCTGGTTTAGTATTGAAGTTGCCCAGGCAGTAAGAGACAAAAGGTTAGCCTTTAGGAAATCTAAGAAAACCAATAGGGAAGAGCACACAGAAATTTGTCTAAAGATGTCTAATGAAACAATTGAAGTAGTCAGGTGGGTTAGATCTAAGAACGAACTGCAATTAGCAGAGAGAGGGTATTGAGAAGGGGGAGAAAGTCTTTTTTTGATACATAAGTGAAAAAAGAGATAAGAAAGACAGGATAGTTAAGCCTTGAAAAGGGAACGGGTGGGTGGAGGAGAATGGTGAAAAAGCAGAAGTGCTGATTGAAAAATTTCTGCTCCGTCTTCACCAAGGAGAATCATGTATCTGCGGCAATGGGGGAAAAAGATGTGCGTGGGGAGAAGGGAGCATGGAGGTAGTAATAAAGGGGACTAAAGTGAGGAATGGACTGTTAACATTGAAGATGGACAAATCTCCTGGTCCAGATGAAGTACATCCATAATTTATTTATTTATTTAAAATTGGTGACCGGGAAAGGCACACTGAGTCAAGGCTCGTTTCCAGGTGTGACCCAGGTACAAGGTGTACACAGAAAACTAAACAGAGAAATACAACAGGTTTTTGTTACAGACGTATAGTACAATAGCAGTATGCAGGACAGTGCAGCAAATTTCTGTTTAGACGTGGGATACAGCATCTGGGACTTTCATGTTTAGTGAATTGCGTAATCAGCATAAGTCAGAAGTTAGTGTATATAGCTTATCACAACTGGTAACATGATAGAGTGAACTCAGTTCTGGAAGCACTGGAAGATCTGGAATCACTCTATCATGGGAGGGGCCTGAGGCAAAGATGATGGTATCATTGGCGTATAGATGTACAATAGAGGAGAGGCAGGCAGAGGGGAGGTTGTTTATGAAAAGGGAGAAAAGGATGGAGCCGAGGATAGAGCCTTGGGGGATGCCTGGTAGTACCGGGATTGGACAGTAAGAGTTCTCGGAGGATGAAAGGCGGGGCTGTCTGCAGCAGGAAATTACTATTTGGGCAAGACATAGAAGGCTAGGCCTGAGTCAGGAGGGACCTTATAACCAACTGGGGCAAGAGGGAGGTTAGAAGCCTGAGGGTAGCATTGCATCTGCGAGGGAGGGGCCTAATGGAGGTTAGGAGGAGATTGTTCAGAGGAGGGGGAGACGGTAGGAAAAGGCTGCTTGTCCCGAGGCAGAGAGGGGGCGTGTGAGTTGGAAGGTGTGTGCGTCTCTGTGGCAGAGTGGGTAGCCTGAGTAACTGGCTAGTGTGAGGCGAGAGGAGAGGTAGGGAGGTAAGGAGCCTAGCCAGTATTTAGCTAAGAGGGAGGCACTGTGGATGGTCCTCCTATGTGAGAGTGGGGTCAAGGATAGAGAAGAGTAGAGGAGGCAGTGGTGAGTAAGTGAGGGAGAGGCTGTGGTGAAATGACAGAAGGAGTTGAGAAGGATGTCAAGTTTTGAGAAGGATGAGGCTGGGGCTGTGCCGTAGATGATGTCCGCATAGTCCAGGACTGGTAGGATGGTTTTACGCATTTGTGTTTACACAGTGGGGAGGAAGGCTGGCTTTGTGGTGATAGAGGCAGGCCAGCTTGGGCTGGAGTTTAGTGCAGACTGCCTCAGTGTGGACAGAACAGTTGAGGTGGCTGTCCAGCCAGACTCCCAGGTACGTGAAGGCAGGCACCATCTCCAGGGAAGAGCCTTCTAGGATGCAGATTGGTGGTGGGGTGGGTAGGGAGGCGAGCTTTTGTCTTGTACCGAATACCATGGTTACCATTTTTTTTGCCTTTAGTTTGAGTTGTTTTTTTGGGAGCCAGGTTTGGACACTGTTAAAGTCACTTTGAAGATCTGGAAGCACTCTATCATGGGAGAGGTCTGAGGCAAAGATGATAGTGTCATCGGCATATAGATGTACGTTAGAGGAGAGGTAGGTAGAGGGGAGGTCGTTTATGAAAAGGGAGAAAAGGATGGGGCCGAGGATAGAGCCTTGGGGATGCCTGAAAGGATGGGTAGTGGGGGGGGAGAGTGTCCCCTATTTGAACTGACTGCTGCCTGTTCAGGAGGTAAGAGTGGAACCAGTTGATGGCAGGCTGGGTGAGGCCGAAGGAACTTAATTTGCAGAGTAGCAGGGGTTGGGAGACTTAGTCAAAGGCTTTTGCCAGGCCAATGAAGATGGTGGAGGTGGTTTGGCCTTTGTCCATAGCAGTGAGAATAGAGTCAGTTACACGTAACAGGGTGGTGATAGTGGAGTGATGTTTTCTAAAGCCTGATTGAAAAGGGGAGAGGGAGCTGTTTGAAGAGAGAAACGCTGACAGTTTGGAGAGCGTGAGTGATTCTTGGAGTTTGGCGAGGAGGGAGAGAGAGATCGGTGGTTTTCCTGGCTGGGAGGGTCTCCACCTTTATGCAGGGAAGTATTTTGGCCAGTTTCCAGGCGGTGGGGATTGCGGCTGTTGAGAGGGAGAGGTTGAGTAAGTGAGTTAAGGGAGCGGTTATGGCTGAGGCAGAGATGTGGAGCAATCTGGGGTGTCAGCCATCTGGGCTGGTTTTGGACTGGTTTAGAATGGTGAGGGCAGAGTAGACCTCCCGGGGCATGAAGGGGGGAAAGAGGAAGCTGGAGTCAAGGGGGGAGGAAATTGTGAGGTTGAGTGGAGGGGCTGAGTCTGGCAGAGCACAGGAGATGAAGAATGAGTTAAAGAGTTCAGCTACAGAAGCAGGATCTTCTACTGTTCTGCCATTTAAGCTGAGGACTGGGCTGGCTTGCTTAGTGGGAGGATCCATTAGGGAGTTTAGGACCTTCCAGAAGGATGCAGGGGAGGCTTGGTTACAGGTAAGTTGTGTTTTGAAGTACGAGGCTTTAGATTTCTGAATTGCGTTGGAGCATTTGTTTCTGAGAAGTTTGGAGGTTTGGAAGTCGCAAGGGACAAGGAAAGCTTTATACAGCCTCCATGCCTTGTCCCTGGCCTGACATAAGTTGATGAGGTCCTAAGTGATCCAGGGGTGATGGTAACACTTAACTCTGGCTTTCCTGAGGGGAGCGTGGTGGTCCCAGGTGCTTAGGAGGATGCTGCTGAAGTGGGATAGGGTAAGGTCAATGTCTTGGGAGATGAAGACTGGAAGCCAGTCGGCATTTGAAAGGTCATGCTGTAGAGCGGATTCGTCGAGGAGGTGTAGCAGGTGAGACCAGATGAATTTGGGGTCGGATTGTGGTGAGTGGATTTTGTGGATGCAGTAAGTGATGCAGTGTTCGCTAAGGGCATCGGAGAGGGTGCCTGAGGCAGTGACCCTGTGTGAATGGGAGGTTAAAATCCAGTCTAGAAGGGAGTGATTTTGAGATCGGTGGTTTAGGCGGGTGGGTTCCTGGATTACCTGGGAGGGGTACAATACATAAAGCTGAGGGAGCTGGAAGAAGAACTTGTGGAGCCACTGGTGGACCTGTTCATTAGTTCACTTGAGTCAGGTGTGGTACCACAAGACTAGAGGATGGGCAATGGTGCCCCTCCATAAAGCAGTCCTAAGGATGACCCAGGGAACTATAGACCGGTCAGTTTGACTTCAGTTGTATGCAAGCTCATGGAGACTATACTTAAGGAAAGGTTGGTTGAGTATCTAGAGAAGAAGGATCTTCATGATGCTAAGCAGCATGAGTTTATGAGGCAGGAGGTCATGTCAAATTAATCTGATGTAATTCTTTGACTGGGTCACCAAAACATTGGATAAGGGTCAGGCAGAAGACATTCTCTACCTAGATTCTAGTAAATGTTTTGATTTTGTACCCCACAAAAGGCTAATTAGGGAATTGGCAGATCTATGGTTTGGAGAGAAGATGATAAGATGGGTGGAAAATTGGCTTGGGAGCAGAACACAGAAGGTATCGGTGAGGGGAGAATTATCTAACACTAGAGAGGTCATGAGTGGGGTTCTGCAGGCTCTGTGCTAGGGATGGTGTTGTTCAATGTGTTTATTAATAATGGTGCGGATGGCATTAAGGGCTTGATGTGCCTTTTCACGGATAACATCAAGCTCTGTGGGAGGGTGAAGGGATGCAGGATCTAAGGGAGGATCTGAAAAAGCTTGAAAGTTGGTCAGGGATTTGGCAGCTTAAATTCAGTGCCAAAAAGTACAAGTTATGCATTTTTGAGATGAGAATCCCACAATGGAGTACTACCTGGGAGGAGTCTGCTTATCTGGGGTGCATTGCTAGGGGTATTAGCAGTAGGCAAAAGGAGGTAATTTTCCCCTATTATAGGTCACTGGTGAGTCCACATATGTATGGAGTAAAGTTCTGGTACCGTTACCTTAAAAAGACATTATCTTGCTGGAGAAAGTACAGAGGAGGGCAACAAAGATGACTGCAGGTCAGCAAGTGAAAACCTATAAGGAGAGATTGGGAGACCTGACATGTACTCACTAGAGGAGCAGAGGAGAGAGGGGCCATGATAGAAACTTTCAAATACATGAAAGGAATAAATAGGGTGGATAATGAGGCTATATTTAGGCTAGGTGGCAACCGTAATACAAGGGAGCACTGTCTTAAATTGGATGGTGGAAAGTTTAATAGGGAATCTAGAAAGCACTTCTTCACTGAGAGGGTGGTGGACAGTTGGAATATACTTCTGGAAGAGGTGGTCTCATTGACAATGGTGGCATCTTCAAAAAGAGGTGAGATAGACATAACTGGAAAGTAAAGGTTATGGGAGGGGTGGATGGAAAGGTTGGGAGGATTAGTTGGAGGGGGCAGGGTCTGTAGATCAAGCTATGGACCCTTCAATTATGAGCAGACTAGATAGACCTAATGGCCTTTTTCTGCTGGCTAATTCATATGTTCGTAAGTACCAGCCACTGAAATTTGGTGGGCAACAGCAGTTGTTTTCTGGGAACCCACTGGGGCCTTGGATCTACTGATACAGCAGGTTGCCATTTGGGTGCAGCTTTTACCATTCTTTGAGCAAAAGTCAGGTGTCTCCCTTTCGTGGCACAATCCTGGGGCATCCACTCCCCACTGGAGAGTAAGCAGAATAGCTCTGAGTCTAGAGTCCTGTCTTGTTTTCTCTGTAGATCAAACCAGCTCAGGTGTGGCAAGGATGTTTTGTGAAGGCCACAGAACTACAACACACATTTGGCACTCACTGAAGACACCCAGGCTGTCTACAAATTGTTGCACATTTATAGGGTAGGGTTACTCAATGGTGTCAAATCTTCTGCAAAGCACTTTAACAGTGGTCTTTAGGATCTTGATCCATTCCATACCAGCAGTATCATTGTCACTCAGTGTAACCCCTAGGTGGTGCTATCACAAGGGCTACTACCCCTGCCTGCTTGGCTAGTAGCAGGTCAAGGGGCCTGAGTTCTGAAATGCTTGCCTCCAACCCGGAGGTCAGGGTTGGTAGTGGTCAAGCTAACCTGAGCACAGCACTCCAGAACACTGTAAACCGCCTCTTTCCTTACTAGTGGCTGGAACAATACACAATAATCACTTTCACAATACCCCTGATACACCACACAAGTACCCACACTGTTTGCACTTACCACCAGGGCTTTCCTCTGGCTCGGCCATGGGGACCCCCTGTAAAACAAGGTTATACACGGCAAATAACAGCAGTATAGTACTCTTGCACAAACTGGAACCACAGTCAGGGTAAATGCAAAAAAGAGTTAGATCTGATTTATTTAAGGGACTTGAACAAGAGAGGGATGTAATCAGGTTAATTTGCTTAAAGGCTGTATCAGTCAAACAATTAAGCATGCACTTCAGGGTCCATAAACAGTCACACACTCTGGGTACCCAGATGGAGAATGGTAGGCTAGCAAGGAATGTTGCAGCTGGTTGGGTCCCTGTGATGGAAGAAAACAACATACACAACACTATTTGTAATCTGGAGCCGGAGGGTTCAGTTCGTGAAAAAGACAAGACAATCAGATGACACACTTTTAGATTAAGCTGTTGTTGCAGGGAGCTACCCTGATGATTACTCACGATACCCAAGACTGGTCACAGGCTGGGCAAAAATTGAGACAGCAGGTGGTTAATCTGGAGTGCCAGGAGAAGCAGGGCCCACACGAATCGCAGAGGCATTGTTCCTGTTCAAGCGTGGAGCAGGGGGCTGATCCCCAGGCAGGTCTCTTATCAATGGCGTTCTCTGTGCAGTGGGTAGTTTGGCTGGGCCAGTGTGACAAGACCCCAGCCAAATGGAGACAAATTCCAATACGGTCCGTTTTGGGCTGGATGCAGCTTCCAGCAAGCAGAACACAGTTCACACAGTGGGGAACCAAATCACGACCCACTAACAACTCACAGCACATTTACATGTAAGGAAATTCTACTGTACCAGGCAAACCACTCCTGGTCATGATCGAAAGTCTCTGCACAAACCGGGGATTCAAAAGCAGCTGGACATCCTGACAGGCTGATCGCATTCAGCAAAATCTTCGGTCTTCTCCAGGTATGAGCCTAGTTAAAAATCAGTGGCTTACTTTGTTCTCACAAACTTGGATTTAGTCTGAAATAATTCTCTTCTCTCCCTCTCAGGGGCATCAGGCAGACATGCAGGCCACAACTCAGGCCTTTCCACAGTTCTCCCGCGTGAAACTACTCAGATAGCTGCTTGACTGGCTCAAGCTGTTGCTTCTTCAGCTCCCAATTAATCCAAAAGGTTCGGTTGGCTGATCTGTCTGTCAGTCACAACAAAGGCTCCCCTTCAGGTGCCAAAGGTGCCAAAAGCCCCAAGCTACAATTCCTACAGATTTTGACCCCAGACAGCTCTTGTAGTCCGCTCCATTTTAGGTCCCACCAGTACTGATTGGTCCAATTTGGCAGTCCAGGACCAAGATAGTGGAGATAAACAAAACAGTCCTTGCTGCAAAGAAGGCAGGTTAGACAAACTACATTATCATTATCACACTAAATAATTTTCAGCAAATAGTTACATCTTTCAACAGAGCTCCCTCTCAGATTACTTAAGCTGCAATCAGGCAGCTCTTAGACAGTAAAGAGACAGTGCACAAAGGCTATACAGGCACTCTCTGGCAATCACATTTAAACTGCTAAAACGCAGGACACCAGCCTAGCAGTCAGCATTTAGGCAAGCTCAAGGAAGACTTTTGGGAACCCCCATTTGTAGGGGTTACACCTTCCTCCTGGAGAAAACTTGGTGCCCGTGTTAAGTCTGTACCATCATGCATCAGTTAACATAAATGTATTACTTTGCTATACCATATTCACTAAACTTAATGATACTATATTCATTCTGACAACACATTGTGCATATTTCACACAGGTAAATTGAACATTACTATACTGAATCAGGTAATAACTTCTTGTACCTTAAACAATGCAAGAGGAGGCCCTTTCCTATCAGCTAACTTGGGACTAGAGGGGGCGGGGGCACCATGGTGAGAGGAAAAGACAAGTAACCTGGAATTGCCTGTCAAGCTCAATTTGGGCAGTGAGCTTGGTGAGACATAAACACATTTGTGCACCACATTGAGAGGCAAAATCCACTGGCCTCCTGGGAGAATCATAACTGAAGCGTACTACTGGCTTGACAGCTCGGCCAGTCTTTCTGAGGGGGACAACTACGGTCTCTGTACTCTCAGCACTGGTCTGGGGACTCTCATCACTTGTGAGGGGGTGCCTCTGCCTGGATGGGAATGTCCAAACTTGGGGCACTGTTGGCTCCTTGCTCTGTAGGCTCTGTTTCTACAACACTTGACTCATTTTGTGAAGGCTCAGGCACTATCAGACTTTGAGGCACGGAATGAGGGTTGTCAGCACTCTCATGGTGTTCTTCAAATTCTGGTATGCCACCAGAAAGACTCATTCCATCAGCCCTTCCCTCAGGCAAATCATACAGTTCCACAATACACAGAGACTCAGCATCTTCAGATGTGATACTTTGCACTTCACTTTCAGGCAGCATTGGCTTCAAGGACAAAGCTGGGGGGTTAGGCAGTCCAGAAGGCCCAACTTCATTCCCTCAATTAATCATGGGATTACCTCGAAACAGCTGACTCAGTTCATAAGAGGGGTAATTGGCATAGTCGCACTCACTTTCGTCAGAAGTGGACTGACAGTCACTATTATTCTGGGCCTGCTGCGGAAGAAACCTTAAATCTGTGACCACTGGGGTAGGCTGACTCTGTCTCCTTCTTGCAGCAGCATGAGTCAATGGCCCAGGGGACTCAATTTCTGGGGGTTTAGCCTCAATCATGACTTGGCCGATAGGTAGCAAGTGGCTACGGTGCATGGTCTTGACTGCTTTGGAGTTGTTCTCTGGGCGCACCTTGTACACAGGTAAATCATCCAGCTTTCAAACTACTACATGGGGAAGATGGTGCCACTGATCAACAATTTTGTGTTTACCATGCAGTCCTAAATTGCGTAACAACACACGGTCTTCAGGTCGAAGCTCTTGAGCATTTACTTTTTTATCATGCCTCTCTTTGTTGGCTAGCTTTCTCTTGCCGGCCATTGTCTGGGCCAGTTGATAGGCATGGTTCAATTGAGCTTTCAGTTTTTGTACATATTGCAAGTAGTTTTCAGCTTGGATCCCATCTGGAGAGACCCCAAAACAGACATCAACTGGCAGCCGGGCCTCTTTCCCGAACATGAGGCAGTAGGGTGAGAACTCTGTAGCATAATTATTTGTGCAATTGTATGTGTATACCAAGGTGCTAATCTACGGGCTCCATTTATGCTTGTCTTTTGGGTGGAGGGTACCCAGCATGTCTAGAAGGGTGTGTTTAAAATGTTCTGGTTGAGGGTCTCCCTGCGGGTGATAGGGGGTGGTTCTTGACTTTCGCACCCCCCCATAGAGAGAGCATTTCTTTGATTAGTCGATGCTCAAAGTCTCTGCCCTGGTCAGAGTGGATCCACTGCGGGCACCATAGTGGTGAAGAAATTTTCCACTAGCACCTTGGCCATGGTGGATGCCTTTTGGTCTTTGGTGGAAAAGCTTGTGCATACCGTGTGAAATGATCCATAACCACTGACACTGCCAATGTTCCACTGATCAGGTTCTAAACACAAAGTCTATGCAGACTAGATCCATGGGGTGCTGGTAGTATTATATAGGGGGCAGCCCTCTGAGGCTGGGCTTTTCTTTGCAGGCAGCGACTACAAGTCTTTACATGGTGCTCAACATCGCCCTCATTTTGGGCCAGTAGAAGCAAGATTGTACCAGGTCAAGGGTTCTGTCAATACCGAGGTGCCCCATGTGTTTGTAGAGGGACCTCAGTACCAAATCTTTAAAGGCCATGGGCAGGACCAATTGTTGCTTGTCTACTTTGCCACTGTGATCTACTGTCTCTCTATACAACAACTGATTGAGCAACTTCAATCTGGGGCCTTCTTTAAACAATAAAGCAGTTCGCAGGTCCGTGGAACGTAACTTAGACACATCTTTTCCCACAGGCAGGGCATCAAGTGCTGGCTGAATCATAGAATCTTGGGATTAAGCCCACTGAATGCTGTCATTGTCAAACTGAGGTAGTGCACTAATATCTAGAGCAGAGAAGTGGCAATAAGCAGCTGGGATGCAGGTGTCAGAAGGGTTCAAGCAATCTACTAAACAGTCCACTGTGTCTGCAGACATCTGTTCATCTCTATCAAACTTTTGGCACAATGCTTGAATGTCAGATTCAGACAGCCTGGCACAATCACTCCTAGAAGTGGGCCTTCATGATAGGGCATCAGCATCAATATGGTTCAGGCCGGTCTGTATTCAACAGCATAATCATAGTTAATAATGCAGAAAGCCACGGTGCCAGTGGCGTCTAACTTAATGAAGTCTGTACATAGATCAACAGGTTATTGTCAGTCTTCACCAATATCTTGCCCATAGAGGTATTCATGAAACTGGTCAACGATAGCCCATTTTAGCGCAAGGAAGTCCAACTTATGCACAGGGTAGTTTTGTTCAGACAGGGTCAAGCTCCTACTGTCGAAAGCTACTGGTCTCAGGCCATCCTCATGGTCTTGATACAGCACCGCTCCTAGACCTTGCAGACTAGCATCAGTATGCAGCAAATAGGGTTTGGTGGGGTCAGCATAGGCGAGGATGGGGGCATGGGTATGCTTGTATATAATCTCATGGAAGGCTGCTTCACATTCAGGCATCCAGCGGGGCCCGAAGAGTTCACCTGGGTGGAAATATACTTTTTCTGGTTCTTTAATGGCCCCTTTTTTGTATTTACGATTGGTAGGAGGGTAACCCTTGGTAAGGTTCAAGAGTGGTCGAATCACCTTGGAATAGTCTTTTACGAACCTGTGGTAGTAGCCACAGAACCCCAGAAAATGTTGTAGTTCTTTCAGATTATGGGGCTGGGGCCAAGTAGTCCATACTTCAACCTTACTGGGATCATTCTCTATCCCTTTAGTAGATACTATGTGCCCCACATACTTCACGGAGGTTTGAAAAAACTGGCACTTTTCAATGGACAGCTTGAGGCCGAAGTCTTCCAGTTGGTCTAGGACTTTAAGCAGTCGGTTCTAATGCTCCTCTAAGGTGCTCCCAAACACAATGACATTGTCCAAGTAGACCAGGCATTCCAGCAAATTCATATCTCCAACCGCACATTCCATCAGTCGCTGACTGGTGGCTGGGGCGCTCGATATCCCCTATGGCATCCTCAGAAACTCGTAGAACCCCAATGGACAGATGAAGGCTGTTTTCTCTTGGTCTTCCGGGGCCATCAGGATCTGGTAGTATCCGCTGCGAAGATCCAACACCAAGAACCATTTGCTCCCATTCAAGCAGTCCAGGGCATCTTGTATATGAGGCATAGTGTATTGGTCTGGGATGGTCCACCAGTTCGGGGTTTGATAATCAACACACATCCTCACAGACCCATTCTTCTTATGCACAACCACAATGGGAGAGGCGTATGGGCTCCTGGATTCTTGTGTCACTCCAGCAGTGAGCATTTCCTTCAGGTGTCATCTCACATCATCTATGTCTGCTGGGGCTAGGCATCGGGACCTCTCTCGAAATGGCCATTCATTGTTCAGGCGTATGTGATGCTCTGCACCCTGGACATCCACATCCCATTCCTTCAATGAAAACACTTGGTCTTCTCTGGGCAAGTTTGTTGCTAATTCTAGCCTTCCATTCAGCTGGCAACAGGGAGTCACCAAAGTCAAACAAGTCCGGGGTCACTCTCTCCTTCTCACCAGGGTGCTTGTTGCTGGGCAATACTGCAGTGTCTGTGCAGTGTACATAGCTAGGGTGCACCCGCTGTTCACTCGCTATCCCGATCTGACACACTGTGAATCTGGACCATCACTCATCGTGCATAGGCATGGGCAGGAGCAGGCAAAGATGCTGGGCTTGACCAATAATCCTTCTGGCAATTTTCCATCGCCTGGCACATCCATCATCAGTATTTTGTTCTTGACATCTTTCCAGAGGTGGACCTCCCCTTGAATGGTACACTGGGTGTTAGGAGCCAGTACCATTGAATAGGGATCCTTCTTCTGCATGATCTCCACCGGTTCATCCTGGTCTACTTCCTCAGGTTTCTGTTGCAAATCATAGCCCCTCTTGATCAGAGTGGGAATTCTCAGGGCCCTCCCGGTCTATCTCCCTTGTTTCTCGTGACAGAGTTATGCCAGTCTCCCAAACATATGGGCGTTTGTCCCAATTAACTGGGACCCCATCATCTGATCTGGTGGAAACACTAAGACAATCTCTCTCGCTCCTCTACAGTTACAGTTGCAGGAAATGACAACCAGGGCGGACATACCTAAGTAGGGATAAGACTTGTCACTCAGGCCCCATCACATGTAGACCTTCCAGGGAGTTGCAAGGCACATCAGATAAGTGTTTGTCATACCAGTCCTGGAATACAGTGGTCACTAGCGACCCACTGTCAAGCACAGCCCGAGTATGAACACCATTCACAGTCACCATAGTCTCCATTGAAGGGCCCACTATTTTGGACCAGTCTGGAGAGGCAGTAGCAGAGGCCTGGACAGACGATTTAGCCTCAAAGAAATTTGAGTTAGGGTTAATTGAACCCTCACTGCGGTAATTTCGGGCACCCCTTGGCCATTCATTTGCTTTTCGGAGCTCCCCTTGGAGTCTGTTTACTATTCTTTCTAAGTCCTTCCGAAACCGACATTCTCTTTTCATATAGCCATCCTTTCCACAGTTGTGACAAATGACAGACTCCTGGGTCATCCTGGGAGAGAACATCATATGAGGAACTGAAGCAGTAGTAAAGATTGGGGTCTAGTATCTGCTTGCAGTGGTGAGGAGTGGTGCAGCGTGTCGTGATCAGCCTTATAACCACCCACCAGTAGTGGATGCCTGAGGTGCCCCACCCCATGGCAGTCACGTCCTGAAAGGGACCAGAATCTTGTTCCATGGGGGAAACCCTTGCAGAGGCACCCATCTTCGACTCTCGGACTTCCTTTAGTAGCTCGTCTTTCCAATGCTGGGCCCAGGGCGGGAAGTCCTTTGCATTATCAGAGTGCTCGTTAAGTGCCGACTTTTGCCCCGAGCCTCACTTGGCTGATCACTCTCGGTCACTTGTGCAGCAGCAGCAGATATGGGTGCAATTCCTCAATGGGATTGCCTTTGCTCAGCCCACTGAATTTCTTTCAGTAGCTCATCATATGAGGGGGCAATTCCAGTTGGGTGGCAAGGCTCAACTGAAGCTGTAACAATTCTGAAAATGGAGCAGACTTAAGGATCCGATCCAGCCTAGTTCAATCTAATTCATTTGATGGCAAACTACCCTTTCTGAGGCACTTTTGTAGCAGCTTTCAAGCCGAGGTACATACACAGACAGTGGCTCCCCTGGGTACTGCTGAGCATTTCTTACTCTCCACCATAGATCCTCATCTGAATGCTCCCATACACATTCTCCAATGCATCAAGGTAGTCCTGTGAAGTTGCTTCGGGGTTATTGGCCCACTTGGCATGGATGGTAGCCAGGGCAGGACCTTGGAGGCTCTCACTCAACCTCTTTCATTTCTCTGCTTCTGAGCATTGCCATTCAAGTACTAGAAGGGCTACATAGTCTATCCAGGTCTCCCAGTCATCCTCCCCCTGGTGGGTGGGAAGGCTGCACAAGAAGATTCTCAGCCTTCGGTAGGAGTCATGACTAATGGCAGGTACAGATATAGGGGCCAGCATTGGCATGGGCACAGAAGGTGGGGAAGTAACAGGTTCTGGAGTGGGAGGGGGTGTTGGGGAAGGAACACCCCCAGTTGGCAGGAATAGTTTCTTAAAGTCCTCTACGGTTTTCCCTTCCTCCAGCAACAAGTTAACAAATTTCTCCTCAAAAGTCTCAGATAATGGTGGGAGCTCATCCTCTCTGAGGTCTTTACTGTCTTTTGTCATCACTCTCCAGGCAGCTGGAACCCCTTCTGGGAGAGTGATCTCTCTGACGCCTTAGAAGCTGTCTCAGCAGTCTATACTCTACCAAGGCTATGAAAGTTTGGGCGATCAAATCAGCCTGTCGACCCACCACCACAGGGTTTTTAAAACATTCAACTTTGGAGAGTGCTCCCTCTACAGTGTCTTTACTGGTACCCAGGGAACTATCCAGTATAAGTAGAGCATTTTGGGGGTCGATCTCCTGTCCAGTACACCACCCCACCAACTGGTGTACAGCCATTTCTACTGGGGTAGCCATTAATCTTTAACAATAATTTGTAATTTTTGGCTACTAGAAGGCACAAAATCCCAGCGGTGAGCCTCCAATATGTAACCCCTAGGTGGCGCTATCCCAAGGGCTACTACCCCTGCCTGCTTGGCTAGTAGCAGGTTAAGGGCGTGAGTTCTGAAGCGGGTGCCTACCCGGGCGGTCAGGGTTGGTAGTGGTCAAGCTAACCTCGGCACAGCCCTCCGGGACACTGTAACCCCCCCTCTTTCCTTACTAGTGGTCGGAACAATAGACAATAATCACTTTCACAATACCCCTGATACACCACGCAAGTACCCACACTGTTTGCACTTACCACCAGGGCTTTCCTCTGGCCTGCTCCTGGGGACCCTCTGAAATACAAGATTATACACAGCAAATAACAGCAGTGCAGTACTCTTGCCCAAACTGGAACCACAGTCAGGGTAAATGCAAAAAAAAGTTAGATCTGATTTATTTAAGGGACTTGAACAAGGGAGGGGCATAATCAGTTTAATTTCCTTAAAGGCTGTATCAGTCAAACAGTTAAGCATGCCCTTCAGGGTCCATAAGCAGTCACACACTCTGGGTACCCAGATGGAAGCAGTGGGCTAGTCAGGAGCGTTGCAGCTGGTAGGGGCCGTGTGATGAAGAAAACAACATGCACAACCACACTATTTGTAATCTGGAGCCGGAGGGCTCAGTTTGTAAAAAGAAAACAACAAGACGATCAGATAACACACTTTTAGATTAGGCTGTTGTTGCAGGAGCTAGCCTGATGATTACTCACGATACCCAAGACTGGACACAGGCTGGGCGAAAATTGAGACAGCAGGTGGTTAATCTGGAGTGCCAGGAGAAGCAGGACCCACACGAATCGCCGAGACATCGTTCCTGTTCAAGCGTGGAACAGGGGGGCTAATCCCCAGGCAGGTCTCTCATCGATGGCTTTCTCTGTGCAGCAGGTAGTTTGGCTGGGCCAGTGTGGCAAGGCCCTGGCGAAATGGAGACAAATTTGGATACAGTCCATTTTGGGCTGGATACAGCTTCCAGCAAGCAGAACACAGTTCACACAGTGGGGAACCAAATCACGACCCACTAACAACTCACAGCACATTTACATGCAAGAAAATTCTACTGTACCAGGCAAACTGCTCTCCGGTCACGATCGCAAAGTCTCTGCACAAACCGGGGTTTCAAAAGCAGCTGGAAATCATGACAGGCCAATTGCATTCAGCAAAATCTTCGGTCTCCTTCAGGTATGAGCCTGGTAAAAATTCAGTGGCTTACTCGTTTTCACAAACTTGGATTTAGTCCGAAATAATTTGCCTCTCTCCCTCTCAGGGGCAGCAGGCAGACATGCGAGCCACAACTCAGGCCTTTCCACAGTTATCCCATGAAACTACTCAGATGGCTGCTTGACTGTCTCAAGCTGTTGCTTCTTCAGCTCCCAACTTAGATCTGACTCAACTGCCAGCAAACTAATTCATTTCATTCACAAATCTGGACTGCCTTTATGCGGTATGGGCTGCCGCCATTGGCTCTTGCTCTGAACCAATGGGCGGCAGCCCTACAACTGTCAGTTAGCGGGCGGCGGGCGGCAGGTGGGTGGGTGCTGCCACCCCCCGCTGATGGGGGAGTGGGGTGGTGGGGCTCCATGGGTGGGTGGGGTGGGGGCCACTAGTTCACCAGGGAAATTGGAGTTTGGGTGGGGTGTGACTCTAATGCCTGCGATCAGGCTTTGCGGTAAACTGGACCACCAGGGGTATTGGTCTTTGGGGGTTGATCTTATGCCTGATCGGGCCAGGGGGGTGGGTTTCAATTCTGTTATGCCCTCGATTGGGCCAGTTGGGGGGGAGATTTCCTTCATGCCCGTGATCGGGCTGCAGGGGGCGTTGGTCCCCGATGGCTGCTGCCTGGCAGGGCGCCAGGTGCAAGTCACCGGGGATCAGTGCATCTGTATGCTAATGGCATGCAAATGAGGCCGTAAGTAGATGCAAATGCCCCCCCCCTGCACCTTGCATAACTTATGGCTCCATTTGCATGTCACCTTTTGAATATCAGAATTTTGCGCATGGCGCAATGGAACTTGTGCCAACGCATCTGAATGCTCCACTCTGACCACTTACGGTGGCGCAAGTTCCACTGTGCCATGCACAGTGGCTGTGGCCCGGGGGTAATATTCTAAAGAGTTGCTCAATAGCGCAACTCCGTTGAATATCACCCGGCCACACCCCTGCACAACTTTTTTGAGCAGCGCAAGGGTTTGCGCCACAGAATGGTGCAGTTTGAATATCCAGCCCAATGTCTGAAACCAGGTTCCTGTAAACAAATCTTCCCCATTACTGTTAAAGTTGTTTCCTATTTATATTTTGGACATGTGATTTCCCCAGATTCCAACTAACCAACTTTTGCATGGAAGGTTTTAAAAATGGGGAACTGAAAGTTTTGGGGGGACTTCACTCTAACAGGAGAAATACTGACCTAAAAAACTTTTCAACCAGACATTTTGTTGTGTAACAGTATCCTGTAAGATTATGGCACCAAAATAATGTATGAAAGAATACGATAGGGTGAGGCATGTCTGCACCACCCTTATTTTATGGTAAATACAAAATTCCCTCTTTATCAGATTAAAGCGACTGCCCCAAAACATTTGAAAAAATGTATTGTACACAGTGGTTTCTTATTGAACCGGTAGGGGAAATATATAACTCACATACAGCAAGATCTGCAATATAAATTGCTTAAGTATCCAAACTCTTTTAAGTTTTGAAAATGACCCATTCTTCCACATTTGTACCTTTTGGAAACAGATTGCTATTTTTTCTGACCAGTTTAGGAAGGCTAAGTCCCCTCTCCCAAACTTAAAGCCTACACTTTTAATGGGTTCTGTAACTATGGAGATACCAACCACTGTAGTTCCCTGTTTACAACCTTCATGTAGTGGAATACCAGCACTTTTCCTAAGGTTCAAAGAGGCACCCGTGAGTTTAGAAAATTCTACAAAATCTGTACTAAGGCAGGTCCATTGTTGCATTCCATAAAAATGTAGAGATCATCCACATAAGCTACTCCGTCGAAACACCATGGGGCCAAGGCAGCCCTGTACTTCTGGAGATTCAGTTACTTTTTCTAATAAGAGGGTCCAAGAAGGAAACATAAAGAAGCGGGCTAAGTAAACAACCCTGTCTCTCAGCTGTCATTAAATTAATTTCTGAACCTAGTATCCCTTTGTTATAGGAGTCTATAAATGCAAATTTGTACAAAATTTGCTATCCATTTTACAAAATCTGGATGAATACCGTATCTTAATAAAGTTTATGACACACAGTGTCAAAGGCCTGAAATGGGTCCAAGGACAGCACAAACCTTGTATTTTGTTGTTCCTGGTATTACACCAACACATCTCTAATAACACGCAGATTATCACTAATATTCCTATCAGGGATGGAGCACGTTTGGGCAAGATAGATAACTGATGGAGCCACCATTAAAAATCCAACGTTCAAAATTGTTGTCAAAAGTTTGTAATTGGTATTTAGAAGACAAATAGGTCACCAATTATCTGTATTATTTTTATCTCCTGATTTATATAAGAAAATCACAAGACCTTTTGTAAAGCAGGTGGTAACCTATCTTGTGATAGTAAAGCATTGTAAACACCTGTCAGCCAGGGAGCCAACTCTGTTAAAAATGCTTTATAGAAATCATGGGGGAACCCATCCCATCCTGCCGGGGCACCAGACTTCAATTGCCCAGTAGCTGCTGAAACTTCTACTGCAGAAATAGGTTTTATAAGTTGTTTACAGTCAGTTTCTGGAATTTTAGGTATCTAGTCAGAAAACCAAGTATCAGGAGTTTCTGTTTCTTCCTGGGAAAAAACCAAAATGGGACCGAGTATGAGTATCTTTTAATTTTGAAAGTTCAATGGGGTCAAATATTAATTTCCCCAAACTATTTTCCAAAGTTTAAATTTGTGAAGCCTCCACTTTTTCTTTACTAAACAGGGGGCACCGCAAGATCCCCTTTTTGACCCATACTTTAATTTTGCCTCTAAAGAGGCTGCCCTATCATACTGGTACCGCTTCATCTGGTCTTTGAAGTCCTGAATTTGTGAATTTACAACTGTGTGACCTGAATTCGATAAAGTTATCAGATGCTGAAACTTAAATCTTAAAGTTAGATGCTTCATGTAATCCACATTCCTCTTAATTTCCCCTTGCAAGGTAAAAAAGGATTTAATTTCATTTTCTATGTTTTCCAACCAATCAAAAAGTGAATCATAAAGACAGCAAACAGACTCCTTAGCCAACAAGATGGTTTTAATGCCATCCTGGAGAGCAGGAACCTGTAGAGAGGCTATATTTAATCTCCATCTCTTTAAAGGAGGGGAAGGTAGGTTCTGAAATGTTAAATTTCATATATGGCAGTGCGTGATCTGAAAATTCTATCGGTAGAGTTTGAGTCGCAGTTACAACTAATTCAGCAGAAAGGAAAAGGTAATCAATTCTAGTTGTAAGTGTCCTCAAAAATATGTAGTGCCACCCTTTTTATGTATGCTCTGAAAACCATCAGTTATCCCTGCAGTATTTATGATGTGTTTTAATGCAACAGCATCACAACACACCTTCTTCCCACAATCATGTTGTATTGAAAAATCTAAGGAATAGTTAAAATTGCCTTCAAAAATAATGTGCAGGGAAGTATCCAAATAAAGTTTTATCCAATTAAATATAGATATACATTCAGTTTTGATTTGAGGTGCATAAACATTTATGCAATGGAATTTCTGAGTACCATAGAGCAAGTCAAGTAATAGAGCCCTTTCAGGTACAAGATCTAGCAGTCTCAAAACCTTAAATTAGGACCCCGCTAAAAGAATCCCCATACCATTTGCCTTATCTTGGCTAAACGACCAAAAGGAAGGCCCCCACCACAATCCTTTCTTTTTTAAATTCTGTTTCTGCTCTGTAGCCCCAGGGCATCCTTCCAGAGTACCCTCATGATGCTGCCTCGACTCCCTTGTCTGAAACCCCCCACTCCAGCCTCCCCAATCCCCATGGCGATGTCCAGCCCCAGGATCACTCCCCGGAGAAGGGTCTGCCCTCCTTGGTGGTCTTTCTGAAATTAGAGGGAGTTACTGTGGGGACGGTCAGGCATGGTAGTCCAGTGCAGGCGGGTCTGACTCTCGGGATGTGGGCAGGCCCCCAAGGTCTCCATCATCTTCACTGTGGCTGCAGGGTTTTTCCATACTTGTTTTCCTCCATGGAGCTCAGATGTGCACTGACATCTTAGGCATATATGTGCCGACATCTGCCGCAGCTCTGCCCCCACTTTTGTAGCACTGCCTATTCCTGGCCATCCCCCAACCACCATCAGGGGCTGCTCAGGAGCGGCGCTTCCCCTGGAACCTTCCCTGGGAAGGGAGAGCAATCCTCCGGATGCTTAATCCCTTCCCTCTCTCCCCTGCTGACCCCCAGTGGCTTGGACTCATTCCTGAACCCGAGTCACCGTCGTGACGCGAGGTGTGGTGTCCAGCGCCTCAACCCTCAGCGCCACCAGGCCGGCTACCAATCCTTTTTTATAGCACCTAATTCAGACATTGAGGCTGTCCAGGTTTCTTGAAGAAATATAATGTTGAAATTTTCCTGTTGTAAAAGTGTATACAAAACTGTCCTTTTCCTCTTATTTTTTTAAATTACTTACATTTAAGGAGGCGATTTTAATCTGTTCCAAGGAACAAAAAAAATCAAGGATCCCAGTAAGTGCATAAACTCCTAAATCAAGTAACTCTCTTCCCCTCACCTTTTCTCTTAGTAAATCCAGAAGCTCTTTTCCTCTTCTTTTTCTTTTGATCTGGAGATTTCCCTTCCTCTTGGGGAGCAGATTTTCTAGAGGCCTCAGAATGTATGTCATCCCAAACCGAGTCTCCCAAGTTTTTAGGTGGTTGAAAAAACTCATATTTGTTAGATGATGTCACAGTAGAATCTTGTCCCAGTTGTTTTGAGGCTCTCGTACCCCACCATGGAGATTATACTAAGAGTGGCCAGTGAGCTTGTTGGAACAAAATGGTCTCCAGGATGGTCAACAGCATGGATTTATAGCTGGCAGATCCTGATAGACAAACCTTCCAGAGTACTGTGACTGGGTGACACGGGAACTGGATAAGGGCCATGCAGTGGATGTCCTGTATTTTGGACTTTAGCAAGGTCTTTGATTCAGTGCCGCATGAGAGGTTGGAGGGGGAAGCTGGAATATGTGGTGGCGGGACCAAGGATGGTGAAATGGATCACAGACTGGCTAAAGGGAAGGCAGCAAAGGGTGGTGGTGGTGGTGGTGGTGGGAGACCTCTCTTCACCAACAGCGGTGATGAGCGGAGTACCACAGGGATCGGTACTGGAACTGGTGCTGTTTGGGATTTTTATTGCAGGTATTGCATGTGGGATCCAGAGCAAGATCAGTCTGTTCGCAGATTATACCAAGATGGGAGCTGTGGTTGATGACACAGAGAGGGTGGAGGGGTTTGCAGGAGAACTTAATTAAGTTGCAGAAGTGGGCAGAAACATGGCAGTTGGGGTTCAGTGCCAAGAAGTGCAAGGTTCTGCACTTGTGAGCCAGGAACCAGGGGAGGGATTATCACTTGAATGGGTACAATTGGGGAGCTCCACAGAGGAGAAGGACCTAGGAGTGATTATTACAGGGAGCATGAACAACTCTGCTTTGTGCAGGAAGGCAGCAGCAAAAGCCAACAAAATGCTGGGGTGTATTACGAGAGTAATCTCCTCCAGAAGGAGGGAGGTTATCCTGCCCCTGTATAGGTCATTGGTCAGGGCCCACCTGGAGTACTGCGAACAGTACTAGTACCCATTCCTGAAGAAGGTCATCAGATTGTTGGAGGGGGTGCAGTGAAGATCCACAAAGATGATCCAGGGAATAGAGAGCAAGCCCTATGAGGACAGGCTGGGAGAGCTGAATATGTATTCACTGGAGGAGAGGAGGGATAGGGGGGATATGATCGAGACCTTTAAGTATCTGAAGGCTATAAGCAAGACCAACACAGATGGGATTTTTCAGATGAGAAGGGGGAGGAACACGAGAGGGCATGGACTGATATTAAAGGGGCAAGATTCAAGAAGGAGATGAGGAGACATTTTTTCATGGAAAGAATGATGGACAAATGGAACACCTTACCAGATGAGATAGTGTCCTGTAAAATGGTGGGCAGTTTCAAGAGGTGTTGGGACAGGGTATGGGTAAGGGATACTGGGAAGGGGGGCAGGAGGGGCAGCTGCGAGATGATGGGCTAGCTGCACACTCGAGCAGACTCGATAGACCATGAGGCCTGTTTCTGCGTTGGAGGGGGAGCATACTAATATCCATTGTAGGAGGAACAGAGGGTCCTTCACTGTTCTTGGATCCATATCAACTTCCATTGCAGGGGGGCTTATAGTGGAAGAAGCAGATGTCTCAGGAGGTAATATCTCTGGCTCAGAGATTGCCAGTACTGGTTTCTCTGAGAGGGGGGTACTGGTACAAGACAGTGAGATGCTCTAGGGATAGGTACTGGCTTATTTGCTGGTGCAGGCCTAGGTGTTGGACCAGAATCCTGGGGCCTAATGACTGAGCTGGCTTTCTGTACTCTGCACTAAATCTGTTTGATCAAATGTACTGGGCTTATTGGCAGCAGCCAAGGGGCAATCTCTGAACATATGACCTTTTGATTCATACAAGTTACAAATGTGCAGTCTTGACAGGGCAGACTAATATGCCCAAACCCCCCACATAATCTGCAATGTACCTTATCACAAACACTTGATAAATGTGATCTGTCCCCACATTTATAGCAGGCCTTTGGTTGGCCTGCATAAAAACAGTACCCCCCTCTTTCTTCCTAAGAAAAAAACTATTCGATAATTGGCAAATACTGCTTAATTACCTATTTACAGCATGACTTTAAATCTCAGCCCACAGTACAGTAACATTCTGAGTCAATTATGGCTTCTGGTGGTTCTAATATGCCACATTTCAGGCTCGGCCAATACTGGATATCCTCTACATTCACATTTTCATTCTGAAACATCACAGTCACTGTCTTAAAGGAGAACTGTAATTATCCCAAATCACTCACCCCTGCAAGCCTTACCCCCTGATTAAGGGTTTCACAAACAGAGCTCCCTGTTCTGTCAATTTCAAGTTACTTTATTGGAGCCGAGTGGTGTGGCGCTGCACTTTGTCATGAAATGGAGCTACAGAGCTTGCGTCACTTTGGCGAATGCCGGGCATTTCAAAAATTAAATAAAGTACGTTGAAATTGACAGAACAGGAAGCTCTATTTGTGAAACCTCTAATCGGGGGGGGGTAAGGCTTGCAGGGGTGGGTAATTTGGGACAATTACAGTTCTTCTTTAATTAATGGTTTAGTGAGGGGAATGGCCATGAAGGGTGACCACAGTAGGGTATTCTTAAGTTTATCATACAGAGATCAAAATGTTCCAAACCAGCTGGTGCTAAAAACTCACATTGAAATCTTCTTTCCTCGAAATATGTATTAAGGCAAAAACTTCTGATGGTATGAGCTTAAAGAATCCTTCAGGAGCACTTTCCCAATGTAGAATCTATCTGGTTTGTCAGTTAAGCCTCAATATATTGTAACCTCACTGCATTTCTTCTTGGCAGTACTTCAGGTCTAATTTCAAATCGTTGGCAAATTTAGGCCCGGTGGGGATGGGGGAGGGGTTGGGGTTCTCTGCTGTTCTGATTCCTCTGAAGGTGAATAATCAGCTTGGGTAGCACTTGAAGGAAAATAATTAGTTGTTATTGCTGCCACATTTTCAGATGCAATATTTGTAATGTGTTTGTTTAAAGAAAACACTTCACTCACTCTGTCCAATAATAGTCTGCTCTCCCAGCAATTCCACTTCAGCACTTACAGGAACCAATGAATTCGGCAACACGTGTCCCTGAAATTACAGCAACAGCAGCACTCTCTGAATGTTGCGCTGGTAAAGCAGTCCCCAAATCAGCAGAAGTACATTCTTGCGGTGCCCATGAAGTAGTAGGTGTATTTGTAACAGGTGACCACATCAGGTCAGGAACCTAGACTCCTGCTTTGTTCTGTATCCAGCCTGCTACCAGCAAAGTGGAATCCAGGACTAGTTCTCCTCCTCCTCCCTCCTCCTCCTCTACCTCAGCATTTGGGACTTGAAAGGCCTCTTTAATTTTTGCTGCCACAGTCGGCAATGTAGGGGAAGTTTTATTATGTACAGAAACAAAACAAATCATAACAAAAAAACAGAAACAGTAATCATCCACAATATACCAAATTCAAACTAATACACATAAGATCTCTATTATTATATATACAACGAAACTCCAACCCATCAGAGAAAAACACTTACGGAATGCATGCAATAAGTTATATACATGCCTAAAAAGATACAAAACTGAGCCTTATTAGGCTTATGATCACATTCCAAATATCTTCATGGGTCCATACGTTACATATCATAATGGGGGCTTAGGGCCCAACATCCCTTGGGTAATGTTTTATAATCCTATCAGGTCCCAAGGATCATGTCAACCACTCTTTTCCATCTCTTTTTCCACAGTGCAGGTGGAAGAGTTGAATTATCATGTAAACTCTGTGTATCTCCTTCTTGACCTGTGTGGCAACAGCTAAGGGGGGGTATCAATCTGCTGCAGCACATATTTACATCTTGTCTGCCACAAGAAGAATTTAATGTAAGTCATGATTAACCTTATCGTATACTCATCTATCCATGTCACAAACTCTGTAATGATGTTTATGTATGCCAAATTCTTCCAGGTCCCATTACCCCATCTGTTTGCTAGTAGGATCCAGAATTGTATCGCTATACACAGTCATCTAAAACATGCTGCATGGTTTCTCCTGTAGTCCACATGTGTGTCTAGATACATCCTTTCCTCCTGTTTCTTATGTTAAAAGTTCCTTTACTCCCAATTGCCCATGGCAACAGAGCCACACCACATCCCACATCCTCCGAGGTATATATTTATCAGTCAAGTACATGGTAATTTTCCCATTGCTGTTGGGAGGTATTCCCTTGTATTCTACTGGGCCAGTATATGCTTGGTCCTGAATGGTGGCATACAGGGTGTGCCTATTTGGGGTCATAACCTGAGGGACTGTCAGACTCCATTGTTTTATTTTCTGTATCAGTGGATACAGGTATGCCGGGTACGGTGGTGCCTTCTGAAGTTTTTGAGATGGTGCTTGCCAAGTGGTCAATAGTGGCTGCAGCCAGCTGGCAGCCAGAACTTTCCAATCCCGTAGTCCCGGAGACTGGAATTTAAAAATATTAACATGTAAAAAGATACTAAAAAAATAGCTAATAGGGTTCTGGAGACATAAGTCCCCCTCCTTATGCTGTTGCTAGAACACCTCTCTTTTGATAGGATTCAGTCAACCTCCCCAAATCATTTGGAACACCAGGCTCAACATTTTTATGTCAAGGTGGCTTGGAAGAGGGTATATTGCACTTAAATACATGAATATAGGCATCAGGAATGTTTTAATCAGTATTGCCTTTTTTTTCTTTGTTTGCTGCCATGTTTTCCATCTTTGTACTTTCTCATTACATAGATCGATTTTTTTTCTCCCAGTTTTCTGTTGCAACATCCCCTCTACCAAACGTTATGCCTAATATGTCAGTATTATCATCCGAAATCCCAATACCCCATACTTCCTGGATGGATTCCATTCCATCACTCACTTTCTAACCCCTACTTTTCCCATAGTTAATCGTAATTCCAGCTTTCTCTGTGGACTGATGTACAGTATCAAAGGCTGTTTCCACAACACCTTGATTTGCCATCAATAGGCAGACATCATCAGCATACGCCAAAACTTTTCCTAGTCTCTCACTCATTGGTAAAATAATACTCTCAATAGCTGTATCCTGTTGGATTAGTTTCAGAAGAGGGTCAATGCAAAATACATACAACAAGGAGCTCATAGGGCACCCTTGTCGTATGCCTCTATTAATATTAATAAGAGGCCCCATATGTCCATTTATAAGAGGCCTGACAGATGCAATTTTATAAACTTGTATCACCCATGACACAAATGTTACTGGCAGTCCACATTTCTCAAGAACTTTTTGCAAGTATAGATGCAAAATTTTGTCAAACGCCTGTTCCTGATCCAGGCTAATGATGTAGCCATGTACTTTCTGTTGTACCCATAATCCCACCAATTCTCTGAGTGTTAACAGGTTTTCCTGTATATTTCTTCCCTATACCATACATGTCTGTCCTTTTTCTATTAAATATGGGTCTGTCTTTGCCATTCTGGCATTTAATATTTTCATTAATACTTTCAGATCAGTATATGTAGAACAGGCAAAGGCAGAAGAAAAAAGTCTGGCCAGTGTGGAAACAAAGCATAAATACAGGGTACATATTCTCTATAACTGTTCATTATTTTTGTAAAGTTTTAATTATCATCATCATCATCAAATCTTTATTTATTCAGGTGAACATCATTGAGCAAGGCTCATTTACAAGATGGACCTGATAAGGTCAAGGTTCAACAGTTGATACACAACAGATACATCATACACTTATATAAAACAGTTATACATACAGGTGAAAAACGTTTATAAACACAGTGATGTACAGTAACATTCACACGATAAAAATCGGTTACAGGAAAGTTAAGCTAATATTTACAGTATATACAGTATATACATATCCCAGTGGAGGGGCCATGGCAAACACACAGCATAATGTAATACTAGGATGGTGAAGGTATTACTGGGTGCCATAAGATGGGGTGTCTGCCTGGAAGGATTTATGCCATATATGGTTAATTTTTGGGAGGGAGATTGTGAGATGACAAAGCTAGCTCTAGAGGTAGCAACTGCATTTCTCTGTGAAGAAGACTGTACAATGCTGTTTAAAGGATGCAAATGGAATAATATTGGACAGTTTTAGGGATTTTTGTAGGGTGTTCCATGCTATAGCTAGAGAATAGCTGATTGCTGCCCTTCCTAGCCTGGTGTTGAATTTGGGCAATTTGAGCAGGATGATGTTGTTGTTCTTAGGGCATAGGAGCTAGGAATGGTCTGGGTGAAGCAGTCCAGAATATAGTTTGGAAGTTTTTTGATAATGCTCTGTAAATCCATAGGGCTGCATTTCTGTTCCTTCTGAGGTGAAGGAAACCCATCCAACTGCAGCATAAAGAGAGCAATGATGGGTATTAGATGGCAGATCTGTAATGAATCTTATTGCTCTATGGTATAAGGTATCCAACTTGTTAGGTAGGAGATGGGGCAGTGACTATAAAGGAAGTCTGCATAGTCAACAACTGATAGAAAATGGCCTGGACTAACCTCATCTTTGAATCTCTGTTTAGGAAGGGTTTTAATCTATAGAGAAGGCCAAGCCTTGTGAAGCTTTGCAGT
This sequence comes from Neoceratodus forsteri, assembly GCA_016271365.2. Taxonomy (NCBI): domain Eukaryota; kingdom Metazoa; phylum Chordata; order Ceratodontiformes; family Ceratodontidae; genus Neoceratodus; species Neoceratodus forsteri. The sequence goes on from CM028137.1 coordinate 649,335,798, forward strand.
TCTTCTAAATGATGAGTGAAGTCGAATCTGTTGTCAATCCACACACCTAGGTAGTTGAAGTTTTCTACATATTCCAGATTTTCTCCAAGTATAGTGCATAGCTGGGGGAGGATGATTGAAGAGGAGGTGCTGGTGGAGCTTTGATTTGTGAACATCATTGCTTTAGTTTTCTTTGCATTTAACAGAAGCTTTCTCTCAATAAGATAAGATAAGAGTGAATAATATAAGAGTGAACAAAGCACAGAGTATGTACTATAAGTAGCATGAGAAAGAAGCACAGTGGTAATGAAGTATAATAGAAAATCTTAATAGAAGAATAATGAAAAGAAATGGAATCCAAAATGTAAGATTTATAAACAATATTTATCTATTATTCTTACAGAATATATGAAAAGTCCTTTGAAAAAGCACAAGCATGTGAAACATCAGGGCAATTAACAAAAATAAATAAAGAACTTTGAGAAATTTTACAACAGCCCAAGTGGAGTATTTTTTGGCCCCACCCCACATTTTTGAACATTAATAGTATTTAACATGCTCAAGGGTTGCCAGTTCTGAAGCTCTTTTCTATCTAGTTTTTTATAGATTAAGATCTGTATAGACTGTCCAAGCTAGGGTGGTATGTTATCATTTGCAATCATGCTATTAAAGACGACTGTCAATATTTCAGTCATTTCCGTTATAAATTTCTTATAAAATTCTGACGGTATGCCATCTGGACCAGGGGTTGTGTTGTTTTTGAGAGCCTTAATTGCCTTCAATTTCCAGTAATGTAATGGGTTCCCCAGTTGTTGCTTAATGTCAGTAGGTAAGTCCAGGATGTCTATCTCCTTAAGAACTCTTTCTAAATATTCAGGTGTCACATCAGAGGTTTGGTAAAGTGACATCAGGTGGCTTCTTATACTATATCTATCAATTCATGTTCTGTTTCGCCTCCCTACCCGTCAGAGTATATAACCCATCTAGCACCCCATGTTCTTTCTGTTTCCTCAGGTTCTCATACATATCACCAACTCCTTTTTCCCTGGTGTAGCGATTCTATGCTCATGTAAGAGCTGATGCGCTCTAGAGTATTGTAGATTTTCCATCTCATCTTTAGTGCATTAATCTGAGGTGTGTAAGCATGATATCTGGTGTTACCAAGACTCAGAATTTGTAGTGCTGTGCCCCTAGAGTTAGATATCATTTGTACTGTCCTGTGTGTACACTAATTGCTATGTGTTGCAGTAATTTCCTCAGTTCAGTCTTGGTTTCAACCCGCCATCTACCACTGTCAGTATCTAAACACGCCACTGTCTGCCTTGCTAATAAAAAGACCTTTATTGTCATCTGTGAGTACTGGTTGTCCAGTGAAGTGGTATAGAGTTTCCAATATCCCTTCCCCGGGGTGGTTGGGCAGAGTTACAGGCATGTACCAGAACTATTAGATGATCCGAATTTTCTACCGGGATCACATGTGCACTGGAAATCTAAAGGGAATTGGAGACGAAAATGTAGTCGATACGTGTGTCCAATGTACTTTTATAAGAAGTATAACCCCGTGGGATGGATGCTCCTATATGCATCTCTAAGGTCAGTGTCTGCAACAATTTTATTAAAACTATTTGAATCACAATAGTGTTTTGACATACATGTCCCTTTATCACTTGAGGCATGAACAATGCCCAAATTATGTGTTTTGTGGTGATCAAATAGGGTTTTATCAAATTAAATGTATCCACCCTGTCTTTATTTTTCTGGGGGGCATATATATTGATCACTCTCCACGCCAGTGATTTGTACAGGAAGTATAACATCAGAACCCTCCCTGGGTATATATCCACAACTTTGGTTATCATAAAGTCATAGCTATTAAAAAGTATCCCACACCATCACACCCTCTGTACCAAATGTATAAAAGAAGGCCCCCAACACCATAATCTAGCAGCAGTGGTAATATCAGCAGTAGTTTGAAGCCTAGTATCTTGCTAGAGGCATAAATCTATATTTGGTCCTTCACGATGGAAAAAGTCACTGCCTTTCACCTATTATTCTTAATACTATTAACATTCAAGTGGCAGTTTTAAGGAGATGTGAGGAATCCATTCAACAAAGAAGAAAAGTTATACGAGAGTATAATTTTTTGGATGTGAGGCCAACCTACTACTTCTCAAATTTTGGGTCCCAGCTGCTTTGGTTTCTGTCTAGCTTCCTGCACGTTCAACGTTAATTGCTTATCCTCTGATTCCAAAGTCTGTTCTTGTTGGGATGACAGGGTAGAGGATGTTTCAGAATCATTATTCTGATCTGTGTCCTGTGGTTATAATGCATCATACTTGTTCCCAACAGGAATGCCACACTTTGGACTTGCTATTTGGGTATGTATGCCACGGATGGTTCTTCTTTAAAGGCCGTTTCTTGGATCTGATAGTCGTCATTTCAGGGGCGGCATAATGTCCATGTCTTCAGTCCCTTGTGCCAAGGCTCTCCCCTGTTGCTCACCAGCTGGTGAGTGTATTCCTGATGTGTATCCGTATATGTCCATGTCCAGCATCTCCTGTCATAGAATTCACATCATCTGTCTACTGCACGGGGGTGTGGGGTAACACTTCTGAATTCTGCTCTAGAGTGGTGGCCTGTGGTACCTGATCCACATGTCTTTCCTGTCTTTCCTGTTTCTGGGCTTCCCCACTGCTCTTTTTGTCAATGCTGACTTTCTATGTATTTGTAAATATGACATCCTGATCCACCTTATCATGTCTGTGGCATGTAGCCCACTGGCAAGTGTGGTAAACATGTCCAGACTCCTTGCATAGGTTGCACTTAAAGTCATTAGTACATTGTGAGCTATGATGTCCATATTCCAGGCAAAGGATATATTTAATTCTATCACATGCATCAGGGATCCACATTTGAAGCATGTTTTTGGTTGCCCCTGATAAAAACAATGCCCTCTGTCTTTTACTAAGAACAATGAACGCAGCAGGTGTTGGCTACCATGTGTCGTGACTCTCACTTTACAGTAACTCTGTACTTTCTCCCCCCAGTACAGATATGTTCCTCATCCATGATTTGTGTGGGCTGCCCTATGATGTCACATCATTGCGCGATCCAGTGGGTGATGTCATGGACACTGACACCCTCATTTCTGAACAATATGGTGATTAGTTTGATTGCAGGTTTTGTCAGTGATATAGCAGGGTATTTAAACTTTTCATATATACTCCAAAACCTGTCCAGACTCACTGCCATTTTGAACAACATCAAAATAATTGTCCCTGCCGCATGCACCAGAGCATAAATTTCATTGAAATATCTCATGGACTCTTTAATTAACATGTGTCCAACATAAATCCTATCTGGATGAAGCTTTAGTCCCCCTTGATAATGCAGAAATACAGCATTTTTCTTTAGGTTAGTAATGTATTCTGGAAAAGTCTGTCCGCTGTCTGAATTTAGAGGTTGTCAGGAGTTGCACTTGAAACTGTCATGATATCCACTGCATTCCTGTAATTGTACTTTTAGCCCCAAAATGTGTATTAGAAATAGAAACAGAAATATAGAAATCTGTCAGCTTATGATCTCTTGAGTCTGTACAATGTGGAGGTGCTTGTCCCTTATACAGTAGCTCTAAGTCTTTCCCCCCACCTCTGCTCCCCCGATCTTCCCCTTGTACTAGTCCCACCTCCTCTTGAAGCTCTCAGTGGTTTTAACATTAACCACCTCCTCTGGTAGCTGGTTCCACTCCTCCTCCACCCTTTCCATGAAGCAGTATTAGTGGCATCCCTCTTAAACCTACCCTTTACTGCTAACCTGCTGCCATTCCCCATGGTACACATAATCTCACTGGGCCTAAACAATTTGCAAGAGTTCACCTAATTTATATCGTTCATATATTTGAAGATCTCTGTCATCTCTATCATGTCCTCCTCTCTCTCCTGGACTGTCGAGTACATGTTGAAGGTCTCCAACCTCTCTTCATATGTGTTCCCATTCTGCCCCGATTCACCTTAGTGGTTCTCAATGCATGGCCTCCAGCTTGTTCATGTCCTTCCTCAGACAGGGATTCCAGAACTGCCAAGTACTCCAGGTGCAGTGCCCAGAGATCTGAAGTAAGGCAGTATGGTCTGGGTTGTACCTATAAATGGGCATTCAGGTGTCTAGTGTACTTACCCAGTTAACAAAAAACAAACAACCAACCAACCAAACAAATCAATCAATCAATAAATCAATCACCTTCTTACTCCTGTTACTAATCCCCTGCTTATGCATCCCAGCATCCCAGAATTTTGTTGTGTTTTCTGAACTGCCTTCCTGTATTGTGCAGATGACTTGAGGGTGCTTGTAATTGCTACCCCCAAACCCTAAGACTTCTCTTTATCTGACAGTATGACAGCCACCCCGTCGCCCAGCCTGTACTCAGTCCTAGGGTTCTGCCTATCACCCTGTGGTTATTATAATAGCTGTAATCCTTATGATCATAGTTGTAACCCCCAATAAGTGAAGCTGTAACCCCTATAATCACAGTTGTAATCCCTGTGATTACACTTATGACCTATAGATGGGGCCTTGTTTATTGTGTTGCTGCAGCAGCAAGTACCACAGAAACAGGGTCATGCTGCAGGAACAAGCCTCTACTGCAGAAACAGCATGTTTGGTACAGTAAGCATAGCTGGCACCACTGAAAACTCCCAACAAAATGGCTAAAATGATTGTGAGCAAGCCTAAATGGCATTATTGGGCATTTGCTGGCTGGAAGTTCCATTATACTTGCCCCCTTCTGAATAAGTTTAACTGCATTGCAGAAGTCTGTGGGGCAACTCCTTTCAAACTACTGACAGTCAGACCTAATGCTAGAGAGACATCGGACTCCGGCATCACAGAATAAAGGGAGGTAGCTGGCCACCTGGCTAGGTGACTGTCTTTTGTGCTCTTGCTAGTACAAGAATATTTTTACCTCTAAGCATTTTTTCTGAAGTTTGTGTCAGGAGAATCCTGCTAGTTAGTTGCCCTCCAGACATTTTCATTTGGTAAGCCCTGGCTTTATTTACTTTAGTAGAAAGTAAGTACGTTTTATCATTTTAGTGTTGAGGTGTAGGGTGAAAAGGGTTAGGCAGGGGATGAAAAGTGAGATAGCTTCGAGAGATAGTTTCTGTGACTCAGCACCACAGCCACAACTTGGACTTGGTGTTCTCACTGAGGTTGAGGCTATGAACCTCTGGACTGATTGGGTCACTTGGAATAATCATTGCACAGTAGAGTTCTCATTTGGGGCCCACCCTGATAGATTCTCCCCTGTTGAGATGGTCAGCTATTGCCTTTTAAGGGGATTGTTCGCAGGGGGACTTTTGGAGATGGCAGATCTGTCTGGTGTGAGTGCTGCATGTGCAGTTGTCACGGGAGATGCGATGGCAGCCTATAATAAGGCTGTTTCCTGAAGCACTCAATGTCATCACACTGGTCCATACATGATCCAGATCTTCTCACTTGAGATTCCCATGGTTTGATGGGGCTCTCAAGGAGATGAAGATAAATGGTTGGAAGTTGGAGTATTGCTGGTGAAGGACCCGGTCCAAGGAGGACAAACTGGCTTTGAGAACTCACTATCATGAATATCAAGGGGCACTTGACCATAAGAAAGCAGAGTTTCTGTCCAGGGAGATTGCCGTGGGGAATAACAGACCAGCTCAGCTCTTTCGGGCTGTAGACAGACTACTTCATCCTCTCTGCCTGCAGCCAAAAAGGGTATTTTCAGTATCATTGTGCAAAGAGTTTGTTCAGTTCTTCTCCGACAGGGTGTTCTCTATTTGGTCCAGGATCTCCCAGTGGCAAGATCAGCCCTGCGGTAGGGGTCTGTGACTGAGCTGAATAGGGCCCTGCCCATTTGACTTATAAAAAGAGCAGCAATGCTTTTGCTAGAGAGGCAAGCAGAGTGAGAGACTGAGAGACAAAACCTTGAATTAAAGAGATACCTTCATAAGAAGGACTTAGTTTTCTGTTTGTACTGTCTTTGTAAATAGTTATGCTGAAATATTTTTTTTATTTTCCTGTTACTGAGAAAAATAAAATGCTATTTGTGAATATTGAAACTGCTTCTGGTTTCCTATGTTTTCTGACCTGTGCCTCGACAACAGAGGCATTGTAGGAGAAATGGGCACTCTTATTGTCTGTGAGGAGTTTTGGCCAGTGGATGTCTCTGAGGTCATTGTTGTGATCTTGAAACTGCAGCCCACCTTTTGTGAACTGGACCCAGCCCCAACCCGTCTCCTAGTGTAATGTGTCAAGATTGTCAGTCCAGTGTTTTTCAGAATAAGCTGGTGTTTGCTGTTGGACAGGATTTTCCCTGATGCCTTGAAGGAGGCATTGGTGAGATCCCTTCTGAAGAAACCATCACTCAACCCTGATATCCTGGTGAATTATCACCCTATCTCCATCATCCCATTTCTAGGGAAGGTTGTTGAGAAAGTAGTGGTGCTGCAGCTCAACGTGCACCTCACAGCCTTTGACATCTATGAGCCATTCGAATCTGGATTTAGGGCTAGGGATAGCACTGAGATGACATTGTTTAGGGTGCAAAATGACCTCATCAGGGTGAGGCATAGAGGAGACTGGTCAATTCTCATTCTCCTTGATCTTTCCTTGGTATTTGACATTGTGGACCACATTGTGCTCCTGGATTGCCTTAGAGAGTATTGTGGACTTGCCTGTATGGTCATCAACTGGTTCGAGTCCTATCCCTTTGGCAGGAAGCAATGGGTAGTGATGGGGAATTTCTCATCCTCTCCAAAGCTCCTGCCATGCATAGTTCCTCTTGGTTCCTCTAGGATGTTGTTCACGGTGCACATGCTGCCCATGGAGAGCTCATTATGTTTGTTTGTTTGTTCATTTGTTATCGGTAAATACTCTGGAATACAATTCCTTTTACAGGTATGACCAGAGGTCACAAAAATATTTCAAAATATAGTTCACACAGCATATTTATATAGTACCATGCAAAATAGGAATATAATTCCATGTCTAAAAACAAATACAAAATTGTTTGTACATAATATTAGTTACAGTCACATTAAACATTACAGTCTGGGTTTTCACTGCTATGTGGATCATACCCAGCTGTATATGTTCTTTGACCATGGAACAAATAATTGTCTGGCCGAGATCCAGGACTGGATGTCCTCTAACTGGCTGAAGCTGAACCCTTGCAAGATGGAGGTGCTGGTGATTGAGCGTGGTCACAGGCATGATGGAAATGCCTCCAGGGTGGCAAAAAGACTTGTCCTGGGATCTACCCCATTGATGGCATCTACTAGGGTGAGAAATCTGGGTATCATCCTTGATGACAGGCTGCCACTTGATGTTCAGGTGTCAACTGTTGTCCAAAGTGGTTTTACCACTTAAGGAATGTTGCTCGGATTAAATCCCTAGTTCTGCCCAAAGATCTGTCCTCACTGGTACATGCCTTTGTTACATCCAGATTGGACTACTGCAACGCTCTTTACTTCAGGATCAGTGGAAGGAACCTCCGCCGATTGCAGCTGGTGCAGAATGCAGCAGCTAGGTTACTGATGGGCCTACCTGGGTCTTGTCACATGACCCCAGTCCTGCGTGACTTGCATCAGCTGCCTGTCAGGTGGAGGATCATCTTCAAGGTGGGCTTGCTCACCTATAAGGCCATATATGGGCCAGGCACTGGCTACCTGACTGACCTCCTTACACCTGCCATCCCGGTCCCTTCCCTCCCTCCGCTCCTCCACCAGGGGCCTCCTAGCAGTTCTGAGGACCCCCCTGAAAACCTCTGGTGACTGTCCATTCAGGGTGGCCAGCCCGGTCATCTGGAATGTGCTCCCCAGATACCTGAGGGAGGCTCCATCTCTGTCGGTGGGGGCATTTAAGAGGGTCTAAAAACGTATCTTTTTAGAGAGGCATTTCCAGACTAATTGCAGCTGATTTTAATTGTTAATCTAATATTATTATTTATTGACGCCTCTTTATTGTAAATTTTAGATTTATTGTTGTCTTGTATAACCCTTGTGCAGCTTTTATTTTGTATGTTGTTTACCCTGCATGCTATGACCTTTGTAAAGCACCCAGAGCCTCTGGGATTTGGCACCATATTAATAAAGTTTACCTTGCCTTACCTAATGACCATTAAGACCTTCTACAAATGTTGAGGAATTCTCAGGAAGTCTGTTTCATGAAAAAAGTAAAATAAAGAGGTGGTTCTATTTGCTGATTACACAAATATTAAAGGTAAAAGTACTAGTAAATTGTTGCAAAAACACAAAATGGGAGGCTTTGTAAACTTGTGTCAAATATAAAAATATAAAATGGGCTAGCTATTTCCTGCAACCTGCTTGGTTGAAGCCAGATTATATCCACAGGCTTGAAAGTGCTTTACCAATGGATAAAAACAAGTCCCTTGCCAAGGCAGCCATTGTGCATTTCATATCACTACACAATCTACTACACAATTCTATTTCAAATTTTACAATTTCAAGTGGTAGACCATTTTTTTCTCCATTAACTGTATTGCCACAAACTATCTGCCACTAACAAAAAACGTCAGACAGTCTTGCTGCGGATTTTGAAGTTCAACTTACCTCACATGTGGAGATCTTGAATCAAACTGATGAAGGTGACATCTTGCAACCAGAACCTAAGTTAGCAAAAATAAAATGTGAGTACTAGGCATCTAAATTTAGCAAGCACCGAGGTGGATTCTGACAGCAGGAAGTAGCGAAATACCCAAAAAACAACATTATGGGCTGTTGTTGTTTTTTAATGATTAGGCACAGAGTCAAAGCAGAACTTACTTTTAAATAATATCATTAAAGGACCTGAATAATTGCCTGAGAGACTTTTATGCTGAAATGAGGAATGGGGATGGGCAAGAGTAGTCAATTACCAGCCCTATGAGCCTGTGATCAGGTTTAAATTGTCACTTGAACTCCATGCCTGTTAACGGAAATATAAACATTGCCACTGCTGAGGAACTCAAGTCAGCTAATAACTCTTTGTGGCTAAAATAACAAAATACAGAAAGGAAGCCAAAGACATTTCTCAGCACAACCCCCATCTCCAAATAGGATCTTGAAAACTGTTAAAAAAATCTGCTGTGTTAAAAGTGTGGCTGGACATTTAGCTTGGGATGGAGAAGCACGGAGAGAAGGGCTTCCTGATTTAAAGTCTAAACATTTCAATGTAATGAGTGATGAAAATAGAATACAGTATGTCACTCTGTCATTTAATGCACACACCAAGAACCACCAAAGTCACACAGAGCATAACCAGAAGCAATACAGTGGCTACATATATGCAATGCTTAACAGCCTGATGTGCCCAGTCACTTTGTTTAAAAAATATATAAGTAAATTACTGCTGATTGCCCCAGTCCTAATCTGCCACCTCCAATGCTTTCCACAAGAATTTTTGAGTCCCAGGTCTGTTGGTACATAGCTAAGTCGATAGATATAAATAGGGGATATGTGATGGGTGCTTATGAGATGTATTTACCGTGAGTGGTCAGTGGCCCTTGACCTTGACCACAAGTGAAGATAAATGTCAAATCTCATAAGCGCCCATCATATGTCCAGTTTATATGGTATACATTACTGTTTCTAAGCTAGTTTTATTTTATTTAAGAGTGACATTTTCCCTAGTGTAGTTGATTTGAAGTGCTGGCAACTGCCATGTGTTCCTTGTTAGAGCTAGCTCATGCTGGCTGGAGTGTGTGAATCTATCAACGGCTAGGCACAGATGGCAGAAAAGGTTCTTTGTGACATATATAACTAACTAGATACATTTTATGATGTACCTTACTGTGAATAAAAAAATGCATGTAGCTAGTTGTTCTCACTGTACATTTTGCTTTTAATTAGGGTAAAAAACATTAATGTATAGTACATAAATTACCTTTCTTCTCTGCTGCAGTGCCTGAGTAAAGAAGCTGGTCTCAGCTGAGTGTACACAAACCACTGTGTACAGTCAACTGCAGCGCAGCTGCTTTCTGACACAGAGTTGGAAGTGCTGTAGATCATGGTTGTTACTGGGCACCACTGTAAGGCCATCCTGCTTAATTACTGTCAGGGCCTACTTTAGAGTTTTGGGCCCCCGCCCCAACGAGATACATCATGGGGACCTTACCCAACCCAAACTTACTTCATCTTTTACTTTGCCCAAAATACACACTGTTTTATTTTCAATACAGCCAGTTATATATTTGTGTTTTTTTAGAGGGCAGTAGCAATGTTAGTCTTTGGGGCCCCACTGCTCATCCAGTTCATGTCTGTTTATCAACTCCTGATTTACTGAGGCATACCTTAGTGAGTAATTTCAAGATGTTATGACACCACATGAGAGAAGGCTCTACAGAGCCCAGTGATACCCTTTAGTGTTGTTTTACTTTAAACATGAATAATTAAAAAAAAAAGTGATATTCTTGATCTGGCTGGGGACTCCTCATTAACAGGGGGCCCCCAGCAACCATAGGGTTTGCTGGTGCCAAAAACTGACTATGGTTATAGGGCAGCCTCTTCAACTGACAGGAAGATGGGAAGCTGGGTCCTTTTTGATGCTGCAAAATATGACCTGCAGCCACAGTAGAAGCTTAGCAGCATACTGAGGGAAACAACTGGCAACACACTGCCGCCTTCTGGTGAAACTGGAGTTTCCTCAGCACCTATTGAGAGAGGAGCATCTTCAATCAACACAAAGAAGTCAGCAGCTGAAATCCTCTGGCCTGCAACCATGGAGCTTCACGCAAACGGCACGCTCTTATCCAGCAACTGCTACTTTGCAGGACCTGTCCAAATAATAAATGTCAACTACTATGCAGGTACTGGCTGATAGTTTTTATTATTTTGCCAATTCTCCTATTTAAAGTGCCACACAAGGTCAGCTGCGGTTTCATTATTATTTTGGCCCCCCCAAGTTGTAGGGGATTACTTTTCTCTGCAAATAAACTTTTATTTATTGTTATTGAAATTACAAAAGAGCTCCACTGTGTTATTTTTACAGTTTTATTCTGATTTTACCATTTTATATATGCTCTGCAGTTATGGAGTGTGCAGAGTTTACTCGGGCCCAAGGTTTGATGGCATTCTGCCTGCTTTTTCATGCCTGACAACACCGATAGGCATGCAGTAAACCCTGCACAACCATGCACCATCTTGGCTTATTGCTTAGTGATCCAGCTGCTCTCTTGCCTCATAGTAAAGTCTTACAAGGAGATAGAGAAGGAGATGCAGAAGTGGCATTGATGCAAATGGCACCAAGTAACACTTGGAGTACTGTGTGCAGTTCTGGAGGCCGTATCTGAGGTGGGACATTACGCTGCTGGAGGGAGTGCAGTGGAGGGTGATGAGGATGATGCAGGGGATGGCAGGAATGGATTATGAGATGAGGCTAAAGGAACTGAATATGTATGCAATGGAAGAGAGGCGGGGGGGGGGACATGATTGAGACTTTCAAGTGCCTGAAGGGTGTCAACAAGGGTGGTGGAGGGGGTGTTGAATCTAAGCAGCAGGAAGGAGACTAGGGGGCATGGGCTAAGAATAGAGGGAGGGAGATTCAGGAGGGAGATGAGGAGGCATTACTTCACAGAGAGAGTAGTTGCAAGGTGGAATGCACTACCAGGAGGGGTGATATTAAGCAAAAATGTGGTTGGCTTTAAGAACACTTGGGACAGAGTACAGGAGTGGGTAAGGGTGGGAGAGGAGGATAACAATGGGAGGTTAAGGGGGATGGGGGAGGGGCAGCTGCCTGCTAGGGAGCTAGCTGTCCAATCGAGCAGACTTTGATAGACCAGTATGTCTGTTCTGCTGGCACCTTTGTATGTTCATATAAAGAGGCCAAGCAGAAAGAAGCCGCTGGAGAGGTCTTGCAGCACAAACTGTCACCACCAGGCTTCAATCAAGCAGTGGGAGAGAGGGAGCCACTCGAGCAGCATTACTTTGCATCCTACCACTACTAGTCATCAAGCAAGCTGGCAGGCAAGGGGAAGAATCCACAGGACTATCCAGCACTGGGCAAGTGGGAGGAGCCATGGGAGGATGAAACAGGTTGAAGAAAAAAACTTCAATTCCCCATGCTCAACCTCCAGTCTAAATTAGTGTCAGAACTGCTTTGTATTCTTTGCCTGTGCCTCTGCTGAACTGTACCATGCTGCCTTTTTCAGTGCATCTTTTCAGGGTAATATGATTTAATTTTGTGGCTCATTTAACCTGTCACAGAATATAAATCCCATCACAGAATCTCACAAAATAACTCATAGTCGGCCACAGCAAGGATGAAGTCCTGCTGCAGAATGTAGGTCCCCATTGTTGAGGGTACACTAGGCCCCGCCCATAGGACTGTAGCCATGATTATACTTCTGATCCATAGGATTTTAACTGTAGTGCCTGTGATTCATGTACCTCCCGAGGGTCTTTACTGGCTTCATGGAGCCCAGCCACATCGCCGCTCAGCTGCCTTAAGCCACCACCCCCAGGACTGCAAATGGAGACCAGGAAGTGAAGAAGACAGTAGAATTTCTCTGAACTTTGACCATCATAAACTGCAGCTCATTGTCATGCATCAAAGGTGGCCACCTTCCATTCATAGAGGTGGGGATTACCTTCTCCTGTCCCTGCTGACCCATACAGGCAAGTGCAATCACTCACACACAGGAGGGCCACAGAATAGTTGCTGAAAGGCAGGTGCCCAGTGAAATTAAAGAATTTTGGGATCAGTACCCCACTGCAGAAAGGGACACCACCATATTTATGCCCTCTGCCCCCCCACCACCATAGCAATAGGGGCAAGGGTTGCACTCCAGTAAAACAGGCTGCAGAGTCTGGAGATGGCGCCACAGAGGGTTCCTGGAACACAGGAGGACTGCAGTATAGTAGTAGTAATAGTTTGTATTTATAATGGCACCCTTCCCTGGAGGCCCAGGGTGCCTTACAAGAACACGCTGGGAGTGACTTGATTACATGACTAAATACACAAAAACAAATTAAATAGGGTTTTAATTGGTCACAACACAAACCCAAAATCTAAATGCTCTTAAACCCAAAAGGTATTTGTGACTTCTAGCCAGATGGCCTAGTAACACAGGTAACATAGGTTTGAACAGAGCTAATAAGACTTTAGTCCCATAGTGGTCACCTTTATTAAAATGTTAGGACACCTGCTTGGTGTAGTTTGTCCAGTTTCAGTTCAAAACTCTCCACTGATGTACTGCCTACTACTTCTTCGGGTAGGGAGTTCCATACCAAGATCACTCTCTGGTTAAACCATCTCTGCTGTCACCAGGTTTTACAATTTTCTCTTCTTAACTGTATTGAATGTGCCCTAGTACTATAGATGTGAACCCTAAAAGTTAGCCCTAGCTTCTCCCAAAGATCTTGATCTGTCAGGGCTTTAAACAACAGACACATGTCTCCTCTTATACTCCTGTACTCCAGTGAAAACATATACAAGTCCCCCAGTCTGGTTAAGTCTTTGTCCTCTAAACCCTTAATGGAGCATGTTGCCCTCCTCTAAACCTTCACCAGCATATATATCTCCTTTTTCTGGTAAGAAGACCACACCTGTGCACCGTACTCAAGTATTGGCCTCACCAGGGATCCATAAAAGGGGACCCAAACTTCTCTGGTTCTACTGGCTAATGTTTTAGTATGCAGTTCAATACCTCAAGACAGTAAATAATTTCCCAATAACTATGACATAGTGGTGATGCAGGTCAAGCCCTGATTTACTTATGATTATCCCAGATCAGGGTATCTTTGCCCTTGACGCACAGTAGTTCATGCCTCTGTTTGTGGCCAATCATCCATCGAGTGGTAAGCCTCCAAACTTACTCAGAATGATTGACAGTTCAGTAGATCACCAAAGAGTAGTAATTCCACAGTACACACCAACCATGGTGTGCCAGAGTCTAGTCAGTCTGTGTGTGATTGTGGTGGGAGGCAGACCAGAGTGAACTGCAGCTGAAAGCTGAAGGAGACAGACCAATCATCTGCCTGAGGAAAGGAGAGAGAGAGGAGAGAGAGGGAGAGGGAGGGAGAGAGAGATGGAGAGAGAGAGAGAGAGAGAGAGAGAGAGAGAGAGCTCCTGCTACAAAAAATAAGTTAATCACTTACTTGTACTGAACAACCTAAGGACTTAACATTGGAAGCCAGTGGCACTGGTTGCAAGGGTAAGCTGCCCTGAGGCTACTCTCCTGGGACCGAGAGAGACTGTGTTGTTTGCAATGCCTAAGTGAACTGTGACCACAGTTCTGAGTCTGGGAATCCACCCAGCCTGTACCCTCGCTTGGTGCTGGTCATTGAAGCACACCAGGGACTGGATGCCAGGATATGGTGCGATGGTGTTCTTAGGCTGAGCTGTGCCAAGAGGAAGATTGTCTGCTTCTTGGGAAGGTCAGGAGCGGTCTGACCGGCTCTGAATGAACAACTGATTTCGCCAACTGACACCAGAGTCTTTCAGAAAGACAGAAAATGAGAGAAAGTCAAATCAGCTGGAGAGGGACTCACTATGACTGCGTCATCACCGCTGTGCATTGAAGGACAGCCCCTGGTCTGGGACAACCATGAGTAAATCTGGGCCTACCCTGCATCACCAGTGTATCATAGTTACTGGAAATCATTTACTGAACTAGGCCATCTGGACAGAAATGACAAATACCTATTTGGGTTTAGGAACATTTAAGTTTGGGGTTTGTGTTGCAACAAAGTAATTTTAAGTGCACCATCGCCATCCAACCACGTGCAACGTCAATGGGCCTACAATGTTTCTATTGCTTGGTACTCAGTGATGCACTGGGAGGTCCTAGAGTTATTCACTTGTGCCAGTGAGGAGAGTTCAGCAGTACATGTGGGCAAGCTGAAGTGCTATACATTGTGTGGTTTGGGGGTGGGCGACCACATTTGTGGCTAAGCCTATAAGGGCAATGGAAGCACTGCCTGGGTGCAAGTGTATTATTTGGCTACACCTACTGTAGAAGAGCAGAAAAGCTTGTGTTACGTAAGGCTGGTACCGGATGAACATGCAAAAACAAGCCTGGGCTGTGAGGTATCTCCAGCAGGAGGAGGGGGTGGTATTCCCACTGTTGTTCACTGGTGAGACTCGCCTGGAGTATTGTACCTAGTTCTGGAGATTGCACCTCAGAAAAGACATAGACAGGCTATGGCAGTCCAGAGGAGGCCAACTGAAATGGTGCAGGGGTTGCACTAAATGGCCTATGAGGAGAGACTGAGGGATCTCAATATGTACATCCTGGAGGAGAGGAGAGCAAGAGGGGACATGACAGAGACCTACAAATACCTCACAGGGTGAACAGAATGCAGAAGGGGAGTCTTTTTCCAATTAGAAAGAGCACCAGGACTAGAGAGCATACAATGAAGCTGGACTGGGTAAGTTTAAGAGGAATGTGAGGAAGTACTGCTTCACTGAAAGAGTGGTAGATGCCTGGAATAGACTGCCAGCAGAAGTGGTGGAGGTGAAAATAGTAGAGGACTTCAAGCATGCATGGGATAGACATAAAGGAATATTAGTATATAAGCTGGGAGGTCGCTGGAGACAGTTAGGGTCAGTGGAGACAGACTGAGCAGGGACCACCTGGACAGACTCAATGAGCCAAGTGACCCTTTTCTGCCAACAAATTCTGTGTTTCTGCTACCTCATAATATATACACAATTATCTTGGCAGAGACAGTTCAGGAGTGGGGGTTGGATAGGCACATGGGAAAGCTGTGTATGGTGCAGTTGGGGGGTGCTGAGGACTGACAGGAGCAGAGTCTCATAACTGGGCAGGCCTGGCCAGACTAGATAGGCCAATAGGCCTCTATCGGTTGACATTTTCTATGTTTATTTGTTTCTATAAGCCTCTCTTTGCTTTTTTACAGTAAACCCTGCTATCTGACTATAAATAAAGCCCTTGTTATTTTGTTTATATTTACTATCGGAGCGCATCTTTTTTTAGAGTGTTAAGTTGCATTTGTGGGAACTGTTGTTGCACTGTGTGAGTTCATGAGTGGGTTGATCCTGTGGGGAGGCACGTGAGGTATTATATCCATTGTATCCGGGGCTACCATACTTTCACCAGGCCCACTAAGTCTTTCTCTGGGTGGAGGCACTGCACAGTTAACCTAAACCTTGAATATTCCAATCAGCTGCTTAAGGACCCAGCCCTCAACCTTGTTTGAGCCTACAAGGTAGGGGTAATAACCTCAATATCAACAGCGATCTGATTACACATAGTTGTAACCTTTGATTATACTTGTGACCCATACAATTGTAGTTGTAACCCCCATTATCATACTTACAACTAATAGAATTGTAATTGTAACCCCTATGGTTATAATTTTAACCCTTATGATTATACCTGTGACCTATAGGATTGTGCTAGTTAAAATTACAGTACTATGATCGTGGTTGTAACCCTTATATTAAGACTTGTGGCCCATAGGATTGTAGTTGCAACACCTATGATTATATTTGTGATTCATTATGATCACACCTGTGACCAATAGAATTGTAGCTGTAGCCTGGAACCCCTGTGATCGTAGCTGTAACCACTATGATTATACTAGAAACCCAAAGGATTGTACTTGTAACCTATAAGCCCTATGATCATTGCTATAACCATTATGGTTATGCTTGAGACCCATAGGATTGCAGGTGTAACCTGTAATCCCAATGAATTTAGCGTAATCACTATGAATATAATTCAGACCCATTGTAGTTGTAACCCCTATAACTGTGGTTGTGATCCCCATGATTCTAGTACTGTGACCCCAACAATTGGAGTTGTTACTGTTATGATTATACTGTAAGAAAAGGGTTTTTTTCCAGGATGTGATTTCATAATATTTGGTGTGCATGGGTGGGGAGAAGGGTTCTTTGTAGCTATAATGAGTGTGGTGACATGGGGATTTGCAGCCCCCATTAATTCTGGGGAAATGACATCACTGAATGGGTTGTCCTCAAGTTTATTCTTTGTTGCAAAGTATGAGAAAGTACATGAATACTTTGAAAAGTTGCTTTTTTTTCAGGGGGCTTAAGTACATAACGCCATGGAGTAGCACAAAAACAATTTTCATTTAGTCAATCATTTAATTTGCACTGTGCTAACTGTATCTGTAGGAATGCACATTTCTTTTATTGTTTCAGTCCACAATAGTTTTTTGGGAGGCAGAAAGGGTGGAGATTTCAAGGTTGCCAGTAAAAGAAAAGGTTTGTTTTCCTAATGAGTAAGCATTATAAACAAAAAACACAATACCATATCCTTGATAAGGCCAAACCAAAAAAAAAAAAGATTGCTCTATGTAATTCCCCTGGGTATTAAGCCAAGAAGTTTGTATGCACTTTCAACAGTCTGCAATGTATTTTTTTATTTGAACTTTTGTAACACATCTTTTAAGAATTGCAAAGTACTGTACAATGAATTACCACAGTATTGAAACCATAGCAGTCACTTAATTTAATAAAACAGATGTAATTTACATTTAAGTCATTACATGAAGCTGGTTAAATTGGCAGTGGCACTGGGAACAAGTTTTGGAATGAGCCAGGGTCTTCGGAATCCAGCGGGGGTGGAGGAGGACTGAGCATCCCAGAGGACAATGTCCTGTGGGGGGAGAGGGTACGATCCCCAGCTGCAATACTGCCACCTGGGGACCACAGGTGGTAATGCAGTTGGAGGACTGGTGGGTGTATGAGATGTTGCTGATGCTGGTGCAATGGCACACATTGCATACACAAACCCATGATGTCCTCAATTGCAAAGTCCCATTTGGTTGAAGTGAGATAGGATGATTCATGGCTCCTCTGCAGGCTCCACACTGTTGACTCAGAAACAAATGATTCCAGCCCAGGTCACAGTAATATACAGAGGTGAACTGCAGTCAAAATAGTTTTAATTACAAGCACGTATCAAAATTGCAAGGAGGCATACATGACCCCAGAGCTTCAGCCACAATCACTGGCCTTCATCAGGCAATTTTGAGATGTGCTTGTAATTAAAAGTATTTTTGACTGCAGTTCACCTAGGTGGACTTATCAGACCTTGAGTGCAGAAATCATTCACTTCTGTGCATTGTTTAAGGTTGCTGCTCTCTTCTCAGCACCCTCAGAAGTTCCTGTGTCACACTGATTTTTGTGTGTCCACACTGTTGACTGCAGCACCTCTGCTCCCATGCTGGCTTTGATGACTCAAGAGTGCCACCCCAAGCCATGTTGAAAGAGCCCCACTATGAGGAGGAGTAAGCCATGAGTGCAAGAGGAGGAGATTTGTAAGTATCAGGGAAGATGGTCAACAAAGTTGAGGGTGAGAGTGGAAGATGGGGGCCAGCTAGAGAGACAGGTGCAAAACAGAAAGTAAAGCAAACAACAAAAAAAAATTACATGAGTCTGCTAATATCCAGAAGAAGGAAATGCCGCTAAGCCAATGTCAGATGAAACAAGTTCTAGCCATAGCCGATACAGCTGTGGTGAGCTGCCAATCCTTAAGTGCAGTCTTGATTAAAGGAAGCACAGATCAGCCCTTGTGAATCCCCGGCTCCTTGCTAGCAACCTCCTGGCTCCATTGCACTTCCTTGGCACTGGAGCCATGATCAACTTTTGGATCCCTCTCCCCCCCCCCCGGATCCCCTTGAGCGGTTCCAGACCTGGTGTCGATGCACTTCGCCCTGAGCTATGCAATCACCACGATCTCCCGGTTAGCTAAGCGCCGCCAGAGCTGCTGAGTGCTATCCACAAGATTGCTGCGGTGATGCAACTGCATGGCATTCATGCATGCACAGTTGCAGTGAATGGCAATATGCTATTTGCTACATATGGGCGCTTAGCGGAACTGCGCATGAGCAGTTTTGTCCTGGAATGCAGAAGTAACAGCTGAAATAGTGCAACTGTTACTCCATATCGGCTGATCATAGTGGAGTGTTACAATCTCAGTTGGACTTTCAGAAGGATACTTCTAAAAGTCCAACGGAAGGTGCCACGATCAGCTGTTTTCAGCTACACAGAGCAAAAAGGCTGTAGGCTCCACCCACAGCCATAAAAAGCATCCAGTCTGGAGTGTGGGGCAATGAAAAACCTTTTCAAGACTTCAGGCTATGTGAAGGAATATAGTATGCAATGAAGCCTCTCACTGGCTAGTAAACATATAGCAGATAGTAACTAGTAAATCAAACTATTTAGATAATTTGCTTTTGTTCTAAACATCAGAGAGGTGGAATAATCTGTTTCTGTTTTCTTTTGTTTACATTTTTTAAGGTTTTATTTATTTGATCTACTTATATTTTACAATTGATAAGGCAGGGAAGGGGGCAGAGGGTGGAGGTCAGAAATCCTTTTGGTAAGGAACTATAGCTTAAGTACATTAAAGACTTGGACTAAGACTAACCGGCCTGTATTGATGTGCTTGAGACTTTGTTACTGTGTAAGTGTGACTTAATAATGTTATTATTTTGAACATTTTTTATTTTTTTTTTATGCAACCAGAGCAACACAGGACTACCCTGAAAATGGGAATTTCACCCAGTGGCATTATTGTCTGCATAAAAATAAATAACATTTGATTGGTTTGATTGACTACTTTTACTCTAAAGCCCTGAAATATCCACCAACCTAGGAAAATCTTCCAGTAGCAGAGAATATAGCTGCAAATCATAACAAATATTACGTTTTATGCCAATACGTTCAGCATACAAATTGCCATAGGATACTGTTCATGCTTATGTAACTTTTAATATGTTAAGGAAAAAAAAAATTTAAGCAGAGAAAAAAATGAATAATTTTTAAGCAGAAAACTTACTAAGAACCATCCTAAGAGTGTACTAATAACTGAAGTGTAGCAGAAGACTGTGAAGCCCATTGTGCTTCAGAACGTACATATAATAGGTTAGATGTTTTCCAGATCATAAGTATTTGTCCAGTCTATTTTTAAAAGCATTCTTGTTGTTACTAACAATAACTGTCAAAGGCAACATATTCCAAGGTCTAATAACTCTCTGCAAGAAATAGTAGACTCTCTTTTTTGTATTGTATTTACTTCTGGTGAGTTGTAATGGATGGCCTCTAGTGCTGACATTAACTTGTTTGAAATCTATCTAGGCCACATTCTGCTGCTAAGTAGGGATCCTGAATGATATCCCATGTGAACAGGAGATCACCTCTAAATCACTGTTCCTCTAGGGACATCAGATTACATTTTGGTAATCTATCCTCATATGTAAGATCTTTATTTGAGACAACAGATTTGTTAATCCTTTTTTGTACTTTTTCATTTCTTGTTATATCCTTTTTTGTAAGGATTCTACAATTGGGAGACATAGTCAAAGTATGCCTTATATAGGCTCTATATAAGGGCAACAAAATGTCAGGGTTTTTGGATGTTAAATTATGGCGAATAGCCCACCATGTTCTATTTGCCTTACTAATGGTATTAATGATGTGAATATCAAAGTTCAGATGAGAATCAACTGTGATCCCCAAATCTCTTTCACTGTCTTTACTAGTTAGTACAGTATTATATAAATAATACTGTTTTTTTGGGATTCTGTCTTCCAAAATGCAAAACACAGCATTTGGACAAATTGAAACTCAAATTCTATTTCACAGACCATGCCTCTAACTTACTTAGATCTTGTTGGATGGTCCTATGATCTTCCATGGTTTGGCATATATTGGTGATCTTACAATCATCAGCGTATTACACAGTCTTGCTCTGTATATTGTTAGACAAATCAGACATAAATATCTGAAAGATTAGAGGAGCCAAGACTGACCCTTGGGGAACCCCACTTCCTACATTTTTCCAACTTGATTTATGCCCATCTATAACTACTCCCTGCCTCCTCTCAGATAGCCAATTTGTAATCCATTTTATGTATAGACTTTTAATATTTAAAATTTGTAACTTTTGAACTAGAGCCCAGTGAGGAGCTGAGTCAAAGGCTTTTTGAAATCCAACAGGATAACATCACATGCAGTTCCCTTTATCCAAATTTTCATTTATGAAATTGTAGAAACTGACCAGATTTGTTGTGCATGACCATCCCTTAATAAAGCCATGCTGGCATTGGTCTAAATCTGCAGCAGCTGAAAGCAGTTCGTCTTTAATTATACGCTCTAGCATTTTACAAAAGATGGCAGTTAAACTAATTGGATGGCAATTATCCTTTTTGAATAAGGAAATCACGTTTTCTTGTCTCCATTCCATCGGTACAGTACCAGTATTAATGCTTTTATCAAACAGAATCTTAAACGGTACACTAAGATAATCTTTCATAACAAAGATAATATCTCCAGAAATACCTTCTGGACCTGCGGAAGATCCTTTATTTAATTTCTTTTAATTTGTTTTTAATGGTATCAAGAGATATGTCAATGTTATGGATGTTCTGACTATCTAAAACTGTGTGATTTACTGTAGTAGCATCTTGATAGCTTTACAGAAATGAGAGTTGAGAAATTCAATCATTTCCTGTGGATCTAAAATAACTGATTCATTTGAAATTATTGGTCCTACCCTACATACCTGTTTTTTCTTTGAATTAATATGACTGTGTAATAATTTGTTATTTCCTTTCTGCGCTTGTAGAATCAAAGCTCTTTTCATGTTTACTTTGGCTTTTTTAATTTCCTTTTTACAGTTTCTTAAAATTTTTTTGAAACCCTCTAATGTGTGAGAGCATTTATTTTTATTGTATTTCGTGTAACATTTGTTTTTCCTTTTAATTAATTTATGTAGCTTAGAATAAACCATTTTGGATGTGAACATAATTTTTTTTCTGTATTTTGGGAATAATTGTGTTTGCTGTGTTCATAATAATAGAAGTAAAGGTCTTCAACATTATCCTGATTCAAAGCACTAAACCAGTCTATACTGGCTAGATGGTTGTTCAAAGCTGGTAAATTTATTTTATTAAAAGCTAATACTTTGGTAATATTTTCTGATCAAAAAAAGAACTGTGTAATTTAAAGCTGATAGCACAATGATCGCTATTTCCTAATGGGGCTACAGCAGCACATTCTGTGATATTAATTGATTCACTACATAGTATAATAGCAGTAGTACAGCAGTTTTGCTTTGTTTCACTGTTACATGGAGCTGCTGTTTTACAGTCTCTGCTTAGCGGGGAAACAAGATGGCGGTTGCAGTTCCATGATTTCACCATCAGATTGGGTTATATTTGAAGATGTGACTGGCTGGCACCTTTTCCATTGGTAATGCTAGATTTTACAATGGTGGTAAGGTGCCAGCCTGCTGTTCTGATTGGTTGTTCTGAGAGGTGCAGGGTATAATATCTAGTATATTAGAACCATGAGTGGGAAAAGTTACATGTTGCCTTAAATTCAGCTCTTCACATGTGTCCATGAAATCTTTTGATGCCCTGGACTTGGTAGATTTGTTGGCCCAGTCTATGTCTGCAAGATTTAGATCACCCATAAATATACGTTTCCTAAGTCAGCTGCCTTTGCCATTTCTGAGGTGATTTCATTTAATAATGCTGTCTTGGAGTCTGGTGTCCTATAGCGGAGGACAAGTACAAAGTTTTTGATACATTGATGTCTAATATTCAGCCATATGGTCTCTGTTGTACTGTCTTCATTTCTGATTTTATTGTCAATATCTACTGACAGAAATGAGGTGGTAAAAAAGAGCAACGCCACCCCCTTTCCGATTTACTCTACTTAGATAGAATAGTGTGTATCCTGGTATGCATATGTTCCATATTTGATCTTTGGGCCACCAGGTCTCAGTAATTCCTATAATATCTGTTTTTTTCAATGGATGCTCTTGATACTAACTCATCCAATTTGTTGCCCAAACTCCGGACATTTATCAGCAAAATCTTTAACATGTTACTCTTTACTTGATGGTTATTATCATGGGATGCCTGTGGAGATCCTTGAACTAGTGTTTCCCCTGATGTTATCAGTGTAAACAGATTGAGGGTACATTATTTTGAAAAATCTCACAGAGACTAATAGCCCCCTGTCTGTTCAAGTGAAGACCGTCCCTTGCAAATTTCATAGGGTTGTAGTTAAATATGAACCAATGATCAATAAAACCAAGGTCATTGGTACTACACCAGTTTTGCAATCTAGCTTTAATCCTCTTGATTGTATGATTTTTTTTCCAATTTAGCTCTGGGTACTGGAAATGCTGACAACATTTTGTTGATTGGAATGTGTCGTAGTAGCAGAAACCTGTAAGGAGTTATTTCAATGAAAAGTGTTTGAAATATCTTGAATTGTGGGAAGATGATGGACCATATTGTCTATAAAATTTTTTAGTTCCTTAATTTCCCTGGTAGCTTGTAATTCTTTATTTAAAGCCATAATTTCATTTTCAGGGCTTTAACTTCAAAACAATATGCACAGTTAGGATCTTGTGGTAATTGGAAACAGGTTGAACATTGACAAGCACGTGATTACAAATGGTACAAACCAGTAGGGAATGCCCTGAACTAAGGGTAAACAAACACGTCATGGTTCCAGTTATATTCATTATTGACGCTTAAGTCTCACCAAAGTTTGAACTTAAACCGTAAGTATATATGCTATCTCTTCCTATGTCTTTACTTGCTTCTCTACTAGTGTATCACCTTCTGCTTTCCTGCTTTTCCCTACTTGACATGCTTGACACATGCGCAGAGATGTGCATGTCTCTGTGCACTCACCTCTGCAAGTGTTTTGTAGTTGGGACCCAGAAGCCACAGGTGGTTGCATGACCAATACTGGTCATCCCTGACTACAAACAACAAGCTGGCAGTGCCACAAATTAGGTTTCAACAAAGTGAGCCCAGGGGCTAAGTACAGAGACCCTGCAGTGCAACAGGGTTTTGAAACACACTCCTGTCCCTACCAAACAGCCCTTAAAAGGACTACACCTCTAGGATAAAATACTTCCACTACTCATTTGTAGAAGTTTTAAAATGACTTACTTCAAATTTAGGTTCATACGTAGGTGTTAGACACATAAGAAGACTTTATGTTCTATTGTGGTCTATTGGGAATGTCTTTCTGCCATTTTAGCAGATTCTAGTCTGATAAAGGGTGTCTATATATGCATCCAGCTTATGTTTTAAAGCATTGGCCATATTTGCTTTAACCACCTCTGCAGATAAATTATTGCATTCCTTTACTGCTGTTTTGGTGTAGTATGCTCCCCATAGAGATGTGTTAAATATTTTAGTTTCAAGTTGCAACATGTACTTCCTAGTGTTGTGATATTTGTTTTTGAAAACTAGTTCAAGATCGCTTACTAGCCCCAGGCTATTTATTATGTTAAACATGACTAACAAGTCTCCTATGATCCTTTGTCTTTCCAGGATGTGTAGGCCTAGGTGTGTTAACCTTGCCTCATATGACTGATTATGGAAGGGTTTAATTAGTTTTGTTGCTTGACCAGGTACTCATTCTAGTGTCCAGATGTGTTTTCTAAGGTAAGGCCACCAGAACTGTGAGAAATAGTCTAAGTATGGATGTACGTATGCATTATAAAATTTCATCATTACATTATTTGAATGACTAATAAAGGCTTTTCTAATGCTGCCCAGCATTTGTCTTACCTTCCTTACTGTTGTATCACAGTCTACTCCTGATTTAAAATCTAATGTAATCCATATACCCAAGTTCTTCTCATCCTTAGTCTAATTAATTGTGTTTCCTTCTATATGATACGTGCTTTTTTATTTTTCTTGCCAAAGTGTATCCATTGCATTTTCCCATGTTAAATTGCATATCATTGTTTTTTTTTTACCCATAATGATAATTTATCTACATCCTGTTGGATGGACTCAATTTCTGATCAAGTGCTAGCAGCTCCATCTAGTTTACAGTTATTCACAAACTTAGCTGTCTTGTTATAGATGCTGATATGCAAGTTTGATGTGAAAATACTGAAAAGGGTTGCACCCAGCACTGATCACTGTGGGACACCACTACATATGTGGATATCTGGGGAACAGGTAACACAAATTCTGATTGCTTGGGTTCTGTTACTAACTGATTTCTTTTCCATGTTACAGCGTTGGTACTTGTCACCGAGGCATAGGTCAGGAAGCATAGGAAAACTAGGAGCAGTTATAAAATGAGCATGTAGCATTTTATTATCATCAATAACAATATAATAAAAAAAATGGTTCAGGACAGCAAAATACAAAGGCAGTGCAAATAAAGAAAATAAAAGTCCTTCATCTGATGGCTTCTTTCCCATTTCTGAGAAGTCTCTAGCAAAAATATTGCTACTCTTTTATAACAAGGCTTTTGCCTGATAATTAACTTCTTTATCTTGAGCTTGTTAAGCAGACGTGCTGTTTCTCACACGTGCAAAAAATAGAACATGGTGACCCAGAACTGACCTCTTGTTGAAAGCTCTGCAGAAAGTTTGCAAACAAGCCTGAGAGGAGCTCTGACTGCATCTCAGGTTAACCCCTAAATTCCAAATAACATTACTATATACATTTTCAAACCAAGGGATCCCAGTTTCACACAAAGATTCACATATATTTTTTATAACTGCAGATATGCAAGAGGGAAGAAAAGACAGAAACAGCAAGTGAAGGTAAAAAAAAAGACAGAGGCAGAGAATCATGAGACCGTCAAAGTGATCAGTTCCTAGGTCTCACGAGAACATTTTGTTGCATATCCAGGCAGACAAGAGACAGAAAAGGAGAGGATAGAACAGATCCTTGCATTTAACACTTTCTGCATATCAGATGGGACAGGGCCTTATTCAACCCTGTCACAGTATTAAAGTTATAAGCTGCAATTTTCCTAATTAGGATGTCATGGGGTAGTTTATCGTAAGCCTTACAAAGGTCCCAGTTGAACACATCCACCAGAATTCACTTGTGTAACATAGTAATGACTGGCTCACAGAATACCAGCAGGCTAGTTGCACAAGATCTGTCCCTTTTGAAACTGTGCTGTGTGTTATCATTTAATCCTACATTTTCAGACTGTTTGACTATATCACCTTGAGAAAAGTTTCAAATATTTTAAAAACTAGTGATGTTAGTTACTACAGATAGATCTATTAGCAGTGTCAGTGGCCCAGCAGGTAGCATACTCGCCTCTGAGGCCAGGAAATCAGAAGGCTGTGGGTTCTAGCCCCACACCAGGCACTTGGGTCAATATTCCAATACTGACACTACAGTGCAGCATGGGAGGGGGTGTTGCACTCCTGAGGTGCCATCTTTTGGATGAGATGTTAAACCGAGGCCCCATCATGATGTTAAAGATTCCATGGCACTTCTCGAAAAGAGTTGAGGAACTTTTATTAATACTGACAGAAATTGCATACACACATCATAGTGTAACTCCACACTAAATCAGAATGCAAAAGGAATTGTAAAAAAACAATTTCATCATACAGCATGGCATCATTGTAATATCACAGTCATGTATCCCCAAAAATCTATTAACAAAAGCTAGCAAAGAAGTATTAAATGCATATGTTAAATAAATAAATAATATCACAGCCATATAAAAGGAAAAGCAAAAACCTGAAAAATCAAATAAGTATCAAATACATACATAGGTCTAAAATAAAAATATATAAAGCCCAAAGAATATCCTAATGCATTTCAACAAGAAAGACAGAAAACAGTGTTAGACTGCACACAAGATAAGAAAACTGAATCATAAAACAAGAAAACCTGAATAAGTCATACAGTAAAACACAGTGAAGTTTATTCCTAAGAAAACTACGAGATACCCAAAAAGGAGAAGCAAGTATCATAGATTCAAGTACAGGGCTCTCGAAATACATAGCAACACAGAGTCTGCTTATATCCAGCATCATATCCAACTTACTGAATATAGCGGATACCCTTCCATACAGGTGATCCTGTCTCATCACCAAGGTGGTCACTGACTGGGAAAAAAAAGAAAAATTAAAATGTAATAAAAAAAGAAGAGAACATTGAATACATCCCCCTAGAAGGGGGGAAAACATAAACAACAAATGGTTGAGTAAGATAATCAAACCAAGACATGACAGGAGCCACAAAACAAAAGAAGTCAGATTAGGGAATCCAATCAATGGAACCCCACAAGGCATGAAAAACTTGAGGAGGTAAAAGATTCCATTCAGAGGACTTAATTGTTAAGATGGCAGATTCAATCATATGGAGTAACTGTAATTCTATAAGAATAAGTTGTTGAATGGATAAACAACATCTGACATTCCAAATAAAATATTTAAAACATGTCCGAATTATCCAAATAGTGGGAGTATTATAAACTATCCATGGGGAAGGTAGGATACCTGAACATAAAATGTTAAAGTTGATGTCTGTAAAGGGAGAAGAACTCCAATGTTGACCTACCAATACCCAAAAGGACAGAATAAATGGACAAGTAAAATATAAATGATGCACAGTTTCTATTTCAGTAGAACATGAAAGTCGAGGACAAAATCTATCTTTCAAACCTTTGTGCTTTAGGTTACCCTTAACATTCAGTTTACACAGGGCAGACAACCACATAACATCCCACATATGAGGGGATATACGAGGGCGAATCAACATGTTGCCTATCTGGGTTCTCTCTGAAGCAGTAAATTCAGAAAAAGGGGAAGGTTCCAAAAACAATTTATTCAAAATCAATTGATAAAGCTGTTTTCTAGTCAAAGAGAGAAAATGATTCCTGGACACTGACCAAAGCTTAATTTTACTAAAACAATAGGAAAAAACACCTTGGAGAGATAACAAAGATCGTTGTCTAGGAATAACACCATGTAAAGGCCAGAACTGAAATATTGGATTAATACTATCCATGACCCAAGGGATCCATAATTTGTCCTTAGTTAGTAGAACTGGACTCAGGTTCTTAAAGACAAACATGGAAAAGAAAAAAAAGTATCGGATGGACCATGTGAAGGCCCCCATGTTTCTTGTCCAAAATAAACGCCTCTCTTACTGAATTAAGCCTACTACCCCATATACAGGAAAAATAAACCATACATCTTAGTTTCAAGCTGTAGTGGTAAAGGGTAAACAATACTAAGATGAAGAAAAAGAAAGTAAATATGTTTTGATCATATAGATTCTTTTGCTTCAGCCATTCTCCATTTATTCCAGACATCAACCTTGACCTGTGCTTGCTGAAGTTTGGTTTGCACAGTTCAGAAGAGCCATGTCCCTTTCCCAAAAGCACACCAAGGATACTGCAGGGTTCAGAATAAAGGAACACCAATAATGTCGGTGTGATCAAAGGTGCTGTACCAATCAACACACATTGGCACTTGAAAATTTAGCTGAGCTACTGTGCACTGGGAAAACAAAGATAAGATGTGACCAGCAGCAGTGTAGGAATTAATGTCTGCTAAAAGAAGGCACAAATCATCTGCATAAGCAATGGATGGAATTTCAGGATCCAAGCTGGAAAAGTATAGGCCTATAATCATTGCATCCTGGTTTAATCTGCGAATCAAGGGGTCCAGGGAAAAAATATACAATAAGGAGCTAAGGGGGCAGCCCTGCCGTAAACCTTTTTGCACCTTAATAGGATTACCAATCCAACCATTACAGTAAGGTCTAATAATGGCATTCTTGTAGCCCAGTTTCAACCAACTGATGAAATGAAGAGGAATGCCATAATGTTGTAGACATTTCCAAAGATACTCATGGGGAACCTTTTCAAAAGCCTTGCTTTGATCCAATGCAAAAAGGAACCCTGTGAGTTCACCAGACTGACCCCTGCTCCAGATTTCACGAAGCAAGATTAAAGTATCAAAAATAGATCTGCCTGGGATACTACAAGTCTGGGATGAATGTATCAGATCACCGCCACCAGTGCCAATCTATTAGCTAACAATTTGGAAAGGATCTTATAATCAGCATTCAATAGCGAAATCGGTCTCCAGTTAGACAATAGGGACCTATCACCAGTTTTGTATAATAATATAACAAGGCCTTCCACATACTGGGTGATAATTGTTCTGTAGTCAACATAGTATTAAATAATGAAACCAGTTCTGAGAGCAAGACACTGGAAATATTTTTGTAAAGTTCATAAGAATACCATCCGGACCAGGTGCAGAACCCATTCTCATAGACTTAATGACTCCTTGAAGCTCCAAAGCAGTGACAGGTTGAAGCAATAAGGTTGACATTGAGGGAGACAAACAAGGCAGATCGCAACTCTCCAACCATAAATTAATACCACTGTCAACACCAATAGGAGCCTGAAACATAGAAGAAAAATGCCTATCCAATTCTGCCAAAATATCAGAGCGTTTAGTAAACACAGTACCTTTTGTTCTGTAGAAAGAAAGGATATGTCTTTCTTATGATGCTGGGAAAGGCCAAATTGAAAGGGATTAGAGAAAGCATGAGACCCCTGAGTCCCAAACCTCTGTTCAGCCAATAATGATTTATATCTACCGTACTGAATATCAGACATCTTTTGTTTGACCAAAGAGATCTGAGCAGATAAATCCAAAGTAGAAGTTGCTTGCTGGGGCAAAAGGGTGTGTAACTCCTGTTTATACAAAAGATACTGGTCCGTTTTGTGTCTACCAATACATTGTCCTATTTATTTAAAATAGGACTGAATGTCGATTTTGGTATCCTCCCACCAAAGCTGAACATTGTCATACAAAAAACAAACAGACTTCCTGGCCTGTAAAAGCTCCTGAAAGCCATTGTACACCATAGGGGTATTTAATAATGTGAGATTCATTCTCCAGTACCCTGGACCCCTCCCCATCTTCTCAAAGTTGGAAACTGTAAGGTTTAATAGCACATGATCAGAAGAGGGTACCAGAATAGTAGCAGAGTAAATAATATCCAGAGTTTGAGAAATAAACCAGTAATCAATTCTAGTTGAGAGAACCCCTCTAAAATATGTTTTTGGGGCAATACACCCAGGTCTATCAAAAACATCCATCAGACTACTATTGGTGAGAAGAGTATTTAGACTGGAAACATCACAAAAAACTTTGGAGGTCCGGGACCCTCTGTCAGTTTTATACCTGCTACAATTAAAATCACCACCCAAAAGAACATAACTAGAAGTAAATAAATAAGGTTGGATGGCCTGAAACAAGTCAATCCGTGCCTTTTTAGTTTGGGGTACATAAACATTTATACAACAAAAAACCTGCAGAACACAACAAAACATCTAGCAGAAAAGCCCTACCAGGGACTATACTTGTGTGCTACAGAAATATCAGGGTTATTTAAGCAAATCCCAACACCTCTACACTCGTCTTCTCCCAGAGATCAAAAGGAAGCACCATAGAACCACGGTGAGCTAGCAGAAACCACATCCTCCAAGGAATGTAACCGAGTATCTTGTAAAAAAAAGATATCCGAGGGGACAGAGGACAATTGTGCATATGTCACAGCCCTTTTCTTCTCCGATTTAATGATGTTAGCATTCAATGAAGCTACAGCAATGTTATATAATGAAGTAGAGGAAAGGCATACTTATCAGCGTTTTTTTTTACCCTAGCCCTGGAACCCAGTTTCCGAGTTTGGGGCTTGGGGTCATGATCTTCCTGTGGGAGTTCACCCTCAGAGCCCCCATCAATCTGAGCAGAATGAAAGGAGGCAGAATCTGACTCAGAGCCCATGTCACCATCCTCAAGGGGAAGACCATCAAATTTATTTTGCACGGGAAGAGGGTCGGGGAGAGGTTGTAACACCTCCCCACCCTTATGTCTGGTGCTCCTACATCTCCCAACTACTTAAAAAGGATCAGGTACCTGAAGGGGAAGGGGCATGACCTGGGAAGAATCGCCAGGCAGGGACACAGGGACAGGATCAATAAGCAAAGGATCAGGGGGAATCATAGTCATGGAACCAGAGGGGCAGAGGTGGATAGAACCGGCACTGGAACCACAGGACCTGGAAAGGGTACCCGCAAGGGGAAGGCTTGGAATCAGACAGAGGTCTGGAGGCCTGTTTCAGAGTAGAGTTAATATAGTAATCTTGAATGGCATAATCATTATTGGAAGTATTATGAGAGGCCAGGGACAGTCACTGAATGAGTGACCATCGTCACAGAGACTGCATTTTAAAGAACCATGACAATGAAACAGCGTGGCCAAAATCCTCACACTGAGCACATTTAACAACATCAAGGTGCGACTGAAATGTCTAGGAGAGCCATATTTATAACAGTGATGGGGCTGACCCAGATAAAAAATAAACCCTTTGTCACAACCAATATAGAAACAATTAGGAAGATGTTGCAAACCAGAGTCATCCTGATGCAAATTAATTTCCACCATCCACCCCCCCAGTCCAGAAACCTTCATCATCAAGAATAGGGTCAGTGTTGCCTTGAATTTTACATAGTTTTTCCAACCAGTACAAAATATCTGTGATATTGACTCCCTCATTGCGGAAAAGAACAGTAATAACCTTGAAAGTCTGCTTAGTGAGGGGTATGGCTTAAAATTTTTTCCCATAAGGGATTTGTTTTCATAGTAGCATACTTTAACCAAAATCTATCCAAAATATCAGAAGAGCGAAAACTAATGTTGAAAGACTGTTCCCCAGATAAGTTTATAAGTGCATATACCTCAGTAGGAGAAAAGCCCATTTGTTGCTTTAAGAGGACTTTCCCCACATAAAATCTGCTTGGGGTATCATCCACAGGTCCTGTAAATCGAAGGCGAACAGCGTAATGTCACTTTGCCAAATCAACCAGCTTGTACAAAAGGTTAGCATAAGTAGAAGCCTCCGTCTGCACTGGAGCCAGTATAGTAACTTCCTCAGGAATAGGTAGGTCTCCCCCTAAGTCCTCCTTTTGAGAGGACAGTTCAGTAAAAACTGCAGAAGAGCCAATATCAGGACCCATATCAGCAGATAACAATGGTGAAAAGGAACAGTACCTGAATCAGTCGGAGATCCAATGGAGGGAGCTCCATAGGCAAAGGGTCCATAACAGAGGGGTATCTTGAGCAGTTAAAGCAGAAACCAGACCCATACCTGCAGAGGCCTCAACAATCACCGCGGTAGGCGGAGAGGATCCAGGGAACGGCACCGCGGGGTCAGGGGTCCATGTACTGGAGGCTCGCCGGGTCCAACCAGCTTCTTGTAAGGCCATATCAGCCGACCATGAGGAGGAATCGGGGAAATCCACAGAAGGCAAAGCTGTGCAAGCAGCAGCAGATACTGGCACATTGGGGGAACTAGAAGAAGTCACGAAAAGTTTTTTGTTTTAGGTAGACAGCTGTGAGGGTAAAGGTTGCTGTGAACGCTTATGTTTAGCCTGGTCTTCTTTGGTCTTGTGACAAACAACGAAATATTCTCTTTCAGCAGCATGAAGATGGGCTGCCAAGTGAAGTAACTCCTCTTCCGAAGAAGCATGAGGAGGCTGTACAGAAAGTCCCGATTTGGGCTGCTGGGGAGTTGCAAAACTCGCATTCATTCTGGAATTCAGCAAATTCATATGCTAGGGGAGATGCTCACCACTCGAGACCGATTGCTGGCCGCCTGGCAGGTGCAATCCAGCCATCTCAGGAGCCATCTCCTGTACTGGAACAGGGCTTTCTTCTCCAACGGCATCAATCGCAGAGTGCAGAACCCTGATGGACAGAGACACAGTGCCCTCTGTCCTCAGAGTAGGGGGAATTTCCCCAGTGCACTGGCTGAATTTCCCCCCATTCACTAAAATCCCATCAACAGCTTAATCTGGTTCAAAGTCAGTTGGCATTCATCTGTATCCCCTTCCCCTGGGTCATGCCTGAAAATAGGCAGAATGTGTCTAGTGCACTTACCCCGGTCAACAAAAACTAAATAATAAAAAATAAAGAATATTTTCCTTTTTGTATATGGGAACCATTACCACTTTGTCCCAGTCCTTCAGTACTTTCCTGCATGAAATGTTTTATTGAAAATATCAAGCAGGAATGGAACAAGATCTAACAATTGTTCTTTCAATGACTTGGTTGTAAAATATTGAGTCCTGCAGATTTAGTAGTGTTCAGTTTTCTCAGTTTGGTTTCTATTTCCTTATCACTAATTTTCAGGGTATTGTGTTGTTTATCCCTGACTGAGTCTCGTTCTGGCTCCAAAGTACTGACTATCATTTATTTATTTGGTTTATTTCAAAAGTTTTACCAGGAAAGACATGCTGAGCTGGTATCAGATCCTTTGCAGATGCATCCAGAGGGAGAGGAGAGGAGAGAACAATGCAGAAACAATATTAAAAAAACAACAAACATGGAAATAAGTCTAACAAAATGGCGATTACAGGCAATGTTCCTTACAGCTAGTATGTAATACAATAAACTGAAGAATAACAATAAGAACAATATGCAGTGAGCAACAATGCAATAATAATAGGGTGGGGGTAGTGGCTGAAAACTAGGGTGTGAGGGAGCTGTACTAGTGACAGTGTAGGTGAGGCAGCATACAAATGTACAAGGCCTGGTGTCAGGAGCAACTGCATGTGTGAGTGAGTGAAATCACAGAGAAGAGATTTCAGAATGTAAAGGGTAGAAGCAGAGCAAATAGAAAGATGGAAACATAGAATCTGATGGCAGATAAGGACCACTTGGGGTTGCATGTCATAACAGTGATCATGGAATAGCGATCGCTGTTTGGGCAAGTGTACATCACTGAAAATAAATTTCAGCGACTTACACTCGCAGCGAAGAGCAAAAGAGCGCACGACAGTTAGGTTTTTTACTTTTATGTGAGGGCTGCGCCCCCAGCACCCCCCTACTACAGGATTCTCAACTCCAGGGGGTGCATGTCTCGGGGGTGGGGGGTGTTCAAAGGTAAAAAAAAATAGAAAATCCCTGACCTGGCGCAAAACCCAGAACTGAACCCGGCACCCTCCCAACCCCAGTCTGCTACCATCCCACCGTGCCACATGGCCAGCTTGGCAACCCACCACCACACTACACCCCACAAACCCTCCCTCCCCTTCTGCCCATCGCACGGTGTGGTCCCTCCCCACTCTCTCCCGTGCGTGTGTATAGAAAGCGACATCCTGTCACTATATTCACCTACCCCCCCATCTGGTTGTCCCCCCTGCCAGGTAGCCCTATGCACAGGCACTGTGATTGAGTCGCCCTTTTTGAAAATGCTGAATCGCAGTTGCCGTCATCACAGGCTACTCCACTTAGCCAGTGTCACCACAGACTCTACTTGATCTCCAGAACTTTCTCCCCTTTCCTTTCCACTAAGATTCCCTTATGTCTATACCATGCATTCTTGAACTTCACCACTGTTTTCACCCCTACCATATCTGCTGGAAGACTGTTCCAGGCATTCCCCACTCTTTCTGTGAAGAAGTAATTCCTCACATGTCTCCAGAATCTAACCCCCTCCAGCTATACAATAGTAGGGAGAGAGAGCTCCAGAGTTTAGGGAAGCAGAAAGAGAAGTCAGCTTGACCAGCAGAGGATTTCACTAGGGGGAGAGTGAGTGAGTGAGAGCAGAAGTTGCAAAGGAAGTGAGAGGTGGTATGGGAGAAGACAGGAGAAAGGCAAGACATGAGGGGAGGGAGCCAAACAAACATTTGGAGAGTCACAGTGGGCAAAGCACCTGCCATCAAAGGAGGAGGGAGGAGGGAGAGGGAGGTGTACACAGAATAGTGGTGAGTTTGTAGGGGTTTGTCAAGGGCAACTTGACAAAAGGAGCAAAGGAGGGGTCAAGTCTGGCTAAAGAGGACCTAGGAGCAGCACTATAAACAATGCAACCATTGCCACAAATG
The DNA here is from genome assembly GCA_016271365.2 of Neoceratodus forsteri. NCBI lineage: Eukaryota > Metazoa > Chordata > Ceratodontiformes > Ceratodontidae > Neoceratodus > Neoceratodus forsteri. Next base: position 649,370,454 of record CM028137.1, read on the forward strand.
GGGAGAATCATCTTTAAGAGGATCTCTGCAAGCAGGAAGTGGATGCCCTCTTATTACTATAAAGTAGCACCAAGTTGGGGGGGTAGAGCTTCTGTGGATTGCATCCCCATCAGCAGAGAAATAAAGGTGATGGTCCATACAGATCCCAATGTACTTGAAGGAGGCATCCTCAATCACTGCACCACCAAGGGTATGGAATGAGGAAGAGGGGTGAGTCTAGCAGGCCTTTGTCTTGTACCAAATGCCACAGAGACCATTTGTTGGCATTGGAGGGGACACTGGTTTTCATGGATTCAGTGCTGGACATTGTTAAATTCCAGCTAGAGCTGATCCATGAGGTCAAGGGCAGAGGAACCAGAAGTAAAAAGTACCATGTCATCTGTGTACATGTGAATGGAAATAGAGGAGCAGGTAGTGAGGAGGTCTTTTAGAAAAAGAGAGAAAAGAATTGGGCCAATGACAGACCCCTGGGGGCTGCTTGAGCAAATCTGGAGTTGGGGGGAAAGGAAGTCTTCAATATGGACAGTTTAAGACCTGCTTTCAAGGTTGTAGCAGACCCACTCAGCTAAGGAGGCAGAGAGTCCAGCTGCCTTAAGCATATCCAGGAGAATGGGGTGGTCAACAGAGTCAAAAGTTTAGGCCAGAGCAACAAAGATGGTGGAGATGACTAGGCCCTGATCCACACCAGAGAGGACAGAATCAGTGAGCTGGAGAAGAGAGGTGGAGGTGGAGTGGAACTTCCTGAAGCCCAGACTGGAAAGGAGTGAAGAAGGAGGTAGAGTTAAGAAAAGGGGAGAGTTGGGAGAGAACAAGATAATCCTGGAGTTTACCCAGAGTGGGAGTAGAGAGACAGGATGGTAGTTTCCAGGGTTAGAGGGGCTGAGGTGGTAGGCGATAGGAAGGGCAATGGAATGAGCAGAGAGATAAAGGAGTTTGAGGTCAAGACTATCAGAGCCCCCACCCTTGTGGGGGTTTATGGCCAAGAGGGCCTTAAGAGAAGCAGCAGGGTTGGTGGTTAGAGAAAGAAAAAATTGTGGAGGGGGATGGTAGGGAGGGTGAAGGAGAAGAGTGAGAGGGTAGAGGGAAGAATGAGGGGGAGGGGAGGGGAGGAGGAAGATAGGTGGGAGTGGGCATAGGAGGTAAAAAAGGAATTGAAGGAGGAGGAGGTGACTGCACTGGGGTCAGAGACAGGAGAGTTGCCCACCTTGAGAAGTGGGAGAGGGGACTGGGTTGGAAAGTGTGGACTATTGAAGTAGACAAATAAATGAATGAATGAATAAATAAATAAATTAATTCTTGTCAGAGGAGCACCTACCTTACACCATAGAACCTGAACCAAACACTTCTGCCACTATGGGCCTTGGATGCTGGAGTAGGGGCACCATTAACCTTATGCTGGGGCAGCAATAAACATGAGATCACACACAAACTGAACCCAAACATGTACTATTTGAGATGGTTTACTGCATAAGGGCATTCCCTTGCAGTTACTGTTTAGTTCCTCACTTTCTACGGTACAGTATTAGCTGCATCACACTGCACATTACATACTGTTTGGGGCCCGACCCTATCTCCACAATTACAGAGTGTAACTACCTTGCATTATTACTACGCGCCTTGCAAGGTATACATCTGAATTAATGGGCCTTTACATTACAGCTGCTGGGTCTTATCCAAATAAATTCCTGATCCTCTACATCCCTAATCTCCGATGGTGTTCCTGGAGCCCTAGTGCTCCCAAGACCGTTTTTTTTTAATGTATTTTTATTTCAAAAATTGGTAACTGGGAAAGGCACACTGAGCCAAGTCTCATTTTTCAGCACGACTCAGGGGAGGGGGAGGAGGAGTACAGACAAATTAAAAATTAAACTCACAAAGCATCAGATAATGTATACATAGGTAGACATCAAAAGTGTAAGAGCAAGTGTGGAATGTCAGGAACATAATAACAAATATCATGGATTGCTGCCAAGATATGTAGATAGAGGTACAAGAATGCAATGAAGTGTGCAAAGCCTATTGGGGAGGGTGACTTTAAAAGTGGGGTGCAGAAATGAGAGAGGAAGGAAGGACAAGAAAGTTCAGGTGGGGGGTTGGCAGGTATGGGGGGGACAGAATGATGCATTTGGAGTGGTCTAAATGCCAAGAGTGAGAGGAGAGGCAGAGGGAGAAGGGGAGCAAGTTCCCGAGGGAGAGAAGGCAGTAGAAGAAAGCAGTTTGCACAACACAAGTGGGAACGGGGGGTTGGAGAGGAATAGGAGTTCCTGAAGTGGAGTGAGTAAGAAGAGGATAGGATATTTATGTATTTATGTACGAATTTATGTATTTATTTATATATTTATGTATGTATGTATTTATGTATGTATGTATTTATTTATGTATGTATGTATTTATGTATGTATGTAAGTATTTATTTATGTGTGTATGTATGTATGTATTTATGTATGTATGTATTTATGTATTTATTTATGTATTCATTCATTCATTTGTTTACTGGGTAGGTACGCTGATCCAAGGACCATTTTCAGGCATGACCTGGGCCATGAAGATGGCACAAAGGTATAATACAATACAATACAACACAGTACAGTACAGTAACATACAATACATTACAGTACAGTTTAGTATAGTAAAATACAATACAATACAGTCCAGTAACATACAATACAGTACAGTACAGTTTAATACAGTAAAATACAAAATAATACAACACAATGCAGAAAGATTTAAGGCATTTAGTACCATGCAGGGCAAACAATGGAGACATATTAAACTACTTTGAACAAAGGACAAGCAAATAGTGCAAGATATAACAGCCAGGGAAATAAAACAGAAAAAATACAAGCCACACAGAACATCAGTTTGGTAGATGGGAAACTGAAAGCATAGGAAGGGAGCAGAATTGCATACTTGTCATTCAACCAGGGGAACAGGAGCATTTGAATGTTACTATTAGGTGCACTTTATAAAGAGATTTGAATTGAAGGTGTGAGTTAAGGGGCTGCAGGGAAGCCGGTAGGTTGTTCTAGAGGTTAGGAGCAGGAAAGGAGAAGGCTTTTTGGTTCATACAAGTGGAGACCTGTGGGCAGTCCAACAAAAGGCTAGAACAGTGGCAGAGGTCACGGAGGCATGTTTTGGGATTGAGGAGAGAGGAAAGAGGGAATCCAACCTCATCCTGGTATCCAGTGAGTATAGCGACAGAATATGTGTAACTGTCAAAATGGTAACTCATATTCGGCGCTATCCCCATGCACTACCCTGCAAGGGTAGCGACCCTACGTGAAAGCGAGCATAGGGAAGGGCGACCAGAAGGGGGGAATAGCAAGGGGAAGGGGAGGGATAGGTAAGGGGTTTGCAGGGGAGTGGTGAGCCTGCTGCAGCTGAGCCAGCTGTGTGGTGTGGTGCTGAGGGTGGCTAGGTCTGGCGCAGCAGGTACTGGGTTTGGGGTTGGGGACCAGGAGACAATATTTTGCCGTCTGCAGCTCCCTTTATTTTTTTGTGCTGCAACTGGAGGTTGCCCCTCTCTGACATGCACTCCTGGGTTAGCAGTCTATAGTCGGGGGTGCGGGGCAAAGCTCCTGTGAAGGGTGGCGTGGGGGCAAGGCAAGATAAATTTATTTTTCAAGGCGCCCAATCCTGGAGGTTCTGGGCACCGTACATAAATTCAAATTAGTAATAAAATACACAACAAATAAATAAATAACAAATAAATTACAGCAAATCCTATACAGTAAAATAAATAAAGCTCAAACTAAAAACAGTCACCAGGGACAATCCCAGGATTAAGGTCTATCAAACAGTGTCCTGGAAAGCCTGACTGAACAGGAGAGTCTTGAGGCGGGCCTTAAATACCTCAATTGAAGGGGCCTCCCTTATAGATGACAGCAGCAAATTTCACAGGATGGGGCGGTGACACTAAAGGTTCTGTCACTGGCAGTTTTTAACTTCATCCTGGGAATCGCAAGGAGGCCCCTAGAAGAGGAATGGAGGGAGCGAGCCGACGTAGCAGGTGTAAGAAGATCAACCAAGTATCCTAGACCCAGCCCACGTAGGGCCTTAAAGGTGAGCAAGCCCAGGATCCTCCACCTGACCGGCAGCCAGTGCAGTTCACGCAGCACCAGGGTGATGTGGCAGTATTTCGGCTGCCCTGTCAACAACCTGGAGACTGTGTTCTGCACTAGCTGCAGCTGGCAGAGGGTGCCTCCTGAGACCCTGAGGTAGAGTGCATTACAGTAGTCAAGCCTTAACGTCACAAAGGCATGCACTAAGGTGGGGAGGTTCAGGGGTGGAATAAGGGGCCTGATCCTGGTGATATTTCTGAGATGGTAAAAGCTGGTCTGGACAATGGATGACACCTGAGATTCAAGGTCAATCTGCTATTGAAGGCCACACCAAGTCAAGCACTCTAGGGGAGGCCTTCACAGCACAGTCCCAGGAACAGTCCCCTGGCTGTGCCAGAGGGCCATCCTAGTATGCCCACTGTTAGACTCCACCACCAGGACCTCCATCTTGTTGGGGTTCAGTTGCAACCAGCTGGAGGCTATCCAATCATTGATTTCAGCAAGGTAGCCCCGCAAAACACTTCGTGTTGTTGCGGATGTTAGTGTCACTGGCATGTATATCACTGATTTGTTTTTGGCATATACACTCGCCGTGATAGTAATTGCTATTTTGCAATCTCTAATATGACATTGAACCCTCTTATCCCTGATGGCCTTTTCAACTGTACAACTTAGCAAGTAGCCATGGCAGGCCTGTGGGTGAGCCATCCAGTGTCTGGCAGAGGGTGCAATGATGGGTAAGGGTGGATGCTAAAAGGCAAACCTACAAATATTCGATAGGTAGTGTTTAACCTAGCAAGTCAAGGAAGAGTAAGTGCATAGATGGGAGAGCCATAGTCCATTTGTGGGAGGAGGTGCCATTGGCAATGGTGTGCGGGGTTCAGGGTGAGATTGTTGATTATCTGGTACACAGCTCCCAATTCCTGATACATCAGGTATTGACATCAGTGTGGTCAAGAAGGTCAGTGCCATATCAAGCATGATGCCAAGGTACTTAAAGGAGGTAACAGTCTCCAGGAATGTACCATCAGGGAATAGGACATTCAGAGGACCATTAGTGTTGGCTAGCTTGAATAGCCTAGGTTTAGAGCTGAAGAGCATAGTTTTGTTCTTCTTGGCATTAACAAGTAATCTGTTGCACAGGAACCACTTATAGGTGACACAGTAGTTTGCAGAAAGTGTAGAGGAAAGGCTAGCCAGGGACCGGTTGCTGTGAAATAGTATGAGGTCATCCACCTAGAGTAATGATTTACACAAAAGTTAGAGAGGGAATTCACAAAGAGGGAGAATAAAAGGGGTCCAAGGTCTGATCCTTGAGGAACTCTGGTGTTAACGGGTGTGGTGGAAAAGTTGGCACCCCCAAGACAGACTCTTTGAGAGCAGTCAGAGAGGTAATCTTGGAACCAGGCAATGGATGTAGGGAAACAACCAATGGTGCACAGTTTGTTAAGGAGGATACCAAGGTTTACCAGGTTGAAGACCTTTGAGAGGTCAACAAAGACTGCACCTATGATGTTACCAACACAATATTATGGAGTACATGGTTCATGAAACAGGCCAGAGCTGTGGTGGTGCTATGGCCTTTCCTGAAACCATGCTGTTGGGGGCAGAGGAGGTTGTATTTTGTAACATGATCCAAGATCTAGTGGTAGACAACTTTCTCGAGGAGTTTACTTAGGTGTGAAAGGATGGAGATAGAGTGGTAATTGTCCATTTGCTGGGTATCACCAGATTTAGAGATGGAATTACCCTAGCCTGTTTCCATAAAAGATGAGTTAGGAAAGGTGCAGGAGGAGGAACACACCCCAGTATTTAGCAATAAAGGAGGCATAATGAGACTGGTGATGTGAAGACAGTGGAAGGATGGAGAAATATAGGGAGCAGTGATGAGTCCATAGGGGAGAGTTTGTAGCAAAGCAATAGAAGACATTGCAGAGGGTATCCAATCTGGCTAGGGAAGAGGAAGGAGTGGTACCATAAACCATATCCACATAGTAGAAAACTGGAAGAACCATTTTGGTTAGCAGGTCCTGGGAGGCCTGAAGGGAGAGGCAGTCCTTTTTGCGGTGCAAGGCACCGAGCTTAGGGAGAATTATGGTATGGATAGCTTCGATGTGGGGTGAGAAGTCAATCTTGCTGTGAAGCCACACACCATGGTACTTGAAGACAGGGACAACTTCCAGTCGGGTGTCATCCACAGTGGAGAATACAGGATAGGGTGAGAGCCTGGCCAGTTTCAGGCTGGTGTCAAATGTCATAGACGCAGTCTTTTGATATTGACCCTTAGTTGGTTGGTGTTGGACGAGCACAGCACATTGTAGAACTGTAATGTGGAAGTCGGTTGATTAGGGTCGGATCCAGCTAACTATAGACCCATTAGCCTTACTGCCATACCTCTAAGATCTTGAGAGGTGCTTAAGGATAAAATACAGGAACATCCAGTGATAAACCATCTTATAGATAAATCTCAGCACGGCTTTGTGAAGGGCAGGTCTGCCAGACAAACATGTTGGCTTTTTATAACCTGGTTATTGATAGATTGGACAAGGGTGTTCCCGTTGATGTGCTGTTTCTTGATTTCTCAAAGGCATTTGACAGATTACCTCACCATAAATTAATACAACAAATGATTAATCTGAATATAAATCCTTATATAATAGACTGGGTATGAAATTGGCTATTAGATCGGAGTCAGCGTGTGAGCATTAGAGGAGAATTGTCCGATAGTCTGTGAGTGAGTAGTGGGGTGCCCCAGGCATCGGTCTTGGGCCCCTGTCTCTTTAATCTTTATGTGTCAACACTTCAAATTTAACAAAAATCTGTTTGGTTGCAAAAGTTTGCTGATGATTGTAGGTTGGAGCTGAAGTAAACATTGCATTAAACACTTCAAATTTACAAGAGGCAATAGATGATATAGCTATATGGTCAAATAAATTTAAACTGGCACTAAACTTAGATAAATGCTTCATCATGCACCTAGGTAATAGAAATCCTAAATTACCCTACAAACTGGGAAATATACCACTCAAAATAACATATGAGGAAAGAGATCTGGGGATAATAGTTTCTGGCAATGTGACTTTTTCATCTCATTGCCAAAATATAGCCCAAAAAGGAAATAAAATCCTGAATTGTATATTGAGGCACATATCATCTAGAAGCAGGGAGGTTGTTTTGCCCTTGTATGTATCCCTGGTGAGGCCCATAATGGAATACGAAGCGCAGGTGTGGTCACCTTTCAAAAAACAGGACGTTGCCCTGTTGGAGAGGGTACAGAGGAGAGCAACAAGAGTTGTTAGCGGTATGATGGGTAAAGACTATGGGACTAGACTGAGGGAGCTGGATGTGTACTCCTTGGAGGAACGAAGAAAGCATGGAGACATGTGCCTGGTATATAGAGCTTGGCAAAATGATGATTTGTGGGATGCTATGGGACTACAATTTAATAGCTGTATGTACAAAACTAGGTGCCACCCATTGCAGCTAACAGCATCAAAATGCAACAAAGTAAGAACTACAAGGTGGTTTAACCATAGGGTGGTGCATGCTTGGAATGCACTGCCGTTGAAGGTTGTAGCCAGCAAATCCATTGCTGAGTTTAAAGCAAAGTGAGATAGAAATATGTACCAGACTAGAAATTAGGTGATGATCATGGCGAGCATGTAGGACGTAAGTCCATTCAGCTCAGTATCTTCCTATGAATCCTATGAAGTGCACGTTTGTATGTGGCATGCTTCTAGGTAGGCTGAGCACTATCTTTGGGTCAGTTTCATGCCTGCGCTTGTCTCTCAGTGCCCATGTCAAACAGTAATTTAAAGCATTTCAGTATTATGACAGTAATAGTAAATGAATGGATAGTCAGTCTGGATGTACCTGCCTCCTCCTGGTAGCATACTGACAGCCCTAGAGATAAAGAGCAGACTCATGCTAGCCCCTAGCATGGGGACTTACCAACCCCAACTCTTGCAAGGCACCTCCTCATGATACCTGTTCATTTGGCTACCTACCAATAGGTAACACACAACTGTACCCAAGTTTTTAATACTTTTCACTGAGCATCTTTAATGCAAAGCTTACTTACATGTGCCAGTTGTGAACTATGCCTCTTCCAAGCTGATCTTTCTTTCAATTGCTTCTGGTGGAGTGGATCCACAAGAATTCCCTGGTGATCACCCTTGAGGAACAACCTCCACTACTCCATTTTGCCATCTGGTTCTTGTTCTGCTGGGTTCCTGAGGCACTCCTAGGAGATCTAGCCTCCTGGTGCCTGCTGATGGAACTCTGAAGACCTCAACAGGGACCAGTGCCACCTAGACCCAGGGACCCTGCCACCATCCCTGGTCCCACAGGCCCCCTGCCTCAGTTGCAGTTGGAGGCTGGACTTGTTCTCTGTTCTTCCTTCCTGCTGTAAGAACCCACTCTTTACTGCTTTCCTCCTCTTCTTAAACTGTAAACAGGGAGATTAGGACCTTAAGTATTCCTTACAGGTTTTTTACCACCTCTTGCTGAGCTATAGCATCCTGTATACAAGTATTCGTGTTTGCGGATGATAAGAAGATATGTAACAGGGTGGATTCACTAGAGGGTGTTGGAAGGATGAGGGAGGACCTAAAAAAGCTGGAACAGTGGTCCAAGGAGTGGAGACTGGGGTTCAACAAGGGGAAGTGCAAAGTTATGCACTTAGGACATAGGAACACTAGGGCAAAATATGTGCTGGGGGGAAGAATTGGCAATCACCAAGCAGGAAAGGGACCTTGGTCTCATCATCTTGGCTGACCTTAAGGCAACAAGCTAGTGCCAAAAGGAAGTAGGGAAGGCTAACAGAATGTTGGGATGCATAGGGTGGGGTATTACTAGCAGAACGAGGGAGGTCATTATACCCCTGTACAAGATATTGGTCAGGCCCCACATTATGCCCCTGTACAAAACATTGGTCAGGTCCCACCTTGTGTATGGCATCCATTTCTGGAGACCACATCTAAAAAATGATTTTGAGAGGGGGAAGGCTATACAAAGGAGGGTCAGCAGAATGATCATGGGCTGCAAGGGAAAGCATATGATGACAGACAGAGGAATCTAAACATGTACTTCTTGGAGGAAAGGAAGAGAGGAACATAAATGGGACCTTCAAATATCTAAAGAGGTTTAACAGGGTACAAGAGGGAAACTTATTTCAGAGGAAAACAGGCTTATCAACTAGGGGTCATGGCAGCTGGATGGAGAAAAATTTAGGGAAAATATAAGAAAGTACCTTTTTCATTGAGAGGGTGGTGGATGCCTGGAATGGGCTGCCGGATGAGGTAGTATGGGTTTAAATTGTCTCTTGTTTCAAGCGTGCATGGGACAATCACATAGAGATTCTGAGGGTGCAGGGGGTGGTTTGGACTTAAATGGGGGTCAAGGGGAAACAAGGCAACACACAGAGGGGGGCAAGGGGATACTCAATTGTTAGGAGTATCAGAGGACAGGCTAGGTGGGTTGTATTGGTCCTTATCTGCTGGCAAATGTATGTATATATGTATGTATGTATCATGTCATACTGTCCACAAGCAAGCAAGGGGCTCCTCTAGAGGACAACTCTCAGGGTGAAACTTAACCCTTCAAGAGTCTTTTAGTAACTGGTCTCGAGCTGAGCGAAGAGAGAGGCTGGTTGCACATAATTTTGAAATGGGATTTTATTAGAGTTAATATATGCATAACATTCTTTTATTGTACCTTTATTTGTGGCTAACTCACTATTAGGTGAGGAAATAAAGCCATTTAAGCAGACAGTTAAAATAGTGTATCATATAAAACAAGCTGGATCTCAAAAAAAGAAAACAAAAGAAAAAAGCACACATCAAAAAATGAGAGCATGTTACTAGTAGAGATGTAGTAAAGTTTAATTTCACCTGCGAAGTTAACTCAAAGTGGGCAACTTTGAATTCACTTAGCACTATGCAAAATTTCCCTTAAAAGGTTGAAATTCGCCTTTAATGGACTTTGTGTTGTCCACTTCGTGTTAACTTCGTGTTACAGTTTGAGAAGGCGAAGTTGGTAAGAAACAGTCCACAGAGCACATGTCTGACTGTCTACAGGTCACATGCTGCAGGCAGGCAGGCAAGCAATTAATTAGGCAGGAAGTCAGTGAACTGGTTTCACTGTCTCTCTGAGAAGTAGCTGTTTAGTCAGCAGTGTTGGTTTCCTGTGTGCTTTTTTGCTCCAGTAGCTTTCAAAGTCTATCTATTTAGCAACTGTTGTGCTTAAAAGGTTTTTGATTCTGTTGTTTAAGTTTTGCAGCCAGTTTGACTTTATTTGAAACCATAGTTTAGTTTAAAAAAGTTGTTTTTTCTTTGTTACTTAGTTTTACTTTCTGTAGTTTGAGTCCTAGTACTTTTACTAGTATTTTTTGTTTTATTTTTGATTTATGTTTAATTTTGGTTAATTTGGAGAGAGGTGGCTAAAGTGGTGGGCAGTGGGGCTCTGAATGCGTGGCAGCCTGGGGCAACCATTTCGCCTGAACTGAGGCACTGTTTTGACCTCGACTGCTGAGGCCCCAAAGCAGCAGGACCAGCAGCAGCCTGAACTGCAGCAGCAGCAGAAACCACAGCAACAGCAGCAGCTTGTTGCCCTCCACCAACTGCAGCACAGCAGGCGACAATATCTGATGCTCCCCACTGCCTGTGCCTGGTCCTTCTGCAGCTCGCGCTCATGTGGCGATTTTTATCTCCTTCCTCGGTGATCCAATGGTTGAGTGCAAGCTATGCCAAGTGCTTGTACGTCGTGGTCGCAAGGGCAGTCACTTGGGCATGGGTGGTCAATGAACCCACCTTGTACTGCACCACCGTGCCGAGTGGAAGGCGAAGCTGCAGGAGCTACTAGCCAATCCTGCAGCAGAAGCCGTTGAAGAGGGAGTGCATCCACCTACGCAACATCGCTGAAGAATGAATGGGGCAGCAGAACTAGTGGTGGCTCCCGCAGCTGCCCGTGAGTGTGACCCATCACAAACGCCTTCCACACAGGCTGACCCGGCTGTATTATAGAGTGAGGTGGAAGCCATCCATAATGTTAATGAGGGTGCATGCCAGCAGTTGAACCAGATTGAGAGTCAGAATGCTGAAATAATTAGCATGTTAAAAACAATTACTGGTGGTGGTTCTCCCAGCCCCACAGGCCCAGTAAAAAATTATATAAACAACCCCCCCAAAAAAAAACTGTCCTCTGCTTTTACTTTTTTCTTCATCAATTATTTTTTTCATACAGTCTAAGTATGTAATTTATGTTCAATTAATGCTTTCTTCCTGATGTCAATTTTGTTAATGCTGTATTTCTTGATGCTCATAATGCTAAATCCTATTCCCCACCTACCCCAAATGCCCACCCCACCCAATAATGCTTTCCGCAATAGACATTTTTTTGTTTTTCCTTTATTATATTTAATAAGTCATGTGGTCACCAACTTTATGGACACTGTGTGCTTTCATTTAATTTCATTTGAAATTGTGGTGCCAAAACACCCTCTTCGATACACTTTTATAGCAGCATGCGTTGCGGCACCCCAGTTTCACCTGTAATGAAAGCATGCAGCGTCCACCTTTGCCCACCTCGTCATTTAAAAATAAATTAAGTAACGACTGAAATACTTCTTACTTTTCTGAACATTTTTCAGGGGATTATTCTTCACATGTATACACTAATACTACATGCTGAATGATGTAGCAAGATAACAGTATAGTCCGGCCACATTCATAAGACGGTAAATTATGGGGGTGGTTGATTGTCATGGTAGGTGACTTTATGCTATTTTGATTGTAGTTGTTGTGGCCCATGGGTATGTATACTATGAAAATGTATGTAACACAATAAACAGTAACCAAAAAGAAATACAGCATGACAATTAAAGCATCAGTGCAAGAATGCGGTTACAGTTTTGACAGATAATTGTTTTTTCTATTTTACATTGCCCCTTATCTAATAACTTGTGTAGATGTATGCTACCCTTCTTTCCATGATTTATTTGATTCTGCATTACTCCATTTTTTAAATCAGAAATAATAAAAGTAGTGCTCATTGTAATGTTACTGTGACCTGGTTTTCATCGGTATTCCCAGCTGTTTTGAACAGATACTGCTCCATTATGTCATGTAGCACTGTCTGCTGCATGTGACTTCATTGTAGTAACAACAGAACTGAATTTAAATAGTTGCTGTCCAAAAGCATGTGAGGAGACTGATACAAACCCGATTAAGTCAAAGGCTCCATTTATTACTTCCGATTCAAAAAAGAACAATGTAGTGCTGCATACTAAAATTGTTGAAAAAAGGATATTGTTCATATACACAAGTTATTAAATTATGTGGCAATGTAAAATAGAATAATAAATTATCGGTCAAAATTGTAACTGCATTCTTGCACTGATGCTTTCATTGTCAGACTGTATTACTTTTTGGTTACTGTTTACTGTGTTAAATTTTCGTAGTATACACACCCACAACTACTACAATCAAAATACCCTAAAGTCACCTACCATGGCAATCCTCCCAACAATTTCCTATCTTCTGAATGTTGCCGGCTATAGTATACATCATTTAGCATGTAGTATTAGTGTCCTGATGGAATAATAATCCCCTGAAAAATTGTTCAGAAAATTAACAAGGATTTCTTGATGCTCATAATTTAAATCCCAGCTCCCTAAATGGTCCACCCCTAAATATGGTTTCCACAATATAAACAATTTTTTTCTTACTACTTTCTTTATTTTATTTTTAAAAATTCCTGTAGTCACCAACTTTTTGGACGCTACGTCCTTTCATTGCCTTTGAATTCATGGCACCAAAACACATGCTGCAATACACTTTTTATTGAAGCGGGCAGTGCGTCGCCACAGTTTCACCTGTAATGAAAGCACTCAGCGTCTGCCATTTTTCAGACCCTATGACATTTAAGAAATAGAAGAAAGTAAGTATGAACTCTGAGAAACTTGCTTTCTATTGTGGAAAGCATAATGGTGGTGTGATGGATTTGTGAGAGGTGTGATTTAGATTAGAATTATGAATTTTTTCCTTAAATTTGGTTAAAGCAGCAGTGCAATAATCACAATATCATTAAATCACCTACCATGCCCCCCATAAATGTCCTATCTTGTGAATGTCCCACTGTTTTAATTTCATGAAAGTCCAGATGACTGATAAGGCCTGAAATGTGTCACAGTGTCCCAAGTGAGAGCACTGCCTGGTGACACCAGTTGCTGCTGCTGCTGTTGTCCCACTGTTTTAATTTCATGAAACATCCAGATGAAGAATAAGGCCAGAAATGTGTCACAGTGTCCTAAGTGACACCATTGCCAGCTGATGCCTACTGCTGTTGTTGTCCCGCTTATTTTAATGTCATGAAAAGTCCAGATGAAGAATAGGCCAGAACTGTGTCACAGTGTCCAAAGTGAGACCATTGCCTGCTGACACCTGCTGTTGCTGTTGTCCCACTATTTTAATTTCATGAAAAGTCCAGATGAAGAATAAGGTCAAATGTGTCACAGTGTGCCAAGTGGAGAGCATTGCCTGTGTTGACGCCTGATGCATCACTGATACATGCTGCCCTTTGTGTGTGCCTTCATACTACAATGGTGAGTTATTGTTCTCCCACTGTAATTTTCTTTGCATAGACACAGCCATTTAATTTCTATTGAATCTTGTTGTGTGGTTTAAGCAGTCCATCATGTTGTTCCTTTTCAGGGAATCATCATAATGCATATGGAATTTTTTCACTTTACTGTGGTGGGCATGCTGATCACATTCACACGCCAGACATATGTTACGAGTCTGACACCTAATGTGGTACTGCAACATTTAATTTGTATTTGGGGGGTGGGGGGTTACTGCCATACCTCTCAACCTCCCTCATCACAAATCAGGGACACGGCTTAAAATGATCAGGGACAAATTACCAAAATCAGGGCCACATCTGAAAAAATAGTAATATTAGTTCCAGTAGCTGTATACAACATGCTTCTTAGTATGAATAGCATTTTCTTAATGAGAACTAGACTGTAACACCAATGGCTAGAATTATTTTGTGATTCAAATCCCCATTCTTCAGTGACAGAAATGCCAAATTTAGGAGGGACAGAAGAAATTTCAGAGGCAAAATCAGGGACATCCCTGAAAATCAGGGACACTTGAGAGGTATGGTTACTGCTATGGTTGACAGCCAATACTCCCCCGAGGAAACTGGAATCACAAGTGGAGCACCAGCAGTGTGGTCGTGAGGGTGAACTGTTCAGCCTTCCCCACAGCCAATTCTCCCCGAGGAAACTGAAATCACAAGCAGAGCACCAGCAGTACGGTCGCGAGGATGAACTGTTCAGCCCTCCCCACAGCCAATTCTCCCCCAAGGAAACCGGAAACACAAGCGGAGCACCAGCAGTGCGGTCATGAGGGTGAACTGTTCAGCTCTCCCCACAGCCAATTCTCCCCCGAGGAAACCAGAATCACAAGCGGAGCACCAGCAGTGTGGTCACGAGGGCGAACTGTTCAGCCCTCCCCACAGCCAATTCTCCCCCGAGGAAACCGGAATCACAAGCAGAGCACCAGGTAGCCATCACAGCCCACAGCAGCTGCTTCAGGGAGCTGCGCCACAAGATTTTCGAACTTGGCGCCTTTTCCTCCAGCAGAAAGCGTGATTCTGAACTGTACCGGTGGAGCAGTGCTGATTCATAGCACTCTGCCTCCAAAACTGAGCGAATTACTATTTTTACCTACTGTTCAGTATTGCCAGATGGGTTTAGAGCCTTTTTAACTAAATGATTGAATTTTAACCTTGCAGTACAGCCATATGTATTTAATTGTACTCGGAGCTATACTGTGCTTAGTAGGACTCTGACTGGATAACTGCAAAGTGCTGCTTAGAGAAATAAGATCCCCCTGCCTGCCTACCTGTACTTAAAGCTGCCTTTTTGTATTCCCCTCTAGCAGTGCGGTCGTGAGGGCGAACTGTTCAGCCCTCCCCACAGCCAATTCTCCCCAGAGGAAACCGGAATCACAAGCGGAGCGCGAGGTAGCCATCACAGCCCACAGCAGCTGCTTCAGAGAGTCACCTCGCCTGCGCTTAGGCTCCCCACCACCCCCACCACCACCACCACCACCCTTGGAAGGCTCCTTCCTTATATAGCAGTGACCTTGTGAGCCTCCTAAACCAATCAGCCCACTTTCCCATTAGCTCCTTCTATTACTCAGCCACTAGTGGCCACTGTAGAGCAGTTTTCAATCTACTGCAGTCCAAAAACACTAAAAAAAAAAAAATGCAGCTCCTCACATTAACAATCATTTTGCTTTGCCAAACCCTCTTTTCCCTTCCGCCTGCATCCTATCCTATTCTACCTGTTTCAGTACCCCTTCTCTCTACAGTTACCAAGCCACCCCTCCATTCCTCCTCGGCACTAGTGGACCACAACCTGTACCATTGGCATAATTGGTCCCTGGGGGCCTCTATCCTCCCCCCCTCATTCCATGCTGAGAAGCCTGCCCTTTATATCCCCCTCTGCTCAGCCCCAAAGACCAACTTACTAACTCCCAACCTCGTAACGCGATGCGGATCCTCAGTAAAGATCATGCACTTATTAAGGCACGCCCTGGCTCTCCTCCTCCTCCTTATAGCCGGGAACATTGAACACAACCCAGGACCACCTGCATCCATAACTGTTCAACCCCCCGCTTCAGGTACGGACCTCCCTAAAGGTCTTAAAATTGTCCACCTAAACATATGCAGCATCCTAAACAAATTAGCAGCCCTACAAGCCACTGTCCTTGCCCTTTGCCCTGATATTGTAATCATCACTGAATCTTGGCTGAAGCCTCACAACAGGGATATAGAATTCTCAATATCCGGTTTCTCCCTAATCCGCCATGACAGGCAGGGTAAAAAGAAAGGTGGTGGCACTGCCATGTACCTCTCCTCCAAACTCCAGTTTTCCATAACCACCCCCACGGCCCCCATTCAATCTATTGAGTCCCTCCTAATCAAACTCACCCTACCCCACTCAGTCCGTGTATACATAGCAGGGTCATACTGCCCACCAGACACACCACTGGGTTGCATTCTCGACCACCTTGGCACCCTGAGGTCACATACGGAAGGTGGCGAACTTCACATCCTTGGTGACTTCAATCTGAACTGGCTAGGCAGCGCAGCCTCCAAATCACGAAACAAAATAAAGGCCCTAAATTTGTCCCAGCTAATGGTAGAACCCACTCGTCTAAACCACAAATCCAACAAACACACACTCCTGGATTGGGCACTAACTACACACCCCCACCGGATCGTCAAAGCTGGCCTACTACCTGACTCCCTTAGCGACCACCATATGATTTATATGGTGCACAAAATCTCCCAACCCATGGCCCCCCCCACCCCGCACGCTTCACATCAGATCTTATAAATCTCTGGACCTGGCAGCTATCCTAAACAATCTCACCAGCATTGACTAGTCTTTCATCCCTAGGGCCACCTCCATTGATGAGGCCCTGAAATTCTTTTCCACAAACTTCCTAGCCATCTGGGACCTCCATGCTCCACTCAAGAGATCCCGAGTAAGAGGAGCCCACCTTCCATGGGTAACAACCAACCTCATGGAATGCCTGCATGCCAGAGACCATGCCTGGAAATCCTTCAAGGCTACAGGTGGTCAAACGGCTCATCAACACTACCAGTCGCTAAGAAACGCCTGTACAAGACTCATACGACAGGCCAAATCTAATTACTTTCAATCTGCATTCAAAAATAACTTCGCTCACCCTACCCAATTCTGGAAGTCAATAAAATCACTTCTTACCCCACCGGGCTCAACCCCACATTCCCACTTTAAAAATAGATGGGAAAATCATCACAGATCCTAGACTGGTAGCCACCGAGTTTAACTCTTGTTTCTCCTCCACTGTTTCTTCCCTACTCTCTTCCCATACTCATCCCCTGCCCATTGTTCACCCCACTGTACCCCCCACGGCCCCCTTCTCACTCTGCCCAGTCACACCTGTCCAGGTGCTAAGAATACTGCAGACACTCAGCCCAACCAAGGGTAATTGTCCATCGGGTCTTGATTCCAAAATGCTCCTGCTCTCAGCACCTGCCATAGCCCACCCACTAACATTGCTTTATAACCTGTCTTTTAAACTCGGGGCGGTCCCCAACTTATGGAAACAAGCCATCGTGATCCCCCTACCCAAAGGAGGGGACCTCTCCTCCCCATCCAACTACCATCCTATATTCCTGCTCCCCACCTTAGCCAAAATTCAAGAGCGCCTTGTACTCTCCCAGCTCCACCACTATCTAGATACTGTATCATTTTTCACCCCCTACCAGGCCGGCTTCAGAAAAAATCACTCCACCACCACCTCCCTCCTGCGCCTCACAAACGCCATCCTTATGGGCATGGACAAAGGGGAAATAACAGCAGCCATATTTATCGACCTGGCGAAAGCCTTCGACATGGTCTCCCATCCCCTGCTGCTGGCTAAATTGGCTCAAGCTGGACTGTCTGACAACACAAACAATTGGTTCCACTCTTACTTGACAGGTAGGTCCCAATCAGTCCGCATTAGCTCGCCTAGATCCACCTCCCTCCCTGTCACCAGTGGAGCCCCCCAAGGGTCTGTTCTCGGCCTGCTGTTGTTCTCTATTTTTTAAATGACCTGCCTGCCACCTGCCCACAAACGGCTATCCATATGTACGCTGACGATACGGTACTGTTTGCCTCTGGCCCAGCCTACTAGTGCCGTGACAGCCCGCCCACAGAAGGATTTCAACTCCATCCAACGTTGGTTCATCTCAGCCAACCATTCCTAAACTCAAACAAAACAGTCTCCCTCACCTTCAGCTCCCGGTCCAAACCTAACCGGCTGGCAGCTCCACACGTTCTATACTCTGGATATCTCACCTATAGAGGCCTGCCACATATCACTATCTTGGTGTCTGGTTAGATCAATATCTTGACTTCTCAGCACATATAGATGCTCTGCATAAAAAATTACACCCCATGTTGGGAGCCCTCTACCAGAACAAAAATTGCATACCCCTTCAAACCAGACAGGCAATAGTCCAAAAAATGATCCTCCCTATTATCGATTATGGCGATGTTGTCTATGGTGCCACCCCCCATACTTCCCTAGCCAGGCTAGATCCCCTTTTTAACTCCTTCTGCTGTTTCTCATTGGAACGTCCTCCAAACACCTATCACTGTGTCCTCTACCAATCCTTGGACCTCCCCTCTCTACATAACTGCCGATTGCTCCACTGCACTAGAACCACTGCTAAATTCTGGTCACAGACACTCCCCTCCTACCTGTCCTCCTCCCTAACCACCCTCTCTCCTCCTGCCTACACTCTCAGAAACATAGACGCCAGGCTCCTGCACATGCCTCACAGATCCACCCTGTCTGGTCAGGCTGCTTTTAGCTTCAGGTTGCCCAAATTGTGGAATTCCCTGACAGCCGATATAAGACACTCCACTAGTACTCCACAACGAAATGCCCTTCTCAAAACGCACTTCTCTACCTACTGCTCCTGCTATTACCACCCCCCGTAGCTTCACCCTCAATCCATCTCCTTCCAACTGTTAGCTCAGTCTGGCTCTCCATTTATTCAGGCTGCTCCTTTGTAGTAAAAAAAAAAAAAAAAATTTTAAGATCCTGTACCTACGCAACTGTGTTATAACTGCTTCATCCATTGCTTGTCCTAATTCACTGTATGTATGTTTTTGTTTCCCACTGTATTTACTGTATTTACTGTACTACTGTAACTCCCTCCCCACAGGGCGCATCTGGAATCGAGCGGTACTCCGCTCAGCCTGCCTTCCTGGTAAATCTCTTAAATAAATAAATAAATAAATAAAATAAATATCATCATTACGATTACTTTTACGTCGTTGGCGCGATGCAAGGAACGCTGGAGAGTAGCACACTTAGAGGTGTGCCCCCCACCCAATGCACTGCTCCCTGAGCAGGCGCATGTGTCCCACCAATGAGTGTAGCAGCTCAGTATGACAGCGGTGTTCCTCTGCTTCAAAGAAAACACCACTGCCATGCTGAGTGCTGCCCCTCGCATCACGCATACCTCCCCTGCATGTCCGCCACGCCGCCTCCAAAGCTTTGTACACGCTGGAAGCCCACCCCAGTGTGGCAAACATTGTTTGTCGACGGGAGTGCCCAATCCCGTTGGCTCCACGGCCCCAAAGTTATCCTGCTGCCACGCTGGGGCCCCCCAGCGTGGCAAAAGTTTGCTTTATTTGCCAGCGAGGTTGCCTAATCCCCATCGGCTCCTCGGCGCCCTCAGCGTAGTTTGCCGATGGAGTGCCCCAACCCCATCGGCTCCCGCCCCCAGCTTGTTCAGCCATGCTGGGAGCCCACCCCAGCATGGCAAACGCCCCACATCGTTCCTTTTTTTTAAACCTGCAAACAAAACTGTCCCGGCAGCTCGCCTCCCAACCCCTCTCCCACAACCCGCACCCACCCACTGTGCACCAACCTCCCACACCCCCACCCCATACTTACCTCCGGACTCCGGTAGCGATCTTGATTGGACCGGGAACACGTGATGCACACTTCAAAGGCGATCGCTGAACTGAGGAAATGCTGATAAGCTGTATAATGGGCTAGATAGGGGGTTCAACTTTATTATATTCAGTATTTTCTGAATTTTTCATTACCATGGGGTTTTGGGTTTTCTTTGGCATGAATGATGTCACTGTCATGGTGTTATTCGGGCCCAAAGGGTGATTTCGCAGGCACTGCGCAGTCACTGCGTGAAATCACCCTTCGGCCTTGAATAACGCCATGACAGTGACATCATTCATGAGAAGGGGTCCCAAAAACCCCATGTTGAAAATTTGGTGCAAAAATTCCAAAAAATGACTGTTTTACGAGCGTGCATTGCACAGTTCCTACGCAGGCTTGTAAGTTCGCAAATTTTCAATATTTTCACTCCAGATTTTCAACATTGCCATTTTATCATGCCTTCTTATGAGTTGTACAGCTGTCATTTTTCACATCTCACCCAAAACGTGTTTCCGCCCATGTAGCGCTCAATGGTGCATTCGGTGTGCGAAATCAATGTATGGAACACATTAAGAAAATCACAGTGACACTGTTCATGAGCAGAGGTCTTAAAATGGCTATGTTGAAAAGTTGGTGAAAAAATTCCTAAAAATGACTTTTACTAGCGTGCGATGCGCAGTTCCTACGCACGCTCGTATGTTTGCGAATTTTCAATATTTGTACTCCAGATTTTCAACATTGCCATTTTACCACACCTCCTCATGAGCAGTACAGCTGTCAGTTGTCACATCCTGTCCAAAATGTGTTTCTGCCCATGTAGCGCACAATGGCACAGTCGGTGTGCAAACTCAATGTATGGGACACATTATGAAAATCACAGTGACACTGATCATGAGCAGGGGTCTTAAAATGGCTGTGCTGAAAATTTGGTGAAAAAATTCCTAAATATGACTGTTTTATGAGTCTGCATTACGCAGTTCCTACGCACGCTTGTAAGTTTGCGAATTTTCAATATTTTCACTCCAGATTTTCAACATTGCCATTTTACCACACCTCCTTATGAGCACTGCAGCTGTCATTTTTCACATCTTGACCAAAACGTGTTTCCACCCATGTAGCGCACAACGGCACAGTCGGTGTGCGAACTCAGTGTATGGGGCACATTAAGAAAATCACAGTGTCACTGTTCATTAGCAGGGGTTTTAAACTGCCAATGTTGACAATTTGGTGAAAAAATTCCTAACAATCACTGTTTTACCAGCGTGCATTGCACAGTTCCCACGCACGCTCCTAGGTTTGCGAATTTTCAATATTTCCACTCCAGATTTTCAACACTGCCATTTTACCACACTTCCTTATGAGCAGTACAGCTGTCATTTTTCACATCCTGCCCAAAACGTGTTTCCGCCAATGTAGCGCACAATGGGGGTAACAAAAAGGTCATGCTGACAATTTATTGTGCAAATACCAGCAAATTGCACAGGCCATTAGGGTAAAGCACCATACATGCCAAACACCACTGCAAACACCTGCAAGCGAACTTTCGGCATTGACAAATGCTTGTTTTTTCTCAGGTCGTAGGCACACATTTCGGATTGTTAATGACTGGCTGTACAGAAACTGTCAAGCTATGAAAGGTAAGTAATTTTTTTTTGGGGGGGTGCATAACTTGAAAACAACTTCCATTAATTTTTTTGTCTTTCTTTCCAGGTCTTCAGCATATCCTAACTGTTGTCCATCTCCAGATTGGAAGATATCACTGACAGCAGTCCACAGCACCTCAGTGTTACCTGAAAACAGATAAAGAAGATTTTATTAGGAGTTCATTGAACTACCACATTCAGTTCCCAGCATGGCTGTTCCTGTCTTCTGTTCTATCCAGCTTAAAATTCCAAGCTATTAGTGAATGACACGCAGTGGCCCACCGTCTTATGTTACATTACATCGCATGTTTTCAGGACCAGGATAACACATTGTACAACCCTTGCATACTGAAGTACGCCTGTCCCATCTGTGAAGAAAAAATATATTATCTGGCCTATATGTCACCGCCGTTGAATGCTTTAGACCAGTAGAAAAAAAGTAAAACAAAAAATGAAAGAGGAAATAAGAGTGATACTTACCTGTAGATGTTATCCTTTAGGTGGTCAGAGTACTGTAGTCCTGCAATATTGCACTGTCTGTAACCTGTGAAAACAAAATTAAAATCAGTTACCTGTATTTGGTGACAGTGGCATCTTTAAAACAGTAAAGGAAGGATTCACACCACAGTTCAAGTCAAAACCACAGTACATGACATCACATTAGTACATACCTACTGTAAATCAGTGATAAGAAGCAGGGTAGCAGTGGCTGGCTGAGGGTTCATAGCTTGGGCACAGTTACAATGTCTCTCTCACTCTCAAGAAGCAGGGTGGCTGTGGCTGGTTGAGGATTCATAGCTTGGGCACAGTTACAATGTCTCTCTCTCACTCTCAAGAAGCAGGGTGGCTGTGGCTGGTTGAGGGTTCAGAGATTGGGCACAGGTACAATTCCCAGAATTGCAAGTCTCAAAAAAGGACTTTAATTATTTTATTTAACATAAATCAGTGGCCTTGATGATAGTTCTAAGTAACCGAAAGAAGTATGTGAATGCAAATTTTGTCGTTATGCCCTACCACCAACATCCTCATCATCATCATCAAGGAGGAAGCAGCCCTCTCAGTTGTTAATGCCAGAGCTGTACCAACTTAAAAATTCTTTTTCCATGACTGCATTATCAACTTCAATGGTACACCGATGAGCGCTGCCACCAGGATGGCCTACTTCACCGCATCATCAGCACAGCCATTAGCATGACTGAGTACAAACATAGATGTGGTTGGTATGTGACCTTCATTCATTTTGATGAGTGTCAGCATGCTGACATTTGTAGGTGATAGGTTAGTACCATGGTCATGCACTATGGCCACTGAAGAACTAAGTACCCTCTCCACACTTACACTGGAGGGTGGGCAGGTACTGAAGTCAGCACTGGCCATTCATTCACCTTGCCACTCCAGTACACCAGAGGATCCTCAAGTATTGTCAGATGCCTGTTTTCTGCCAAATAGGTCTCAACCATGCTCTGTGATGCACGCATTCCTGATGAGTCATCCACCTGTTCACAAGATTCATCTAGGTCACAAGTTCCTACTTGGGACAAGGCACCAAAGTGGATTAATGGCCAGCTGTGCAGCTGACACAACCACTGCCCTTAGCCACCTTACTGGATGTAGTCGGTCCACAGTGCCCTTCAGCCTTGTTATGCTGTGGTTTGCAGAACTTTACACGTGACTTCTGTGCCCCATGAACCAACCAGACCAGCTGTCCAGTCAGATTTTGAACCTGATCATGCTCTTCCCCCAGTATGGATGCAATGCCATGTTTGTAGCATTGGTCCAGCATTGTGGCTATTCCAAATTCTGGAGATTGCTGAATAGTAGCAATGTGTCAATTGCTGTCTAATATTGTAATCATGTGTTTCAATAATGCACAGCTTGACCAGTATCTAGCCATATCAAGGCTAGGCTGCAGATTCAACAAAGTTTTCTCAGCACCCGGAGCAGTGGAATGGCTTGACTAAAGGATGTAGTGTCACCACTCACTGCCTGTGGCATGTTCAAATGGCCTCAAAATTAATATTACTGAGTCCATGAGTCACCATTGTTCAGTTGTCATAGACACTGAGGCCCCTGAACTGTCACAGCTAGTGTGCATAACAAGGTACTCGGAGATGGCTTTGTACTGCTCATACAACCGCTCTGCCATGTAAAGTGTCGAGTTCCATCTCGTGACAACTTCAAGATTGAGTTGGTGCTGAGGAAGGCTGTTTTGAATCTGCAGCTGCCTAAGCTGGTCACGGGCCTTTCCAGAACATGCAAAGTGGGCACAGATGTGACGTGCAACAGTCAGCATTTGCTTGATTTCAAGGTACTGCAGAAAATCCTGTACCACAAGATTTAAACAGTGAGCCATGCAGGGAACCCTCACAAAGCCTCCATTTAACAACATTTGATCCATTATCACTAGATATGAAGCCAGCTTTTAGGGACAGGGGGTGTAGTCACTCATCAATTTGTGTCAGTAGCAAGTCTAGCATGTGTTTGCCTGTATGCGACCCTGCTACACTATGCTTTGCAAGTGTGGCATGCTTTCTAATGCCACGAAGGTTGCAACAACCACAGTCTGACTTATTACACTGCATTCCTATCCCACCATCACAGGCAACCCCAGGTAGCTGCACCCAATGTGCAGTAATACACAGATAGGAACTACCAGCTGTTTTGCTAATTGTCCACATATCCTGCTTAAGTGAAAGTAAGGTGATGCGGAATGTTGAAGTGCATGTCTTATGGACTCAGTCTCAGTCCTATACAACTCCAGGACAGCATGGGTGGAAAAGTGTGTCCTGGATGGGATCTTCCATTTAGGACATGTGCATGCCACAAAGCACCAGAATCCCATGTTCTCCACAAAGGAGCAGGGCTAAAGGTCAATTGCCAGCATTTCAGCTACAGCCACATTGAGTTCACATGCAACTGCATGATTTGGTGGGTATTTATTGTTCTGGTTTCAAAGGCTGTGGAACGTAGGCTGCATTGTTAGGTGTTTTGCATGTAGCATGCCAAATGACTCTCTTCTGTGAACTGCCAAGGATGGGGTGTCTTTGACGTGTGATGGTGGGTGCACGAGTGACAAGCCAATAAATGTGGTTATTTCCCATGTTTTAAGCACAAGAGTTGATGTAGTTGAATTACTACATGGACCACCACTGCTACTCCACTGCTACTTGAACATTTAAAATCATCCCCCTATTCATGCCTGTAGTAATCCTCCGGTGTTATTTCACAACTGTTACCAACATGGCTACTTACACTCAAGGAAGGGGATGCCATGCTCACTAAGGTGGATGTGGGTGAACGCCCCACTACGGCATTAGCTCCCCTCTGGTGCTGAGTCCACAGTGCCATGTGCCTGCTCTTGAGATAAGTATGCTGGCCCCCTGTGCCAAGATGGCTACCCTTTTTACCACACTTCACACATGCTTGCCAAAGCTGGCAGAATGCCACTGTTTCATCGCTTCTATTTTGCATGAAAAAATTCCAAACTAGGGATTTGGATGCCCTACTCTTCACATGTCACTGCTGGTACTGCATATGGGATGGAAGTTTTTGTATCGATGAAATGATGAAATGGGGTGTACTGCATGATTTCTGGTGATGTCCACACTTGGACTTTGACTGAACATCACAGTCTATGACTATTACTTCAGGTTGATTAACAGACACAACCACATCAGAACTTTGAGGAGGGGGTGATTGACTAACAGACTGTTTATAAACAGCTGCCTTCACTTTCTTTTTGTCTGGTTCCCAAATGGGGTCGCTAGCATCATCATCATACTCATCAGCCACATATTCACTTTGGATGCTGTCCTGTGGAGATATTCCATCCACAGCCTCAGTATGATCATCCACACATTTTACCGTATGTCAACATCTGAATGTTTGGATGGCCTAACCTCAAGATCAGTGGCAACGTGAGACTGTGAATCATCAGCATGATCAGAATCATGTTCAACTACCATGGGGTGAGGGGCATCAACTACACTCAAGTCTGTGGACTCAACAACATTTTTCCCACCTGATAACTTTGCCAGGGTTGATCTTGTAGCAATACTCATGCTGTTATCAACCATGCCGTCACTAACTTTGCTACCAGCAGGGACAACAGCATCGCCAACCAGCACTGAACTGACTGATTTTGCTGTGAAAAACATAGTCAGAGAAATCCTTTCCTTGCAAATAACTACTACCTTTGCCTTCTGTTGCTGCATCTGGGCATGGCCATGGCCACCACCACTCTTAACACTGCTAGACTTAGTAGCCCCTGATGAACCTGTCTCATCATCACAAAACTTCCACTGCTAATAGTCTTCTTGGCAGCAGTGCCACAGCCAGAAAGAGCAGAGTAGATTGATTATCTCACATGTTGTTGAGTCATACTTGCCTTTGACTTTATGGTTTTGCATGCAATGTGGGATTACTCATGTTAACACCCTTCATGTTGCCAATTGCCATTTAGGTAAACATCTGTGTGTAGTTCCATGGTTACATTGCCTTTTTACATTGTATAACTTTTTTATTTAATTACAGTCCTGTACTTGTCCCCCTTCTATTTCTTCGCTGCCCCAGGTCACATCTGTAATCAAGGTTCTCTGTATACTTTTACCTGATGAAATGTTTTGAATAACTAAATCGTAGTATTAAGTCAGTGTCTAATTCAGTTTTTTTAAGAATAAAACAATGTTTAGTTCAGTATTTAAGTATAAAATCAATGTCTAATTGAATTGTTCTTAAGTATAAAATCTTTCTCCAGTTCAATTGTTCTTTGCATGAAATCAGTGTCTAGAGCATTTTATGTTTGCTTGCCGCATGTGCAAGAAACATAATGCCATCTCTGAGTTTTCAGAGGTGTGTCAGCCTCTTCCAATTCAGTCAGTGTGTTTGCAGGCGCGATCGCGAGCAGCCACTGCTCCAGCTGTCTATGACAGCTGAAATGCAGTGGCATACAGTTGAAAGGAGGCTCAGCTTGAGTGAGCAGAGCTCCCCCCACACACCTGCCTTTGCATGCACACCTGCGTGCTCATCGCCTCCCCTCCCCCCTGGCCGATGGGGGTGCCCAATCCCTGTCAGCTCCGCCCCCAAAGCATCCAGGTGCCATGCTGGGAGCCCACCCCAGCATGGCAAAATTTTTATATATTTGTGGGTGCCCAATCCCAATCGTGCATGCCTCCCAAGGCATCCAGGTGCCACACTGGGAGCCCACCCCAGTGTGGCAAAATGATGTTATGGCCGACAGGGTGCCCAATCCCCGTCCGGTACCACTGTCTCTCCCCATGCTGTCCTCCCTACGGGGTGCCCAATCCCCCGTCGGCTCCACTGTCTCCCTCTCCGAGGCACAGAGTGCCACCCCTGGGAGCCCACCCCAGCATGGCAACAGATGCCATGGCCGACGGGGTGCCTAATCCCCGCCGGCTCCATGCCCCCCCAGTTATCCTTCTGCCATGCTGGGAGCCCACCCCAGCGTGGCAAATGTCCCGCATCATCTTTTACAACACAAAAACCTGTAAAGAAAAAATGGTCCCTCGCGGTCTCCTGCCCCACCACAACCTGCACCCACCCACTCGCACTCTGCCTCCCCACCCCCCCTCACCCCATACTTACCTCCGGTCCAGCGCGGCGATCTTCGTGGACTGAACACGCTCTACTTTCAAAGCCGCACGCGAACTAAGGAAATGCTTAAGCTGTATAATGGGATAGATAGGGTTTTTTCAACTTTGGTGCATATCTTAGGCATTTTTGATTTTTTGCACCAAATTTTCAACATGGGTTTTTGGACCCCTCCTCATGAATTATTGCACTGTCATGGCGTTACTCAGGCCCGAAGGGTGATTTCACAGCCACTGCATGAAATCACCTTTCCGGAATGATTAACAAAACAACACTGCCAGTGTTCATACGGTGGGCTCTCAAAAAGCCTATTTTGAAAATTTGGTGGAAAAATTTCTAAAAATGACTGTTTTACGAGCATGCATTGTGTAGTTCCTATGCACGCTTTTGTAAGTTCGTGGAATTTTCAATATTTTCACTCCAGATTTTCAACATTGCCATTTTACCACACCTTCTATGAGCAGTACAGCTGTCATTTTCACATCCCACCAAAATGTGTTTCACTATGTACCGCATAATGGTGCAGTCAGTGTGAAATCAATGTATGGGATACATTAAGAAAATCACAGTGACACTGTTCATGAGCAGAGGTCTTAAAATGGCTATTTTGAAAATTTGGTGAAAAAATTCCTAAAAATGACTGTTTTACGAGCGTGCATTGCAGAGTTCCTATGCACGCTTGTAAATTTGCAAATTTTCAATATTTTCACTCCAGATTTTCAACATTGCCATTTTACCACACCTCCTTATGAGCAGTACAGTTGTCATTTTTCACATCTTGCCCACAACGTGTTTCTGCCCATGTAGCGCACAATGGCGCAGTCGGTGTGCGAAATCAATGTATGGGACATGTTAAGAAAATCACAGTGATGCTGGTCATAAGCAGATGTCTTAAAATGGCTATGTTGAAAATCTGGTGACAAAACTCCATAAAATGACTGTGTTACGAGTGAGCATTGCACAGTTTCCACACACCCTCGTAGGTTCATGAATTTGTAATATTTTCAGTCCAGATTTTCACCAGTGGCATTTTTCCACACCTCCTTATGAACAGTACAGCTGTCATTTTCCACAACATGGCCAAAATGTGTTTTCACACTTTCAGTGCAGAGATGCGTGGTCGCTGTGGGAAATCATTATTTGGGACAGATAAAGAAAATCTTGCTGACACCGTTCATGATCAGAGGTCCCAAAATACCTGTGTTAACAATCTGCTGTAAAAAATTCCCCAAACTAGTTACATTACGGGTGTGTGTTGCACAGTTTCTATGCACGCTCGTGACTTCACCATTTTTTTTAAGATTTTCACAGCAGGTTTTCAACATTGCCATTTTTTACACCTCCCCATGAACAGTACCACAGTCATTTTTCACATCCTGTTCGGAATGTGTTTTTGCACCTGTGGTGCCAAATGCCATAGTCACTGTGCAAAAGCAGTTTTCGGCTAACAAACTGATATTGCCACTGTTCATGAGGTGGGGGTCACAAAAAACATGTTGAAAATTTGGAGTGAAAATACCAACGAATGCCTGAGGCGTTAGGGTTTCCGACCATAACGCCCCACCCTGTAGAGTATGACAGGCATCAGGGGTGTGACTTGGGATTCTTACTTGTCATTCTCATACCATCCCACCCACACCCACACCCTGCAGCCAGTGAGAGGCATCAAGGTGTGCCTCAGACTCTTCGGGCCCAAACTTCATCCCATTCTCCTATACCACACCTGTCTCACTGTATTTCCTGATGGAATGGGGTGCAATATAAGGACCAAAGACCCTAAGGCACACCGTGACACTTGTCAGTGTCTGCAGGGTAGGGTGGTGAAATGGCGTGGTCGTTATGCCTCGACAACCCAAAGGCATACACCCAATGCCTGCCACTCTCTGCAGGTGGTGGTGGGTTGGCTTCAGTTCAATACTTCGCTGCCATTCCTATTATGCAGCTCTGTAACTTCTACACTACCAATGCCAGTGCCAGCAAGCAAACATTCGGCATTGACAAATGCTTGTTTAAGTATTAAATCAACATCTAGTTCAATGATTTTTAATTATAAAATTAATGTCTAACTGGGGCAGTATATTATGTTTGCACATGGGACTCCTTTGTAACAGATATAAACAGTCACAATATAAATGTATTCATAGGTTGCACTACTGCCTTCGTAGTGCACATAGTCAACCCCATGATATCATCACTATGTGGCAGGTGCAAGGCAACTCTGGGCACCTACATACACCATTTTTGGGAGTGCACACTGCTGAGACCCTTCTGTGGATTGGTGGCCCAGGACCTGTCAATCTTGCTGAGCAGCTGGCTTGCATGTTTGTTTGTTTATTCGCTTTATGGGTAAGCACACTGGAAACAGGTACCTTTTACAGGTGCGACCCACATATATTACAATCAGACAATACAAAACATAATCAAACATACATATACAATACAATATTGCAGACATAAAATGTCTTTGTTACAAAAATTGATTCATAAAAAACATTTACAATCAAATTGGGATTCAAGGTACATCCTCAGTGCATCAGCAAACTTTTTAGCAGAACATAACTGCCTAATGTCATAAGGAATTTCATTCCAAATAAATGGAGCAATGTAAGCAAAAGATCTCTGTCCACTTTTAGTTTTCATGAATGGAATTTCAAAAAACCTACTGTCTGACCTATGTCTAGAATAATAACCGTCATTATACGGTCTCAGCAGTTTACAAATATTTTGTGGAATCCCAGAATTCACAATTCTATGTATAAACTTAGCTGCACAATATTGAAAATTTAATGAAACCGGTAACCAACCCATTTCTTTCAGAATCACACAATGATGAGATAATTTAGGACAGTTTAAAGCAAACTTAGCTATCAAATGAAGTATAGTGGATTTCTTTGAGATCACTGTTATAGAAGCAGTGTCAGTAATTATAGCTGTGTAGTTCACAATGGGAGCTAAGCAGTGTTTAGAAATAGCTAGCCTCGACTCAGGAATAAGAAATGAATGAATTCTATACAAAGGAGCCCATCTACAATGTATTCTTGAGGTAACCCTCAAAAAGTGAGGTTCATAACTTAAGTGTGAATCTAATAGTACCCCAAGATATTGAAATGTATCAACATGATCAAACAATACTCCACTAAGAGATTTAACTTCCAATTTGTTAACCTCAGATCTTAATCTAGTAGAGGTTCCAAAAACCATCACCTTTGTTTTTGATCTGTTTAAGACTAACTTGCAAGCCATAAGTGAAGGCTGAAAATCACACATTTCCTCTGTTAAGGAAACACCTAGGACTCCAACAGACGAACCCTGCATATAAATTACTGCATCATCTGCATAAAGAGTTAAAAAAGCATTATTAGTCACACTTACTAGTTGATCAAAAAATAAGGAAAACAAGAGTGGCCCCAAAATGGAGCCTTGTGGAACCCCACACTTTACCAATACAGAATCAGATATGGCACCTCTATACCTAATCCTTTGAAACCTATTGGTTAGGTAACCCCTCATCCAGTCCAAACAAAGACTCTCCAGCTCCCAAGGACTCAAGTCTAGAAACCAACAGCTGATGATTTACTGAATTGAATGCCTTGGTCAAGTCCACGAACACAGCATGTACACCATTATCCTTGCTGATGGGTATGGAGGACATGGGGAAGAGGGATGGGAACCGTACCCTAGATGGATACAAGTCCTACTGGCCATCACTCAGTAATGCATACAGAACACTTGGGTCTCATGTGGGATGCCTACACAGATGCAGTGGAGAATATTGGCCCTGCAAGCCTTGGCATTAGAGTGCTTGACCTATATTTTGTAAGGCAGAGAACAGCTCTTTGCCAAAAGCTGTGGTAAATACTAGGACTCCCTGCCCCCAGCACAGGCTATGGTATTAAGGGATAGTATGGTCTAGAGTACTTGGTACCATCCTGAGTAACTATTCGGCCAAAGAATACCAACAGGTCTGGTGGTAGTGTATGTCTGATGAAACAGCATTTAAAATAATGTATGTACTTGAATTAAATGCTCATGAGCTGTACAATGGACTCTTTGTTTACGCTACATGTGGTCCAAGTTGTTTGACCCTATGTTATACTAGGAGTTATACTAGGAGGTATAGACATACAGAAAGCGAGGCCTATTTTGGTATGTCTCCAGCCAAGCTGGTAATTTCCATGTTTATTTTAACAGGATTGAATCGAGTTTATGCTTAAAGATTTTGTGATGTCTAATATCAAACAAGGAATTAGGTAATGAGTTCCACAAGGTTATTATTCTCTGTCAAAAAGGATCTCCTTTTATTATTTTTTGGGTATGTTAGAGATAATTGATATCTGTAGCTTCTTAAATTACAATTATGTTTATTTTAAGATAGATTTAATAGTGTTAGTAACTCTTTCTCCCACATAATTTATGCATAAAAGTACATCTCCTCTTATTCTCTCTGCTCCAGGGACTACATCTTCAATTCATCCAATCTTTGATCATAGCTCATGGTTGATATGTCTCCACCATTTTGGTAACTCCTCCGCTGCACCCCTCCATTCTATTTACATCCCTTCTCAGGTATGGATTCCACAAGGGGAGTAGTAATCCAAATGAGGCCTCCATAGGCCACATAGAGTGGAATAATGAATTTTCTATTTCTGGATGTAAACTTCTTTTTATGCATCCTATTAGCCTGTTTGTTTTATTAATGATGTTATTGCAATGTGCATGAAATGTTAGATCCGAGTCTATTATAATACCTAAGTAATTTTGTTGATTTACAGGTTTTATTATTTGTCCTTTTAATGTGTAACCATGATGCAAGTTATTTTTTCCGAAATGCATAACAACACATTTCTCATTGCTGAATGTCATTTGTTTTTTTACAGCCCATAATTCTATTTTTTTAAGTCATTTACGAGTTCTTGGTAATCTTCCTTAGTATCTACCTGGGCTGTTAGTTAAGTGTCATCAGCAAATTTTATATCTAAACTATTTAAATTTGATGTCATATCTGAAATAAATATGTTAAACAGAATCGGTCCCAAGACCGATCCCTGAGGCACTCCACTCATCACCAATCTCATGCCTGATACATGACCTTTTATACGAACACATTGAGTATGATTTTCTAGCCAATCAGTTACCCAATTTGTGATCTGATTGTCAATACCAAGTTTGTCCATTTTATCTATTAGTAGTCTGTGTGGCACTTTATCAAATGCTTTACATAGGTCAAGATAAATTACGTATATAACTTTATTATCTTCTATACATTTACTTATGTGTTCATAAAAAAACATGTTACTTGTTAGACAGGATCTGTTTTTTCGAAAACCATGTTGGGATTTGTCTTCTAATCCTTTTACTTTTAGGTAACTTTCAATCCTAGTTTTTAATATTGTTTCGAACATTTTACCTACTATACTTGTTAAACTAATGGGTCTATAATTAGAAATTTGTGATTGATTTCCCTTTTTAAAAATTGGTGTGACAATTGCAGTTTTCCAGTCCACTGGGACATGCCCTGTATTTAGTGACATATTAAAATGTTTATGCAGTGGGTTAATTATCCATTCTTTAATTTCCTTCAATAACCTAGGATGTAACTTGTCTGGACCAGGTGATTTATTTGTGTTTAGTTTGTTTAGGTTGTCCATAATCTCTTTTTTAGTTATCTCATTTAAAGTATCTTTTGGAATTTTATTAACTATTGATAGATATGTTTTAGTATTGAAAACTGAACAAAAGTATTTGTTGAATTCATCTGTACTATCTTGAAGTGATATTTCACTATTATCTATCACCAGTGGACTTATATTTCTAGAGTTTGATTTTTTATTATTTATGTAGGAATAAAAACTTTTTCCACCATCTTTAATGTATGCAAGCTTTGTTTCAAATTTTTTTCACCATTCTAATTTTGTATTTACATTTTTTTGTGAGATCTTGTAATTCCAGGTATTATAATCACTACTGTCTCTTATCATTGCTCTATACAGTCTACGTTTTGTTTAATTAAATTTGTAATAGTTGGGGTCATCCAGGTGGAATTTTACTTCTTTTATTGTACAAGGTTCTATTTGGTATGTATTTATTTTCTAAGTTTATAATTTTATTTTGATTTTGTTCCATAATGTGTTACTGCAATCTATGTTGTTGTCCCATTTCCACTCTGATAGAATCTGTTTAATCTTAACAAAATTTGCTCTTTTATAATCTTTAACTACTGTTTTACCCAAAACTGGTTTAAAACATGTAGAGTTATTAAAGGTAATTATCATATGGTCACTACATAGTAATGGAGGTTTAACCATTATATTAGTTATTTTATCAGGCATGTCTGTCAATACTAGATCCAAAATATTATTGTTGTGGTGGGCTGATTTATTACTTGTACAATCCATTTGTTGTACATGTATCCACAAACAGAGTTTCAATATTGTTACTACCAATGTTTTCATTCCAATTTATTCCTGGAAAGTTAAAGTCCCCATTAGAATTATTTCATTACAATTGTACAATCAGTTGTTACAGTATGAACTCATGACAGCTCAGTCAGTGACTCCCATGGTGGATTTTGAAGAGCTGTGCCAGCTCGCCAGCTCAGGATTGTGATGTGGAGGAGCAGGGTGATGGGGGCACAACTTGCAAGGGTGTGGTGTGGGGGGTCTGCTAGATAGGAGGGAATG
The DNA here is from genome assembly GCA_016271365.2 of Neoceratodus forsteri. Classification (NCBI taxonomy): domain Eukaryota; kingdom Metazoa; phylum Chordata; order Ceratodontiformes; family Ceratodontidae; genus Neoceratodus; species Neoceratodus forsteri. The sequence continues at coordinate 649,403,969 of CM028137.1, forward strand.
GTTTTACTTTATTGTACAGGAGAGCAGGGATGGAAGCATGAGCACACAGCCAAGGCCATCGTTTAGAATCTGGCTCACCATTACATCGCATAGAAAACATGACTACTGTGCACGGATTCAAACGTAAGAAGGTTCAGTTTAAGAAGGCACAGGTATCTATGATGTGTGGTGGAAACCTCGACCCACACTTATTTGAAAAAACAATCAAAAATCAATAATGAGGTGTTAGGGCAGCTCACAAAAATGTTCATTACAAGACGCCAAGCACGTTCAAACAACAGCAGCTGTTAGGACAATGAACTTGTTCTTCTCAGAAAGGGACAGAAAAAAATTAGATACCTCAATAAAAGTATAGGTTTTAAGAAGCCAGGGAATGCCTGTCACATAGGTTATTTTAGCACTTAGAGAACACATATTCACAGATTGGGTTCAGAACCAGCAAGTTTGTTCATCACAGGTGGACACCATTTCAGGAGCACAACAATTGCCCTGAAAAGAGCAAGTTGAAGAGGAAAAAAAGCAACTAAACATACTTTTAAGGGGTGACTGATTTTATACTCACGAACTGTGTAACTGGCATGCTATAACAAAACACAGGAGTACTGAGAGGATGGACAAAGTTTCAGGAGATAGAAACCATGTATAATGAATGTTTGTGATACAGAACTGGGACAACAATAAAAAATGCACATATTATTAATTACTAAAGGTGTACTATAAAGGTGTTGAACAAAGCTGTTACAGCCACAATGAAAATGTTATCAAAAGCAAAGTGAGAATTTACAATTAAAATATATTTATGTGCCAGTAAGCAATGCCACACTTTGGCAACTGTTTTAAGGATGTAAAATGATGATTCCATTTATGCCAGAACTAAATAAAGAGACAAAACAAGCTCATTTTATCAACATTATATCTTTATTAAGTACACTACCCATAACAGCTTACATTTCAACATTTTATCCTTTTTTTCAAATTTGGTGCAGTGTTAATGCATGGATCATTTAAGTATCACTCTTGATGCTTTGTGCAATTGGGGTATGTATAACTTTATATTACTTTAAAACTTGGTATTATTCCAAATGCCCTTCCAGGGTATCCAATGTGTCAGTGCTTTTGAGCTAGGATGCAATGGACCCTACTTTCAAAAGTTACCCCATGCAAAGTCTCTTTACTTAGCAATGAATTACACTACACTAAGTGCAGTTTGTTATCTTTTAAACATCTCAGAGCACACACACGAGTGTCTAAAGCATGGTTAAACATAGTTGCAAGCCAAGGACCTAACAGATGATTAAGCACAAGTTTTTACATTGTTTATTTTTGTCAAGCTTATCCATATAACTCTGTCTGATCACCAAAGAGAGATGAATGGGGTAGTCAGTGGCTTTGTTTGTATGTGCAGGGTCAAGCCAGTGGTTCTGAGGCAAACATACCTCCCGGTGGACATGCATGTGTTAAACCCCTTGTGGCTGTATCATTAATTTCCACAGCCATCACAAGCTGATCTTTTGCTGCATCCAACCCAGATATGATCAGTTGCATTGCCTGGGATCTGTCATTAGAAGGCATGCTGTCACAAAATTTTAAGAACTCTTTTCAGAGGGCTTCCTATTAGTGAGCTGTGTTGCTCAAAAAGATAGTCTCTCATTATTATGAAAGCTGATAAATTCCATTATTATGATAGCAGATAAATGGGAATGCTTCCATCACATCATTCTTCCTAGAACCTTTGTCTGGTTGAGCTGCTGAAAAGATGATTTTAGCTTTGTCTCGAACTGAAACCTGAATCAGGCCTACGGGGCTGGATGTTTGTACAGGTGTTCATATCCTGTTTTGGTAACTAGGTACCACTTTCAAGTTTTTTATTAATTGCCATTACAGGGTGGTAATTCCAAAATGTTCTTACTCATTTTCTTAAAAGTTCCATGTATAGGGATTCTTATTTTCTTTGCAGCGGTCAGAGTCAACATGCCCAAAACAAAAGTCTCAACTCCCCCTTCCTGTGTTTCCATTGTGGGAATATTTATCATCTATGCCATTCTTTTAAGGAAGACTGAGCACAAGGCGAAGTACTCTAGCACCCCTGGAGGGATCCCAATGTTCTCTTCTCCAGTGACATCAGGTTTTACAGATTTGTCCTCTTCTTCAGGAAGTACTCAACCGGACTATGAAGGACAGAGAGTGATAAGTTTTCAGTCTGCTCCTTCATGGTCTGGAAGAATTCCCATATTTGTTTGAATTCTTCCATTGAAGACTTTTTGTGCTAACTGGAGCCACAACTGGCTCTTGTTTTCTCTTTTTCTGGCTCAGTATGTTTTCATTTTCTGAACTTCTTTAAACTTGTAGATAATGCTGAGTCTTCAGCATACTGTTTTGTAAACACTGTTGTCCTTTTCAGAGAGCTCCTCAGTAGTGGATTTGTCCTCAGTAGTGGCCTTCTTTGAAGCTGTATCTTTAGGAGAAGATGAATCTGACTACATACCATGCAAGTGGTTCATTGTCTTTTCAGAGCAACACTCTTTGGAATTACAGCTGCTGGGACTTACAGTAATTGCCTCTTAGCCTGTTTACTTTTCTCTGTCTTAGGGCAAAACACTCTGCACAGCTCGTATACCGTTATGTGGGTGCTGCAATGAGGGCACCACAACTAGTTCACTTGTCATGCTGGCAAACTGAATTTTGTGGTGCTCGGCAGGGCTGGCACTGTTCAGGTGTTGTGCCCCTTGCCATATACATTTCTTATCAGGAGGTGATTATATTTAAGTACAGGAGGGTGTGGGGAGGGCTCAGCCCCCCCCCACAAAGAGCCAGAAGATGCTCTGGGGCATTGAGCACGATGGTGGTCAGGTGGCACAGTTGTCTGGAGCGATGTTCGACATCAGCATTGTGCTTGCGCTCTAATGACAATCTCGTTTTTTTCTCTTCACCATGGCAAGGTGGAACCTGCACAGCTCATAGTTTTGATAGTCATCTGCCATGCCTAAACACTTACAACACTCAGTGTTTCTATATGTTCTAGGCAGACTGGTGCCACACTTGCTGCTTTTTTTTTAAACCAGTATGCCCATTTCTATTTTAGGCATTCCCATGAGACCAAGAAGAGCACCACTGAAATGATTCCAACATCAGTTCCTGGGAGTCAGTTAAAATGCTCTCCACTGGGGATGGAGCTAGCCATCTGAGACAGAAGCAGTGTAATTGGCATGCTGCAGTACCAGGGTCACCCATCTGGAACCATCTGTCAGAACAGCTCTCCCTATCAAGGATTATTTTGGTGGATTCGACTTCTTCTAACAGAGACTGTCATATTGGTACAGTACAGTACAACTCTTGCTGTTATCATGACTTTGGAACCCAGCGGGCATCATGTTAAAACTTTGAGCAAAGCCACACTCTCTTTGGCATGTGGGAAACAGATAAATCACCAGGGTCAAGGTAGGAGAGTACCCAAGGTGAGCACCCTACAGCTGAAATACGCCAGAGCGAAGACCATCACAGTGATAGGATTTCAGCAAATACCTTGGGTCACTGTGATGGTCTCTGCTGCCACTGGGACTGCATTGCCTGGTGTTTCACCCTTCCCCAAAGACAACTCCAACTCGGAGTTGTACCCTTGGAGAACAGGGTGTGTGGGGGCAGAGTCCACCACATGGGAGGTTTGGGGATGCAGCCCCCCTTTAGAGACACTGAGACATCCCCTACAGTGCAATGCCTGACACTTGCTGCTGTCACTGTGGGGGATGTCAGTGAGGCAGATGTCACCTCACTATAGTAAAACCCCGAAATACAAGGGCTGCATATCAATATGGCTCAACTGGCAATTTCAACGATGGACCAACAGCTTACCAATATCACAGCTATGCTGAATAAGGTCCTATTAGACACAGCTGAATTAAAAAATATCATGGCTAGCACAAAAGCAGAACTGTTGCAGTTAACAATTAGAGTGGCTAGTACAGAAACTGTAGTTAAATGGCAGGATGGAATCCTACATGACCACCACTGCCAACTGAGGGAGTACCATAGCCAGATACACTACCTTCTTGCCAAAGTGGAAGATCTAGAGAACCAGAGGAGATGTGAAAACATAAGGCTTGTTGGGGTACTAGATAGAGCTGAAGGTAATGATATGAACGCTTTTCTTAAAATGTTTCTACAGGAGGTGTTAAAACTGAACAATGGAACTCCTCCTGAGCTGGAACATGCCCACCGATCCCTGGCATCATGTCCAAGACAGGGGGACTGCCTGAGGATGATTCTGGTTAAATTCCTGTGATACCTGTAAAAGAAATCTACTTACAGGCGGTCAGGGACCAAAGACAACTGGTGTGGGAAGGCTGTCAAATAGAGAAGTACCAGGTCTATTCGTATGAGCTGTCAAGAAAGAGGAGAGCCTATGGACCTGTCAAACATCTACTATATAAGTTAAATATGCCCGCTTCCCTAAGGTGCCCAGCATTACTGAGAGTAAGCTACAGGTGTGAGACAATTACCTTCAGCAATCCATCTGAAGTGGAGCAATTTATTGAAGACACTTCTGGAGAAAGGATTACCTAATGCCAGACTCCGACTCACCCTCGTGGCGAGTCCCATCAAGAAATGGAAGTCTCAGTGCCCCATGCTGCCCTGAATACACAGCCCAGAACATAACCACAGCACCAGAGAGCAACCCAGCATGGGAGCAGGTACTGAGGGGAAGATCCAAGAAGATGAGGCAACAACCGGGGGTGCAACTCTCCCTCCGTCATGCCGGATCTTGCCGGGCAAGATCCAGAAGCAGACAGTGGAAGATCCACTTTTCCAAGGAAAGTGGCTCATCAACATTTAATAAAACTTCATTGTGCAGCTTTAAATCTTCCGGACCAGACCGACATCGGAGCAGCCATTGAAGTGGACCAAACTCCTGAAGATATTACTGGGGACTGGGCTACATGCATCGAAGAGCCGTGAGCTGACCATGAGCTCCCTTTACCCCCAGAACCAGAGAACATAGCTGCTGTCTGAACCAGCACCTGGCAAAAGGTAAAAGGGGAGCAACCAACCTCGTGGGGGAAAAAGTGATATTTAATATAATGTAATGGTACTTAATTTGGTAGCTTAGGAGAGGTTAAAATCCCCAAGGCCAAGGGCTGAAGATGGCATATGCTCCATTTGGCCGTGCTGTGGCTTGGTTCTTACAGGGCATCGCTCAGCTCGATATCACCCAGGGGAGGCTGCTCACATCAGGAAAATGGTATTACAAGTTGTATGAATTAAGTGCAATGTTGGGCCATTTTGCCCCTCAGTTTTACTATATAGATATAGTATGGTTTAACTACTGTAGGTATTATTATGAAAGAGTGTTAAGGTATTGGTTACTGTTCACAGGATTTAGTGAGTGGGAACCTCCCTGCTCTCATGCACTTGCAGTTTTTTCAGCTCCAGGTCTCGCATTTTAAACTCAGTAGCCGAGGACAGTAGGGTATATTAAAACCTCTGGTGCTCTCATATATCTGTAGGTGCATGCCTGGGTCCGGATTTGTAAAAAGACAGCAAGTGGTATGCCTCTAAATCGCAAATGGAAAAACAGGCTGCTGCCTTGTAATGGCAGCACTCTCTCTCCAACATGGATAGCTCTCACTGAAGTGGGGGAATCTACATCCATTAAGGAGTGACAGGCAGGGGAGGGATAGTAAGTAGAATCCTTAAGAGATTGTGCCCCATAACTGGAAAACTAAGAAAAGGGTCTCAGTTATTAAAGACCGTATAGCATATGCACGGGGAAGCATGCATCAATGGTAATGCTACCCAGGGAGTCCCAGAGCCCCAGTGTATGAAAATCTGCAGTATGAGACTGAAACTTTGTCTTTCCACACTGTACCCCCTGTCGTGGATACCCCAGAGGAACAGTACCTGAGCAGGAAAGACAGTCCAAAATAAAAGCTAAGTGGGGATAGGGGTGGCTAATTTAGAATCAAAAGGCTGATCCTGGTTGCACAATATCCCTTCACACTAACCTAACAGGATACAGGATTATAGAGGTGTTCTGCACAATACCAAAGGCACTAGCATCTCAATCCCCCCAGAGGAGTGCTACCTGATCACTGGGGGCTGGCTAAACAGACTAGCCTCCTAGTCGATGCAGATGGCTGAACCTCAAGCTTTTATAACTACACCAAAGACAATCAGCAAAGACCTTTCTATTTTACAAATGCAACTAGTCACTGTTAGCTAGTGGTACAAGGAATGACTTGTTGGAAAAGTCACCTCCTATTCAGTACAGTGTGCAATGACCAGCTGTTCAACGGTTAATATGGGGGAGCTTCATACAGTGCGTGATGTTACAGTTGTTTAAAAATAATGTTAGAGTAGTGTGTTCAGACTCAAGGCAGAGGAGGTATACATGTAGACTAAGGGAAACCATAGGGTAATCAGGATGAATGTGAACTTTACTGATGACACAGGAGAAAAGCACAGTGGACACAGGGGGAGTTTCATGGTAGAGCAAGACTTGTTATCCATTCGTTTGTTCGTAAGATGGAGACAACCCAAATATGGCTAATTATCTGGATGTAATAGCAACATCTTGGACTGTGAAAGGGCTTAATTCACCATTCAAGAGGAAGAAGCTTTTGGCTAGGGTAAGGAAATTGGGGACCCAAATAGCCTTTTCCAAGAAACCAAATTAAACTATTAAAGGAGTGGGTAGGCAAGGAAGCACACAGTGTTTCCGGCTCAGCCAAAAGGGGAGTATCCATCTTTCTTCATCAAAAACTTCAATGGCACCCCACGGAGGTGCACACAGATGAGGAAGGGAGGTGGATAGTCATGAAGGTTTCTACACCCACAGGACCGGTGGTGCTGGTTAACATTTATGCCCCAAACAACTATGCCTCTGAGTTTCATGATGCCGTATCTCAGAAAATTATGGATATTTCTTATGATAACCCAGACATACTACTAAGGGGAGGTTTTAATTTGACAATAGACCACTTACTGGATAGGTCCAATGCCAAACCTGAACCCCATATTCACTCCCTCCATGCCCTGAAAGAGCTAACCAATCTACACCAACTTTCAGACATATGATGGCTCTTGCACCCCACTGACCAGGATTACACTTACTTCTCTGCCCCCAAGGCCATGACTAGCAGGTTGGACCATTAGTTCACCTCCCATAACCTGACCTCAGCAACAATAGGTGTAGATATTTCTCCACGATATATGTTGGATCATGCCCCAGTGGTCTGGAACCTCCAGACTACTCCGAAAAATAATAGATCCCTTTTATGGTGGCTGGATCCACTTCTCTTACAGGATAATGAGTTTGCCCCATGGCTTACACTAGAAACTGAAATGTATTTTAGGGAGAACCTTATGGGATCAGCATCAGTGGCTAATATCTGGGAGGCATATAAGGCCACTATATGGGGCAAAATTATTAGTTTTGCAACTCACAGATGCAAACAGTGAGAGAAAGAGCACTTAGAGCTAGAGGGCAAGTTTAAAGGCCTAGAGAGTAAGTATAACAAAAATCCCCATAGCCCTAAGCAACCCCCAATTGATCACAGAGCTTACAGAATTAAGACTCAAAATCAATAGCCTGGCTACCAGAAAGGCTGAATTACACCTCCAAAGGGTCCAATATACTGTAGGTACTGGGCAGATGGAGAAAAGGCTAGTAAGCGTCTAGCATACAGGTTGAAACAGAAACAAGCTGAGAGGTCTATCCACCAGCTGAAAGATAAATCAGGAAGGTCTTCTCTGAATCAGAAAGCAATAAAATAGATTATGGCAGATTTTTACATTATACATCCCACTCCAAGTGGGATGGGGAGAAATATAACAACTTTATCACTAATTTACCCCTTACCAAGCTATCCATGAAACAAAAGGAGATTTTGGGGGCCACCATAAATGAGTCTGAATTTAGACAAGCCATTTCCACTATGGCCCCACACAAAGCTTCAGGATACGATAGGTTTCCAGTACATTTTTATAAAATAGTCCAACCCCAGATAATGTCTCACCTATTATATATGCTACAAGAGGCCCATACGAGAGGCAAACTCCCCACTACCTTTAACAAGTCCATAATTACAGTCCTCCCCAAAGAGGGGAAGGACCATACCCTGCCAGCTAACTACAGGCCGATTTTGTTGATAAACACAGATACCAAGATTCTGGCCAAAGTTCTGGCAATGCGCCTGGAAACCATTCTGCCTGAAATTACTCACTCCTCACAAGTAGGTTTCGTTAAGGGCAGGATAAGCTCCAACCACATCTGAGCCTTACTCTCCTTAATGCAATCTGTTGCAGTACTTCGAACACCAGCAGCATCAGTCACAGTGGACTTCAAAAAGGCCTTTGATTCTGTGGAGTGGGAGTACCTGCATAGAGTGCTAAATAGCTATAACTTTGGACCACACTTTTCAACTTGGATACGGACATTGTATAAGAACCCTAGGGTGAGGGTACTTACTAACAGCAACCTATCTGATCCCTTTTCCCTACACAGGGGCACTAGGCAGGGGTGCCCACTGTCCCCCCTACTGTTTGTCTTGTCCGTGGAGCCTCTTACGGCAGCTATTAGAGCCCATCCCCAGATAACAGGGATAACAATTGGAGAGAAACAATACATTACAAATCTTTGTGTGGATGATTGCTTAATTTTAACCAATGATATCCCCAGGTCTCTCCTGCACATTCTAAGTATATTGAAGTTATTCGGGGAGTTCTCAGGATTCAAAATTATATATATCAAAATCTGAGATCTTACTTATCGATAAGCTAACTACCTCAGCTGGGCTGGGCAACATAGATCTAAAGTGGGCTAACATGAACATTAAATACCTGGGTGTTAGGATCTTCCCTGACCTCCTTAAATTATATTAATTTCAAACCCCTTGTGGAGAAACTCTGGTGTGGTGAGTAAAACAGCAGCAATCAAGTTGATGGCGGCCTCTAGGGTCTACTACCTGTTATCTCACATCCCAATGATCCTCCTGGAGAAATGGTCCCAAAAGCTAAATCTCATGGTGAGTAAATTCTTATGGGGGTACCTCCCCCTGCAGTAAAGCAGAGCCAAATTAAGGGCCCCATGGGTTAGAGAGCCTGGACCCTACCTGACTTTACTCAAGATTCTGTAGCTTTCATCATGGCAAAAACAATTAAATGGTTTCAAATGCCCAACATAACACCCCCAGCTTGGCTGGTAATAGAGACATTATGATGGGCACACCCTTGTCAATGTATCTAAGCCACCATCTCCCCAGACAATTTCAGCATTGGATTACAATGTGTAACTCATGTGGCATGGCACAAAGTAGGCTGAAAAGCTAAACTATGCCTGAACACAGGTCTTTTTTACTCCCATTTGGAAAAACCCTTACCTTTGTATTGACCACAGCATGGTTCAGTGGCCAAGATGGGCTAGCAGGTCAATTGAATTGCTGCGTGATCTGGAGACCCCTGATGGCTCCAGTCTAGACTCTTTCCAGGGGCTTCAGTCAAGATATAACCTACCATGCTGTGATTTTTGGAGATACCTTCAGATTAGAAGCCTCTATAATACATGGGGTACACAGAAATATGAATGTAGTATGTGTAGCAGCAATAAACTCCATAATCTGGAGCCGTTCCCTTCGGTAGATGGGTAAAACAGACTACGGGGGATAGCAGGTGAAATTCAAACTCTTGTGAGAGATAGTGCCTCAGACCCCTCCATCCCAGCAAGGGACAAATGGGAAGCTAGGCTAGTCACCCAGATCGTGGAAATGTAATGGCACCAGGGGTGGGTTAGAGCCCATTAAGCATGCAAGGACCAGAGAAGTCATCTTATTCAGAACAAAGTGAGGTACTGGTGGTACCCCACCTCCTCACAACTAAAAGTAATGGGTGTAACATAGGTGGACAACTGTTGGAGGTGCACGGTACCTGCAGCAGATCTATCACACATCCTCTGGTCTTGCACTCCTATACAGCCCTTCTGGTCAGCAGTGGCAAGACAATGTGAAAAGATCCTGGGCACCCACATTCCACTGGACCCCAAACTGTGGCTATTAGGCCTCTTTCCCCAGTCTACTAGGTTGTCTAAATCCCATCAGCTGTGGCTCATACAGGCCTTGGTTGAAGTGATGAGGTTAATCTTGAAGAGGTGGAGGTCCATTGACATTCCAACACTCAGGGAATGCCTCAGTGCTATAGAGGCCCTTGCTACAATGACTAGACTGGCATACTTGTAACACAGGGAATAGGCACAAGTTCAAGATATTTGGACACTCTATCTGAAGTACATTGTTGACTGCAGTAAGGGCCTACATGGCAGACTTTCAAAGGATAGGTTAAAGCCCCCATGAACTATTCCCAATGTGCTGCTAGATAACTGGATTTTGAAAGTATATTGTTTTTCAGGTATCATGAAACCTCGGTTGTGGAAAGCCACATAAGCCCTGGTTTTTGTATGTTAGGTGAAGATGTGTAACCTCCCCCCCCCCAAAGCCACTAAAATAAGAGTTGTATGCACCCTCAGGTTGCTCACTTAAAATATACAGATTAAGCGGGGTAAATCAATTAAATCCTTTCTACTGCTCCTCTGCCAACTAGTGATGTATTAGTCTGACACTACAGTTCTTCTAAATGGTTCTTTGTTTTTTTTATTTGCCATAAGCCTGTTCTGCATGTTTCTCTCCAATATACTGTATGTAGAACTATGTAAAGAGAGCTGTTCAATAAGCATGTTAAGATAACATGTTTGTAAAAGTCTGAAACTACTCAATAAAAAGATTAACTGAAATAAAATACTCTCCACTAGCCTTTTGAGATGACTTAAAAGTTCCCTCACACAGTGGAAACTGGGTGCTGTTACTTTTGACAGAAGCACTCCAAACTCTGTGTAAGTCATTGTGAGCTGGCCTACACTTCCACAAATAGTCTCAAAAGTAGGAATATGAGCCAAATTACTAAATGCAAAATGATTACATTTAAGCCAGATCCCAGGATTGGGAACTGGGAGGCTTTTAAACAGGAACTGCTACTCTGGCACAATCTTTGTGAAGGGACTAGTTTGTGGCCAAGTTCTCAGTTCCCTGGAACCAGAAGAAAACTGATAGAAGTGTTTTGTGTTTAAAATTCCCAAAATACAGATTGGAGAAAGTTAAACTATGATTGTTTCCAAAATAAGCCTATTAATTGAACAAAAACGTTAGCACTTAGCCATCAAAATAGTAGGAGTACTAGCCAGGGTGACTACTCTTTTCAGCAACAAGCATTTGTCAATGCCGAACGTTCGCTTGCAGGTATTTGCAGTGGTGCGTGGCACTTGGACACAGCTTAAAAAAATCAGTGACAAAGAAGTAAAATGAGGGCCACAGTTTAACAATTGGTTCTATCTCTGAAGCAGGCAGCCTAAGAGTATTGGTGTAAAATACTTTGTCTGCAGAAGAGCAAGTCTGTAACTGTGTTACCCACTGTTCAGTCACAGAAACAAATTGTAGGAGGGGCAGAAACATGGTAAGGCAAAGTCTTGGACATCCCTGAATATACATATATATATCTCCCCTCTCCCACCCCTCACCCCAAACCCCTCTTCTACAGGTGCTTTTCAGGCTTGGCCATACTCTCCACAGGAAAGGTCAGAGTTGAAAGGCAGAGGGGTAAGTGCATTAGGCATTTGTGGGGGAGTGGGCAAGACATGGAGGATATTGGCTACACCAGAGAGGAGTATTAAAAATATAAGTAAAAAAAAGGAACAGTTGATTTGATCAGGGCAATACAGTGTATTTGGGACTGAAGGACAAGAGGGCATACAGGGGTGGTGGGAAGGGGGAGGGATTAGTTAGCAAGGAAGCATTTGTTTTTATTTACTCATGGAGAGTGGTAAATGTATGGAAGAAGGTGCCAGATTATGTGGTGTAAGTCAAGAGTGCTGAAAGTTTAAACTCAAGCTGTATCACTTTCTCCTGTAATATATGCTCTTTCAGTTGCCCTCCTTTATGAGGGATCACCCTCATTCTACCTCCAAGTATTACTGTGTCCCACATAAACTACAATTTGTCAATGCCAAATGTTGCTTGCTTCTATGTGCTGTTTAGGTATTTGGAAGTCATTGGAGTGCAAATATTGAAAATTCGCGAACTTATGAGCATGCGTAGGGACTGCGCAATGCACGCTCATAAAACAGTCATTTTTAGGAATTTTTTCAACAAATTTTCAACATAGCCATTTTAAGACCTCTGCTCATGAACAGTGTCACTGTGATTTTCTTATTGTGTCCCATACATTGAGTTCTCACACTGACTGTGCCATTGTAAGCTACATGGGTGGAAACACGTTTTGGGCAAGTTGTGAAAAATTACAGCTGCACTGCTCATAAGGAGGTGTGGTAAAATGGCAATGTTGAAAATCTGGAGTGAAAATATTGAAAATTCGCAAACTTACGAGCATGCATAGGAACTGTGCAACGCACACTCGTAAAACAGTCATTTTTAGGAATTTTTTCACCAAATTTTCAACACAACCATTTTAAGACCTCTGCTCAAGAATAGTGTTACTGTGATTTTCTTAATGTGTCCCATACATTGAGTTTGTACACTGACTGCGCCTATTGTGCGCTACATGGGCGGAAACACGTTTTGGGCAGGATGTGAAAAATTACAGCTGTACTGCTCATGAGGAGGTGTGGTAAAATAGCAATGTTGAAAATCTGGAGTGAAAATATTGAAAATTAACAAACTTACGAGCGCAAGGAACTGCACAACGCACGCCGTAAAACAGTCATTTTTAGGAATTTTTTCACCAAATTTTCAACATCGCCATTTTAAGACCTCTGCTCATGAAAAGTGTCACTGTGATTTTCTTAATGTGTCCCTTACATTGATTTCGACACCAACTGCGCCATTGTGCACTACATGGGCGAAACACGCTTTTGGGCAGGATGTGAAAAATGACAGCTGTACTGCTCATAAGGAGGTATGGTAAAATGGCAATGTTGAAAATCTGGAGTGAAAATATTTAAAATTTGTGAACTTACGAGCATGTGTAGGAACTGCACAACGCACACTCGTAAAACGGTCATTTTTAGGAATTTTTCCACCAAATTTTCAAAATAGGCTTTTTGAGAGCCCACCTTATGAACACTGGCAGTGTTATTTCGTTAATCATTCTGGAAAGGTGATTTCACACAGTGACTGCGAAATCACCCTTCAGGCCCGAATAACAGCATGACAGTGACAGCATTCATGAGAGGGGTCCCAAAAACCCCATGTTGAAAATTTGGTGCAAAAATTCCCAAAAATGCCTGAGATATGCAATAAAGTTGAAAAAACCCTATCTATCCCATTATACAGCTTACCAGCATTTCCTCAGTTTGCGGTCAGCTTTGAAGAGTGCAGACGTGTTCCCGGACCACCGATGATCGTCGCGTCAAGCTCCAGAGGTAAGTATGGGGGAGGGTGTGGGGAGGCAGGGTGCACAGTGGGTGGGTGTGGGTTGTGGGAGGGTGGAGAGACAGTGATGGAACGTTTTCTTATTTACAGTTTTTTTTTATTCAGGCACGGCGGGCGTTTGCCATGCTGGGCGAGCTCCCAGCGTGGCAGCAGGGAAAGCTGTTTGGGGGGACGCGGAGCCAATGGGGGATTGGGCACCCCCTCGGCCAAAACAAGATTTGACATGCTGGGGTAGGCTCCCAGCATGGCACCAAAGCTTTGGGGGGGGCATGCAGACTTGAAGCCGACGGGGGATTAGGCACCCTCGTCGGCTATAACAGTTATGGCAGCTCATACAGAGGCACTGCCAGAACTGATCGTAGCGGTGGTTTTCTTTGAAGTGAAGACCACTGCTGTCATACACAGCACCCACATCCATTGGTGCAGGACTGCCACGACTGCTCAACGGAGCAGTGGATTGCACAGGACAGTCACACCTCCAAAGTGTCCTATTCTCCCAAGATGATCCTTGCGCATGCGCGCAAGTGAACGAAAAAACTAAATATGTGTTTGGGAAAAAACTCTCAGCAGGAGACCAGCAGAGAGAGAGTTTTCATTTATATAACTTTCTAGATTCCGGAGCACCATTTCTCACATGCAGATAATGCAAGAGCTGGACTTGCTGTTCTAATTGTTGTATTGTGGACCTCCAATGTCCATCCAGTGCCTTATACAGTATAATGGCATTGTAACCTTCAATTTCCAACCAGTGCCTTATACTGTATGATGATACAGTATTATAACTTCCAGTTTTAACCAGTATCTTATGTGACTGCATTAAAACCTCCAGTTTCCAACCAGTGCCTTTTATGATGGCATTATAATCTCCAATTTTCTATGATTTATCTATTATGAATGTGATCTAGTATTGTACTGGCCCCAGTGGCTAGTGAAGAGTACTGTTCACAAAGCTTCAGTGTTGAATCTGTAGTATAATAGCCATAAGTCTCTCTTCAGTTCGGTCACATTCAGTACATTACTGTTTAGCTTGCATACTCATTTCCTATTTTTGGACCATATTTATATTATTTTACATGTCTCATACTGAAATGTATATGCAAGCTGATTGACATGCAGTGAAGTTTATTCAGCTCTTGCTGCAATTGATCAAAGTCTTCCTTACTGTTTTACCACACTTGTATCATGACCTTGGTATCATCAGCAATCTTTACTAATTGGGAGACTATAGCCTGTAGTTCAAGGAGGCAGTGCAACTGGCCACACACACCCTTTTGGCCTATTTAAGGGCTGCTCTCCTCACTCAACATAAGCATTTTTCCTTGCCCCTCCATCCACCCTTGCCTCCTCCAGTGGCATGCCTCTCTCTCTCTCCCGTGGTCTTCGTCCTAAGGTGCCTTTAGCCAAAGAAATCACTCCCATGGCACCTCAAGGGCTGGAACCCTTCCCTAGGGTTCCTTGCCTTTGTACCCCTACAGGGTGCCATATCCAACAGATAGAGAGGCAAACAGCCAATGTTTATCTATGTTACACAAGCACAAAGTAATTTGCACAGGCACATTGAACTGGTTACTAGACTAGTCCTCTATTCTTGAATATTTACATGTAAACTAAACAGAAGTGATATACAAACTGATATCCATTGTACATACTAGTAGTCACTGTGTTTCATCCATGTCAGTGGGTTCCATACACCTGCCTGCATCCTTGGTCCCCAGCCACCCAGGACCTGTGCACAGAGTGCCGCACAGAGGGGTTAGTAGTATGCAGGGCCCCTACTTTTCTGCGGCACAGTGAGACCAAGTTCTGCAGCAAGACTACCATTTGCCGCAGAACTTCAGCGGTGGTGGTTTGTAATTTCTTCGGAAGTTCTGCGGCACTAACAAACTACCACATCACAGTATCAGCTTGTCATCCTGAATTCACTTTCATGGCAGTGGTTATAGCAATCAGGATGGTGGAAAGCACAGTAACACTAGTTCACAAAATTAACAGACTTATAAAAATAATTTTATGTCAGCAGAACAAATGTCTCTCCCTTAAGGTCCTAGCCTGTTGCATAAATGATATATGCAGAGGGGATCTTATGTGATAAATAAGGTATTTCTATATGCATGCTATCTATCCCACTAATGAGGTTTCCACTGTCTATCACTTATATATTTGTATGTGCTTTCTACACCACTCATGAGGTTCCCAATGTGTATCACATATATTTATATGCCATCTGTAACATACATACAAATATGCGTGTGTGTGTGGTGAGACAGACAGAGATACTGTATGTGTGTGTATGTATATATATATATTTTTTTTTAATTTCCATGAACTTGCTTCCTCATTCATACAGGTCCCATTGGAAATGGAATAGATGAGTTATTGCAAAACTCATTTTTCATGGCAACCTGCTTTCCCTGACACACTGCGTAACACCATCAGGCCATGACATGCATGTGAACCAGTTGTGAGATACAGCTCTCCAGCCCATCACAATGTGTCCACCATGTGACGGAACACTGCACCATACCTTCACAGGCTCTGAGCAGTGATGTGTTCCACCAATCCTTGTGCTGCCCAGCCAGTTCCCAAAGCTAATCTCTGAACCTGAGTTGCCGGCATGGAAACACAGCATGCTACCCTTTGGCCCAACAGCTGTCCCTGCACACAACATTTCTCAATAACTTTTAGGTGATTCTATCAACCAATGACAATATGTAATCAATAACCCTGGCAAAAATGCGTACAGTGCAATTATTTATTTAACAGGTCTATTCTTTCAACAGGTCTATACATTATTATATTTCACTTTTCTGGGCATAATTACTTTATTTTTCTTAAAAATTTAGACAGTTAAATTAATTTTACCAGTTATTCATTTCAGATAGTGTCTTTATGCCTTAAAGGCACAAATAGGTTTGTACAAAGTGAGGTATGGACTTAACAGGTCTATGCTATTGACAAGGTTTTGTTTAAGTTGGCCCTAGTGCAACAAGGTAAGACTGAAAATTGTATTAGGCTGTAGTGCAGGTTGAGCAAATATCATCATGAATGATGTGCTGTGCCACCGTTTCTGGCAGTGGGAGCTGTGGTAGATAAGTGACTGTTCATTTTTGTTGCAGAATGCAGCCATTTCATTAGCTGATGTATGATGTTATAGCAATGATAACATCACATTCTGAACATATAGGGGGGTTTGGATATAAAAAGAGGGGAAAGAAACCAGATTCTATGTATAAACAGAAATATTAATAAAAAATCACAAAGAAGAGTGAATTCTGTGGCACCACAGAAGTTCTGCAGTTGATTGCAAGTTCTGTGAAAAATTCTGCTGAAGCAGAATTCTAGGGGCCTTGGTAGTATGTCTGGAGGAGTTGCTGTGCTGGACCCCAGGCATTCGTTTGGATGCCCATGCTGGCTTTTCTCAGCCAACCTGGCTACTCATAGAGCAAGGGATGGTGGGATATGACAGCAGGGAACAGCTTACTTCAGGCTAGGGCTGTGTGAAAATAAAATTTCACTAGTGTAATTTCTACCAACATCAGAATTTTGCTTCAGCAAAATTTTGGAATGGAGTTTGACAACTTTTGCAGAAATGCTAACTTAGAATTGTGGAATAAATGCATGAATTGCAGATTAATATATTAAACAAACTGCAGAAAGAAATTCCACAGTTTAATAGATGAATCCACAATTCATAAATATATTCTGCAGGTAACTGAGTCACTGAACCACAGAATTGATGTATGAATTGTGGATTACTGTATTAAACTGCAGAAAAAAATTGCACAGAACTGACCACTGAACTGCAGAATGATTATGTGTATTGCAGAATGATGCATTAAACTACAGAATAACATAGAAACACAGAATTTGACGGCAGATAAGGACCGCTTGGACCACCCAGTCTGCCCATTACCCTACCTGATGGATAAGCTGCAGATTCTAGTTAATCAGCAGCCTACTTCTTTCTACCCCACCCCCTAGAATTGCCTTATGGCTGTCCCTTGCATGCTTGAATTCAGTCACTGTTTTTGACTCCACAACCTCTTCCGGAAGGCCGCTCCATGTATCCACAACCCACTCTGTGAAAAAATACTTCCTTACATTACCTCTGTCTTCAAATTGTGCCCCCTTGTTCTTGCACGCCTCTTTTTTTGAAAGATGCTACCCTATTGGACTTTGTTGATTCCCTTGAGGTACTTAAAAGTTTCTATCATGTCCCCCCTCTCCCTCCTTTCCTCAAGGGTATACATATTAAGCTCTTTTAGTCTCTCCTCATATGTCTTCCGGTGCAGACCCTGCACCATTTTAGTTGCCCTCCTCTGGACAGCTTCCATCTTGTCTATGTCGTTGCAGAGACTGGGTCTCCAGGACTGTACACAGTACTCCAGATGGGGTCTCACCAGCTGTCTGTACAGAGGGATAACAACTTCCTGTTTTCTACTGGTGATGCCTCTCCTTATGCATCCCAGTATCCCCCCAGTCCTCCTTACTGCCCTCTCACATTGCTTGCCCACCTTTAAGTCATCTGCTATGACTACCCCCAGGTCCCTTTCCTTTTTGTTGTTGTTAGTATCTCACCCCCATTGTGTACTCTTCCCTGGGTTTTGTTTCCAAGGTGCATTACCTTGCACTTCTTAGCATTAAATCTAAGCTGCAATACATTTGACCATTCCTCTAACCTTGCCAAGTCCTTCTCATCCTTTTCCACCCCATCTTGTGCATCAACTCTGTTGCAGATCTTTGTCATCTGCAAGAGACATACTTTTCCTTCCAGTCCCTCTGCAATGTAAACTTACAAGACATTGAGAGAGGACCAGTCCTAATACTGAACCCTGTGGTACCCCACTAGTAACCTCCTTTCTTCAGAGTGGACTCCATTTACTATTACCCTCTGTGTCCTATTCTCCAGCCAGTTCTTTACCCAGGCTATCATCTTGGGACCCACTCCCAGGCTGGTTAACTTGTATATTAATCTGTTGTGTGGGACTGTAGTCAAATGCCTTGCTAAAGTCTAGGTAGGCCATATCCACAGCCCCTCCTTGATCTACTACTTTGGTCACCCAGTCAAAGAAATCTATTAGATTCGTCTGGTATGACCTTCCTGCTGTGAATCCATGCTGCCTTGGGTCCTGTGCCCCTCTGGCCTCTAGGTACTCGATAATTCTTTCCTTCAAGTGATTCCATCATTTTCCCTATCACTGAGGTTAAACTAACTGGTCTATAGTTTCCTACATCTGCCCTGCTCCCACTTTTGTGAAGGGGAATCACATCTGCCCTCCTCCAGTCCTCAGGTACCACCCCATCCTCCCATGATTTGTTAAAGAGGGTAGTCAGTGGTGTCACTAGTTCTACCCTTTGTTCGTTTAGAATTCTGGGATGAATCCCATCAGGCCCCATTGCTTTGTCCACCTTCAGTTTTAAGAGTTCTTTCAGAACCCTTTCTTCTGTAAATGGGCTGGTATCAAATTCTCCAGAACTGTCCTCCTGCAGTTCATGTATATTATTCTACAGTTTAGCCAAAGAGTTCACAGAATGAGGTAAAAATCCCAAAACACATTTGGAAGATTTAGATTTAGCAAAAGTCAGAATTTCCTGAAAATTCTGTGAAATTTTCAAACTTTTGTGACATTTCCACCATTCAGAATTCACAGATTCTTGCCAGCTCTACTTTGGGCTAACAGCACCCACCAGTCAAGCTTGATACAAAGCATATCTTGTGGACAATATATAAGGTTGAAATGTAATTGTTCATCTGAAAGCATTTTTTTAATGCAGGCTAAGGAAATGTCATCCTGATTTAAAGGCAAAGGTTACTCTGATGCAGTGATTAACAATCAAAGGTACAAGACTTGATGACTTGTTACAAAATCAAACCCAAGCAAACTCAAGCAAAACATCAGAGATTAACATTTGTAATCCAGCTTGATAAAACAGCAACAAAAATCAAAAACATTGTTTAAATAACTGGGGCTCAATTTTCAAAGTGATTATAGGGAAGCAAGGGACATGCATCCAAAGAGTTTGACGCAATTGGTGACTTGTGTTACAACTTGCGTCAAACGCGATTTTCAAATGCAGCCTGCATCCACTCCAGATGCAGCTGTTGTCGTCACTGAGCATAACTGAATACAGTTTGCCAGCATTGTAAGCTCAGTCGTCAGTCAGCCATGGTGGTGATAGGAGGGCTGTGCTGGCCGCTGACTTCTATTTGAGATTGGGAGGGTGTGGGGTGGTTGAACAATAACTGATGGGGTGGGGGCTGGGTATCCACTGGACCACCAGGGATAATTATACTATGGCAGTGATCATGGGAGAAGGGCAGTGTGTCAACACTGAAAAGGTGTTTGCAACTGCATGAGGGGGATCGGGGGTCGGCAAGACTGTCAGGGATGGGGGTTTACATTGTTATGGGTGTCATCGGGATTGGGGGGTATGTGCCATGCATTTTACAGTAGTACACTATATGGCACATGCATCCCAATGGGTGCTCCATTTGTTTTACTTATCTCCCCGATGCCCATACTGCCACCTCTCTGACTCTTGGTATGCCCCTGGCACCCCCTGGCCTACTGTTTCTTTCCTCTCCCACTATCCCGGCCCCTCCAGTGTTGCACCTGGCAGGGCAGGAGGGGAGAGCCAGACACCTGTGCCAGATACATAGATGCAGCCAAGTCTTTGAATCTCTTGCAGTCTGTGATAAACCTGGTTGTTTGGTTCAGGGACCCTGCAGATTGTAAAATCTGGTGCAAGATCCCTGCTGCAACCAAGGTTTGCCACAACCCTTAGAGTACTGCAAGTAGCATAGCTCTAAGTGGTGTTTGAAAATCACGATCTTACTGTCTTTTGCCCACAGATGCTGAAAGTCATGCTCTATTTAAAGAGAAACCAAGAAAAGAGAACCCAAGCGTAACCTTCTCTAGTGCTACAAATATAGTGGATTTGGCAGTTAAGAGCCATTTCATACCTCAATTTAAACATCAAATTTAGCCAAAAGAAATAAGTATTGTCAAGTTTAAATGTTTGTATCATAATGCTTGTAAACATAATGAAACAGGGAGATGTCCCTAGTTGTTATTAAGCAGTGTTAAACCCTGAAAGCACATGTGACCTGTGCATCAAAGTATACTATATATTATTTGCAAAAAAACTGTGTTATTGCAACATTTAGGGTTCAGGCTATAGTGACAAAAAGTGGGGAAATGCAGCGTTAGGGTTTCCAACTCTAAAACTCAACCCCTATGCCTTCAACAAATCAGGGTACCATCTTCTTTGGGTTGTCAACCATAATGTTCACCCATTAATTGTGTATGTTTCTGCTATGTATAGAATGGGGTAAGCTTTAGGTTGACAACCCCAAGGAAGATGGCATCCTGAATTGTTGTGGGCGTGGAGGGGGATTTTAGGTTGAAACCATAAAGCCACATTTCCCTACTTTTCACTTTAACCTGAACCTTAATGTTGTATTGAGTGCAGACCTGGTCAAGGATGGCAGTTCAATCTGGAGTCCTCCCATGATCACTGTTGTAGTATAATTATCCCTGGTGGTCCAGAGGACCCCCAGCAAGAACACCTGTGTGCACCGCACATTGTCAGGGATGAATCCCCCATTCAGCTCTGCGAGACCTACAAGAACTGCCAATTGAACTGCCATCCTCAGCCAGGTCTGTAGTTTC
This sequence comes from Neoceratodus forsteri, assembly GCA_016271365.2. Classification (NCBI taxonomy): domain Eukaryota; kingdom Metazoa; phylum Chordata; order Ceratodontiformes; family Ceratodontidae; genus Neoceratodus; species Neoceratodus forsteri. The sequence goes on from CM028137.1 coordinate 649,425,069, forward strand.
ATCTGCCTTCTACTGCTCCTACTGCCATTTAGTGACTTGTTCCCTTTCTGTAGTGGGACCTTTGCTGCTCAACTTGAGGTGTGCCTCAGGTAACCTGCAAGAGACAGGGGGCTCACTGGCTAGCCAATAGACAAGTGGGTTTGCCTCAGTGGAAGAGGTTTTACCTTTTATATCTCCATGCTTGCAACACAGCGGAGGACCCTCCCCAGCAAGAACACCTGTCTGCACTGCACGCTGTCAGAGACGGATCCCCCATTCAGCTCTCTGAGTCCTGCAAGAACTGCCAATTGAACTACCATCCTCAGCCAGATCTGCACTTTCATCTGCCTTCTACTGCTCCTGCTCCAGAGAACAGACAGAACACCTGGAGGAAGGAGCTACTGGTATAACTAAAACTTCTCTACTGGGACTAAGAACTAGAAATCTTGTACTGGGACCTTCAATTTAGGGTAAAAAAAAGAGTAAGTTTGTCAGAGGTAGCTGAAGTAAATTGTTATCTGTTATCTGTGTTATCTGTGTGCTTATCTAGGTGCTTGTCACAGGTGTCAGAAGAGAATTGTTATCTGTGAAATTAAGTATAGAAAGATTTGCAAAGTAGGGGAGTGGCTTAGCTAGAAGGAGCCAGATTAAAACCAGATTTAAGCACTGCCCTAGACAGCTTCTGCCAGAGAACAGACAGAACACCAGAAGGAAGGAGCTACTGATATAACTAAAACTTCTCTACTGGGACTATATTTCCCTCCTTTCCTCCCCTCCACCTCCCCACCCTAAACCAGTTCTACTTTTATAGGGACAGGATTTAACTGACAACAGGAACTTCCTGTTTTGGAGCAGGAAGTGAGGGATCACAGAGCCACCAAAACTCACCATCCTAGAAGGGCAAGAGTAGCTCTCCACCCCCCCAGCTGCTGGAGGTCTGACTCTGAGCAAGTAAGTAGACTACTGAGAAAATAGGAACTTCTTGTCTTAGAACAGGAAGAACAGAAGCTAAAAGGGCACAGAGGCAGTAAGTAAGTAGGGGAAGAAAAAAGAAAAGAAAAGAAACAAACAGAGGAAAGAGTAAGTATTCCAAACAACAGTTGGGGCCAGAAAAAAGACATGATGGGAGAGGTGCAGTGCAGTGGCTGTGGAGCAGCAGTCTTCCGGGAGACATTCTGGAGGATGCAGTGTTGTCCCATCTGCAGGCACCTATCTGGGCTGAGGGAGGAGGTTGCTCATCTCCAGGTTGAGTTGGCCAGGATTTGTGGGACCTCCTCTCCCACCCAGGGACCACCAGGGTCACTGCCTTTGCCTCAGAGGTTGCCAAGAAAGAGGAGCTGTTGGACCATAGTGGGCTCAGGGAGGGTGAGGGTGGTGGAACAGAGGTGCATCGCTCCAGTTGTACCTCTCCACAATTTCTATGCCATTCTGGAAAAGTGTGGTTCCTCTATGGAGGCACCTACAGTGGAGACCAAGGAGGATGCTGGGAACCTCCACAAAGGAGACCCACAGGAGGGTGGCATGGGACCCTATGGGGAAGGAAACAACTCTTGGTGGGGACTCCATTGTTAGGAAGGTTGAACTGGGGAGGAAGGGGAGAGAGGGTAAGGTGCCTGCCTGGCACCGATGGCTGGAGGGAAAGGGAGCGAATCCTCAGGATCACAGGAGCAGCTGCACAGGGGAGGGAGCTGGATGTCATTGTCCACCGAGGGACAAATGACCTGGCTAAGAAAGGGATCAGAGCAGTGCAAGAAGCATTTGTGGAGATGGGGAGGGGCCTTAGACAAATAGCACACACAGTAACCTTCTCGGAGGTGCTGCCTGTCTATGGCATGGATGAGCCTAGGGTGCTCCACACAATGGAATTCAATTAGTGGTTGAAAAACTGGTGCAGAGCTCAGGGATTTGGCTTCATTGGGGACTGGGGGTCCAACTGGATGGATGCAGGCCTATACTGGCATGATGGTCTGCATCTGTCTAGGAGGGGAACCAGGATCCTAGGGGATATGTTTAAATACTTCATTGGCAAGCATTTAAATTAGCCAAGGGGGGAGGCACTGGAAAGGAGCAGGGGAAATCCTAGCCCCCCCAAAAAATCAGGGTACTAAGTGAGGTAGACACCAACATAGAGATGTCAATAGGGAGAAGTGCAGGGGTAAATGGAGAAAGTGACAAATGCAATAAGGACAGTGATGGGGCAAAAAGGGGTAAGACCATCAAGAAATGGAGGGTAATGAGTACCAACACCCGTAGTCTGGGCAACAAGCTCCTGAACTGGTGGCCTTGATGGAAGAGGGATGCCTGGATATCATAGCAGTCACAGAAACATGGTACACAGAGAACCATGACTGGAATGTTAACATACCAGGGTACACAACCTACAGGAGAGACATGGAGGGCAGATGGGGAGTAGCTCTCTATGTAAGGGAAGGGATAAAAGCAACTGAACAAAAGAGTAAACAGGGAGGAGAGGAGACACTGTGGGTCACCTTAGAGACTGGAAATGGCACCACAATCTGCACAGGGGTTGCATACAGACCCCCATCCCAGGGGGAGGAAATGGACAAGGATATGATAGAAGGCATACTTAGGATGGCAGACAAAGGGGAGATACTGTTGATGGGGGACCTTAATATGCCAGATGTTAACTGGAGCACCTTTGCTGCAGCCACATCCAAAAGCAGGGCCATTCTTGATGCCCTTCAGGTGGCATGCCTCAGACAGCTAGTTTTGGAACCTACTCCTGAGGGAGCAATCTTAGACCTCATACTCTCAAATGGGGACAGAGAGGATCTCAGATCTAGAAGTGGGTAGCCATCTGGGAACAAGTGACCACCAAACACTGTGGTTCATGAAAAACTCAGCTACAGAGTCAAGCCATACAAAAGTTAGGGTTCTGAACTTCAGGAGGGCTGACTTTGGCAAGATGGGAGAGTGACTTAGAAAAGCACTAGCAAACAGGCTAGAAGGAGGGGTGGAACAACAATGGAGAAATATCAAAACTGCCATCACAGAGGCAACAAGCCTTTGTGTGAAGCAGATAGACCAATAAAAAAGAAAGAAAAAGCCACTATGGTTCTCAAAAGAAGTGGCAGTGAAGGTTAGAGAGAAAAAGATATCATTTAGGAAGTATAAGGAAACACAGAAGGAGCAGGACAGAGAACTGTACCAGTTAAGGCAGAAGAAAGCAGGGAGGGTAGTCAGAATCGCAAAGGCACAAACTGAGGAAAAGATAGCCAACTTGGTTAAGAAGGGGGATAAAACCTTTTATAGGTATATCAGGGAGTGTAGAAAGACAAAGGGAGGGATAGTGAGGCTGAATAGAATGGATGGTGGGTGGACAGAGAGTGACAGTGAAAAAGCAAGGATACTGAATGAATACTTCTGTTCAGTATTCACAAAAGAGGAAGTGGGGGGTCGATCCCAATCCTTTCACAGAAGAAAGGGTTCTGAAAGAACTCCTAAAACTGAAGGTGGACAAAGCAATGGGGCCAGATGGAATTCACCCCAGAATTTAAAAGAATTAAGCAGAGAACTAGTAACACCACTGACTACCCTTTATAACAAATCATGGGAGGATGGTGTGGTACCCAAGGACTGGAGGAAGGCTGATGTGATTCCTCATCACAAAAGTGGGAGCAAGACAGAGTCAGGAAACTACAGACCTGTCAGTTTGACCTCTGTGGTAGGGAAAGTGATGGAATCACTTCTGAAGGAAAGAATTGTTGAGTACCTAGAGGCCAGTGGAGCACTTGGGTTCACAACGGGAAAGTCATGTCAGATGAATCTAATTTATTCCTTTGACTGGGTGATGAAAGTAGTAGACCAGGGAGGGGCTGTGGACATGGCCTAACTAGACTTTAGTAAGGCATTTGATGCAGTCCCACACAAGAGATTAGTAGTCAAATTAACCAGCCTTGGAGTGGGTCCCAGGGTGGTAGCCTGGGCAAAACATTGGCTAAACAACAGGACACAGAAGGTTATTGTAAATGGAGTCCACTCTGAAGAAAGAGGGGTTACTAGTTGGGTATCACAGGGTTCAGTACTGGGTCCAGTCCTTTTAATGTCTTTATAAGTGACGTTGTGACATTGCAGAGGGACTGGAAGGAAAAATATGCCTCTTTGCAGATGACATAAAGATCTGCGACAGGGTTGATACACAAGGACGCATGGAAAGGATGAGAAGGGACTTGGCAAGGTTGGAGAAATGGTCAGAAGTATGGCAGCTTGGATTCAATGCAAAGAAGTGCAAAGTAATGCACCTGGGAAACAAAAACCTAGGGGAAGGTTACACAATGGGTGGTAGTAACAACAACAAAAATGGAAAGGGACCTGGGGGTAATCATATCAGACAACCTTAAGGTTGGCAAGCAATGTGAGAAGGTGGTAGGGAGGGCTGAAGGGATACTGGGATGTATAGGGAGAGGCATCACCAGCAGAAAATAGGAAGTTGTTATTTGGAGTACTGCGTCCAGTTCTGGAGACCCCATCTCCACAAGGACATAGACAGGATGGAGGCAGTTCAGAGGAGGGCAACTAAAATGGTGCAGGGTCTGCCAGAGAAGCCATATGAGAAGAAGCTAAAGTAGCTTAAAATGTATACCCTTGAGGAAAGGAGGGAGAGGGGGGACATGATAGAAATGTTTAAGTACCTCAGTGGAATCAACAAAGTGCAAGAGGGTAGCATCTTTCAGAAAAAGAGATGTGCAAGACCAAGGGGACACAATTTAAAGATAGCGGGGGGGTTCAGGGGCAATGTGAGGAAGTATTTTTTCACAGAGAGGGTGGTGGATGCATGGAACAGCCTTCCTGAGGAGGTTGTAGGGTCTAAAACTGTGGGAGAATTCAAGAATGCATGGGACAGACAAAAGGCAATTTTTGTGGCAGGTAGGAAGAAATTGGCTGTTGGTTAAATAGGATCTGCAGCTTATCCTCTAGGTAGGGAAGTGGGCAGACTAGGTGGGCCAAGCAGTCCTTATCTGCCATCAAAGTCTATGTTTCTATGCTGCCATTTACTGACTTGTTCCATTCTGTAGCAGGACCTTTGCTTTTAGTTTTAGTTTTGTTTTGGGGACTGGTTACTGGGATATTGTTTAAGTGTGTGAGAATTGAGTGTTATGAGTGGTTGAGTGACTGTCTGGGTGTGTGATTTTGTGAGCTAAGTTTTTGTGTGATTTTTGTTATTTTATAGTTTTGGTTGAGGCTTGTGCTGTTTAATGGTTGAGTGGGATGGTCCTGGTCAAAATGTGTTTGGGTACTGGCCCTGCTGGACTCACCTATGCTGCTCCTCTGCTGCTTAGCCTCCACCCCATATCTAACCTCCTTGTTCCTACTTCTGCAGCTAGATGCTACAGAGAGGTTGGAATAACTAGGTGGTGGTTGAGTTATTGTTGGCAGAGAGCAGCAGAGGATGAGGTGGTGAGGGGCATTGAGGTTATGAGGTTCAGGAGATGCACTGGGTGTAAACAGGGCAGAGGGAGATGCCCGACGTGTTTGGTTCCTATACCCAGGGGTTTCTCCAGACCTAGTGGGCAGGTAGCTATAGAACCAGCTGCCTCCCCTAATTCTCTATGAGTGGTGCTTTGCAATGCCAGGTCAATTAGGAACAAAACTGCTTTTTTTGTGGACTTGATTTCCTCTGTCAGCCTGGCTTGCACTACAGAGACTTGGTTGGATGGTGATGCTGGCCCAGTTCTAGCAGCTGCCGTCCTCTCTGTATACTCCATGGTGCACTGTCTGAGGAAGGATCGCAGGGGGTGTGGCCATCATTTTTAGAGCCAACCTAGGCTTCACAGTGCATTCAGTTGGTAACACCAGGTCTTTTTAGTGTGTCACCATTCATGTGGGTCCAGGTACAGGTTGCAGGATTCTCCTCATTTATCACCCACCTAGGCCAGGGGGAGAATTCCTGCAGGAGATAGTGGACTTCGTCATCAACCAGTAATGCAGTAAAATTGACTCATTAGTTCTTAAGACCATTAAAAATTTAGATGATTGTATTCTTTCATTTTCTCAGTTTGTTAATTCCATATTGGATAGAATTGCACTAATAAAATGTATGCGTGTCAGAGCTAATAAGAATAAATGGGTCAACCAGGAGCTCTTAAAATTGATGAGAATCAGTAATAAAGCTTGGAAAGAGTATAAAAATCACTGGGACCATTCTCATCTAATAAACTATAAACAATTGAGGAACAAATGTAAAACAGAGGTCCGTAAATCCATAAGAAATTATTTTCATTCAGAACAATCAAGACTTTTGAATAATCTTAAAAAGACCTGGCAATTATTAAATGATCTAACGGGTAAAGGTCATAAAGAAACTGAGTTTGCTATTAAGGATGGCGATGTTCTAGTGATGGAACCCACTCTTCCAGCCAAACTATTCAATAATTTTTTGGGGTGATCTTGAAAAATACCAAGGTAGTAACAGTTCATCTGCATCCTTCACTGGTACCATAGTTCTAAGCTATGACACAAAATTTTATTTTAAAGCAGTAACCCCTGCCATTGTAACTACATACTCAAAAATGACCCTAATCCAAAATTTGATTATGATGACCTTGACTTTAGGTTTCCTAAATTGGGTATTGATGTTTTGCTCAACCAATATCTGATTTATTCACATTCTCCCTTTGTTCGGTGAATTTCACAAAGTGTGGAACATGGCCATTATAAAACCTATTTTAAGAGTGGTGGAGGGACAGTCTGTCTAATTTTAGGCTGATTTCCTTCTACCACCATTATCTAAAATACTGAGAGAATAGTTCTTGATCAATCTATGACATTTTTAGATAAATATTACTTACTTTCTAAATTTCAGCATGGGTTCAAGCCCAAACATAGTACAGAGATGGAATTGATGGAGTTCACTGGTGCATACAGGGTTCCCTAGATAGACGGGACTCTGTTGCAGCCATTTTAGTGGACCTCACCAAGGCCTTCGATCTTGTTAGTCATGACATGGTACGTTCCACACTCTCTGAGGTTATTTTTTCAACCAAGGTTTCTAACTGTTTTTTTTAACTATCTCACCTAGAGGGCCCATAAAACTTTAATGGGGCACTATCTCAACCGACAGAAACCAAGTGTGGAGTCCCCAAGGACTCCACACTTGGTCCTTTAATTTTTTCACTTTACATGAATACTGACCCCCAAATTTGTCAAAAGTCCCAAATGATTCTATTCACTGATGATGCCATTATTTTTAACTCTAATAGTAATCCAGCAGTTGCAGTTAATGTCATTCAAAATGATTTTCTGCTATTTCATAACTGGCTAGTTTCTAAACAAATGCTACTTGATGTTAAAAACAAAATAAGCACATGGTCTTTTCCGGCTCCAAGAAGCAGGATATTGTTTTAACCTTAATGATGGATTTACATGGGGATATTGTAGAGAATGTTGATAATTTTAAATGTCTTGGGGTTATTCTAGATACTAGACTAACATTTGAAACTCATATCCTAACAACTATAAAAACCATTCACCAGAGATTAGGGGGTTTATATAGAATTAAACAGTTCTTGACCCCAGCATCAAGGTAGAACTTATACATGGTTTCCTCCTAGGGTATTGGATTATGGTATCCTTATTTATTCTTCCACTACTGAAAAATTCATTCAAAACTTAAAGTTACATATAATACTATATTAATATTTGCTATGCTCTTCCTCATATGACCCATAGATGTGATTTAATAAGAATGGCTAATATTTCCTCACTAGAAAATAGAATAAAGATAACACTTGGTACATGGCTTTTTAAGGTCTTTAGGGGCCTTCATCCCAGTACTTTATCGTCCCTATTCCCCAGATATTCGAATTCTTGTGGGACTAGGTCCAAGAGCAAACCACAGTTTCTTTGTTTTATTTATTTATTTATTTCTGGAAATGTTTCACTGGGAAGGCACACTTAGCAACTAGTCACTGGTCTCCCGGTGCAACTTCAGGGAAGGGGTACAATTGGAATAAGATATTAACATTCAAGTTACAAGAGCAACATTAACATACAGTTGCAATGCAGGTGTTACAAACAGTGCTACAACAGTGTTGCACATAACATGTAGAAAGAGTGGACAATAATAAGTGCCAAGTAAATAAGTAAACAAGTGCTTACATGAATGAAAAGGGGGAAAGGGGGGGGAGGGAGAGGTGAGACTGGAGGAGGGGGAAGAGTCATGACCCTGGAGACCCCCTCAGGATGTGAGTAACCCTGCAAGGGGACTGGGGGGACCAGAGAGAAGGGGATAAGGCAATGTCCCAGAGAGACCCCAATAGGATGGTGGGAGAAGGGAGTAGATGAGAGATACAAGCCCCTTGGAGGGGTAGGAGAGGGACCCATGGAGAGCATCTGGGGACCTTTACATTCTATGAGAGATCGAGGGAAGCCAGTAAGGGGGAGTAATTTGGGGGAAGGGAGGAGGGCTAGAGATTTGGGGGTGGGTGTGCACAGGGTATAATGAAGGTGAGGGTAGAGGGTAGGCTTTGTCCAGGGCTTAGAGGAGGGAATTAGGAGGGACATGGCAGGATCAGCTAGGTGCAAGGTAATTGTAGGGTGAGAGCTGATGGAGTAGGTGGAGGATGAGTGCTGGATGAGGGAGAATTCCACATTTTGGGAGACAGTGAGGGTAACTGGATTGGTCGATTTGGATGGCTCTAGGGAACAAACAGGGTAAGGGTTATTCCTAAGGTAAAAAAAATGTTGATCAGGAATCATTCTCATTTAGAGCTACTGTATTTTAACTCTATTCCTACTGCTATTATTTTATTTATTTATTTGTTAAATGTAGGAATTACAATACCTTTGAGCCATGGCTCTTTACAAAGTTCCACGTACAGTAGAGTACAAACAAAACAAAATTAAAACAAAAAGCAACAAATTATGAAGAAGCATTAAACAATATTAAGCAGTTCAGTTATGGCATCATGGAATAAAAATACTTGAGTAACACATACAGGGTGATTGGAAGAATTCTACAGGGAAAACAAGGGTGGGGAGAGAGGAGAAAGGAGTGGCAGATGTAGGAGACTAGTGCGCTCACTGCCTTTGTCAAACTGATCAGGGACGGGAGGCTAAGCAGAAAAGTGGAGGGGGGGAAGTAATCGAAGCAGTCACAAGAGCTGGAGGCTGTGAGGTGAAGATGGAGCCTAGATTTGAATAATCCTAGGGAGGTGGAGGCGGTGATGTAAGTGCTGAGGGCATTATACCAGCTGGGTGCACGGTGGGCAAAGGATGATTGGCCCTGAGTGGTGAGGCATTGGGGGATCTGGGGAAGCTGACGTTCCAAACTTCTGTTGTAACAGGAGTTGGTATTAGGGTGTAGTAGGTCTTGGATACAAGGTGGAGTGAGGCCCAAGGTAGATTTTTTTGCCATCAAGCAGGAACGGTACTTTATGCGATTGAAGAGTTGTAACCATCCTGTTTGAGCATAGAGCTCACATGCATGAGAACGTCTTTGGGCACCAGTGAGCAGCCGATAGACCTTGTTAAGGAGGTCACATAAAATTTGAGGGTGGTAGTTGAGGCAGAGCCATAATAATTAGGCCATAGTCTATGACAGAGATGACAAAGCTCTGGATAGCAACTTCAGCACAGATTGGATAAGGTGCTGTCTGTTTCAGTATAGGATACCAATGCGTTGGTTACAATTTCGCAATAGTATCAATGTGGGTCCCAAAGGATAGGCAGGGTTGAGAGAGATATTCAAGGTATTTAAATGATGACACTTGTTCGAGGGTATTTCCTGCATAAATATTGATAGCAAGTGGATTTTGCCTTTTCTCGCTTTTGCAAGCTGGAGAAGAGCATGGATTCAGATTTTTGTGGTTTAGGACCAGTTTGTGTTCTGAGAACCAGTTCTCAACCTTGGTGAAAGCAAGCTGCAGGCTGAGGAGTAAGGGTTTCGGGTCCTTATGGGTGGAGAGAATCACAGCATCGTCAGCATAGAGGATTATTTGTTCTGGGCAAGATTGAGGAAGGGAGTTCAGAAATATGCTGAGAGTAGAGGGCCCAGTATGGATCTCTGGGGATGCCTAACAGAACTGGATTTGAGTCTGAAAGAACTCCTGAGATTTTACTCTTGTGAGCGTTGGCTCGTGAACTTTTAACCAAGCACTAGAGCCCTGTGACAGCCCAATAGCCAGTAGCTGTTTGACAAGCAGGCCATGGTGAACAGTGTCAAAAGTCTTTGTTATGTCAATTAATACAGTTCCAGTTAGGTATCCTTTGTCCATTGCATTGTGCATGGCTCCAGTGAATTCCTGGAGGGCGGTCAATGTGCTGTGCCCTTGCCTGAAACCATGTTGCTGTGCATAGAGGATGTTATACTTTCGCAGGTAGTCTGTGAGTTGGTCCGCAACAATGCCCTCAAGGGCCTTGGAGAGGGGTGGTAGTATCGATATTGGCCAATAGTTCTCAGGTAAAGACTTGTCACCACTTTTGAACACCGGAGTGACAACTGCAGATTTTCATTTGCTGGGGAATTGACTAAGGCAGAGGGAGAGATTGAAAATTCTGATGAGTAGGAGCAGTACCTCTTCCAGGGTAAGAGATAGTAGTTTGAGGTCTATAGTATCGCTTCTTGCTCTGGACTTAGAGATAGCCTTTTTTCAGGGACACTGGTTTACTGGGATTGAGAAAGGGCATATTCCGTTTTGCACATTGTAAAAACTGTATTGTCACCAGTGTCCGCTAAGCCAAAATCTGGTTTTACCGGTATTTGGTTCTGTGTACTTTATTTAACAATGTTTAACTCTAGAAACATGCATTTTAGCAATTTTGACCTCCACTATTGTACATCCTTCCATCCTTGTACCAATTTAAAGTTAATTTAGGTACAAGATGTGATGGCAGCAGCAGCACTATAGCCCCCATCACTAAGGTGTGATGGAAGCAGCACTACAGCCCCATCCCTCAGCTGCGATGGCAGCACCAACAGCACTGTGGCTCCCATCCCTCTGGTGTGATGGCAACAGCAACAGCACTATGACCTCCCTCCCCCAGGTGTGATAGAAGCAGCAGCACTGTGGCACCTATCTGTTAGGTGTGATGGCAGCAGTACTACATTCCCCATCCACCAGTTGTGATGGCAGAAGCACTGCAGCCCCCACCCCTTTGGTGTGATGGCAGTAGCAACAATGCAGTTCACATCCCTCTGGGTGATGGCAGTAGTGACAGCACTGTGATCCCCTATCTTCAACACCCACAGCCCACATGCACAAGTTACAAATGACTTGGTCTCTTTGCTTGTTAGAACTCAGATGTAAATTAATCTGAACCATCAGCACTAAGGATGGACTACCTTTGTTTTTTCCTGTCTATAATTTAACTGCCTGAATTGGATTTCTGCCTGTGACACCGCTGACCAGGGTTAGGGAACAGACTTGGGTTTTAGAGGTCCAGCTGGTGGGTGAAGGCTTGAGTGTTCAATGATCACTCACCTTCTCCTGGGACGGAGGGTTGAGTTCATGGCTCAGTATTTTCTGGCCCCTGGTGGAGGCCAGAGGCATGACGACATGTCTGCCCTCACTGCGAGAGGGAGCATGACGGACGTTGGCTTGTGCCTTGACATCATTTGGCCTGTCACGCTCCCAAGAAAATGGGAAAACACCTGCTGGCCAACCAAAGGATGGCTGCTGGTCCCTTCATAAGCCAGAAGCCCCAGACATGCTTCTGTTCTGACCCCTGCCATGCCCAGGATACACAGGAAGCTCTTTGGGGAAATTCTCCTCCCCTGGTAGCCTCCCACAGGGGTAGGGGCCCCACTCAGTGAAGGGTTACTTTGGGTTACCTGGTAGCACAGCAGTAAGGGGCAGTGGATGGTGGTCGGACTCAGCAGCAGTGGTAGGGGGTCTTGGCAGGCCTGAAGGAGTGGAAGGCCAGGGGTAGGAGGAGCAAAAAAAAAACTGCTTGAATTTGCTTCTTTGAAATAACGTGTCTTCACCTATCAAATCCACAAGTGATTAGTGGAGGACTTTCAAATGGATTCATGCATTTCCCAGACATGTGGATGCTTTTGTTTTTACTTGGTGTCCATGAAAAGGGTGTCTCCCAGTTTTCATGTCTGAGCTCAGATGTGAATTGAGCACCAGTCTGCCCACCAGCATCACACAGTCCCTGGGGTCTTACCTTCTGTAAGTCATTGAATGTGCTTTCAACATCCACTGGCCATACATAAGTACATTTAAATACTTAACATTTGCTTTTTGATGAAGCAGTCTATCAGAAAACTTTTTGTTGTCACAGAGACTGAAACAGCAGGTGGGAGAAAAAGTGCAAATGATCCAATTCACCTAAATGGCATGCTGACTGTGAATTCTTTTCATAAGTAGTAAGGCATTTTTTTCCTTGTGAACATACTTTCATTCAGACTACTTTTCATTCAAACAACTGAGGAGCCCACAGGAGCTCCTGAGCATTACCTGGGGTGAAGCTAGGGGATACCCAGCCTAGTAATCTCTGAAAAGTGGAGACTGATGCAGTGAGAAAGGGGCATAGAAAGAGAAAATAAAAACATTTTAAAAGATGCTGCAATCTTAGAGATTCTGTGCAGTGACATGCAGTTTCCGTGAGGCACCAGTACAAGAATTCAAAATCCACATAACCAAGCAGGATTCCGTGATTGTTAACGGTGTTACTGGTAAAAATGGAAAACCAGGGTCCCTGCCTTTTTTACGTATTTGCAGACTTCATGTGCCCTAGCTGTTCTGAAATGGAAAGGTGGATGATTTGGTGTGGCAGGAGGTGATGTTGGTTCTCAGGGGTCTACTTCCAAAAAGAAGTCAGGGGGGAGGACCCCACTAAGGTTGGTGAAGGCAGCATTGAGGGTATTTGCCATGACCATTGGGTCTAGGGTACTGGCTCCATCAACAGTCAGTAGAGTAGGGGAGGTTTTGGACTGCTTTCCCATGATATTTCTGATATTGTCCTAGAAAGCTCTCCTGTCACCCCAGGTGTTGGTAAGGGCTTTCTTGAAGTAGGAACTCTTCATTAATCAGATTTGTTTAGTACAGTAGTTGCGAGACTGTTTGTACCTTTGAATGTCCAGCAGGGAGTCTGTGGATCTAGCTATTGCCCAGAGGTGGTCCCTTGTTTTTAGTTGGGCCAAAAGCTTAGCAGTGAGCCAAGGATTAGAGGGAGCTTTGACTTTATGCTTTTTTACTGGTGCGTAGGAGTCACAGGCAGCCTTGAAAGTGGTGTTGAAGTAATCAAGGGCTGAGTCAACAACATGAGAATTGTATATTGGTGACCAGTCTTGCCGACTGAGGCAGGACTTGAGATGGGTCAGATTGCCATGTGGTAGTACTCTGCTTGAGATGGTTTTTGGAGGTGGCTTGTGAAACTTATTTGTCCAGGTGCAGATAACAGGGGAATGGTCGCTGAGGGAGTCCGGGAGGACGGAGGTGTTATTGATGTGGGTTGGGTGGCTAGCAAGGACCTAGTCTAGGAGGGTGCTAGTGCCAGAGTTGTAATTCTTCCTAGTAGGGGAGTTGACTATCTGCATTAGGTTAGCTGACAAGATAGCATCCTTGTGGGACCCTACATCAGGTGCAAGCCAGTTGATATTAAAATCTCCAAGGAGGAGGATCTCGGAGCCAGGAGGTTGTGATCTTACAAGTTCAAGCATGGTTTGGAGACCAGTTCCTTGGTCTTTTTGTGGGATGTAGACAGCAACTACAATGAGGACTTTATTTTGGGCACCAAGGAATAGCTTGACAGGAAGGAATTGCACTGGGGTGTTTGAGGAGGTAGTGCAGACAGGGTGACCGGTGATGTCGTCTTTTAAGTAAATTGCACAACCCCCTTTAAGTAATCCTATCAAGTCTGAAGATGCTGTAGCCTTGAAGCGAGATGGCATGGTCCGGGGTATTGGGTGTCAGCCAGGTTTCAACAATGGTAGGATGTCGAGGTTATATTGGTTGGCAAAGATTTGAAGGAGGCCAGCTTTGGAAGGAGGCTGCAAATGTTGAGGGTAGCAATGGTAAGACCTCCTCAGTTTTGGCAAGATTGTTGAACTGGAGTGAGCAGATCCTGGTTCAGATGAACACTTTCTGACATCAGGAGGAGGGAGGAGGAGTTTTAGAGCCATCTGATGTTGCTCATAGTAGGTGAAATTTCATCTCCAATGCTTGCTTGCCTGAATGCAGCATAGGCGTCGAGGGTCCCAGTGCAGAGCAATGGCTAGTAGCACTTGCCTTTCCCCTACTACATTTAAAACAAGACTTAAAGATGCATGCTGTAGTGGTATGTCTAGTAATTAGAAGTTGTTCATGTTCAAATGGTATTTATAGGAATTAGTATCATTGTTTGTAATGAACTAGCATAATGTTTTGTCATTTTGTTTTATAATGTAATTATTTTTTGTATGGTATCTATGTGTTTTATATTGAATGACTACGTTTGTTATTTGTATCACTTGTCACTTGTGAAAATGGGTAGCGATGCTCATCAAGTTATCAAGTATAAAAAATATAAAAATAAAATAAAAACACAATTTTTTGCAAAGAATTTCCTTACTTTTTGAGATAGAATAATCATACCCTTAGTTGCCTGTGGAAGCACAGGGCCCTCTGGTCCCTATGCTCCCACGCATGCATAGTTTTTCAGATAGTGTAACGATATCCCTATTTGTATGATGGAGCTCATCCTTTCCATAAATGCATATATGTATGTTTATGTGAAAGCGCAGGGACCTCTGGACACTGCACTTCCACTTGTAGGACAACACCAACCAAATTGTCAGCATAACATCTTCTTACCCCACCTCATAAATCCAGTATTAAAAATTATCAAATTCCTGCCAAAACATTATTCTGTGCCACCGCAGTGTCATTCTGTGCCAAAGGCACGAAAGGATATTTTGGCCAGCATTTGAAAAATAAAAGCTGTCACGTTCATGAGGTGGTGTAAAGAAATTGCAGATTTCAGTAAACATTAGGGGAAAACCCACTTCAGCTCTCTAAACTGAAGTTTTGTGTTCTTAGATGTGACATTTTTTTACATTCATGATAGGAAGAATATTGAATTCTTTCCTACGACATGGTTATTAGTGAGACTAAGTCTGTGCTCAAGAATAGACTTCACAAATGGTTACTCTCTGGAAGTTCAAAATCAAAATCATATTAGAAGTAAGTCGACAGGAGTTATTATGGGCACTGGGCTTTCTGCTCCTCCTCTTTATCTTGGTGAACCTAAGTGAATGTTCAAAATTTGAGGTGAAAATGTTGAAAATAATGACGGTTATGAGGAAGCATACTTAAATTTGAACGTATGTGGATAACATTTAATTTTGACCCCAAATTTTGAACATACCCTTCTTAGCACCCCATCTCGTGAACAATTGTGGTGAGAATTTTCAAATCTTGCTTCAAAAGGTGCTTTTGCAAAGCAACTATGAAATTGCCTTCAGGCAGGATTTGTGAAATGCCACCAGCATTGTTCATGAGCTGGGGTCTCAGAAAGGGTTTGTTGAAAATTTGGTGTGAAAATATGCAAAATTTCCAAAGTTAAACACGAAAGCTGAAGACCCGATTGAAACACCTTGAAACACACTTTCCTTACTTTGTCATATAGCAGTCGACGGTTCCAGCAGCTAGTCATGTCTCTCATAGCAGAGTGGATCTTCACCCAAGGACCTGTTCAGGAGAGTGAGGGTGTATGTGGGGAGGTATTAGGTGTGTGGGATGGTGGGGTCTGAGTGAGAGGCCCAGGTGAGGAAGGGGCATGATTGATGATGGACTTTTTTTATTCACAGAAAAAAAAATATTGAGGGATCATTTTCTTTATTTCAGAAAGCAAACTGGAATGGGGCCTCAGATGCCAGGAAACTAAAGGAAACAATGGGATCACTATGGGACATTGATTGGAGCCACTAGACACCTGGGAAAAACAAAATAATGGAACAGGGAACTGAGGGTGAGGGGGTGCCACTAAACACTAGGTAAAAGAAAACAACATTGTGGGATTGTGAGCGGGGGGGGTGCCACTAGACACCAGAGAATAACAAAAATTATGGGACTGATGATTGGAAGATGTGGGGGCACCAGTAGATCTTCCTGATCCAGCTATACTTCCCCCTGTGCTGGTCACTCTGCACTGGCTGCCTGTTCAGTGGTGGATCACCTTTAAAGTCAGTTTACTGACTTACAAAGCCCTGCACTGTCTGGGTCCAAGTTACCTACAAGAGCTTCTACATCCCTACTGCCCCCTCCAACTACTCAGCTTAGCTGATGAGGGATTGCTAGAGATGACCAAGGTGCGTTTGAAGACTTCTGGGGCACAGGTTATTGTCTTTGCTGCCCCTACCATATGGAATTCTCTACCTCATCAGATATGAGAGTGACAGACAGTGGAGAGCTTTAAAACTGTCCTTAAAACATACCTGTTCCAGCTGGCCTTTCCTGATTTTTGATATGATTTCTCTGATATGCTTGGATTTGTATATTTATTGATAGTTGTTATTAGTTTTAGAATGTTTTAAAATGTTTTAAGATTTTAAGACTGTACAGTGCTTTTATATTTATGAATTGTGCTTGATAAATAAAGTATTATTATTATAGAAGACACAAGTGAAAAGTGAAAAAAACTTAGAGGGATGTGATCAGAGAACTACTAGAAACCAGGGAAAATAAAGTTATTGTGGGGACGGCAATCAGAGAAGGGGTGCCACTAGACTCCAGGGAAACAGGTAAAGATATGGGGACAAATTCAGAGTGTGGGGCGGGGTGCCACTAGACAGAAGGGAAAGATTAGAATAAGCCAAAAGATGGCATAGTAGAGGGAGACCAAAAGATGTATGTTGGTCTTCCGGACCTATTAGCTAGATTCAGCACTTAAGTGTTGTACAGATGCACTTAAACTGTTATTTCTTTTAAGATTCTAAATGTTTTTCGGATTCACGATACAAAAAGAATCTTTTTGTATCACATAATATGAAAAAGAATCTTTTTCAAATCACGAGTCATGAACATAGATTTATAATCTTAAAAAGTGAACATTTCAGTCACATGATGGCTGCCTGCGCAGATGGGTTCTTTACTCCCTCCTGAGCCTCAACTGAAAAATATTATAATTTTTCTCTTTTTCTTACCTTAACAACAACCTGTTAGCCTTTTGAAGGATTGCTGTATCGAGAAGTTTTCCTGGAGTGGTGTTTTTTCAGCCAACAATGGATGCAGAAATGAAATCAGCTCAGCCTCAGCATACTCATCTGACGACACCAGAACGCATAAGGCCTCTAAAGGTCTAAGTCACAGGCTGTTTACTTCCATAATTCAAGTCAATTCAATTTTACTTTTAAACTGGAAAGTATGTAAGCAAATGCCCATTTTAACAAACTTCCAGTGGAACAGAAATTCGATGATACAGAGAGAAAGGTAAAAACAATATTTGCAAAATTTTACGGTATTTACAATTTGAAAAGTGTATATGACAGGATCATCTAGATTAGAAAAAAAACACAGAGAGCACAACAATAAAGCCAATATACAGATACATATAAACTCTAAGGTAACTCAAGGGTTGGTGGAAAAATGGTTGAAAAATGTGTTTATTTATCTGTACGGCACCCAGAGCCTCAGGGATTGGGCGTCTCTTAAATAAAGTTTGCCTTGTCTTGCCTTGCCATCAACATGCGATGGATTGGAGGAGGTGGTCCTTGAGGGAAGAGGAGAATGAGCTAATTGAACTAAAATACTTCTGTTTTGACTGTACTCATGAAAGAAAGATTTTTAGAGGAATTTGGAACTCTGAAAAATACTCTGCAAGAACCTACTGATGATATTAAAAGTATTCAACTTTCAGTGGACTCTTTATCCCACCAAGCTGGAGATAACAAAGTACATACTAGCTCACTGGAGGATTGTAGGGCTAAATTGGAGCCTGACATGGTCCTCCACTGACAAAAGATGACTAAAATGGAAGCCCAATTGGAGGATGCAATAGGAGAAGCAATGTGGTTATCCTAGGATTACCAGAGTGTGAGGAGGGTCTCAACATCCTTTTGTTTGTGTAAAAAGTATGCAAAAAAATAGCAGGACCCTACCTCAATGGCCCGGCTTATGTAGTGGAACAGGCGCACCACTCACTGTGCCCAAAGCCATCTAATGGTTCTCCTCCCTGACCCCTGATATTTAAACTCCTAAATTACCTGGATCATCAGTACATTCTCAGTAAAGTTTGGGACTTCAAGGAAGTTCTGTTGGAAGGTCACCGTCTTTGTATAATCCAGGATTTGCAACTCATGGTGCGTCAGAAGTGAACAGCATTTTACCCTATTGTTTCCAAACTCATTGCAGCCAGTATTAGATTCCGAGTTTGCTACCTTGCTGTTCTCCAAACTCTGCATGGAGAAGTTAGGAGGAGCTTTGAAACTCCAGAGCAAGCTTCTACAGATCTCCATGAGCTCTTCCCAGACCTATTTAAATCTACCTGCTTTCCAGATGTCAATTCTTTAACCTACAGCCTTCTGTATCCCCTCTGGAAGCTGGTGTAACAGGCTGCCTAGCTACTAATTATTTAAGCTTTCTCCTCCATGTCAGACATGTTTTCTACATGTATTTAACTTCTTCTTGGATTTCCTTTTATTTTTATTATTAAAACTACTGTGGCTCTGGCTTTGGAGACTTTGGTTTATCTCCTGCTATCAAGCTTCAGCTCCCTTTTTTCCTGTGCCTTTGTTCATCAGGACACTATCAGCTGTTTTTGCTCATCTCACATTTAGCACAATGTTTTGGTATGTCTCCAGCCATTAACAATCTTATTTCTTATATAAACTGGCAGCTCTCTACATTACTGGATTTAAGAGATGCTACCTTTGTGTTTTATCTACTGGATTCTACGCTGCTCTGTTTAATTTTATAAGGCAGCAAAATGGAAGAGAAGGGAGACGCATCTTGTGCTATCACCCCTACTCAGTGTCGGCAATATAGCTACAATCCTTAGATTTGAGTATTGCAGCAGAGGAGCTGAAAGTGAGAATGACTGACTCCTCATGGTGGTGGAGATATGATTTGAACCCTAACTTGCTGCCAGGTTGTATATTATACTTTTTGGGGGTATGGCTTGGTGATTTGGCAGTGCTTTCAGAGTTGTATTTTATTGGGTCTCCTGATGACCCAATTCTGTTCCACCTTCCATTTCTACAAATACCTGCAGTTTGTTATACATTAAGCCATCCATTTTACCTCCTGGCTTAAAGGCCACTCCCTTAATGGGGTCTTTAAAAGCACTTTAAGCACTTAATCAACTATGTAATTATTGGGGTCGGATTGGTCCAATGAACTCACTAACCAGTCTTAGCAAATCCCAACATAAAAATTGGTCACTGCCCTATACCTTTGAATTTCTATCTCAATTTCAAATGTCACCTGTGACTCTTTGTTATTGAATGTTATTTTCTTTCTTTCCCAGTTATCAGAGATAGATTTTCACTGCTGTCCCATTTCAAATTTAAATATCTTCAAATTAAGCATGCTGTTATGGTCCAGTTTGTTACGGGTCCCTCACTATCTTATCAGAATTTTAAAATTCAGGATTGTCTTTCTTTAGTTTTGCAACCCTACCCGACATCTAAATTCTATAAACTGTTTCAGGATTTCAATCCAACGCGTCTTTCTGGCATATTTTACTACTGGTGGCAAGTCCTCTCTTTAACTGATGGCCCACGGGTTTGGAATTGTATTTGGCAGTTAATATATAAATATATTAAAAAAGATCAATATCGCCTCCTGCAATTCAAAGTTTTACATAATTTGTATTATACTCCATTGCAGCTGCACTGAACGGGTAAACACTCATCTCCTTTATGTATCAGATGTGGGAAATTTGATGGCTACTTCAAACATGTTTTATGGGATTGTGAGAAAATCTCCCTTTTTGGGAGTCAATCAGAGCGTCACTAGATCCCCTTCTCAGTTTGTGGATGTATTTTACTCCAGAAATTTGTCTGGTGAGCTTATTTCCCTCTGAGTTAATTGGTTTATGGAAAGCCCACATGGCACTGATTTCTATTACTGCCAAGTTTATTATTGTTTGGCATTGCCAGGATGAAGCAATACCTACATATCGTGAATGGCATCAAGAAATTCTCCAAGCCTTAGCTGTGGAACAACACATTGCTTCTCTGTCCCACTGGCTAGATCTGTTTTGGGACAGATGGTAAACACTATAAGCTTTACTGAGCTGATTGGTCCTGTTGCAAGGAACATTGTTGGGATAGAGATAGACTGTCCTTAAGCACCTTATAATAGTATGTGTTTAGTTATTTTTATTATTTTTATGGAGGATTAAGTGTGCCCTGGGGTGGGTGGGCTGGAGTATATTTTTTTATTTATTTGTATAATCAGTTTCCAAACTTAGTGCCAGAGGCTTATTTACAAAGGTACCTCATCACATTGAGGACAGACAGAGCATTTAGATTACAGAATACAGGTCACTGACTTAGAGTTACACAGAAAGATTTCATACATTGTACAATTTAGTAGCATTTCTGGTGATACAGCTGAGCACATGCTGGTTGCAAACAGGGGCAGGATGCACAGGGGGGAGAAATGGAGGGAGTGAGGTAGAGTGCCACCCAGTGGGCATTGTCTAGTGTAGAGAGATAGTGGCGAGGCAACAAATTAGAGAGAGAAGCAGCTGCGGGTGTTAAACAATTGGCTCCGAAGGGCGGTTTTGAAGTTGGAGATTGTGGGGCCATTGGAGATGGGTGCAGGGAGAGAGTTAAACCAGGATGGGGCTCTGTCGCAGAAGGACATCTGACCATGGGTGGTCCTGGATGGATCTGGGGACCAGTAGAGTGGTCTTGTTGGTGGTTCAGGTTGTGATAGTGGGTGGGGTATGGTGGATGGAGTCTGTCACCCCAGGAGGGGAGAGCCCGAGTAGGTTTTTTTTGTGAGGAGGCAGGTTTGGTAGTGGAGCCGTTCATCTAGATTAAGGAGTTTTGCCCTGTCATAGAATTGACATGTATGTGTGAGCCTGGGGGCACCAGTAATCAGTCTGCACACCTTGTTTAGGGTGAGGTGGATTTTGTTGAGGGCAGTAGTGTCAGCAGCACCATAAACTGGCAGGCCATAGTTGACAAGGGACAGTACTGATGACATAACGGCAAGATGGAGAGCATCAGGGGTAGGCAATCCTTATAGCGGTAGAGGATGCCAAGCCGTGTGTTAGTGGTGGATGCAAGGGCATTAATGTGGGTGTGGAAGGTGAGGGCTGAGTCGAAGGTAACCCCTAGGTATTTGTAGGAGCAGACTTGTTCCAGCGGTTGTTTGGTGCTAGGGAGGATAAGGAGTGGGTAGTTGCAGACTTTGTTTTGGGGGTGGGCGAAGAGCATTGTCCTGTTTTTTTTTTGAGATTAATGATGACTCTGTGCTCCTTAAACCAGGCTTCAGCATCATTGTAGGAGTGTTGTAGAGAGTCCTGGAGGGAGATGGGATAATGGTGGGTGGCAAAGATGACAGCATCATCTGTATACATAAGAATTTTGCCAGACATGCACTGGGCAGGGTGTTTAGATAGAGTGTAAAGAGTAGGGGGCCCAGGATGGAGCTCTGGGGTACCCCCGAGCAGATGGGATGAGTTTCAGAGAGTGTCCCATTGATTTTGACACACTGGGAACGAGAGGTTAGATAGCTCGAACACCATGCAAGGGGGGCCAGCAGAGAAACCAGTGTAGCAGAGGGCATCCAGCAGAAGAGGGTGGGAGACAGTGTTGAAGACCTTTGAGAGGTCAACGAACACTGCACCAGCTATGGAGCTGGTGTCCAGGGAGGAATGTAGGAAGTTGGAGAACTCAACTAGTGCAGTGCCGGTACTGTGACCAGCAAGGAAGCCATGCTGCTCTGGGCATAAGATGTTATGCCTGGTCAGATATTCAGTGATTTGAGTGGCCACCACTTTTTTTAGGGTTTGGGGGGGGAGGATGGAGATTGGTCGGTAATTGCTGGCAGAGGACCTGTCACCCCCTTTATGAATGGGCATGACTATGGCAGTTTTCCATGCAGTGGAGAACTGCCCCAGACAGAGAGATCAGTTAAGAAGGTTGGTGAGTAGGGTGAGGATTTCATCCCGCACCAGTCAGAGAATACTGGGGTCCAGGGAGTCACTGCTGGGACTATTGCTTTTTAACACTTTAATTAGGAGAGGTCTGGCTTCCTAGGCTGATACCTTGTATAGGTGAAAACAGGGGCACTGGAAGACAGGGGGAGGTAGGCTGGGGGATGGGTCAAAAAAATTACTGGGAAGGACAGAGCTAAGGTCAGCAAAGGAGGTGTTAAGACAGTTAGCAATGCAGGCAGGGTCGATGGAGGTAGAGCCATCAATAGTGAGCCGGGATGGGGGAAGGAAGCGTGATTTTCCATTTAGCTGTTTAATATTGTCCCAGAGGGTCCATTCACACCCCCAGGAGGAGGTGAGGGTGGCCTGGTAATGGTCAGCTTTGGCTTTATGGATGGCCCATGAGCACCTGTTCCAAGCAGCATTGTAGGCCTATCTATCAGCCATCTGGCCCATTTCAGTAGCTAGGCACCAGAGGTTATCCCTATTTCTGAGCATTTGTAGTAGGGCAGGGGTAACCCAGGGTGTATTATGTTTTTTGGATTGAAATTTGGTGAGGGGTGCAAAGAGATCACAGGCCATGTTAAAGGCTTGGGAGAAAAGGGTGAGGGCAGTATCAATGTTGGATGCGTGATGAATGGGGGAACAATTAATCTGGGTGAGGAACTGTTTAAGTTTGATCAACCCACCAGGGTGGAGGCATCTGCGGAGTGTGGTTTGGGGCTATGGGTTTGGGAGTGGGGGCAGCCCAAAGGAATATTCATGGAACAGCCTCCATGAACATGTTCATGTGAAAACAACATTGTTGATATGTCAGATTGACAAACAGGTGTCTGCCACACTATTTCAGGAACATTTACCATATGAACTCACAACATTCAGTTCTCTGAGGGATTCTATGTGAGAATACCTCATGTATGTGTGTAACTAGAAATATTATATATCATCCTGATGCCCCTGTCTCCTGCCTCTCAACTGAGGCTGCTGTACCCTGCTTCCATCTGCCCCCCCCCACAGGCATGGCCAAAGCCCCTGTTCCAGTCTCCACAGACAAGACTGCTGTGCTCTGCTAAGCCCTAAAGTCCCAGGGCCTCTGCCTCCACAGTTGGAGCTGCTGCGCGATGCTGCCCAAGACCACCAAAGGTGGGGCTTTTGCTGCACCATGCTACCTGCTTCCACTGCCCTAAATGGGCAGGGCCACTACATCACATGCACTCTGTCTCACAGTCAAGGCTGCTGTTGCCTGTTATGCCCAAAAGCCCCATCCCTCCACAGTTAGGGCTGCTGCACTCTGCTACTCTGTGTCTGCACCCTATAACACAAGATGAAAGTGTTGTTTCATTTTGTCTTTCAAGCAGTTTGTGTAGTGTACCAAAGGATTAGACTCTGGTGGCAGGGAGCAGCATGGTGCAACAGCCCTAACTGTGGAAGCAAGAGGATCTATGATACAGAAGGGTACAGTGGTCACAGGGGGCAGTGGACAGCATGGTGCACAAGCCTTGACTGTGGGGCAGTACATAGTAAGGCATCAGGGTACAGCAGCCCTGACTGTGGGGAAGAGCATGTGTTTCAGCAGCCCTGCCCATTTGGGGAGTGGAAGTGGGTAGCAAAAGCCCCACCTTTTGTGGCTGGGGACAGCATGGTGTAGCAGCTCCAACTGTGGAGGCAGAGGCCCTGGGACTCTAGGGCTTAGCAGAGCACAGAAGCCCTAATTCTGGAGACTGGAACAGGGGCATTGGCCGTGCCTGTGGGAGGAGGAAGCAGGGTGCAGCAGCCCCAGTGGAGGGCAGGAGACAGGGTCAGCAGAGTGACTTATAGTATTTCTAGTTGCACATATACATGATGTATTTTCACATAGAATCCTCAGAGAACTGAATTTTGTGACTTCATAGAACATGGTCCTGAAATAGCAGAGTGTGACAGACACCTGTTTGTCAATCTGACATGTCAACAATACGGTTCTCACATGAACATATTCATGGAAGCTACATCAAAGACACTACTTTAATGACTTAACAAACTTTAGATTTATTTTATATCCATTGAACAATCATGAGTTGTATTGCCAGACAACAATGCAGAGCTTTGATGTGATAGTGCTAACTGCTGTGATACAGACAGATGAATTCTCACACTCAGTCATTTATACCACTTCGGTGCACCACTGAAACACAAATGACCAACTCTTTATGAGAACAGAATGATAGATTGTAAACTAATCAACCTAAGCACAAAGCGGATGGGTTAGTAACATACTTGGAGTAAAGACCATTAGCCCTTTGAATGGAAAGTGCAACAGCTTCTTCAGGCAATTAGAGACTTAATTACAGCAGCAACAGGCTGAACAAGTATGATGTCATTGTTCACTGACAAGGACAAAAACATCTTCACTGTTTCTTCACTGTTTTCAGTTTGCTGCAGAGCACATTAACAGATGTTGATTTAAAGAAAACCACAAAACCAAACAGCATGATATTTTCAGAAAATGCTAGTCATGACACAGGGACTTGACCTCATGTTTTTATTGACAGTCTGTAAAACCTTTTCATTTGATCTTTAAGTGATGAATCCAGCTAACGGAGTCCCAATGACCGACAATGTGTTGATCTCCCTGTGCTGTGCCATTTTTGTGGCTTTTCAATGTTATGTTTCTTAGGGGGGAAAAAGGAAAACAAGATGGCAGCATATGGAAAACCTCATGAAAAGGATTCCCCATATGAAAACTTCATACATCTATTTTTTAGGCAGACTGAACATGCTCAGAACCTGAAATTTAAAAATGTAATAACTTTGGGAAGGATTAATGTATTTTCACCAAACCACCAAAGAAACCCCTTCTGAGGCAATGCCTTTCTACCCTGAAAATTTCTGACCAAAATTTCAAACCATCTGGGCACTACCCAATGGATAAAAAAGTATGATTTCTTTGCTTTTTTTGCTATCTGCAACTCAAAATCTGCACATCTGAGCAGAATGAAACTTGGCACATCAACAAATCCACTAAGAGACCATGCATGCAAACTTTTGTGCAAATCCATGAACAGTTGGGAAGTTATTAAAATCCATAATTTGGGATTTCAAACAGAAAGCCCTGCTGAACTCTAAATATAGTGATGCTACCACACCACTACAAAGTAGAGTTGTGCCCATATCAAAAAATATATGTTGGTCACACAATAAGACAAGCAAGACTGTGATTTCAACAGCAGATATGTGCAGTTAAAAATCAAGATATGTCCAATGCTTTGAGAGATCATTATGTAGCTGTACAACAGCAATCCAGAGAACCTTAAATTTACAATCTTAGAAGTGTTTCATAATTGAGAGAGGGGAGGTTCACATCTTCATGATTTATTTTATTGAGACACCTGGTGGGTATATCACTTGAATTTGATTGCCCCAGTTGGGTTAAGTAAAACACTAGATTTTAGGTCATACATCTAAACCAAATAGAGGGTATCTGTGGAGCAGAAATTACTGCATTACATGCATACCCTTTTAGGGAGGCAGTATAGTACAGCAGTTTAAGGCTCTGAGCTGCAAATCTGGAAACCTGGGTTTGAATCCCACAGTCCCCACTTGCATACTGTGTGACCTTGAGCAAGTCACTTAACTTCCCTGTGCTCCCAGGTGGCACCTATAAACAAGCTTTCAGCTTAGTGTGTCTCATCTGGTTCAACAATTGGAAAAAAATATACCCATTACTGAAAAAAGTCCCCCACCAAAAGAAAAAAAAAACTTCACTAATGTTAATCTTCTTCCATCTTTTGATATTAATGATACTGTAACTCTAATATGGTTTAGGGTCGTAAGCAATATCCTTTGGTATTTTTTTTACGTAGGTTTATTAATGTTTTCTGTTACAGTACTTGGTAGTTTCTCAATATTTTCAGTACTGGATTAATTGTATTGTTATACTGTTCTATGTGACGGTGATGCTTCATATTATTTATCATTTAGTATCTAGATCAAAGTGTAAATAGTCTCTGTAGCAGTTGGATTGATTTCTGTTAAATGTATAGTTTGCTGTGTTAAATCTGCTGAAAAACGCTGCAGAACTGGGCTTCATCCCAGTAAGCTTCATCGTATTCTGTCACTGATCAGACTAAATATTTGCAGAATGCCCTCTTTTGTTCTACCTCGTGAACATCACTAACCTCAGGACCTGTGTATGAAGGTTTTATTGGCAACCTGCAGCTATCAGACTGAATCCCTCTAATGAGATTGTATTCATCAACAATTAAAAAAGTACATTACTTAATTTGTCTCTCATTTTTCAGTAAAGGATTCATGTTATACTGTCTGTGTAAGGGTGAAATGTATCAATTTTCTTAAATGATATACTGATCAAAAATGGTAACTTTATGACACAGTAGTCATCATATTTTGGTGTTCAGAATAATTAATTCATATGGTCTTTGGATCATTGTTAATATTATGCATTGTATCACATACTGTTTCCTTTTTGGGTTAGTGCAATTATGCTTTGTTAATTAATGTTGCAATTTTAATCACTTGAAGCCATGTTATGTCACTGGCTATGTTAATTATCTAGCAGTATGTTTCATTGTGCCATGCAGTCCAGTTTTTGATTACTTAAATGAATAACTGGTATTGGTCATTGGACCAGTTTTGGAATAGTATAACTGGTCAGTTATGGCTCACTATCACTGTCCCCTAACAAAGGAGTAGAGCACTCTGATACTTAGAGGTGTTGATGGCAACAGTTTCCTGTGAGTATGTATGTCTGCTTTTAGTTCATTTCACTGGGCTACTAAACAATATATTTATCTGATGGTACACTATGTATTTTGTAAAATTCAGCACATGCTGCCGGTGCACCTGTCTGCATCCATGATCACTGGAAACCCAGGATCCATGCGTGGAATGCCATGCAGAGGAGATAGTTGTGGATCTTGAGAGTTGCTTGTTCTGTATGCCCAGCATCCATTTGGATGCCCATGCTGGCTTTCCACAGGATCCCTGGCTACTCGTGAAGCAGGGGCTGGTGGGATATGGCAAACTGCTTGTCCTGTATTATATTGTATTATGACTGTCTCACTTGTACCCTCCTGGGCCATGCCTGAAAATAGGAATTTCTGTGTCTAGTGCACCTACCCAGTTATCAAAAACAAATACATAAATAAATAAATCCCCAAGGGTTTCAGTATCCCAATCAGAAAAGGGAAATGTCACCAGCCACTGCATGCATGGCCTCAAGTCCACCCTGGAGATTCTGAGGTATGGAGTCTGCTGGTTGGGGGGGATCAGGTCCCAATGATGATACTGTGGCAATGTAGAGGGGACACAAACCCAATATTAATGCAGTTTGGTATTAGTTCCATGAAGGGGGCACATGTCCACATCTAGCCCTGACTCAGCCAAATGTGTAGAAGTGGCAAGGAAATTAGTGCCAAAGGGGCACACTGAAGGAGCGACAGTTGCATTGAGGCCTCTGAATATTTATTTATTTCAAAAGTCTTACCAAGATAGACATACTGAGCTGATAATGACTCAGGCAGCCCACGGGAGCAGGAATCACATGACAACCCATACCCAGTCAGATCAAATCACTTACATATAAGTAAGGGAACAGGACTGTAACTCACAAGTGACAGAGACAAGTTTTCTCTGTTTCATTCCTAACTTCAATGCTGAACATGACAGGCAGGTAAAGAAGAAGAATTCTCCTTTTATTTATTTTTTATTTTATTCCTTTGAAATGTTGTACCAGCAAAGATATGCCTGGCTGATAACAGCTTGTTGGGGGAAAGGGTATGGAAGACAGTACAAAAGGAGAAGATGTAAATGGTAATTAACAGATTTACAAATTAATAATCTATACAATATAGCCAAAGGAATGTAATCATAAACAATTGCTAGGCAACACAATACACAAAGAACAGGTGATATAAAAAGAACAGAGTTTGGACAGGCTGGGAGAATTACCCCAACTAAACATAAAGCAAATGGGTGGCAATATGGTTAGGGGATCAATTAAGGTAAGGGATTATGGACAGTTCCAGGTGAGAGTAGAAAAGTTACGAAGAAGGGACTAAAGGGAGAAGAGGTAGAGTGGATAGTCAGCAGGAGAGGGGACCAGAGATTAGGAAAGTGATATAAGAAGGCAACCTGACCAGCAGCAGATTTCCTGGATGAAATAGAAAAGGAATGGAAAACATTGCTGCAGAGAGGAAAGAAGGTGGAAAGAGGAGAGGACAGGAAGGAATAAGATAAGATAGGAAGGACAGAAACTTAACCAGAATTTAGGTATAAGTACATGTGAAGCAGGATGTCTGTGCACAAATGGCTGCACAAGCACCACTCCACCTTTGGTTCAATTTGTGAACTGTGACCTATGTCTAAAGTATGATGCCTTTCCATCTTTCTAGTTGAAACATATGAAAATGTAATTACATTTTTCAAACAGGACCTCCCCCTACAAAACCTGTTGGCCATCACCTATTGCCTTATGCTTTGTCAAATGTACCAACATGACATTCTTAGAACAAGCCTAAATCGATTTACTGTAAATGGAGGTCAAGCTAATTGACAAGTAAATTAAAGAGCCCAACTTTCTATTTCTGAGAACTCCACTCTCTGATATGTCCATGGTCGAAAAGGCAGTAAAGCCACCATTTTATGACTATTTCAGCAAACATAAAATTACTGTCCAGTATTGTGACACTGTCACACTAAAAGGGAATTAGATATTATAAAGTGTATAGAATACCAAGCAGAAAGTCACACCCACCACCCTAACTAGTCCACATGCACTATATGTACTCTACATGCATTTAAAAAGTCTAGTGCAATAAGTATACTTGCCACATACTCTGTTTGGGAACTGTGATGAAGTATCTTATTGGCTGGTGCAAAACATTAGTACTTTGATGTTGTAATGGCATTTGTGCAGCCTTGCTTGTGTCTGCCCTTCTGCATCTAGTCACTCTTATGTACACTTTGCTGTTGGGACCTGTTTGTGACTCTGTGACTTTGTCATAAATTGAGCACCAGCACTTTATCACAGAACCCAGTGTCTGGCAAGTATATTTATGAAATAGCGAGGATTTTCCCAGTAAGATGATTGGTCAGTAGCTGTGTGCTAGAAGTGTCTAATGCACAGCTGCAACTATGTGCAAGGGCACCTCAAAAAATATGAAAAGTATCACTCCACCCTAAAAACTGTAGACCCCAGAATGGCAGCATATTGAACTGCTACAGCCATAACAGCCCCAAAATATTAAAGACCCAAATACTTTCCCCACAAAAATAACAGCTGTACCAGAGACAAACTTCAGCTTGTCTTTGACAGAGGAGGGGCTATGTCAAATCAGCGGGAACAAAAATCAAAAATGCAACAATATCACAGCAACGTCGGTGCAAAACAAAAAAAGTGAGCAGGATTAACAGCTCGCAGTCAGAATTTCAAAAATCACTGGTGCAGCGATGGAAATGGCACTTCAGGTAGCTGGGAGAGTCAGGAGGGAGCAGATTAAATATTCTAATGCCAGGAGGGGATATAACTTGGGGAGCGGGGCAAAGTCAGAAGGAGGAGGAAGATTAAATATTCTGACTCTTGGGGGGAATGCAACTTGAGGAGGAGGAGAAAGTCAGGAGGGGCAGGTATACTATCATAACTCTGGGGGTTGGGGATGCAAAGGGGTGTGACGGCATACAAAGAAAAAAAAGAAAGTGTGCTAAGACTCAAATCCAGATCAGCTAGACATACCAAAGCCTTTCACATCTTGTCACTCTAACCACTAATCCACACTGCCAGGACGAGGAAGCAACACACAGTCATGAATCTACAGTGCTCAGTCTCACTAAAAGCTACTATCTACATCACTGAAATAACCATTCACTCTATTGACCACTTTGCTCTAATGACCGCCATATTTTCCTTTTGCTGTTTTCATTCACTGTTACTCATATGCTGTTATTCATTCACTCTTTGAGAGGCCATAGACAGGAAGACCTCATAAACTTCCTAAAACCTGAAAATGAGCTGACAGAAGAAGAACAAGTCAGCCCAAAACTCCTGTTAATGCCGTGGCAACAGCACCTCAGCCCACAGTACATAGTCAATTCCAGCACTACACAATCAATGAGCAAACAACATAAAGAGCCAGCAAAATGAAAAATACCTTAAGAGCCACATCATAGGCTCTGGGAGTGTTTAATAAGTGGGAAACAGTGACAAATACTAAGCGTGAACTGGTAAACGGCCAGCAAGGCAGAGCCGAACAAAGTATTTCAGAGGATCTACACTAGAGCCCAGATGACCGCTGGACATGAGTACACAGTATCCAGCTTCTGCAGGCTCCAAGCAGCATTGAACATACACTTGAGGTCTGTGGCTGTTGAACGCACATTCAACATTCTGACAGACCATAAATTCATAACTGGCAGTGCCATGTTCACACCCAATCTTAAAATATACTGTACCACAGGGCTCAGAAGAATAAATCAGAGCACCACAAGCCACTCACAAAGGCAGACCTAAACAAATTAAGAAATTTGCCAGCCATCTCCCCAAACACCCCCACAGGCCTTGTCTGAAAGGTATGGGCAGATATTCAGTTATTCATGACAAGATGCAGAAGACCGGGGCAGCAGCAGCTCAAACCCACAAATTTCACCATAAAGACAGATGAAAACAGAGCACAATATGCAGTGCTCAACTTCAATGAACACATTAAAAATCATACAGATCCTCTTGTACCAGGCAAACAAACAGACAAAGGCTATATGTACGCTCGGCCAGGTGTCTGTCTGTACCCAGTGGCCAGCTTTAAAAAGTATCTCACCAAGCTGCTCCCAGATTCTAAAGCACTATACCACCACCTACGATGCCTCCCCCAAACCCTCAAACACAGCTTGACACAATGGAAATATGGTACACAACAGAACCATGGGTATCATTAACCTGTCAAACATGATGCTGAGAATGAACAAGGAGGCAGGGTTACTCCAGAGATTCATGAACCATTGTATCAGGATTATATCCATACAACTTGTATTCCAAGCTGGATTGCAGAGCAGAGAAATTATGTGTATTAAAGGCCCAGAAACAAATCTGTCTTACAAACCTATTGGAAATCTATACCAGCAGACAGAAGAAAGTGGTGCAACACCCTGTTAGCAAGGAAAGAACACACAGAACCAGAAGATCACCCATGCACCAGCACAGAAGCATAATCTTAGAAAACAGTGACACCTTCAGGAGAAACTGAACAGTTCTTTAAAACTGTAACAGTGAAACACTGCACTATGACTTTTAATGGCCCCGTCAATTTTGACAAGCATTTTATTTTATTTTCACATTACAAACCTAATAAAATGCATCTCGGAATACATTACATCTCCAAAAAAAAAGAGGGCTACTTCCTTTAGCGTATTAATAGTTTACTGAATAAATTAATATTTATCAAAATTCAATACTGTAGTCAAATTATCTTCTTTTAAAACATTGATAGCTATTTCATAAACAGTAAGCAACTCCAGGGTGTCGTTAGACAGTTGGAATGCATGGCTGGGGGCTGGACACCTCAGCCAGCAACCTCGTGCCTCACTATGCCCCTAGCCATGCGTTCAAACTGTCTAATGCACAACCCATCATGTCTTATTGCATACTTATTGTACTCCATTTCTTCAATGCATATATAGTGCACATAGTGCATATGGTCTGGTCGGAGTGGTGAGTGCACCCTTATGCTTGGTATTCTAACTTGTTGACCCCGAGAGCTGTACCACCATTCCCCCACATGGAGCGACTTTCCTTCTCAATGCTATTAAAAAGTATATACTGTATAACAGGGAATATTCAATGTCTTTTTATTTTTACAACTGTCGCTGATTCCATACTAGCTTGAAAATAAATAGACAGGGAATATTAGGTGAATCACTACACAATAGCAGCATCAGTGTCCCACCAGTGAAAAAAAAAATATGTGAAAATGTCATGTTGTACTCAGAGCACAAAATATTAAGGGTATGAATTTAAACTGTTATACAGTGTTGGAACATGCAATCTGTGAGAGCCTGCAACAGAAGAGTCAATAAGGTTCACTACAGTTTGGAAGAGGAGCAGAAGGCTGAGGCCCATAGAAGCTCCTGTTGTTTAACCATAAAAGTCTAATGTGTTGTTGTTTAACAGAAAAACATCTAGGCTGTTTTTAAAAGATGTTTCAGATTTACTGATCACTATATCAGTAGTTAGAGAGTTCCAGCATTTGAGAACCCTTTGTGAGAAAAAACAGCTCCTTTTGACTGAGTTAAATCTGTGACAGGCCAGTTGTAATGGATGGCCCCTTGTTTCGACTTTAACTTGTTTGAACTCCAACCCAATTTCAGACATCAAAAATTCATCCTGCAAGATTTCCATGTCATCATTAAATCTCTTATTCTTCTTTTCTTAAGAGACATGATATTTAATTTGTGTAAGCTGGTGTCATAGCTAGAGTGATAAGATTGTCAATACGCTTAGTAACTTTCCTATGTACTCTTCGAGGCATGCAATGTCACCTTTCAAATAGGGGCTCCATATCTCAGATGAAAAATCTAAATAAGGTAGGATATAGGATCTATATAGTGATAATATGACAGATCTATCTCATGACTTTATATTACGACACACCTCCCACCATACTCTGTTGGTTCTGATGATTATCTGAGCTATATGTTAATTAAAAGTAAGATAATCTGAGATCACTATTCCCAAGTCCTTGTCTGATTTTAATTTATTAAGTAGACTACCACACAAGCGATATTCGTTTAATGGGTTGTGCAGGCCAAGGTGCATCACACTGCATTATTTTTCAGATTGAATTTCATCCTTCATTTGGTTTCCCATGCCATGCGGTTGTTGAGGTCAGACTGTATACATGAGCTATCATCTTGGTTTTTACATGGCTTGCCTTCTTTGCAGGCATTTGCAAATGTCGCAACCCATCCATCAAGCTAAGATGACAAATCAACAATAAAGATATTAAATATCATGGGACCAAGTACTGAGCCCTGAGAAACACCGCTTGACACAGGGCCACAATCTGAATAATGACCATTAATTTGTATGCATTGAACTTGGTTTGATAGACATTTTGTTATCCTTGTGTTATATCTAGGAGCAATATCTAGCCTGAGTAATTTATTAACAATAGTCCAATAAGGAACTAAATCAAAGTTTTTGCTGAAATCTAAAAATACGATTCCACATGGAATCTTATTGTCTAATGTGGAGCTAACTTTTTCATATAAACAGAGCTGGTTGGTCACACACAATCTGCCTTTAGTGAAGTCATGCTGGTTGTTATCAACATTGCATACTATAGCCTGCATCCTGTCTTTAATTATACTCTCCATAACCTTGCCCAAGATAGTGGTAAGGCTAGTTGGGCAATAGTTATTAATATCATGTTTATGAACTTTTTAGGGCTGTGGGTGGAGCCTATAGCTCTT
The DNA here is from genome assembly GCA_016271365.2 of Neoceratodus forsteri. Taxonomy (NCBI): domain Eukaryota; kingdom Metazoa; phylum Chordata; order Ceratodontiformes; family Ceratodontidae; genus Neoceratodus; species Neoceratodus forsteri. The sequence continues at coordinate 649,458,564 of CM028137.1, forward strand.
TTGGGATCGGCTCATAGCTTACAAAAATGGCCGATCATGGAACCTTCCTTTGGACTTTTGGAAGTATCTTTCTGAAAGGTCAATGGAGATAGAAACCCTCTGCCACGATCGGCCACTACAGAATAACAGCTGCATTATTTTGTCTGTTACTTCCACATTCCAGGGAATGAACTGTGCATGTGTGACTCATGTGCATGCACAGTTCTGCTTGTGCCATCATGTTGTGAATGTCAAAATGCCATTCACTGCAGCTGCGCATGCATGAGGTGCACAGTTGTGTCGCTGACACCAGCAGAAAAACCCTCCCACTGCTGCTGTCCTCCCACGCTGACATTAGGGTCCCCAATCCCCATGTCAGCATTATGTAGCCCCCCAACTCATGTGGCACACTGGGTGCACACCCCAGTATGCCCAAATGCACTTCTTTGCTCTGTACCATCATTGGGGCGCCCAGTCCCCGCGTTGGCAGTATGTGCCCTCCACTGATGTGGCACTCTTGGAGCCCACCCCAGTGTGCCCAAATGTTTGTTTTTCCTCCCCCCCCAGCAACATCAGGGTGCCCAGTCCCCATGTCGGCATCAAGTATCCACCATCCAACTCATGTGGCACACCGGGAGCCCATCCCAGTGTGCCCAAATGTATATATATTTTTTTTCCTGTAAATAAAGAAAACCTTCCCCCGATGTGTTTTTTAACCTGTAAAAATATAATGGTCCCTTGTCAATGCCGCAGTCCCCCTCCCCCATCCCCACCTCCCACTGAGCACCCACCCTCCGCATGCCCTACCCCATACTTACCTCCTGAGGTTGCGCTGTCATCTTCTTGGACTGGGACACGTCTGCACTCTTCAAAGCCGAAATGCAAACTGCAGAACCTAAGGTAAGCATGCTATAATGGCATTCAATGGGGTTTCAACTTAAGTTGATAACTCAGTGATTTTTTTTAATTTTGACCCCAAATATTTAACATGGGGTTCTTGGGACCCCACCTTGTGACCAGTGTCACTGTCATTTCATTAATCTGTCCCGAAAGGTGATTTCATGGTTGCTGTGTGGAATCATCTTTCAGGACTGATTAATGAAATGACAGTGCCACTGTTCATGAGGTGGGTACCTAAAGTGTCCATGTTGCAAATTCAGAAAAAATCCAAAAATGACTGCATTACAAGCATGCATTGCACATTTTCCATGCACACTAACTTCGTCAATTTTTAATATTTTCATTCCAGATTTTCAACATTGCCATTTTTGCTCACCTCCTTTTTAACAGTACAGCTGTCATTTTCACATCCTGCCTGAAACATGTTTACACACCTGTAGCACAAAATGGCATGGTTGCTCTGTGAAATCACCTTTCAGGACAAGTGAACAAAATGACACTGGTACTGTTCATGAGGAGGGATCCCAAAAAGGCCATGTTGAAAATTTAGTGCAACACCTCCAAAAATGGTCAGTTATACCCAGGTATGCTCCATCATTTATACACACACATGTAACTTTTGGTCACTTGGAGCTCATCACAGCCCTATCAGATCTGGACAGCACTTGTTTAAATAAGGAGATAACATTTGCTGTTCTCATCTCAGAAGGTACATCACCTCTCTTCATACAGAGGTCAAAACTTAATTTAAGTGGTTTGACTAGGTGATTTTTCATTATTGCAATCATGCTGGCAGAAAATACCATCTGGTCAAGGAAATGAGCAAGTGTTAATTGAGTCAAGTTTACTGGCAATTTCTCCCAAGGCAAATGTTATGTCCAGATGAGAGGAGGAATCTATGAACATTGGGGTATTATCCTGCTTAGTAAATATATTGCAGAAATGTTGGTTAAATATGGCAGCCTTATCCATTGGGTCACTTATCATATTGCTACCTAGGCTCAATGGGCCAACTTTGTATTGAGGTTTCTTCAAAGAATTTATGTAGCTGTAGAATAATTTACTATTGTTTTTTTTTAAGCTTGGCAGGCTAAAGAATGTTCTATGAAAAATTGAGCTTTTTGATGTTTTTCTTACATATTTTTTGAATCTTCTTGAACTCGTCTCATCTCTCCGGAGTTCGATGTAGCAAACATTTTTTATAGAGACATTTTTTCCCCTATAATCAATTTTCTGATATGCCTAGTAAGCCTTTTAGGTTTGCATCTGTTATTATCATGTTTTTTTTATATCTGGGATTAATTTGTTTGCAATGTTAAGTAATGTGTTCCTTAGTTTTTGCCACATAGTGTCTACACTGCAGTTTTTAAATAGATTGTTCTACTCAATTCGAGACAGGGCTATGTAAATCTCTTTTTTTAATTAAATATGCTTTATTGAGTTTATAGCAACAAACAAAACATCAACAATGCAATAAAAACCACAATCAAAACACAAACCCCAAACATCCACAACAAAAATACAACCCTTAAAACCCACCCACCATCCCCCCAACCCCATGGCAGTAAGATCAGTAATATATCAGGAACCAATCAAGGGTGAGTGAAGAATATTCTTTTTTTTTTTTATTTATTTACTATTTTTCCCCGGCAGGTTCACTGTCATTCTTCTGCTTGGTCACGGTCCCCAGGAGCCTCCACCACCAACTATTGCTGCCTGAGTCCCCCAGTTACCCCAGCTTATCCCCTGGAGGGTGGAGCTGTGGCAACAGTGCCCTTCTGTGCCGCAGAACTATTAACTAGTCAGGGGACAGCAGCAGTAGCGGCTAATCGAGGCCCCGAGGAGGGCTTCACTTGGACGGTGAACCCACCCACCTGCTCTTTTTCCTGTATTTCTCCCTTGAAGGCGGGGATGTGCAATGATGCCAGCGTCTGCCCCACCTCCCAATTGGACAAGTGCTGGTAGCATGAGTACATCCCAGCCTTTGCCAGGAGTCCTCAGCACGCTGGAGGCTTCCCCATCCACCCCCCAGAGAAAGAGAGCCATCCATGGGACACTCAATCCTTCTCCCCTTGCCAGCCCTCCAATGTCCCGGGTCCGTTTCCGAACCCAGGTCACCAGTGCCACAAGCGGAAATCCAACCTCTGTGCCGGCGGATCAGCACGAATGAAGAATATTCTAAGTAAGCAACATAAACCAAGAATAACCTACAGGTAATATCATTGTAATAGGGGAGGAGGGAACCCATTCAAAGGACCTAAGCTGTGTAAAGGGCATGCAAACTGCTCCACTTTTTATTGGAACTGGGTAACCTACTCTATTATGGATACTGGCTATTAATTTTTCAATACAAAGGTTATCAAGAAAATCCTGCAACCAAACATAGTAGGAAAGTAAAGATTGATCCAACCAATATTTTTTCTCTCTCATGTATAGCTTACCTTATTTTATTGCAGTTTTTGTGGTGAGGGAGGGGGCAATCTTGGGTGGTGAGAAACTTTACTCATCATGGGTAGAGCATTTTTGGGAGTTTGGTCACTAGGACCAGGGTGTTTATGGGTCTGGTTTGTTCTTTGGGTCTGTTTTGTGGTTCAGCTAGTTGGGTGGGATTCTGGGGAGGGTCTTGTGAGCCAGTGGATTGTTAGTTTTAGGAATTGTTCAGTGGGGGGATGGGTGTGGGGGGAATTGAATTGTCTGCAACCTCGTTTTTACTATGGGTTCGTTGGTCTGGATATGGTTCCTTTTACCACCCAGAGCATAGTGGCTATAGTGTGTTTTAGATATGAGTGGACCATACTGTTTTATTAGCAGGAATGTTAAGGGAGCCTGAGATAGGCACAAGCATTCAATGATTTTGCAGCATCTTAAACAACTTGAGGGGGGGGTGTTTACAGGAATCTCGCCTGCAGAGGGAAGATGTACATTTTTTTAGATGAGAGTGGGCTGGGCAGGCTTATGGTTCTGGGGTCTCCACCAGATGAGGGGGTTGTTATTTTCATAGCACAGTCTGTGCCATTTCGGCTAATCCAGGAGCTTTGAGACCTAGAGGGATGTTATATTATTATTCATGGTACTATTGGTATCCACTCCATTGTGACTGGGTCTGTGTATGCCCCCAATGTGGATTTGCACCACTTTTTTACACAATTTATTCCTCTTTTGGTTTCTGACCCCCCTCTTCTATTTTACTTGGGGGCAACTGGAATCTTGTTTTTCAGTCAGATTTAGACCGATCAGATGCTATGGCTGTCAGTCAATCCCCAACTCAAAAGGTCCTTCATGAATTGATGGAGAGGGTCACTCTTGTCGATGTGTGGTGGGTGTTTAGCCCATCGACCTGGCACTACATATCTTACTCCCCACCTCATACGACCTTCTCTAGGCTGGACTACTTGTTGGTAAGCATCTCCTGCTTACCAGGCATATTGGCCACAGATATTTACCCCGTGGTCCTTTTTGACCACACCCCTGTAAGTGTCCAATATTTGTTGGATGAAGACCTGCGTTGAGATATGCTTTGGTGCCTTAAGGCACAGTTGCTGCAGACCCCCGACATTTTGTCTCATATACAGTGGTGTTCCTCAGGATGAAACCCAATTCTGCAGCATTTTGATGCACTCTGCAGAATCCTGCACCAGACCTACTGAAAAAAGCAAAGTAATTTCAATGGCAATTAGTCCCTTTTATCATTCAGGAAAATGTGACACTGCCAGGATGAAGTGAATGCCACAGTTTCCTGCATGACAAAAGGGACTAATTGCCATTGCAATTACATTGCTTTATTCAGTAGGTCTGCTGCAGCATACTGCAGAGTGATTTAAAAGTGGATTTCATCCTGGGTGACCCCACTGTATGGCAATTATTTCCAATTTTCTAGACCGTAACAGGGTTTCAGTTGATCGTATGGATGTTTTATGGGTGGCCCTTAAATGTGCCCTCAGAGAGGAGTTTATCCGACTTTCCATGGTTCAGGATAGGAATGGCAAAACCAAACTCGAGCTACTTCTTTATAACATTAGTCATCGGGAAGGCTCTCTATCCTGCACCTTGCTGGAAGCAGACTGGGTTAAGTTACACTCCCTCTGAGCCCAATATTCAGAAATACTAGCCCACAAAGTTGAGCTTGTGTGTCATTGTGCCAGGATGCATTATTTGGAGGTAGGGGAGAGGGCCAGCAAACTCCTTGCCCTTCAGTTGTGCCAAGTTAAAATGGCTGAGTTTATCCCAGCAGTTTGGCCTCATTCTGAAGCCCAGGTGGTTACCAATCCCATGAAGATGGCTGCTATCTTCCATAATTATTTCACGCAGCTGTACTCAGTTGATCCAGCTTCAGACCCTACTCCTGAATCTATTGTGGCCTTTCTGTACTCCACCTCCCTCCTGACTTTGTCACCTATTGTAGTGGCCTCATTAGGTGTGCATATTACTATAACTGAGTTGGAGGATGCCATCCATCATCTGTCGCGGGATAAGGTACCCGGGCTGGATGGGCTTCCAAATAACTTTTATATGGTTTGCATCGCTGAGGTGGTGCCCCTACTTGCAGAAATTTTTAACTACTAGTTTGAGAAGAGTTTGGGAGATCTTACTTGTTTAGAGGCCTTGATTACTCTTAGACCAAAACCTGGTAAAGAGGCAATGTTGCTAAAAAAACTATCGCCCTATCTCCCTCTTAAATTCAAACATTAAGATTCTTTCCAAAATTTTGGCCACCCACCTGGCTCCTGTCATGAGTTCCATCATCGGGCATGAGCAGGTCAGATTTATGGTTAGCCAATTTTCTGGAGACCACCTCCAGAAGCTTTTACACTTCCTTTCTGTGAGAGCAGGTCCCCACTGGTCCTGGTCTCCCTGGATGCGGAAAAGGCTTTTGATCGGGTTGCCTAGAACTACTTGTTTGCTATCCTGCTTAGATTTGTCATCCCCTCAGACTTTATTAAGTGGGTACACTTTTATACACTGCCCTGTCAGTCCATATTTGGTGCAATATTCACCTCTCTGACCCATTGTCTTACAACACGGCACCTGGTGAGGATGTCCCCTTTCTCTCCTTTTGTTTAATTTTTATTTGGAGCCACTTATTTGGCATCTCTGTAGCTCGAGTGTTATCCAAGGGATTCCTGTGGTGGGCAGGTGCTATATTCTTTTGGCATATGCCGATGACTAGCTCCCGCACCTGGGTGATCCCATGGTATCAATCCCGGCTCTACTCCAAGAGATAGCCATCTTTTCCAGAGTTTCCTTTTACAATTAATCAATCAACCAATCAAAGTCTTTATTTAACCAGGCGATCACCATTGAGCAAGCTCATTTTTGAGGTGGACCTGGGTTTGTTAACAAGGAACAAGGAACAGTATACATGGGATGCAACACACAAGAAAATAGTAATAATACAAATAAAGTGAGATACAATAATACAGTATATACAAAGTATCAGCAGGTAGCACTGACAGTAGTATATGTTTGGAACAGAAGATACAGCAAGTTTTGGGTAGGACACAATTTTTCATGAAAATAAAGAAATACACATATCAGGTGCACTGAACACAAATAAAACCTAATATAAAAAGATATATAGTGATACAGTATGGAGAATTTAGAGCTGGAACCAGGGTAAAAGGAATATGGAAGGGACAGATATGGGGGTAGAAAAAGGGGAGAGAGAAGAGTCGATTATAGATGTGATCAGTCTTTTAACAGTAGTAATTAGAGTGTGCTTGGACTTACAGGAGTCACTATTTAGGGTAGACAGGCACAGGACTCCTTATTATGATGTAGATATAGAGATTTAAAAGATGCTAGGCTGATGGTGTGAGTTAATTTCAAAGTTTTTTGCAGCTTGTTCCACAGTTGAGGGAGCACAAAGCTGATGGCTGCTCTGCCAATGTAAGATTTTGCTTTGTAAACATAAAGGTAGATATATGAGGTGCTTCTCAGGGCATACTTCCCCAGAGTGCACAAAGGTAAACAGACAGAGATATACTTGGGCTGTTTATTTGAGATAGCTTTGTATGTCCAAACCGCAGCAGTTTTTTGCCATCTGAAAGCAAGGGATGACCATCCCACTACTGTGTACAATGCACAGTGGTGGGCTGAGTATGGAAGACCCATGATAAATCTTATGGCTCTGTGATAAAGCGTATCGACTTTGACTAGGGTACCTGCAGGTCCCTGACTATATAGAAAGTCTGAGTAATCTAATCGGGAAAGAAAGGTAGTTTTAACCAGTTTCAGTTTAGCATCTCTTGTGAGGAGATTATTAATCTTACAAATTGAATGTTTCCAAGACTAAAGTCTTTCCCTTGAATAATCTGGTTGATAAAACAGATATTGAGCTTGGGCCTTTCCTGGGAACCCCAAGTGTTAACCTATCTGGGGGTCAGCATCACCCGTTCAGTCCTGATCATGGTCAAGGAGAATTTGTCTCGACTCATTGAGGTACTTAAGACTGACATACACTGGTCTGCCCTTTCTTTGTCCTTATGGGGAAGAGCTAACATTCTCAAGATGAATGTTTTGCCTCATATGCTATAGCCATTGGAAATGTTGGGTTTCCACCACCCCAAACTTTGATTTCCCATCTGTAGTGGTTGCTTAATTCCTTTCTTTGGAAATCTTCGGTTGTTCATAGAGCTTATATTAAACTGGCGCTGTGAACGTGCATGGGGGTGGTTATCCCTTCCTTTGGTATTGTTGTATTATGGTGCTCAGCATGCCAGTAGATTTTTGCAGTGGAGTATGCTTGAAGCCCAGTCTAACCTCTCTGCTTACACTCCACTCTGGTTGGACATTGAGAGGGCTCTAGCTGCACAGGCAAGTTGCTGTCTTGATAGCCTACTCTATTTCCATTCTTCTTAGCTTCCCCATCCCTTGCAAGCTACTCCAATAGAGTGGTCACTTATAGCCTGGGCACAATTACAGTACTACTTGGCACTGTACTGGACCACAGCAATTTCCCAGCCTGTGTTTAACAACCCCCATTTTCAAATAGGTAACTAGCCTATACCAACTTCTTTTTGGCCCCATCTGAGTGCATGAACGTTGGCTGACTTTTCCCAGGATGAGGGGTTAGTTCCATTTCGGGCACTACAGGTATGGTTCAAGATACGAAGCCAGGACATGTTCAAGTTTTTGCAAACTAGTAGTACTGCGAGTGCCTTCCTGGGTCCCAAGTTCTGGCTCCTGATGCAAGCAGAGGGAGAACATTCTCTTTTATCCCTTGCTGGGCAGCCTCTTTTGGTGTCCTTGCTATATAAATATTTTCAGTCTATGGACCAACATTTCTGTAATGGGGTCTGTTATTATTGGATCCACAAGCTCCAATTACCAGATGATCCAGATTTTTGGAGGACATCTTGGCTGAATTTATACAAATACATAAAGCAGGATCGGCTTTATCTAGTGAAGTTTAATATTATGCATGACTTTTATTTCTCTCCTCTAAAGCTGCAGAGGATGGGAAAACTTCCCTTCCCCTCGTGTACCCGGTGCCAAGAGGCCAATGGTTCTCTTTATCATATGCTGTGGGACTGTAATAAGATTCATCCATTTTGGAGTTCCATTCAATGGGCACTGGACCCCTTGTTGGGACTGGATGATGTTTTTTTCCCCCCAGAGCTGTCTTTTGGCTCTCTTCCCTCCTGGCACCCCCATTGTCAGGACAGCTCACTGATCTCTTGTGGCAGCCACAGCCAAGCTTGTGTTGTTACGACATTGGAAGGATGTTGATCATCCCTCCTTCCTGGAGTGGCACTGTAAGACCCGGGTGGCTTTCCAACTGGAGAAACATATAGCAGTAATGTGGAAGTGACCTCAACAATTTAGTAGCACCTGGGAGTCTCTTTATACCATATTATCCCTTCAGAGCTCCCTGAGTTCTATCGGACTGCTGTCTTTAGTACCCTTGTCCTTTGCCCACTGTGGCACCTGTACTGTTTGTTTTTTTTTCTATTTATGAGGCCTGCAAGAAAGGGGTTGGGAGGGAGAGTGGGTGGATAGAGGGGTCTTTTTCCTTTTGTATAGCTTCACGACAGATTTTGTACATTTTCACTATAAGATGTTTTTGTTTTGACGTTTGTTCTTGTTTTCTTGTTTATGTACTGTTTGTTGAAAACTGTTAAAAAAGCATACTAAATAAAAAAAAAAGATTGATCCAACCAATGACAAAGAACCAATCTTTTAACCGACATCGAGATCATAGCTATAACATGCTCCTTTCCCTTACAGAGATCTGACTATAATCAGCTACCAATCAGATCTCTGGCATGAAATGTTCTTCTACCCCAAGTAATGGATCTATATTGGATTTAATTGAGTCCCACAACAGAGCCACTAGGGGACAGTCTGAAAAAAGATGATATAAAGTACCCTCTGTTTGTCCACAAAATGTGCACACCAGTGATTGCAACTGTCCTATTTAAATAACTTAGAGGGCGTGATGTAACCAATATAAAATTGAGTAAGATAAAGCCTATCCTGTGAGATATATACATTTGACCATATTTTAAGCCAATCAAAGTCAGATTGATGGAAGGGTGCAATCCAATGAGGATATTTACTGGATAATTCTAAATACATCTTGGAAAATAAGAAACATAGAAACATAGACTTTGATGACAGATAAGAACAGTTTGTCTCACCCAGTCTGCCCATTTCCCTACCTATTGGATAAGCTGCAGATCCTAATTTTACAAACAGCATACTTCCCCTTACTTCCCACTAGAATTGTCTTATATCTTTTCCATGCATTCTTAAATTCCCCCACTGCTTTTGACTCCACAATCTCCTCAGGAAGGCTGTTCCATGCATCCACCACCCATTCCATGAAAAAATACTTCCTCATGTTGCCCCTGAGTCGTCCCCCATCTATCTTCAAATTGTGCCCCCTTGTTCTTGCACATCTCTTTTTCTTAAAGATGCTAGGCTCTTGGACTTTGTTGATTCCCTTGAGGTACTTGAAAGTTTCTATCATGTCCCCCTCTCACTCCTTTCCTCGAGGGTATACATATTAAACTCTTTTAGTCTTTCTTTGTGTGGCTTCTGGTGCAGACCCTGCACCATTTTAGTTGCTCTCCTCTAGATTGCCTCCATTCTGTCTATGTCCTTGTGAAGATGGGGTCTCCAGAACTGTACGCTGTATTCCAGATGAGGTCTCACCAACTGTCTATACAGAGGGATAACTTTCTGTTTTCTACTGGTGATGCCTCTCCCTATGCATCCCAATATCCCCCAGCCCTCCTTACTGCCTTCTCACATTGCTTGCTTAGGTTTAGGTCATCTTTTATGGTTACCCATTTAGGTCATCTTATATGGTGACCCGTAGGTCCCTTTCCATTTTTGTAGTTGTTAACACCCCCCCCCCCACTGTGTACTCTTCCCTTGGATTTTGTTTCTCAGGTGCATTATTTTGCTCTCCTTGCAGTGAATCTAAGCTGCCATACTTTTGAACATTCCTTCAACCTTGCCAAGTCCCTTCTCATCCTTTCCACCCCCATTGTGTATCAACCCTGTTGCAGATCTTTGTGTCATCTGCAAAGAGGCATACTTTTCCTTCAAGTCCCTCTGCAATGTCACCGATAAAGACATTAAAGAGGACTGGTCCCAGTAGTGAACCCTGCAGTACCCCGCTAGTAACCCCCCTTTCTTCAAAGTGGACTCCATTTACTAAGAATACTTATAAGAACATTTATTTATATGTATAAGAATAAATATAATTTAGAAACTGCATGTGGTTGCTGGGCTGTGGCAATAGCAGATTGCAGGAATTCTTCATAGTTAACAATACCCAGTGTTAAAACAAATTTGTTGCAGTAAACAATGATGAAGTTGATAGATCTTAAATACGGTTCTAACATTCAGCTGCAAGAGCAACAAGCATAGACTGACAGGTCAGAAATTCCCCATTATGGAGCAGATTACATACCCTAAGGCCATTTAGCTGAGGCATCCATAGCTCATCTATCACCTTGCCCCCAATTTTGAGATTATTTTTTTTTAGGATAGGCTGGGAAATATGGGTGATGTCAATTTCATCAAGATTTGCTTTTTATAGGGAAACACCTGAGCTATGCCACAAAAACTAGTAAAATTAACATCAATTGCAAATGTGACAATATTGTGGTCACTGTTTCCCAAATGTACATCAACTACACAGTCACAGATCTTGATATTTTCTATACCAAGTTCTAAATCCAGAATATTGTTATTTCTGGTTGGAGTCCCAACATACTGCCTCATATTGAGTTCTTCAGTCTTGGATAGGAAGTGCTTCCCCATTGTGGGTGTAACTGTGTTATGAAACCAGTCGAGGTCTCTAAAATTAAAATCTCCAGTAAGGATTACCTCACCTAATTTAGTAGTAGCTTCTCTCTTGTTTATGATGTCAAGATTTACCTCAGACAGAGTATCAGGAGGACAATAGAATAAACAGATAATTGGACAATAGGGTACATCTGTTTTTAATTGAATCCATCAGGACTCAGTCCAAGCAGATACCCTAATCTTGTACTCTGTTGTCCTCTAAGGTTTAGAAGTTGCTGCAGAAACCCCTTATAGATGTGACAGGCTAAAGACATGGGAAGAGCAACAGCTTATTTCTAACTACCAGCTAAGGGTAATTCTTCATTCAGCTGCCTGCTCAAAGCTGCTGCCCTTGGGAATTAGAGTATGAGACCAATTTTCTCTGAAGCTTCTTTATGACTCTGAATGCTAGAAAGGTCCAACATATGCAAGGAAACGTTACTGATGCTGTGCACTTTCTGAGAGCTTGGTAGTGGAATGCTTCATAATTAAAATAGCATTTTAATACACATACTAATAAAACAACACACAACATGCAATAAGTTCATAAGATTATCATCATTCAACAAACAAAGTCTGACATGGTTTGTGTAAACAGTAAACTTTTGACATAACAGCCTGAGCCGTCATTGTGAGTTGTGAAATAAAACTCACTCTACATTAAACATTATCTGTAAACAGATTTTTAGGTCCATGTACTACTGTAAATTATTAAGATCATTACTTACTATTGTTACATCCAGTTTGATAGTCTGCACAGCAGTCAAAGGCTCTGAGACAGTATTCATCACAGTAGCAAAGGGAACCATTTGGACGGCAACGCAAACTCCCAGTGCAGCAGATTGGTGGATTAACAGACAAACACCCTTGAACTTGTTCTAAGAAATTTAAATGAAATAAACACAATGGGTTCTTATCTGTCTTAGAAAATGTGACAGGCATAAACAAAAACTGACATGTTCTTTTTATGCTGTACTGCTCTGATATTAAAGGGAAAGGTCCACACACTTAATTGTTTTCAGTTATTAACTAAAATGGATTACAAACAATTGTAATAAAATGGGATGACTACAGATGCTGTATATTGAACAAAAAAGAAGCCACACAAGCAAATAAGTACCGTAAGTAAATGTTTATTTCTTGAGCTCCAAATCCTGGAGGCTCTGGGTGCCTCATAAAGGTAGAGATGCAGTTAACAGACATAAAACAACAATTTACAAAACACAGATCTCAACAGATTAATAAAACTCCATAAAATCATATCTAAATAAAATACCAGTGCTTTAATAATGATCAAAACTATACCTGTTTTCCAAACACTTCTCTGAAAAAATGTGACATCAAATCCCACTTAAAAGCCTCTACCAACAGAGTCTCCCTCAAGGATCTTGTGGGCTAGTTCCAAAGGACAAGGCCAGACACCTCAAAGACATGGTCTCCCAAGGTTTTCAGCTGGGCCCCTGGAACTGCTAGGAGGCCCTTGGTGGAGGAGTGCAGGGAACACACAGGGCAGACAGGGGTCAATAGGTCACTCAGATAGTGGAGGAGGTGCTCATGACAAATCCAAATGGAAGAAACACAAAATCAGGCATGCACCACTCCAATTATAAAGCACCACTCCATTAAAAGTTTAAAAGTTGCCTGGTGTATTTTGTATTAGGTGCTAACAAAAATGAAATAAAAGACCGCTGGAAAATTGCCTGCCATATTTCAGATTTTACTGTCCTTTTTCAAAGCCATTACAGCTATGTTCCCCTGCATTTGAATAAAGTTACATTTTGTTGACGTAATAATTAGCACTAGTCATTTCAATTGAAGACACATTGATAGCTACTAAATGCATTTTAAAAAAGAAAACAATGGTAGTACAATTGTGAAAAAGTGTAAAGAAACATTTGCAAGATAAAGACAGTTTTTACACGCATTTGCAAATATCATCCTACTTACAATTCCTAAAAAAAAAAACAAATAGCAAATGTTCTACATTAATAAATAAGGAAGCAAGCAACTAGGCTCATAGATACTGCTATCAATACATGTCCAATAAATATCTATAAATATTCAGATGAGCTTAAATAATCTTAATGTCCCAAAATAGAATTACAGGGTACAACAAAAGAAGAGGTAGAAGTCTCTAAGACATAGATTAAGTTTCTGGGTCCTATCAGTTGATTCTTCTGGCTTGTACCATCTAAATACATAAGATATGCTGTATAAATACATTGCTTACGTCAAATCAATTCCTATCTAAAATGTAGCATCAAAATCACATAATAATTTCTTTAAAAATAGTGTCAAGTTAAAGGAAATATTAAGTCCTGGACAATTTCTTGCTTGTAAATTAAACATACAGCAATCTTCACATCTGAAGACCAAGTTGCTGAAATCCCCTCCTCTGGGATAATGTGACACTTATTCAATTGTTCTGAATTTAAATCCATGATTCTCTGGGTCAGATGTCTCTTATGTGCAGTGGTGGAGCACACATGATGTTACCCAGGTGATAGCTTGCAATGCTCCCCTACTCTTGTTTTCAGGCTTCTAATTGACTTGCTTGAGTAATATGCATTACAACAGTACACTGCCATGTACACTACTCTGGCTGTGTGGCATGTGGCAAATTGTCTAAACTCAAACTGTTTGATCATTGTGTGGCCTTACAAACTTATCACCACCTAAGATAGGTTTACAAAGACTGCATCTTTTACACTTACAGCAGTCTCATAGTCCCCTTTTAAGCTGTGTTTCTGGTGTATGACTTCTATGGAAGCTACAGACTAAATTATCCTTCACAGTACTTGGCATGCAATATGCCATTCTTGGCAATTGGCCACTTATGTCAATCAGGCCCTCATTACTATGCAAAACTTTTCAGTTCTCCATCATGATTTTTTCAACTAGTCCTGCATGATCTGAAGAAGCAATCACATATTTAAAATGTGTGCTATCATTTTCTCATGTGGTGGTGTTAAACAGTAAATCATTTCTTTCCTGGGTTCTGGCATGATTCCTGGCCTCCTCCATCATTTTCTTACTATAACCCCTCTCTGAGAATTGCCTCTCTAAGTCCCTTGCCTGCTCATTGAATTTCTCAGTAGTGTCATGTGTCTTTCTTAATCTCAAAAATGTGCCCTTTGGAATACTGTTCACAGTGTGGTGAGGGTGACAGCTGAAGGTTTCAAGCGAGGAATTTCTGATAGTTGGCTTTCTAAAAGTATTTGTTTTCACTGACATATCCCCTGTCTTTTCAATATCCAAATCCAGGGAATTAACTCTTTCTTTGCTTCCTCTATAGGTAAACCACAAATGAGGATTGGTGGCACAGAAATACTGTATAAAATTCTCTAGCTCAGTAATATCACCCTGACACACCAGTATGATATCATCCAAATAATATCTCCTAAGTGCCACTTTTTTCACATTTCCACTACCATTGTATTTTTAAATGTACTCATTAGCCATAATTGTGTCTTCAGCTGAAACTAATGGTGCTAATTATGACAACAACAGAAAGTAACCATATTCAAATGCAGGGGCACATTGTTGTAACATCTCTGAAAAAGGACTGTAAAATCTGAAATATGTCAGGCAATTGTTTCATTTAACTTTTTTTTTTGGCACCTAATAAAATATGCTTTAACATAGAAACATAGAATGTGATGGCAGATAGAAGCCACTGGCCCTCCTAGTCTACCCATATTTTTACCTTCATTTTTTGCTCCAAACCCTACTTCATCTACATCACAATCTCTTACCCTTCCCACTCCTTACCCCTATTATTCACTTGTGCCTATCCCAGGCACTGTTGAACCCCAACATTGCTTCTGCTCCCACTACCTCTGCTGGAAGGTTGTTCCAAGTATCCACCACTCATTCTCTGAAGAAGTACTTTTTCACATCCCTCATGAATTTACACCAGCCAGCTTCATAGCACATGGCATTGTTCTTGAGCACCTTTTTCTCTGAAAGTACTCCCCCTCCTGTACCTTTTTAATCCCCATGAGGTATATAAAGGTCTCTATCATATCCCCCTCACTCCTCTTCTTCAGGGTGTATATATTTAGCTCCTTTAGCCTCTCCTTATAGGGCTTCTGATGCAGACCCTGCACACGTTTGGAAGTCCTCTCTCAGACCACCTCTACTCTGTCTATGTCCATCCTGAGATGCCGTCTCCAAAACTGGACACAGTACTCAAGATGGGGTCTTACCAGTGATCTATAAAGGGGCAGTACCACATCCCTCTTCCTGCTAAGCAACTTTGAGAGTTAATTAATGAAGTGATGCTGTATCACTAGAAGTCATGAGTGCTCGATTTTATATTTGTATATACAGTATATTGCAGAAAAAGGAGTGATAACAAAAGCAAATAATTCATCTAGCTTAAAGCTATTTATTTTTTTCTTGTTTATAATGGAAATATATCTGTTATCAATTTAGAATTCATATGACATCTTCATATTTGATTCTGTTATTATGTATCTTGTCTAATACTGAATTTACTAATCTATAAATAAAACATCTATTGGTTGTGAAGTGAGTTGTGTATTTCTAAACTCACATTTCTATAAAAGTGATATAATTGTGGTTGTTCTCCCAGCCCCTATGATCTAAGCCCCTTTAATATTCCCTTCTGCTATGAGTGGGGGGGGGGACACTGGCTAGAGAATGGGGGACATTTCTGTGTGGAAGGATCACAGGTCATATGTTGTGGAGAAGCTGGCCCCACATTCAAAATGTGTGCTAACTAGCACAGAAAGGGATTCTGCTCTTGTGCTAAAGTGCACAACAGGAGGGATATAGGAAACTTCTGTGCTGTGCTGCACAAAGAGGTTTCTAATACAAATTATGTCAGCATGCCACACATAGATGGAAGCACTAACCCATGTCTTAGCACAAAATAGGGTAGCCTGTGACAATGGTGACCATGATTGAGCACTTTCAGAATGGGCAACTCAATTAAGGCACCTGTGTTCAGGGTTACTGGGCAGGGAAGGAGACCAGATGGGGGTGTCTGTGAATATAGTGACAGGATGTCGCTATATGTACATGCACGTGGGGGGGAGCGAGCACACCATGTGATGGATGGAAGAGGAGGGAGGGTTTGTAGGGTGTAGTGTGGTGGTATGCTACTGAGCTGGCCGTGTGGCATGGTGGGTTGGTGGCAGGCTAGAATTAGAAGGATACTGGGTTTGGTTCTAGGCGAGGTCTGTTTTTGTGTGCCGGTCCAGAATTTTATTATTTTTTTGCTTTGCACACTGCTGGAGTTGAGAATCCTTAAGGAGAGGGGTGCAGGTGTGAAGCCCTCTGAGGGGGGTGCCTAAGGCACAGACCCATGCATAAATAAAAAAAATCTAAGTCTCCAGTGCCGTTTTGCTGTGTGCCTGTAGTGTACATCGCCAAACCTGATTTTTGGCTATGTACACTCACCCTAACAGTGATCGCCTCCGTGATTGCCGTATTACTTGAACCAAAAGATGCCAGTGCTGCCACACTAAACCACCTCACACAGTGCAGTTTTTAATAAGCTTTAGTTAAGTGAAAATTATCGAAATGTTTAAATACCTTCTGGAATGCAGAAAGAAATATATTTGATAATGTTTAATATATTGTTACTATATTTATATTAATACTATTTATATGTAATATAATAATGGTTAATATATTTGTTAATATGTGTGTTAATGTACCATTGACCTTTTTCCTTATTCTATCATCGTTAATATATTTGTTAATATGTTAATGTCATATTAATCTTTCACCTTGTTGTACTCCCCCCCCCACACACACACACACACAAATCTGTAACCAAGCTGTTATCGTCTCAGTGTGTCTTTCCTGGTAACACTTTTAAAATAAATTAATTTGTAAAATGGTAATGTACTTGTGGTTGCACACATAATATCAATAACTAATAACTGGTTACATCATATATGTGTTTTAAAGGTATTATTCTACATGTGAGGAAAAATATGTATTTTACAACACTATGATCAGAGTCAATGATTTACAGATGTCACTAGAAAAAATGGTAAAATCCAAGAACGTGTTGGTCTGCACATCCAAAGAACGTAGACAGAGAAAAGGACTGTTGGGGCATCTAGGTGTGGTTACCTACTTTACTTTTCATTAGATATGTGAGTTATATGATTTTGTATTTTAATGATTAAATAAGTTGATACACTTGGAACACGTGTCAGTGCTGGTCCTTTCCCATCTGTATTATTCTTTGGACTAGGCATGTCAGTGAGTGGAGCCACGTTTCTGCATTGAACTGTATCCCAAGAAAGTCACAGAATTTGGAATTTTATTCCAGAACTATATGTCTACAAGAACAATAATTTGTTATCAGTTACTTCCTGTATTGTTTATTTTATTATATTTCATTTGTTGTATTTTTATGAAGTCCCAGGCCCCAACCTGGGACTTTATGTTTAGGAATGCACACATTTCACCTGGTGAGGGGAACAGCAGGAATAAAACTTGTTCCTTGCCATGATATGAAAATGGCAATACAGAAAGGGAGGAAAAGGTGAAGAAAGGGAAGTAGAAGCAAATGCTCAGCTAAAGTTGCTGCAAAGTTTTAATTTGCTTTTGAAGTTTTGACAAGTTCAGCAAATTCACCTTCCCAGAGCATTTTGTGAAGCTGCATAGGTACATAAAAAATTTACCTTTGTGACTTTGCTGCTAATGTCGCCTGTGAATTTTCATGTGACTTTGCCTTGGGGTTAGGATGAAGTTTGCCAATAGAACTGCAGAATTACATGACTGAGTTTGTGTAGGTCACATGAGACTGAAGCAGACAGGAAGTGAGGTATTTGTTGTTTATACTGGGAGGAAGTGAGTGAGTGAGTTACCTTCACTTTGTCCCAGTGGTTGAGAGAGAGACAGATTGATATCAGTTCTGTGGATACAACCTGCTAGAGAAAAGAGTTTAAATAGTTACTTGATCACTTTTTTGTGCATTACTTCTACTTATCTGTCCTTTGTTCACATTTTGTTAGTGCTTATTGTTTGTGCTATACAATCTTTTCTGTTATTTTTTGTATTTGAGTTTGTTATTCAAACTCTTGTATTTCTCTTTTTTTTGTTGTTAGTATAGTTACTTTTCTACTTAATATGTTGGAGGAGCAAGAGGTGACTTGTGCTGGACATAGTGAGTGGCAGTCACACTGTATGTGTGTGGGGGAGGGGGAGTTGTATTAATTAGGACACATTTTGGCCCAGGAAGGAGGCACCTGGTGGAATGTAGCAGCAGTTAAAGAACAAGCAGAGGAGCAGTAGCAGCAGCAGATGGAGCCAATATAGCAGCAGCAACAGGTGGAGCAGCAGCAGCAAGTGGTGCTGGTACAGCAGCAGGTGGTGCCGATACAAGAGCAGCAGCAATGGCCACCTACAGTAACTCCAGGGTCACCGACATTTTGTCCACACATATCCACAGTGTGGGATTTCTTTGCATGTCACAGTAAAGACAGCAGTATTGCAACATGCAAACTGTGTGGAAAAGAGGTACGGAGGTGGAAAAAGGGTACCCATTTAGGTACCAGTGGGCAACGAACCCACCTCAGTGTTCACCACACCAAAGAATGGCATGCCAGGCTGCAGCATGAGGCTCCTCATGGGGATGTGATATGGGAGGGGGGTCAAGGCATGCTGTCAGATGGTCATGTAGGCATGTGTGTGCAGAGTCCAGCAGGGGCAAGGGGAACAGGAAGTAGCAGCAGCTGAAGCTCCAACAGCCCATCCTCCACTGCCACCAGCATCTCCCCATACAGTGGTAACACAAGTGGACTTGGCCATCCTGTGGGATGAAGTGTCTGACATCTGGCATGTACTCACTGAAATATGCTAGGATGTCAGTACCATAAAGCAGAATCAGGCGAGCATAACTGCCAACCAGGAAAAGTTACTGACGCTAGTCAAAGAGCTTCATGGGCATAGCAGTGGCAGTACCCTTATTTTTTCCTGTCCTTTTTCATTTCTGCATGTTGTAAGTGTATGTCCCTCAAGTGTTATTGTCCCTTTCCCCTCCACCCCAAAATAAAAAAAATGATATAAAAAAAGCAAACTAAATTCTGTCCTCTTGTCTTCCTTGTCTAAGTTTTTATCCTACTGCTTTGTACTCCCTTTGTTTATTTATTTATTTGTGTAAATTCAGATTTACAACCTTTGAGCCAGAGGCTTGTTTACAAAGGTACCACATCACAGAGAGGACAGACAGAGTAACAGACGTACAGAATTCAGGACAATAAGTGACATAAGTTAACACAATGTGCTCATACAAATAACAATTTGAGACATTTCAAGGTGACAAAGTACTGCTAATGCAGGTACCTTCAGGGCAGAAAACCGGGAGTAGGGGGGAGTGAGGGGGAGTGAGGGGGAATGCAGCCCAGTGGACATTGTCAGGGGCAGTGTGGTAGTAGCAGAGTCTTTCCCAGGAAATGACTGTCTTGTTCATATCTTTCTTTATATCCAAGATTTTTTTCTGTTCTATACTAATCCTCATAAGTTTATGGTAGAGTTGTCTGTACTGTTTTTCAGTGTTGTATTTGTTCCCCCCCCACCACTTAGAAAGTGCAAATTCAAAAACAATTATGAAAAGTGAGAGGAAAACACAACCCAAAAAATCTTTCCTATCTTAGCAAAACTGTGCAGGTCTGAGGCCACTACATCTTGTTGTCTGCCGTAACATAGTTGATGGTGTCTGCTACATCCCTCTTGTCCATTGCACTGCATGTTCACTTCCATGAGAACTCACTCAGAATAAAATGAGAAAATATTTATGTAAAGGGAATATGTCCCTTGTTGTACCCCAGTATGTATCCTGCCAGAAAAACACATCACATCGTGGTGAAAAACTGCTGTCCTGCTGCTACATCTTCTCTTGTCTGCTGCGCTATATGTGCATGTGCACTTCCATGAGAAATCACCCAGGATAAAATGAGAAAATATGTGTATTGAGGGAATATGCCTCTTGTACCACAGTATGTCTCCTGCCAGAAAAAATGGTGTGCTGACCAAACAATGAAACTGTTATGGTGAAATCCCCCACAGTGACAATTTCAACAGGTTTCAAATTGTCACAGTGGGGGGACCTGAGGTGAAATTTCACCCTTTCACTGTGTGCCCCTTTAAATAAACTCCAGCTCAGAGCTGATAATCTTTAGAAGGAGTGTGTTGGGGGCACAGCCCCCACATGAGGAGTTTGAGGGCACAGCCCCCCTTGAGAAACATTCCAATGTCAGAAAGGTGAAATTTATCCTGTTGACATTGGGGATCTTGTCATGCCAAACCTTCACAATGATGTTGTCAATTTTATTTATTTATTTATGGAATTTTGTTGATCTGGTAAGCCCACTGAGCCTAGAAGTCCCTTTTTCAGGGATGACCGGAGGGAGGGATAAAGATGGTAAGCAACTGAAACTGAACCAGATTAAGCTGTTGGTGGTATTTTTAGTGAATGGGATACATTTGGACAGGACACTGGGGAAATTCCCCAACTCACTTCTGGGAGAATTGCTGGCTGTCAGCCAAGATGGACACTTCAGGTGTGTTGGTGGAGAGGAAAGACATGCTGGGGACAGGGGAGCAGGCCTCCTTCCCATCTTGATTTCTTTAGAGGCTGAAGACATGAGATGGACATGGCAATGGAGATTGAGCAGCATAGAGCGGTAAGCTCTAAAATTTTGAAAGAAAACCTAGAGATTGTATCAACATTGGAAGGAAAAGAAGGTAGTAATGAAATGAGACCCTTGGTAGTCCAGCAAGAGCTCTCTAGACTTGAAAACGAGGAAATGGAAATTCTTGCACAACAGAAAGACTTACGAGGAAAGATTGCCTTTTTTAAAGGCTTCCACAGCTTCTGTCATGGCTCCAAAGCAGGCTGTCAGGCAGAGCCAGCTGTTGAATGATGCAGTATCATCAAAGGGTTTGAGGACAAGGCCCGAGGAAACAAACACTGCAGCCGATTTAGTTATGAGCACTGAGATACCCAACGATGTAGCGGCTGGCAGTAAAAGCACTGAATGGGTGTGTGCCTAGAGTCAGAGTCAGGAGAGTCATCTAAAACTGCTAAAAAAATGAAGGTCTCAGAAAATGATCCAGGAAATGTATTGAGCAAAGGGCTACCAACAGTGCCACTGCGAGCTACTGGATGTAGCGTTGTGCAGCAAGAGGTGACTATGCAGCGCAAGCAGTCTGAACCGCAAAATACTGAACTGCAAAATAACAAACAAATGGTAGTTATACAGTCTGACATGGCAGAACATATTTTGAAGGAAACGGATGCCAGCTCACCTAAAAATCCAGGTACTGTTTCTTGCATTTCTGCTCTAAATCAAATGCCAACCAATACCTTGCAGGGGGAAGTGAAAACAAAAAAAGGGTAAAACAGGAGTATATGAAGAAATAAAAGATAATACTGAAAGGGTCCACCCTCCAATAGAGACTTTGTACTTCCTAATTATGATACAAATATTTCAGTAACTGGTGTCACAATTGCAGAAGCCTTGAGAGGGGCAGGATGGTCAAAATCTACTGAAACAAATACTTTGTCTACTCCAGCCCATGAGAGCACTGGAGATGTGGATAATTTGGTTGAAATGCTGGATCCCTTAGAAATCCCATTGGGACTACATTTAACCCAGAACCCTGTTTTAAAAATGACCTCAGTTCCACAAGCAGCTGAAAAAGTAAATGTTTTAACTGACAATCTCTTGCCTGATCAGAATATAACAACCCCCCTGGTTCTTACACTTTATGATTCAGAAAAAGGGCATCAGACAGATGAAAGTCAGCATGCAGAAGGAAGGCAGCATACAGAAGAAGGGCAAAATTCAAAGACTGACAGGGCAACCCCTTCTACTTCAACTGGTCAAAATCAAAAACATCCCGGTCAGAGTGAGGGAATCCCAGAGAACCAAGGGCCCCACCCCAGGTCTTATGCAGGGCTCTTTCATGCTCCCCCAGAGCTAGCAAAAAGGAGACATGTTGTGAGAATAAGATACAGAGGGGGTCTTGATGTCTTTCCAGACCAGGTTTATGTGGGGAAGACATTGGTCAAAGAAAGTTTGCAGTTCTTGTCCACCGGGATCTATACGCTCATACAGATCTCTGGAGACTCCAGTTTTGACCTCAGGTTTAAAACAGCCATGGGTCTAGAACAATTCTGGGAAATATACCAGCAAGTGAAATATACCTCTTTGTGGACCCCCTTTGTGGCCATCCCCTTAACAAAGCCAGCAATGAAAAACGTCACAGTACTTTTTAAAAATGAGGAGGTGGCAGTTGCAGATATTATTAGATAGTTGAAACTCAAATGCATAGTCCTTGGATTACCTGAAGCAATCATAGACTCAAAACAATTTTGGACGGGGGTTGGAAAATACAAGTTAGACTACCTCAATTAAATGGAGCAATACAACATTTGCAAAGCTGTTTTTACCTGGGATGGGATCATGGTTTCATTTTTTACCCTGGGCACCTGAAATCATGTTTTAGCTGTGGAGCTCAGTCACATTTAAACAATGCATATGATAAATTAAAATGCTCTATTTGCTTAGGCATAGGTCATACCAGCCTAGGCTGCCCTAATCCTGCATACTGCAACTTATGTGAGGCCACCACTCATACTTACAGGAACTGCCCCTGGGCTTTTCATAATAACCCCTCCCAGACTAGAGATGAACAAGATGAGACAGTGTACAGTGCACAGCAACTAGCAGTTGCTTGCCCTCCTCCCAATAATAGAATGAAGGCTCGTAGACTAGAAACAACCCTAAGGGCCATGGAGACACTGGCCCAGTCCAGGCTCACCCTTGAGCCTCAGTTACAGAACAGGTAGTGGAAGAAGGACCTACAGATGCTCCAGTCATAAATGTAGCTGCACCAGAAGATGGAAACTGGGGTGATGCTCCAGGCTCAAGCAGTTTAAACTTACCTACAACAGCTAAGCAGGTTAGCAGTTATACAATGCCATCTCCAGAAGAAACAACCTAGACACTAAAATCTCAAAAACAGGTAACCAGAAGCAGATCCAATAAAGGTTCTTCTGAGGTCCAAAACTTGGCTGATAAATCACAATGGCTGGATGTAGTGCCAACAAAACACAAGTATACCCCCCTGGCCAAAAGAAAGCAAACAAAGTGGATGGAGGATTACTCTGATGTTTCTTCAATGGCCTCTTCCTCACAACCTGAACTTATGATGGATACAGAATAAGTTTTATATGACTCAAAGAAATCCAGAAAAAAGAGATGTAAACGTAGACCTCCTGGAAAAGGCAAAAAGTCATGACCCTTCCTTAACTTGTTAAAATGAATTTGGATCACACCTGTGGGATCTTGAAAGTAAACAGCATTAGGAATCCAAGGAGGAAGCATGTCACCTTCTCTATACTGCAAAATCTAAACTTACAAACCCTTTTTTTTTTCAAGGATACCAGGCTGTATAGTTTGAAAGAAACAAGAAGGGCATCACAGGAATGGACAAATGGGCTGTCTTACTGGTCTTTGTGGGAGGATGTTTGTGCAGGGGTTGGGATACTGTTTAATAGGCAAGACTTTGTTGTAACAAGACTGATAGACTTAATTCAGGGTATGGTATTAATTTTAGATGTAATTATTCAACATCAGGAGTTGAGGCTCATAAATATATATAACCCCCAAGTAAAAACACAAAAAGTGGATGTCATGAAAGCAGTTCAGCCTTATTTACACACTACAAAGTCAGTATTGTTTGGTGGTGACTTTAATTGTATAATGTCTCTGTCAGATAAAACAGGTTTGACACAAAAACTATACAGTGATTCTAACTTCTTACATAAAATGTACAATACTGCCAAATTAACAGATGGAGCAATCTTTGGCCCACAACCCCCGACTCACACATATCATAGAGGAAGGTCATCCTCATGGATTGACCATTTCTTTATATCAGAATGGCTACCATGTAATCAAATAATAGCTCTTCCTGTGGAAATGTCTGACCACTGTTTATTACAGATACATTTAGGAACAAATAGGAATAAACCAAATACCCATAATCATTGGAAAATTAATATTAAATTCTAGAGGAGGCACAAGAAAGGCATGACCTTAATTTGGTACTTGATGCAGATCTTTTAGTATTTGAGCTGTATGAGAATCCACTTTTGTGGTGGTTAGAAACAAAATCTGACATAAGAAACCGCTGCCAACAGAGATCAAAACTTAAACACACAAATAATTATATACAATACTTAGACAAGAGAAGACAGTTACAAAAACTAATTTCCTTAAAAGCTGAATATGGCTTAGATTATACCTCACAAATAGCCCGAATAAAAAAAGATATGTGCACATATCAATAAGACATAGATATATAGATACATAGACAGTGTCGGCAGATAAGGGCCTATGGCCCACCCAGTCTGCCCATTTGAGCTTGTAAGTTCAGTTTGTTTTCCTAGAAGTCTGTTGTCTCTTACCCCTGACCTCCAGAATTCCTTTATGTCTATCCCATGCATTCTTAAATCCTGTGATTGTTTCAGCCCCCACCACTTCCTCTGGCAGGGTGTTCCACTTGTCCACCACCCGTTCTGTGAAGAAATTCTTCTCATGTTTCCTCTGAATCGTCCTCCCTCCAACTTCATCCCATGCCCTCTAGTCCTGGAACATCTTTTTCGCTTAAAAATAGTGGTTTCCTGCACCCTGTTCCTCCCTGTAAGATACTTGTATGTCTCTATCATATCCCTCTCTCCTCCTCTCCTCCAGGGAGTACATGTTCAGTTCCTTCAACCTGTCTTCATAGGACTTGTGATGCAATCCATGCACCATCTTTGTTGCCCTCCTCTGAACCTTCTCTACCCTGTCTATGTCCTTACATAGGTATGGTCTCCAGAACTGTACACCATACTCCAGGTGGGGCCTCACTAGTGTCTTGTATAGCGGAATTATGACCTCCCCTTTTCCTGCTGGTGATGCCCCTGCCTATACATCCCAGCATCCTATTTGCTTTACCTGCTGCCTTGTCACACTGTTTCCCTACCTTGAGGTCATCAGAGATGACAACCCCAAGATCCCTTTCCTGCTTGGTGCATGCTATATCCTCACCCCCCAACTGATATATTGTGCCAGGGCTTTTGTGCCCCATATGCATTATCTTGCACTTCTTTGCATTGAATTTCAACTGACAAACCCCTGACCATTCTTCAAGTTTCTGCAGGTCACTTCTCATTCTGTCTACACCCTCTGGTGTGTCTACTCTGTTACAGAGCTTTGTGTCATCAGCGAACAGTGAAATTCTGCCTTCTAGGTCCCAAGCAATGTCACTGATGAAGATGTTGAATAGGACTGGTCCCAGCACTGATCCCTGTGGTACCCACTGGTCACTCTTCCCTCTGTGGAGTGACAGCCATTTACCACCACCCTCTGTGTCCTGCCACCCAGCCAGTTACCTACCCACCACACTACTGTCCTGCCCACACCCATATTCCCCAGTTTGTGTAATAGTCTTCTATGTGGCACAGTGTCAAAGGCCTTGCTGAAGTCCAGATAGGCCATGTCCACTGCCCTCCCCTGATCCACCTCCCTAGTCACCCAGTCAAAAAATTCAACGAGGTTGGTCTGACATGACCTCCCCCTGGTGAAACCATGCTGCCTTGGGTCCTGTAGTCCATTGACAACCAGATGTTCCACCAATCTCTCCTTCAGTAGTGCTTCCATGATCTTCCCCACTACCGAGGTGAGGCTGACTGGTCTGTAGTTCCCTGCGTCCTCTTTGTTCCCACTTTTGTATAAGGGGACTACATCTGCTGTCCTCCAGTCTTTGGGTACCTCCCCTGTTTCCAGTAATTGGCTGAACAGGATAGCCAGAGGTTCAGCCACCACCTCTCTTAGTTCTTTAAGGACCCTGGGGTGCACCCCATCTGGCCCCATTGCTTTATCAACTCTTATTACTTCCAGTTCCTTCAGGACCCTTTCTCGTGTAAAGGGACTTGTGTCCATTTCTGCATCATTCTCACCCCTTGTACTCCCTTCAGACCCATTACCCTCCTCTTCCTCAGTAAAGACTGAGCAGAAATACCTGTTCAATATGTCAGCTTTACTGTTGTCATCCTCCACGCAGCCCCCATCCTCCCCCTTCAGTCTCACTATCCCTCCCTTTGTCTTTCTTTTTTCACTTATGTACCTGTAAAAGGTTTTGTCCCCTCTACCCACTGATTTTGCAATGTGTTCTTCTGTCTGAGCTTTGGCTTCCCTTACTGACCTCCCTGCTCCTTTGCTTCTCCTGGTACTTCTCCCTATCCCTTCTGCCTGTGTCTTTTGTATTGCCTTAATGCAATCTTTTGGCTTTCACTGTCTTTGCTACCTCTTTGGAAAACCATAATGGTCTCCTCTTCCTTTTCCTCTTGCTAACCTGCTTAATGCATAATTCTGTTGTTCTTGTAATCCCCATTTTAAATACTGCCCACTGTTCCTCAACCCCTGATTCCTGTCCCATTCCCCTTAATGCCTCTTTCAGGTATCTCCCATTTTCCCAAAGTCTGCCCCCCTAAAATCCAGGATACGTGTTTTTGTGTGGTTTGGTTCTGCTCTTTCTGTGATTTCAAACCACAATGACTGGTGGTCACTGTTTCCCAGGTGCTCCCCCACTGTTACCCTCATCACACTGTCTCTGTTTGTGAGCACAAGGTCCAGTATTGCCTTCTGCCGAGTTGGTTCCATGACCAGTTGCTTCAGGAAGGCACCCTGAAGGGAGTCCAGGATAAATCTGCTCCTAGTTGAAGCTGCTGCTGGGATGCTCCAGTCCACGTCTGGAATATTGAAGTCTCCAACCAGTACTACCTTACCTTTGTCTAGCATCAGCTCCCTATCTGTTTCTTCTTCCTGGGCTGGTGGTCTATAGACCATACCTGTGCGGATGGCTGTCCCCATTTTCCTTTCCAGCTTAACCCACAGTATCTCTCCCCCATTTTGTTCCTCCTGGATATCTGTGGCCCTTATGTCATTTTTCACATACAGTGCCACTCCTCCTCCTCCTCCCTTCCTGCCTGCTCTGTCTCTTCTGAATATGTTGTAGCCAGGTATGGCCATCTCCCAGTCATGGTTATCATTACACCAGGTTTCAGTGATGGCCACAATGTCCAGGTCTGACTGTACCATGACAGCCTCCAGATCTTCCATCTTGTTGCTAAGGCTCCTGGCATTTGCACACATGGCTTTCCATGATTTGACCTCCAAGACTGTTTCACTGTTCTACTCAGCCCTTCCTTGGTTGTCATTTATCCCTGGTTCTCCTTGCTGTCTGCCCTTCTGCTCAGTTTTGCCCTTTTCTGCTTATCCACCTCTTGGGCACTAATCTCCATCTTTTGCACACTGCTTTGCAGAGATAGCCACTCCTCTGGTTCACTGGTTCCACTGCTAGCTGTGGGGGGTGAGCAAGTAGGTACCCTCCTTGCTGGCCTGCCACCCCTCCTTTGCTAGTTTAAATGCTTGTCAATGTAGCATTTAAACTTATCATTGAGTGCTTGGATTCCCCTCCAGGATGGATGCAGGCCGTGAGGCTTGAACAAACCTTCATCCCTCCAGGTGCAGAGCAACTTTATTATTTATGGAGCACAAATATTGAATGAAAAGTAAAGCCCAATCGGTAAATTCGTATGATAGTTGTAGACAATGAACTGACATAAAATATATGCAATGCCTTAAAAATAGGGAAGGGGAAATTTGAAAGACTAATAAAGAAGTTTTAAATATAGTGGTTTACCATACCTATTCAATATTTGGACAGGAAGCTCCTGAACTTGGGGACATAGAAAACATCTTAGACAAACTTGATATTCCTCAGTTATCAGATAAAGATAATAGAGAAATAACAAAACCAATAACAGAAAAAGAAGTTGAATTTTTTATGTCAGTTAAAAATGGGGTAACACCAGTCCCTGATGGAATTCCTAATGAATTTAATAAAAAAAGCATAAAAATACTAAAAGGACCAATGACAATCATTTTTGACACTCTATTACAGGGTCATCATACAATACCACCTACATTGGCAGATAGTTTACTAATCTACTTACATAAAAAAAATGCAAAAGAGGATATAAATAATTGGAGGCCAATCAGCTTAATTAATAGACTGGAAACTACTGAGAAAAATAATATGTGTTAGGTTGACAAAGCTTGCAGGTAGCCTGATACACCCTACCCAAACTTGTGCAATATCGCAGAGGTCAATGATGGATAATTTGAAGTTAATAAGAGACGTTTTTGATAGTCCTACAGTAGGAGGTTATGTTATAAGCCGATATCAAACAAAAGCATTTGATTTAGTACCTCATATTTACTTGTTTACAGTCTTAAAAATATATGGATTTCAGCAGATCTTTGTTCAATGGGTACAAAAATGGTATACTAATGCATTTATGACACCTTTGGTTAATGGACGCCTAGGACCGCATATTAAAATTAGAAGAGGGGTTAGGCAAAGATGTCTGCTGAGTCCCCTTTTATATGTATTTATAATTGATCCCATACCGCGACTCTTAAATAAAGACAAACAAATTAGACACATGATGAACCCTGCTGGCAAAAATTTCTAATATACAATGACTTATGCAGAAGATGTACAGTATGCCTTCTGGTAGCAGATCATAGATCTGGAGCTCATGCACTAGGGGTAATATAATCCTTCTCAGCATTTTCTGGGTCAAAAATAAATACACAGAAAAGTAAAGGGGTAGCTATAGCCATTAGGCCTGAATTACAAGTCACTGAGATAGAAGGGATACAGATTCAGAGTGACACATTGCAATTATTGGGGGTAGCCTTTGGGAGTATAAATGCAGCAGAAAGGAATTGGGAGGAAAAATTAGAGGAGGCAAAAGAAAAAAGTACAAAAATGGAAGTCATATTCAATGACCAGATCTAAGAGAATTTACATGTTAAAAACATATATAATTCCAATTTTTTTTTTACTTTGAGTTATGTATTTCCACTCCCTATCAAACAAGAAGCTAGACTAAATAACAGATGTTTTCAGTTATTATGGGGGAACATGTTGAATCCTGTCCGGAGGTCTGTAACGTACTGGCCGGTTAAACAAGGGGATCCGAATATGCTTAACCCAGTGTTATTTTTGTTTTCTTTATATGTGTCTATTCTAATATTATTCCCCTTCTAATAGGGAATTAAATGGATTGGGCAATAAGCTTAAAAGTTAGATGTATTTATTTTTTCAATAAATGGGAAGTGCCAAAATGGGAAGCGTTTAGATTAATTCCAGAAGGAACATCTCTGTATTTGATAGAAATTTTCAAAAAAACTAAAACAATAGGATGTGACTATCCAAAACTGTCAAGGGCTAAATAGGAAAGCTTTTTACGCAAACATTTCGGGGAGGCATTTTTTAAATGGGCCTTGCTTTACCTGCCCTCTAGACATAGAGCCTAAATGGCTAATTAAGCAGAACTCAGAGGCAAGGATACCAGGGAAAATGTGGGATACTATCTGAATGTGTTGCCATGGTAAATTAAACATGAGAGGAAATCATGCCCATAAAGCTGTAGAAGAAAGAATATGTATTAGGGAATTGTGTATTGCACAAGTAGAAACAATGCAGCATTTATTTTTAATGTTCCTATATAGAACTGTTACGGGATCAATTAGCTTGAAAATGGGAAACACCCATATTAAGAAACATGACCTACTCAGTTAGTATATGGGAAATTTGGAACTGAATGGGATATGTTTTACCCAGGGACCTTAAGGGTGGTATTTGCAATATTAAAGTGGAGTATTTAGCAGAACAGATGCAAATAAGTGATACAACAAAGATATGTACCTCTAAGTGGTCTAATAGAAGCTATTACAAAAAGTGGCATTAGTTTACCTAAAAGAAAAATCAGCAATGCCTTCTCCCATGATACAAAATTGGTGGAGAGCCCTCCCAAAGCTTTTATTTGAAGGGGTAACATGATAAGTATATAGGTGTATACTCAAGAGTTTTATAATAATAATAATACTCTAAATGATAAAAATTAAATTTTTTTTGTTCAAAGGTTAAAACTCTTTTTGGCTTCTTTTATTTCAGGTAAAAAGTGTAACACTGTTGCTGTTTGTGTATTTAAACTAATGATAGCCTGATTGTGTGTTTTCTTGAGTGCAATATACACACAGATACACAAAGAAATGTGATGGCAGAGAAAGGCACCACTGCCCATCTAGTCTGCCCAACCCCCTACCTCCCCCCTTCTGTTATGCTTCCACCCTATTTTCCCAACCCCTTACATCTATCCTAAACCCTCTTGAACACCTCCACCATTTCAGCTGCCACTACCTCCTCTGGCAGCTTGTTCCAGGCCTCCACCACCCTCTCCATGAAAAACTGCCCCCTGACATTACCTTTGTATTGCCCACCTTCCAGTTTGTGGCTATGTCCCCTCATGTTCACGCCCTTCTTCAATTTGAACAAGCTGTTTCCCTCTACCTGATTTATTCCCTTCAGATATTTAAAAGTCTCAATCATGTCCCACCTCTCTCTCCTAGTCTCTAGAGGGTACAAATTCAGCCCTGTCATTCTTCTCTCATAGGGTACATCCTGCATCCCTCATACCATTTTGGTTGCCCTTCTCTGTACCCTCTCCATCAGCTCAACATCTCTTCGTAGGCGAGGCCTCCAGAACTGCAATCCATACTCCAGATGCGGCCTGACCATGGTTCTGTATAATGGCATTAGCACCTCCCTCTTCCTGCTATTAAAACCCCTAGCAATACAGTCCAACATTCCATTTGCCTTTCCCACCGCCCTGCTACACTGGCTGCCCACCTTGAGGTCATGTGATACCATAATCCCCAGGTCCCTTTCTGTTTCCTTCTCCTTAATCACCAACCCCCCAAGGGAGTAAGTTTCCCTCCTATTCCTCCTCCACAGGTGCATCAGTAAGCACTTTTGTGTATTAAACTTCAATTTCCAGGTATCAGACTACCTCTCCAGCCTCTCCAGGTCCTACCTTGTGGCTTGCACCCCACTAGGTGAATCCACCCTATTGCAGACCTTTGTTTCATCTGCAAACAGGCACATCCATCCCTCCAGACCCTCCGCTAGGTCACTAACATAGATGTTGAAGAGTATTGGTCCTAGCATTGACCCCTGTGTCACCCCACTGGTCACCGCCCATTCCCTGGAATGTGTCCCTTTTACTACCACTGTCTGACTCCTTCCCTTCAACCAGTTTTCCACCCACCTGGTGATCCTGTTGTCCACCCCTAGTCTGCCCAGCTTATGTACCATTCCACCATGTGGAACGGTATCAAAGACCTTAGTTAAATCCAGATAGGCCACGTCCACCGCTCCTCCCTGGTCCACTATCTGTGTCACCCCATCGAAAAACTCTATCAGGTTAGTCTGACAGGACCTTCCCTTGGTGAAGCCATGCTGCCTGTCATCCTGCATGCCATTCATCTACAAGTATTCTATCAACCTGATCTTAAGTAGTGTTTCCATTACCTTCCCCACCACCGAGGTAAGACTAATAGGATGGTAGTTTTTGACCTCATCCTTTCGCCCCCCCCTTATGTAGTGCAACTACCTCTGCCCTCTTCCAGTCCATTGGCACCACCCCTGTGACCAAGGACAAGTTAAACAGCCTTGCTAGATGCGGTGCCAGTTCATCCTTCACCTCTTTGAGAACCCTTAGGTGTATTCCATCAGGCCCCATTGCCTTGTCCACCCTTAGTCTACCTAGCTCTTCCCTTACTCCTTCAGCAGTAAATTCTGCCACACACACCTGCCTGTGGCTGTCACCCTCCCCACCCTGTCCTGGTCCCCTACTCTCTCTTTCCTCTATGAAGACTGAGGTGAAATAGCTGTTTAATGCCTCTGCTTTTTCAAAGTTTTCTTCCAGTATTGTTCCACTTTCCCCCCTTATCCTTCCAGTCCCATGCTGTGCCCTCCACCTTTCTCCAACATACCTAAAGAAGGTTTTGTCCCCCCTCCTTGCCTGATTTGCTATCCTCTCCTCAGTGGCCTCCTTAGCCCTCCTTATCTTTTGCCCAGCCTCCTTTCTTTTTACCTTGTAGGTTTCCCTGTCCTCATCCTTTTGTGTCCTCCTGTACCTCTTGAATGATCTAGTCCTCTCCCTGGCCCCTAACTCCACCTCTCTAGTGAACCATAGAGGTCTTTTCTGTCTTCTATTCTTTCTTACCCTTCTTATACATGAGTCCATGGCTTTAAATACCCCTCTCTTGATGGCTGCCCATAATTCCTCCACCCCCTGCACATTCCCTATCCTAAACATTTCTTCCCTTACTACCTTCCTCATTCCATGAAAGTCAGCCTTTCCAAAGTCCATTACCTTGGTTCTTGTCCTAACTCTCTCCCTGCCCACTCTCACCCTGAACCTGACAGCTCTATGGTCACTGGTGACAAGCCCTTTCCCCTCCTCCACACTGTCCCCATTTGTGAGGACCACATCCAACAGGTTTACACCCCTAGTGGGCTCACTGACCCTTTGCTGCAAAAATATGCCCTGAAGAGCCTCTAAGATGTCCCTGCTCCTTGAGGAGATTGCAGTCTGGGCCTCCCAGTTGATGTCTGGAAGGTTTATGTACCCAACTAGTATAATTTCCCCTTTCCATGCCATCCTCACTACTGATTCTACAAGGTGTCTATCCTCTTCCTCCCCCTGCATAGGAGGCCTATAGGCTACCCCAACACCCAGGTTCTCCCCCTGTTCCCTGTCTAGGGTGACCCACATTATTTCTGTTTCCCCCTCCTCATCCTGCCCTTCCATGGCCCCAATCCCTTCCCTGATATATAATGCCACCCCTCCACCCCTCTTCCCCTCCTGATCTTTCCTAAACAAACAAAATCCTGGGATCACCATCTCCCAGGTGTGGTGCTCATTCCACCAAGTGTCACTCACTGTTACAATGTCTAGGTTCTCCTCCATCATGGTGGCCTCCAGTTCTCCCATTTTTTCCCCAGGCTCCTGGCATTTGCAACCAAAGCCCTCCAACATGTAGCCCCATCCCATCCTTCCCTGCTGTTAAGTGTTCCCTTGGTGAGTGTTGTGACTTGGGGGGAGGCTGATAGCCTCTCTGCTCTGCCTCACATAAGTCTGGCCCTGTTCTTAGCCACCCCTGCATTTAGTTTAAATTGAACTTCCTCACCATGAAGTCACACAGTTTACTCTTTAGTGCAGCTGCCTCTAAAGAGCTCAGGTGCAGCCTGTCTTGGGCATACAACCCCTCCTCCTCCCATGTAGAGCACCAGTCACCTATCCAGCCAAACCCCATCCGACTGCACCAATCTAGTAGCCAATGGTTGAATGCTCTTATATGTTGTTATATTTCTTCTAACAAAAAATTCTCCCCAACTCTTTTTCGATAAGTGCCATGGGATCTTTAGCATCCACCTGAACTACCACCAATCCAGGAAGATGGGACCTCAGTTTAACATCTCATCTGAAAGACGGCACCTCAGAAGTGCAGCACCCCCTTATGCTGCACTACAGTGTCAGTATTGGAATATTAACCCAAGTGTCAGATGTCGGAACTGAACCCACAGCCCTCTGATCTCCCAGCCCCAGAGACGAGTGTGCTACCCACTGAGCCACTGACAGTTTGCATTAGTGGTGGGCGAAGTGAGCTAAATTTGCTCCACAAAGTGATACTCGGAGTAACGCGGAATCTGCAAAGTGCTCCGCGACGCGAAGAGGAGTACTTTGCATTATAATGGGGAACACAAAGTCCATTGAAAACAATGACTTTGCATTACTCCACCTTCTCCAAACCACTTCTTCATCAATTTTAAGGTGAAGTAACACTGAAATCAATGTACTTCACATCACTTCACCTTGTTATTGAGTTTCAAATCGAATTTGTAGTGCTTCATGGGATTGCACGTCACATGGGCTCTAGATTGTTCTGCACTGCCTCAGTTCTGTGTAGTGTGTGTGTAATGGAAGATGTAGACAGTTTCCTCTCAGAGCTCTGCCATTCAAATCCTCTAAAAGCTGTTAAAAAAAACCTTTTTGAGCCATTTTGTTTGCTCAAAATTTAGTAGATCGGTTGTAGGAAACCCTCCAGTGCTCATATCATCGAGTGTTTATTGTCTGTGTGTGGATTTTTAATGTTAATTTAGAACAGTCAGTCTGTGTACTGTGAAGTGTGCATTGGGGGGGCGTGTCTGTGGTGTAGGTAGATTAACTGGGAGAAAAAGGCAGTCTTTCTGTTTTGGTTATATTTTTCTTGTATAACTGTGCGAATGTACACACAGTAATATTTTCAGTAATTCTTGGCATTTTTTTGCTGATTGTTGTGGTGCAGCAGTGTATAATTTGTGGTGCAGCAATGCATAATTTCAGTTTGTTTAAAACATTTGGTTGTATTATTAAAGGTTTTTAATTTGCTGCGCATTACTTGTAGTGTGTGTGTGTGAGTGTGTGTGCAATACATGCATGCCATTAAATCAGATGCCATTTATTGTGCCACAGAGTAATTGCAGCAGTGTGAACCTGCTATCCACTGCACCTGCATGAATTTTTTGTACTGCTTGTGGTATCTTTACTGGTAGTAGTGGACTGTTACTGCCAAACGCAACCCCCCACCCTAATGGCAAAAGATATTCTTTTCCAAATTTGGATTTCTGATGGTGAGCACTGCATAGGTGTTGTTGTTGTGCCTTTGTATCTGCATCTCTTTAGTGCGCAGTGCAATCTTAATCTGTCTGTGCATTTGCATCTCTTTAGGGCCCAATCTCCATCTGTTACTTAAGTCACAGTTGTTTCTTTGGCTTCCCTTCAGAATACTGGTGTGGTGCACACAATTCACAATCACATCACGAATCACAAAATTAATGTTTTGTAGTATCTCTCCAGGCTTCACCACTCTACCCATTTATATGAGTTTTCAAGCTGGTGAGTTTTGTGAACAGCCAGGTCATCATGGAAGTATAGCCATAAGCATTCACGTTCCCAATATGCTCGTCAGCTCCAAGTCTGAGAAAAATAAATTCATATTTCATGGTCATGAATGCAGTCACGATTCCCGATCACAAATCACAAAATTTATTCTTTTACTAGTTACTTGAATCATGTAAGCCTGTTTTGTAGTATCTCTCCAGACTTCACCACTGTACTCATTGATATGAGTTTTCAAATTGGGGAGTTTTGCGATATAGGTCATTGTCATCGGGGAACTACAGCCGTAGGCATTCACATTCCTGTACAGCATGTGAGTAACAGTGCTGTAAGCCATGTAATGTATGGGGGCCCGGGGGCTGCCAATGTTGTTGTCACTCCTCCTTACTTCAGGTTAAGGTGGAATGACAATGAGAAGTCACAATCACAATAACAAGGCGAAGTGGGCATTTCATGTTGGCCACTCTGCATAGTGGAGTGACAATGCAAAGTGCCCACTTCATGGGCACTTCACTGGTGGAATTTTAATTCACTGCATCTCTAAGATGGGAGACTTTCCATGTCTTGTTACACTCTCATTTCACTTTGTCAGCATTGGGGAATGTTCTGAACACAAGACAGTAGCATTTTGGGGATGAACATTAATTCTGGTGACTTTGTCTGACAACTACCCTGATGACTGAGTGTGTCATTAATCCTGGGAGACTTTGCATTTCTTGTTACTCTCTCATTTCACTTCATCAGCACTGGGGAATTTTCTGGAGACAAGACGACAGTAGCATTTTGGGGATGCACATTAATTCTAGTGACCGTGTGTGTGGGGGGCTGCCAATATTGTTGTCACTCTGCCTTACTTCGCCTTAAGGTGGAATGACAACGTGAAGTAATAATAACAAGGCGGAGTGGGCATTTCATGCTGGCCACTCCACGAAGTGGAGTGACAATGCGAAATGCCCACTTCGTGTTCACTTCCCCGGCGAAATTTGAATTCGCTGCATCTTTATTTGGCATAGGTAAACCAGAAAAACATGTCACATAGTGGTGAAAGTGAAAAACTGCTGTCCTGCTGCTACAAACCATCCTTACCTGTATAAAAGTAAACTTTACTACTACATCCCTCTCTTGTTTGTTGCACTGTACTGAATGCATACATCCTTGAGAAATCATCCAGAATAAAATGAGAAAATGTTTGAGTCAAGGGAATATGCCTCTTGATGTACCCCAGTATGTCTCTTGCCAGAAAAACACATCACATAGATTCTGCTACTAGACAGCTGTGCAGTTGCTGCTAAATGAGAACAGGAACAGGCAGGAATAATGCGAATGATAAGAAAAATTCACAATATCTGGTCGATAACATATGAAGACTTCTAACACTCAGAATTTACAACAAAAAGTATTACTGCTGCTGGTGGTGCTGCTGCCGCTAATATTATCATTTATGTCCTTGAAAGGATTAGTTGTAGTGCTGCTGCTGTCTGTGTGCTGCAGCTGGTCATAGAAAATGGTGACAGATCGATGGTCCGCATTGGATCCTGTACTCCTGCACTTCGAATGGTAAGTTAATTTACTTTGTTGAGGTAATGTGGCATTGAAAGTGGATGGTTAACCATTTGTTTTTTAAACATCAATTGTATCTCTTTCCTTGTAGGGATTTTACATCATTGAGAGTCTGGACTGCTTTCAGGGAACTGATGCTTTCCTTTCCCAGAAGTCTGAGGTAAGTACAATACATGTTTTCAGTTTTTCTTTGGGAGGAGGTGGGTGAAGGTAAGTATTTTTTTTTGTTTTACTGGTTATGTTTCCTCTGTGGCATGTTTGTCAGAACTGCCAAACATTATACTTTTTGACACCTGTGTTTTTGCATCCTTGCAGGCTTTTCTTGAGAATCCATCAATCTGAATATGATTGGAGTATATTGCCACTAATGGTCAGGATTCCAGTTGCTGCATACCAGTACTGGAATGTAAGTATTTTAAATTATGAGGGGATGTGATGGTTTCCTTTTCTGAATTTATACAGTTCAATATATGTTACATTTAATGTGTTATTCTCTTGATTATATCATTTCAGGTAATTCCCTGAAGCTATCTGTTCTTTATCCCACTTGTATAAGATGAGTATGTCTCTTCTGTGTGATGATTTCAGAAACAGGCACATTAAGAAATGCAGACAGCACTGGAGTCCCCTGAAGAAAAGAACAGAAATGAATTTTCACATGGATTTTACTTCAAGAATCACTCATTGTGTTTCTGGATTTCAGAAAAAAGGAACACAAAAATTGCCTCTGTGGAGGACACCCATTAAAGTCATTACACCAATACACATCCAAGTATACCTGTGTCACCTTTCATTAAAAAAAAAAAAACATGAATTGTTTTAACATACTCCACCACTATTGGGGTATATGCCTAGTCAAGCACTTGCCCACGCTATGACCACTACTTCTATGTATGTCACCTTATATAAGAACTGCAGAATTATTTTACCTCCTTTTGGCCACTGTGGCACACTGTTTTCCTTGACAAATAACAAAAAGCCACCCCCCCCATGTTATACTTACCATTTACCCCCCCCCCAAAAAAAAAGAATTTAAGTAATGATACTTAAGTCATTGGAAGTGTTTCTGAGTCCTTTGCAGATGCTGGTCCATCAATGTTCCACACAAATGCTCACATTGTCAGAATCTTAGCAGGCAGTGTAACCTGCATGGGAGAACAAAAATCAGAGGAAAATCAGTTTAATATTCCACTTTAATGAGACATGCCATCATCAGCTGTACACATCGGTGACTGCAAGAACAATAACAGGAAACTCAACTTTTTAAATAGCAAAGCAGAGTGCAGCAGTCAGACATGGAACAGGGTTAGCACAATTTTCATAACCATGGGCTCCATGTCGGTTCAGCAAAGTAATAATAGCAACTCCAATTATGGTGCCCATGCATACAGGCAAGCACTGTTATGGCGACAATATTGCAAATGCTTGTTTTGTGGGGGGTTTGCCCCCTACACCCCTTTACTGAAATACCAACCCCAAGGTAGTAGCACCTTGGGGAGGAGGGACTACATTTGTCTCTGTAACAGTGCTCGCCTACACATACGGGCACAGTAATTGGAGTTGCTGTAATGCCATCCCTGATATTGCTGTCACCATTATTACTTCTCCGAATTGATGTGCTACCTAACCATGTACTGCAAAATGCACTCTGTGAAGCATTTTATTGTTTTCAATGTCCGAAAGACACTGACTGTAGGTATGCTAACCCTCTCTTACCATCTGATGGAAAAATGATACACAGTTCCTCCAAAAAACGATGTAACCTAACCATGACAGATATTACTGACGTAATTGTTTAGTATCAAATACATACATCAGATTATGCTAAAAAAACATAAACTTTTCCATGCCGTACACCATGCAAATAACTCATGAGTAAATTGTCAAGTAATAAAAGCAATCAACCATTGGAGAGTAAAGAAAGATTATGCTTACGTTAGACTACAAACTACTGGAAGTGTGCATGCCACTCAGGCAGCGACTGATGTTGAACAGGCCTCAACCTGCAGAGACAACAAAGGAAAGGTAAAAATGCATTTAAATTATAAATCTGAAGAAGCAATGAAAATGATGACTGCAAGCCAAGTGACTCCTTCTTACCTTCACAGTCCTCAGTGACCGGACTTGCAGGGGGGTGAGTGTTGGTGATCATACTCACATCATTGAACTGGTGTTTCAAGTACTCATGGGTCTGCCTTCATGCAGTGGTCTGGAACTTATGACTGTAGCATCCCCGCTATGGTTGAATCACATTTCCAGTACACAATTGTTTGTAAGTGCTCAACATCAGGGGTGGTTCAGGTGAAAATGTAGAACATAATGGGATGGGCGCTGGTCATACTAACTTTGAAATAGTCAGTACAAGTGATATAGGAGGATCTGAATACCCAGTCTTCTTTCCCTCAGAACCATGGCTTCATCACCAGTGCAGAGGCTAGATAATGCTGTGCAATACAGATCAAAATCATATACACAACCATTTGAAGAGGAGGCAATGGTGGAGCAGCAGGAGACAGGGCTGTGTCTTTATTGGATTTGATACCCATAGCAAGAGTTGCTTGCTGGGCTGTTAAAAAGTAATTTTTGTACAGTTTGAGGTGGTGTCAGGGAGGTTCAACAGTGGTGGCTGGGAGTAGGCATTGACAGTACTGGAATAGATTACATTTATGTGCTGTTTGTTGATAGGTTGAGGACACATGTAAATGGGCAGACGATAGCTGCAGTAGCAGCAATACAGTTCTGAGAAGGGAGCAGTAACAATCATGACAATGGCATAAATTCTGGAGCCATCATATGGGAATGTAATGGCATGCAAAGGAATTATAGCACACATAGTATGTTTTTCTTTAATCATAACCTTCTTCAGTGAAGCAGCTCTCACAGTCCTCAACACTGAAGTTCTCATCTGATGGTATTTACATTCCAGAACTGAGTCATTAACATTGGTGTCACCAGTGTATGACTTCATCATTATGCCAACAGCAGCCATTGTCTTTCCATCTTCCTCAGAAGGTCCACTTTCAGGATGTGGTAGGAACATGGATATCATGGTCTTGCATGGAATGTGCCCCTTATTCATTTTTATAAATGTTAGAATTCCTACATTCTGTCATGACCCTACCATGTCAATATGTCATATGCTTCATAGCATATGACTAAAACCCAGTAACTGCAACAGTGCAGTACAACTGACCGAGAGGGTGCAATACCACAAATGAGTCTGTGCACAGTACTGCACCCTTTCACTGTCTCAGGCAGAGAATAAGACCTCTGCTGGGATCAGGTTCCACCGAGCAGCTGCCGTGGCTCGATGTAGTGAGCCACTGGCAGCAAGGAAATGAAGCAATGTGTTTAGGACCGGGTTTGATTCCCCGACGCATGGACATTTTCCTTTTTTTCACATTCTGTGTGATATTTTTGTTAAACCCTTCCCCCCAAGTTAGTTATAATAGTTGGGGGGATTCAGGGGTACGGGGGGCAGAGCATCCCATGGAAACAAAAGACTTATGCCACATGGCATATATCATGCTGTTTTGCAGCACGATATATGCATGTGGCATAATGTCTTGCGATATTATGACCCTGTGCCTATGGTGACAAGGCCATGCACTGGTCACGTACAATAGAAACATAGAAACATAGACTTTGGTGGCAGATAAGGACTGCTTGGCCCATCTAGTCTGCCCATTTCCCTACCTACAGGATAGGCTGCTGATCCTAGTTAACCAACAGCAAATTTCTCCCTGCCCCCCCACAAGAATTGCCTTATGTCTATCCCATGCATTCTTGAATTCTCCCACAGTTTTAGACCCCACAACCTCCTCAGGAAGGCTGTTCCATGCATCCACTACCCTCTCTGTGAAATAATACTTCCTCACATTGCCCCTGAACTGCCCTCCCATCTTTAAATTGTGTCCCCTTGTTTTTGCGCGTCTCTTTTTCTGAAAGATGATACCCTCTTGGACTTTGTTGATTCCACTGAGGTATTTAAAAGTTTCTATCATGCCCCCCCCCTTCTTTCCTCAAGGGCATACATAGTAAGCTCCTTTAGTCTCTCCTCATAAGGCTTCTCTTGCAGACCCTGCACCATTTTAGTTGCCCTCCTCTGGACTACCTCTATCCTGTCTATGTCCTTGCAGAGATGGGGTCTCCAGAACTGGACGCAATACTCCAGATGGGGTCTCACCAACTGTCTGTGTAGAGGGATAACAACTTCCTGTTTTCTGCTGCTGATGCCTCTCCCTATGCATCCCAGTATACCCCCAGCCCTCCCTACTGCCTTCTCACATTGCTTGCTAACTTTAAGGTCATCTGATATGATTACCCCCAGGCCCCTTTCCTTTTTTGTTGCTGTTACTACCTCCCCCCCGTTGTGTATTCTTCCCCTGGGTTCTTGTTTCTTAGGTGCATTATTTTGCACTTCTTTGCATTGAATCCTAGCTGCCATACTTCTGACCATTCCTCCAACATTGCCAAGTCCCTTCTCATCCTTTCCACGCTTCCTTGGGTATCAACCCTGTTGCAGATCTTTGTGTCATCTACAAAGAGGCATACTTTTCCTTCCAGTCCCTCTGCAATGTCACTTATGAAGACATTAAAAAGGACTGGACCCAATACTGAACCCTGCAGTACCCCATTAGTAACCCCTCTTTCTTCAGAGTGGACTCCATTTACAATTACCTTCTGTGTCCTGTTGTCCAGCCAATGTTTTACCCAGACTACCACCCTGGGACCCACTCTCAGGCTGGTTAATTTGACTATTAATCTTTTGTGTGGGACTGTGTCAAATGCTTTGCTAAAGTCTAGGTAGGCCATGTCCACAGCCCCTCCCTGGTCTACTACTTTGGTCACCCAGTCAAAGAAATCTATTAGATTCATCTCACATGACCTTCCCACTGTGAACCCATGCTGCCTTGGGTCCTGTGGCCCACTGGCCTCTAGGTACTCAACTATTCTTTCCTTCAGAAGTGGCTCCATCACTTTCCCTACCACAGAGGTCAAACTGACAGGTCTGTAGTTTCCTGCCTCTGTCTTGGTCCCACTTTTGTGAAGGGGAATGGCAGCTGCAGCACTAAACTCATGCTCTGCACTAACACTAAATGGAAGGCAGCAGCTAAGGTACTTAATCACCATAGATGTCAGTGCAGGCCACTCAGTTACTTTGCTTACCCAGTACAACAATGGCTTTTCACCAATTGCAAGGTGTTTTTGTTCAGCCATGAAACAGTCAACCATGCAACCTGCTGCACAGTCATTTAGAGATTGGCCATTCACCAGCATAGTAAATCAAGGACTCCACCAGGTAATTCCTTATTTACTTCATTTATTGCACATCTGAGAAGAACTCCACACCATTCATGGTTCTTAGTACACTTGACGTGTTTCAGATCCCCATGGATTCTCTCTCAAAAGCTGCTATTATAAGAACAACCCTTTCCCTAAATACATAAACTTTCTGCTGACGATTATGACATCACTCAGATGCATTCCAATTCATCGGTGAAAGTGCATCACATTTGTGCTACCTTAATTGCACCCTAATTAAAAGTAGCTACTTTTAAAATATTATTTATTAAATAATAAATAAAAATATATTAAAGAAGCTGTTTTAATTAGGGTGCAATTAAGGTAGCACACATGTGATGCAGTTACACCAATGGATTTGAATGCACCAGAGTGATGTCATAATCATCAGGTGAAAGTTTATGTATTTATGGAATGGGTTGTTCTTGGTATAGCAGCTTTTGAGAAAGTTATCCATGGGGATCTGAACTGCATCAAGCATGCTAAGAACCATGAATGGTGTGGTGCTCTTCTCAGATGTGCACTAAAATGAAGTAAATAAGTTATTACCTAGTGCAGTCCTTGATTTACTATGCTGGTGAGTGCCCAATCTCCAAGTGACATGTCTGACTATTTTTGAGAGCACCACCATCGCAGTGCACACTGTTCTTTGTTCTGCATGCAACATGCTGCTCTGAGTCCAGCCACCTCATCGTGCTCCTCCTCATTCTGGTCTTTCATGGGTGCAACTCCAACCTTGCTTAAAACATCCCAAATAGGATTGCTCATTTTTGTTTCTTGTCTGCTTGTTAACATAGTTGTGGCATGTGAAGTTGACAGTGCTCTGGTTGTGGTAGCAACAATACTGGGTGCCCTATGTGTTTTGAACACCTGTTCCCATCTGACCCTTGTTATAAGAAGGTTGATAAGGTTTTCTACCCTCTGATGGCCACCATCTAGTATAGACTCAAGGCCACGCTCATATCATGGGTCAAGCATGTTGGCAATGCCAAAGTCATCAGACTGCAGAATTCCAACAATATGAGGGCTGGAGTCCAACATGTGGAGCATGTGCTGTATCAAGGCCAAACTTTCACTGCCTGCCTCAATCAATTGCAGTAAATTAACCAATGTCCACCTCAGTATGCGGAACAAGGGGATGGACTGACTGATACAGGCAGCCCCCCTCACTGCCTGTGTTGCATTTTCAAAGGGACGCAGAATCATTATCAGCCCATCCATTAAACACCACTGTTCTGTGATGAGAGCTATTGACACTCCAGCACTGTCACGACTAGTGTGTAGCAGCAGATAATTGGACACAGCTTTACTCTGTTCATAGAGCTGGTCCAACATGTACAGTGTGGAGTTCCATCTGGTCACCACATCCAACTTCATGTGATGATGAGGCAGATTTTTATTTCTCTGAAGTGGGCATAGCTGGTCACAGGCCTTCCCAGAATGGGCAAAGTGGACACAGATGCAGAGGGCCACCAACACGGTATCCTTCACATCAGTATGGCTAAGAAACTGCTGGACCACAAAGCTGGGGCAGTGTGCCAGGCTTGACACCCCGAAAAACCTACCGTCACTTATGCATTTTACAACATTGGAACCGTTGTCACTAGCAATGAAGCTGGCTTTCATTGAGTGTGGGTGCAGCCACTCATCAATCTCATCCAGTAGTACGTCAAGCATTTTCTCCCATGTTTTGGATCCAAGCATGCTTTTCATTGCAAGGGTCACATGCTGCCTAATACTGGTTATGTTGCTACCACCACAGTCTGCCTTGCTGCACTATTTATTTATTTATTTAGCTTTTGTTGACCGGGTAAGTGCACTAGACAAATCCTGCCTATTTTCATGCATG
Organism: Neoceratodus forsteri; assembly: GCA_016271365.2. Lineage (NCBI taxonomy): Eukaryota > Metazoa > Chordata > Ceratodontiformes > Ceratodontidae > Neoceratodus > Neoceratodus forsteri. The sequence continues at coordinate 649,502,357 of CM028137.1, forward strand.
ACCCGGGGGAGGGGGATACAGATGAATGCCAACTAATCTTGAACCAGATTAAGCTGTTGGTGGTATTTTTAGTGAATGAGGGAAATTTGGCCAGGACACCGGGGAAATTCCCCTACTCTTTTCGATAAGTGCCATGGGATCTTTAACATCCACCTGAACTACCACCAATCCAGGCAGATGGGACCTCGGTTTAACGTCTCATCCGAAAGACGGCACCTCAGAAATGCAGCACCCCTCTCATGCTGCATTACAGTGTCAGTACTGGAATATTAACCCAAGTGCCAGATGTGGGAACTGAACCCAAAGCCCTCTGATCTCCCGGCCTCAGAGGCGAGTGTGCTACCTACTGAGCCACTGACACTATCCACTACCACACCCAGATTCTAAGACCACCCCAGGTACCTGTGTCCAAAGTGCTGTAATTCACATACAGGAGCTACCAGCTGTTCTCCCACTGGTCCACATATCCATGCTAAGATGAATGGATGGTGATGATGAATGCTTAAGTGAGTGGAACACTGCCTTCTTTACTGTGACATACAGTTTCAGAACAGCACATTTGGAGAAGTATATCTTTGTTGGTACCTTCCACTTTGGACACGCATGAGCAGCAAATGTTCTAAATCCTTCATTCTTAACAAAGGAGAATGGGAGCAGGTCAAGTGAGAGTATTTCTGCAGCAGCCACACTAAGCTCCTGTGCAGTCAAATGATTCATAGAGTATTTGCTCTGCCATTCAAATGTGCTCATCAGAGTTGGCTGTAATTTTTGGGGTGTTGGGCTCGCAAACAGATGGCCACATCATGGCAGCCCAGTAGGGGTTCTATTTGACACAAGAGAAATAGATGGTGTTGATAAAGGGACACAGGTAATTTTAACTGTTTTATGGGTTGGAAACAGCGTTACTGTGGACTGACTCTGAGGAGAACTTTTGAACTTGCCACTGCTGCTATGCCCACTAGTTGTAGCAACCAACTGCACATCCTTCTCCTCTACAACGTAGTCCCCATTAGTGGCACTGCCTAAAGATGATGAGGATAAGAGACCAGGACCACCTGCAACTGCATCCTTCTGGTGTTTCATCATTCAGAGAGAGTGCCGGTTCCTTAAGTGCTTGTGCTGACCCCCAGTGTCTAGCTGGGTGCCCTTCTTCCCTGTACTGACCAGTATGTGGCAAAGCTGACATATTGCCACCATTTAATCTACTGGGTCCAGCACATAGGAGTTCCACACTAGGGATTTTGTAGCCCTTTCTTTATCCTGATGCCTGGACTGGAGCAGCAGAGTGGAAGTATGGTAGGGATACTAATGTTTTTATAGTCTGAATCTGTCTCATTGCATCAAGAATAGTATGGGGGGGACCTTCAGTGTGACATTTGGTGGTTAAATCAATGCTGCACTTAAGAACCCCTGCACTGTTGGCCAGCCCGGTGGCACTGAGGGTTGAGGCACTGGACGCCACACTTCACACTACACTAGCAACCCGGGTTCGGGAATGGACTCAGGTCTCCAGGAGTCAGCAGAAGAGGGAAGGTATTGAGCATCTGGAGGACTGCTCTCTTTTCCTGGGGAGGGATTTGGGGTAAATGCTGCTCTCGTGCAGCTCCTGGCAGTGGTTGGGGGCAGTGCCAGAACATGCAGTGCTTGTGGATATGGGGGTGGAGCAGCTGCAGGCATTGGCACTATGAACGCCATTGCATGTCCAACCTCCGAGGGTAAAAACTGTACAGAAAAAGCCCCAGAGGACCAGGGAGGTGATGAGGACCCCAGGGGTCTAAGCCCCACATCCCCAACATTGGACCCTTTTTCCAATGTCCCCAAGTGCCACCCACAGGATGGACCCTTTTATTTGCAGAAAGAGCTGCCAGGTAGGTGAGGTGGGCCCTCCTCCAGGGGGTGATCTGGGGGGCTTGGAAGTCCTGTGAGGGGGTACTTAGAAAGAGATTCTCACTGGGAAGTAGAAGGCAAACTGAGAGGGTACCTCTGAGAGATGCCCCAGTCCAAAGGTGAAGAAATAAAGATAAAAAAACAGAACTCCTGCACTGTTACCACCTTTCTGCTTCTTCTTCTCTCATTCCCATATGAGATCCAGCTCCTCATCATAATGATCATCGGCATCATCATCATCATCATCATCTGCATGCCATCCATTGATGACATCCTCATGCTCCTCTTCATGCAGAGCCTGAAAGTCTTGATGAACCTCAGTCTCAACAGTTTGTGTGTCTCTCTCCACAGCAACGGTTGCCATGGTGGTGTGATCCACATTTTTCAGCATTCCAACAGTCCCCTTAACCACTGCTTCAGCTGTATCACAAGGAACAGCAACATGACCAGCAGCAGCAATGGAGATAGGAACATGCTCCACCTTATTTTCATGAGACACTGCTTCTGGTGTAATTTTCAGGCTGCTTGCACTATTGCAACCTCCCACATCACCCTCACCCACTACCACGGCTGCCACTGAAAAAATTAGATGCAGGAAAGCAACTGGTAAATATTCTGGCACTACTGGTAGCAGCGCCCATCCCAGAGCACTAAGAACTTGTTGTTGATGGCAACACCATATCAGAAGATAGTCCTTCATTCACTGTTTCAGTCGCACCACTTTTCACAAACAATGCTAAAGTCTTGCCTGCATGACTAGCTCCTCTCCCTTTCTTGTTTCTCTTCACTGGCATTCTTCTTTTATTAATGTTTGGCAACATTGAAAAGTGATATTTTTAGACACTATTTCTCACAGCACATGGGGGTACGACAACAGGTCAGGTAGGGTACCCAAGTGAGTAGATGGATTTCTAAAGCTTGTACTTTGCCAAGAGAATAGTACTACACCACAGGCTGGGATATCACTGGTGTTCACAAACAAAGGAAAATTCAGTCACATACAGGAAAATTCAGTCTGGAAAACCGATATTTTTGAACACTATTTCTCACAGCACAGAGGCATACAACAGCAGGTAGGGTAGGGTACCTGAGTGAATAGCTGGATTTGTAAAGATTGTGCTTTGCCAACAGGGCAGTACTATACCACAGGCTGGGAGGATACCACTGGTTTTCACAAACACAGGAAAATTCAGTGAAACGCAGCTAAATTCAGTCTGGAAAACTGAACGTTGAACGTTATTTCTCACAGCATGCAACAGGGGTACAACAACAGACTGGGTAGGCTACCCAGGTGAATAGCAGGATTTCTAACTACTACAAAGGCTAGGAAATATACCACTGATGTTAATTATATGGGGGGGTACAACAACAAGGCATGTAGGATAGGTGCTTTTTTTATTTTATTTTCAAAGCTCAGTGGAATATAAAGATGAAAGGGAGAGGGATTGCAAACCAGAAGTGGTGGGTGTGGGGGCAGTGGCCCAGGTGTCTTCAAATCAAAACACACACTCTCTCACAAACACTCACACAGGCAGTCATAATCACCACACTCAGACTATAAAACAAAAAATTAGCATAACACAGTAATGTAGTAGACACAAAAACAGGTTTGAAAATGTTTAAACAAGAAATTAGGTTTATCCTCCACAGTTTCTTCATAATCACTAGCTGCTATGTCCTCTTTCCTCGCTCTCTTAACACTGCACAGAGAAATGTCACCCTCAGCTTTCTATTGGCTATTTAGCCACATGACCTGCAATCCACAAGACATTGCAAGCTTCATCTGTTGTGGCAAACTTCACATGTGAAGCCCTAACCTACATGGGAACTTCGCTTATCTACTTAACAGTTGAAGTACATCTACTCCTCGAAGTGTTCCACTCCATGAAGTGGCCATAATCCACAAAGTATGGACTTCACCCTGTGTAGTAATTTGCAAAATGGTGCTAATTCAGGAAATACTATGTGGAGGAAATTTTTCTGACTTCACATACCACTATGCTCAGGGCCCCGTGTTTACTGCGGCAAAGTGGACCTACATTCTGTGGCAGGACCTCATACCTTCTGCAGCAGAACAACTGCTGATTCTGTGGCTATTCTGCAGCAGATAAATTGTGGCTAAACAGCATATCTTCAAAGAGATTAAGTCTTAGCTAACCCTTTGTCTGCCTTCGTGCAACCACTCTACTACACTGAAAGTGGAACAGCAGGTCATTTAACAGTATGTAGTCTTCTTATCACAAATATTAAACAGCAGTAATCCAAACCTGGCACAACCATGGGCATCAGTGTTCTCTTTTAATGAATTTTCCCTCCCACCCCGAATTTGAAGGCTCATCTGTTCTGAAAATTGGTGGCCTTTACTGTTCTCCTAGGTTCTAATCAGAGGAGGACATACACACTTCGCTAAAACTACACAGAAGGCAAAACCTGCTTGGATTTCTTCTGGTTTATACTTACAGTTAGCAGATTTAAAGAGAGACTCCAACTTGAAGGACATTTTGTTTCTGATTTTGATCAATGTTCTTTTAAATTACTATTTTTGTAAACTAAGAATATTCCAACTGCTTTGCAACAAACACGTTGAATGCAGTGTACAAATCTGTGTTTTGGGGTGGGTGGGAATTGCCTTCCTATAAAAGTGAAGGAGGGTGTAACTTGCAGTGTCTGTAGGATTTGTTGACTCCTGATTTTTCTTTTGGGGGCCACACTAAAACATGCAAGCAAGTGATTCTTATTAAGCTGGAGTAACCTTGGTTAGCATATTCTCTTCTCCTTGCAACTCAGGGGGTGGTGGTGGTGTTCTTCAGTCAGTGACCATCATTTCACTTATCTATAATAGCAATCAAACTCTCCGTTCCAATTTTTTCCACACCTGTTTGCTCCAGTTCTAGTATAACCTGGTCCCCAACACTGCTGCAGCTGGGCAACTTGACCCTCCTTAAGAACTGAGCTTGATGCCGCCACTTAGGCTGCAGGTTCAGATTTGCCAAGAAATTTCTCTCACATTTGCAGGTACAGAACTGCAGCCCAGAAATCAAAACTGTGACAGATGTACACCAGTGAGGACCAAGTCCTCTGCTCAGTCTGCTGCCAGCCCTATGTTTCTGCAATCAGCTCCTCCTCCTCCAACACCTGTCACCACACTGAGATCAGTTCCACCTCCACGGGCACCAGTGAATCTTCTCATTTTTTGACTAAAGCTTGCCTTCCGGTTCTTCCTTCCAAATTCATCTTCCAAGGATTCAGCATGCGCCATGAGCAGCCTCATAATGAAAAATTAACATGGCTGAGCTACCCACACCTACACAGTGGCAAATCATAACTACCGTGGATCTAATCAAGCTCTGCTACTATTGCGTCAGTCACTCCCCCACACACACACAATACTGGCAGGAAGGAGTTATGCAACAAGAGCCAGCACGAGTCAAGATGCCATGCAGCCACTAGCTTTTCAGCTTTGTAGTGGACAGCATCAGTTTGCTGCCCCTTCTAATGAGCATGTGTGCCATGGCATACTTAACACATCAATAGCTATGCCCTTGCCTTGTGTGATTGCATAGCATAGCCAGCATTTCTGTGGCTGAGTGGCCAGTTTTCCTGATTTCTGTGGCAAGCACTGATTTCTGTGGTCAGCCCTGATTTCTGCGGCCACTGCTGCAACTGCAGAATCGCAGAAAACATGGTGCCTTGACTATGCACATCTACAGTATGTTGACAGGTAGGCCACCTGCAATATAATGTCTCTGGGGGCCTGACTTGACCAGAGATCTGAAGGGGCCATGAGCCCCACCAATCAAACAATCCTGGTCTGAAATGGATCTGTTTATATGGCCACATATGGATACTTTATTGTATTTAGTTAGTTAGTTGTTTAGTTAGTTGTTATTTTTGACCAGGAGAAGCACACTAAGCTATTACACCTTGTTTCCAGGTGTGTCCTGGGGGTGGGTTGAATGGACCTGTTTTATTGACAATGGGAATGTTGATCATGACACTGGAGAAACTCCCCTGTGCTTCCAAAGTAAGTGCCATGGAATATTTTACTTCCACCTGGACAGTGACCAGAGATGGGCTGAAGGGAGGGTTCCTTGGAGCTAGATACTAGGCCCCCTGATGTTCAACATACATGCAAATAGCCTAGTACAAGTTATACAACAATACAGAAATTAGAATGTATGCTGATCACATGGTATTAGTGTCATCACCTGAAAGCCAAGAAACTATGGAGCTTCAGTTGCAGGTTAGTTTAACATATCATCCAGAGTTTTGCACCTCAGTAGTACAATATCCTGCATAGGTCCAACATAGGGGCTATTAGAAAGGTTTAGAGACCTGGGGTTTCATGAGGGGCCATTACAGTGGATTAAATCTTATTTGACTGAACATATCCAGGGTGTTGCATTGGGGGACTCAGTGTCGAGACTGGCTGAAATAACAAGGGGGGTTCCTCGGAGCTCGATACTGGGCCCCCTGATGTTCAACATACATGCAAATAGCCTTGTGCAAGTTATACAATACAGAAGTTAGAATGTATGCTGATCACACAGTATCAGTGTCATCAGCTGAAAGCCAAGAAACTGTGGAGCTTCAGTTGCAGGTAGATGGTGTACATGGAGCAGTGGCTCCGTGGCTCAGGTCTGCTCCTCAATAAAAATAAAACTCAATGCATGGCATTTGAGGGGGAAACACGCAAGAGGGGGTGGACCCAGGTCATGGATTCAACTGCAAGATGGTAATGTTATTGCAAGTGTGGCCAGTTACAAGTACTTGGGAGCGCAGGTGGACTCTGAATTGACTTATGAGGAACATACTTCCACACAAGTTAGGAAAGTAAATCAAAGACTGGGGACCCTAAGAAAGGTATTTGGTTGCCTGCCCCCTGAAATTAGAGAGAGCTTAGTCAGACAGTTACTAATCACAGCTCTTGAGTATGGTTCAATTTTGTATATGCACACTACATTGAAAGTGCTGAAAAATGTAAACCAAACTTATTACAGACTGGAAAAGTTTGCCACCAGGAGTACATTTAAAACACATCATTGTATTATTTATAAAAACTTGAATTGGCGCCACCTTGCAGAGCAAAGAAAATATATCTGGCTTACTAGTTGCCATCAAATATTGTTTGCAAAGACAAGCACACTTTACAGAATTTAGTTTCAAGAGTCCATCCTAATGGCCAAATGGTAACCACTGGAGATGCAAATAGCAGAATTTTGACACTCAGATCCTATAACAAAATGGAAGATTTGACACTTCAAAATGGTGTAGCACACTACTGGAACAATCTGCCACAAAAACTGAGGTATACTAGTAGCCTAAGCACTTTCAAGATAAAATTACATGAATTGCCGAGACAAGATTGCATGTATTTTAATTTATTTTCTTAATTGTGTAAATTTTTTTGTCAAGTGTTTGTGATATTTATTTTTTTGTATTCGGAGTTTGTACAGAACTTTGTTGTAAATGGGATTTGCATCCTAACAAATTATTGCCAGTCTAAAAATAAATTATCATCAGTATCCACCCCTCCTCCCACACACTGCTCTACATTGACAGTTATGAGTATTACCCCAAGTACCAGGTGTGAGGCTGGAATACACAACTTTCCAATCTTCCTGCTGCAGAGGTAAGTATGCTATCTCCTGAGCCACTGACACTGATAAATAGACAGGAAAAGCCCTATGACATGTCTGATTGTCCCTCTGGGAACAGAAAATTGTATTCACAATCAGGTGTGGCTGATTTTTAGGTAAATAGATTACAAATAACAGCACAGTGAAATGGGGACATTTGTCTCATATTACAGAACTTTGAATAGATTTGTGAAACAGGATGAGAGCTGAGGGCGGCACAGACTGCACATGGAAGGGGACCCCTGTTGCTGCTGTGGTTTAGTCTGCCAATCAGCAGTAGCAGCATTCCCATGATTGCTACACCTCTGTTCCTGGGGATGGTAAAATCTATTTCTGTTAAACATTCTCTGACCCAATGTATTTAAAAGGATATTTGAAGTCAAGCCTACACCTGGGTGCAAATGGAACTAGGAGCTCACTGAATAAACTACACGCACCTTGGACATTAACTGAAATGTTTGTGACTGTAACTGTTGGAAACAGAATTATGTTCATGACTCATCTTTAGAATGCGTCATGTTAAGAACCATTGCTCCTCATTTCCATGTGGGACATGAATGACATCTCTGGTGGTTCAAAATAACAATGCAGTTTGTCTGTCAGGAATTTTGCTGAATGTCAAAGGAGCAGAAGTACTGTATTTGGGTTCACTAATATGCCATAAATGCTTTCAGAACACTGGAGCTAAGTGATAATTAAGGTAAGGGTTTGCACTAGAGTTTTCCCAACATCAAATTGCTCTCCTTCATAGTTCCATAAAGGGCATCAGAAAAAGACCTTTTGCTCAGCCACCCTTGAGTCTTCTCTGAGTACCTGGTTACATTCACTATTCCTTCATTCTAAATTATATGGGTGTGGTAGAGTCACTATAGTTAGGGTTGAGTAGGCTATTTAATGTTAAACCTCAGTTCTTGCATCTTAATAACTGGTGCCCTTTGACAAAAGAACACATTTGGTATGCATGGTCAGGCTGCCAGAGTCTCAAGATATACAAAATTTTGTGATGGCATCTTGTTCTGTTTTTGAGATACAGAGCACCAAAAAAATGCAAGAAAAACCTGTACTTAACATTTTTTAATATTTTTTTGCTCTCACCTACAGCCTAGATGGTGTAGAATTTTTCATGAAGTTTTCAGAGTTCAAGAGGCCTGTGCCAAGGATGTGCCTTTCAAAGGTTTTGTGAAAAAGTGTTATACAGTTTCAGAGTTATAAGATTTTTGAGCTAACCAATAAATGTGAATGAAAAAAATATATATATCTGAAGTGCTTAATTTCATGATTTTCTTGTCACGTGGAAAAACAAAGATTGTGATGACCGCTATTTTTTTAACTCACAAATATTTAAAAATACATAAAAATTGTATATTAAAAAAAAACACCTGATATTAGCTAAACTGGACCAATTTGAAATAGATTCTGCTGTTTTTTTTTTAATTGCAACTAATTCACTGACCTGTCAACACAGTGGCAAGGCACCCACTTGCAATGCCAACATCCTGAGTTTGGGAACTGACTCAGGAGCCAGAGGACTCAACAGGGGGAGAAGGACTGAGTGTCCAATGGATGGCTCTCCTTTCTGAGGGGAGAGAGGTTGAATGTCTGTCACAGTATGGATTCCTGGTGGAGGCCAGGGGATCCAACGTGACTGGCATCTAGACAAGTGGGAGGTGGAACTGACATTGGGTTTGTTCCACAGATGTCATTGCATGTTCCACCTCCTGGAAATACAACATTATTAAAAAAGCCAATCCCCCTGAAATGATGACCCACTCCACTGATATTCCCACTGCCCTTTCTTGTCTGATGGGGGGGCCACTCTCATGGCCCCACCTTGTGGGGTAAGCCAGGGCTTGCCTTTTCTCATCGATTGGGGAGGTACTGGGCCCATGGCCCCACCTAGGGGGGTATGCCTGGGTATGGTGGGATAGCATGGAGTAGGGGCTGAGCCCCTCAGGCTTGGGGGATAACACGAAAAAAAGAAACTTGCCACAAAAAAAATTTCTGGGCACTTCAAAATCCAGAGTGCCCAGCTTAGTGAGCTTATAAGAACAGTGGGATTTTCTTGAATGCTAATGTCACAGCTGGAGTCCTGCTGCTGGCTTTTCTTCAACCTTGAACTGCGCATCCCTGTTCTCTCTGTCAGCCTGTCTCTTTCTCTTTGACTGCTATCTCTCTCTCTCTTTCTCTCTCTCTCTCTCTCTCACTTTGCCTGACTGTCTATCTATCTGTGACAGTGACTACAAAGAACGTATGCATAATAATGGGCCTCGGACCAGAAAATGAGCTCTTGGAATACTAAATTGCTTATATCTCAGGCCCCGTGTGACATAGAAAAAAAAAAAAAATCATATGATTCATGACTTTCCTGGCTAGGTTTGCACTTAACACTTAGCCCTCTAGGGGGCTAAGCATTCTTTCTGATGAAAAGTCCATATCTCACATACCGTTTCTGAGATACGGGCCCTGAAAGGCGCGGCGGACACCACAATGTTAGTCTATGGGAAAAAGTGTCAACTTCACAGTACCATAACTTTGCATCCCTGCAATATGTTGTCACCAAATCACCAAAAGGTACATCTGAGGGATGTTGGCTTTCTTCTATCCCAAATTTCAGCCCAAAAGACCAAACCATTCTTTTGCAGCAGGGTGGCAAAGAAGTCCTGTTATTTTGGCCATAGTGTTGCAAAGTAGTGTCGTGATTTGCAACACTTTCGCAAAAGAAATCTCGAAAGTGTAGCAGGTACGACACTACTTTGCTGCACTTCTTTTCCCAAATATTTGAAAAACATATTTCTGAGGTGTTTAACCCCAAAATAAAGACATGCCTAGCATCCTCAGGGCTCGACTAGGTAAACACAAAAATAATTGTATCCTAGGTGGTCCCAATTTTAAATGCCAAGCATTTCTGTGATCAGTAATTGAAAAAATAATGGCTGACTCACGACAATACAGGGGTCATTTACCACACTAAAAACTGCATTTGCAACACTGTCGAACTTTTTGTTAACTTTTCCCATTGACTATAATGGGAAACTTGTTTTTTTTGAATAACTTTTGAACCGTTCAATATGTTTTCATGAAATCTTCAAAAGACACATTGGGGACACCAGCTGCACATTCCCTGAAGTTTTCAGACCAGTCACATAAACTGTGCGACCTGTAGGCATGAGCAAAGAATGTGCAAAAAAGTATAAATGCACTACAGAATGTTGCTTAATAACTCTGTGACTGTATATCCAACCTGTACGAAACTTGGCAGATCCCAAGATCTATGATAACATTCAGTGGCTGCCAAATTTCAAGCAAATCCATTTTACAGTGGCAAGGTTATTAAGGTACAAAATGTCACCATTTAACCTTAAATGGGATACTCAACCCTATTTATGGGGGCACTACCGTGCCACCATAATATATATAAATATAGATAAATATATATATAAATGTGTTTATTAACCTGAAGGTTGTGCCACTATAGTTAGGGTTCAGAACTCACTTCTATGTTAAACCCAAATTTTGTCCTTTTATAACTTTGCAATCATTTGACTGAGTCACCTGAAAGTTTGCATGCCCCATCGAGTACCATAGGTCTTTGGATCTGTCAAGTTTTGTTATGGTCGTATGTATGGATGATGTGGAGCTGTGAAATATCAAACACTGTGAACAATACCACTTTTTTGGCAATTTCTTTGTGACCATTTTTCTGAAACTGCTTAGTGGATTGGACTGAAACTTTCAGAGTATATTGGGTCTGGGTAGCAGATTTTCTGTTTGAAGGTTTGGTGAAAAATCTCCATTCAAAAGTTATTAACATTTCAAGTTTCCCATTATTTCCTATTGAAAAAATTAGATGTGCTTTGTGAAAGCACTATTTTGCTTTTGTGAAAGCACTTTTTAATGCCTCAAATGCTGGAGTAGTGTGGTGCTGCCACCATCTTCTTTTCAGTTTGTGACACAGAGAAAACATTATAACTCAAAATATAATGCCCTTTGGTAAACTTCAACAGTTGTGTTCAACTAATCAGGGCTCAAGGAACTCAATTCTGGGATTAGTTTTTTGCTAGGATGCCCAGAAATATTTTTATTTTATTTTCGACCATTTTTAATGCTGCAAATTTGTGACACTACTTTTGTGAAAGTTTTGCAAATTGAGGCACTGTTTCGCAGATAATGCTGCAAATTGTGACATTATTTTGCGAAACAGCTATGGTTGAGTCACAGTTTGCAGCATTACTTCTAAAAATAAATTCTGTTTCTGTGTCACTTCACTACAAGAAATGGTTAGGACTTTTAGGCTGAAATTTGTAGTGAACAAAAGGCTTGCCCACAGATGTGCCTTTTGATGGTAAACTGATAAAATTTACATGGGCTCTATAGTTATAATATTCCAAAGTTTAGTAACTTCCCATAGGATAACATTGTGGAGGTCGAGTACCTTTCAGGGGCTATATCTCAAAAATACTTTAATGGAAGCTTAATATATCTGTACTAGGCAGTTATGCATGTTTCCAGGCCGTGATTACAACTGCTTTGGACATTTTTATCAATGTCTGTGTTGTGACTGTGATACTGTGCCATTAACAGCACAAGAGTTAATTGTAATATCTGAACACTTATGGATAGGTAGAAGAGAAGGGCCTGGAGGACCTGGTGCTCCCACTTATGGATAACATTATGGCATGATGGGAGTGTTGTTCTCCCACAGTGAGATTAGGGTTAAATACAATGGCCCGGATATTCAGAAGGGTTGCACATTGTGCAACACTGATACACCATGCGCAACCCACTGATGCACCCTGGTGCAATATTCAAATGGGGATTGAGCCTGGCACAAATCCCAAAGTGCCGGAGCGCATCAGTAATGTATGTGGCACAGGTAGGGGGGCGTGCCCATGCATACTCTGCACATCCCGATATTTAGCCCGGGATGTGCTGAGCCCATGCATGTGCAACCCCTACTTGTGCTGCACACAGGTGAGCCAAAAAAAAAGGAGCAACAGCTGGCCACCCATAGGTGAGCTGCTGTACTGCAGGGCACAACACAGCAGCTCACCCGAGTTCCAGTTGCACCTTCTGGTGGTGCCCCCCCAAGCTCAATAGTGGGCATACGTATACAAATAATAGTCCTAAATCCCTGGTGGTCCAGTGGACCGCTTGCAGCCCGATCACGGGCATATGTAGGCTATTAAAATCATCCTATATCCCTGGTGGTCCAGTGGACCTCTTGCAGCCCGATCGGGGGCATATGTAGGATATTAAAATCATTCTATATCCCTGGTGGTCCAGTGGACCCCTTGCAGCCCATTCACGGGCATATGTAGGATATTAAAATCGTCCTATATCCTTGGTGGTCCAGTGGACCGCTCGCAGCCCGATTGTGGGCAAAAGTCAGTTTCCAACTGTTAACACTATCCTTGGTGGTCCAGTGGACTGCTCTCAGCCCGATCGCAGGCGTCAGTACAAATTAATGCCACACCAAGCCACCTCTGGTGGTCTAGTAGTACCCCCTTCCACCCGCCCACTAAGCCCCATTGCCCCACTCCCCCCAGTCAGCAGTGGGCGGCAGCTCCCCACCCGCTTGCTGCCCTGCCACCCACCGACCGACTCCCTATGGTAGGGCTGTATGCCCATTGGTACACAGTGTGAGCCAATGGGTGTGCAGCTTGTACCGTACTACACAGTCCAGATATGTGAATGAATCCATTCACATATCTGGACTATGTAATGGTACGGCTGCCTACCCATTGGCTCACACTGTGGACCAATGGACATACAGCCCTACTGTAGGGAGTCGGTCAGCAGGCAGCGGGCAGCAAGCAGGAGGGCTGCTGCCCGCCACTGACTGGGGAAGCGGCAGTGGGGTTCAGTGGGTGGTGGGATGGGTACCGCTGGGCTCACCAGGGATATGGGACTAACATGTTTACAACATATGCCCGTGATCGGACTGTGAGCGGTCCACTGGACCACCAGGGATATGGGACGATTTTTATATTAAACTTATGCCCATGATCAGGCTCCAAGCGGGTCCACTGGACCACCAGGGATATAGGACGATTTTAATATTCACCATATGCCCGTGATCGGACAGTGGGGCACTTTGCTGAGATGTGCAGGAGGTGTAGGTCCCTGACAGCTGCAGCCTGGCAGGGCACCTGGTGCAAGTCGCTGGGGATCAGTGCACCTGCATGCAAATGGGGCCATAATGACATGCAAATGGCTCCATTTGCACCTTGCATGCATTATGGCCCCATTTGCATGTGCACTTTTGAATATCGCGGTTGTTGTGGCTAGCGCAATGGAACTTGTGCTAGCGCATCCCCCTGATCCACTCTGGCCACTTGCGCTGGCGCATTGCCACTGCACCATGTGCACTGCAGGTGGCCAGGGTGTGACATTCAATGCTGCTGTGCCATGGCACAGCTCGGGTTGAATATCACCCTGTTAACGCCCCTGCGCAGCCAAGTTGCTCTGCACCCAGGCTTGCACCACAGCCTGGCGCAGTCTGAATATCTGTCCCAATATGTCTAAACTTATGAATAGATGGTAGTGCAGATCCCTACATATGGATACTATTATGAAGTGATGGGAGGTCTTGCACTCCCACTGGGAGATGAGGGTGAATTTCAATGTCTCTACACTTATGGATAGATGGGATCTCAGGGTTCCCACAAATGCATACCGAGGGCCCTGTGCTTTCACATAAACATCAGGCACAATTACTATATGCATGCATGGGAGTATGGGCCCAGGACTATGGACTGAAGGGAGTACAAGGCCCACAACAAAATAAGGGTAAGATTACACTTTATCAAAAAGTAAGGAAATTCGTTGCAAAAAACATTATTAATGCATCATCTGAGTTCATATTAAAGTGACAAAAGTATGGAAATGTGGTGTTATAATTCCCAACCCTAACCCCTCACCTCCCAACCAACCATACCACCCCACCCCACTCCCACCCTCCACACAACAAAAAACATTGGGGTGTGTCTTGAGGTCATCAACCCTAATGCCTACTCCATTCTTCTATGCTGTATCATATTTGTTTCTTTTCACATGCAATGGAGTGAGCATTATGGTTGATGAACCCAAGGTACACCCCAACACCTGTACACACCCTGACACCTGTTGGTGTGTGGAGGTTGGGGAGGTATGGTTGGATGGGGGTGGAGTGTTAGGGTTGGGAACTCTAACACCACATTTACATACTTTTCTCACTTTAATGTGAACCCTAACTGATGCATTAACAACATTTTTTGCAATGAATTATACTGGCATGGTTGTGCTAGTATAGTTAGGGTTGCCTGGCCTCTTCTATGTTAAGCCCAAACTTTTGCAGTTTAATAACTTTGCAACTGCATGACTGATGTGCCCAAAATGTTTCATGTGTCATCTGGCTCCACAGATCTCCAGATGTGGCAAGTTTTGCTCCTGTCAGTGATGCAGTTGCGGAGCTGTGAAGTACCAAAAACTGTGTAATTTACTATTTAGGTGCAAATTCTTTGCTCATCCACACCTCCAAAAGGGCTTGGGGGTCTGGTCTTAAATTGTTAGGGTATATGAGGTCTAGGCTGCAGATGTGCCTTTTGAAGGTTAGGTGAAAAAATAATCCATTCAAAAGTTACAAAGCTTTAAAGTTTTTCATTATAGCCTATGGGAATAAATATATATGAGTGCGAAATCAGTTTCTGCTTTCACGAAAGCACTTTTTGCTGCTTCAAATGAAAAAGTTAGTGCCTTGCTGCCACCATCTTGTTTTCAGTTAGCAATGGGGAAAAACACTATATTTCAAAAAATACTGCCCCTTAGTAAACACCAACAGCTATGTCTACCAAATCAGGAAGTGAGGAGCATGATTCTGGCCTTAGTTTTTTAAAATAATGGCCAGAAATATAATTTTTAATCGTCCCTTAGTAGTGCCGCAAATTTGTGGCACTATACTTATGAAACTGCCACAAATGTGTGGCACTTTTTATGAAAACTGCCACACATTTGTAGCACTACTTCAATTAAAAAAATACATCAGCCCTGTAACTGTCCAAAATCTTTCCTGGACATTTTCTTTTCCAAAAAATAAGCCCAGAATCGTACTCCTTGGCTCCCATTGAGGAAAACACCTGTTGGTTTTTACCGAATAAAAATATATTTTTATCCTTTTGTTGCCTCCAAGGGGGCTGAAGCATATTTTATAGATAAAATGTTTCTGCCAACTTTGAGGTGCCCAATCCCATGTAACTTTTCTAAATCCCACCCACCACCAGTGTAGGGACACTGGGACCCCACTCCCAGTATCCCAAAATGTTTACTTATAAAAAATGTCTCTGCTGATATTGGGGTGCCCAATTCCTGTGTCAGCAGTAGACATCCACCCCCCCCCACCACTATGGGACACTGGGGAGCCCCTCCCAGTATCCCAAAATATATATATTTTTATAATTTATCTGCCAAAATCAGGGTGCCCAAACCCTGTGTCGGCACTACAACCTACAACCCCACTGACAGTGTGGGATACTGGATAGTCCACTCCCAGTGTCCCCAGTTATGTCCCAATCAATACTTTGAGATACTGGGGAGCCCACCGCAGTGTCCCATTGCTTCCAATATCTGTGAAAAAAGAAAACAGTCCCCCAACACCTTTTGTTTTATTTTGTCATCCTGAAAAAAAGAAAATGGTCCCTTGTGGCCTCCCCATCCCCCTCTTCTATCCCGACTCTCCCACTGAGCAATCCACCACCCCACTTGCCCTATACTTACCACCAGAGATCGTCTTCTGTGGACTGGGACATGTCTGCTCTCTTCAAAGCCAAACGGCAAACTGAAGAATCAAGGTAAGTGCTGTATAATGGCTGTCCATGGCATTCTGAATGTGTGTTGATATCTTGTCCATTTATTGGTATTTTTGCACCAAATTTTCAATGTAGGCTTCTTGGAACCCCACCTTATGAACAATGTCACTGTTGTTTCATTACTCAGAACTGATAGGTGATTTCATGGTTACTACATGAAATCACATTTTGGGACAGAGTAATAAAATGACAGTGTCAGTGTTCATGAGGCGGGGTCCCAGAAAGCCCATGTTGAAAACTGGGTGGAAAAATACCCACAAATACCAGAGTTATTAACGGTCATTTAAATTTTCCTATGCATGTGTGTAACTTTGCAAATTTTCAATATTTAGTCACCAAATTTTCAACATAGCAATTGTTTTATGCCATCTCAGTAACAGTATAGCTGTCATTTTTCACATCCTGCCTGAAATGTGTTTCCACACCCAAGAAGCAGAATGCTATTGAAGTTGCACATAATTATGGTTCGCCCTGCATTTCACAATGTCTCTATGGCAGGAGACATGAGGTGGGGTACTAAGATGGCTGTGATAACAATGTGGTCACTGTTGTTTGACACTCTACACCTTCATACATACATTCATCTATGGAGTGATTGGAGCACAGGGTCCAAAGACCCTGCTCTCCCACAGTAAAATAAAGATACTATTATACTATCTCAGAAAGTAAGGAAATTTATTACAAAACAACTCTTTTAATACTTCAGTTAGGGGTTCTCCTGTACTGTACCATCTCAGCTGCTTCCTTGCACATGGAATGAGGTGAGTGTTAGGTCCTACAACCCCAAGGCACACCCCAATGCCTGTGGTGTGTGGAGGTTAGGTGATTGTAGGGTTGGGAACACTAACACCAATTTTTTATACTTTTGTTGCTGTAATAGGTAACCTAATTGATGTGTTCATGGAGTTTTTTTGCAATGAATATATACAGTATTTCTATCTATCTATCTATCTATCTATCTATCTATCTATCTATCTATTATAGTGGCATGGTAGTGCCACTGTAGTTAAGATTGAGTACCCACTTTAAGGTTAAATCTCAAATTTTGCACCTTAATAACTTTGACACTGTATGACAGATTTGTCTGAAATTTTGCATGTGTGGTCTGGTACCATAGGTCTCTGGACTTGTAAAGTTGCATTATGGTCAGATGTGCAGTTGCAGAGCTACAGAGTGCCAAAAAGGCAAAAAAAGACTCTTGGCACATTTCTTTGCTAACGCCTACAGCCCGCACGTTTACGCGTTCAGTCCGAAAACTTCAGGGAACATGCAGCCAGGGTCCCTGATGTGCCTTTCTAAGATTTCATGAAATAAATATTAAACAGTTCAAAAGTTATTAAAAAAACTGAATCCCATTATAGTCTAAGGGAAAAGTTAACAACAATTGCGATACTTTCGCAAATGGCCATTTTTACTGTCACAAATGACAATTTTACTTTCACGAGTCGGCCATAGTTTTTTCAGTTACAGCTCAGAAAAAATGCCTAGCGTTTAAAGAAGGAGTCTGGCCAAAATTTCTAGCATCAGTAATTGCAGAATTTGGATCAGCATATCCCCAGTCAGCCACATGCAAAAAATGAGACATCTAAGTTGCTTTGTTTAAAAGTTACAAGTCATTTTGTAACACTAAATGTACTGCCTGTTCAGAAAAGCTAGTTTCAGTAAAGAGCTACTGATGATGTCACAACCAGATCTCACAGCCTAGTCCTTCTTGCAAACTGCCTTACAAGACGTATTTCTCCCACATTACATACAACTACAGTGGTATTAAACATCTGGAAAAGGAATGCTGACAATGGGTGAGTCAAGTCATGCATTTCCATAATGTGAAGATGCAAGGTACAGTACTTAAGAATGTGACGGGGGGTGGAATACAGTGGCAAACATGGCTTTAGAATGGCAAACATATGTGCAATTTTTTATAATATTGCACGGATGAGATTTCAAAATGTCACCAGACAGCAATTGTGGAATGCAGCAATGACACAATCTCAGATAGTATGTGGGACACACAGTCTTGGAAAGTGGCAGGGATGCTAAAATTCCTAATGTGGCATTGTCATACAAGTTTTAGAATGTGGCAGAGATACACAAATTTAAAATTCTGGAGACAAATAGTTGTGGACGGTGGTAGGGATATGTAATTTCACAATGTGTCTTGGATGGATTAATTTAGCATGTGGTGTAGTGATGCAAAATTTCAAAACGTGGTTGGTATGCTTGATTTCAGATTGTGGTGGCAACATTCAATTTCAGAATGCTGCTTGGACACGAAATCTCAGAAAGTGACAGTGACACAGTTTCAGAATCTGGTAGCCACATGGAATTTCAGAATGAGGCAGGGATACATAATTTTTGAATCTAACTTGAGCACGCAAATTTTGAATGTTGCAGGAATACTCATCTTCAGAATGTGGTGGGGATGTGCAGTTTTGGAATATGGTGGGAATGCACATTTTCAGAATGTGACAATGACAGGCAATACTGGAGCATGGAAATGTACACACAAATTCAGAATGTTGCAGGCAGGTACAATTTTAGAATGTAGAAGAGACACGCAGTTACAGAATGTGGCAGTGATGCACAATTTCAGAATGTGGCAGTGACGCCCAGTTTTGGAATGTGGCGGTGATGCAAATTTCAGGATGTGGCGATGATGCACCATTTCAGAATGTGGCAATGACATGCAATTTCAAGGAATGTGGCTGATGCGCAGTTTTGGAATGTGGCTGGCACGCAATTTCAGAATGTGGCTTATGCACAATTTCACAATGTGGCAATGATGCACATTTTCAGAATGTGGTGATGATGCGCAATTTTGGAATGTAGCGGTGACACTGACATACACTTTCAGAATGTGGTGGTGCCACATGACTTCAGAATGTGGCAGTGATGCATGACTTCAGAATGTGGTGGTGACACATGACTTTGGAATGTGGCAGTGTCACACAATTTTGGAATGTGGCAGTGACACACAACTTCGGAATATGGTGGTGATGCACAACTTTGGAATGTGGCAGTGACGAATGACTTTGGAATGTGGTGGTGATGCATGACTTTGGAATGTGGTGGTGACGCATGACTTTGGAATGTGGCATTGATGCATGACTTTGAAATGTGGCAGTGACACACAACTACTGAATGTGGCAGTGATGCACAACTTCGGAATGTGGTGGTGATGCACAACTTTGGAATGTGGGTGTGGTGTACAGCTTCAGAATGTGGTGGTGATGCACAGTTTCAGAATGTGGCAGTGGCACAGTTTCAGAATGTGGTGGTGATGCACAGTTTTGGAATGTGGCGCTGATGCTCAGTTTCAGAATGTGGCAGTGATGTACAATTTGGAATGTGATGTGCAGTTTCAGAATGTGGTGGTAATGCAGAGTTTCAGAATGTGACAATGACACAATTTTAGAATGTGATGGTGACAGTTTCAGAATGTGGCATTGAAACACAACTTTGGAATGTGGTGTGGATGTACAATTTTGGAATGTGGTGGGGATACACTATTTTGGAATATGCTGTGCTGCACAATGTTGGTTGTGGTGGGGATGATGCACATTTTAAATGTGGTGGAAGCATACAATTCTAGAATGTGGCAAGGACAAGCAGTTTCAAAATAAAATGGTGTGTCCTGCCATATTCCAACAGTGTACATCCTTACTTAAATTTCAGAATTGCCTGTCTCCCACTAAATTCTTCGATGTGTGTCCCTGTTGCATTCATAGATTGAGTGTCCTACCACACCGTGAGATGGCACATCCCTTCCACATGCTGAGATTACATCCCCCCCAACATTCTAGAAATTGCGCATCACTTTGACAGTCTGTACCTTTGTGCAGTGCTGCATTCCAAAACCACTTCCTAATGCGTTCTAAAGTACAATACCATGCATCTGAACATTTTGGAAATGCAAGCACTAAAGGCTACCCTTTGTCAGTTTTTGTTTTTTAAATAAATACTATGGGCCAGATATTCAAACTGCACCCAAAAAGTGTGCAATAGCAGGAGCAAGCGCAAGTCTATTGCGCCCATGTGCAAGAGACGCAATATTCAAAAGCAGAGCAGGCCAAATTGTGCCTACAGACGATGACTGAATATCGCACCACATGTGCCATAGTGCAACTAGGAAGGGGAAGCTGAGCAGATCTGATGCGCCATAGCGCAACAAGGGATGTTCAGCTGAGCAGTCCAGAGGTGCCATAGCACAACCAATGAGCCCCCCAGCTGCAGAGCAATGTAACTGCACAATCAGGGAGGAAGGGGCCCACCACCCATGCCACAGGTGGGCACAGGAACACACAGCAGAACAGACATCATCCCCCACACCCCAAGCACAGCACAACTGGAGAAGGGCTGGAATAACCACTGGCCCATGGAGACAAGCAACCAACCCACAGCCTGGCCATGGTGTCCCATCACACCTACCAGCAAGCTGTGACTGGCACACAGAGAAGGCAGACCACCCGTGCCAACCATCTCCCCAGTGCAGAGCACACCCTGCACCGTGACCCCAGACACCCCGATGAGCAGTGACCACCACTGCAGGAAATCCCATGCATGCCACCACCCCCACTGTGTCAATGCAACCCTGTGCACCACAGAACCATGCAAGCCAGTCCCACCACGAGCACCCATCAGTGGGTTGCAGCACACGGCAATGCAACAACGGCAGACACAGTGCCACCATGCACAGTCCCCCTGAGGTACTGCTGAGAGACTGACCATGCATCAGCACAAGAGAGACACCACATGGAACAGGGCATGCCCTTGACAGCACTGCCAGTGGTACAGCACCCTGCACAGTATTCCAGTGACACACCCCAACCCACCACTGGCCACAACAGCCAGCACAGACACCCACAGTGGTGCATGGAAGCATGCACTGCACTGGATGCCACACAGGGTATGGACAGACACCCACCCATACCCAAGGGCACACCAACACAGGGACGCAGTGGTGGGGCAACCAAGCCCCCACTGTGGGCCCATGTAAGCCGTGTACACAAAACCTGCAGTCCACCATGGCACTGGAGTGCCAGCCACCCTGAGCAGGCACTGTGGACCTGTACACCACCAGTAGTCACCCACAGCACAAGCCACAGACAGTGGGGCACATCCCCTGCAACACACACAAGGCACAGCATGGAGGTGGGACAATGACTGTGGTGCCCACAGTGCCACCCGAGCCAGGTATGCACCACACCAGTGACAGGGGCAACCCAGCAAAGTGACAGGTACAGTGTCTGCCCTGCAGGGACTTCCACCACTGACATGCCAGTGGGCCGTGCAGGTCACAGACAGGCATATGTGTCGGCTGCACAGGCCATGGACGGGCCGATGGGTGTGCCATGGACACAGAGCATTCACCATGAACCACTGCACACAGTCATGCAGTGCACAGGGAACAACACACACAACACAGACACTGACTGATATCTACCCCCACACCATAGTCACCTCCACACAGATACACACACATACCCATGACTGCACCACTCCTGATGCCATGCACACCACTGCAGCTGAGCACCTATAGCCCACTGCAAATCAAAGACCACCACAGTATTCATATCAAAATCAAATGTATTGAAAATATAAAGTGAACTATGTACAGAATAAAAACTATATACAAGCTTGGGGGGCACACACAAGGTGGGGGTGGGTAGGGGGAAGGGGTGGATAAATGGGATGGGACAGGAGGGGTGTGAGGGTGGGTCCAGGGGGGTAGGGGAAGTAATGGACCTAAGGCCCCTATCAGGACCGCCGTTCTGGACTCTGGGACCTCCGGCCTCTGTGCCTCCGCAGCACCCCCTGTCATGTCCAGCCTCCTTAGAATGTCAAGGGACTTGTGGGCCAGCTGTAGAATCTCCCATAAAGCATCCTGAATGTCCCTGAGATGGCGTGTACCTAGGACAAGGGAGCACAGTCAATAGGTGTGAATGCACAAACCCATACAGCCCGCCCACTGTGCATGGCATACGGCCATGGGACATACCACTGTGATGGTGTGTGATCACCCGCAGTGATCATGTCCACAGGACCTGCCCACCCAGGTGCATACAGCCATGCGGAACGCTGCACACACCCACCGGCCAAATCACGCACAGCACCACCGTGGCCATTTAGTGACATGGCTATGTGATGCAAAGGCAGTGGCACAGCCATGCACCTGGTGTACGCATAGACCGCCAGTGATACACACCCAGACATGCATTGCCACTGGACAGTGTTGACTGTAACAAGTTGCATGCATGACAGTGGTGTCAATGAATGGTGGCCATGCCCCGCTGCCCACCCTGTCACACAGCATGCAATAGTAATCATGGAAGTATGGCACTCACCCTCATCGGGCCGGTCAGGTGGGTGGTGATGGCCCTCGCCCCGCCTGGCTGCATTGTCCTCCACCTTCCGCCGCTCTGCCCACAATCTGCGGAGTTTGTCTGGGCCTGTGGGGGAAAAAAGGAGAGCAGAACATCAGTACATTCCCGAAGCAAAGTCCCCCTGCCCCAAGGTGTGTGTCCTCCCACCCAGCCAGACCCACCCACCCACACCCTGTGAACACGTACGGCCAACCCCATACGGTCCCTCCCATATGTGCAGGACACATACAACACTGTAACCCATATGGACTATAAAAGTGTGTTGACAGAACCCCTACCTGGACGTGGCACCGTGCCCCTCCTGGCATGTGCCCGCAGTCAGGCCAGTAGCTCCGGCTCCCTCCTCCGCAGGTCACCATACTGATGCCTGCACTGCTCTGCACTATGCCCCCATCCGGTGGCCTCTTCCAGGGCAGTGGCCACCTCCTGCCACACCTGGGTTCTGGCCATGTCCAGGGGAGCCTCCCCAAAAAGAGAGGCCCATGGTGTGGCTCCACAATGGCCACCAGATTGGCCAGTTCAATTGCTGTCCACTGTGCTGCCCATCTGCGCACCATCCTAGCAGCTATAGTAGGCAATATGGTGCTCTGCAGCACGGCTCCCCATGTGCAGATGCTGCGCAGTACAGCACTGCCATTCCCTATCGTGCTGTTACTGAACAGTGCGATAGAGTTGCACCCATGCCTCAAGCATGGCACCTAGGGGGCAAAGGTCGGGCACAGGGTCAAGGGTCTCTGGCGCAAGGCCACACACAGTGCTATCGGATGACAATGCATGTAGCGTGATTGGCTGCTTGTGTGCCAGCACCACAGCAGACTACCAAGCAGTTGGGCCATTGCGCTTATAATGGCCCAGTGCCACAGCACCATGTAGTGACCATCGCTATAGCGCCACTGGCACAATGGTGGCCATGCCCTGCATTGCCTACTGTGCACAGAATGTCTATAGCACATCAGATGCCTGTGTCAGCAACCTGGGCATGCGCATTGAGGTGTACTACGCATGTCACAGGACTGCGCCATTGGCTCAGCACGTTCAACACAATTGTGCAAAGCGCAACAGCGCGATATTCAGCCATCATATGCAAATCATCTAATCAGCCATTCAATGGTGTAGCACTGCAATTTGCATCTACTTAAAGTTGCTCCTTGCCTCATTTGCATGGATTGCTCTATAAGGGTGTGACAATGTGCTGCAGTGGCCATAGTCGGTTACTGCAGTTGATTGGTGAGTTGCATACTGTTTGGGAGTGTGGACTGTGGATTCAGGGACATGCATGGGGCTGCACAGTCACAGGTAACAACTGCCATTCTTACAGGCTACATAATGACCAAGCAGGTTGTTGGAGAGGAAGAAAACAGTGGTGGGAGGAGGAGGAGGCCGAACTTTATAAAGGCTGAAACTGAGACCCTGTTCGAGGGCTACCTGGGTCAGGATCCACTGCTCAGTGAATGGCGGGGACCCCTCAGGCCCATGCTGCTGCATGGAAGGAGGTGGCACATGCCGTGAACCTGCATGGCAGCCACCAGCGCTCCATGCAGGAGTGTAAGAAGAAGAAGATGGGCATGGACAGGAGGAGGGTAAAGGAGAAGGTGGCTTCCATAAGGGCAGCACATGCTGCAACAGGTGGGGGACAGCTGGAGGTGGTACAGCTGACCCCAGCAGAGGAGAGGCTTGCTGGAAGCATGCAGCACAGTGCCATTGAGGGTGTTCCAGGTGGTGGCTTCCAGATGAGTGGTAGCCCATCACTGCATGGTAAGTCATGGTCTGTCTATGGGGGGGCAGGGTAGATCAGACGCAGTTACACAACTTTGCTTTCCCTTACAGATCCTGAGCATCTGCATGGGTCAGCGGTGGTGGGCCTGTCCACTGCGGACAGTCGGATGGAGTCGGAGGTGGGACCATCCACCTCCACAGGTATTTGTGGATCATTGCAACAGTGGGGCCACCTGGCTGTCCACACTGATGTCATTGTGACAGGTGTGGAGGAAGCCCTGCTTGTGTCCCAGCATGCTGGCATCCACGGATGCCAGCACGCTGTGGCTGTGGCCAGGGCAGAGTCCGGCACCAGTGATGATGACACGACTGTCATGGGCAGTGTCATGTGTGTGCAACAGGATGGACACACAGCAGGGCAATTCGCACCCATGGCTGTGGGTGGTGCCACCGTGGAGGCCTGCATGTCAGCACAGTCTCAGGCTGTGCCTGTTAGCACCAGTGGAGCAGCACTGGTGTCTGTTCAGGACAGTGGGACTGTTGCGGCCACTGCGGTGGCACCACTGAGCCCTGGGGTGTGGCAGCTGGAGAAGCAGCATCAGCAGTCGCCCACTGGGCTTGGGGGTACAGGGTTCAGCGGCGGCATCTGTGCACCGTCTGTGGACATGCCCAGACCTGGTCCTGGTGCATAACACCCACCCTCAAGGGATGCTGAACATCAGGGCCTTGCACACCCTGAGGGACAGGATGCCAAGGAGGCTGATGACCTTTTGGACGAGCACACCCGCCTACTGCGAGCATCAGTCCAGCAGCAGATGCGGCTTGCGACGTCCGTGGATGCACTGTGTGTGGCTCTGGAGTGGGCAGAGGGAGCGTCGCAGCAGGGACACCACACTGATCCTGGCAGGGATGGACCATTTGCGAGAGGATGTGACCGCTGCCATTGACAGGCATGCACAGGCATTCATTGCTGTCATGGCCACAATGGGCACACAATCAGGTGCCCATGCATCGCGGACACCACACAGTGCACTATCCACCCCCCGTTCCCGGCATCTTCCGACTCCCACCCTGTCGATGCCGGGTTCAGCTGTGGGCATCCCGAGCACTCCTAGTGCAGGCATGTTCAGTGCGCTGCAGACCCCTGCACGAGCACGGCCGCGTTCATGCAGTGAAACCCCTGGGGGACCATCGGTGCCACCCCATGAGGCCAGTGGTCAGCCTGCCAGTGCTGGCGGGTCTCGGGTGGGGCAGCCCATGCATCCATGGCAGCCGTGGCACTGTGTCGCATGACTGTCCTGTCTCCCAGCGTGGCTACTGTCTGGTGCTGCCCTGTGTGCATTGTGTGTGTCAGTGGGCAGTGCACGGGTGGGTACCCTGACATGCACGTGGACACACAGTCCACCTGCACACCCTCCTGGCTGCTGTCCGCAGTTGCGTGTGCATGATGATGCCTGTATTGCGCTGTACACCAGTGTGCAATGGTGCTCAGCATCTGACACACGCACATGGACAGGCAGTGGGTGTGATGACCTGTGGACATGTGTGTTGCTAGGGTGTGCATTCTGGGTCGATGTGCCTTCTGCCCTCTGTGCACATTTGTTGCATGTGTGTGTGTGTGTGTGTGTGTATGTCCTTTGACATGACATGTTAATCCTCACCCATCCCTGGTTGTGTGTGTGCCTCTGTGTCCTGCCTCTTCCCTTGACGGCATGCAGCCCCGGTGTGTGTCCATGCATGTTTGTGGGTTGTGCCTTGGCCACTGGTGGTTGTGCATGGCCCCATGACTTACCTGGCTTGGCTGAAGTGCTCCTCCGTGATGGTGTCCTGGTGTAGCTGTGCCAGCCAGAGCAGTCGGGGGTCCCGTCGGCCAAGGGGGGGGCTGCCCATCACCATCGTCACCGTCATCCCCATTGCTGTCCCCCTTTTCGACCTGTATGGCTATCCCACATTCTTTGGCCATGTTGTGCAGGATGCAACAGGCCAGGAATATCCTGCAGGCCTTTGAGGGGCTGTACTGTGGGGCACTGCCAGAGGTGTCCAGGCAACAGAAATGTGCCTTCAGCATCCCGAACACCCGCTCAATGACATTACGTGTGGTGGCGTGTGCCTCATTGTAGCATTGCTGCGATGGGGTCGCAGGCCACCAGTAGGGTGTGAGCAGCCAGGGACGGAGTGGGTATCCACTGTCACCTGTGTGTAGATAGCAGAGGTTAGTTTGGTGATCAGCATCGCCCTGCCCCAGGCCATGTAGGCCACTACCCATGCCACCTCTGGCCATGCCACCCCAGGCCCTATGATTGTCCATGTGGTTTGCATACTCACCCACTAGGTGTCCAGAGGGATGTCCCAACTCTCAAATCTGTGGCACAGTGCCAACTGGTGCCAGATGAAAGAATCATGTGCTCCCCAAGGGTGCGTGGCACAGACATTGATGATGCATCCTCTGGCATCGCACACCACCTGGCAGTTGATGCTAGCATAGCCCTTGCGATTTATATATGTGGCCCCCTTGAGGCCAGGTGGTGTGTGAATGGCCACATGGGTGTAGTCTATTGCCCCTAGCATGCCAGGCATACGTGCTACCCTGTGGAACTCTTGTATGTTTGCTGTGTGCTCCGCCACTGTCCTGGGGAAACGGATGTATTCCTCAGCATGTGGCAGTAGTGCGCTGAGGAATTGGGTGAGGGGGCATGACGTAGCCGACTGGGTTATGCCTGCAGTGTCCCCAGTTGGTCTCTGGAAGGTACCCGTGGTGAGCAAGCACATGCAGGCTGTTACCTTGGTCTCCACTGACAGGGCATGGCTCCATTGTGTGGGTGCCTGCATCACATCACTGCACAGCTCAGGCAGTTCCGGCCCACAATCTCAGTATCAGTGTACAACTCAAAGCTGGTGCGGGCTTGGTACTGCCTGTTGGGGGTATACCATCGATGGGCCCTTCCACGGCCACGCCCCCCTGCCGCCCACCTTCTCACCCCCCTCATTACGGCCTCCATGTGGAAAGTGGCACTGGCCATGTGCATAGCTTGTGTTCACCCCCCCGGCAGCTGTTGCTGTATTTCCCCCACTGTCCTGGCTGCTACCTCCCCTGCACCGGGTACACCTGCCTGTGCTGGCCTCTGTGCTGTGTGGCTCCCCACACCTTCTCTGTGCCTGGCTGTTCAGAGTGACCTTTGCCTGGCCTGCCCTATTTGTGCCTTCTGCCCTGTCTGTCTGCCTCTGCCTCTGACACAGGTGGCTTCCCTGTATCGTTCTTGCGCCTCTTCCTTGCTCCTTTTTATTTTGGCTCATTTCTGCTATGACGCAACTTCCACTTGCTCCACTATTGCGCATGGCGCAAGTCTTTGAATATCACACTGTGCCATTTATGCATGGTTCCTCCCCCTTCGGTTGCACATGCCTTCATTATCATTGTGCTGTTGCGCAGCATGATTTTAGGGGCGCAACTGCCTCCTGCTGAATATCGCAGAATGGCACAATTTTGGACTTGCGCAGGCGCAACCCTATTGCGCATGGCTCAACTCTTTTGAATATCTGGGCCTATATCTACAGTTTTGATAACTTTGACTAGATAGGTCCTATGAGGTTGTTGACAGGGAGGACTAGTCTATGAGTTCTGGTTGTGACATCATCAGTGACATTTCACTGAAACTGGCTTTTTTGAACAGGGAGTGAAATCAGTGTTACAAAATATCTCATAACTTTAAAACAAAGTAACAAAGAAACTTAGTTTTTGGTATGAGATTTATTGGGGATAGGCTGATTCTAATTCTGCAATGTAGTACTTTTGACCAGACTTCCTCTTTAAAATTTGCACTCTCTAGGGACACAGTTCTTGTTGTGTTCACCTAGCCGAGTCCTGGAGGATGCTAGCTATCTTTTTTTGGGGGAGGTTAAACCTCCTGGAAATATGTTTTTCAAATTTTTGTAAAAAGCACTTTCGCAAAATAGTGTCACAGATGAAAAAATTACTCACCTTAGAAATTATGTTTCTTCTAATGGAGTCTTGCTGTATTCTGACTATTGCAGTTAGCCCTAGCACTCAAACTGCAAAGCATAGAACGTTGAGCTCGAGCTCAGTTCAAACCTCTGTCTGCTGCACTTTGAAGCGGAACCATCAGATTGTTATGAGCTAGTACTAACTACTATGTGGAAATTGTAGCATTTTTACTAGCCAAATGGCAACCAAATATTTTGGATCCCCAAAAGACACAAGTCAAGAAATAAAAAATCAAAAACCAGGTAGTGAACAACTTAAGACTGTTAAATTGATAATGTAAACCCCTCTCTAAAACGAAGGAGTGCCCAACTGCACTCCTGGGGTGCAACACTGCACCTGCCAGCCCACTTCCCAAAAACAGGTTCTGAGGCAGGGAAGGAGGACAGAATACAGCAAGACTCCATTAGAAGAAACATAATTACTAAGGTGAGTATTTTTTTCTTCAAACAACATGAAGTCTTGCTGTATTCTGACTATTGCAGACTACCAAGCAGTACCTCCATGGAGGAGGGAATCAAACCTACCTTGGGAATAGGCTCTGCTGTACTGCTGTACCAAACCGAGCATCACTCCTAGCCTGGATGTCCAGGGGGTAATACTTGGCAAACGTATGGCCTGTTTTCCAGGTAGCTGCTTTACACATCTCTAGCAAAGGAATATCCCTGGCCGCAGCCAGGGAAGCAGCTGTACCTCTAGTCGAATGAGCCCTTAGGCCTGAGGGAGGTATTTTGCCTAACTTCTCATAGCAGAATTGAATACAAGAGACAATCCACCTGGCAATAGTTCTCTTAGTGGCAGGTTTTCTCTTCCCCACTTCCCCATAAGTGAGAAACAACTGAAGGGAGTCAAACCTGTGAGCCTTAGTATGCTCAATGTAGCAACTGAGGGCTGTTTTAACATCCAAATTGTGTAAACTTCTTTCTCCTGAAAAAGAATGATCAGTGAAGAACACAGGGAGAGACATAGATTGGTTCAGATGAAAATCTGAAACCACTTTAGGTAAAACCCTCCTATTAGTTCTAAGGACCACCTTATGTTTATGGAATGAGATAAAATTGAGCTGCACTTACAGAGCTTGCAATTCACTGATATGCCTGGCAGAGGTAATAGCTACCAGGAACACAGTTTTCCAAGTCAAGTACTTAAGTTCTGCTGAAGACAAAGGCTCAAAACAGGGTTGCATAAGCTGAGCAATGCAAACATTATGATCCCAAGCAGGGGTATGATCCCTAAAGGGGGGATTGGTATGAAGCAATCACTTGAAAAATGTACAGAATACAGGGTGAGATGACAGTGAGAAAGACTTTCCCACTGACAGAAAAGCAGAAACAGCTGACAAATGTACTTTGAGAGTAGCTGGTCTGAGGCCTAGGTCATTAACCATATAATCCAGAACTGTAGACAATTCAACAGTGTCTGGGGTTATATGCTTCTTAGAACGCCAAATGCTGCATCTTTTCTGTTTGGAGTTATAAGTTTTTCTGGTGGCAGGCTTTCAAGAGGCTTTGAGAATATCCAGAACCCCTTGGGACAGATGCAAATCTGCATACTCTAACTCTTCAAGAGCCATGCCTTGAGATTGATAGACTGAAGATTGGGGTACCAAATCCTCCCGTGAGAGGAGGGTAACAGGTTGCAGTTCCTGGGAAGAGACAGGGAAAGATGGGTGGCTAGGGGCAGCAACAGGGGGTACCAAGGCTGCCTGGCCCAGTCTGGAGCAATCAGAATAATTTTGCAGGGTTGTGACCTTATCTTGACCAGAACCTTGAACAGTAGAGGAAAGGGAGGGAAGGCATATAGAAATTTCCCTTCCCAGTTCAAAATCAGAGCATCCAGGGGGACTGAGCCCAAGACTGGGGGTCTGCAACAAAACAGAGGAAGTTGGTGATTGTCTGGGGCTGCAAAGAGATCTATCTCTGGAGTGCCCCACCTTGAAAAAATCACTTTCAACACCAGAAGGTCCAGGGACCATTCGTGATGACCCTGGGAGATCCTGCTCAATGCATCTCCTAGCACATTGTACTTCCCTGGAAGGTGGACTGCTATCAGAGAGGTCTGCAGAGAATAAGCTAGAGACCACAATTTCATGGCTTCCATGCACAAGGCTGTGGACTGAGTGCCTCCCTGCTTGTTGATGTACCACATGGTAGCGGTGTTGTCTTTCCTGACCTGAACCTCCTTGTTCTGACTGAAAGAAAGCTTGCAGGGCCAGAAAGACCGCCCTGAGATCCAAGAGATTGATATGAAGAAGGGATTCCTGAGGGGACCACAGTCCCTGGGCTGTGAGAGCCCCCAGATGGGCTCTCCACCCCAATAGAGAAGCATTCGGGGTTAGGACCACAGAGTGAGACTGAGTGATGAATGGGACTCCTTGCCTGAGGGTGCCCTGATCCTGCCACCATTGGAGAGCCTGAATCAGAGTCTGAGTCACTGGAACTAGTTTGGTTAGAGAATCTTTCTTGTGAGACCAAAAGATCCTCAGGTGTAACTGAATGTCCCTCATCTGAAATCTGGCACCCTTGGACCACTGCTGTAGAAGCTGCCATGTGGCCCAGAAGCTGAAGGAAGTGCCTTGCTGGCAGAGAGACCAGAAGGTGGAATGAAGAAGCCAGCTCTACAATAGCCCTTGCCCTTTCCAGGGGAAGAAAAGTTCTTGCTTTGACTTTATCCAACTCTGCCCCTATGAAGGTGAGGAGCTGTACAGGCTTGAGAACTCACTTGGGAAGATTGAGAAGGAATCCTAGGGAAGTGAGCACTTGCTGAGTCACTTGCAGGTCTGATTTGACTTGGTCTGGGGACTGACCCACAATGAGCCAATCATCCATGTATGGAAATATGGAAATATTTTTCCTTCTTAAAAAGACCACTACTACTACTGCTGCTAGGCATTTTGTGTATACCCTTGGAGCTGATGTCAGGCTGAAGGACATAGCTTTGAACTGGTTATGGACTGAAGGCAATTTAAACCTGAGGTACTTTCTGTGGGAGCACCTAATGGGAATGTGAAAGTAAACATCTTTTAAGTCCAGGGAGGCTAGCCAGTCCCCTGGCCTTAGAGAGGGAAGGATTATTCCCAGAGTTACCATTTTGAATTTTGGTTTTAAAAGATGTTTGTTCAGGTATCTTAAGTCTATGATGGGTCGCCACTCCCCTGCCTTTTTTGGGGTAAGGAAGTACCTGGAGTACAGACCTTTGCCCCTGTGCAATGTAGGAGCTCTCTCTACAGCCTTTAGAGCCAGTAGAGATGAAACATCTGCCTCTAGGGTAATGGTTTCGGAGATGCTTGCAGGTGGCAAAGATCTGGCCCTCAGCTTTGGAAATTTCTTGAAGCTGAGAACCAGCCCCTGGCTTACCACTTCCAGGACCTACTTGTCTGAGATAACAGACATCCAGTCCTGGATGAAGTAAGCCAGCCTGCCTCCTACAGGAATGGGGGAGTCAACCCAGGCTGACACATCAGGATGTCTGCTTGGCAGAAGCCTTAGGTTGAGGGGTGGATGCAGCCATGCTCATCCCCCTTCTGCCTCTCCCTCTGAAGAACCACCTCTGAGGAAAGGGAGAAGAGGCCTGTGCTTGGTAGAAAGGCTTACGGAAAGGCCTGCCCCTGCCCGTAGCTTGCTGCCTCTGGGGAGTTGCCTGCCTTTCCTTGGCCTGTACACTTCTAAATGTGGTCCTATACTCATCCATATTTTTCATGTAATTCTCTGTCTGCTCCCCAAACAGAGAATTACCCACCACAGGGAAATCCATGGCCTTAGCCTGGATGTCCTGTGAGAGGCTAGTACATCTGAGCCAAGCCATCCTCCGAAGAGCCACAGATGTAGCCATGACTCTAGATGACACATCATTGGAGTCCACAGCAGCATGGAACTGTACCTTAGATGCCTCAATCCCATCAGCAGCCACCCCCTCCAGCTCTGAGGCTAGCTGGGGGGAGGCCTGCTTAGCCAGTGCCAGTACAGTGTCCCACCTGGACTTCTGGTACCTGGCTGCATAGGCCATATAATTAGCCTGCCTGAGTCCCAAGACAGATGCCATGTACTGTTTCTTTGCCATGGCATCCAGCTTCCTAGAGTCTTTATCTGGGGGGGTGTGGTCGTAAAATGGGTCTCTGGATTCAAACCGGATGATTTTTCTTTTCTTTTCCTTTTTGTAGGAACCAGTCCCTCAGGATCTACTCTCCTCTTGCCCAAAGAAGTATCACCCTGGTCAGAGGGCACTCTCTCAGGTTCAGTCGGAAACGAACCGGGCTGGCCATCCGGGTCAGCGGACTTCTCGGCCTCCTTATCCCTAAGCCTACATAATCTTGTTTCCAGGGTAGACTTAGGGAAATTTTTACGGATTTGGCAGTCCGAATCGAAGTGGTCAAACCCCAGACAATAAACACAGGTGGTGTTCAGATCAGCCCTAGAAAAGACCTCCCCACACACCGCAGTGTTGAAGCCCAGTGGGACCTGTTTTTCTTTTGGGTTTCTCAAATGTAGTCATCCTAAGCACAAACTTACCCTTTTTATGGCAAACAACCAGACAAGACACCCTTATTGGTTTCTAACCGTGTCACGGGTATTGGAAAAAACATAAGAAAATGCATTTTTTTTAAACCAATAAGGACCAGTAACCACACTCTAAGTTTAGAAACAAAGAAAGAATAAATAATTCACTAAATGGCCGGTTCAGCTGAACCAGTCGAAAAATCAATTTTTACAATTGCCACAAGTTTACTAAGTCTAGTTTACTACCTAGTATTTACTGTACCACAGACAGAGATCTGAACCGAAACTTCCTAAAAATAATCTGTAAAACTGAGGACTTTAACCGATTTTCGAACCACGAGCAAAGGAGAAATCTTCAGAACGACCGTTCAGTTAGGTGGAGTAAAGAATCTG
This sequence comes from Neoceratodus forsteri, assembly GCA_016271365.2. Classification (NCBI taxonomy): domain Eukaryota; kingdom Metazoa; phylum Chordata; order Ceratodontiformes; family Ceratodontidae; genus Neoceratodus; species Neoceratodus forsteri. The sequence goes on from CM028137.1 coordinate 649,535,714, forward strand.
ATGGTTGCGCTTCAAAGTGCAGCAGACAGAGGTTTGAACTGAGCTCAAGCTCAACGTTCTATGCTGTGCATAGAAATTAACCCTCTACTCCCCAGGGCTGTTTGAGTGCTGGTGGGGGCAGTTTGAGCGCAGGGGCTAACTGCAATAGTCAGAATACAGCAAGGCTTCATGTTGTTTGAAGGGAAAGTTTTATGATTTTTTTTTTTGCGAATGTGTCATGATTTGCTAAAGTAATTTGCGAAAGTATGGCCAAAATAACAGGAAATCTTTGCCACCCTCCTGCAAACCAATGGTTTGGTCTTTTAATCTGAAATTTGCAGGGAAGAAAGCCAATAATCCATAGATGTGCCTTTTTTATTTTGTTGCTAAATATATGACAAGGTTCCAAAGTTACGGCACTCCAAAGTTGACAATTTTTCCCACAGGATAACATTATGCTGTTCATCGCGCCTTTTGGGTCCCGTACCTCGAAAACAGTTCGCGATACAGACTTTTCATCACAAAAATTCTTAGTCCAAGTACAAAACTAGCCTGGAAAGTCATAAATAATATGAAATTTTAATTTTTTCTACGTCATACAGTTCCAGAGATATAAGCAATTTAGTATTCCAAGTCCTCATTTTCCTGTCCGAGGGCCACTATTATGCCCACATTCTTTGTATTCACTGTGGTTCTTGATGCACCTGTTTTGGACACAAAGCGTGTGCGTTAGCATTACCATTAGCGTTTGTGTTTACTTTTGCACTTGCGTTTCCGTTACCTTTTGCGTTAGTATTTCCATTTGTGTCACCGTTAGCATTACTATTTGCATTTGCATTTGTGCTTGTGTTTGCATTACTGTTACCATTTGCATTACCATTTGCATTTGTGTTACTGTAACTGTTAGCGTTTGCATTTGCACTTGTGTTTCCGTTTGTGTTACTGTTTCCTTTGCATCACCATTAGCATTACCATTACCATTTGTGTTTGCGTCTGCATTACCGTTACCATTTGTGTTTCCGTTACCGTTTCCATTACCATTACCATTTGTGCTTCTGTTTGCTTCACCATAACCATTACCGTTTGCATTTCTGTTCACGTTTGCATTGCCATTATCATTACCATTTGCATTACTGTTACCATTACCATTATCATTTGCTTTAACATTTGCACTTGTGTTTCCGTTACTGTTTGCGTTAGTGTTTCTGTTTGTGTCACCGTTACTGTTTGCGTTAACATTTGCATTTCCATTATCATAACTGTTAGCATTTGTGTTTGTGCTTGCATTTTGATTACCATTTGCATTACCGTTTCCGTTTGCATCACCATTGGTGTTACCATTATGTTTGCATTTGCATTTGCGCTTCCATTTGCATTACCGTTACCATTTTCATTTCTGTTAACATTTGCATTACCATTTGCATTTGTGTTTACATTTCTGCTTTTACTGTTTGCATTACTGTTTCCTTTTGCATCACCGTTGGCATTATCATTACCGTTTGCGTTTGCACTTCCGTTTGCATTGCCGTTACCATTTGTGTTTTTGTTACCATTTCTGTTACCATTTGTGTTTGTGTTTGTGTTACGGTAACCATTAGCGTTTGCATTTCTGTACACATTTGCATTATCATTTGCGTTTGCATCACTGTTACCATTAGTATTTGCGTTACCATTTGCATTAACATTTGCATTTGCATTACTGTTACCGTTTGCATTTCCATTCATGTTTACTTTGCCATTCCTGTTACCATTACCATGTGCATTTGCTTCACCATGACCATTACCATTTGCATCTCTGCTACCATTACCGTTTGTGTTTCTCTTGGCATTTCCATGATGGTTACTGTTACCGTTAGTGTTACTGTTTGTGTTTGTGTGTGCTTTTGCATCACTGTACCATTACCATTAGCATTTGCGGTATCGTTTGCATTACCGTTACCATTAAGCGTTAGCATATGCATTTCCATTTCATGCTACTGTTACCGTTACTGTTAGCATTACCATTAGTGTTACTGTAACCATTGGTGTCAACATTACCGTTACCATTAGCGATAGCATTACTGTTACCGTTAGCATCACTGATACGGTTATTATGCTGAAATGGGCAGCATGGCCACCATCACATACCATTCACTATTTATATTGCACATTCTCAAAAAGTAGGGAAATTCATGGCTAAAAACTCTGTTAATGCATCAGTTAGGGTTGTTCCACAGTGACAAAAGCAGGGAAATTCAGTGTTAGGGTTCAAAACCCTAACTATGCTTCACCCCTGCACACCCACCACTACCACACACACATTCATGCATGTACAGGAAGGACCAAGGCAACACAACCAATCACACTCAACCAGCAGCAGGTAACAGAAATAACATACAACTATCTAAACCACAAAACCATATGCCCATGCTTCCATTTTCCATGCACCAACAGTTGTCAGGGTGTGGCATGGCTTTGTCACTGCTAACTCTGATCCTGGATGTTCTACGCTCCACAAACACATATCACTATGGACAACTGTGCATCTTGGGCCCAACGCTGCCACCAACTCATAACACAGACTACACATATGCTATTTTGGGGTTTACAAGCCCCAAAACAGGATTTTGGACATTCCCTGATAATACTTTCACAAGTCACTTTTGCAAATGTGAAACTGTCATGTTATGCATTTGCTACACTTTTGTGTTTGCGATAGTATTTTGCAAAAGTATTTTACATGCTTTCGCAAATGTGAAACTGTTGTGCCTTCTGTTTGCATATTTTACATGCTTTCACAAATGCCAAAGTGTTGTGTCTTCCGTTTGCGACAGTTTCGTGTTTGCAATAGTATTTTGCAAAACTATGCTCCTGATAACTGCACATATTTGCCATCCTCCTGCAAGCAAATGGTTGGTTCCTTTGGGCTGAAATTTGCAGGGTGACAAGCCCTGGTCCCACAGATGTGCCTTTTACTGCTTTGGTGCTAAAATAGTTAAGAATGACAAAGTTACAGTGTTCCAAAATTGAGCAATTTTCCATAGACTAACATTGCCCATGCCATTTTTCGCCACCCATATGTTGAAAATGAAGCGAGATACACAGTTTTCACTACTGGCAACTTGGTTCACCTTTAGGTGAACTAACCTTGTGGAACAAGTTTGGAAATACTGTATGATTCCTGAAGTTAGATTTCTCCACTTCCTATGGTAACACAGGTATACACCCCCTGTTGGTTGTGTGTGATTGGTTGTGTTGCCTTGGTCCTTCCGCTACTTGCATGTATGTGTGTGTCTGGTGGTGGTGGGGGTGGGAGGAGGTGCAGTTAGGGTTTTGAACCGTAACATCAAATTTCCCTGCTTTTGTCACTCTGGAACAACCCTAACTGATGCATTAATCGAGTATTTTTTGCCATGACTATATATATATATATATATATATATAAATTATAGTGGCACGGTGCCACTATATCTAGGTTGAGTACCCCAGTTAAGGTTAAGATCTGAAATTTGGCAGCTTAATAACTTTGCCACCATACCACAGATTTGCCAGAAATTTGGCATGCACAGGGATTTACAGTATTTAACTCCAAAAATTCATTAGTGGTTTGTTCATAAAAGTGCTAAAACATTATGAAAAGGCATAGCACCTGCCTCACTGTGTTTAACAAACATAACACTTCTAGAAATCCTATATAAATACTTTCTGAACAATTAGTATTGTCCCAAGAAAAAACTGCTAATCAGTTATTTAAAACCCTGCTTGCATGGTCTGGTACCATAGATCTCTGGACCTGCCATGTTTTGTTACGGTAAAATGTATGGTTGCGGAGCTACAGAGCGCCACAAAATGCACAAATTACGCATTTTTGCACATTCTTTGCTCATGCCTACAGGTTGCATGGTTTGTGTGACTGCTCCAAAGCCTTCAGAGAACATGCAGCTGGGGTCCCTGATGTGTCTTTTGAAGATTTCATGAAAAAATATTAAACAGTTCAAAAGTTATTCAAAAAATAAGTTTCCCATTATAGTCAATGGGAAAAGTTTACAAAATATGTGAAAGTGTCACAAATGCAGTATTTAATGTCGCAAATGACCCTTGTAGTGTCACAAATGAGCCATCTTGTTTTCAGTTGGTGGCCACAGAAATGCTTGACATTTAAATTTGGGACCCACTAGGGACACAATTCTTGTTGTGTTCACATAGTCAAGCCCTGAGGATGCTGGCCATGTCTTTTTTGGGGGGTAAAACACCCCAGAAATATGTTTTTTAAATTTTTGTAAAAAGTAGTGTTGCAAAGTACTGTTGCATATATGACACTTTCGTGATTTCATTTGTGAAAGTGTCATGATTTCCGAAAGTACTTTGCTACATTATGGCCAAAACAACATGAAATCTTTGCCACCCTGCTGCAAAAGAATGGTTTGGTCTTTTAGGCTGAAATTTGGAGGGAAGAAAGCCAAGTTGCAACCGATGTGCTTTTTGGAGTTCTGGAGACAAAATGTTAGAGGGCTGCAAAGTTACAGCACTCTGAAGTTGATGATTTTCCCATAGGCTAACATTACGGCATCCACTGCACCTTTGGGGGCCGTATTTTGAAAACAGTTCAAGATATTGACTTTTTGTTGGATAAATGCTTAGTCCCCCACTGTGGGGCTAAGTGCAAAACTAGCCTAGAAAGTCATAAATAATATGAGATTTTAAAATTTTTTCTACGTCATAACAGTTCCTGAGATACAAGGCATTTAGTATTCCAAGTGCTGATTTTTTGCTCTGAGGGCCATTATTACGCATACATTCTTTGTATTCACTGTGCTTTTGAATGCACCTTTTGGGAAAAAAGGGTGCACTTGCATTACTGTTACCATTAGCTGCTTTTCGCTATGCTTCATATATACTGTTTGCGTTAATGCTTTCTGTTTACGTCACCATCTGCTTTACCCTTTGCATTTGCATTTGTGCTTGCATTTGCATTACTGTTACCATTTACGTTTCCATTACTGTTTTTGTTTGCATTTGCTTTTGCATCACCGTGTACGTTACCCTTTGCGTTTGCATCAGGGTGTGCGTTGGGTTTGTCGGTCCTAACTCTCATCCCATTCTCCTGTACTACACCACCTCAGCTTATTTACACATGGAATGGGGTGATAGTTATGGCCGATGACCCCAAAGCACACCCCGATGCCTGTTGGTGGGGCCGGGGTGGGCATGGGGTGCAAGGTGTGACAACCCTAACACCGAATTTCCTTGCTTTTGTCACTGTGGAACAACTTGAACTGATGCATTAAATGGAGTATTTTGCCATGAATATATATATAGGCATGGTTGTGCCCCTATAGTTAGGATTGAGTAGGCACTTTAATGTTAAAGCTCAATTTTTGTGCTTTAATAACTGCAACTGTTCAATGGATTTGCATGAAATGTGGAATGCATGGTCTGGCATGGTAGGTCTCTTGATTTTCTAAGTTGCGTTTCGGTCAGACTTACAGTTTCTGAACAACGAAGTGCTGAAAAACATGTTTTTCCACACGTTAAATGTGTTTTTTTTGCCCATGGCACTGCAACCACACCATGTGGTCTTTTCATCTGAAATTTGGAATGTAGAAAGAGTTTGGGTCAAAGAACAATCATACATTGGTATGGTTAAAAAATATTAATCTGTTCCAAAGTTATTGACTTTTTATTTTGGCTTCTGAACATGCTCAGTTCACTCCAAGATTTATATATGTTTTGCAAAAGAGATTGGGCTCACAGTCAAAGATTTGTCAGCTCACGAATGAGGATTAAAAAATCCTAGTCCATGAAAAATTCCTGGTCGGAGCTGCCATCTTGTTTGCAGTTTTCCCCAAACAAAATGTTGTAGCTTCTTACACAAATGACCTTCTCTTGTAATAAGGCATGGGCTTTGTTCAGGGGATGCCTTCACACCATACCTTTGGTTTGCTTCATTTGTCCCAAAAATAGCCTTTGAAATTAAAAATTCTTTGACATGACTCTCCAATGATCCTCTTTCACAAGTTGACAAAATCTCTGTGAGCTGATCATCTTTTTTGTAAGGCTGCAAAATCATTGTCCATCATTTTGTGACCAGATGGCCCTTATCGTGGATGAGGATTAAGTTGATGGTCAAGGTTTTGCTACCTCATGAAGACAATCAGCTCATGGACTGCGATTTTGTCAACTCACAAAAGGGACTGGATTTTGAATCCTCTTTCATGAGGTGACAAAATTGCAGTCTGTGAGCTGTCAAAATCCTAGTCTATAGCCGATCCTCTTTTCTGAGGTAGGAAAATCCTTGACTGTCACTTGGTGACCAGATGGCCCTTCTCGTGGACAAGAATTGACTCACAGTCAAGGATTTTGCTACCTCACGAAAGAGGATCAGGTGACTGACTAGGATTTTGTCAGCTCATGAATGGGAATTTTTTTTTGGATCCTCTTTTGTGAGGTGACAAAATCATGGTCCACGAGCTGTCAAAATTGTAGTCCACCACCTGATCATCTTTCGTGAGATAACAAAATACTTGACTGTCACTTAGGGACCAGATGGCCAAAATCTGATGGTTGAGGATTTCTCATGGATGGTGATTTTGACAGCTCATGAATAGGGATTGATCTGACAGTCAGCGATTTTGCTACCTCACGAACTAGGAATTTTTAAAGTTTAAAAAATCTTTCCACTGCATTGTTAATTAATGGTTTGGTGTTTTCACTTGAAATGTGCATGGTATTAAGAGGATGTCCTAGAGATGTGAATTATGCTGTTTAGGTGTTGTAACCTTAAGCGGTTCCATATGTATGCCATCGTGAAGCTGAGATTTTTCCCACAGGATAACATTGTGGCGCCCATAGCGACTTTTGATGCCTGTATCTTGGAAATAAAGTGAGATATGGAATTTTCACTACTTAGGGTAATCTAAGCCACAAAAACACATTTGGAAATCATAGGTGACATCTGCATGTAATTTATTTCCAAGGTTGTATGGTTCCTGAGATATTGTTAAATTACTGTCACAAGGGTTCCAAGGGTGCCTTTTCAGTGCTTTTCAGTGCCCATACCTCAGAAACGATGCAAGATGCAGATTCAGTCAATGCATGTTGTGCGGATGTTTTGCTATCATGATTACAATGACACTTGATTTTTTTTTTCTAGCTGCTACGGTTCCGGAGATATTGGCAAATTAGTGTTACAAGAATTCCATGCCCTAAAGGGCTGCTATATGACTCTGTAGCTATGTGTAAGTGGCAGGGCAGGGCCTGAGGGGCCTGTGCTCCCACAGATGCATATTGTTATGCTCACATAGCTGGCTTGATGGGCGTGCAGGGCCCAAAGGGCCCTGTGCTCCTACCAACACATGCTATTTACTAGTAATATTACACTTTTCAAAAATGTAAGGAAATTAATTGCAAAAAACTTCCAGTTAATGCATCAGTTAGGGTTAAAGTGACAAAAGTGGGGAAATGAGACATTAGAGCTGAGTCCCTAATCCCCCCACCACCCCATCCTCCACAGACTGACAGGTGCTGGGTGTGCCATGGGGTCATGAGGCCTAGCTCTCACCACATTCTCCTTTACTGTAGCAGATCAATATGTTTACATATGTAATGGGATGAGAGTTGGGCCTTGTGACCCTATGCCAAACTATGACATCTGTCGGTCTGTGGAGGATGGGGTGGTGGTGGTATGGTGGGTGGATTAGGGGATCAATCCTAATGTCTCGTTTCTCCACTTTTGTCATATATATATATATATATATATATATACTCCCAACACTCACCCCATTCCATTTGAAAATAAGATGGGTGGCACAGCACAGAAGAATGGGGTGAGTGTTAGGGCTGATGACCCTAATGCCACCCCCTGATCCCTCTTCATCAGTGCAGGGTGGGGATGTTGTGTTAGGGCTAGAAACCCTAATGTCATATTTCCCTTCTTTTGTTGCTTTAACCCTAACAGATGCATTAACAAAGTGTTTTGCAATTTATTTTCCTTACTTTTTGAGATAGTATAATAGTATCCATATGTTATGGTATTAGTGCTGGATTAAGATAGTATACCAGTATGCTTATCTGACCCCAAATTTTCAGCATAGCCTTCTTATGACCTCACCTCATGTACCCAGTACAGAACATTTTTGAGTTACTGCCAAAACATAATTCTGCGCAACTGTAATGCCATTCCTCACCAAGGTGCAAAAAAAAGAGGTTTGGCAGGATTTGAAAAATGACAGCTGTACTATTCATGAGATGTGTGAAAAAATGGCAATGTTGAAAATTTGGAGTGGAAATATTACAAATTGGCAATGTTACACGCTTGTGTAGAAAAAGTTCAACAACCACGTGTAACTCGGATGTTTCTAGGTATTTTTGCACCATATTTTCAAAGTGGGTTTTTTGGGATGCCACCTAATGAACATTGGCACTGTTATTTCATTACTAGGTCCCAAAGGTGATTTCACACAGCAGCTGCGCCATCCATGACACAGGTGCAGAAACACATTTTGGGCAGGATGTGAGAAATGACAGCTGTACTGTTCATGAAGTGGTATGTAAAAATAGTTAGGTTGAACATTTGGAGTGAAAATATAAAAAATTGTCAAAGTTACGTGCATGCATAGAAACTTTCAATGACCACGTGTAACTTGGGATTTCTGGGTATTTTGGCACCAAATTTTCAACATGGACTTTTTTAGACAGCACCTCATGAACAGTAGCATTGTATTTTCATTACTCAGTCCCAAAGGTGATTTCACATAGCAACCATGAAATAACCTTTCAGGACCGAGTAATGAAATGACAGTGCCAGTGTTCATGAGGTGGGGTCCCAAAAAGCCCATGTTGAAAATTTGGTTAAAAGAAATACAGAAAAATGACCGCAATATCAACATAAGTTAAAAACACCATTGACAGCCATTATACAGCACTTACCTTGATTCCTCAGTTCACAGTTCAGCTTTGAAGAGTGCAGACGTGTCTCGATCCTCAGAAGATGACAGAGGATGATCTGTGGTAGTAAGTATAGGACAAGGGTGGTTGTGGGGTGATGGGTTGCTCAGTGAGAAGGTCAGGATGGGGAGAGGGATAGGGAGATGACAAGGGACTGTTTTCTTTTTTAGAAAGTTATCAATTTTTTAAATTTCAAGATCTGAGCATGCACAGTTCAGTCTTTAGGATAGCTGCATGGTACAAAAAGGGATTCTGGCCTGACAAAAAGGGATTTTGACAGCTTATGAAAAGGGATCCTTACAATCCCTTTTCGTCAGGAAAAAATCCTTTTTCGTCAGCCGCCATCTTGTTTTTATACAAAAAAGTGATAACTTTGCCCAGGGATGTCTTCTGGCAACATCCAAGTATGGATTTTGTTCATTTGGATGTCTTTTACTGTTCTGTGCCTTTGCCTTACTTTTATATGGTCTCAGGATGTGTATTTTATTTATTTTAAAAATCCTTTTTCCTGACTCACTTTCATTCCTTTTCATGATGCAAACAAGGACTTTGTTACCTCATGAAAAGGGAAATTCATCAGGTAAAGAGGGATTACTATCAGGGCCATCTGGTCTGACAAATCCCATACCTTTTTGTGAGCTGTCAAAATCCCTTTTCATCAGCTGATTCTCTTTTCACGAGGTGTCAAAATCCTTTTTTCATATCACAAAAAAGAATTAGGGCTTCTCAGACCAGATGTCCCTGCTGGTAATCCTTTTTCATCAGATAAATTACCTTTTTAAGAGCTGTCAAAATCCTTTTTTGCATTGTGAAAGGGGATTATGACAGCTCAAAGAAAAGGGATGGCCAGAAGGGCTATCTGATCTGAAAACTCCTAATCCTTTTCTGCATGATAAAAAATGACTTTGACACCTTACAAAAAAGAAATCTGCCAACGAAAAATGATTAGGACAGCTCAAGAAATGGCATTTTAAAAACTGATCCCTTTTTGTCAGCTGTCCAAATCCTTTTTTGTCCTCTAATTCCTTCTTCACAAGGTGTCATAATCCTTTTTCATCATGCGATACAGGATTACGATTTTTTTTTTAGTCTTTGGTAAGTGGGTAAGGCCTACTAGGCATGAGTGCCTGTTTTCAGGGTAACCTGGGAGCACTGAGCAGTTAAGTGACTTGCTCAGAGTCACACAGTATGCAAGTGGAGGTAGTGAGAATCAAACCAATGTCTGGTCTGCTGGATGTACCAAGCTCGTTCACAACTTGTTACTCTAACCTCTAGGCTATACAGTCAGCTTTTGGTACCAGATGGTCCTGCCCTTAATTCTTTTTTGCCAGACAAATTCCTTTTTTGCAATGTGCCAAAATCCTTTCCCACATCACAACATTGTGGTGAGTGCAGTAGCTTTCACAGCTATATCTCAAAAATGCTTCAGGATACAGATTCTTTTGTGAAATGCAGATTAATACACCTCCAGCATACTAAGAAACAATGCAAGTTGGAAGGCCTTGATTATAACTGTGGTGAAAGTTTTCTCAAAGTCCCAATGGTTACTGTGATATTTTGCCATTTATAGCATAAGGGTTACTTGTAATGTCTGTAGCCCTGTGCTCAGTTTGTACAGTTATCATATGGATACCTTTATGCAGTAATGAGAGCACAGGTCCCTCCATTATGCAGTAATGGAAGTGCAGGGCCCAGAGGGTCCTGCTCTCCCACAGTGAGATGAGGCTTACTTGCAATGTCTCTAGACTTATGGATAGATGGGAGTGCAGAGTCCAGAGGGCTCTGCACTCACACATATGGACACCATTATGTAGTGATTGAACTGCAGGGCCTACAGGGAAATGAGGGTTAATTACAATGTCTCTACACTTATGGTAAGATAGGAGCGCAGGGCCCAGAGGGTCTTGTGCTGCCACATGAAAATCAGGGACAATTAAAAAGTGCATGCAATGCAGCTTAGGGCCTGGAGGGCCCTGGGCATCTATAAAATACTATACACTTATGGGAGCACAGGGCTCAGAGGGCCCCACTCTCCCACAACCACGTAAGGGTAGGATTACACTTTACCAAAAAATAAGGAACTTCATTAGAAAACAACTTTCTTAATGCATCAGTTAGGGTTAAAGCAAAACAAGCAGGGAAATGAGGCATTAGGGTTTCTAACCCTAACATCACCCAACCCTACCACCCCACCCATAACAGGTCAACAGGCATTGGGGTTTGTCTTGAGATCATCGACCCTAACCCTCACCCCATTCTCTTATGCTGTACCATGCTAGCTTCCTTACACATGGAATCGAGTGAGCATTAGTGCCAAGAACCTCAAGGCACACCCCTATGCCTGTTGGTCTGTGGAGGGTGGGGGTGTAGGGGGTGGTAGTGTTGGGTAGTAGGTTTATTGGGGTTGGAAACCCTAACTCCTCATTTCCCTTCTTTTGTTGCATTAACCCTAACTGATGCATCAATGATGTTTTTTTGGAATGAATATATATATGTGTGTGTGTGTGTATATATATGTGTATATGTGTGTGTGTGTGTATATATATATATATATTCATGGCAAAAAACTCTATTCATGCATCAGTTAGGGTCGTTCCACAGCGACAAAAGCAGGGAAATTTGGTGGTAGGGTTCAAAACACTAACTCTGCATTCCCCAACCCCCACCACCACCACACACATACATGCAAGTAGCGGAAGGACCAAGGCAACACAACCAATCACACACAGCCAGCAGCAGGTGGGGGGGAATGCAGAGTTAGGGTTTTGAGTCCTAACACCAAATTTCCCTGCTTTTGTCACTGTGGAACAACCCTAACTGGTGCATTAATGGAGTTTTTTTACCATGAATTTCCCTTCTTATTTTTGAGAAAGCGCAATATAAATAGTGAATGGTATGTGGTGGTGGGAGCGTGGGGCCCAAAAAAGAACCGTAACAGTAATGCTAATGCTAACAGTAACAGTGATGATAACGCAATCTTAACACCAATGATAAAAGTAACACTAATGGTAATTCTAACAGTAACAGTAACATTAAAGCAAGTGAAATTGTATATGCTTACGCTAATGGTAACGGTAAAGCAAACGATAACACAAACACTAACGGTAATGGGAACAGTAACGCAAGAGCACATGCAAATGGTAACATTAATGTTAATGGTAACCATGATGGAAATGCAAAAGAAATGCGAACGGTAATGGTAATGGAAGGAGAAATACAAACAGTAATGGTAATGGTCACGGTGATGCAAACGCAAGTGGTAACAGTAACACCAATGCAAATGTGAATGGAAATGCAAATGGTAATGGTTATGGTAATGCACATGCAAATGGTAATGCAAATGCTAATGGTAAAGGTGACACAAATGCAAATGGTAATGGTAATGCCAATGCAAATGTGAACAGAAACGCAAACGGGAAATGGTTATGGTAATGCAAACTCAAATGGAAACGCAAACACAAATGGCAATGGTAACGCTAACTGTAATGCAAAAGGAAACACTAACACAGACAGTAATGGAAACACAAATGTAAATGCAAATGCAAACAGTTACGGTAACGCAAATGCAAATGGTAACGCAAACAGTAATGGAAATGCAAAAGGTAATGGTAATGCAAACACAAGTGCAAACAGAAAGGCAAATGCAACTAGTAACGGCAACAGTGATGCAAATGGAAATGCTAACATAAATAGTAATGGAAACACAAGCAGAAACATAAATGCAAATGGTAATAACGGTTATGCTAATGCAAATGGTAACGGTAATGAAAACATGAACACAAACACAAATGGTAATGGTTACAGTAACACAAACACAAATTCAAATGGCAATTCAAATGATAATGGACATGCAAATGGTAATGGTAATGCTCACAGTGATGCAAAAGGAAATGGTAATGCAAATGGTAACAGAAACGGAAATGCAAGCAAAAACGCAAATGCTAATAGTTATGGTAACGCAAACATAAATGCAAATGGCAATGCAAATTGTAAAGCAAATGCAAATGGTAATGGTAATGCAAATGCAAGCAGAAATGCAAACACTAACAGTAACGCTAACGGTGACACAAATGGAAACGTTAATGCAAACGGTAATGGAAACGCAAGCGCAAATGTAAATGCAAATGCTAACGGTAATGATAATGCTAATGCACACGCTTTGTGTCCAAAACAGGTCCATCAAGAAGCAAAGTGAATACAAAGAATGTAGCCATAATAGTGGCCCTCAGACAGGAAAATGAGCACTTGGAACACTAAATTGCTTATAAGTTAGGTGTTGGTGAGAGGTCTGTTCTGAGGTGGACGACTATGTGTGCTTGTACCTGTGGAGTAGATGCAAGTAGCAGGGCCACATAGCGCATTCTAAATTTATAAAAGGTATGCTACCTGTTGCCTGATCAGTGCTGTAGCCTTTCCAGTTCATCTTATTGTTGTTCATCTCTGTGGTTCAGTTTTTTCTTGTCCCTCTCTCCTTCTGCAATAGGATTACCAACCCACGGATTCAGGCATAAATGGTGCAGAAGGGAGAGACGCCGGTCGGACAGCTGGATGGGAGATGGGATTTATGTCCATGGTCCATGGTTCTCGCCACTGCTTGCTATTGATTGAACTAAACCCTGAACCTTTATTTAAATGGAAGTACCTGGTTTAAGTTTTGGAACAAAAACATTAGCTAAGTAAAAGCTAAGGAACCTTTTATATTTAGAGGAGAGATTTACTGCTGTTTGGCAATTATTTTTACTTCCTGGTGTTAGGATACATAAAGTTTCTTACCAGGATTAAACGTTTTAACTATAGTAGTTTTATTATTCATTTACATTTGTCAGCATTTTTTTTACAATCTTGTGTGTGATTGGATTTCGCCATTCTTAACTAGCTGTGCCATGAATCCAAGCTCATACTCAGGTGTATTTAATCGACAGGTAATAGCTAGGCACAATCATTTGGGATGCTATAGGGGAACTGCAAGCTGCCACTTTTCTTATGGGACAGAGGATTATCACAGCATTACTCGTGTCGGTTTTTTGATATAGAAACTGGCAAGTAAGCAAGTAAGCAAGCAGTAGAGTTTGCAATTGTGTATGCTGCTTGTAACGACAGTAGATAACTTTTATTTTTGTGTTATACTAAGTTTTACTTGCTGTTCTCATACTCATACTCGTACTCCTTAAGAGCCATAGCGGGAGTGAAGCAGATTGTACTGATAATCAAGTGTGGCCAATATCCCTAAAAACAAGTAAGTTAAAACAATACAGTTTTAAATTGATAAAGCTACTGTTGTGGGATGAATAATTTTAAGTTTTAATGGGCCTGGATTCAAGTAACAGAGGCTAGTATTTTAAATTTTCTTTTCTTGTGAGGAGTATTTTTTAGTTTTTGCTTTATTTTAGTGCTAGCTTCTTGAGTTTTATATGCCTTTCGATGGCTTCTGGCTTTTGGTTATACAAGCTAAGTGTTTGTGTCTTTCCTTTATGTAGTGGAACGAAGACATCTGGAGCTTATTAATTTTATGAGAAGCTGTGAACTGCGAACTGCCTGCTTGCATCTTTTTCCTCAAATACCCGTTCCGTGAGAGTGGATATTAAATGGATTGAGTGTTGCTTTAAAAGGGTTTATCGAGCCTCTAGAGTATCCTGGCAAACATCTTTTGAATTTATCCCTGAAGAACCAGAGTGGATCATTTGTCTACAAGAAGAATAAGTGATCCTGGGACTTTGTTGAGTGTGTCAGTTTTGCACTAAGTAAACTTTGACCACTAGCCCTGCTTTCTGTGATCTTAATTTAGGATTTATGTTTGTTTGCTTTCATTTTTAGTTATAAGGGCTGCCAGGTCATAGTGAAGAGATAAGGAAAATCGAATAATGAACTTTGGATACTGATCAAGACAGTTCGGAACTTGAAACTTATTTTTTGCTGCTATTCTTCTTAATATTGTATACTTTGGTTGTTTGATTAAATCTGCTTGCTTCTGATATTTTTTCTCCTAGTTATAATACGTAGCTATAGATCCTAAAATATTGAGTGGATTTATAGTTGTTTTTTATGAATATTATTAATACTGCAAATAAAATTATGCAGAAGAGGGGGGAAAGAAATCAGAAAATGAAAAGAAAAAACTCAACAAAAGACAAAGTCAAAAGGTGACTTGAATAAAATCACACATTTTTTAATTTAACCAGAAGAGCATATTGACTTAAGAGGGAATAAGAAAGTTATAAGGAAAATGTTTGACCCTAAAATGACATCATCTCCTGCATCTACTTTATCAATACAGAGAGAGGAGATTCATGTATGTACCCATCCTCTATTGAATTATATTAGAAAATTGGAGGATGAGATACAAATAGTTGGAACACATAAAATGGAAAAAAAGATAAGTGGTATTGGCTCTGAATTACATGTCTCTGACTTGATTAATATAGAAGAGAGTATAGAAAAAGATACTGGACAAAATGTTATCATTAATAGAGAAAATGAGGGACATAATGAATGTTTGCCTAATAATTGCCCATTAAAGGATAAAGGGAAATTAATCTCTGGTGATGATTGTATAACCAGGGAACCAATATGCTTGTTAAGCTCAAGTCCTAACCCAACTCAGGAAGCGGAAAATCAGGATGTTAATAATGGAACCTTTCTGGAAAAGTATGAATCCTTTTTATCACCATATATTAAGGAGTATAATACTAAAGTGTTACCTAATTATGTACTAGGTATCATGTGCATGAGAGAGAGTCACAAGATTTTGAAGCTCAGATAATTGAGCAAATGGATGGAAATACAAGTCATTTGGGTAAACTTAATGAAAAAGGTGTTGATGATGAGAATGTTTCACTGCATAATATTCTGTTGGATTTAAAGAAAGAGCAACATTTCAGCAATATTCATCTCCTGAAATTGGTTACTCTCTTTTGTGTCTTTATGGTTATATATGTTAAGAACATTAATAATAACTGTGATTGTGGTGGTAATGGTAGCAAGGGTAGAAAACAAGAAACTGTAAATGAATGTATAGACAGAGTTGAGATGGCTGAGCATAATAATAATTATGAAAGCGGGTTGTCATCTAATGGAGAGAGTAAAATTAATACAAAAAAGATGGTAAATAAAGGCACAACCAAATCAATAGAAGCTATAACAAATGAAATCGTAATAAAATAAATTAAAGAAATAGACTTGTTAGTGCAAGATTTAAATAATAGAAAAAACAGCTTAAAAGCAAGGTTTAAATCTGTAACT
This sequence comes from Neoceratodus forsteri, assembly GCA_016271365.2. Classification (NCBI taxonomy): domain Eukaryota; kingdom Metazoa; phylum Chordata; order Ceratodontiformes; family Ceratodontidae; genus Neoceratodus; species Neoceratodus forsteri. The sequence continues at coordinate 649,551,857 of CM028137.1, forward strand.
AATGAGAATATGCAATCAAAGAATAATAAACCAGGCTGAATTAAGAAAGGGAAAAAGGAAGATAAGGAAAATTTGGATGGAGCTAGTAAAGGTGAAGTAGCCATGGAAAATAAAGTGAGATCTAAAGGAAAGAATCTCTGTAAGGGAGATGAATTATTGGCAGAACAAAAAGATAAAAGACTAGCTGAAGGAGATTTATTGCCAACAGTATTCATGCACGGGTTGCCTAAATCAATTGAAATTGGCAGTCTATCATTTGCTTAAAGGTATGTTTGGGGCATAAGGTGAATTGGCAAGACATAAAATCAACATATCATTATAAGATCAGTAAAGCAAAAGGATGGATTTGTATAGTTCTCAAAGATGGGAATAAAAGAAAAAGATTTTGACAAAAAAGGAGAAATTCTCAGAAATGGGGATTTTATTGGACATTACTATAAGAGAAGGGCAGGAACAACAGATAAGGTAGGAAAATGAAAGTGATAAAAGGGGAAAGTGTGAGAATGTGAAGAAAGATAAGGTGGAAAATAGTTATAGACAACCAAGGATAACAGCCTATATGGCACCTATAGAGACTGTGCATATTATAGGAAAGAAAGAAGATGCTTATAATAAAAGACGAGAAGACAACTGGGAAAAGGGTTAACAGCTCAGTTGTTTGAGAGATAGATGATCAACTTGAGGGAAATGATATGCTGGAATCGGTTGTTTCAGTAAGTATGGCTAGTAGTGAGATCATGTTAAATACACAGGAACTGACAAACTGACCAGAGATGGATAACATAGTTACAGGTCCTGCAGACTTACTAAGCTGGAATGTGGCAGGTTTGAAAGAAAAACTATTATGCAAAGAATGTAAGGAATGGGTTAAAAGGATCCCTATTTTATTTTTTCAGAAAACTTGGTTAAGGAGGGGACAATCCAACATAATAGAGGGCTATACTTCTTGGGTAGTGGATGCTACAAGGGATAAGAAGTGTGGCAGACCCAAAGGAATTTTAATGATCTTATTAGATACCTCTATGAAGTATACAGTGCTGGAGGCTAGTGTGTCCTTTGATTACTTTATGTATATTATTATAGCAAATGATGTATGTATGTGGGCCTTATTTAACATTTATATTCCTCCAAAGTTAAAGTTACAGGACTATGAATCAGTCTTGAATCTGATAGGTAGTAGTGTGGAGTCGATTAAAGGCTGTTTCATAGGCCTAAAAATAATTATGGCTAGAGATTTTAATGCTCATATAGGAATTTGCTAGAAGAGCAGTCAGGGGATTGGTGTTTAGATGATGCTCTGAAGATACCAATAAGAACTTCCAAACAGACAAGTGTGTCAAATTATGGTAAAAAAGTTACTCAATTTTGTGAAAAATACAATTTTAGAGTATTAAATGGAAGAGCAAAAGGTGATTGAAATGGAGAATTTACATTTTTGACAAAAAGAGGTGGGAGTGTTTTGGACTTAGGTTTAATTGAAGCTTTTGACTATAATTTAGTAGAACAATTTAAAGTGATGAGGCTTTGGGATAGTGATCATTTCCTCATTATATGTAAAATCCATATTGATTTAGCAGTAATAATAAAAGATGAGAGAAATGAATATGATGCAAACAAGTTTACATGTATTAGATATGGTAAAAGGATTAAGTGGAACAGCTTTACAAAACAAGTCTTGGATAATTTAGTTAATGACGGACAAGTAAAAGATATAATAAACAAATTTACATCTAATTGTATAGTGAAAGGGGATGAAATAATTCTGATGTATGATAAGTTGATAGCTATTATTGTTAACTTTAAATGATCAAAAAAGTATAGTAAACTCAAAGAATAGGGATGTAGAACATCAATGGTTTGACAGAGAATGTTTTATGTTAAGGAATGAAATTAAGAGAGTAGGCAAATTAAGACTTAAACAACCGACGATGGATATCATGAGGGCCTCTCACTTGTTGAAAGCTGAATATAGATCTGCAGTAAAGAGAAAAAAGGCAAATTATAGGAGATATCTTTGGGGAGAACTTCAAGCTAATATTGTGAATAAAGACATGAAGACATTCTGGACACTAATTGCCTATGGATGCTATAAAGAAAATGTGCAATATAATATTGTAGGCATGATTTCAGAAGACAGCTGGATTAAACATTTTAAGTATATTTATAATCGCTCTGGGGCAGATTATAATGAAAATAAGGAAGCTAATGAAAGAACAAGAAATTTTTGTTATAATTTTTCACTTAACTTCGGTGTGGAGGAAGTAAGATATGCAATTAGTGCACAAAAAAGAAATAAGGCAGCAGGAGGTGATAGTATTCCTGCAGAGCTGTTACATAATGATTTGGAGCTTTGGGTGGTTATACTTACACAATTGTTTAACAATATAAATATTACTCTTTGCTTACCTCAAGCCTGGAATAAGGGGGTAATTGTGCCGCTTTTTAAAAAAGGGGATAAACAGGATCCAAAGTGCTATTGTCCTATAACATTGCTTCCTATTACACAGAAAATCCATTCTAGACTGATACTAGATAGGCTGGCAACTTGGGTTGATGAAATCAAATATATTTCAAGATTTCAGTGTGGTTTTAGAAAGGAATCCGGGACTATGGATTTGATTTTTTACACTTAACTACCTATTTGATATCTATGTAAGGAATAAAAAAGGAACCTTATATGTTGGCTTTATTGATATTAAATCAGCATTTGATCAAGTAAATAGAAATAAATTATGGAATTTATTAGACAGCCTGGGGATTGATCGCCACTTGTTAGCTATCTTAAAGAAGATGCATACAGATACTACAGCAAGTATTAGATATGGCCGAGATGGGACGCTGTGTAAAGAAATGAAAGTTGCTTGTGGTGTAAAACAGGGATGTCTATTGGCACAGATACTCTTTAATCTCTATATAGAAACACTTGTAAGAAATATTAATTTGATTGATACTTTTGCTTCTAAAATAAATAATGTATCTATTCAAATTCTTTTATATGCAGATGATGTGATAGTAATTTCTCAAACGGCAGCTAGTCTATGTAAAGCAATGTTAAATGTTATGGACTCTTTGAGTGTTCTAGATTTAGAACTGAATGTAAATAAATCTAAAATTATGGTATGTGGACAAAAAAATAAGAAAGATAGTAAAGTATGGGAAATTGGGCATTGTAAAATTGAGGAAGTTCTAGAATATAGATACTTGGGAGTAATTATTGATAAAAAAGTATCCTGGTTGCAGCACATGGCTGAGGTTAAATCTAATGCAGCTAAAACTTCTAGTGCAATAAAAAGCTTTGCTTATAAATTTGCTAATAATTCATTTATGGCTTTAAAGAAAACATTTGATATTAAATGTGTTAATCAGTTGCTTTATGGTAGTGAAGTATAGGGGCTCTATATGGAAAAGTATAATATAGAAGTAATTCAAAATTAATTTATGAGATCAATATTGAATTTACCTAGAGATTGCCCAGTTAGTTTTATTAGACTAGAAACTGGGTCTCTTCCTATAAAAATGAATATCCTGATTCGTGCTACTAAATGGCTTGGCAAAATACTGAAAATGAAAGATGGTAGATTACCAATGCTGTGTTGGAATGATTTTATAAATAAATGAGTCTATGGGATAAATAATGGTTGGTTTGAAAAATTGAATAAAGAGTTACCAAGGGTTGGCCTCATAGATATTAGGAATGGGAATGTAGTTAATAGTCCTGATTTATTTGTAAAGGAAGTAAGTGCAAGGTTAAGAGATATTGCGATGCAAGAAAATATGGGAAAGATACATGAGTGTGACTCAGTGGAGCTATATTCCAGTATTAAAATTAATTGGGGGAATAAAGAAGTATTTGGTAAAATGTGAAAATTATAAACATAGAAATTTGTTGTGTTCGATGAGGCTGGCTGTCCTGTGCAACTCATTCTTCAATTTTCATAACAAACTCTATGGGTTGAATATAACAAAATGCAATTGTGTTGACAAAAATGATATTGAGGTAATGCACATATTAATTGAATGCGAATTATGGCAAGATAAAAGAAGGAAATGGTTAATTCCACTATTTGGGAAGCAAAACATTGATGTTAGGGTAATGTTAAAAATGTGTGAGATTAAATATATGTATGGGCTTGCAAAATGTTTTATGTGAGCGAATGGCAATAAGTCTTATACCTCAAGATTGTAATTTGTTAATCAAATAATGTGTATGGTGTTGATATTTATATGTCATATTTATGATTTGTTTTTTATGGATGTAACAAACATGTGTTTTATACAACTTTTTAACAATAAATAATCAATCAATATATCTCAGGAAACGTAGGAGGTAGGAAAAAAATTAAAATGTCATATTATTTCTGACTTTCCAGGCTAATTTTGTACTTAGCCCTCCAGTGGGGGACTAAGAATTTTGGTGACAAAAAGTCCGTACCTTGAACTGTTTCGAGATACAGGACCTGAAATGCACGGCAGATGAAGTAATGTTAACCTATGGGAAAAATGGTCAACTACGGAGTACCTTAACTTTGGAGCCCTGTCATATTTTGGCATCAAACCACCAAAAGGCACATCTATGGGGTCGTGGCTTTCTTCCCTGCAAGTTCAGCCCAAAAGACCAAACAGATGTTTTGCAGGAGGGTGGCAAAGATTTCCTGTTGTTTTAGCCATACTTTCGCAAATTAGTTTTGCAAATCACGACACTTTCTCAAAAAAAATCACGAAAGTGTCACATTTGAAAATGTATTTTGCAAAAGTGTTTTTTACAAAAAAATAAAAAATATATTTCTGTGGGGTTTAACCCCCAAAAAATATATGGCCAGCATCCTCAGGACTTGACTAGGTGAACAAAAGAAGAATTGTGTTCCCAGAGGGTCCCAAATTTAAATGCCAGGCATTTTTCTGAGCTGTAACTGAAAAAAATGTCTGACACGTGAAAGTAAAAGTTTAATTTGCGACAGTAAAAATGGGTGTTTACTCACCTGGTAATGGTGATTGTGTTGGTTGGCATCCATGGCACTCCAGACATTACCTCATGGGTAGATAAGAAGCAGTGTAGTACCCAAGGGGGGGAACAGAGTGGTCTAAGAGTGAGGGGTTGAGGATGCTGCTGCCAGGACCTGAGTGGTGAAAGCAGGCCGTACAGCCTGTAACTGTTCCAGCCTGTAGTGCCTGGCGAACTGGTGGAGGGAACTCCACGTGGCTGCCCTACATATGTCTTCTGAGGACAGGTTGGCTCTCTCCGCCCAAGAAGTGGCAATCACTCTAGTGGAGTGAGCCTTGATCCCCTGGGGTGGAGTCATCCTGTTTGCTATGTAGGCATTCTGGATGACTCTCCTTAGCCACCCGGCAATGGTGGCCTTGGAGGTGGCTCTACCCTGCCTCTGTCCCTTTGAGATGATGAACAGTCTCTCTGTTTTGCGTATGGGATGAGTTCTGGTTAAGTACACAGACAGGGTGGATCCTACGTTGAGATAATGTGGGACTGCACTGGTGCCCTGCTGGGGCCCTTTCGGGAAGGTGGGTAGTTCGATGGGTTGCTCTCTGTGAAAACTGGGGAATACCTTTGGCTGGAAGGCTGTAACTGTTCTCAGATGGACCACTAGCGGGGTGAACATTGTATAAGGTTCTGCGCAGGATAGGGCCCCAAGTTCTCCGATCCTTCTAGCCGAGCAGATTGCCACCAAGAAGCATGTCTTGAGGCCGACCCAGAACAGATCCGCCTCGAGGAAGGGTTCGTAAGTAGCTGAGTTGAGGGACTCTAGGACTAGTGGGAGGTCTCACAGGGCAATGGTCGGTCGAGTCCTCAGTCGAAGGATCTCTACTGCCCTTAGAAAACGTACGGCGTCAGGGTGAGCTCCCGGGGTGTATCCCCCAATGAGGCCCGTAGCCACCCCTATGGCTGATAGTTGCACCCTGAGGGAAGAGTGTGCTAGTCCCTTGTCCACTCCCTGTTGGAGAAACAGTAGGATGGTAGCCATGTCGGTCTGCTCGGGGATCTTGCCCCGTTCCAGGCACCACAGAAAATAGACCATTGTCTCCCATACATGGAAGTGGTGGAAGACCTTCTGGACTGGAGTAGGGTGCTGATGACAGAGTCATGATAACCCACTGCCCTCAGTCTCCTCCTCTCAGGAGCCAGGCCATGAGCTTCAGGGTCCGCAGGGTCGGGTGGAGCACTGGCCCCTGCGAGAGCATGTCTGTTCAGTAGGGTATCCTGAAGCTGGCTAGTGACATCTCTCGGACCGCTGTGAACCACAACCTGCATGGCCAGTAGGGGGCCACCAGGATAACTGTGTGACATGACTCCCGTACTTTGGCTAGGACCTGAGGGATCGGGGGGAGCAGTGGGAAGACATAAGTGTGCCTCCTCCTCCTCCATGGTTGTGACAGGGCATCCGTTCCCTGGGACAGACTGTCCCTGAACCGTGAGTAGTTATCTCTAACCTGAGCGTTCTCCCATGTCACCCTGAGATCTATGATCACGGGTCCCCATGTCACTTGGATCATCTGGAATAGGTCTGGGTGTAACTGCCATTCCCCGGGTGTACCTGTTGCCTGCTGAGCTAGTCTGCACGGACATTCAGCTTTCCTGCAAGGTGAACCGCGCCCAGGTGTCTGAGGTTGGCTTGGGCCCAGTTGAGGACTGCTGTTGCCTCCCTCAGCATGACCCTGCTCCTGGTCCCGCCTTGCTTTGCTATGTAGGCCACCGTGACTCGATTGTCAGACTGGATCAGGACCGACTGACTGTGCACCTGGTGCTTGAATGCCTTTAGGGCATGAAACACAGCTCTCATTTCCAGGATGTTGATGGAGAGCTCTGACTCCGCTGGTGACCATAGGCCCTGGGCCGTTGTGTCTCCCAGGCAAGCTCCCCAGCTGGAGAGGCTCGCGTCCGTTTCTATGGTGATTGAGTGAGGGGCTTCCAGTGGGACTCCCATGGTCAAGTTTGCCTCCACCGTCCACCATGCCAAGGAGAGTCTCACTGCATGGGGTAGTGGTACCACAACCTGTAGGTTGTGTTCACTCAGTGCTCCCCGAGTCAGGACGTAAGTTTGGAGCAGGTGCATGTGCCACCTGGCCCAGGGCACGAGGTCTATGCATGAAGCCATGCAGCCCAACAATTGGGCTATCCTTCCCATCGTTGTGTGGTGGCGGGCCTTCATCTAACAGGCCAGGTCTATCAAGTTGTGAATTCTCTAGGAGGATGGTTTTGCACACCCCTGAGCCGAGTTGATGAGCGCTCCCAGATGCTCGATCTGCTGTGTGGGAGTGAGGTGGCTCTTTTCTCGATTTACCACCCAGCCGTGGTCTTCGAGTGCCTGTAAGGCAGATTCCGTGTGTATCTGTGCCTGATTCTTGGACCGGGCCTGGATGAGTCAGTCATCCAGATACGGGATGATGTCCAGTCCCTGTTCCCTGAGTCTGGCCACCAGGGTTATGGAGACCTTGGTAAAGACTCTCAAGGCTGAGGAAAGGCCAAACAGCAAGGCTTGGTACTGGAAGTGGTGACCTAGGATGTGAAAACAGAGGAATTGTCTGTGTTTCCGAATGATGGGAATATGGAGATATGCGTCCTTTAGGTCTAGGGACGTCAGGAAATCACCTACCCGAATGCAGCGTAGGGTGGATCGGATGGTCTCCATTTTGAAACGGTGCGCGACCACGTGGCGGTTTAGTTGTTTCAGGTCCAGGATAGGCCGGAGCTCCCCTGATTTCTTGCGCATCAGGAAGAATATGGAGTAAACCCCCAGATTCTGCTCTGGCGCTGGCATGGGTTGAATGGCCCTGTTCTGAATCAGTTCTGACAAGATTTGTTGGACCTGATGCGGAGATGTCTTTCTCCTGGCTATGGGGGAGGAGACAAATCTTTGGGGAATGTGGGTATGGGATAGCTCTATGGAGTATCCCTTGGTTACCATGTCTTGGACCCACCTGTCCGATGTTGTGTGGAGCCAGCGATGGGCAAATAGAGTTAGTCTTTGTCCCACTGGTGGGTAAGGGTCCTGGCCTTGTAATGTTGGGAGGGGGTAGTCACTGTTGCTTTCCTCTGTAGCCTCTACCTCATCCTCTGGTTCTTTGTCCCCGGGCTGTGAAGAAGGAGGACTGATAGCTCTGATGGTATGGGCTACGGAAGCTGTGAGAGGAGCCTCTGCCTTGAAAGGAGTGGCCCTGTTGTTGTGTGTCCCTGCGGGGTTGGTATGGTTTGTTCCCCCCCGAAACCTCCGCCTTGAGGAGGGGAGGTAGGAGTCCTGCAGACCCTCCCTGAAAACATGTTTTCCCAGCAGTGGTAAGTTTTGTAGCAAGGTTTTTGACTCATTGTCTGCATCCCACAGTTTCAGCCACAGTGCCCTTCGAGCACGGTTGGTGATGTCGGTAGCCCTGGCATGAAGGCACAAGGTGTCTACCACCATTTCAGCTAGGTATTTAGCTGCATCTAAAGTACATTCCAGCAGTTCTGCCTCCCTGGACTTATGGATGGCCTGCTCCTGGAGCTCCTCGAGCCAGCGGATCTGTGCTCGGGCAGTATAGATGGCTGTGGTGGTTGCCTTAGTGGCGGTGCCCTCGATCTCAAAAGCCTTCTTGAGCATATCTTCTACCTTCTTGTCTGTTGGATCCTTGAGGGCTATTGTACCGTATGGTAGTACCGTCTTTTTGCTAAGGGCAGCCACCTGGGGGTCAATGGTGGGGGCCTTGCACCAGACATCTGATTTTTCCCCTTGGACTGGGTACATTCTGTCCAGGTTCTTACAGTTTGACATTCTGCCCAGTTCAGGGGATTGCCATTCTTTACTGAAGATATCCTCGATCGCGGAGCACACTGGGAAGGTCTCTGTGGTCGATGGTCTCAGTTGAATCATGGGGTCGAGCTTTGACTTGGGCCTGCTTTCTTCAGTGTTGAAACCCATGGTGGCCTTGATGATCTTCATGAGCCCTGGGATTGTGTCAAAGGAGCATAATTTTGATGTCGGGGAAGGTGTTGCTTAAAGATCCACATCCTCTTCATCTGATTCTGCCTCGTCCTCTTCCCCTGCGTCATCTTTCTCCCTGCCCTCGTGTGCGTCATTGCGTGGGACATCTGGAAGGGTGTCCTCAGGGTTCAGAAGTTCCTCCAGTTGCCCCCCCGCCTTGTCGGGTTCCGGACTTGGTGGTTTTGCCCTGTGTTGAGTGAGGGATTCCAGTTTTTCCATGATTTTGAGCATAAAGTTCTGCTGGCTCTCCATCATGGCAACCGCGGCCTGCTGGTTTTGGATTAGGAGGGAGCCTGGGTCCATCCACGTAGAGTTGCTGGACCCTGGGTTGCTGGGTCCCATGGGTGGTGTTTGCTCCAGGGAGGAATCGTCGTAGTCAAGGAGGCAGGCTGCGCAGAGGGGACCCGGAGTCTGGGGCAGGAGGGTAGCGCTGCACGAGGAGCATTTCTTTGCTTTCACCATCTGGGGAAGAGAGAAAGGCATCCCTTAGAACGGAACTAGCATGACGCCCAGGGGGCAATTCCTTAACCCCCCCCAGCACAAATATGGGAGGTCTGCCTAACCTGAGACTGTAAGCAGGTTGTGGGGGTGCTATGTGAGGACCCCCGCAATGAGGGCCATGAAGGGAGAAGGCCTGGTGGTCAGCGGTCTGGTGCCATGGCTTGCTATGGGAGGGAGCCGTGGCGTGACCGAGGGGGAGTCCAGGGGGGAAGACTACCTTCTTGGGTCACTGTGGGAGGGACCCGAGTGGTAGGGGGCAAGAATAAGGCCCAGAAGGAAGAAACAGGTAGTCTCTGTCGTGGGGGGGTGCCACCAGAAGGTCGCTGTGGGAGGGACCCTTCGGGGGAAACCCCCAGGCATCAGCTGTTGTCCCAGCTGATCTTCCCCCTTTTTTTAAACCTGTTGCCCCAGATGTCCCTGGCCGCTCGTGGCCTTGCGCCGCGCCCCCTGCCATCTGAAGAGTGCCCCCTCCTCCCACCTCCTTCCGTGGAGGGGGGCTACATTAAGGCCCGAGGGCACCCTGGCCTCTGATTTTATTCCCCATTCCCTTTCTTCCTGGGAATGAGGGGACAGAGGGTGGTTCCGGCGGTCTCCCCATCCCTCTAGAAGAGACTGGGAGGTAGATAACACCCTAGAGAAGGCTGTTCAGCGGGAAGGAGGCAGCTGCCACTGGAGGTGAGTGCTAGGAGGTGCTACCTTCCTCCTTCCTGACGCGAGGAGGAGCACTCTTCCCCCCCACTCCAGGCTAGGCCACGAGGATGGGAGAGGAATACAGACATCCTCATGTGAGTGGTGGCCTAGTGGGAGGAGGAGGAGGGGATGTTGTCACGGGGGAGGAGATTCCCCGAGTGCCACCAGGCGAGGAGAGCGACTTGGGCCATGGTAGGCCCAAACAGAGGCCTACTGGAGCATGCGCCCAAAGTGCGTGGAGCGAGGAGGTGCCCACGGCTGGTTCCAGTGCCGTGAGGCACAAGAGGGGCAGGCGCAATGAGCCTTCGAGGGGGCAGAGGCCAGGGGAGGTGGAAGGGAGGAGGGAGGAAGGGGAAGAAGGAACGAGAGGCCACGCGGTCGTCGCATGGCCAGGACAGGCCACCGGCCAGCCGGCGGAACTATCGGGCCCAGGACTCTCCAGATAACCATGAGGACATCACAGAAACGCCAAGGCCCCAGGCCAGAAGTCACTGGAAGGGGGGGACGCATAGAATAGGTAGCTTAATCACCACGCTGGTGCCAGCATAGGCGGCCTGTCCAAATCAAAGTGAAGGAGCAACTAACTTATAATGCCTTTCACAGAGGCTTACAACAGCCATAGAACTGCACGATTCAAAACTGGAGAGCAGGGGTTTCTGGGACCTGGATATGCTAGAAATTTGATCTGGGTCTTGTGCATCACTAGCCTATCAGGTGGGCTAAAACCCATGAGGTAATGTCTGTAGTGCCATGGATGCCAACCAATCACAATGGCTATTTGCAAAAGTGTCGCAATTGTTGTTAACTTTTCCCATCGACTATAATGGGATACAGTTGTTTTAATAACTTTTGAACCATTTGCTATTTTTTCATGAAACCTTCAAAAGGCACATCGGGGACCCTGGCTGTATGTTCCCTGAACTTTTCGTACCGAATGTACAAACCATGTGGGTTGTACGAGCATGCAAAGAAACACACAAAAAGTCAGTTTTTTTGTGTTTTTTGGCACTCTGTAGCTCAACAACCGAACATGCGACCATAACACAACTTGCCAGGTCTAGAGATCTAGATGCCAGACTGTGCATTTCAAATTTCAAGTTAATCTGTCATACAGTTGCAAAGTTATTAAGGTGCAAAATTGGAGATTTAATCTTAAATGGGGTACTCAACCTTAACTATAGTGGCACTACCGTGTCACTATTTTGTATATATATATATATATATATATATATATATATTAAAGGCAAAAACTCTGTTTAATGCATCAGTTAGGGTTGTTCCATAGCGACAAAAGTGAGAAATTTGATGTTAGGGTTTGAAACCCCTTTGCCTCTCCAGCCCCCCAACTGGAATCAGGGTGCATACTGGGGTCGTGGCCCTAACTCTCATCCCATCACATGTGGTAGAAGCTGAGGAATAGGAGAATGGGGTGCGAGTTAGGATCCATGACCCCTAACGCGACCCGATTCTGGTTGGGGGGTGGGCTGAAGGGGTGCAAATGGGGTTTCAACCCTAACATCGAATTTACTCACTTTTGTCACTGTGGAATAACCCTAACTGATGCATTAAACAGATTTTTTTTGCATCTAATTTCCCTTATTTTTGAGAATGATAACAAGAAATAGTGCATGTAATGCAGCGGCAGGAGCCCCGCGCTCCCGCCACGTGATGTCTTGTCACATAGTAACATTGTACCCACAAATGCAAATCGTAATGTGTATGGTGATGCAAAGCAAAGGAGAAATAGAAACAGTACTGTAGACAGAAATGTTAAAAACAATGCAAACACACCCGCCAATGAAAACACAAAGGGTAACGCACATGGTGGCATAGACGTGAACGGTAAGTGAAACGGGTATGGAACCACAAGCGGAAACAGTAATGGTAACAGTAATGTAAGCACACAGGCTGGTTTTCCCCAAAAGGAGCATAGAGAAAGACAGTGAGTACTAAGAATGTATGCAAAATAATGACTCTCGGATCAGAAAATGAGAACTTGGAATAGTAAATTGCTTATATCTCAGGAACCGTACGACATAGAAAAAAAAATTAAAAGTCATATGAATTATCACTTTCCTGGCTAGTTTTGTATTTAGTCCTGGACTTCAGGAGGGCTGACTTTGGTAAGGTGGAGAGCACCTTAGAAAAGCACTAGCAAACAGGCTAGAAGGAGGGGTGGAGCAACAATGGGGAAATATCAAAACTGTCATCGCAGAGGCAACAAGCCTTTGTGTGAAGCAAATAAACAAATCAAAATGAAAGAAAAAGCCTCTATGGTTCTCAAAAGAGGTGGCAGTAAAGGTTAGGGAGAAAAAGATAGCATTTAGAAGTATAAGGAAACACAGAAGGAGCAGGACAGAGAACTGTGCCAGTTAAGGCAGAAGGAAGCAGGGAGGGTAGTCAGAATAGCAAAGGCACAAACTGAGGAAAAGATAGCTAACTCGGTTAAGAAGGGGGATAAAACCTTTTATAGGTATATCAGGGAGCATAGAAATACAAAGGGAGGGATAGTGAGGCTGAATAGAATGGATGGTAGGTGGGCAGAGAGTGACAGTGAAAAAGCAGGGGTACTGAATGAACATTTCAGTTCAGTATTCACAAAAGAGAAAGTGGGGGAGGTGCCTAATCCAATTAACAGAAGCACTCTAGAGAGGGGGTCAATCCCAGTCCTTTCACAGAAGAAAGGGTTCTGAAAGAACTCCTAAAACTGAAGGTGGACAAAGCAATGGGGCCAGATGGAATTCACCCCAGAATTCTAAAAGAATTAAGCAGAGAACCAGTGACACCACTGACTACCCTTTTTTAACAAATCATGGGAGGATGGTGTGGTACCTGAGGACTGGAAGAAGGCAGATGTGATTCTCCTTCACAAAAGTGAGACCAAGACAGAGGCAGGAAACTACAGACCTGTCAGTTTGACCTCTGTGGCAGGGAAAGTGATGGAATCACTTCTGAAGGAAAGAACTGTTGAGTACCTAGAGGCCAGTGTGGCACAGGACCAAAGGCAGCATGGGTTCACAGCAGGAAGGTCATGTCAGATGAATCTAATTGATTTCTTTGACTGGGTGACCAAATTAGTAGACCAGGGAGGGGCTGTGGACGTGGCCTACCTAGACTTTAGCAAGGCATTTGACACAGTCCCACACAAAAGATTAGTAGTCAAATTAATCAGCCTGGGAGTGGGTCCCAGGGTGGTAGCCTGGGTAAAACATTGGCTGAACAACAGGACACAGAAGGTAATTGTAAATGGAGTCCACTCTGAAGAAAGAGGGGTTACTAGTGGGTACCCAGAGGGTTCAGTAATGGGTCCAGTCCTTTTTAATGTCTTTATAAGTGACATTGCAGAGGGACTGGAAGGAAAAGTATGCCTCTTTGCAGATGACACAAAGATCTGCAACAGGCTTGATACACAAGGAGGCATGGAAAGGACGAGAAGGGACTTGGCAAGGTTGGAGGAATGGTCAGAAGTATGGCAGCTTGGAGTCAATGCAAAGAAGTGCAAAGTAATGCACCTGGGAAACAAAAACCCAGGGGAAGATTACACAATGGGAGGAGGTAGTAACAACAACAAAAATGGAAAGGGACCTGGGGGTAATCATATCAGATGACCTTAGGGTTGGCAAGCAATGTGAGAAGGCAGTAGGGAGGGCTGGGGGGATACTGGGATGTATAGGGAGAGGTATCACCAGCAGAAAACAGGAAGTTGTTATCCCCCTGTACAGACAGTTGGTGAGACATCATCTGGACTACTGCGTCCAGTTCTGGAGACCCCATCTCCCAAGAACATAGACAGGATAGAGGCAGTTCAGAGGAGGGCAACTAAAATGGTGCAGGGTCTGCAAGAGAAGCCATATGAGAAGAGACTAAAGGAGCTTAATATGTATACCCTTGAGGAAAGAAGGGAGAGGGGGGATATGATAGAAATGTTTAAGTACCTCAGTGGAATCAACACAGTCCAAGAGGGTAGCATCTTTCAGAAAAAGATATGTGCAAGAACAAGGGGACATAATTTGAAGATAGAGGGGGGATGGCTCAGGGGCAATGTGAGGAAGTATTTTTTCACTGACAGGGTGGTGGGTGCATGGAACAGCCTTCCTGAGGAGGTTGTGGGGTCTAAAACTGTGGGAGAATTCAAGAATGCATGGGACAGTCATAAGACAATTTTTGTGGGGGGTAGGAAGAAAATAGGCTGTTGGTTAAATAGGATCTGCAACTTATCCTGTAGGTAGGGAAATGGGCAGACTAGGTGGGTCAAGCAGTCCTTATCTGCCATCAAAGTCTATGTTTCTATGTTTCTATGTAAAAGTCATTGGTTGTTCAGTTTCTGATGATTTTCTAATCTTTGGTTTTAGCAAAGTACCTCATTCTAAATTTCTAGCTTTATTCAGGGCAACAGACAAAATATTTTCTTTATATCCTCTTTTAAGAAAGCGTTCTTTTAAATCCAAGGCTTATTGTTCAAAATCCTTGGCTGAAGAACAATTACGCTTCAGCCGAATAAACTGACTATAAGGGATTGAATTTTTAATATGGCCCAGATGTGCACTCTTAGCATGTAGGAGTGAATTTCCTGATGTTGGTTTTCTAACAGTTTTAATCCTAATTTGTTGTCCATTGACACCCAAAAATTCTAAATCTATGAACATAATTGAATGTTCAATGTTTGAGGTAAACTGTAAACCCAAATCATTACTTTTAAGCAAATCAACAAAAGAACTGGCCTCTCCAAAATTTCCGCTCCAAATTACTACGATGTCATCCAAATAGTGACCCCATAGAAAAATGTTTGAAAGAAAGGGGTTTCTGTCTGGGTTAAACACCATGGTCTCCTTCCACCAAGCCAAAAAAAGGTTGGCATAGGAGGGGGGCATGGTGGTACCCATCACAGTACCCCCTGTCTGTAGATAAAACAGATTGGTTATAGCTGTGAGGGAGGAAGGAGAAGATAAGAGAAAAAGGAAAGAAAGGGGGTTAAGGGTAAGAACAGATAGCACAGCAGTCCCAGAAAGGACCAAGGAACAGTTAAATGCAGGAAGAGGAGATGGGGCTGGAGAAATGAAAAAAGGGGAGAGGGAACACAAAATAAATAATTGCAGAACATTTTCCATTAGATAGGAATTTTATTAACTCATAATGTGTTCTAGGTTGGATTCTGTTAACCAATCTGTGCTGGAGTCTCCCTTAAATAGGAGTAATTCCCAAAACTAAAGTACAGCAATGAGAACAATCCCCTCACTATTGTCATACGGTTTTTCTTTTCTTTGTTTTGTTGTTTTATTTCTTTATTTTTTTAGAACAATACCTTTTATGCAGTCCCTCTCATTATAATGACATCAATGCATACTAGCCCTGGAATTACACTCTATCTACTGGAGCAGTGGCAGTTTTGAGCTTGTTATATGAGTCTGATACTGGGAGACTCCATTTTAAATAAACTCCATTAAATAGGAGTCATTTAAAATGTTCTCTTTTTCCTAAATGTATTACTCACTTTACTACCAACTCCAGGGAATAGTTAGAATATCACAGTCTATGTATTTGGGGGAAGCTTTAGGCTTTAATTCCCCAGGATGCTATTTCATTTTATTTGACACTGCAAATTTCTCCTTATGTTTAACTTCCAGTTAAATGGGGGATGATCCTGTTCTCTGCTTTATTTTCTTCTCCCTTCTTTTCTCTCTTTATGGATTCTAGATGATAAAGGCAATTTCAAATTAAACTTAATGGTTTAAAAGCAGGTCATGTTTTGGTCTGCATAACCCTTTACTAAGTTTCCCTAAGATGAGGGGAACTTTAATCCTGTGAGAGTGACATTCAGACCTCCTGTTTTCCTGTTTAATAGGGAAGAGATCTGGTATCTACTTTTTCAACATCACCAATGGTACGATTATAAAAAGTGAACTTTCTTACACCTTCAGCATATTTTAAGATCTATATTTCTGACCCAAGACACATTATTTAACAGGGGTCTAAAACCTGGGCCATTTCCTCAGGGAGAGTCCTATGTTATCTCTCCACCTAGAAAAACATCAAGGATTTGATTGAAGATCAGAACTTTTTTGGATTTGACAAATTTAGATTTTGTTGTTTTGTATAATAATCAGATTTACATAACCCTAATTTTATCTTACATTCATTTCTTAATTTCCGATAGCTTTGAAAATCATTAATATTTTTACTCAAGCGAAATTGTTTCCATGCTTGATCTCTTTGTTTCATCAATTTAAACATCTCTGGAGTAATCCATTTATTCACTGTTCCCCTTACTCTCCTTGTTAGTATTGGACAGAATTTATTTTGTAACTCCAAACTTTGTGTTGTAAAGTAATCTACTGCAGACTCTATGCAAGGTATTACATCCAAGTAAGACCAAACAACATCTCTTAAATCAGAATTTAATCCATCATCTAAATCTTCGGGATACTTTCTATAGGTAATCAAATGAGGGGAGGCTTTATTTTATTTGATTTCCAAGTACAATATTTTGCCAGGTGGTCACTGATAACATCTGGTAAGACTCCAATCTTAATAATTTTAGTATGATTATTAGTCAAAATCCAGTCCAAAACTGAATGATTATTTGTCTTCAGGTTCATGCGTGTAAAAGTTTGTACTAACTGACACAAACCTGAATTCATCAACAAGGACTCCATATTAAAAGCATCACAGGAGTCCCAATGAATATTAAAATCACCTAACACTAAAAAGCCACCACTAAATTGGTAATTTGAAACAAATTGTAAAAACTCTTCAAGGCCTTTACGTGCAAATTTTGGTGGATCATAAACAGTGCAATGTTTAAGTTTATAATTATCTCCTTGTTTTATCTCAATCAATAACCAGTCACACTCTAATGGAGAATCAACCTTTAACTCCAGTTTAGACACAGTTAATTCTTGTTTGTAATAAATAAGTATACCTCCACCCTTTTTTTACCTACCCTGTCTTTTCTTATTATTTTATAACCATCTAAGGCCAAGACACCATTAGTTACTGAAGGTTTTAATCAAGTTTCTGTTAAACTCAAAACATCAGGTTCATATTTTAAGACCCGAGCCTCTAACTCTTGTTTTTTGGGAAATAAGCAATAAATATTCAAGTGTGCCACTCTTAGGCCCCCCTTCCCCCAAATTAAGTGATCACCATACAGATTGGGACCTGGGTTTACTTCTATATCCCCAGATAGAGTTACAATAACCCAATTCAAAAAGACAATACAGTATTTGGGCATAAGTTAGGAATTATTACACTATAACAACCTATTCTATACTGTGACTTTTTGTTCAACAACCTACCCTGCCACTTCTAATTTTAACATCATATTATGTCTAAATTCACAAAGAAGATTCGAATATATAAAATTATCTTTGAATCTACCTTGTTCAAACTGTTCTTTTGCAGCAGGGTGGCAAAGAACTCTTGTCATTTTGGCCATAGTCTGGAAAAGTAGTGTCGCAATTTGTGACACCTTTCACAAAATTTGCAAAAGTGTTGTGAGCGCGACACTGCTTTGCGACACTACTTTTTCCAGAAATTTGAAAAACATATTTCTAGGGTGTTTAACCCCAAAATAAAGACATGGCTGGCATCCTCAGGGTCCGACTAGGTGAACACAAAACTAATTGTGTCCCTAGAGGGTCCCAAATTTAACTGCCAAACATTTCTGTGATCACTAACTGAAAAAAAAATGGCTGACTCACAACACTACTGGGGTCATTTACGACACTAAAAACTGCATTTGTGAAAGTGTTGCACTTTTTGTTAACTTCTCCCATTGACTTATAGTGGGAACTTGTTTTTTGAATAACTTTTGAACCGATTAATATTTTTTCACGTAATCTTTGAAAGGCACATTGGGGACCCTGGCTGCACTTTTCCTGAAGTTTTTGGACCAGTTACGCAAACTGTGTGACCTGTAGGTGCGAGCAAAGAATTCACAAAAAAGCGTAAATGTACTTTTCATTGTTGCTTAATGACTCTGCAGCCATATACCTGACTGGTACAAAACTTGGCAGATCCCAAGACCTACCATGCCCAATGAAGCTTGCCAAATTTCAGACAAATCCATTGAACAATGGAAAAGTTATTAAGGTGCAAAATTTGGGCCTTTAACCTTAAAAGGGCTATTCAACTCTAACTATGGTAGCACTACTGTGCTACCATAATATATATTGTGTATATATATATAAATCATATATATATATATATATATATATATATCTATATATATATATCATGGCAAAAAAACTCTGTTTAATGCATCAGTTAGGGTTGTTCCACATCAACAAAAGGGAAGAAATTCGATGTTAGGGTTGAAAAATACCCCTTGAAACCCCCAGCTGGCATCGGGGTGTGTGTTGGAGTTGTCGGTCCTAACTCTCACCCCATCACATGTGTAAACAAGCTGAGGTGGTGAACTATAGGAGAATGGGGTGAGAATTAGGAGCAACGACCCCAACGCACACCCCAATGCCAGCTGGGGGGTTGGGTGGGTGGTGAAAGGGGGGTTTTCAACCCTGACATTGAATTGCCTCACTTTATTGCTGTGAAACAACCTAACTGATGTATCAAACAGAGTTTTTTTTCATGAATTTCCCTTCCTTTTGAGAATGAGGACTATAAATAGTGAATGGAATGTGGTGGCGGGAGCATGGGCCCTTTGGGCCCTGCACTCCCACCACATGATTTTTTGTCACATAGTAATGGTAACTGCAATGCAAATGCAAGCGGTAGAGGTTACACTCATGGTCACGCAAATGTAAGTGGTAATGCAAATGTTAATGGGAATGCAAGCGCAAAGTGATGCCAAAGCGAACAGTGATGCAAACGGAGATGCAAGCATGTATGGAAATGCAAGTGGTAAAGCACATGGTCACAGTATCGGTATTGTAAACACAAATGGTAACTGTAACAGCAACAGTAAGCCAAAGGGAACAGAAATGGAAATGGAAATGCAAACACAAGCACGTATGGAAACGCAAACCATAATGCGCACAATCACGGTACCACAATTGGAAATGCAAATGATAATGGTAACAGCAAAAATAATGCCAAAGGAAACAGAAATTGAAATGCGAATGCAAGCACGTACGGAAATGCAAACCATAACATGCAGAGTCATGGTACTGCAATTGTAAATGCAAATGGTAACGGTAACAGCAACAATAATGCCAAAGGAAACAGAAATGCAAGTGTGTATGGAAACACAAACTGTAACATGCATGGGCACGGTAATGCAGCTGGAATGCAAATGGTAATGGTAACAGCAACGATGATGCAAAACGAAAGAGAAATACAAACACAAATGGAAGGGCGGCCGCAAATGCAAATGGTAATGCACACGGTGACACAAACTGAAACGCAAACACAAACAGTAGTGGAGATGCAAATGGTAACAGTAAAGCAAACGCAAGTGCAAATGAAAATGCAAAGGGTAATGCACACAGTAGTGGTGTACGAGAATGCTAACGCAAATCGGGTATGGAAAAGGAAGTGGAAACGCTGCGTGTAACAGTAAGTGGAGTGTACACCCTGATTTCCCCAACAGCTGCATAGAGAAACACAGTGACTACAAAGAATGTATGCATAATAATGGTCCTCGGACCAGAAAATGAGCTCTTGAAATACTAAATTAATTATATCTGAGGAACCATACAACGTAGAAAAAAAATAAAATTTCATATGATGACTGACTTTCCTGGCTAGGTTTGCACTTCACCCTTAGCCCCCCAAATGTTTTTCCGATGAAAAGTCCTTATCTCATATCGTTTCGGATACGGTCCCCGAAAGGCGAGGTGGATGCTGCAATGTTAGTCTATGGGAAAAAACGTCAACTTCAGAGTACCATAACTTTGCATCCCTGCAATATTTTGCCACCAAACCACCAAAAGGCACAACTTTGGGATTTTCAGTCCAAAAGACCAAACTGTTCTTTTGCAGCAGGGTGGTAAAGAAATCTTGTTATTTTGGCCTTAGTGTTGCAAAGTAGTGTCGTGATTTGTGACACTTTCGCAAAAAAAAAACCCACAAAAGTGTCACAGGTGCAACACTACTTTACGACACTACTTTTCCCAAATATTTGAAAAACTTATTTCTGGAGTGTTTAACCCCAAAATAAAGACATGCCTAGCATCCTCAGGGCTCAACTAGGAAAACACAAAAAGAATTGTGTCCCTAGAGGGTCCCAATTTTAAATGACAAGCATTTCTGTGATCAGTAACTGAAAAAAAATGGCTGAGTCATGACACTACAGGGGTCATTTGTGACACTAAAAACTGCATTTGCGACACTCAAACTTTTTGTTAACTTTTCCCATTGACTATAATGGGAAACTTGTATTTGAATAACTTTTGAACCGTTCAAAATTTTTTTACGAAATCTTCAAAAGGTACATCAGGGACCCTGGTCTCACATTCCCAGTCACGCAAACCATGCAATCTGTAGGCATGAGCAAAGAATGTGCAAAAAAGTGTAAATACACTACAGAATGTCGCTTAATTACTTTGCAACTGTATAAGTGACCAGTACAAAACTTGGCAGATCCTAAGATCTATGCTAATGCTCCATGCCTGCCACATTTCAGGCAAATCCATTGAATGGTGGCAACATTATTAAGGTGCAAAATTTCACCATTTAACCTTAAATGGGCTACTCAACCCTAACTATAGTAGCACTACCGTGCCCCTACATAAATATATATAAATATATATATATACATACAGTGAAGCCCACCAGGATGAAGTGCAGTGTGATAGGTTTACTGCATGACAAAAGGGATTAACTCCCATTGAAACTGCATTGTTTACTGCAGTAACTCTACTGCAGATTTCTGCAGTGCTGTGCTTCATTCTGGGGGCTTCACCGTATATGCAGTATATATGTTTGTTTTTATATTAAATAAGCAGACTGGGGTGCCCACATCTGGTAGCACTTGTATTGGGCCCTCTCCCCTCCAGGTTGCCTGCCCTTGGTTCCACTATATAGGTGATGAAACTGTGCTGGGCCCCCATGCTGTGAACAGAAGCCCAACACTTGGATGCCCAATTCATAGTGTCATCTAAGCCCCCTGAAAAAAAGCAGACCATCTCTTGTTGATTATTTTTTTTAACCTACAAAAAAGAAAATGGTCACTTGCCAGTCTGACCCACCTACACATCCAACCACACCACCCTGACCTCGCATTCAGCATCCACTGCCCACACTCCCCCAACACACACCATAAACCCTCACTCACCTGAAAATGTCACATAGTGTAGATACTCTCCATTCAAAGACATGTCTTTCTGCTGGAACCAGTGACTGGGATATGAGAAACTAAGGTAAGTGTGGTTAAATGTATTTTATTGGGGTTTTGAAATCTGGTGCATAACTTTGCCATTTTTGCAACTTTTCTCTCCAGGTTTTCAACATGGCCTTTCTGGTACCCCATATGATGAGCAATGGCAGTGGAATTATGCAAATCTGGCCAGAAAAATGCAAATCAAGCCCGAAAGGTAATTTTTAAGTCATGTTGTGAAATCACATTTCAGGTGGGATATGAACCTTTTCACTGCCCTTGTTCATGAGGTGAAGTAATAAGAAGGGTATGTTGAAAATTTTGGGACCAAAATACGTACAAATTGTAATTTTTATATGCGCGTTCATAACTTTGGTAATTTTAAATACCTTGGCCCCAAATTTTCAACATAGCCATTTTTTCACACCACCTCATAAACATGACAGCTGTCCTTTTGAAATCCTGGCTAAAATGTGTTTTCACCACTGTGGAGTAGAATAAGGTTTCTGTGGGGATTTGAACATTTTCACCTACAGGGTTCATGAGATGGGGTAATAAAAATGCTATGCTAAAAATTTGGTGTACAAATACAATAAAATGTCTAGGTTATGAGTGAACATTGCAGTATTTCTTTTTTTTTCTATTTATTATAGTTTTTGGCCGCACCATGGATGACCCAGTACCTCAACCTGGTCACAGACCCCTGCCTCCACCTCCACATTAAACCACGCCATCTTGGGTACCCCGTGGCTTGCCCCCCAGGATGGGTGCAACACTGCCCCAGTACAGTGCCCCAAGTCAGGACTAGGTCTGTGGGTCAGTTCTAGAGGTTGATGAAGGCCAGGGCACGCTTCATCTAGGGTCATCCGCGGGATAATTTTTTGTAGGCTGTACATAGGGGCAGGAACATGCAATGACATCCAGCATCCATCCCACCCCTCTGAGTAACTTCCGAATGCCGGTTGCGGCAGTACCTCTGGCATCTGCTGGGGTCCGTCAAGCATCAGACATTTGCCTTCCCTCCCTCAGAGAAGGAGAGCAGTCCCTGGGATGCTCGATCCTTCTCCCCCCAGCCGGCTCTCTGATGACTCTGGTCCATTCTAGAACCCTGGTCACTGGCGTCGCAAACGGAAATCCAACTGCTGCACCAACGGGCCAGCTACATTGCAGTATTTCAATGTTCACTCATAACTTCACTAATTTTCAATATTTTGCTTCCAAGCTTTCAACATAACCATTTTTCAACACCACCTCATAAACATAACAGAAGTCTTTTTTTTTATGAATAGGACATGTTTTCACACTTGTGGTTCAAAATGACATTTCAGGCTAATATACAATTAATACCATATGTCATGTTTTATAAGGGGAGTCATAACTATCTAGAAAATTTGGGGTCAAAATGAAAATAATACATAATTGTTAAAAACTTTGAGTGAAGTACCACTCTTGACCTCAGTGGGTATGGTTTGTGATCCCATGCTGGTGAATTGAATTTCAGGGTGAGCTCACTGACCTAGCTGGTTGGGTTTAGAGTGAGGGGATGTTGCTGTTATGCAACACCACTCCAGCCAGGGAATGAAAGATGGAGGGCTGTCTGCATGAGCCCGGGTACTATATAGAGATGACAACTGTTCTCATGGCATAGGACCCTATACATTAGCTGGCAGGTGGACTCTCTGACCTGTGCATCTGTATCTGTGGGTGCATAGACGCACCGGGTCTAGAGGAACTTGCAATTCTGCAGTCCAACAGACAGCCCTGAGAATTATTAATGTCGGTCACTGGGTTTCTGTTGGAAGATGGAATCTTCCCTAGGTGAGAGCCCAAAGGACCCTGTGGACCTGCATTTGTTCATGCAGGTCCTGGAGGAACCTACGTGAATGAGGATACCATTCCACTATCTCAAACAAAACAGGAAATTCTTTGCAAAACACATTATTAATGACCCAGTTAAGGTTCACTTTAATACCACAAAAGTAGGGAAATGTGGCATGTGGGTTTCCAAACCTAAATCCTAACCCAAGCCCCCTTATGGCAAAAGGTAAAACTATTACCTGTTTAGGACTCCAGAGGGCAAAACATTAGGCTTTAGTGGCTCTAGAGTCTTGGCAACTCAATGGTGGGATCTTCTTTGAGGTTGTCAACACTAATGCTCACTCCTCCCCCCAGCTCAAGGCCTCCTGTCTAAAGTACAAGGTACAGCTCCAAGCCAGTACCTCACAGTGATATAACACTCCTCAGAGGTTGATAAGTATATCTTGCCACATGCTGCCAACACAATCTCTTATATCGTTCTAGCCCTTGGGTGAAGAAAGGAGATCATACTTAACATTGGGCCCTATTCACAAATGTGCAGAGTGAGTACATGCCTCATAATTCAGGTGCATAGCCCACTCCACACCCACCACACCCACTGAGCCCCTCTGCAGCAGTCACAAAACATCTACACCCCCTTGCACCCAATCCATGGCCAATCACAGAGCTCTGTGTGTGGAAGGGCTGGATGGCAGTGCAGAGGGCGTGCTGACACTCCACTCGATGGACAAATGTGTGAAGTGCCACACATGGGGGTACGGCAGCTGTGCCAAGTCTGGCATTCATAGCCCCCGTATGTGCCCCCAGGTTACAGCCACTGGGTAAGGTGGTGATGGCGGAGATCTGTGGACCCCTGGTAGGGATGCCACTGATGACAGGGCACACCTCAGTGGGTGGGGGGCAGTGAATGGGGCACAAGCCCCCCGGTGCAGTCAGTGCAATGTGTGCTGGCTGTAAAAATGGCACCGCATGGGTGCAAGTGATCTACTGCAGAGACCTAGGTGACCAGTTGATTGGCCACATGCCCGGATCCTCAGCTCCGCACCTGTGCTTCTGGGGGGGTGAGGCCATGTAAGGGGGCCACACAGAGGCCGGTGTTGTTGACAATGCCCATGCACAGAACCTCCACGAGTGCAGAGCTGTGTGGCTGGAATACACACCTCTTGCACGATTTTTTGTGAATAGCCCCTATTGTTTGTTCAGGGAATGGGATGGGCATTAGGGATGACAACCCCAGAGAATACCCCACCACTGATTCTTCAATACTCTCGAGATCCTAAACCCCCTTTTTCCCATTTTCTGCTTGGGGGACTGGGTAGTCAGGCAAGGCAAATTTTATTTTTCTGGTGCCCAATCCCAGAGGCTCTGGGCACCATACAAATCACAAAAATTTAATTTCCATATACACAAATACAAAATATACCATCATACAAACCTAATAACTATATAAAAACCCTCTTAGTTTTAAAAAAGACTGCTAACAATAGTATCAAACAGAGTCTGAGAAGGCCTGACTAAACAGATAAAACTTCACGCGGGTCTTAAAAGCCTCCACCGACGTGGCCTCTCTCACCAAAAGTGGAAGCGAATTCCACATGACAGGACACTGAAAGTTCAATCACTGGCTGTTTTCAATCTTGTCCTGGGAATCATCAGGAGACCCCTTGAGGAGGACGGGAGGGGATGAACCGAGGCAGCGGGTGTAAGAAGGTCAGCCAGGTAACAAGGGCCCAGTCCATGTAGGGCCTTATAGGTGAGCAAGCCCACCTTGAAAAGCACGCTCCATCGAACTGGCAGCCAGTGCAGTTCCCACAGCCACGGGGTGACATGGCAGTATTTCAACTGACCTGTCAGCAGCCTGGCAGCTGCATTCTGCACTAGCTGCAGTCAATGGAGGGTGCCTCCAGAGACCCTGAGGTAGAGAGCATTACAGTAGTCAAGCGTAGATGTTACAAATGCATGTACCAAGGTGGGGAGGTCCAGGGGCAGAATCAGGTGCCTAATTCTGGGGATGTTTCTCAGATGAAAAAAACTCCCCTTGGCAATGGCAGACAGCTGATATTCCATCGTAAAACCGCTGTCAAATATCACACCAAGATTACGCGCCTTAGAGGAAGCCATCAATGGGACAGACCCTAGAACAAGTCCAGAGTCTGCCACAGGGGGCAACCCCACACGCCCCCTGTTCAACTCCACCACCAGTACCTCTGTCTTATTGGGGTTCAGTCTCAAGCAGCTTGAGGCCATCCAGTCATTGATCTCTGCCAGACAGTTGTTTAATACATCCACCGCATTGGATGTTCCAGGGGCAAAGGACAAGTACAGCTGAGTATCATCAGCATAACAATGAAACCCCAAGCTGTACTTCCTAATGATCTCTCCCAGGGGGAGCATATACATGGTGAACAACATCAGTAACAACACCGAACCCTGAGGTACCCCACAAGACAGAAGGCTAAAAGATGAGGAGAAATTCCCCATCACCACCCTCTGTCTTCTGTTTGTCAAAAAGGACTTGAACCAGTGAATGACAGTGCCAGTGAGTCCACAGAAGTCCCGCAGGTGGTCAAGTAACACCCGATGGTCCACCATGTCAAAAGCTGAAGAGAGAGAGAGAGTAGAATGAGAATTGACCCCTTCCCTCGATCTCTCACCCTGAGGAGATCATTGTGCACCTGAACTAATGCAGTTTCTGTTGAATGTCCTACACAAAAACCTGACTGGAGTGGCTCATAGATATCAAATGCCATGAGGTGATCACCAAACTAATGCACCACAATCTTCTCCACAACCTTTCCTAAAAATGGAAGTTTGGAGACTGGTCAATAATTTGCCTTGATGTCAGGTCCAATGATGACTTCTTCAGGAGGGGTCTCACCAGTGCCTCCTTCAAGCAATCTGGGACAACCCCCTCTGACAAGGAGCACCAGACAATCAAGGTGAACACCTGACCAACAGCATCAATGCATCCCACTAAGAAAAGCATCGGTGCCGGGTCCAGTTCACAATATGTGTGCTTCAGTTTGGAGAGCACCTCAATGACATCAGCCACCTCCACTGGTTTAAACTCCCCCCAACCGGGCGGAGTTCTTTGTCAAAAATCCAGTTAGAGTTGGAAAACATAAGGCCACAGTTCCCTACTTTTGTGACATTATGTTGAACTCTAACTGGTGCATTAACAATGTTTTTTGCAAAGAAGATACAGTATATATGTATCTATATTATACAGGCACAGTTGCACCTGTATATTAGGGTTGAGTAAGCACTTTCATGTTAAACCCCAGTTTTTGCACCTTAATAACTTTGCCCCCCGATCAACTGATTTACATGAAATTTGGAAAACACAGCCTGTATGCCAGGATCTCTAGATCCTGAAACTTTCATGTAGAACGATTCAATAGGGGTAAAGTTACAGAAGTGCAAAAAACATAAAAGTCTCTGGTTTTGAAAATGTAAACTTTTTTTTACCATCCAATAATTAAACAAATATTGAGACTTTGACACTTAAATCTTTCAGGTTTGATTGAGGCTGGTCCAAGGTGTGTGCTTTTGTGGTTTTTAGGTCCAAATGTTAAGTGGTTTTCAAATTATTTAATGAACATGTTCCATTTCTAAGTTGCACAGTTCAAAAATTCAACGTTCTACAGATAACTTAATTTGCAACAACAGCTGGTTGCATTATATAACTTTGCTGTCATTTACTAACAAATGACAGCTGTGTCATGTAATGCAACCAGCTGTTGTCATGACTCATATGCCAGGGATGAGGCTACTGTCATTATAGCTCCACCATCCTGGCTGTGCTGTGCCTGAGTTAAATTATCTCCACACCAGGAGCCCAAATCCCTAATGGCAGTGTATGTATTTATTTATTTTTTCATTTATTATTGTGTTCTAATCTGACACCGGGATGCCCACCCCAAGTGTTGCATGCCCCCCACCATGTTGTTTTATAAAAGTGCTGACAATGCTGGTGGGAGCAATCCCCATGTCAGCATTTACAACCCCCTCAGCAGTGTGGGACAATGGGGAGCCTAACCCCAGTGTCCCAAAATAGATTTATTTATTTCCTCTGTTCCTGTAAAAAAAATCCCACATTGTCTTTGTTTATTTTTAAAACCAGAAAAAAAAACATCCCTTGCCAACCCTGTCATCTCCATCCCTCATTCAAACCTTCCCATTGAGCAACCACCACCCAACCCCACTACCCTTACCCTATACCTACCACCGAAGGTTGACCACTGTCATCCTCTGTGGACCAAGACAAGTCTGCAGTCTTCAAAGCTGAACCGTAAACTGAGGAAAAAAGTGCCACATTACATATTTCAATGGTGTTTTAAACTTATGTTCATAACTTTGCCATTTGTAGGAATTTTTTCACCAAATTTTCAACATAAACTTTTTAGGACCCCACCCCATGAACACTTGTCAGTGTCATTTTGTTAATATTAAAAAACAAAGAATGTATTAAGAAATGTTGTTTGCAGAGATGTCTCTTGCACTATTGGTAAATACGCTGCCTTACTGCACCAGTGACCTGAGTTGAGGTGTGAACTCATTGATCCAGTTTATGGCCTGGGTAGGGATGGAGCAGTGCTTCGGCACAGATGCTACACCCTGTAGTGGGTCAGGGAACCTCACTTACCAGGTATCAACATGCTTGCCGGAGCCTGCTGGGCCCATGCACTGGGTTAGGATTGTCTCCAATTTTGTATTTATCTCATTTTGTGCAGGGACCTGTACAAATTCGGATGCAATTCCACTATCAGAAAAAGAAGGGAAATTATATGCTTAAAACTACATTAATGCAGACATTAGGATTGTAGAACACAAAGCACACAAAGATGGGAAATGAAAATCATTAGGGATTTGGGTCTCCGGAGTATTGGCAAATCAGTGGTGGGGCCTTACTTGGGGTTGTTAACCCTAATGCCCACCTCCTCCCCTGATCAGATGAGGTCAAATGTGATGTCTTCATGCAGGACCCATAGGGCCCTGTGTGAAGAAAAGTCTGACAGATTATGATGGACATATGGTATCACTATGAGGCTCTAGGTTGGAGCTCTATCTTGTGCTTCAGACAGGAGGCTATGGGCTGGGGGGAGGTGGTGGGCATTAGGGTTGACAACCCTAAATAAAACCCCACCACTGATTCACCAATTTTCTGGAGACCCAAATGCCTAATGTTTTTCATTTCCTTTCTTTGTGTGCTTTGCGTTCTACAACACTAATGTCTGCATTTACATAAGTTTTTGCAATATATATATATATATATATATATATATATATATATATAATATATATATATATATATATATATATAAATATTCATGGTAAAAACTGCTTTTAATGCATCCGTTAGGGTTAAAGCAACAAAAGTGAGCAAATGAAATGTTAGGGTTGAGCCCCTAACCTCCCCACACAACCCACACACCCATCCTCCACAGACTGACAGACGCGGGGGTGTGCCATGTGGTCATGTGGCCCAATTCTTACCCCATTCCATGTGTAAGCAGGTTGACATGCTACAGCAAAGTAGAATGGGATGAGAGTTAGGCCTTACGACCCCATGGCACCCAACTCTGTCGACAATCTGTAAGATATGGAGTTATAGGGGTTAGGGCTCAACCTAAAATTAATTCCTTACTTTTGTTGCTTTAACTAACTGATGGATAAATCTGATTTTTCCATTAATTCTTACTTTTTGAAAAAGTGTAATGTAACTAGTAAAAGCGTATTGGTGTGGGCCCCGTACTCCCACCAAGTTCTCCATTTCTGCACAACAATATGCATCTGTGGAAGCGTGGGCCCAGCACTCCCACTTATGCATACCTACAGAGCCTTACAGCAGCCCTATAGAGCAAGGAACCCTTGTAACACTAATATGCCGATATATCAGGAACTGTAGCAGGTGGGAAAAAATTAAAGTGCTGTTGTAATCATGACATGAGTACTATACACAACAACAATGATCAAACCTGTATCTTGCATCATTTATGAGATATGGGCACCAAATTCAGTGGACATGCACTCTTTGAACCCTTGTGACACTAATTTGATGATATCTCATTAACCGTGCAACCTCCGAAAAAAATTCCACTGCAGGTGTCATCTATGATTTCCAAACTCATTTTGGTAGCTTGGCTCACCTGCAGGTGAGTCAAACTGTCAGTAGCAAAAACTGCATATCTTGCTTCATTTTTATGATATGGGCACCAAAAGGTGTCATGGGCATCACAATGTTATCCTATGGGAAATGTATCAACTTTGGAATGTCATAACTGTGTAAACAATGCAATTTTTTACACCAAACCAGCATATGTCATATATGTGGGACACCCCGGTTGCACCCTCCAAATTTCAATGCAAAAGTCCTTACCATTTCTTAGCAGTGAACTGGCCAAGTTTTACAAATCCTTGTTCGTGAGCTGTCAAAATCCCCATTCATCAGGAAATCACTGTTTGTGAGTTAACAAGAATCCCTGCTCACGAGCTGAACCTTGTTCGTGAGATAGGGACATCTGGTCTTCCTCTCATGAACAGGGATTTTGCTAGCTCACGAAAAGGGATCCCTGTTCACGAGACATAACCATCTGGTCCTCCTCTCACGAATGAGGATTCAAAATCCCCAGTCATGAGTTGAATCCTCATTTGTGAACTTTCAGAATCCTCATTCATGAGGATGTGACTAGATGGCCCTGTCTCATGAACAGGAATCCCCATTCATGAGCTAGCAAAATTCCTGTTCGCAAGCCAATACCCATTCATGAGATAAAGCCATCTGGTCTTCCTCTCACGAACGGGGATTTTGCTAGCTCATGAATGGGGTTTGGCTCACGAACGGGGATTTGGTAGTCTCAGGAACTGGGATTGGAAACGAGTCAGGAACGGGGATTTTCAAACATAAAAATGGCCGCTTTTTGAATTATCTGATGGAAGCCAAACACATGGTTTTGTAGAGGGCATCACCCCGAACAAAACCCATGTAATTGTTTTTTTCAAAATGCATCTGTGGGGCAATTTACAACATTTTGTTTTGGGCTCAAAGTGAAAACAAGATGGCATCTCACGAACAGGGAATTTTTCCTCATGAACAGGGATCCCCATTTGTAAGAAAAAAATCCCCATTTGTGAGTCCAATTCCTTGTTCACAGCTGTGCATCTAACAAATAAGACTGAACTAAGCATGCTCAGAACCTGAATTTTCAAAATTAAATAACTTTGGGTCAGAATAATATTTTTTCACCAAACCAACCCTGGTCTGTTCCTTAAGGTAAGTTCTATCTTCCCTGAAACATTCAGGTTACAATTCCAAACAGTGTGGGTGCAGGGTGATGAGGAAAAGTCAGGCAAAACTGGCAAAAAAAGCAAAAAACACACTTTTTTCCATATGCGCTGCACACAATCCACACATACGATTGACACAAAACTTGGTAAATTAAGAGATCTACCATACTGACTATGCATTCCAACTTTTGTGCAAATCCGTTGAATAGTTACAAAGTTATTAAGGTGCACAAATTGAGATTAAACATTAATGTGCCTACTCAAACTTAACTATAGGGGCGTGACCACGCCCCATAATATATTATTTATACATATATAATATATATATATATATATATATATAAATAAATAATCCAATACAGGGCATGTGGTCATGCTCTGATACACTGTACACACGCATTGGTGAGTGTATTGACACACAAGGATGAAGGGCGAGAGTGTTCAAACACCCAAGGTGAGCATATATCAGAGCATGGCCACACACCCTATAGTGGATCATCCAACTTATATAATGCCCACAAAAACTGGGGTGGACTAAAAGTAGTCTGTGTATGGCACAAATGAATGTTTCATTTAGGTGATCTGGTTGATTCTGCCATGAATTCTAATTGGTTTAAGTTGCAGAGAACAGTTATATGGTTGATCCTGTCATGATTTGTGTAGTTATTTTTTTTTTTCCTATTTCTTTATCCCCCCAGGGGCCACCAGTCTGCCTTACCTTTTTTCCACGTCTGGCATCTCCCCAGGTTCATCCGGCCGCCATCTCCTCAGGCTTACCTCGGCGTCCACATTTGGGCCTCGCTGCAAACCCCACGACTTGCCCTCCACAGCAGGGTGGTGGGGAGCACTCCCTCTGGAGCTCAACCCACCCCAGTCAGGATCCGGTACTGCCGCGCACCCTCGGGCACCGAGAGAGTCATCTACGGGAGACGGCCATCATGCCGCCGCGACTAGTGCCCCAGTTTTCCACTTTTCTTCCCCTGAGCCGGCAGGCATGCAGTGATGCCAATGGCCATTAGCGTGCATGTGTCCGCCCACGTTCTGGCCAAGCGTCAGCCTCCGACTCTGTACTTGTGCTCCCAGCAGCAGTAGTACCTCCGGTCTCCACTGGGGGTCCCCACTGC
This sequence comes from Neoceratodus forsteri, assembly GCA_016271365.2. Taxonomy (NCBI): domain Eukaryota; kingdom Metazoa; phylum Chordata; order Ceratodontiformes; family Ceratodontidae; genus Neoceratodus; species Neoceratodus forsteri. Next base: position 649,583,521 of record CM028137.1, read on the forward strand.
ACCGGGATGCCCCTGGACCCCCCCCAAGGAGAAGAGAGCTGTCCTATGGATGCTCAATCCTATTCCCTCCCTGCCGACCCCCAGCAGCTGGGCTCGTTCCCGAACCCGGGTCACTGGCGTGGCGCGAGGTGTGGCATCCAGTGCCTCAACCCTCAGCACCACCGGGCCGGCCATGATTTGTGTAGTTAAAAGTAATTTTAAAAAGTTATCTGGCAGATCCTGCCATTATTAGACTGTTTTAAGTCCAATCCCTTTCACTTTCTGTTTTAACTGTAGCATGACCGAGCAGTGTTCATCCCAGCAAACAATATGCTTTGAAAGCTTTAGAATAAGAAAGGTTTTGTTGAAAGAGCATGAAAACTGTGAGCATTAAAGTAAGTGTACTGAGTTTTTTCTAAGGAAAGCCACTGACTGTGTAGACAAGTGAGATGGTAGCTTCAGAAGTATAGACACAAGCCCAAGCAAGTGTTGCTATAGCATCACTCACTCAGGCAAGCATCTACTCTTCTGAAACCACTGACATGCTCACTCTGGAAATTTGGTGTACAAATATGATAAAATACCCAGGTTATGATTGAATATTGCAATATTTCATTGTTCACTCATAAGTTCACTATGTTTCAACATTTTGGCTTCAGACATTCAACATACCCATATTTCCACATAAACATGACAGGTGTTATTTTTTAAACCCCAGAGGAAACATGTTTTTGCACTTGTGGTGTGTTATGACATTTTGGCCAATATACTATAAATCCTACATATCATGTTTATAAGGGCATTCATAACATGATTATCTTGAAAATGTGGGGTCAAAATAAAAAAAGTGAATGTGTGAAGGGTGAATGTGTAAAGAGAGAATGTGTGAAGAGTGAATACGTACTGAATATATGTGGAGTGAATGTGTGTAGAGAGTAAATGTGTGAAGAGTGAATGTGTACTGACTGTGTAATAAGTGAATGTGTACTTTATGTGTGAAGAGTGAATGTGTACTGAATGCGAATAGAGTGAACGTGTAAAGAGTGAATGTCCCAGGCCCTGCACTTCTGTAGGTGCAAACGTCTTCCCATAGCACACAGCTCAAAGGGCCCCTACACATCTGCTTGAAAATGAAAGAATGTGTACTACACATGCCACTAAAAGCTGGGTCAACCACAGCAAGGCAAGTTCAATATGTTTGGATGTAGAAGCAGTGAACACAAACATACCAACAGCGCAGGTCAATGTGTTGAATAGTGCAATGCCAGGTGTGGAGAACTGGTTATTGGACAGTGTGCCATTCTCATTCCTGGCATAGAGATTGTGTGCAATATCCATGTTCTATTGACTTCACAAATCTGCTAGGCAATGGCATTTTGCACAATAACATATATCCAGGCATCATCACATCACTATAGTGTACAATGGGGACTGCTGAATCGGGTCAACTGACATTGTGCCCACAAAGCTTTGTACAGTAGGTGCATATTGCAATGCCAAGCCTGATGACATGTGACAGAATATGTTGGTTCCTATCTGGCAAGTGTTGCACAGGCTGTTGGACCTGCTCTGGGCTGGTTTAACCCCTTATGAGCCCTGCACCCATTGCAGCACTTCCTGAACCCCACTTATGGGGATAGTGTAGAAGCGCCATGGTGCAAACCCCGTCCACTATGGTACAGGCCTCTGTCCACCACAAGAGTGCTGAAAGCCTTGCCATGACCTTTTATGAATTGTCATTTGTCTTTAGAGTTTGCAGTCATGTATCTTGCAGATATACATATCCATTCTTTAACTTTAAACTTTAAAATAACTTTAAAATGAGTTGAATAAAAGGCACACATCATGGGCAATGGGCAAGGACTCTAGTTTATCTTAAATGAAATAATTATATTCTGTTTTTAAGAATTTAAATTGCATGATTCAACTTGTGCTTACTAGTTTCATGTCTTATTGTACTGTCCAGCTTTTATTTGGTGTGTGTATTTTATAGTGGTGCAGCAGTGCCACTAGGCTCTACGATGCTGGTTTGACAACACTTTCGTCGACTGGCATCACAGCAATAGGATTTATGTTGATCACAAGTTGAGGTTGACTTAAATCCAGACTGTCTCGTGTCCATGTTTTCATTGGGGGGCTTTGTCCCCCTGAACTGTCCATGTGGGGGGCTCTGCCCCCCACACCCTCTGTACTAAAGATTATCAACTCAGAGTTGAAGTTGATTCAGGAAGGGGGTGCAGGTCCAGGAGACAGTGTGCCCCTGTGTCAGGTGCACCAACACAGTGACCTGTCTGCGAACTGTCAATTTTGTCAATAAGTGTGTAGGTCACTGTGTTGGTGTCGCTAATACCATGCCACTATAGTAAGAGTTGAGTAGGCGGTTTAATGTCAAACAACTAACATTGCACCTTAATAACTTGACCCCTATTCAACAGATTTGCACAACATTTTGCATGTGATATTTTGTGGGCAAAGGCTCTTGATGTGCCAAGGTGAATTCTAGTCAGATGTGCAAATTCTGAGATACGTATAATTCATTTTTAAGGAAAAAAATCTGTATTGTTTTGTTTTTTCGCTGTTTTTATGTCATCGGCTAGTGACAAGATGGTTTGGAATTTTGGTCTGAAATTTTCAGGGCAGAAAAGGCATTCCCAGAATGGTTTGATGAAAAAATAGTAATCCATTCCCAAGTTATAAGTATTTGAAATTGTGGTTCTAAGCATGCTCAGTAGGGTCTTTTGGACAGATATTTGGTAACTTACTGAGTATGGTCAGAATCAAAATTTTCAAATCCTTATAACTTGGGAACGGTAATATTTTTTCACCAAACCAATGTAAGGCACCATTCTGGGGCTTTCTACCTTGAAAATTTCAGAGCAAAATTCCAAACAGTCTGGGCCATATTATTCATGAGGTGGGGTAATGAGAATGCTATGCTGAAAATTTGGTGTCCAAATGTGGTAAAATCTCCAGGTTACAATGGAATGTTGCAGTATTTCAACATTCACTGATAACTGCACTAATTTTCAATATTTTGACCCCAAAATTTCAACATAACTAGTTTTCCATACCACCTCATAAACATGAGCAGTGTCATTTTTTTAAATCCTGGACAAGTTGTCTATTTACACTTCTGGTACAAAATGACATTTGGCGCAATATTCTATAAATGCTACTTATTTATTTATTTAATTATTTAACAAATTGAAAGACCTTTGAGCCAAGGGCTCTTTTACAGAGGTTCCACGTCAAGTCACAAGAATGGCACATTACAATGGTTTCAGTAAGTAGTACAACATGAGGAAAGTAATTACATAAACAAAAGAACAATATGGCAAGAGGAATATTGTGTCAAGTGCAGCCAGTGGCCTTGTCTGAAGAGGGTGAAAGGGCTTACAAGGAGAGAAAGTACAAGGGGGTGGGGGTGGAAGGAACAAGAAAGAACAAGGAGGAGATTCACAGTAAAGCTTGAGCAGAAAAGACCCACAGGGTGGGGGGAGTAGAGGGAGAGAACAAGGTGAGGAAACAGAGGAGAGAGGGGGAAGTAGGAGTGGAGGTATAAGGGAAGGGGGATGAGGTAGGATGAAAAGAGGGCAGGAATAGGAAAGGGATGAGGAAGTGCTGTGAGTGGAATAGCACAGCAGCAGCATAGGGTTATACAGGGACAAATGGTAAAAGAGGGAGGTCCCAGTGCATTTAGCTGTCAGCAGAGATTAGGTATAGCAGTCACAAGATGCTCTGGAAACTAGGAATTGATGCAGCTTCCACTTAAATGGTCCCAAGGTTGCAGTCATCACAATCTCAGGAGGAAGGGAATTAAATAAATTAGCAGCTCTAACTGCAATGGATCGCTGTTGGAGTGAGGTTCAACAGTGAGGGACAGTAAAAGTTTGGCTCACAGAACTTCGTGTGCTCCAACTGCCCTGGAAGGGACTGAAAACTGAAGGGAACCTGGTGGTAGGAGACCAAGATCTACCTTCTTAGCCAGAAGGCAGGCTTGATATTCAATGCGAACCTGGAGTTGAAGTCAGTTTGCTTGTTCATAAAGGTCACAAGTGTGAATATGATACACTACACCAGTTAGTAGATGGCATGCCTTATTCAGAGCTGTGGTGAGCCAACGTAGGGTCGTGTCTGTGGCAGAACCATAAATGACCAAACCATAGTCAATAATAGACACAATTGAACTTTGGATAGCCAATCTGAGGGCTTCGGCAGTAAGGCAGTGTTTATGCCTGTGAGAAGGCCTAGGAGAATGTTAACTACATTGGCAACATTCTCAGCATGGTTGGAGTAGGAAAGCATACTATCCAGAGTAACTCCTAGGTATTTAAAAGATTGAGTCTGATCAAGGATAACACCTGCACTGTTTTTAATCACCAATTGTTTGGCTTTTTTGCTTGCTGTGGGTACCATGGAAAAGCATGACTTTAGTTTTTTTGCAGTTAAGCACCAACTTATGAGAGATGAACCAGGACTCAGCTTCAGTAAAACTTTTCTGAACCTGGGTCTGAAGAAGGGTAGGGTCAGCAGCCTTTGAGAAAATGACCGCATCTTCCACATAGAGGAGTACTGGTTCGGAACAGGATGCCAGAAGATTATTGAGGAAGGTGTTAAATAGAAGGGGTCCCAGTATTGATACTTGAGGAACCCCAGAGCAGACATGCAGTTTAGCAGAAAGGGAAGACCCTATTCTCACCTGCTGTGTGTGGTTTGCTAAATAGCTGGTGAACCACTTTAGGGCTTCCGAAGATATACCAAGCCCAGCAAGGTAATGTATCAGCAAATGGTGATTGACCATGTCAAATGCTTTAGACAGGTCAATAAAGCTTGCACCAACAAGTTGACCCTGATCAAGAGTATGGAGAATGAAACCTGTGAATTCCAGTAGGGCTGTGGATGTGCTGTGCCCTTTCCAAAAACCATGTTGTTGAACACATTGTAGGTTATATTTTTCCAGCTACTTCACAAACTGGTCAGCAAAAATCCTTTCAAGTGCTCTGGACAAGGGGGAAGAGTAGATATTGGCCTATAATTCCCAGGTAGTAATCTGTCCCCACTCTTGAAAACCAGTGTAACCAGAGCAGATTTTCAGATCTGGGGGAATTGTGAAAGTATGAGGAAGCGATTGAGAAGTTTAGTGAGGATAGGACTTCATCTAGATTTCGGGTAAGAAGTTTTAGGTTGAGGGAATCACTGTGTGTCCTAGTTCCTCCTAGAACTTTATGTAGGTAGGTCTTGGTCTCACTTTCTGAGATGGCTTTGAAGTAGAAACATTGGTGGGTAGAGACCGCTTCTGATTTGGTGGATGTAGGAGCTGTGCTGGGTGGTTCAAAGAAATTTGGGGGCATAGTTTGGCTCAGGTCTGTGAAGGATGAATTAAATGTGTTGCCAATTTACACAGGGTCATGGGTGATAGACCCATCAACATTTAACATAGTTGGAGCCTGTTTGGATGCTTTCCCAGTGATTTTCAAGAGGTTTTCCCAGAATGTTTTCCCATCTGCCCAGGTCTTGGCAAGGTTGTCATTATAGTAACATGCTTTGTGCTAATGGATAGCCTTAGTACATGCATTCCTGGCCATCTTATAGGCCTGTATATCAGGTTGGCTGCCAGAGGTCCTGGCCCTATGCCAGAGGTGGTCACGATCTTTTGAGCCAGAAGGCTAAAAGAGATCCAGGGATTATCAAGTCCCCTCATCCTACATGTTCTAAAAGGGGTGTGGATGTCACAGGCTTCATTGAAATGTTCAATGAAGTATTGTAGAAGCAGAGTCAATAACAGGTGCGGTTTCAATGTAAGACCAGTCTTGTTGTCAGAGGAGAGACTTTAGTGGGTGCAGGTGGCCGAGGAAAGCACCCTACTTGTGATTGTTCTGGCAGGGGGCTTCAAAAAAATGGCTAGACCAATAACACTTGGTAGGAGAGTGATCACTGATAGTGTTGGGCAATACTTCAGAATGGGAGATATGCATTGGACAATTCATTATGACCCAGTCCAGGAGTGTGCTACTCCCAGTCTTATAGTTTATCCTAGTTGGAGTTGTTATTAACTGGGCAAAGTTCAGGCCTGTTAACTCATCCCTATGCCTTCTGGCACCTGATGAGAGCCAGCTGACATTAAAGTCACCTAATAGGATGGTTTCTGTGTCTTGTTTTAGACTCATGATGCAGTTCATTAGGGGTTTTAAGCTCTGTTCAGCAAGGTCTGGGGGAATATAGACTGAGTTAATGTTGAGGACCTTGTTGTGGGCACTGAGCATAACCTTAACAGCAAGGATCTGAATATCCATAGCTATTTCAGGTAGGGAGAGTGGATAGGCCAACAATGAATCCTTTAGGTATATGGCACAGCCACCTCCTCTTCTAGATAATCTGTCCTGTCTGAAAAGTGAGTAGCCTGGTAGGATGATGGCTGAGTCAGGGTAGATGGTGACAGCCATGTTTTGATTACTGGCAGGATGTCGGGATCATGTACTACAACCCAAGCAGTGAAGGCATCACATTTTTCTAACAGACTGCAGATTTTCATACTGGCCAGGACAGGGGTACCCTGTTTTTTGTTGCCATTGACTCCATATGAAAGAAGGCCTGGATTAGGGTGTACACTCCCAGAAATAAGGAGAAGAAGAATAGGGTGTTTCAGGAGTTGTTTTAGTAAACTGAGTGCAAGAGGATGAGATTTCCTCTTTAGATGTACTTTAACAGGGCCCGTAGAAACAGAGATACTTTTGAGTAGCACAACAACAGTGGGGTCAATAGAGAACAGACAACTTCCATGTTTCATGTGCAGCCTGCTGTGGTGCAGCTTCCATTGGAAGAAAGGGGTGCAGTACGTTACATCGACACTGGTGACCATGCCAAGTGTGATAAGAGGAAGCTCTGTGGTAGGAAGAAAAGGGATATGAGATATTGGGTGCCATCCTAATGAGAGTGGGACCCAAAGTGTGCAGAAAAGCACCAGAAATAGTTTCATACCTTGTGATGCCATTGCACAAGAGAGGTAAAATAGGATTTAGTAGGGAGGGAGGCAGTACAAGGAAGGTATATAGCAAGTAAAGCAACTGTGACTTGAAGAGGGTAGACTTTTTTAAATGAAAGAATAAGATCCCTCTAGTGGCAGATCTGTATAACCTGCTAATGGAAAACTAGTCAGCTGAGCAGCGTAGGTGAAGGTTTAGTTAGAGCCAACCACTCTGGGCAAGGCTTCGGGAGGCAGCAGAGATAGGATCCATGCTGGAGGCAGCACCTAATTTGGGCCTGCACTGAGGGGGAATTAAACAAGCAAGAAATTAAATAGGAGCTAGGGAACTCCAGGTAGGGGTAGGACACAACAGCAGAGACAGAAGAACAACAGGAGGTATGAGATGTATGAGCTTACAGATTAACTTAACAAAGGGGTAGAAATGGCCAACAGATAAGGAATGAAAATTAATTTGTAGCTGAAAAGGTGGTCTTGTTGCCACTGAGTCTGGGAGGGGGCTGCAAGGTTATACAGAATTTGATGCTAAACCTATTTAACAGCTTTAAAATTATACTATATGAAATGAAAATATGTTTAAAACCTTTAAGAAAACAAATGAATTAATCAGTAATTTAGCAGCATTGACCTGAATATAGTAACATCACTAAGATCAGGAACTTATCAGCCCTTTAAAAATGAAAAACAGAAAAAAACCCAGAAAAAAGTAATTTGTCATGCTTTTAAACATGACAGTACTTATCATGTTTATAAGGAGTGTCATAAAATGACTATATTGAAAACAAAATTAGATATCCCCATGTAACTGTTTTCATTGATACTCTGTTGTCACCACACACCCCTCTGTTATTTATACATGCTGAACAAATGTAAGGATGACAAGTTTAGGCAGATTTCCCTGTATTGTAATAATTCATGGTCATTGGATAAGAACTGTATGTATGAACATATTGTATCTTGATATATTGTGTAACTAATTTAAACATGTTTATATTCATATGTTACTGTAAATCTATGCCTTCTATTGTATTCTGCTTCCTTGTCCTTTATTGTACTTCCTTGTTGAGAATGAAAGAGACCTGTGTATTAGGATCACGAAAGATCTCAGTTTCAAGTCACAGTGTAATCAAATAATTAAAAAGACTAGCAGTAAATAACACTATATTAATAAACACACAAAGTGCAGGAATAAGGATGTTTGCTACCACTTTACACATCCCTAGTGTGACCACACATGGAGTACTATGCCCAGTTTTGGTCTCCAGGTGGCAGAAGGAGATTCAAGCCTAGAGAGGGTCCAGAGAAGGGCAACACGAGGATCAGTGAGGCTCAGGGACTGGATTATCAATCCAGACTAGATATCCTAGGGCTGTACTCTTTGGAATTCAGATATGTGAGGGGATATGTGTTGCTGTATGCTCTCACTGACACCCATTTGTGGGAACTCCTGGGATTAAAGCTAAAAGACAAGAGTTATAGTACAAGATCTCACCCCCTACAAATTGAAGTTGAAAGATTTAATACCACCAAAAGGAAACACTTGTTTACTATTAGGGTAATAAAAATCTGAAACGAGTTTACATTAAAAGTAATGGGTAGTGGTAGTATGCTTAGCTTTAAGGCACAATTGGATGCTCACCTAATTAAAAACAACATCTTGGGATATCAGTGACAACAGCCAGCTATAATAGACCTCGGTCTATATAGAGCTCTGGAAAACCTATGTAACCTATGTAACCTTGTCCTTGATATACAGTATGTAACTAATTTCTAGTACTCAATAAAGGAACTTCAAGTTTCAGAGGGCTCACCCAGTCATCAAAATGCAAATAAATAAAAATAATAAAATAAAAAAGAGTGAATGTGTAAACAGTGAATGTGTAAATAGTAAACGTGCCAGGTCCTGCACTTCTGTAGGCAGGTGGAGTCTTTCCATGCTGCATGGCCCAGAGGGCCACTTTGTTCATGCAGGTTCCTTTGGTACCTGCACGAATGAGGATAGGACTCCACTCTATCAAATACAAAAATGAAATTATTTACAGAAAAGTTTGTTAATGCACCAATTAAGGTAACTTAATGCCACAAAAGTAGGAAAACGTGGTGTTAGGGTTTCCAACTCTAACTGCCAATCCCCACCCCCAAGCAGCAAAAGGAAAAAAAAATTGTGGTTTTGGGTCTCCAGAGTCTTGGTGAATCAGTGATGGGGTCTTTCATTGGGGTTGTCAAACCTAAAGCCCACCCCGTTCCTTGAGCAAACAACATCATACATGATCTCATTTCTTCAGGCAAGATATAATAAACTGTGTTCACAACATGTGGCAAGAAATGCTTCTCTAGCTTTGAAGAGTGTATCTCTATGATGTGCTGGCTTGGAGCTGCCCCTTGACTACAGGATAGCAGGTTTGTGAAGTTAATGGAACATGGATATTGCACACTGTCTCCATGTCAGGGCTGAAAAGGTACACAACCCCATAACCAGTCTTCCACATTCGCCATTGCACTATTTGACACATGGATGTGTACTGTCCACATGTTTGGGTTAGCTGATTCTACATACAAACATATTGAACTTGCATTGCTGTGGCTGTCCCAGCTTTTAGTAGTGTGTGTGTGGTGCACCTTCTTTCATTTGCCAGTCACATTGCCACAAGGCAGTCCGGCAGCAGTTGCCACAAACTGCGGATGTTTAATGTGGGGACCCCTCCTGATAGTGAATCAGATGCAGGGTCCCTGGTACATTGGGGATCAATGCAAGCTACCGTTTGCCACAACTTGCCTCGATCCAGTGGCTACTTCATGAATCTGGCCCAAATTATTAAAAAATTTCTCTTTATAAGGTCAGTATCTGCCTTATGAATTTTTTCATACCAAGAGAATGACAGTGTACCCTGCATGGTAAGATGGATGGGGAATCCTATAAATTAGTATATGTTTTCACAGCATACAGATTTATCCCTGCTGATCAAGGAGTGGAGGCAATATGACACACATAGATCCCCTTCACCTTAAAATAATATGTATGTCACTATGTTTAACACAAACTGGTACAGTACCTGTTGTACTTATTATTGTAGTTGTGGTAGATAAGCGTTACTGTTGATGTTGTTCCTTTAAAACAGAAAGAAGACATGTTTATTTTACTTAAAGAGTTTCACATCCTGGTATAATCTGGTTTAGGTGGCATGCCTATTTTTCAAGAATGTTCTGTGGAAAAGTAGCAGCTGCAGAGCTGAATATACTGTACAGTTGCAAACTACAGTAAACATTGACAAGTGTTAATTGGAACAAAATCAGATAATAGTAATATAAAATCAGTTAGTTCAGGTTATAGTACTACATGTTTACACATTTGCATTACAATGCAGCAGGCAGTCAATTCATGTGAGAGTCTAGAATCAGGACTATTGGAGGGGACTTAGCATGTGTGTGGGAGGGGAATAAGATGGATTATTAATTTTAATTTATTTAAAATGTTACTAACTCGGTAAGAATGCAAGAACACTGTAATGCCCATGTTCAAATCGGACCCGGGTGTATAAGCAAACACACATACAACTAAAATAAAAATGTAATGTAAATTGCATGCAATGTGTGCTGAGCAACATAACATTTGCAGTGCACCTTAAGCGATGCACTATGTTTGGCAGCAACCAAATACCCAAAGTATAGTTTTTAAACTAACCATAACATAGGAAAATGATTTTTGACCTAAGGTGTTCTTCTTGAGTGGAATGCAACAGTACTGAAACAGTGGCTAGACTAGCCAAAGTCCTGAACCCTTTGAAAATTTTCAAACATTGGACAGCCCAACATAATTCCAAGAATAGCCAGTGTAAATCATGATGTAAAGAACAGTGATGGGTTGACCATGCAACTAACAACACAAATCATCAAGCATTATTATTAAAACATTAACCCTTTGCAAACAAGTTTCCTTGCCACTGAATAATTAGATAAGTCATAGTCAATAAGTGGAAGAAGTAAGCCAAGTAGTGCCAATTTCTCAATGCAAAGGAAAAAAAATTACAATATAACAGCCTTAGCCTTAGATATGCAGAGTTAACCAAGGCAACAATATTCCTAGCATAATGTAACATTTTATTCGAGATTAGCCCAAGATACTTAAATTTTGTCACAGACTCAACAAGTTGACTGCTAAATGTCCTGATCTCCAGGAACAGGGATTTGATTTTTCTAGCACATGAAAATAACATACAGTTAGTTTTCTTGACATTGATTACTAATATGCCAAGAAACAGAATAATAAAAGGCACAATGAATTTCACTCTGAATGCCTAAATAGTCCCAGCCAATGGAGAACATGACAATGTTGACAGTATAAAGAAAGTCCTAATACTGTGTTGTCTATCAACCAGATCATTTAAATATGTACTAAATAGTAACAAATCAAGAATTGATCCTTGGGGCACCCCATATCCATATCCATATTAATAAAGGATGGAACAGCAATACCAAGTTTAGTGCGCTGACTGCCATCCAGAAGATAATTAACAAACCATTCATCAATATTGTTTGAAAAGACAAGTGTCATGAACTTGTATTGCAGGTGAGACTGGTTTACTCAATCAAACACCTTGGATAAATCATGAAACATAACAAAAACTAAATCTCCTTAGTCCTGTACTCTGTACAAATAATCAGTTAGGAATAGTGAAGCAGTCTGGGATAAGTAAAGGTCCAGGATATAGAGGTCATATAGAAACATGGACAATAAGGACAGAAGGATTGTAAGTCTATCAAGCTTACCCTGAGCCCTTAACTAGCACTAATTCTCAACTCTACCCTTCTCAACCCCCATACCTTCCTTCCACTTTTTACTCACCCCTTGCTATTTATCTATTTGAAGTAGTCCCACTGTAATTTGAAACCACTTATGGCTTTGCATGATGGAAGATGCCAAGGGAGTGATGGAGTGGAGCCAGCAATGCAATAAGTGTTCTGTTAGTGGGGCTTTGGGCAGTGGGCTAACTCCTGTATTGTTAAAACTGTGCTTTTATTTTTTTTTCTCTTAATGGTGGCAGTGTCAATAATCAAATTGGGAAAGGACTTCTGGAAGAAGGGGAGAACTAACAGAGATCTTTCTGAGGATGGGAGTTCAGCGGCCATTACATGGTGAAATTGGGTGGAAAAATGGAACTAGAGACTGCAGCCAGTCAACAAGACAGCTGTAGTTCACTGAAAAAAAAGAATCAGGTCCATCATAGTACAGCCCAGACAGAGGATGCCAGCTGGAGTGATGGAGCAAAACAACAACAGTGATTAGTGTTCTATTGGTGGGGCTTTGGGCAGTGGGATAACTCCTGTATTGTTAAAACTGTGCTATTATTTTTTTTTCTCTCAATGGTGGCAATGTGAATAATCAAATGGGAAAGGACTTCTGGGAGGTGGGGGAAGTAACAGAGGGTGGGCGGAGTGCGGGAGTTTTTTGCAACCATTACACGGTGCCATTGTGGGGACAAACAAAACTCTTGACTACAGCCAGTCAACAAGACAGCTGTAGTTCACTGAAAAAAAAAGAATCAGACCCATCGTAGTGCGGCCCAGACAGAGGATGCCAGCTGGAGTGATGGAGCAAAGTGAGCAACAGCAATTTGTGTTCTGGGGCTGTGGACTAAATCCTGTATTGTTAAAATTATGCTTTTATTTTTTTCTCTCAATGGTGGCAGTGTGAATAATCAAATTGGGAAAGGACTGCTGGAAGATGGACAGAAGCAACAGAGGTCTGGCTGAGGGTGGGAGTTTGGCAGCCATTACATGGTGAAATTGGGTGGACAAATGGAACTTGTGACTATAGGCAGCCAATACAGCAGCCATAGTTCACTGAACAAAAAGAATAGGCCCATCAGAGTACAGGTCAGATGGAGGATGCCAGCAGGATTGGCACACCTGTGCCAGCAACAGAGATAAGCATTCTGTTTGTGTAGCTTGGGACTGTGGGATAAATTCTGTATTGTTAAAACGTGCTATTATTTTCTTTTCTCTCATGGTGGCATTGTGAATAATCAAACAGGGAAAGACTTCTGGGAGGAGGGGCAGGCAACAGAGGGCTGGCTGAGTGCAGGGGTTCATCAGCTGTTACACGGCTTCATTGTGGGATAAATGGAACTCATGACTACAGCCAGTCAATTGGGCAGCTGTAGTTCACTGAACAAAAAGACCAGGCCCATCAGGGTATGGACTAGACAGAGGATACCAGGAGTGGGGGAGTGGAGGCAGCAATAGAGATAAGTGTTCTGTTTGTGGGCCTGGGGCTGTTGGCTAAGTCCTGTATTGTTAAAACTGTGCTTTAATTTATTTTTTCTCTCAATGGTGGCATTGAAAATAATCAAACAGGGAAAGGACATCTGGAAGGAGAGGAGAGGAGAGGAGAAGCCACAGAGGGCTGGCTGAGGGTGGGAGTGGGAGTTTGCAAGATACTCATTTTAGGTAACAGGTGGGTGGCCTGCTGGAAACTGCTCAGTGTGGGCTGGAGAGAGGGAACATAAAAACCTAGAGATAGGTGAAACTCCTTGTGTATAGGGTGAGGAAATAAAAGGAATTCAAAGGGCTAAAATTACAGCAAGAGTAGGAAGTGTAGGATGATGGGAGTGGTGCACTGCAGTGGCAGTGGGGTGGCAGTTTTCAGGGAGACCTTCTGAAGGATACATTGCTACCCCCATCTGCATGCACTTCTCTGGGCTGAGGGAGGAGGTTCCCAGACTCAAGGCCGAGTGGGCTTGGGTTTGGAGGACATACACCCCAAAGTAGGGATCACCTAGTCCACCACAGCTACCTCAAAGGATGCCAAGTAAGAGAAGCGGCTGAACAACAGTGGTCTTGGGGAGGGTAAGGGTGGTGGAGTGCAGGCACATCCCCAATATGGCTCCAGTACAAAGCTCCCACTCTGCACTGGCCAGGTGATAATGTCTCACAGAGGCATCCAATGTAGTGACTGGGTGGATAAGGGGGTCCTCCATAGTGGAGATCTCAATGGGGTGGCAGAGGATCCCAGAGGAAGAGAAAGTGAATCCTGGTGGGGACTCCATAGTAAAAGGGACACAATTTGGGGCAGGTAGGGATGAAGAGAAGGAGGTCAGGTGCCTTTCCCGTGCCATGGTTTGAAGGGATGGAAAGAGGATCCAAAAGATCACTGGGGGAAGTAGGAAGGGATGGAGAGCTGGACCTCATTGTCCATCTGGGGACTAATGACCCAGTTAGGGATTAGCCAGCAATAGTGCAGGAGGAGTTCATGAAATTGGGGAGAGGTCTTATGCAAGTAGCATGATCTGTGACCTTCACGAAGATGCTATCTGTCTACAACAAGGAGGAGGACAGGAATCTCCACACCAGGAAGTTCAACACATGCTTGAAGGAATGATGTAGAGAGAAGGGATTCAGATTATTTGGGAACTAGTGCCCCAGCTGGAGAAATGAAGGCCTGTACATGGGCAACTGCCTCCATCCTACCAGCATAGGACCTGTGGTCCCCAGTGAATGGTATAAATGCTACATTGGCAAATGTTTAAACTAGGTAAGGAGGGAGGCAGAATTAAAGTCAGGGAGACATAAACTCCACACACACACACACACACACACACACACAGGCTTGAAAGGTCAGTAGTGGGAATCTGGAGGGAGTGAAATCCTAAAAGGAACAAATGAACATAAGAATCCAGGGTTAGAAGGAAAGGCAGATAGTAAGAAGAATAGTGGAGGAAGAAAGGGAGGGCAAATGGGAAAATGAGGGGGTGGCAGTACAATCTAGAGAAATGTGTGCAAATGCTAGAAATCTGGCAATAAGATTATAGACTTAGACGTGAACATGGCAGAAGCAAACCTGGACATAGCTGCAATTACAAAGTCCTGGTGAAATGATAAGTAGAACTAGGATGTAGCCATACTAGGTTGTCCTCTGTTCAGAAGGGACAGGGTAGGTAAAAACATTTAGGAGTGGCTCTTTGTGAGGAAAACATAAAAGCCATGGAAATATTGGGAGAGCAGGGAAGAGATGAGGTACTGTGCATCCCCGAGACATGGCAGGGGCTGCTATTCACAAAGGAGTGATCTACAGACTTCCAGTACAGGGTAGAGGTTGATAAGGATATGTTGGAAGCAATCCAAGGATGACAAGCAAGGGAGATGTTGCTAATGGGGGACTTCAATCTACTGGACATGGATTGGAGCCTCCCAGCTACAGTGGTTAGAAGTAGGGACATCCTGGACTTCCTGTGGGGGTCCTCAGGCAATTAGTTAAGGAACTCATTCATGGGGGGCAGTACTGAACCTGGTACTGACAAATGGGGACAGTGATCATCATATGGTGTGGTTCAATATAAGAACTACGCCACAATCAAAACCACACTAAAATGAGGGCTCTAGACTTCAGGAGGGATGATTTTAAGAAAATCAGAGACTGCCTCAGGGACAATCTAGCAGGGATAGGGAAACTGGGCAGAGTCGAGGAACAGTGTGCAAAAATAAAGGAGGGCATTGAGAAAACAATAAACTTCTGTATCAGGCTGGTTAACAAGAGCAAGAGAAAAACAAACCACTATGGTTCCATGAAGAAGTAGCAGAGAAAGTAAGAGCAAAAAACTAGCATTTAGAAGGAGCAAGATGAAACAGAAAGAAGAGGATAGGGAAAGATTTCAGGAGAAACACAGGGAGGCAGGGAAAGCAGTTAGGAGTACAAAGGTGCAAATGGAGGAAAATATTGTCAAGTCAGTAAAAAAGGGGGATGAAACCTTTTTTAGGTATATAAACGAAAAGAACAAAACCAAGGAAGGGACAGTATGATTTAAAGGGAAAGGTGGGGTTTGTGTGGAAGAGGACCAAACAAAAGCACACATATTGAACAAATACTTTTGTTCTGTATTTATGGAGGAATAAATAGGTGACGGGCCATAGGTAAGGGACAAGGGCATTAAAGAAAGGGAGGCAGACACTAGTCCTTTTACATGGCAGAGAGTCCTTAAGGAACTAGCACAACTAAAAGTGGACAAGGCAATGGGGTCTAACAAGGTACACCATAGGATACTGAGGGAGTTCAAGGAGGTGTTGATTGCACCTCTGTCAGCTCTGTTCATCTTATTACTAGGTATGAGGTGATGTTCCTAGGGACTGGAGGAGGGCAGATGTGGTCCCACTGCGCAAAAGTGGTAATAGGGAGAAGGCAGGAAATTAGACCTGTCAGTCTGACTTCAGTGGTGGGTAAACTAATGGAATCACTACTGAAGAAAATTATTGGGGAATACCTTGTGGCCAGTGGATTGCAGGATCCAAGGCAGCATGGTTTGCCAGAAGGGAGATCTTGCCAGACAAACCTGATCAAGTTCTTTGAATGAGTGACCAGGGAAGTTGATCAGGGATGAGTGGTGGATGTGGCCTGTCTGGATTTCAGTAAGGCCTTTGACACTGTTCCACACAAAAAGACAGGTGAGCAAGTTGGGTAGCCTAGGAATGGGTCCAAAAGTAGTAAAATGGGTAAGAAGTTGGCTAAGTAACAGGAGCCAGAAGGTGCTGGTAAATGGTGTTCACTCTGAAGAAAGCAGGGTGACCAGCGGGGTGTCACAACTGTCAGTATTAGGCCCGGTTCTTTTTAATGTCTTTATTAGTGACATTGCAAGAGGATTGGAAGGGAAAGTATGTCTGTTCACGGATGACGCAAACACCTGTAACAGAGTGGACACACCGGGGGATGGAAAAAATGACAGATGATCTGAAAAACCTGGAAGACTGGTCAAGGGCCTGGCAACTGTGTTTCAATGCAAAAAAAGTGCAAAATTATACACTTGGGGCACAGAATCTCAGGTGCAAGGTTCCAATTGGGTGGAGAGATATTGGCAACCACAAAACAACAAAGGAACCTGGGGATAATCATTTCTGATGACTTGAAGTTAGAAAAGCAGTGTAATAAGGAAGTGGGGAAAGCTAGCAGGATGCTCAGGTGCATAGGGAGGGATACCACCAGCAGAAAGAGGTATGTAGTGTTACTCCTCTATAGATAGTGAGGCCTCACCTTGAGTACTGTGTCCAGTTCTGGAGGCCCCATATCTAGAAGGGCATTTATAGGCTGGAGGTAGTACAGATGAGTGCAACCAAAATGGTGCAGGGCCTGCATCAATAGCCCTACAAGGAAAGACTCGAGGAACTAAATATGTAATCACTAGATGAAAGGAGGGAACGAGGAACATGTTAGAAATGTTCAAATACCTCACAGATATAAATAAGGCACATGAAGGTAGCATTTTACATAGAAAAAGGTGCTCGAGAACAAGGGGTCATGCTATGAAGTGGGAGGAGGAGACTCAGAGGTGATGTGAGATAATATTTCAGTTATGTGATAAGGGTGAGCTTTTTAAGTCATGGACTAATAAGAACGACTAAAAAAACACCTGAAGTCAACACAACGAGCAACATAAGATCGACCACTGCAAACAGTAACGGTCACAAAAAAATCTCTTAACCAGATAGAGAAACAAACTTTTTTATGAGGGGGCTGTGCCTCCCTCACCCCCTAATTTAAGGATTGTTATCTTTGTGGGGGGGGGCAAGACTTAGAATAAAATATAAAACCCAAGGGCAATCAATCAATCAATCAATCAAAATCTTTATCCAGGTGAACACCATTTATACTTTGTATAGAACAGTAGAAGACCATTGGTCCATTTTAACTGTTCCCCACCTTAGTGGGTACACATAAAATATTCCCCAAGAGGTACTTGTCGATCCTTCCTTTAAATTAATTTAAGGTTTTACTATCTACCATGTCCCTTGGTAGTGTGTTCCACACTCTCCCTGTTCTATTTACAAACGAGTAATATATACCATTCTTTGTTACAGTTTTCAATTTAATTCGCTTATCATGACTTCTCATCCCTTTTAACTTTTCTTGCATTTTCATCCCCATTTCATTTATTAATGCATAGTCATTTACTATTCTAAACATCATCATTAAATCTCCTCTTTCCCTTCTTTGCTTTAAAGTAAATAGTCATGTCCTTTTTAATCTTTCACTATATTCATATTTATTTAGATTTCCAATCATCTTAGTATATTTCCTCTGCACTCCTTCCACTCTCCCTATTTCATTCTTTGTGTATGAACTCCATAACTGGGACCCAATGTCCAAGTATGGTCTAACATAAGATCCATATATTGGTACCATGCATCCCATTGAGTTATTCATAAAGCTACGTTTTATGTTTCTCACCATATTGTTTGCTTTTTGTATAGTTATCGTCCTTTGTTTATCAAATTTCAATTCTTTGTCAATTATTATCCCACAATCCCTTTCCTCCACAACTTCTTTAAGTTCTTTTCCATCTAATGTATACCTATTTTTCCCCATTCCCTTTTCCTAGGTACAGTACTCCTGATTTCTCTATACCAAATTTCATATTATTTTTTCTAGTCCAGACTTCTGTTTTTTATAAATCCTTTTTTAGCCTTTTCTGCTGCTCTGTTGTTCTTACTGGTCCTCCTACTTTAATATCATCCGCAAATTTTACTACTTGATTAGTAGTCCCCTGATGTAAGTCACTAATATATAAAGAAAACAATATAGGCCCCAACACGGATCCCTGTGGCACCCCACTCCTCACTTTAATTGGCCCAGATAGTTCCCCTAATATTCTTACATTCTGAGTCCTATTACTCAACCAATTCCTTATCCATAATACAATTCGACTATCCAATCCCATTTTATTTAATTTCATAATCAGATTTTCATGGGGTACCTTATCGAAGGCTTCTTGGAAGTCCAAGAATATTATATCTACAGGTGTATTAGTAATTAATTCTTCCTTAATATTTTCATAGAAGCATAAATGGTTAGTACCACATGTTCTACTTCTTTTTAATCCATGCTGTTTTTTGTCAGTGTAACCCAATAAGTTCAAACTTTCCTCTATTTTTAATTTTAATATACTTTCAGCTACTTTCCCCAAGATTGCAGTCAGGTTTACTGGTCTATAATTTGACACCAATGATCTCTTTCCCTTTTTAAATAAGGGCACCACAAAAGGCCATCTCCAATCCTCCGGCACCTCTCCTGTTCTAAAGGACTCATTAAATATCCACACCAAGATTTCTGATATTAATGGTAGCACTTCTTTAATATACCTTGGATGCAACATATCAGGTACAGCAGATTTGTGTATTTTTACATTATTTATCATTCTTCTCACTTCTTTCTTTGTAGTAACTATTTCTAAGTTTTGTTGGTTTGTATTCACTACCACATTTTTTACATCTTTTCCTCCCTCAAAAACTGATCCAAAATATTAATTTAATATATTAGCCATTTCACCGGAATCTTTGATTTCCTTACCGTTGATATCTAATGGCCCTATGTCTTGTTTATCTTTCCTCTGTGGATTTACATGTGTATAAAAGATTTTCCCATTGTCCTTTCTATAGGCCAAGTTAGCTTCCAATTTCCTTCTTTCATTTTTTATATTCTGTTTTACTTTCTTTACACAATTTTCATAATACCTTACCGTATTCTCTGCTTCTAATATTTTCATTTTTTTGAAGGCTTTCTTTTTTCTTTAGGCAAGCTTTTATTACATTACTTGTACACCACAAAGGTTTTCTACCTTTTTATTATAAAGTTTCTTATCTGGTACAAACTCTTTTTACAAATTTAATAACATATTTTTCAATTCTTCCCACATTTGCCCTACATTTTTTTCTCCTAAATTCAGTTTCCAATTCCATCTTTTTAAATGTTCTTTAATTCTCTTAAAATCTGCTTTTTTATAATTTTTTGCGATTATTTTTCCTTTTATACATATGACTTTATTTTTAATTTTAAAGGCCACTATAGCATGACTGCTATTTCCTAACAGTTCTCTTGTCTTTATTCCTTTAATAATATCTGTTCTGTTTGGCAACAATAAATCCAAGCTATGTTCTTCTCTAGTGGGTTTATATATTAACTGTTTTAACCCTATCGTTTCTAACAGTTGAAAAAAAATGTCCACTATTAACACTCTTACTACTACCTTTTCCCCAGCAGATATCTTGATAGTTAAAATCTTCTACTATAATACCATCACTAATACTGGATGGGCCTTGTGGTCCTTATCTGCCTCAACTTCTATGTTTCTATGTTACCCTCAGGTGGAAAGCTTGCTTCATGAGCCTATTTACTCTGGAGGTACCATCCAAGTCCAAATCAAATAAGCAAAGCAATCAAAGTCAAACTATTTTTGGTTTTTATCACTGTCTGATTCTCAGCATGGCTTCATACTTATATGAATCTTAGATTCTGCATCACTCAGGTATGAAAAGTAATTTCAGTGAATGAAAGCAGTCATACACATGTATGGACTGAATTACTAAAAGGAGTGAGACTAAAAGAAAATATGTCGTTTTATAGTGTTTTTCTGCAACTGGGTAATATAGAATTATTCAGTTTCTTGCAGTGTGAAGATCTGGTAGCCCATGACATGGCCATCAGTGATTGAACACTTACAATAACAGCGACTCAGTCCCGGCACATGTCGATGGGGCTACTGCTGAGGAAGGGTGACAGGATGGGGGAAGTGGGCACATTTAGCAACAGAAGGTCACTATATGTATATGCGCACAGGGGTCAGTGATCATGATAGAAGGGAGGGAGGGTTGGCCTGCCATAATTGGTGTGGGGCTGCCAAGCTGGACCTGTAGCATGGTGGGTAGTTGGTGGCAGCCTAAAGCTGCGAGGGTTCTGAGTTCAGTTATGGGTATGGGTGTGCCTACATTTTTGTGCACCCGGCCCCAAATTCTTTTTTCTCCAGATTTTGCACCCCCCCTGGAGTTAAGAATCCTTTAATGAGGGGTGCAAGGGTCGAAGCCCCCATGGGGGGATGCAGCCCCCCACAAGAACATTCAAAATCTAAGTCCCCTGTGTTATTTTCTTTTGCGCCGGGGGTGTATATCACCAACATTTATTTCCAGAGATGTACACTTGCCTGCTGCTGGTCGCGATTGCGCTTTCACAGTAATGACATAAATCCAAAGATTTGAATCTTCAGGTCCTGTGTAATGTCTTCAATTCCCATTGGGTGATGGGCTATCCAAGCCTGAAGGATCCATCCTGAGAACTGAGCTATAAGACCATATGCTTACAGTACCACTTGTGCATGCGCCTCATGACCTGTGGGCCTCTGTTGCTTGATTAAAATGCCATGAGATGGCTTAATCCATCTGATTACTAGTTTGCCATTTCATAAGTTTTTTTACAGATAATATTTTATTTTTTTTGGAGAGCCCAATGGATTTGATGGATCCTGTGCAGGACAGCGGTCTGCTATATATAGATGAGCATGAAGTAATGCCTTTTTCTTTTTCTTATTTTTTTTTCCTACAAAGAACCTTCTGGAGTTTTGTTTGCTATTAATTTTCTTTATTTCTTATTGACTGTGAAAATTATGCTGCACTGGAGTACACTTCCAGGTTTAAACTGGGGTAAAGCTACTAACTTTCTGAAGGTTTAAACTGGGACAGAGTCCACCTTGACCATGCCCCCATGTCACTCACTCCCTTGGGCACCGCTGTAGACAATGCTAAACACACTCAGTCAATCAATTACATTTTTCTGCTTGCTCTGGCCTTGCCACCACACAGTAACAGCAGTATAAAACATTCAGATTAAAACAATACATCATTCTGCTGCAGCAAGTTTTGAATTATGACACACAGAAAAGGTTTTATATGATAAGGGCGAGTCTGAAAGACTGCTCATCACATAAAGTGACTACATAATAGCCCGTCATCAAAAGGGCACCTGATATTATAGCGACTGTCGCTACAATACATAAAATCCATCGAGACAACAAATATGTTTATACAGGGGAAGGCTATGCCCCCCATGCCCCCCACCAGACTAAAATAATCTACTCCAAGGGGGGTGCATACTGAGGGGCAAGTTATATATTTTTTTTTGTTTGTTTGTTTTTTTAAATCCTGCTGTCGGGAAACCAGAACGAAACCCGGGTCTGTTGGCATTGCAAGCGGTGGTGTACACCACAACAGTAAGTGGCCAGCTTGGTGGGAATTGGCCACAGATGATCCTAAATCCTATACTAGCAAGTATAGCTCCTTGCTCTACTCACTCTACAGAATATAGCGATCTTGGCCACTTGCTCTCAGTGTAAGCGGTAATATTGAGTCACTCAAATTGATGCGCTCAATAATGCATGATCATAAAGGGTGCTACCTTCATTAATCAGAAGTAAACTTGCTTTAAATTATGTTCAGAGATTCAAGCTGTGTACATTTCTCCTCCTGACAGTCCCGTCCTAACCAGTTCATACTCACCTAATTTGCTGAGCAAACTTCACTTCAGTGACTCCCACCACCACACCAGATTGTTGTCACACACTCCCCTACAGTTGATCAGGTTCAAGTACCTTATTTCACTGCTGCCAGTCTCTTCTCTGTCTGGAGTTCCCCTCAGCTGCTGGCAGACAGACAGCCACACACGCTTACTCACACTACTACCTAGTCAAATCTAATAGGAAGGAACGTGCTTTGTGGTGCTTCCCCTGACCTGCTTGTCATCTGACTACCCAAGCATTTTCACATTCATGCTGCAACATAGGCACAGGGGCAGAAGGTTGCAAATTGCTCTCCAGCTCAAGCAGTGAAATGGTGGTGTTGCAACAATTGCCACCTGCGGATCAACAGTCAGAAAAAGAATAAAAAGGGACAAAAACAAGACAAGTAAGCAAAACTAGGATAACAGTGACATTTAGCAAAATTTGTGGGGACACCGGGACATGCTGCCTAAAAAAAGGACTGTCCTGGGAAAATCAGGACAGTTGGTAGCTTTCAACTGGGAGGAGGGGTTAAGCACAGTGAGGTTATGTGACATGCACTTGAATGTCTCAGTTGTGTTCAGTAACACCCCATTCTGTCGCACTATATCAATACTATTGCATTAGCAACCATATTTGATATGACCAGAATTTGTTTTGTTTGCTGTTACTGTCAGCTGACAGTGTACAACTTCTTTTAGAAAGTAATTAACCAGTGGAAATAAAGAAAGACATACCTTGACATATAACACCTGCATCTTCAGAGTGAACACAATTATGCTGCAGTCGAGGACTGGCAGGACAGCTTGAAAGATGAGTCTCATTCCCAGTGCATGCAACATCATCCAGAGTGATGGGACCTGGCCCTTGACCAAAGTAAGCAAAAGACAGGGCAGCAGAACATTGCCACAGCCCAGCTCCCTACAAACCACATCAGCATCTCTTATATCCCAGTCATCATCACACACAGTCCCCCATTTGGCTTGATAGTAAACTTCTACACGTCCTGAGCAGTTGTTGGTTCCATTGACTAGTCGTACCAGCAATGCACCTGCTGAATGCAAATGTAATACAAAGCAGTCCATCAGTTTCACTTGCTTTATCCAGTATTTTAATAACAAGAACATGAAATGCCACCCCTTCTGTTATCTGTCCAGACTAGTCTTGTAACTCATTACACTGTCTGCTTTTATCATCTCTTGTTAATCGGTTCCACATTCCTATTATATTCTAACACAAAGGTAGTGTTTGATTTACTGACTAGAATGAGGCTCCATTTAAAACTGCATGATGTAATTTACTGTTTCTACTCACATATAATTCTAGTTGTTGATGCTAGAAATAGGCCCCCAAGAAGGTGGACTCAACTTATCTGTGAGGTGGACCCATCCATGGTGTTTGCAATAGTATACCATTTTTTGCAAGTGTGTAACCTGATTCTGTGTCAAGCTCTGGCCACAAACACAAATTCTGTGTCTGATATAGGTAAAAATAAACACATTTCTCCATCCAGTTTGGACAGTAAAATAATGTCTATTATTCTGCTAAAACTGACATGGTAATGGGGTTGACTTGTATGTTAGGTCAACCTACAGGTGAGTATATATAGTATGGCCCTTTCAACCACAGTGTTCTATATTAGTACACAGGTGCACTTTGATAATAATGGTAGAGCTTAACAAAGACATAGACAATATCATACACTTCTAAAATACCTCTAATCAATAGTGCACAAATCAGAAACATTCACTGAATTTATTAAAAGGTCATTAAAGTTGGGAGAAAAACAGAGGGCATGATTTTAGAAAAGGCGTAGATCGATTCAAGGGACTTGTGTCAGAGAGTCAGATGCAAGGGGAGACTTGCAGCAGGCATTGCACATTCACAATTTTGCAAGTGAGCAAGCTACAAACTCCGCTGCAAGTCCCTTGCACCAAATGCAAGACTTTAGAGCAGCTCCCCCGGTTTACATTTGCACCATTGAGGGAGACATTTTATGGGGTTTGTGCCAAAGTTTTGGCACATGCTGCTGTAAAGTGTGACAGATGTTGCAACTCTGCCAATCCTTCCAAAATTGGTCTGTATTGCATCTAAAGGGTTTGGCACAGCTGCCAGAAACACTGCAGTTGACACAAGGCTTGCCACAAGCCCTGGATCAGCCATATAAATCAGGCCCAGAATGTAACCAAGTAATTAGAAAAAGAACCTCTACAGAAAACACCGGCTTGCAGATTCAAAGCATTTCTACATTAATGGGAAAGTGTACTTTCATGCTGGAAATTCAATACGCAAGATTCTTAACCAGACTCTGCAATCACTCAGTGAGTGTAGTCAGCCCTTGGTTATTCTGAGCATTCCATATTCTATCTAAGCAGTTTCATTCTGAGGACATCCAGGCACTCTCTATGATGTCAATGCCTCTAACACCCCCTCGAGCAACTGTGGTCAGAATGGAAACTGTTTAGGTGCCAGCGTTATAGATAGAACTGTATGTAACATTCCAGGAAATATTATTACCCAGTCTGAATCTGAAGCAATTTTCAATAACCATTAACTATAATTATGGTCAGGATAGAATTAAATTATAAAATTTCAGTCTAAATGTACAGATTTCCTTTGTCTCGTCTGACTGTCTCTCCACGTAGCACAGATGCTCTAATACCTTACTATATATTAAGAGGAACTTCTGCATTTATTTTAAAAAATAAGCATATGTAATTAACAATGAACAGTTACTTCAATATTTTCAATTGGTATAGTAGTAGAACTATGGGAATGAATGGCTTGAAGTGTATTGTTTTCTTATTCACTCACCTTTGGCCTCATGGAAATTATATGCTTTTAATATGTAATTTTTATTTTCAACAGGAACATTTTCTTTATTGTGTGATAAAAATTGTCTTTTGCTTAATTCAATTTACATGTTATTATAATATCCATGATCTGCAGCCACTTGCTCTAGAAACTCACTGTACCCACCTTTGTCATATTGGGTGAAATATCACATCCTGCATTTGTAAATAAATGAAAATGTATTACTTTAGTATAAAGTGTAGTTTGTGGTACTACAAAATGGAACCCAAGAAACTCTCTTATTGTATGATAGATGCAGTACTGTATTATGCTTACTTATACAATGGCAAGAACATTTCCAGGGATCTGATTGGTCAGTATGTACCTGAGACAGTGATGTTATTACACAATAACATCACTGTATTGATTTTTTGGATGATTGTTTGGAGCTACTTTTAAGAAACAGATATATTGCTACACTAAAAATCTACTAAAACTTTTTTTAAATATTTTTATTTTGTATAACATCGAGCCATTGTATAACTGCAATTATGAACGGCGATACGTAAATGGAGCAAGCTGATTGGCGAGAGGGTTTGAAGCCGTGATGATATCGGGGCTACACATCATCACGACACAAGCCTCGACCACCAGCCTCCTCACTCAGGAAAATAACCTTACGACCTCAATATTCTCTGCATCGCTCACTGTTCCATAAACAAACCAGCAGAAGGCACACTGTGGAGCAGACTAAACCACAACTGAAACCCCTGTTAAAAATTAAAAGAACATTAAATTTAAACAAATGGGAGTGAAACAGTCGCCAACTGCGACACACCCGCACACCAAAGAAATCTGCTGCCCGGCCCCAAAGATTTTTCACACCGCGCAGCAGCAGTGAACTTGCGATTTGTGTACTAGCACTTGAATCACTGCCCAAACCTGACGAAATGTTCATTTATTTAACATATTTAATTAACAGCACAGTTGCTTCTCACAGTATCCTGCCAATCTTTTTACTGTGCCTCATTTTTGGTTCTCACAGGCTAAAGCGCATGCACATTTCAAAACGGCAGCGCACAATGTACTTACTGAACTCATCCTCTCCATCTTCAGTCCCACTATTTTAAATCCTCTGCCCATCATCGGCTTAATTTTTCTTTTGTTTTTAATAACCGTGATCATCTACTTCGGCGGGGGACACTACACGAGACAAAGAGAGAGCAGATACTGTGGCAGAGTAACAACTTTGGAGACTGACAGAGATCAGTCAGCAACTAGTAGCAGCAGCGCCACCTTCTGGTGAAAGCAGAAACTGGACTTTTTAATTGGAAGATATACTTCCACAACACAAATATAATTAAAAAAAGTATTTAAAAACAATTAAAACAAAAAATAAATGAACTAAAACTTTTAAGCCAGTTCATAATAGCAATATGGCACTCCAGGGTGTGGTATATCGTGGGATATCGTCACTTCTCGGACGGTTGGACACACTCGGCCTGTGGCCTCGTGCCCAACCACCCGGCGTGATATCCTGATCTCCACCTGTAAATACTGTTAACAATTAGGCTACTCAAGGTGTGTGTTATTGTGTATCATGTTACTCCTGGGCTGGTGGAAGCACTCGGCTTTGCTCGTGCTTCAACCCACCACAGGAGTGACATTATTACATGATAACACACACCTTGTCGTGCCTTATTGCTTAATTGCACATATGTTATTGTAATATCCATAATCTGCAGCCTCTTACCCTTGGGACCCACTGCAAATATAAATTTATTTCCCAGCTTCTAAATATGACAAATAAACAATAATTTTATATGATTACTGGTGACTCCCATTAGCAATCAGATTCTGACTACTTTCAAAAGCTGTGACAACCTTCAAACACTAGATTAACCATTATTATGGCTTTTGAAAGCCTGTATTCCACACCTGTTGTACATAGGCAGACACAGTCCAGTTTGATGTATTTATCATGGTTTAAAACAAATCCAGTTTGGTGTATTTATCATGGTTTAAAACACCTTAATCATAACATCCTCAGACATCTTTTGCTATGGCAATCAATTACAGTTGCACTGGGCACTCCAAAAATATCATGCTCCTTTGTTGCTGAATCATCTTGATACTGTAATTCTGTGCAGTATATTTTCCAGCTCATTTACATCCCTTTTGTAACGTAGTGCCACCAAATGTGTATTATATATGTGAGTCCAACAAGTGACTTGCACAATGGCATTGTAACGTCCAGTGTCATGTGATTTATCCCTTTTCTAATATGATCTAATATTCTGCCTAGTGGCAAGTACTGTCCACACAGCTTCAATGTACCATATAACTGCTGTAATCTGTTTTTGACTCCTAGGAGCAATAATGTGTCCTTCTCCCTACTGAAAGGCACCTTCCATCTGACACACAACCTGGTTCATTCCAATCTTCCTGTAATTTTTTAATGTCCACCTTAGGCTATAACTTTGAATCATTGGGAAACTTCATTAAATGGCTAATCGTCTATGATTACAGTATGAATCATTAACACACAAACTGAACAGAATTGGGGTGGGATTTTCAAAGAGGCATGCCACCACTTTTTTTAAATGGTGTTTTTGGGCTCCTCAGCCTGGCGTTGTGGATATGCAGCAATTGGGCTGGATATACCAGCCACAACAGAGCACAGGAAAATGGAAATCTACCTCCTTTAGTTTTTCCTTGGGATGCAACTGATTTCCAGCCCCATGAAGTCCCTGTCATGCAGACCAAGGTCCTAGCAGGAGTGTGGTGATGCATGCTCCACCTACGCATCTTAGCCCCCCCCCATCTTTTGACAGCTGCTGCTGAAGCTGAGCCTGTACCACTATAGCCGGAGGTAGCACTGTGGTGCAAGTAGCCCTCTCTCCCCAGTGGAGGACAGCTTCCCACTAGGATACTCAATCCTCTTCTCCTCACCGGCCCCCAATGAGTCAGGCTTATTCCTCAGTCTAGGTCGCTAGCATCAGTAGTAGTAGTAGTGCTACCGCCACTCTGATAGACTGATCTGTTAGTCACATTTTATTTGCAAATTTGCACAATTGTAGAAGATGTTTTGTTGCAGCTAAATGGTCTACATTTCACACAAATAGCTGTGTTCATGAAAACCTAGTATGAAAGCCATGGCAATATGCACACTGTAATATAAGTAAAGCAAAATGAAAAAATGAAAGTCTCAAATGCTGGTTTAATCTTTATTGTGTGTATATATGAGGCAGTATGGTGCAGTGGTTTAAGGCTCTGAGCTGCAAATCTGAAGACCTGGGTTTGAATCCCACAGCCTCCACTTGCATACTGTGTGACCCTGGGCAAGTCACTTAACTTCCTCGTGCTCCCAGGTTGCACCTGCAAACAAGCTTTCAGCTTAGTGAGGCTCACCTGGTAAAATAACTGGTAAAAAAATATATATATACAGTACGTATAATAAAATTGTTGTCCTCAGTTGGCAGGAAGTTAAATTTTTTTTTTCCAACATCAATTGATAGCCTATTTCTTCAGCCTAAACTGTGATATGGGAAATCATAGGTTGTTGCTGTGTGTCTACAAAAACATCTGGCATGTATTTTTTAAATATAAAGCTTGTTTTCAATTAATTAGATGCTGTCCTATTGTTTTTTCTACAGATTAGGCCCTTTCCACATTTTCTCTTACTGTACTACGCTCCTGCAGAACTTGTTCTGAATGTAGCAGCTGGTGTCTCCTGCTGGTATGCTCAGAACATGCACAATTCACATATTTAAGTCATGCTGCGTCCTTTTCTTAATGCTTCTGTTTTGTTGCTACATGTGCCCTTCTTGCAATGCCAGGTATGTTATCTTGCCTGGTATTAACATTTTTGAGTGAGGTCATCAGTTTGTAGTCCTCCACCAATCATGTCTGTGGATTCCTGTAGTCGCTCCCCCCCCATTGGTTGCATTCACCCCTCGGGATTCTCATTTTCCCCCTTTTAAACTGTGGGCTGTGAGGGGTATAAAATATGCTGCTTCTAGCTGCCTGGCTTTTTTTGTTAATTTTTAATTCGAATCAAAACTCATCATGTCCCTGTGTCAGCAGCTTCTGTGCGCTAGGAACAACGCATCAGCCTGCCTGCCAAAATTGCGCACGGAATGCCAAAGGTAAGCTTCTTTCTTTTCTTGCAGTGCTAGGGACCAATGGATCAATGTGCTGCATATGTAGCAGCAAAGCAGCTTAATTTGCTCGATTCTGCAGGCCAGTGAGTTGTTTGCTGTGGCATGGGGGCAATTTATTGTGGTGCGGACACCACATGATGCTGTTTCTTGACTGCATTCATAATGGCATGTGTGGTGTCCGAGCACATTTGCAACAGCCCCTGAAGTCAAGGCATGGTGTCCAGAGAACACTTAGAATGGCCCGAGTGGCTGTTTTCAAAAAATAGTAGACTGTTTATTTTTTGGCCCTGAAACAGAGCCCAGACATCCTTGGTGCCTGAAACGGATCTCTTTGGGAGGTGAATAGGCAAGGTAAGCCTGCTAGTATGGGGGTGGCATTAAGTGTAGGGTACATGCTGGGATGCTAGTGTGGGGTATAGGCTGGGCTGCTGGTGAGGTGTATGCTGAGCTACTGGTGTGGGGTAAATTCTGGGCTGCTGGTGTGAGGTAAATGCTGGGCTGCTGCTGTGGGGTAAGTGCTGGGTTGCTGGTGTGGGGTAAATGCTGGGCTGCAGGTGTGGGGTAAATGCTGGGTTGCTGCTGTGGGGTAAATGCTGGGATGCTGCTGCTGTGGGGTAAATGCTGGGATGCTGCTGCTGTGGGGTAAATGCTGGGTTGCTGGTGTGTGGTAAATGCTGGGTTGCTGCTGCTGTGGGGTAAATGATGGGCTGCTGGTGTGTGGTAAATGCTGGGATGCTGCTGCTATGGGGTAAATGCTGGGCTGCTGGTGTGGGGTAAATGTTGGGCTGCTGGTGTGGGGTAAATGCTGGGCTGCTGGTGTGTGGTAAATGCTTGGCTGCTGGTGTGGGGTAAATGCTGGGATGCTGCTGCTGTGGGGTAAATGCTGGGCTGTTGCTGTGGGGTAAATGCTGGGCTGCTGGTGTGTGGTAAATGCTGGGCTGCTGGTGTGTGGTAAATGCTGGGTTGCTGCTGCTGTGGGGTAAATGCTGGGCTGCTGCTGTGGGGTAAATGCTGGGTTGCTGCTGCTGTGCGGTAAATGCTGGGCTGCTGCTGTGGGGTAAATGCTGGGCTGCTGCTGGTGTGGGGTAAATGCTGGGATGCTGCTGTGAGGTAATTGCCGGGTAGCTGCTGTGGGGTAGTGAGTGATGCTGTTGGTCTACTGGGAGTTGTTGTGAACAGGCTCCCAATATGAAAGAAAAAAAATCATTTTGCAAACTGCTGAGTGAAATTTAGCCCGTGGTAATATTTCTTGTGTTTTGTGTTTGTTCTTGGAGGTCTTAAATGGATGTGTGTGTTGGGTCACACTTTGCTAGCTAGCTAGATAGCCACCTCCATTTTGAATTTTTTGGGGGTGCGGGTAGGTGGTATTCTTTGGCTTGCTGTAATGGTTTGCCACTGTTTGCTCAGTCTCTATTGTGTTGTATAAGTGCATTCGTCTTTACCTCCCACCGCATTGTCTTAAAATGGCCGGGCAACCTTTGTTTGCTGCTTCACCTTCGGCCATGTTGAGACCATGCAGTGTGTGGTTGGGGGGGATACTATTGATCGGTCTGCCATGGAGAAATGTTTTTTGTTTAATATGTGATTTTCTGTGTGCATTTCTAGGGTTTTGTGTGCTGACGTCTGCACATTTTTTAAAACCACTCACCGACCACATGGTCTTAAAATGGCTGGATGCTGGGCAGACCTTTGTTTGCTGCTCAGCCTCCAGCCATGAGACCATGCAGTGTGTGGTTGCTGGGGGGACTATTGATCGGCCTGCCTGTTACTGAGATGTTTCTTTGTTTAATATGTGCTTTTCTGTGTGCATTTCTGGGCCTTTGTGTACTGATGTCTGCACATTTTTGAAAACTACCCACCCACCGACTGCAAGGTCTTAAAACGGCTGGATGCTGGGCAAGCCTTTGTTTGCTGCTTCACCTTCGGCACATATGTGTGTGTGTATGGGGGGACTATTGATTGGCCTGCCTGCTACCGAGATATTTTTTTTGTTTAATATGTGATTTTCTGTGTGCATTTTTGGGGCTTTTGTGAGCTGACATCTGCACATTTTTTTAAAACCACCCACCTCATGGTCATAAAATGGCTGGATGCTGGGAAAGTCTTTGTTTGCTGCTTCACCTTCGGTCATGTTGAGACCATGTGGTGTCTGTGTGTGTGTGTGTGTGTGTGTATTGTGTATGGGGGGTACTATAGATCGGCTAGCCTGCTACTGAGATTTTTTTTTGTTTAGTATGTGATCTTCTGTGTGCATTTCTGGGGTTTTGTGTGCTGACATCTGCACATTTTTGAAAACCACCCACCGACCGCATGGCCATAAAATGGCTGGATGCTTGGCAGGCCTTTGTTTGCTGCTTCACCTTCAGTCATGTTGAGCTGATGTGGTCTGCGGTTATGGGGGGGGACTATTGATCGGCATGCCTGCTACTGAGATGTTTCTTTGTTTAATATGTGCTTTTCTGTGTGCATTTCTGGGCCTTTGTGTACTGATGTCTGCACATTTTTGAAAACCACCCACTTCATGGTCTTAAAATGGCTGGATGCTGGGCAAGTCTTTGTTTGCTGCTTCACCTTTGGCCATGTTAAGACCATACGGTGTGTGGTTATTTTGTGGGGTCGGAGTAGTTCAAAGTATTGTTTGTGCACAAATGTTTCTGTAGCACTCCACATTGTCAATGGGCAATCATTACAACTGGGGGAATGGTGCTCCTCTGTAAGGGGAATGGCCATAAAAATGCTTTTCTTTAAGTTGGTTTGCTTGCTGTGTCCATTTCTGTGGTGCTGGGACCTGACATCTGTCCAATGTTGTGCAATCACCCACTGCATGGTCTCCACTTGTCTGGCTACTGTGCAGGCCTTTCTTTGCTGCTCGACCTCCAGCCATGTTGAGACCATGTGGGCTGTGGTTATTTTGGGGGTTGGGGTGGGATAAATTTGAACTTCCAGAAAAATGTTGTGTTTTTTAAATCTGTTTAGCTTGCTCTTTCATTTATTTGGTTTTGGCTGCTGATGTCCAACCAATTTATCATAACCACCCACCATATGGTGTTAACGTAGCTGGATGCTGAGGAGGTCTTTGTTTTCTGCCTCCGCTCTGACCATGTTGAGACCATGTGGTGTGTGTTGTGACCATTTATCCTTTTTAATCCATGGTTTGCTGTGTTAATGTCTGGTTTTGGTTGCTGCCGTGCATCCAATTTTTGATTCACATAATGCATGGTGAGTTTTTAGTTCCTGTTGCAGTGGACCACTCTTCTTCATCACATTCCTTGTCTCTTATCTTGTGTGAAACGACTGATGTGCGCTGTCCTTCCTTCCATCATTTCTTCTGAGGCAACTGATGTGCCCTCTCCTTCCTTCCATCATTTCTTCTGAGGCAACTGACATGCGCTCTCCTTCCTGCCATGATTTCTTCTGAGGCAACTGAGGTGCCCTCTCCTCTCCTTCCATCATTTCTTCTGAGGAAACTGACGTGCGCTCTCCTTCCTTCCATCATGTCTTCTGAGGCAACTGACGTGCCCTCTACTTTCTTCCATTTAATATGTTTGTGAGGCTTTTGATATGTTCTCCTTCCTTCCATCATTGCATTTCCTCAGGCCACAAATGATGTAACTAACTCCTTTGTTCCATCATGTCATCTGCTCTGAGTCAACCAGTGTGTGTTCATTCTTCTTTAGTCCTTCTCTGTAGTGAAGAAATGGTCCCTCGTTGTGCAGGCCATATCAGCTGTGAAAGAGGAAGTTATTGTGTGTGATTAATTATGAATCTTCCTGCTCTTTAAGGATCTTCTGAACAATGGAATCTCAATATAGTTGAAGACCATGTGTGTCTGCTGCATTCTTGATCAATAATGGACTGAGAATGTTGTCCACTCCACTGACAGGAAAGGAGAGAAGTAGATGATTCAGAGATGGCATCAAGAATGACCCTGAATGTTATGAAGCGTATCTGAATACCTACCAAGCTCAATTAAAAGCTTACCCTGAGAAACTGGATGAGGAGAAGGGCTGTGAATGCAGAGAGAAATCTAGGCTGTGAGCGCAGAAGCACAGAGAATTTCAAAAGCAAAAGAAACTGGTGCAAACCAAAAATGTGGAGTGTGCAGTTACTTGCAACCTACCACAAGAAGAGAGACGAGAGGAGAGGGACAAAGAAAGCTAGAGGAAAGAGAGAAATGGAGGAAACAAAAAAGGAAGCAACATTCAGCTATGTCAGTGCAGAAGTGGAGAATCGATGAAAAAGATGACAAACCTACAAGGAGTACAAAGAAGTACAGATCGGGAATGACAGGGTACCCTGCATAGTAAGGTGGGATGGGGATCCCTATAAATTAGTAAATGTTTGTACAGCAAATTGATTTATCCCTGCTGATCAAGGAGTGGAGGCAATCTGACACACACAGGGCCCCTTCAGACCTTAATTTATTACCTTCAAAAGTTTCTTAAGAAATTCAAACTATCCATTGTTTACCTAACACAAAATGGCTGCCTAGGGTATAATGAGTTAAAATAATATGCAAGTTACTATGTTTAACACAAACGGGTACAATACCTGCTGTACTTGTTACTGTAGTTGCAGTGGATGGTGTTACTGATGATGTTCCTTTAAAAGAGAAGGAAAACATGTTTATTTTACTTTTTTAAGAGTTTCACATTCTGGTGTAACCTGGTTTAAGTGACATCTATTTTTCAAGAATGTTCTGTGGAAAAGTAGCAGCTGCAGAACTGAATACTGTACAGTTACAATTTACAGCAAACATTGACAAATGTTAATTGGAACAAAATCAGATAACAGCAATACAAAAT
The DNA here is from genome assembly GCA_016271365.2 of Neoceratodus forsteri. Classification (NCBI taxonomy): domain Eukaryota; kingdom Metazoa; phylum Chordata; order Ceratodontiformes; family Ceratodontidae; genus Neoceratodus; species Neoceratodus forsteri. The sequence goes on from CM028137.1 coordinate 649,617,548, forward strand.
CAGTTCAGGTTACAGTAATACATGTTTACACATTTGCATTACAGTGCAGCAGGCTGTTCATTTATGTGAGAGTCTAGAATCAGGAATATCTGAGGGTACTTAGCATTTGTGTGTGTGTGAATAAGATGGATTATTCATTTTATTTAAAATGGTAATAACTCAGTAAGAATGCAAGAACACTGTAATGCCCATGTTCAAGTGGGACCAGGGTGTGTAAACAAACACACATACAACTAAAATAAAAATATAATGTAAAACGCATGCAATGTGTGCTGAGTAACATAACATTTGTAGTGCACCTTGAGTGATGCTCTATTTTTAGCAACAACCAAATACCCAGAAGTATAGTTTTTATACGTTAACCATAACATTGGAAAATGATCTTTGACCCTTGGTGTCCCTCCTGTGTGGGATGCAACACTATTGAAACAGTGGACAGAATGGCCAAAGTCCTGACCCTTCAAAAATTTAGAAATATTTGGACAGACCAACATAATTCCAAGAATAGCCAGTGTAAATCATGATGTAAAGAACAGTGATGGGTTCACCACGCAACTAACAACACAAATCATCAAGCATTATTAGTAAAACATTAACCCTCTGCAAATAGGTTTCCTTGTCACTGAATAATTAGATAAGTCATAGTCAATAAGTGAAAAAACTAAGCCAATTTCTCAATGCAAAGAAAAAAAACATTTTTTAATACAATATAATAGTCATGACCATGGATGCACCAAAATTCCTAGCACAAGAAAAAGTTTTATTCAAGATTAGCCCAAGATACTTAAATTCAGTCACAGACTCAACAAGTTGAGTATTAAATGTCCTGATCTCCAGGAGTAGGGATCTGATTTTTCTACAACATGAAAATAACATGCATTTAGTTTTCTGGACATTGATTACTAATACGCCAAGAATTAGGATAGTGAAAGGCAAAATGAGTTTCACTCTGAATAGCTAAAGAGCCCCAGCACATGGAGAACATGACAATGTTGTCAGTATAAAGAAAGTCTTAATGTCATGTAGTCTATCAATCAGAACATTTAAATATATACAAAATAGTAACAAACCAAGAATTGCTCCATGGGGTACCCCATATCCATATTAATAAAAGATGAAACAGCAGTACCAAGTCTTGTGCACTGACTGCCATCCAGAAGATAATTACCAAATCATTTATCAATATTGTTTGAAAAGTCAAGTATCATGAGCTTGGATTGCAGGTGAGAGTGGTTTACTCAATCAAACACCTTGGATAAATCATGAAACCGAATCTCTTTAGTTCAATACTCTATACAAATAATCCATTAGGAATAGTGAAGCAGTCTGATATTAGTAGAGGTCCAGGATATAGAGGTCATATAGAAAAATAGACAATACAGTAAGGACAGAAGGTTTCAAGTCAATCGAGCTTGTCCTGAGGCCTTGCCTAGCACTAATTCTCAGCTCTACCCATCTCAACTCCCCATAATTTCCTTCTAGTGTTTATTCACTCCTTGCTAATGATTGACTTGAAGTAGTCCGCTGTAATTTGAAACCACTTATGGATTCTGCATGATGGAGGAAGCCAGAAGAGTGATGGAGGAGCAAGCAATGGGAATGTGTGTGTTCTGTTAGTGAGGATTTGGTCTGTGGGCTAAGTCTTGTATTGTAAAACCGTGGTTTTATTTTTATCTCTCAATAGTGGCAGTGTGAATAATCAAATGGGGAAAAGGACTTCTGTTAGAGGAAGCAAAAGGCGGGCCAAGCGCGGAGTTCAGTGGCTGTTACACAGTGCCATTGTGGGGACAAACCAAAATCTTGACTACAGCCAAAAGACAGCTGTAGTTCACTGAAAAAAAAAGAATCAGGCCCATCGGAGTACAGCCCAGACATAGGATGCCGGCTGGAGTGATGGAGCAAAGCCTGCAACAGAGATTAGTGTTCTGTTTGAGGAGCTTTGGGCTGTGCTCTAACTCCAGGATTGTTAAAATTGTGCTTTTATTTTTTTTCTCTCAATGGTGGTTGTGTGAATAATCAAATAGGGAACAGACTTCTGGGAAATGGGGAGAAGCAACAGAGGTTGGGCTGAGGGTGGGAGTTCAGAGGCTATTACATGGAGCCATTTTGGGACAAATGGAACTCGTGACTACAGCCAGCCAATAGGGCAGCTGTAGTTTACTAAACAAAAAAAGCAGACCTGTTGGAGTGCGACCCAATTGGAGGATACCAGCGGGAGCGGCGAAACATAGCCAGCAATGGAGAGAAATGTTCTGTTTGTAGGGCTTGGGGCTGTGGGCTAAGTTCTGTATTGTTTAAACTGTGCTGTTATATTTTCTCTCTCAGTGGTGGCAGTGTGAATAATCAAACAGGGATAGGACTTCTGGAAGGAGGGGGCAAGCAACAAAGAGCGGGCTGAGCGTGGGAGTTTGGTGGCCAATACAAGGCACCACTGGGGGGACAAACGGAACTCATGACTATAGCTAGCCAATAGGGCAGCTGTAGTTTACAGAACAAAAAGACTAGGCTCGTTGGAGTACACTGTTGTATTTTTTAATTATTTCACAATTGTAAGTAATGTAAGCTTATTTCTTTTTAAGTAAAAAAATATCACACTGGATTTTCTCAAGTCTAGAGTGCTGGTTCTTTATTTTTATTACTGCCTTTTTGAATTTTCCAGCACCCACTCATTTACTGTGAGCACTTCTTTGTTGTGGATCAAACCGTCGGAGTACAGACTAGAGAGAGGACACCAGTGATAGCGGTGGAGTGGAGTTATCAGTGGAGATAAGTGTTCTGTTTGTGGAGCTGGGGGCTGTGGTCTATGTCCTTTATTGTTAAAACTGTGCTTTTATTCATTTTTTCTCTCAATGGAGGTAGTGCAAATAATCATACAGGAAAGAACATCTGGGAGGAGGGGGGAAGCAACAGAGGGCTGGCTGAGGGCAAAAGTTTGGATCCATTACACGGCACCATTGCAGGGACAAACAGAACTTGTGACTACAGTCACTTAATAGGGCATCTGTAGTTCCTATAAATTGGAAACACGATAATTTGCACCCGACAATTCACTCCTCGGCAATTCACTTCCGTGTTAACTCACTTCTATGACAACATGCTCCCCTGACAGCTTGCTCCCATGGAATTTTTTTTTTAATAGAGATCAGGATGCTGTTATTGTAAAAAAACTCTGCAGACTCTGTTAGACTCTGTCAGCCTGCTTCAGGGGTCATAGAGAGCTCTGACCAGTAATCCAGTGAATTGTCATGCACCCTGATATTATTGTATTGGACAATAAAGTAGAGGGCCTGAAATAGCATGTCATTGAAACAGACATGTGAGTGCCATCCCCTCTAAGAAGTGCTTTATTTTTTGGCAAACAGCAAAACCCCTTTCCCCTATGTCACGGGGTTAAAAGCAGTTAGCAGTTTAGCAGTGTCAGTGGCTCAGTAGGTAGCACACTTGCCTCTGAGGCCGGGAGATCAGAGGGCTGTGGGTTCAGTTCCCACATCTGGCGCTAGGTTAATATCCCAGTACTGACACTGTAATGCAGCATGAGAGGGGTGCTGCATTTCTGAGGTGCCGTCTTTTGGATGAGACATTAAACCGAGGTCCCATCTGCCTGGATTGGTGGTAGTTCAGGTGGATGTTAAAGATCCCGTGGCACTTATCGAAAAGAGTAGGGGAATTTCCCTGGTGTCTTGGCCAAATTTCCCTCATTCACTAAAAATACCACCAACAGCTTAATCTGGCTCAAGGTCAGTTGGCATTCATCTGTATCCCCATCCCCCGGGTCGTGCCTGAAAATAGGCAGGATTTGTCTAGTGCACTTACCCGGTCAACAAAAGCTAAATAAATAAAAAGGAAAAAAAGGATGGCAATCCTTTTCAGAGCTGTTGCTAGAAATTCTGACTTACAGGCATGAAACAGTATGTGGGGGGTTCTAGAAATGCCCCTGTATTGCTGACAGTGGGGTGCCCAATCTCCCTGTTAGCACTGTAAGCCCCCCCCCACCAAAATCCCGCCGGCTGTGCTCTCTGTGCTATTCTTCCAGGGCTCTAGTTCTCCCCTCTCTACTAGAAATACCGGAGCTGATCCAAGCTCAAAGTCGTATCTGCAGTCCCCCCAAGAAGTGCTTTATTTTTCAGCAAACCGCAAAACCCCTTTCCCCCAGAAATTCAGACTTACAGACATGCAGAACAGCAAGCTTGGATAAACATGGAACAACTCTTTAAGCCAGAAAAATAATTCAAAAGGTTATCATGAGACATGATTGTGGCAGAAAAGCTGCTTCTTAGATTGGGTATTGGGATTGCTATTATTAAAACGTAAGCACATGCACTACAGATGGTCACATTTTGAATTCCGACAGTGATCAAATATACCATACATAATATTATTTAAAAATTTCTGAATGTGCAAACCTTTTAAATCATGGGATGGATTGCTTTAAATAGAGTACATAAGGGGCATCCTTCTGTACTTAAGTTTATAACCTAAATATTTTAACAATGGTACTTTCTATACACTTCCATTTATTATAATAACATGGTATGTGTGTAACTTTTAAACCAGCATAAATTGAAAAAGTTGCTCCACAGAATCAAGCTGTATCATGATCACAACATACATAAATACTCCCAATGTAATAGATGGGATATTAATGCATGCTGCAAGTTACTTTTGGGATTGAATTGACGGGAGCAGAATGAGGAGGAGTGAGTTGAAGTGGGAGTGAATTGACAGGAGTGAAAAGTCGAGAAGCAAATTGTCAGGCGCTAATTGTCATGCACCCCTATAAATTACCCAGAGTGCCAAGCAAACTCTCATGTGAGCGATCCTGAAGTGTAAGTGCCACAAAGCAGGAGTGTGATGTGTGTAACTAAGTGACATCTGGGACATCTGCAGGCCATCCGCAGGGAGGACAACAGGCCACGCTTCACAGGGCTGTTGAGATATATGTGCTAGAGGGGAGATAAGAATTGATAAACAGTGTGTGTGGGGGGGCTAGGGGGTTTATTTGAAAGAGTTGTTGAGGAAGGGGAAGTGTGGGAGTTTGCAAGTTATTCATTTTAGGTAACAGGTGAGCAGCCTGCTGGAAACTGTTCGTTGTGGGCTGAAGAAAGGGAACATAGAAACCTATAGATAGTTCAATGTGTGGTGCATAGCTCAGTGCTTGTGATACATAAGAGTTGAACGAGATATGGTTGGTACTTAGATACATTTGAGTTGGATTGGTACATAGATCAGTGTTTGTAGTATGTAGGAACTGGATGAGATATGGTTGGTGCTTAGATACATTTGAGTTGGATTGGTACATAGATCAGTGTTTGCAGTACATAGGAACTGGATGAGATATGGTTGGTACTTAGATACATTTGAGTTGGATTGGTACATAGATCAGTGTTTGTAGTATGTAGGAACTGGATGAGATATGGTTGATGCTTAAATACATTTGAGTTGGATTAATATAGTTGATGTTAGAATCTTGATCTTTGGCCTTTCTCTATGTCCCACCTTTGGTGGGATGCTAGGTAAGTGTAGGTTTAAAGGCCCGGTGCAAGGTGAGATATAAGTGCCAGAGAAGGATTGGAAGGCAGGGGAGGATGGAGGGTGAGTCTGACTCGCTCAAAGCAAAAGGAGTGGAAGCTGGACATTTAAGAAGAGGATGGGGGACGAGCTATGCCCCCCCCATTGAACTTCAGGCAAAGCCTTCCAATTTAATGTGCGGTACATAGGTCAGTGTTTGTAGTACATAGGAACTGATTGAGATATGGTTGGTGCTTAGATACGTTTGAGCTGGATGAATATAGCTGATGTTAGAATCTTGATCTTTGGCCTTTCTCTATATCCCACCTTTGGCAGGATACTAGGTAGGTGTAGGTTTAAAGGCCCCAAAGAGAATTAATTACCATTGTGATTACCTCCTCCAACTCCAGACAGCGTGGCCAGTAGCATGCAGTAGAGGAAAAAAAAAACCCTTAGGGGGAAACCTCTGAGGACCCATGACTAGTGACCTGCCTGTCCTCTGGGCATACTGAAAGGAGAGTAATCCTAGTTAGGCTAAAGTACTGACTTATTTGTCTTAGTACTGATCGAGATTGTTGGTAGTAGAGGCTTATCCTTGATTTTAATAGTGAGCAAAGTAATCCTGGAGGACGAGGTACTGGCAGATGAAGAGTCCAACATGGAGAGATGATGGCATAAGAGGTTGGTTAGTCCAAGTCCATAATATCTCTAAGAGAAGAAAGTGAGGAGCATAGGTTCCAGCAGAGAAGGTGAGACCCCCTTGTGGGTCGGCCAAGGTGATGATAGAATGCATTTTGAGCAAGCAGCCAGGCCCCCAGAGGGGCAAAATAGGGATAATGGTGGGACCCCACATGGTACACCATTGCATAGATTCCTGTAGAGAAGGTGAGACTCCCACATGGGTCGGTCGATGTGGGATATAACGCATTGAGTGGCAGCCAGGCCCCCTTGCGGGTGAAGTGGGAGATAAGCAGCCAGTCCCCCTTGTGAGGAGAAGTGGAAATGTGTTGAGCAGGCAGCCAGACCCCCTTGCATGGCAAAGTGGGAGTTAAGCAGCCAGACCCCCTTGCGGGGGTGAAGCAGGAGGTGATGGTGGGACCCCATGTGGTCCGCTATCATGGTAGGGCTAATGGCTGAGAGAGAGAGGGGTAGATCCAGCAGACACGGTAAGCAGATAAAGGATCTGAGAGTCCTGTTTCTGAGGTTGATGATGAGCAGGAAGTCAACGCTGAAGATGAAGGTTCCAGCAGATGAAGAGATCCAGCTTGAAATGATGTCTGGATGAGAGACGATGGTTAATTGTGACCAAGGTAGCTGTGAGTGAAGTGGCTGTAAAGCGTACATATACAATCAGCATGGCCGAGGAATGAGTACCAACTTTGCAAGTATTAGAGGACATAGAAATCACAGATGATGAAATGGTTGAGAATGTTGTCCAGCAGGGAACGATGATGAGGTAGGAGTCTATGCAAATTGGGAGGCTTGCATGGAGCCTTGTAAATCTGGGAAACTGTAGGATACGATTGAGTACCTTGCCAGAAGGAAGAATCATCCCAAGATGTCCAAGTAATTGAGGTATATTTTACAGAGATGCCCAGTGTAGAAACTTGTTTGGAACTGGAACAGAAAGGGAGGTGGATTGCAGTAGAAGCATAAATGAATGATGAAATAGGGTAGGCCCAGGCATGGGCTAGCTGAAGCATGGAACTCATGTAGGTTTGGGGTATGTAGCAGTCAAACGCTTGAGCGATCGAGTAGGTCTCAGGTGGTCAGTCTAAAGAAGATGAGACCCCGACGTGTGTCTGCTTTAGTGATGATGGAAATATATTTGAGGAATGAGAAATGTTTCTTGTGGGCTCAATGGATTCAGGATGGTGAGACTCCTAAGCGGGTTCACCATCACCACAGTATGATCTGCTCTGAGGTAAGAGGGCAAAACCACCACATGAGATTTGTCTGTAGTGACTTGAAATATGTTTGAGCTATGATAGGGTCCCCTCCTAGGGCATGTATGGTTGAGATGGTGGGTCCCCATGTGGTCTGCCATCTCCATAGTATTGCGCTGTCTGAGTTAAGGATGGTGGGACCCCCCAGGGTCCTCCATTGGATGAGTAGAATGGAATGCCAGAAGGCCACTGAGATAGACAAGCAGGATGCTGAAACCCTCACGAGGGGTAGCGAGGAAGGTGTAGAATGGATGTGTGCGGTTGTCCACCAAGGCTGCAGGATTACATGATTCGAGGGTTGCACTTAACTTGTTGTGTTATGAAGTTTCCAGGTCAGTATACCAGCGTATCCCATGTAGGTCCACTGGAGGACAACATGTAAGGCAATCATATAGTGAGCTAGGCCCCCACGTGGGCTAGCTGGAACTGCAGGACTCCCACGTAGGTCTGCCTGAGGAGTAGTAGAAGTGAGTGAGTTGAGCTAGGCCTCCATGTAGGTGAGCTGGACTTGCAGGACCCCCACGTTGGTCTGCTTGAGGAGGAATAGAAGTGAGTGAGTCGAGCTAGGCCTCCATGTAAGCTAGCTGGACTGGCAAGACCCTCACTGTCATGAGTCCTTTGAAACATAGGGCAGGATCAAGTACCTCGTTAGGAAGGTAGAAATGTCCCAGGGCATCGAGGAACTGAGATGCGCTCCATGGAGCTGTCCTTTTTACGCAACCTGAGCTGGAACTGGAATGGGAAGGAGTCTAGAATGCAGTAGAGGAATCAAAGAGATGATTAAATAACAGGCTAGGCCTGCATGTGGGCTAGCTGAAGCATAGGTCTTTTGTATACAGAGTTCAGATTATTGAACTGTGGTGTAGGTTCCAGGTGAACAAGCTAAGGAAGGTGAGACCACCATGTGGGTCTGCCTTGGTAAAGATGGAAATATGTCTGAGTAATAAAAACTGCTCCATTGAAGGGCATGGTAGTTAGGGATAGTGGGACTCTCACATGGGTTTTCCATCATGTATTATTGAGAAGTCCTAAGAAAGGAGGGTGAGACCCTGCTGTGATTCTGCCATAGTGAGATGGAAAGATGCTCAGAGTACTGAGCAATGCTCCCACTCGGGCATAGTAGAAGGAGATGGTGGGACCCCCCTCTTCTGCGAGTCCACCATTGTTATAGTATAGCACTGGTGGAGTAAGGATGGCAAGACCTCTCTTTCAGCCTGAAGAAGAAACAGAAGTGAATCAGTTGTGCTAAGTTGCTATGCAGGCGTGCCCGACCGGTAGGAACTGCTATCAAGAGTGAGGTACAGGTATACCAGAAAATAGGTAACGTCCTTGGAGCCCACTGTAGATTTGATCAGGCAATGGCGAGGGAGAAAGCTGGCCACAGAGGGTGATGTCATGCTTGAAGTGCCGGCTAGATGAAGGAGAGTACTGACAAAGGGAATGATTGAGCATTGGATCAGTAAATGGAGACAGTCCTGTGCAAAAAGAGATAGAGGCTGTGTAAGAACTGATTGGAGCCATGCCAGAGCAATCCTTGAAGTTGCTGGAACCAATATGGGAACACTGCAGATGGAACAGGCCTGGGAAGCCAGCAGGGAATGAGCAGCTGCTCAGAAAAAGTTGGAGTGAGTAAAAGAAGAGACGGGTGAACCCGAAGGCAACGGAACAGACCAGAGTTATGGAGGCAGAAAGGGGAAAGGAGCTGAAAGAAGAACAGCAGGGGAAAAAGAAAGGGGGAGAGGGAGCAGATGATACGGGGGGGGGGACTGAGAGTGGCAACAAAGACCCCCGAGAGACAGAAAGAAAGGACAAGGGGAAGAAAGAGACTGAACTAGCCCCGCTCATTCTTCCACTGCCTGAGGTAGAATCAAGGAAGCCTTCATTGCTGCTGCACCACATGAATTGGAGCTGGAATGGACACCAGAGAAAGCATTAGTTCAAGCAGGATGGCAGCAGGATGCGCATGGAATCTGAACTCCAGATGACTCGATGGACTTTGCAAGTGAGACCTTGCAATAGGAAAATGGCATGAGTGCAGTAGCTGGTGGAGCTAACTCTGGAACTGTACAGCATTCGAACGAGTCACGCAGTAAGCGGGATCTGACTGGGTTAAGTGAATCTTAAAGTGATCTGGTGTTTTTGGTTGACTGCAGTGTTACTGATTTATCTGCCTCTGTCAAGTTTGACAGCACCATTTGTTTTTATGGGTGTGGCCTCAGTCTCAGGGGTTCCATTAGAGACATCTGGTCACCAGTGTGATAAGACCATATCCGAGCCAACATCCCTGAGGAAGACCATACACCAGGAACCTGGAGTACAGAGATCAGAATGCATTGTCCTCATGCCCCAAGAACCATGGCAGGACATTGCTAGTACTCATTCCCAGAGGGCAAACCAGCATTCAGAAACTAATCAGCAGAATGAATCAAATGAACATCAGGCTAATTCAGAGACAGGGAATACAGGGGATCAAGACCAAGAACAATTTCATAGTGCTGCGAGCTCTAGTGAGGACGAAGAGCAGGGGCAGAGGAATGAGAACCCCTCCCCACAACGGCCTAGATTCTCAGAGCTTTCTGACAGGATGACCCCAAAACCCAGTAGGAATGTGGTTCCCTTGAGGTACAGGGCAGGGCTTGATACATTCCTGGACAGGGAATATATATTGGACAAACACTTATAAGGGAATCTTTAAAGTTTTCTCCTTGGGATGTACATGCACTCATACATATTTCTGTTGAGGAACACTTTGACATAAGCTTTCATACCCCAATGGGGTTAGAACACTTTTGGGCTAAGTACAATCAGGTTAAATATTGCCCCTTGTGGACATCATTTATTGCGATTTTTTTTTATTATTAGTTATTTATTTATTTATAAATCGGAATTTACAACCTTTGAGTCAGAGACTCATTTACAAAGGCACCTCGTCGCAGGGAGGGGAGACAACATGTGACAGTGAGAGACAAGGAGGACAATACAGGTGTGGTACAGCAGAAGAAATATACATAGTAGTTTCAGATAATACACTGAAGAAAATTGGTTTAACTACAGAATAGACAAACATTCTCAAGGCAGTATAATAGATCTGCTGCGGTGTAACAATGTAGTAGGTACCTGGGGGGGGTGAGGACCATGGCCTTGGGGGGGGGAGGCAGTCCAAGAGGACATTGTCATATACAGAGAGCCAGAAAGAGTGCTGTCTCTAGGACAGACAGGGACTCCTACAGATCTGAGTGTCCGTGAGGTGTTTCCAGAGGGCAGTTTTAAAAGGGTCTATTTTGGAGATGCTGGTGATATGAGGGGGGAAAAGAGTTAAAACCAGGAGGATGCTCTGTAATAAAAGGACCTTTGGGCGAGTGAGGTCCTAGCTCTCAGAAAGTGGAAGGTGACCTTGGCTGCGCTTTGGGTGGCAACTGTCCGGGAGGCTGGATTTAGGAACGAGGTAACCCCAGGAGGGGAGAGCCCAAGAAGTGTTTTTTTGGCCAGTATGCAGGTGTGGTAGTGCAGGCACTGCTCAAAGGAAAGTAGATTTGAGGAGTAGAGTTGGCATGTGTGAGTTCTGCTATGGGCACCTGTCAGGAGTCTACAGGCCTTGTTTATTGAGGTCTGTACATTGGAGAGGGCAGTATTGTCAGCTGCAGCATAGACAGGAAGCCTGTAGTCCACCAAGGACAGGATAGAGGAGGTGATAGCCAGCCAGAGGGCAGCCTGAGGGAGACAGTCTCTGTGGTGGTATAGGAGGTCAATCTGGGTGTTCATTGCAGCGGACAGGGTTTTGAGGTGGGCGTGGAAGGTGAGTGCTGAGTTGAAGGTGATGCCCAGGTATTTGTATGCTGTAACTTGTTAGATGGGGTGTTTGGTGCTGGGAAGGATGTGAAGGGGGGTGTTACTGGTGGTGCTCTGATGATGGGCAAAAAGGATTTAGTTTTTTTGAGGTTCAGGACCTGGTGGTGGTCATGGAACCATTTTTCAGCTTGACTGAAAACGATCTGAAGGGAGTCCTGGATGGCAGTAGGGTCAGGGTGGGAGGCGACAAGGACTGCATCATCAGCATATAAGAGCATTTTGCCTCTGCAGGTACTGGAAAGAGTGTTGAGAAAGAGACTGAACAGAGTAGGGCCCAGGATGGACCTCTGGGGGACACCAGAGCGAACAGGTAGCATGGTTGATAGGATACCATTTATCTCAACCCGTTGGGATCTATCATGGAGGTAACTAGAGAACCAGGCAAGGGGGCCTGATGAGAACCCCAAACTATGGAGGGAGTCGAGCAGGAGGGGGTGACACACAGTGTCAAAGGCCTTAGACAGAGCTAGGAACACTGCCCCGGTAACGTCACCGGAGTCAAGTGCAGAGTGTATGTGTTGTGAGAACTCCAGTAGGGCTGACGTACTGCTGTGTCCAGGGTGGAAGCCATGGTGCTCTGGACACAGTATGTTGTATTTGGTGAGGTATTCCATGAGTTGGGTGGAGACTATTTTTTCCAGGGCTTTAGAGAGAGGGGGAGGATGGAGATTGGCCTGTAGTTATTTGGTATTGTGCGATCTCCATTCCTATGAATTGGGGTGATTTCAGCTGATTTCCAGGTGCTCGGGAACTGACCAAGACAAAGGGACCGGTTTAGCAGATAAGTGAGAGGGGCTAGCATGACATCCAGTGTTAGGCGGGGAATCCTGGAGTCGATTGGGATGCATTTGGGATTGTGACTGGAGAGGGCTTTTAGTAGGAGAGGTTTGGCTATATGGGGGGATATGGTGCAGAAGTGAAATGGGTGTCGCTTCAGTCCAGGAGGGATTGAAGGAATAATCAGGTCAAAGAAGTGGTAGGTAGGACAGAGCTGAGATCTGAGAAAGTCATGTTGAGGCATTCAGCAATATGAAGGGGGTCAGTGGTGACACTGCCATTGACTGCTATCTGGGATGGGGGGGCAGGTTTTTCCATTGAGCTCCTTAATATTGCCCCAGAATGCACGTGCAGAGCCCCAGTAGGAGGCCAGGGTGGTTTGGTAGTGTTTGGCTTTTGCTTGTCGTATGGCCCAGGTACATTTGATACGAGCAGCATTATAGGTCTGTCTGTCCGCAGGCCTGCCTGACTCCATCGCGATATGCCATAGGTTGTCTCTTTGTCTCAGTTGTTTAATGTGAGTGGGGGAGATCCAAGAGGCATTGTGTCGTCTGGGGAGGGTGTTGGTAAATGGGGCATAGAGGTCACAGGCCTTGCAGAAAGCACTGGTGAGGTGGGCTAGTGCAGTGTCTATATCAGTTGAAAGAGAGATTGGGGTCCAGTCTGTTTGGGATAGGTGCTGTTTCAGCTTACTAAGGCCCCCCTGGGTGAAAACGGTGGTGGGAAGTGACTTGGGGCACAGGTTTTTGTGTGGATGAGGACCAGTGGCAGATGATGGGGGAGTAGCCGCTGAGTGAGTTGGCTAAAATATTAACATCCTTGATTTTGTGGGGGTGGTTGTAGATAATTATATCAAGGAGGGAGTTGATGCCACTTGACTGACTGAGTCTGGTCGGAAGTGTGACTAATTGAGAGAGGTCAAGTGCAGTGAAGGTATCCTTTATATGTATGGTGGTGGAGCTAAGCCAGTTGTTATTAAGGTCACCGAGAATGAGTTGTTCAGCCTTGTGGGGCAGGGTGGATAGGTAGTAGGTGAGGGAGTGGACTGCTGGTCCCTGGTTCCACGGGGGTATGTATGCAGTAGTGAGATAAAGAGGGCCCCTGCCCAGGTCAGGGGAGATTTTAATGGTGATAGCTTGGGCCCCATGATCGAGCTTGGGGGTCGGGAGAGCATGGCTAAGGAGAGAGTCACGGAGGTAGACTGCACATCCGCCCCCACACTTGCCAACTCTAGCTTCCTTGAAGATGGTGAAACCAGGGAGAGAGAGATGGCAGGGTCAGGGATAGATGCAGAGAGCTAGGTCTCCACTATGGCAATGATATCAGGCCTGTGTTGCACAACCCAGCACTGGAGTGCGGCAGTTTTCTTTAGAAGACTGCAGATATTCATTGAGGCAATGCGAAGGCCTCATCCAAAGGGGGGAGATGGGGGGTAGATGACCAAGGGCCAGGGTTGGGGTGAATGTTCCCAGAGAGCAGAAGAAGTAGGGTGATTAGTCTGAGTAGTGGGCTGCAATGGCCATCTCGGCTGCATTGGACTTGACATGGGGACCTGGTGGGGAGAGTACAGGGGATGGGCAAGGAGCTGAGGGCAGGTATGGCCAGGATGGGTTGAGTCCAGTTTAACCGGTGGTTGGGGGGGGGAAGGGATAGGTGGGGGATGCAGTGGGTGATCTGGTGGTCCAGTGTGCATGGGGAGATGGGATGGGGAGGAGGGGGAGTGGAGTACAGGGTGAGGGTGAGGGTCTGTTTGTACATAGTAGAGAGATGTCAGGGGTGTATGGTGGGTGGAGATACCTTAATAAATGTGGTTACTGCAAGGTGCAGGGGTAGTGCTGAGGGGCTGTAGATTCCCCTGACTATGCCTTTGATGAAACAAATAACTGTTATGTTCTGGAATGAAGGGGTCAATGTGGGGGACATACATCATTGGCTCCACAAAAAATGCATGGTTCTTAGTGCCCCAGAACCGATCATTGATTTTGAACAGTTTTGGGCTGGTGGATGGCATTTTCGAGTGAGACTAAACCAAACCATGAAAGGCATACAACACATTTCAAACAGTTTCTTCAGTGCGAAAGACAGAGGGGTCTACTTTTATGCAGGCCAGCCTAAGGACTGCCATGAATGTGGGGACCAATCACATCTCACCAGTGCATGTGATAAACTGCTGTGCATACCATGCAGGGGATTCAACCACATTAGCACAGCCTGCACCAATATAGTGAAATGTAACTTCTGTGATTCAGTGGGACATGTTTTCCAAAAATGCCCCTGGGCTTCTCATAACCGGACAGATGGTTTTGATCAAGACATTCTCATTCAGGATGCCCACAATACAACATCATCACAAACACAGCCTAATCAAGATCCAAGGTCTAGACCTGCCCATAACAAAGAGACCCCAGAACAATGACTAGAGGAGACACAACGCCAGGAACAGACCCATGGGGGGATGACCAGATTCAAGGGAGGCCTCTCACATGGAACCTGACATTCCATCCCACCACATCCCCACCCCCCCCCCAGATGTATAGAACACTACAGCATCTACAGTTGGTTCACTTCTGGAACATCAAGACATGCCCCCTCCTCCCTTGTCAGATTGGTTGAAGTACACGACAAGAAAGAGTGCCAGACTCAGAGCAGCCTAAACCCCTGTGGTCACAACAGAACATATGTATGAAACTTTTGCAACAAACAAAAGCTGGGGAGATATGGATTGTGATGGTTTAGATTCTGACACCTCAACACACTCTTTACCCCTACCAGAAGAAAAGGATGGAAGGAAGAAAAAGAAAAAAAAAGAAACATATCGATGACGAAAGCCTTGCCCTAAAATAAGTATTGTCCTGTACAGACCCTGACAACTCTCACGTTCTGACATGGGAAGTCCTCCACCTCACTTCTCTTAATGTTTGTAGCATTAAGAGGCTTGGCAGAGAACACCAGGAGGAAGGAGTGCTGTGTGATTGGACTTCCCTACTGAGACTATATTGCTCTCCTTTCCTCCCCTCCACCCAAAGCTAGTTCTAATTTTATAGGCACAGAATCTGACAGACAACAGGAACTTCCTGTTTGGGAGCAGGAAAAGAGTGATAACAGAGCCACCAAAGACTCACCATCCTAGAAGGGCAAGAGTAGCTCTCCGGCCCTCCCAACTGCTGGAGGTCTGTCTCTGAGCAAGTAAGGGGTCTCCTGAGAATTACAGGATCTTCTTGTCTCAGAACAGGATGATCAGCAGCTTAAAGGGCACAGAGGCAGTAAGTAAGTAGGAAGAGAAGAAAAAAAAACAGAGGAAAGAGTAAGGATCCCAAACAACAGTGAAGGGGCCACAAATAAGACATGATGGGAGTGGTGCAGTGCAGTAGCTGTGGAGCAGCAGTCTTCTGGGAGACATTCTGGAGGTTGCAGTGTTTTCTCATCTGCAGACACCTCTCTGGGCTGAGGGAGGAGCTTGCTCATCTCCAGATTGAGTTGGCCAGGATTTGTGGAACCTCCTCTGCCATACAGGGACCACCAGGGTCACTGCCGTTGCCTCAGAGGTTGCCAAAAAAGAGGAGCAGTTGGACCACAGTGAGCTCAGGGAGGGTGAGGGTGGTGGAAGAGAGGTACAACCCTCCAGTTGTACCTTTCCACAATTCATATGCCATTCTGGCAAAGTGTGGTTCCTCTTTGGAGGCACCCACAGTGGAGACCAAGGAGGATGCTGGGAACCTCCACAAAGGAGACCCACAGGAGGGTGGCATGGGACCCCACAGGGGAAGGAAACAACTCCTGGTGGGGGACTCCATTGTTAGGAAGGTAGAACTGGGGGAGGAAGGGGAAAGAGAGGTAAGGTGCCTGCTTAGCAGCATGGCTTGGAGGGACAGGGAGCGAATCCTCAGGATCACCGGAGCAGTTGCACAGGGGAGCGAGCTGGATGTCATTGTCCACCTAGGGACAAATGACCTGGCTAAGAAAAGGATCAGAGCAGTGCAGGAAGAATTTGTGAAGTTGGGGAGGGGCCTTAGACATGTAGCACACACAGTAACCTTCTCAGAGGTGCTGCCTGTCTATGGCATAGGAGAGGCTACAGTGCTCCACACCATGGGATTTAATCAGTGGTTGAAAAACTGGTGCAGAGCTCAGGGATTTGGCTTCAATGGGGACTGGGGGTCCACCTGGAGTAATGCAGGCCTATACTGGCATCATGAAGGTCCAAAAAATAAGCAATCCAGCCTGATATCAGAATAAATGCAGGTCCAACCAAGTGTTAGATGCTATCAGAATATTGATTTAATAGTAATGCAAATGCATCGTGACCAACAGGCTACAGAACACAAAAGATCACAGAACCCAGTGCTTCGACTCAAACAAGAGTCTTCATCACCCCTGATATCAGGCTGGAGTGCTTATTTTTTGGACCTTGATTGTTTGTGGGTTGGCAGCCCTAAATATAACACCTCCCTTCATTCTTCCTGCCGATCGCAGGACACTTGTTTGTTTTTGCTATACTGGCATGATGGGCTGCATCGGTCCAGGAGGGGAACCAGGATCCTAGGTGATAGGTTTAAATGCTTCATTGGCAAGCATTTAAACTAGCCAAGGAGGGAGGTACTGGAAAGGAGCAGGGAAATCCTAGCCCCCCAAAAAAAGTCAGTGTAGTAAGTGAGGTAAACACCAAGATAGAGATGTTAATAGGGAGAAGCGCAGGGGTAAATAGAGAAAATGACAAAGGCAATAAGGACAGGGGTGGGGCAAAAAAGAGTAAGGCCATCAGGAAATGGAGGGTAATGAGTACCAATGCCCATAGTCTGGGCAGCAAAATCCCTGAACTGGTGGCCTTGATGGAAGAGGGATGCCTGTATATCATAGCAGTCACAGAAACATGTTACACAGAGAACCATGACTGTGATGTTAACATTCCAGGATACATAACCTACAGGAGAGACAGGGAGGAGAGAAGGGGGGGGGAGTAGATCTCTATGTAAATGAAGGGATAAAAGCAACTGGACAAAAGAGTAAACAGGGAGGAGAGGAGGCACTGTGGGTCACCTTATAGACTGGAAATTACACCACAATCCGCACAGGGGTTATATACAGACCCCCATGTCAGGGGAGGGGGAATGGACAAGGATAAGAAAGAAGGCATTCTTAGGATGGCAGAGAAAGGGGAGATACTGTTGATGGGAGACTGGAATATGCCAGATGTTAATTGGAGCACATCTGCTGCAGCCACATCCAAGAGCAGGGCCATTCGCGATGCCCTACAGGTGGCATGCCTCAGACAGCTAGTTTTGGAACTCACTCGTGAGGGAGCAATCTTAGACCTCATACTCTCAAATGGGGGCTGTGAGAGGATCTCAGATCTAGAAGTGGGTTACCATCTGGGAACAAGTGACCATCAAACAATATGGTTCACAATAAACTCAGCTACAGAGTCAAGCCATACAAAAGTGAGGGTACTGGACGTCAGGAGGGCTGACTTTGGCAAGATGGGAGAGTGCCTTAGAAAAGCATTAGCAAGCAGGCTAGAAGGAGGGGTGGAGCAACAATGGGGAAACATCAAAACTGCCATCACAGATGCAACAAGCCTTTGTGTGAAGCACATAAATGAAAATGAAAGAAAAAGCCACTATAGTTCTCAAAAGAGGTGGCGGGGAAAGTCCGGGAGAAAAAGATAGCGTTCAGGAAGTATAAGGAAACACAGAAGGAGAAGGACAGAGAGCTGTACCAGTTAAGGCAGAAGGAAGCAGGGAGAGCAGTCAGAATAGCAAAGGCCCAAACTGAGGAAAAGATAGCTAACATGGTTAAGAAGGGGGATAGAACCATTTATAGGTACATCAGGGAGCATAGAAAGACAAAGGGAGGGATAGTGAGGCTGAATAGAATGGACGGTGGGTGGGCAGAGAAGGAAAAAGCAGGGATACTGAATGAATATTTCTGCTCAGTATTCACAAAAGAGGAGGAGGGGGAGGTGCCTAATCCAATTACCAGAAGCACTCTTGATAGGGAGGTCAATCCCAGTTCTTTCACAGAAGAAAGGATTCTGAAAGAACTCCTAAAACTGAAGGTGGATGAAGAAATGGGGACTGACGGAATTCACCCCCAGAATTCTAAAAGAATTAAGGGGTGAACTAGTGAAACCACTGACTACCCTTCTTGACAAATCATGGGAGGATGGTGTGGTACCTGAGGACTGGAGGAAGGTGGATGTGATTCCCCTTCACAAAAGTGGGACCAAGACAGAGGCAGGAAACTACAGACCAGTCAGTTTGACCTCTGTGGTAGGGAAAGTGATGGAATCACTTCTGAAGGAGAGATTTGTTGAGTACCTAGAGGCCAGTGGGGCACAGGACCCAAGGCAGCATGGGTTCACAGCAGGAAGGTCATGTTAGATTAATCTAATGGATTTCTTTGACTGGATGACCAAGGTAGTAGACCAGGGAGGGGCTGTGGACATGGCCTACCTAGACTTTAGCAAGGCATTTGACACAGTCCCACACAAAAGGTTAATAGACAAATTAGCCAGCCTGGGAGTGGGTCCCAGGGTGGTAGCCTGGGTAAAACATTGGCTGGACAACAGGACACAGAAGGTAATTGTAAGTGGAGTCCACTGTGAAGAAATAGGGGTTCCTAGTGGGGTATCGCAGGGTTCAGTACTGGGTTCAGTCCTTTTTAATGTCTTAATAAGTGACATTGCAGAGGGACTGTAAGGAAATGTATGCCTCTTTGCAGATGACACAAATATCTGCAACAAGGTTGATACACAAGGAGGCGTGGAAAGGATGAGAAGGGACTTGGCAAGACTGGAGGAATGGTCAGAAGTATGGCAGCTTGGATTCAATGCAAAGAAGTGCAAAATAATACACCTGGGAAACAAAAATCCAGAGGAAGATTACACAATGGGGGGAGGTAGTAACAACAACAAAAATGGAAAGGGACCTGGGGTAATTATATCAGATGACCTTCTGGTTAGCAAGCAATGCGAGAAGGAAGTAGGGAGGGCTGGGGGTATGCTGGGATGAATAGGGGAGAGGCATCACCAGCAGAAAACAAGAAGTTGTTATCCCTCTGTACAGACAGTTGGTGTCACCCCATCTGGAGTACTGCATCCAGTTCTGGAGACCATATCTCCGCAAGGACATAGTCATGATAGAGGCAGTCCAGAGGAGGGCAACTAAAATGGCGCTCGGTCTGCAAGAGAAGCCATACAAGGAGAGATTAAAGGAGCTTAATATGTATACCCTTGAGGAAAGGAGGGAGAGTTGGGACATGATAGAAACTTTTAAGTACCTCAGTGGAATCAACAAAGTGCAAGAGGATAGCATCTTTCAGAAAAAGAGATGTGCAAGAACAAGGGGACATAATTTAAAGATGGCGGGGGGGGGAGGTTCAGGGGCAATGTGAGGAAGTATTTTTTCACAGAGAGGGTGGTGGACGCATGGAACAGCCTTCCTGAGGAGGTTGTGGGGTCTAAAACTGTGGGAGAATTCAAGAATACATGGGAAAGACATAAGGCAATTCCTGTGGGGGGTAAGAAGAAATATACTGTTGTTTAACTAGGATCTACAGCTTATCCTGTAGGTAGGGAAATGTGCAGACTAGGTGGGCCAAGTAGTCCTTATCTGCTGTCAAAGTCTATGTTTCTATGTTTCTAAGAACTTGAGGAAAAGAATTGCAGTACTTTCAGCATTATACCAGGAGCAGGCGGACATTGTCTTTCTACAAGAGACATGGATGCAAGACACTTACCAGCTGAATCAAACCAGGAATGCTTGGGTGTGGGGACCTTCCTATTGGTCTTTTGGACTGGAAAGGGCTGATGGGGTTGGAATCTTATTTACAGGGACTGGGTTCAAGTTACAAAAACTTATTACATAGAAACACAGAAACATAAACTTTGACAGCAGATAAGGACCACTTGGCCCACCCAGTCTGCCCATTTCCCTACCTACTGGATAAGCTGTAGATTTTAGTTAACCAACAACCTACTTCCTGCCACCCCCCACTATAATTGCCTTATGTCTGTCCCATGCATGTTTGAATTCCTCCACTGTTTTAGACCCCACTGCCTCTCCAGGAAGGCGGTTCCATGCATCCACCTCTCTGTCTGTGAAAAAAAACTTCCTCACATTACCCCTGAACCATCCCCCCTCTATCTTCAAATTGTACCCCTTTGTTCTTACACATCTCTTTTTCTGAAAGATGCTACCCTCCTGGACTTTGTTGATTCCCTTGAGGTACTTAAACATTTCTATCATGTTCCCCCATCCCTCCTTTCATCAAGGGTATACATATTAAGCTCTCTCAGTCTCTCTTCATATGGTTTCTGATGCTGACCCTGCACCATTTTAGTTGCCCTCCTCTGGACTGCTTCCATCCTGTCCATGTCCTTGCATAGATGAGGTCTCCAAAACTGCACACAGTACTCCAGATTGGTCTCACCAACTGTCTGTACAGAGGGATAACCACTTCCCTTTTTCTACTTGTGATGCCCCTTCCTATGCATCCCAGTATCCCTCTTGCTCTCCTTACTGACTTCTCACATTGCTTACCCACCTTTAGATCATCTGATATGACTACCCCCAGGTCCCTTTCCATTTTTGTTGCTGTTAGTACCTCTCCTGCTATTGTGTACTCTTGTCCTGGTTTTTTCTTTCCCAGGTGCATTACTTTGCACTTCTTTGCGTTGAATCTAAGTTGCCATTATTGACTTACTTCCAGGACAAGTGTTCATTTTGGATGGATTATGGAAAGAGAAACCTTTCAGATTTATTAATGTCTATGCTCCACAGGTTTAAACAGATAGAGTCAACTTACTGGAGAAAATACTGCCTTTTTTAGCAACTGCAAGGATAGTGATCCTAGGGGGAGACTTTAACAGCTCAATACATGTTGAAGATAGGGTGAATTCTGGTTAAAAAGTGTATTGTGACTCTAATGCTCTTATTCAGTGTTTAGCTAAGGCAGATTTGCAAGATGCCTATGCAGTGATAGGTTTGATCTAAAAAAAAAAACCTTTTTTAGAGAAGCCTTGGCAACAAGGATTGATTTTTTTCCTTTTATCCCCTAATACTCGAATTAAGATGCGTAGTACACTTCCCCATGAATTCATGGACTATTTAAGATTGCACTTAAAATCTTTTTGACTCTCCACCCATCTTCACATGAAAGCAGATAGAGAGCTAAAATGAATCTCTTGACAGATGCTAACATTCAAAAGGGTTTAATAGGAGAATTATTAGCTAGGAGCACTTTAAGATGTTTCTATGCCTCAGCAGGAGACTGGTGAGAAGATACCAAAAACATTATTTGAATCTGGTTGCAAAGACAAGGGGCAGAAAAACAAAATGAGAAATTTTTGAAATACTTATCACTCAGGAATCAATTACAACATTTATTTTCACTAACCACCATAACAGGGAAAGATTATTATAACCACATTATTAATAATAAAACCCAGATGAAAAACTATCACTATGATAGAGCAGCTTCTCTTTCCAAAGAATTAAGTTTTGGAACAACTAAAACTCCAACTAGTGACCCTTGTGCAGCCTGTAAAGCTAGGCTGGACTCATCCAGGTTAACTGAATTAACGAACAGTAATGACAAGGTATGCCATGACCATATTTAGATGGAACAGATTATTCATGATTACTTTAATGCTTTGATGAGACTCCAATGGGTGACTTACCCAAGTGCACTATTTATCTCCTATGTCAGTCAATTTATGTACAGCTGAACAAAAGACACTAATTACACCTATTACCCTTGAAGAAATTCTTTCTGTAATTTCGGAGATGAAAAAAAAAGTATTGCCCAGGTCGGATGGCCTACCCACAGAATTTTGCCAACTTTTTCGAAGTGAATTAGCCAGCATGTTTTTGTAAGTGTTTCAAGAAATTTCATCAGAGGGATAATTCATACAGAATATGCTACAGGGCTATTAAGATTTTTATATCAGACAGGAGATAAAACTCTACTCCAAAACTGGAGGCCAATTGTATTGCTAAATACTGATTGGAAGATTTTCACTATTACTTTGTATAAAAGGTTACAAAATTGTGTTAAAAAGTTGATTCATCCCTCACAAATATGTTTCAGTCCCAGGAAGAAAATTTCAGGAGAACCTATGGGTTATTAGGGATTGTTCTGCATACTGTATTCAGCATAACCTACATGGATTTTTACTAGCAATGGTTCAATGCAAGACCTTTAACAGGGTGTCCAACATGTTTTTATTTCATGTGCTGGAGAAATATGGAATCCCTGATCAGGTAATTGATTGGATAGCCAGTCTTTATGGAGCTGTCACAGTAGTACCCTAGTTTGGTGGATCTATGGGGGTCAAAATTCCCATGCAATGTGGGATATGCAAGGGCTGCCCCCTTAGCCCCTTATTGTATGTTTTTCATCTGGACCCTTGCATTAGACACATAGTTTATTTATTTATTTATTATTTATTTATTTATTTATTAGCTTTTGGTAACCGGGTAAGTGTGCTAGGCAACAGACCTGCCTATTTTCAGGCACGACCCGGGAGAGCACAGGACATTGGTTACAATATGCAGAAATGCACAGACATAATATAGGTGTACAGGAACAAAACAAGATATACATTGGGTAGCACAGTAATAGTTACATAAGGGTACATGTTAGGCATAGATCATAATAAGGATGTAAAATAATGCAATTATTGAAATGTTTCACCAGGAAGGCACACTGAACAACAAGTTGCTCATCTCACGGTGTGACCTGTGGGAGAGGTTACATAGGGCTGTGAAGGATGATCAGTTACAATAGTATGTGGGTAGTGCAAACAATACAACATTGTAAGATTGCGCAACAGTTGGAACACAAGGTATTTTATAATAAACAGTAGTGGGACATTGGGTAAATTACAATGCATGTCCAAAATCATACAAAAGAGCATATAAGCATACAAAACAGTAATAATGCGATAGACCCATTTATAGTGCATGAGTGTACCAGGAGCAGACTTGAGGTAGTATGCAAGTGCTGTTGGAGTAAAAAAGATGAGGTTAGGTTGTGCACACTGGTGACCCAGAAGGGCAGGTGGACAAGAGAGGGGGAGAGGCAAGAACTGAATATGAGAAGAAGGGGTAGTGATTTCCTGAATTCCCCCTTCAGGAAGTTGAGTTAATAATAGGGAGATTATAGCATTACCAAACCCAACAAGGGGACTCACACTTAAAGCTTTAGCTTATCATCTTAACATCTGCCTGTCCTGGTGGTAGTTCAGGTGGATGTTAAAGATCCCACGGCACTTCTCAAAAAGAGCAGGGGGAATTGTCCTGGTGCAATGCCCGAATTTCCTCTATTCACGAAAAATACCACCAACAGCTTTATCTGGTTCAAGGTCAGTTGGCATTCATCTGTACCCCCTTCCCCCGGGTCATGCCTGAAAATAGGCAGGATTTGTCTAGTGCACTTACCCGGTCAACAAAAACTAAATAAATAAATTATGCGGATCACCACTTGCTATTTTGTACCACAGAATCAAGCATTGAGAAAGCAGTAGCTGAATTAACACAATTCTCCACAATAGCAGGGGCAAAAGTAAATCCTGATAAAAGCCGGATGGGGAACACAGATAGATACCATGATAGCTGAGATTCACATTCAATCTGAACCTTTAAAAGTTTGGGGAATCTATGAGAGGAAAGGGGATATAGCATGTGTAAATTCGAATGAGGCTCTTCACAAATGTGAAATCCGGGTGGCCAGATGGAAAGGCTGGCACCTCTAAAAAGCAAAAAGGATATTTATCATTAAACAATTCCTAATCCCTATTCTGTTACATACAGCTTGGGTATACACTTTTCCCTTTAGGTTAAAAACCAGAGTGCATAGTCTTTTCTTTCAGATGCTGAGCGGGAGTCAGCTCAACCCCATTAAAATGGAGTTTATCTGCTTGAGCAGGAAACAAGGGGGTGCCAGAATGATTCATCGGCCAGTGTTTTTTCACACTTTATTTTGGTCAAGTACTTTTAAAATTATGGCTCAAGCAGAACATTCATTCTGTAAGGATTGGTTCCAAGGATTATTACAACATTTCTTAGCTAAATGGACTGAAGAACCTTTAAAAATAATTCCCGGTCTTAAAATCCCAGGTTATTTAAAACCTTCTTCTAAAAAGATTAGTCTGTGGCAAGTTACTAAATCTCAGATTTTAACTTGCACTAGGCAGCATTTGTATGAGGACATTTTAGCAAATATAGGGCCCTCAGAACCTGAACTGAAAGGATGCAGTACTGGAAAAATCCTAACTGCTGTGCACCAACTTATCAATGTCAGAACCCCTTTAAGGATGTGGGATGATATTGGCTGTGCACTTATGGAAAGTGAATGTTCATTATAATTGGAAGCATAGGGCAACTGATGAAAGATCTTGTCCATACTATGAATGTCTAGCCCCAGTAGAAACTGTGGAGCACTTTATGCTTGAATGCACGTACACGGTTAATTTATGGGCCTTCTTAGCTGATAGATGGAAGCTCCCATGGTTAAAACAATTAAACTGGCTACAATCAAATTGTAGTAGGAGATTATTTTGGCAGATTGCTATTGTATGACAGAAGTACATTAGAGGTTATTTTTGCGATATTAAAATGTTGTCTATGGCAAGCTAGAAGTAAGTATGTCTTACAACAAATGTGGATGCCTTATTTTTTTGTGGGGAGACTGTGAAGCAGCTTGTAAGGAAGTCTTTCATAAAGATTTACTGTATCATAACTGGGGGAAGGTGCAATGCATGTGAAAAGGTCTTCAGGGTATATTACAGTCATCATGATTCTTTATATATTTTTTTCAGATCCTTTGTTACTTTAGATGATTTGTACTGAGGTTTGTAAACTATTCAGTTTGGATCCCTGAGCTGAGGGGAAGATGTTTTCTTTTTTCAGGAACACAGGGATTTTTGTTTCTATACTATTTGAATGGAATGTATATTTACCAAATGTACATATTGTAAATACTATCCATACATGACTGCTTGATTGCTGATTACTGTATAGCCTTTATTGATTTTTTTCTCAATAATACACCCCTACTGTTATTAAGAAGTGCCATGGGATCTTTAATGTCCACCTGAACTACCACAAGAACAGGCAGACGGGACCTCAGTTTAATGTCTCATCCAAAAGACAGCACCTCAGTAGTGCAGCATCCCCTTCTTGATGCACTACAGTGTCAGCATTGGGATTTATCCCACGTTCCTGGTGTGGGGCTAGAACCCAAAACCTTCCAATCTTTTGGCCTCAGAAGCAAGTGTGTTACCTGTGGAGCCACTGACACTGGTATATTGGGTAAGGGAATAAAAAAAATTCAAAGGGCTAAAATTACAGAGAGAGTAGGAAGTATAGGATGATGGGAGTGGTGCAGTGCAATGGCAGTGGGGTGGCAATCTTCAGGCAGAGGCTATGTTTCTGCCCTATCTGCATGTACCTCACTGGGCTGAAGGAGGAGGTTGCCAGACTCAAGGCTGAGTGGTCTTGGCTTCAGAGAACATACTTCCCCACCCAGGGACCACCTAGTCCACCACAGCTACTTCAAAGGATGCCAAGTAAGAGGAGCAGCTGGACAACAGTGAGCTTGGGGATGGTAAGAGTGGTGGAACACAGGCACATCCCCAATTTGATACCACTATGAAACTCCTACATTGCACTGGTGAGGTGACAATGTCCCACAGAGACACCCAAAGTAGTGACCAGGGTTTATATGGGAGCCCTCCATAGTGGAGATCCCAAGAGGGTGGCAGCAGACCACAAAGCAGGAGAAAGTGAATCCTGGTGGTGGATTCCCTAATAAAAGGGATACAACTGGAGGCAGGTAGGGATAAGGAGAGGGAGGTCAGGTGCCTTCCTGGTGCCCTGGCTGGAAGGGAGGGAAAGAGGCTAGAAAAGAATGCTGGGGAATCAGGAAGGGATGGAGAACTGGACAACATTGTCCATCTGAGGACTAATGACCGGTCAAGAGAAGAGCCAGCAATAGTTCAGGAGTAGTTCAGGGAATTAGAAAGAGGTGCTAGGCAAGTAGCATGATCTGTGACCGTCTCAGAGGTGCTACCTGTCTATAACAATGGGGAGGACAGGGTTCTCCATACTAGGAACTTCAACACATGCTTTAAGGAATAATGCACAGAGGATTCAGATTCATTAGGGACTGATGCCCCACCTGGAGGTATGAAGGCCTGTACAGGGGTAATGGCTTGCATCCAACCAGAAGGGGACCCATAGTCCTCAGTGAATGGTATAAATGCTACATTGACAAGCATTTAATCTAGCTGAGGGGTGGATAGGTGGAATAAGGCAGGGAGACATAAACTGTCCTCCCACCCCAACAGGCTTGCAAGGTCAGTAGTGGGAATCTGGAGGGAGTGATATCCCCAAAGAAACAAATTAACATAAGATTCCAGGGGACAGATGGAAAGGGAGATACTAAAAAGAATAGTGGAGGAAAAAAATGAAGGGCTAAAAGAAAAAATGAGGGAGGTGGCAGTTCAATCTAGACAGCCGTGTGTGCAAATGTTCAAAGTCTGGACAATAAGACTACAGACCTAGAGGCCAACATAGCAGAAGCAGACCTGAATATCATTGCAATTACCAAGTCCTGGTGCAATGAAAACCAGAACTGGGATGTAACCATACCAGGCTGCACTCTACTCAGAAGGGACAGAGTAGGTAAAAAATGGGGAGAAATGGCTCTTTATGTGAGGGAAAACATAAAAGCAATGGAAATACAGGGAGAGTAGGGAGGAGCTGAGATATTGTACATTACTCTTGAGACATGGAAGGGGGCCGCTAATCACACAGGAGTGATCTACAGACTTCCAGTACAGGGGGAGAGTTGAATAAGTATATGTTGGAAGCAATCCAAAGGATGACAAGCAAGGGGGAAGTGTTGCTGATGGGGAACTTCAATCTTCTGGACATGGATTGGAGCCTCCCAACTGTGGCAATGGTTAGAGGTAGGGACATCCTGCACTTCCTGCAGGGAACATTCCTCAGTCAACTAGTTAAGGGTTACCCCTTTGGGGTAACCCTTGCCTCAGTGTTTGCACACAGAGGTTCTTTGTCTTTTAAATAATTTTTTATTTTAATGGGTTCACCACAATATATCCAAGGCACACTGCCTTAAGGGTAGCTGGTCCATTCCATTGGGGTGTCAAACAGACCAGGCATACTGATTAGTCCTGGTAGGATGAAACACGTGTCTATGTCTTCTGTAAGCACCCTTTGCAAACTGTGTGAGAGGCCTTTTGGCACCATGCAATTCTGTTTAAAGTTGGACCAGCATAACATTCTGCGGTGATTTGCATATGCAGCCCATAATGCTTTGCATTGTGGGGGCACGTGTGATTTTGTATTTTTTAGTTAAGGAACCCACTCATGGGGGGGGCAGTACTGGACGTGGTACTGTCAGATGGGACAGTGTTGCTGACATCAAGATGACCAGTGATCATTGTATGGTGTGATTCAATGTAAGAACTAGGCCATAATCAAACCACACTAATATGAGGGTCCTAGACTTCAGGAGGGATGATTTTAAGAAAATGGGACACTGCTTCAGGGACACTCTAGCAGGGATAGGGAAACTAGGTGAAGTTGAGGGACAATTTGAAAAAATAAAGGTGGGAATTAAGAAGGCAGAAAACCTCTGCATCAGACCAATAAACAAGGGCAAGGAAAAAAGGGACCACTATGGTTATCTAAAGAAGAAGCAGAGAAAGTAAGAGCAAAAAAAGCTAGCATTTAGAAGGTACAAGATTTCTCTGAAGAAGGAGGATAGGGAAATATATCAGGAGAAACAAAGTGAGGCAGGGAAAGCAGCTAGGAGAGCAAAGGTGCAAACAGATGAAAATATTGTCAAGTCAGTTAAAATGGGGAAAACTTTTTTTTAGATATACAGTATAAGTAAAAAGAGGAAGACCTAAGGAGGGAAAGAAAGGCTAAAAGGGGAAGGTGGGGTTTGTGTGGAAGAGTACCAAACATAAGCAGACATATTGAAAACATACTTTTGTTCTGTATTTATGGAGGCCACAGATAAGGGACAAGGGCATTATAATATAAAAACATAAGAAGATGATGGTAGATAGTAACCTTGCGATACATCTAGTCTACCCGTGAATCCCACGCCCAGCCCTTATAGGTTGCTTGTTTTGCTTTTACAGCAGTGTTGGTCCCATGCGTGTTTGAATTCATTCACCATCTTTGCTTCAACCACTGCTGGAGGAAGGCAGTTCCATGAGTCTATCACCCTCTCTGTGGAGACACTAATCCTTTTACAGAGAAAAGAGTCCTCAAGGAATTAGCACAACTAAAAGAGAATAAGGCACTGAGGCCTGAAAAGGTACACTCAAGGATATTTATGGAGCTCAATAGCTGCACCTCTGTCAACCCTGTTCAACCTATCATTAGTTAAGGGGGGATTTTCCTGGGGACTGGAGAGCAGATGTGGTCCCACTCCACAAAAGTGGTACTAGAGAGGAGGCAGGAAATAACAGACCTGTCAGCCTGACTTCTGTGGAGGGCAAAGTAATGGAATCACTGCTGAAGGAAAGGATTGGGGAATACCTTGCAGCCAGTGGATTGCAGGATCCAAGCCAGCATGTTTTGACAGGAGATAGATCTTGCCAGACAAATCCAATTGAGTTCTTTGACTGGGCAACCAGGGAAGTGGATCAGAGTGGAGTGGGTGTATGGCTCATCTTTGATTTTAGTAAGGCCTTTTGACACCGTTCCACACAGAAGACTGTTGAACAAGTTGGGCAGCCTAGGAATCAGTCCAGAAGTTGTAAAATGGGTAAGAAGTTGACTAAGTAGCATGAGTCAAAGGGTGCTAGTAAACAGTGTTCACCCTGAAGAAAGCAAGGTGACCAGCAGGGTGTCACAGGGGTCAGTCCTTGGCCCGGTCCTCTTCAATGTCTTTATTAGTGACATTGCAAAAGTACTGGAAGGGAAAGTATGCTTGTTTACAGATGACACAAAAATCTGCAACAGAGTAGACATGCCGGGGAGGGGGGGATGTGGAAAGAATGAGGGATTAGTTCAGTTTAGTTTAGTTTATTGTTCTAGGAATTATTACATTTGAGCCAATGTCTCTTTTACAAAGGTTCCAAGTCATCAATGTACAAACAAACAAGACATGCTACATAGAATGGTCAGCAAATTATAAAGGTTTCAATAAGCCAGTATAATACAGTACATCACAGGAAAAATACTAAACATTGGATGAATGGTCGAAGGTGGGAAGGGTATGAGGAGATATGGGAAGGGGAGCACACTTAGAGTAGTTAGAGGTACTCAGATGCCTTTGTCAAGAATGGAGCAGAGGAGGAGGATGAAAAACAGTAAATGGATGACAGGATGATCTCAAAAAGCTGGAAGACGGTCAAGGGTTTGGCATCTGTGTCTCAATGCAAATAAAGTGCAAACTTATGCACTTTGTTTCAATTGTTTATCCCGAAGTGGCACACTAAGCTGAAACCTTGTTTACAGGTGCAGCCTGGGAGAACAGGGAAGTTAAGTGACTTGTTCAGGGTCACACAGTATTAAAGCGGTGGCTGTGGATTTCAAACCCAGGTCTCCAGATTTGCAGGTCAGAGCATTAAGCCATTGCGCTATGCTGCCTCCCACTTGGGACACTGAAACCCCGGGGGCAAGGTAACAGTTAAGCAGAGAGGCATTGGCAACCGCAAAACATGGACGGGACCTGGGGTAATCATTTCTGATGACTTTAAGATAGCAAAGCAGTGTGATAAGGGAGTGGAGAAAGCTAGCAAGATGCTCAGATGCATAGAGAGGGATATCACCAGCAGAAAGAGGGAGGTAGTGTTACCCCTGTATAGATCGATAATAAGGCCTCACCTCAGGTACTGTGTCCAGTACTGGAGGTCCCATCTCTGGAAGGACATACAGTGAAGCCCACCAGGATGAAGAGCAATGTGATAGGTTTACTACATGACAAATGGGATTAACTCCCATTAAAACTGCATTGTTTACTGCAGTAACTCTATTGCAGAATTCTGCAGCACTGCACTGCATCCTGGTGGGCTTCACTGTAGATAGGCTGGAGGTGGTACAGTGGAAGGCAAGCAAAATGGTGCAAGACCTGCATCAAAAGCCCTACAAGGAAAGACTAGAGGAACTCAAGTCTCTGCTGGGGAAGTCGGTGACCATAACTGCACAGGGAGATTTCGGCAACTGTTTCCACAGGACTGGGGGTTCAGTAGCCATAGCCGCAGGACAGGAGTTTCAGTGGCTGCAGCAGTGGGTGAGGAGTTTCCATGGCCATAGCCACTAGGAGGGGAGTTGGCGGCTGTAGTCACAGAGGAAAACTCAGCTGCCATTGCCACAAGTGGACAGTGCTCCCTATTCTAGGGTAGCCAATCAGGTCACAGGGCAGGGATTTATTTAACTCCAAAAATTGATTAGCGTTTTGCTCATAAAAGTGCTAAAACATTGTGAAAATGCATAGCACTTGCTTCACTGTGTTTAACAAACATAACACTTCTAGAAAACCTGTATAAATACTTTCTGTACTGTTAGCATTGTCCCAAGAAAAAAACTGCTAATCAATTATTTAAAACCCTGCAGGGTGCCAATTTTGAAAAGGAAGGCTCTGCTATAAAAGCGGAGCCACTTCTGTTTCTGCTGTCTCTGCTGGGGAAGTCAGCAGCCATAGCTGTACAGAGAGATTTAGATGGCCATTGCTCAGGATTGGGGGTCTGCACTCCAGCTGCAGGGCTGAGTCTGCAGCCACATTCAGGGCAGGAGTTTC
The DNA here is from genome assembly GCA_016271365.2 of Neoceratodus forsteri. Lineage (NCBI taxonomy): Eukaryota > Metazoa > Chordata > Ceratodontiformes > Ceratodontidae > Neoceratodus > Neoceratodus forsteri. The sequence continues at coordinate 649,648,414 of CM028137.1, forward strand.
AAGACCATAGCCACTGGGAGGGGAATCAGCGGTTGTAGCTGCAGGAGGAAAACTCAACAGCCTTTGCTGTAAGTGGACTGGGCTCTCTACTCTAGAGGAGCCAATCAGGGTGTCATCTTTCAAAAGGGAGGCTGCACTATAAAAGAGGAGCCACTTCTGTTTCTGCTGTCTATGCTGGGGAAGAATGATTCCCACCCCCTGCCTCCTCCTCCATTAATTAAATAACCTCCCTGGACTCTTCCCAGAGGTAGCTACCAACATCGGAAGAGAAGGAGAGTTTTCTCATAGATGGGGGTGAGGCAGTGGAAGAGACTTTTATATCTCTATTATTTTATATCTCTATTGTTTTATCTTTCAGGGGGAATTTTGTATCGTGTATATTTTATCTTATAGAGTGTCTTATAGTGTGAATTGATATATCATTTTATCTTATAGAGTGACTTGATTTAAGTGGTAGTAACAATTGATTGCAGGAGGGCTGTAGTAAGGGGAACTGAGGGGTGCATTAAAGGTTAATTATTGTCTTTTATTATTGAAAAGTACAGTAAATACTAGTGATTGCAGAAGGGTTGTGGTAAGGGGAACTGTAGGGTACAGTAAAGGCTGATTCTGGGTCTTTTATAAGGATATTTACGAGGTAGAATGTATTATGTGATCTGAAGGGGGATAAAGACCTTGGTACATACTCAAAAGGGTAATGGTCTCACAGGGGCTGTAGTAAGGGGAACTGAAGTGTACAGTACTAGCTAATTCTGCATTCTTCATTTTTAAGGAGGTATTCTTTCATTATTTTTAAGGCTAAGGTAATCAAATGGATGAGCAGCAAAGTTGCAGAGGTAGCCTGAAGTGCGATCAATCAGGTCTTGAATATGATCTCCAGGCCACTAAGGCACAGGGAATCTTTGGGAGAGTGGTAGGATGAAGTGGGCGTGGAATCGCCATGGTGTTGGATATAGCATGGAGGCTGGGGGCTGCATGGTGTGCAGTCAGTGTACATACCTAAGAGAAGAGGAGGTGGGGTGGTTGAGGCGGGCACTAAGCAAGGTAGCAGAGAGAGGAAGAGAGGAATGGATTGGAGGAGGTTCAAAGAAAATGGCAGTTGAAGCCGGCCCGCAGGTGCAGTGGTTGGATTTCCACTTGTGACACCGGCAACCAGGTTCAGGAATGGACCTGGGTCGCTGGAGTGCTGGCCACGGGGAGAAGGATTGAGCATCCTATGGACAGCTCTTCTTCTCCAGGGGGAGGGTTGGGAAGTGTCCAGCACATGATGGACCCCAAGCGGAGGCCAGGGGTCCCACAATACTAGCGCTTGAACTCACTGGAGGCAGGGCGGAAGCTGGATGCCATTGCATGTCCCTGCCTTGGAGGAAAACTAAAGAAAATGGAGGGGAGAACATCTGTCTACATGAAGCCCTCCCCAGGGCTTCAATTAGCCACTGCTGCCACACTCCCAACCAGATACCAGTTCCATGGTGCAGAAATTAGCGGAATCAACACTATGGCCCCACCCTCTGGGGTCAAGCTGGGGGTAACCGGGAGTTGCGGCACTTGGCAGTTGGTGGAAGTCTCGGGAGCCATGACCAGAGCAGAGACAGGATGGAGGCCTCCTAGGAAAAATGATAAATAAAGAAAAAAAGAAAATGCCTGTTGAGTGGGGGTGTGTGAAAGAGAGAACATAGGTAGGGCTGCAGGGGTATTTGGAACAGGTGTAGAGGTAGACATGAGAAGAAGGGGAGAGGACTGGCAGAGATCCAAAGGATGCACCAGAGGGGCCAAAGGAGAAGGGAGCACAAGGGAAGGGCACAGGAGACTTAGGTACAGGGGAAGTAGAGAATGAGAGGGTTCAGAAGAAGTGGCAGGTGATAGGATCAAAAAAAGTACAGCAAGCACCAACAGGAAAGGTGCAGGAATTAGCAAGGGGTGCATCAGACAGCAGGCCGCAAAGCAAGGGTGCAGAGCAGGAAAACAGGTCTGCACCCCTGGGAACACTTGAGGAGGATGACAGCAAGGAGTGTGGCTGTGAGGAATTCATAGGAAATGGAGGAGGTGCTAAGGTGATAGAAGGTTCAGGAATGGGAATGCACCTTTGGGAGGGAACCTGGAGGAAAGCAGACAAAAAGGGCAAGGGGGGGTGAAAACAATCTCAAGGGAGACACAACATGCAGGAGGCACAGGGAAGAAGCCTTCTTTGAGCTCAGGAAGGGAGAGGATCGAAAGAGGGGGAAGGTAGAGGGTACCCATACTCAAAGGGATTCAGGCAGCAGAGAGGAAGGAAAAGAGCAAAGGGAGGAGTCAGGGCCAGCTAAAAGGAAGGCAGGGATGAAGGGGACTGGTGGGGACACCAGAAGGGGGATGAGAGATGTAGTCCTGGGGGAAAGCAAAAATCAGGGAAAGGAAAAGGACAAGGGGGGAAATGGGAAAAGGGAGGGAAATGGGATGCCAAGGAAGCGATGTAAGCTGGAAAATCAAAAGTGCAAGCAGAAAGATGTGAATAGCAGGGTTATGCTCATAGGTGACTCAATACTAAATGAAATCAGATGGGGGAGAAAGAGAGGCAGGAGCAGTGCCATTTGGGTTGAATGTATGTCAGGAATGACGGCGTTAGAGGTGAGGCACAATATACCATCATGGGCAAACAGTAAGTTAAGAAGTCACACTTGGTGTTCCACCTAGGCACCATGATCTAGAGCGAAATAGTCTAAAAGAGGTGCAGGCAAGGTTCAGGGAGCTTGCTAAGTTCTGCAGTAGTACGGGGTTCTATTCTATTGCTTTCTCACAGGTACTACCTGTGCTAAGAGCAAGTACATCAAGGAAGCAGAGGACTGAAGAATTTAATCAGTGGCTGGAGGGTTGGTGCAGGCAGATGGGGTTTGGGTTAGTGGGGGACAGAAGATCAGCGTAGGAGGATGAGAGCCTATTTGCCCGACAGGCTACACCTGAGCAGGGAGGGACAAGTAGTACTAAAAAGAAAGTTAAGAGACTTTATCAAAAGGAAGAATAATTTAAACTGATTTTTTTGGAAGGGGCAGGTTAAAGAAGGGGCCATTCTGAGGCAGCAGAGATGGTAGGCTAAAACAGAACACTCAAAGGACAATTAGTACACAGTGTAATTTGCTGCAAAAATAGATTTACTGGAAAAACATATCAAGCAATGCAAGTACACATGCAAAAACAGACAGCAGCAACTGCCAGCCTAGCTAACACCCCAGTGATTCAACTCGAAACAAGTTTTCCTCAGGATGTGGTGCTAATGAGTTGGCTCACAAATTTAAACACAAGATTCATGAATAAACATTACCAATGTTAACATGGGCTACATAGATTATGCAGAGCACACTGAGCCTCACTTGGAAGACATTGACTATGTCCTTGAAGCTATGCAAATGAAGATCTCGGCAATACCTAGTGATGAAAATATTTTACAATCAGATGTTGTTTGCATTTCTCCTACTAATCTTTCAGATCCTACAATTTCAGCTATTGATTTAAATGAAATTAATGATAGCAATAACATTCCTGTACTGGACATTGATGTTTCAGAGTGTTTATTAGAGGAAAATGAGTTTGGTGTATCTAATTACCTTTTGACCTCCCATGGTGATGTTCAAGTTAATATATTGGGGGCTAGTAAAAAGAACTGATTCCAGAATTTATGGTTTGGTTAAATGAGAATAATTTGAATGTCACCAGACTTTTGGAATGAGGGGTATGATTCCGATTTACTTCTTAAAACAAAGGAAAAGGTTAAGAAAATTACAAAAGCCAGTCTTTTTGAAGATAAAAAGGAAGAACCCAATAAAAATCAACTGTGTACATGTATTACACAGTATAAATACATAGCTGGTCAAATATGGAATGTGATTTATAGAAACTGGCCTATCTTGCACAGTGACAGTAAAGTTAGTATGACCATTGGTCACAAACCACAAGTCACTTTTTCTAAAGTCAGTAGTCTAAAAGACAAATTGGTACATAGTCGACTTAAGAAAGACAAAGAAGTCAGACTTACATGGTTACCAGACAGATCAAATGGGTTTTACAAGTGTAGTAAATGTAACATTTGTAGATATGCTAACATGAATCATACATTTTGTACATCCAAGATTTCCTGAGCTGCAGGTTAAAGTGCAAGAACTAATCACATGTAATATGCTGCATGTACTGTATTCATTGTGATGCAACTGTGGTCTTGTTTATGTCAGAAAGATAGTTAGGCCACTTAAGCAGAGTATACAGGAACATGTACGCTCTGTTGTTAATGTTTACAGAAACACCCCTGTAGGTTTACATTTAGCTCTGTACCATGGCTCAGATACAAAAGATCTGAAGTGCATGGGCCTTGAATGGGTACCACCTTTAAAACTGGGTGTAGATATACCAAATATACTCATTCAGAAGGAAAGTAAGTGATTTATTAGCTAACCCTTACAGAAATAATTATATGAAATGTGTTCATGCTGCACACATAAAACTACTCATGTGATATGCATGCTACAAGTATGATTTAAATGTTAAATTGGAACCAATTGCACGCATAAGACGTGTGCAGCAAGCAAGTGTGGGAACCATGATTTTTACGTTAAATTGGGAAAGACTGCATGCATGTGGCATGCATGCAAAAAGCAAATGGTCGCTGATAACTGCACACTTAAAAGTTAAGTGACTTGCTCAGGATCACACCATACTCAAGTGGGAGTTGATAAGATTCAAACCCAGGTCTTCATGCCTCCCAGTCTCCTGGCTTGCAATTCAGTGCCTTTAACCACTAAGTCATACTGTCTGCATGTATATGGCTTTCTTGTTCTTCAGTACATACTGTATCTGACTATATCTGCACTCATGTGGCATGCTTGTAGCCACTGTTATGCTTTTCAGTTTTTTTCACTTACTCAATTCAGTTTTACACTTGAACTGTAGCACACATACCGATGGAAACACATGTGGCTTTCCCTCCCCAATACACAAATGTACCCACAAAACCACTTAATTACTTCTGTCTGGCCTGTACTCCTACTATTTTCTCTCCATAGTTCTGAATGCTTTTGCACAAGCAGACTTTAAGGTGCAAACACAAAAGTAGCAATAACTTGACACACACCCACATGGCCAGTCCTCCCCCCATGCACACACTCTGTAGGGGGTATGGCTATGATGCTACAGACAACCCACCAATTATAGATATAAGTAAAAAGTCTCTTACTTGAGTACTAGGGAGCCAGAGGCAGAAGTCTTTAAAACATGATGTTCATAGGTCAGAGTGCTGGGGTGTACCCGCTTGAAATGAATGGAGTTATTTTTCATTACTATTTTATACATTTTGATGGTGAGTTGGAGAATAATGAAGGCCACTATTCTACTAACAAGGCCCTTGTTAGTCGAGTGGTGCCTTCATTAATCTCCAACTCCCCATCAATAATGTATAAAATAAAAAAATACCCCTATTCATTTCAATGGTGCACAATCCTGCAGTCTTCTTAGCACTTTGTGATAATGTGCCTGAGCGTGGGGATGTGGAGGTCAGCTTTACTGGGGGAAGGAGCATAAGCCTGACTATAGTGGGGCTCTAATAGACTGTGCATGCCATACAGCTCAACTGTCCGTGAATGCAAAGGTAAGCTCTAGAATGTCTGTAACATCTCTAAAAGGTACAACTTATTTGTTTTGACTGAAAAGTGATATGCAAATTGGGAAAAATTCAAATGTATAAGATTCATTTGTGTATACCCCAGAGCAGTACATCTGATTTGGGCTTAAACCCACCCAGTTACTAACCAGTTTTTTTCCTGGCTGAGTTTCTGCCCCACCCCAAAAAAGAACTCTGTCCCAATGTATCTCCCTGACTCCATTACATTTAGTACCCATTCCGTATGGGTCATGAAACCACCCAAAAGTGAAGAAACATGAAAAACACTTCAATATTTCAATCCTTCCTCCTTCCCCAATCCCACTGTAAAAATAATTATTTACTTTTACTTACCCGGCCATGTGACCAGAACCTGCAACCTGGCACTGTGTGCCACCAGCCTAGTTTTCAGTCTGCTCCCCCTCTTTCCTTCTGCTAGAAGCTGAATGCTAGAAACGACCATCACAGGTCCCCAACATCTGCGACCAAGTCATCTCACCAACCGAACACACACAGCCTGGGCTGCTTGTTTCTTGCTTGGTTGCTGCTGTGACTGCTGCCACATTGCACTGATCAAGGCCTATGAAGGTCACCCACACCACTGTCACCACTGCTGCTAAGCCTAGCTTGCTGCCGTGGGGGTCTGTGCTGTTTTTCTTGCATGGCGAGCCTAGTAGAGTAAGTAGGTAGCCTAGTCTTGAGTTAGCTCCTAGCTCACCCTCTGCCCCTTCAACCACCATGAGAGATGGAGACTCACTAAGAGTAGACCAAAAAAAATATGCTTCCACAACACTGCTATTGAGAGTTCAGTGATCAGATACTCCTCCAAGCTGTAGAATGTAGTCTATCTACTCTGTGGTGGAAAATACAGTGTTGCACTTGCAAGACTCATGAACTCTTTCTTGACTGCAGCTCATCCACATCACATGTGATTGTGCCACCACTAATAGTTGGAGGGAGTAGAGAACACAATACAGACACAGTTGAGTCTGGAGAGTACCTGCAGTATGTGCGTGCACAGGCCAGGTGGGAACTTATTGTGCAAAAAATGAAATCAAAATTTAATGCTATTAATGCCACACCATAAGAAAAACATAGGCACAAATATGGGGGAGGGGAGCAACTGCATCTGCCCTACCTAAATGCACCACTGCTTAACTGCAGAAACTTATTCTCAGGTGCTAATGCAATGGTTTCCACTGTGTTCTGAGGTACTGTGTCTCCATGTTTCATGATGTGTCCTGATCATCATGTGGGATAGTGTCCCTCATTGTCCCTCATTTTGAGTGCCCATGTCCCTTATTTCAGTGACAAAATGTGAGGTATGGCGCATGCTTCTAAGACTCTACTCAGCATAACAGAGTGCTGAGCATGACCATAGTGTATATGCTCACTGCAGAATGACAAAGGGAAAGTAGTGAGCTGAAACAGTCATGGAGAAACACGTTTGTAGCACTAAATATGCATAAGGGATTTGCATGGTATAAAACAAAAAGGATAGGCTTCACAACACAGAGGCCTCTCTTCGTACAACTGGAATGGGGGATGTTGATTGGCTATATCCTAGGCTTTTAATGCAGTAAACAAACAGTACTATAGAAATGAATGGCGATTTAAATGACAAAAATCAAAAGCCAATAAACAACTTGCAAAATGATCAGAATTAATGAGTTTACCTAATTGTTATGGGAATCCAAATAAAAATGTATTTTAATGGCTCTAATTTGCTAGCAGTAGTACGAGAAATAGAAACTGATGTGTTTTCTTAGATGAGATTTGCACCAGCTTAGCTGCTGCACACACACAGAAAGTGTGCAGCATGTAAACCTGATGTGATGTTTACATGATGTTCACATCAGCTTAACTGCTGCACTCGTGTCAAGCATGCAACATACAAACTGGATGTAAATTTTAGAAGATGTTCACACTAGCTTACCTGCTGTGCACATGTCAAGCTTGCAGCATGCGAACCTGATTTGCTTTTTAGACACGGTTCACTTATGATCACTTTGTGTATGAGAATTGCTTGCAAACATTGCACAATTAAGCATGTGGAATGCATTCTGCATGTACATAGCACACCTGTATTTCTGTAAGGGAAATACTGTCAAACCTAATGGTATCAGTAATCAGTGGGACTTAAAACCTTTTCTGAAGCAATAGATAAAGTTCAAAATGGTTGATTATTGCCTTTACTGCATTTAAAAAATGCTTTAATTAATTTAAAGTATGTATTAACTGACTTACTTTCTCTCTTTTTCTCTATGCAGGTGTCCTTCTCAACCCTTTAACCCAACCTGTCTGGGACTGTTTACATGGAATATTTCCTGCTATGATTGCCTTGTGATCTCAATCACTAGGGGGTCCTTTATTTGGAAGCCTTGACTACAAATAAATCAGCAGGTTGGGACATTTCTTTCATTGTTCACCACTATCTTGAGACATTAGTTAGCGCTTTATTAGCAGCTCTCTACAAAAGATATTTAGTCATATGAATATACAGATATTATGTGAACCTGATCTGATTAATTTAATTCACTATTTGGGTTTGCACTTTTTTAATGTATAGCAATGTGATTAGTCTCTTGGTAATGTTTATTCATGCATCTTGTGTTTAAATTTGTGAGCGACTGCACTAGTGCCACCCCCTGAGGAAGACTCTTTCAGAGTTGAAGCACTGGGGTGTTATCGAAGCTGGCAGTTGCTGCTGTGTATTTTTGCATGTGTACTTGCATTGCTTGATATGTTTTTCCAGTAAATCTATTTCTGCAGCAAAATGCACTGTGTGCTACTCGTCCTTTGAACATTCTATGTGCCTTGGGTTGGCCGCCCATTGTGAGTAAGCACTGACCTGCTTTGAGCTGAATTGCATAACACACCTTTTGGAACTGAGATGGGAGGCTATCAGCCTTCTACCAACCCAGGATGGAGATAAAATACTGTAAACAAGCAATGGTTAGTAGGGGATAGCAGTGGGGTGGGGGGTCCTGGTGGAAGGAATTATGAGCCAAGGCCAGGAGTTTGGGGAACAAAATGGTGGACTTGGAGACCATCATGGTGGACAAGGGACTGGACATAGTAGCAGTAAGTGAGACATGGTACACAGAACAGCATTGCTTGGGAGACAGTTATCCCAGGCTACAGACTGTTTAGGGAGGACAGGGATGGAAAGAGGGGGTGGCATTATATGTTGAAGACAACATTAGGGCAACAGAAGGGCAGGAGGAGGGAGGGGAGACAGAGCTCATGTGAGTCATGCTAGAAAATGGACTGGTGAATCATTGAGGATGGGGTGGTTTACAGACCTCTGATGCGGGGGGAAGGGGACAGATAGCTGATACAGGCAGTTACAGAGATGGCTCTCAAGGGGAGCTTCTACTAGTGTGGAACCTAAACCTCCCTGATGTGGACTGGAAGATCTCATCTATGGTGTCAGCTAGGAGCAGAGGGGATCCTAGAGGCACTACAAGGGGTATTCATGCAACAGCTGGTCAAGGACCCCACTAGGGGTGATAACCTGCTGGATGTGGTCCTCACAAATGGGGAGTGTGTGAAAGAGATGTTGGTGGATGACAGACTGGATACTAGTGATCACAGAACTCTGAGAGTCAGGGTAGAAATGGGGAAGGAGACAAATCAGACTAGAATGAGGGTCTTGAGGGAAGGGTATGCCTATTTGCAGATATGAAAATCTGCAATAGGGTGGACACCCCAGGGGGACTGAGGCCATGAAGCATGACTTGAGGACTCTGGAGGGATGGTCAGAAACTTGGCAACTGAAATTCAATGCTAAAAACTGTGCTGTGATTCATCTGGGGCATAAGAACCCACACACAGCTTATACTCTAGGAGGGGAGGAAGTCAAAAAACAGAGCAGGAGAGTGATCTGGGGATTATAATATCAAGAGTTTTAAGGCTAGTAGCTGGTGCAGCAAAGCTGTGGGGAAGGTAAATAGAATGTTGGCATACATTGGGAGGGGCATAACTAGCAGAAGGATGGAGGTGCTGATGCATCTGTACAAGGCCATGGGGAGGCCACATGAGCAATATGGGGTCCAGTTCTAGAGACTGCAATTACTCAGGGACATTGATATCTTGGAGAGTGTTCAGAGAAGAGCAACCAAGATGGTGCAAGGTATGCATGGGAAACCATATGAACAGAGGTGGAGGGAACTGGATCTGTACCTTTTTGAGACTAGAAGGGAGAAGGGGGACATGACGGAAACTTTTAAATATGTGAAGGGGATCAATAAGGTGAAGGAGGGGAGCTTGTTCAGAAGGAAGGAGGGGGCTAAAACTAGAGGGCATAGCCTAAGATTGGAAGGAGGAAGATATAGAGGCAATGTGAGAGGGCAATTCTTCACGGAGAGAGTGCTGTTGGCTTGGAATAAATTACCAGAAGAGGTGGTGGGGGCCCAAATGATGGAGGGATATAAGATGGCATGGGACAGACATATGGGGTTGGGGAGTGGGGAGGAGAGGGCCCATATGAATGGAGATAAGTAGGGGAGGGGGAAAGGGCAAACTCGATGGGCCAATGAGGTCCTTTCCTGCCATCAGATTTCTGTGATTCTGTGGTTCTGTGAATTGAATATGTACTCACTAGATGAAAGGAGGACATGCTAGAAATGTTCAGATAACTCACAGGTATAAATAAGGTCCATGAAGATAGCATACATAGAAAAAGATGCTCAAGAACAAGAGGTCATGCTATGAAGCTGGAGTGGGGAGACTCAGAGGTGATGTGAGGAAATACTTCTTCATGGAAAGGGTGGTGGATGCCTGGAACAGCCTTCCAGCTGAGGTGGTGGGTGCTAAAACAGAAGTAGGATTCAAGCAAATGGAATAAACAAGGGGATCTTAGAAATAAGACAAGGGGTGGGGAGACCAGAGATTGTGTAGGATCTGCAGTAGCACAGTAGGTAGGGAGAATAGTGCAAACTATGTGGGTCAAGAGGTCCTTACCTGCAGACAACTTCCATGTTTCTATATTACTGGACAGGTAATTTCCTTTGTCCAACATCCTCTTAGAAAAAAAATGCTTGCTAATGTCTTTTGTAAACTTCCCACCTGCCAGTCTGAGATTGTGACCCCTAGTGGTTGAACAGTTCTTAATTTTGAACAATTTGGTATAGTCCTCCCTCTTGTACCCTTGAATGTGTTTTCCAACATCTCTCGCAGGCCATCCTCTCCTCCTGGCTTCTAGTGATTGCATGTTATTGCATGTTAAGATTCATTAGTCTCTCCTTGTAGGTCTTTTCCTGCAGGCCCTGGATCAGTTGTGTAATCCTTCGCTGTATTGTTTCTAGTCTGTACCAGTTCTTCTTCAAATGTGGGTTCCAGAACTGCACACAGTACTCAAGGTGCAATCTAACCAGCAAACTGCATAGTGGCTGAAACCCTTCCTGATGCAACCCTGTTTGCCTTCCCATATGATTTGTTAAATTGAGAGAAGTATTTTAAATTGTTATTAATTATTAGCCTCAGGTCTCTTTTATCTTTGGAGTGTTCCATCTTTTCTCCATTGATCCAGGTCTCCATCTAAATATTTTGGTACTCAATGTGCATTACTTTACTTTTTTGGCTTGTACTTTAGTTGACAAATGCCAGACCACTTTTCCAATCTTTTTTAGTCCCTCTTCAATTTGTTAATTTCTTACATATTTCCCTCACTCCCACAGACTTTCTTATCATTGACAGATCAATGCATGTTCCCCTGAAGCCCCATGCCACTGTCACTAATGTACATATTGTGAAAAAATGACATAAGACAGACCATGGGTAAACCCACTGGTCACTTTCTTTACTCCTGACAGTTTTCCATTTAGGACCACCCCATGGGCCATTTATGACCACCAGTTCCCAGGGTATCAAATTATTTGAGTCTCATCCCTGACCTCATGTCACACACCTTCTTGCATGGTCTCCCATGTGGCACTGATCTGATGGATTTACTGAAATCACAGTATAGGATATATCAATTGCCTGTCCCCTATCAAAAGATTTAGTGACTGAGAATGTCACTCAAGTGCATCTGAAATGAATTGCTCCTCATGAACCATTGCTGGTTTTCATTCATCAGTCCCTTGTCCTCTAGGAATTAAATTCCCTAATTGTCTTCAAGATCTTACCTACATTCCCACTGTGGATGCAAAACAGGGAATCCCAGGATCCCCTTTGTCTCCATTTTATAGTGGTACTACATTAGCTACCCTACTCATCTGGCACCTTTCACATCAATAGAGACTCACTGAAAAGGACTGTAAGTGGAGCTGCTAGTGAAGGAGATGTCTCCCTGAATCCCCTGGAGTGCTTGTCATTGGGACCCAGGAATTTGTTACCAATTAGATTTTAAAGCTTTTTGAGTACCCAGTTCTTGGATATCCTGCTGATCTCCAGTTTCTGTCATTCAGGTTCTTGAAATGTAATCCTAAGCCTGAAGCCTCTACCATGACCATATAACAAAAATGCTGATTCCTCCTTCTCACCCTGTTCTTCATCATCCTTTCTATGTTGTCCTTTGTCTGTCTCTTTTCTCAGGTATACAGTACCTGACGAAGGTCTTATTTTCCTTAACCACATCTGCTATTTTTAGTTAGTGTTTGCTTTTGTCCTCCCAATAAGCTGTTTGGTAATGTCTAGTTTTTACTTATTTGTCTCCATGTTGACCTCTGATTGTTCCTCACTGAATGTCCTCAAAGCATTCTTTTTCACTGTGGTTGCTTGTTTCACTTGACCATCAAACCAATGTGACTTTCTGTATTTGTTTACTGTATCTTACTGACATGCCTAACACACTCCTGGGTAACCCCTGTTTCTGACCCTTTAATGACTTCCCATTTGTTATCCACCCCATGATAAATGACTATGTCATTCACTTAGTTATTTAGTAAATCTCCCATTCTTGGATAGTCAAGTTTTCTAAAATCAGGGACCATGAAGCTGGAATTAAGTCTATGTGCTTCCAACATAATGTTAAGTCTCACAAAGTTAGGTTGACTCTGACCTATAGTATCCTTTACCTATATGTCACTGATGATTTCTTAGTTTGACATAATGAAGTCCAATAAGTTCTCTCCTCTGGCTGCCACTCGCATCTATTGGTTGAGAAAGTAAGTCTGTGTTACCTCAACAAACAGCTGACTCCTTAGACTCCTTGTCTTTTGAATTCCCAGTCTATGTTTAGAAAATTAAAATCTTCCTGGAGTACAAGTCTACCAAGGTCTGCTGCTTTCTATATTTCTCTTTCAGAGCTCATTTTGTTTGCTGTTACTGTCAGCTGACTGTATATGACTTATTTTAGAAAGTCATTAACCAATGGTCAGATACACATACATACCTTGGCAATAACACCTGCATCTTCCAAGTGAGCACATTATGCTGCAGTCGAGGACTGGCAGGACATCTTGAAATATTAATCTCATTCCCAGCCATGCAACATCATCCAGAGTGATGGGACCTGGCCTTGACCAAGTAAGCCAATGACAGGGCAGCCAGAGCATTGCCACAACCCAGTTCCCTGCAAACCACGTCAGCATCTCTATATCCCAGTCATCATACACACAGTCCCCCATTTGGCTTGATAGTAAACTTCTACACGTCCTGAGCAGTTGTTGGTTCCATTGACTAGTCGTACCGGCAGTGCACCTGTAAAATACAAATGTAATACAAAGCGGCCCATCAGTTTCACTTGCTTTATCCAGTATCTTAATAACAAGAACATGAAATGCTGTCACCTCCTGTTATCTATCCAGACTAGTCTTGTAACTCAGTATACTGCCAGCTTTTATCATCTCTTGTTAATCCATTCCACATTCCTATTACATTCTATCACAAAGAGAGTTTTGATTTACTAACTAGAGTGAGGCACCATTATAAAACTGCATGGTGTAATTTACTGTATATACTCACATAGAATTCTAGTTGTTGATGCTAAAAATATGCCAAGAAGGTGGACTCAACTTACCTTTGAGGTGGGTCTATCTGTGATGTTTGCAGTGGTATATCATTTTTGCAACTGTGCAACCTGATTTTGTGTCCAGCTCTGGCCACAAAGACAAATTCTCTGTCTGAAATTGGTCACAAAAAAATTTCTCCATCCAGTTTGGATAGTAAAATAATGTCTATCATTCTGCTAAAACTGATATGGTAAAGGGGGGTAGACTTATATGTTAGGTCAACTTACAGGTGAGTATAACAGTATGCCCCTTTCAACCACAGTGTTCTATATTAGTAAATGGGTGCATTGTGATAATAATAGTAGAGCTTAACAAAGACATAAACTATATCATACACTTCTAAAATGGTTTTAAACAACAGTGCATACAGTAAATCAGAAACATTCATCAAAGTTACCAAAAGGTCATTAAAGATGGGAGAAGCACATAGGTCCCAATTTTAGAAGGGCCATAGATCGATGCAAGGGAGTCAAGGAGTCAGACTCAATGAGTGGCTTGTGGCAGACATTGCCACATTCGTAATTTTGCAAGTGAGCCACCACAAACTCTGACCAAAGTCCCTTGCACTGATCACAGGAAGTTAAGTCAGCTCCGCCCAGTCTACATTTGCACCATTGGGGGAACCATTTTACGGTGCTTGCACCAAAGCTTTGGTGCAAGCTGCCATAAAGTATGACAAATTTTGCAATGGTGCCATCCCTTCCAAAATTGGGCTGTGTTTCATCCAAGGGGTTTGGCACAGTTGTACCCAACATTGCAGTGGAACAGGACTTGATGCAAGCCCTGCATCAACCTTCTAAGATCAGGCCCAGAAGGTAACCAGGTAATTGGAAAAAGAACCCCTACAGAAAACACAGGCTTGCAGATTGAAAGCATTTCTACATTAATGGGAAAGTGTACTTTCATGCTTGAAATTCAGTATGCAAGTTTCTTAACCAGACTCTGCAGTTATCAGAGTGTAGTTACTCAGTGAGTTAGTTATTCTGAGCATTCCATATTCTATCTGAGCAGTTTCATTCTGAGGACATCCAGGCGATCTCTATGATGTCAATGCTTCTAACACCCCCTCGAACAACTGTTGTCAGAATGGGAGCTGTTTAGGTGCCGGCGTTATAGATAGAACTGTGTGAAACATTCCAGGAATTAGTACTGCCCTGTCTGAATATGAAGCAATTTTCAATAATTATTAACTAGAATTATGGTTAGGATAGAATTAAACTGTAAAATTTCAGTTAGACTGTACAGATTTCCTTTAAGTCTCTTTTGAATGTCTCTCGACATAGCACAGATGCCCTAATACCTGATTGTGTTTTAAGAGGAAATTCTGCATTTATTTGAAAAATAAGCATGTGTGATTAACAATGAACAGTTGCTTCACTATTTTCAATTGGTCTTTTTTAATAGAACTATGGAATGGCTTGAAGTGTATTATCTTCTCATTCACTCACCATCAGGCTCATGAAATGAAGTCTTTTTAATACATAATTTCTATTTTCAACAGGAATATTTTCCTTATTGTGTGATAAAACTGTCTTTTAATTTAATTGAATTTACATGTTATTATAATATCTATGATCTGCAGCCACTCACCCTGGGAACTCACTATACAGGAACCTTTGTCACATTGGCTGACATCTCAGATCCTGTATTTGCAAATAAATAAAAATCCATTACTTTAGTACAAGTCTAGTTTCTGGTGCTATAAAACGGAACCCACAAAATTCTCTTATTGTATGATAGATGGAGTATTAAGCTTAATTGCATTTAATGTAATTGTAATATCAATGATCTCCACCTCTTGTGCTTAGAACATACTGCAAAGAAGAATTCATCTCCCAGCTTCAGGTGGCCCCTTGGAGCCCTCCTGCCCTGGACCACTGCAGCACACATCAGGGGGCATGGGGGCCAGGACAGATGGCACAGTCTTCCAGGGGGGCTACTGGACTGGACCTCTGGGGGTCCCTCATGATCAGAGGTTGGGGTGGGGTGTAAATGTGGGTACCAGGGGGATAGCATGGTGCTGTTGCCACAGCACTACATAGCTGCATCCAATGGTGCCAGTCATCAGATGCCACCTATGACAGCTCCGAGCTGTCTTTGATTCCCTACCCACTGCAGCTTTGGGAATTGCAACTGCGGGTTACAACACCCGCCCACCTGGAATTGGGCTTTGTGCATGTCACAACCCGCAGTTGCACCAGGTGCCAGTGGGCTGCAGCATAAGTAGTGTCCTAACTTGTGATTGTCACAACCCACAGATGCACTGGCACAGAGCACCTCCTGGAAAAGGGGCTGGCATAATGCTTGGTGTAAGTCGTGAGATACACCATGGTATTTGGCATATCTTGGCTTATGCCGCTGTAGCCCCTCTTGGAATCAGGCCATCTGTGCCCAGTGATAGCCAAAAACTGCTTCTGTTGCCCAAGGTTGGCTGTCTACAACAGATTTTGGGGTTTATGTGATAACGGCAAATGCCTAAAAGCGATAACCGTTATCACTCAGTCAAGGTGCCAAAAACATTTTCAGCACTCTGACAACTCCAGCACCTCAGGACAATGGCGCCAGGACACTATTTTACTGCTTTCTGTACAGGGGGGCTGCACCCACACACACCCCTCACAGGGGGCTTCACCCGCTGCAGCCCCCTACTTAAGGATTCTGAACTCCTGGGGGGTGCATGTCGGGGGGGTGACAGCGGGGGGGGGGGAAGGTTCAGGCCTGGCGCAATAAAATCACACCAGCTCCCGGACCTGAACCCAGTACCTCTCCCACCGTATCAACTCGCTAACCCCCAATGCCATGATGCAGCTTGGTCAGCCACTGCAGTGCCACCCCCTACAGCCTCTCCACCCCCTCCCAGCCCATGCTCGCTGTGCTCTCTCCCACCCCCACCCCCCGTGCGTATGCATAGGGACATCCTGTCACCCCAGTTCACCCACAGTCTCATCCGGTCACCCTATCCTCCCCATTGTCATGAGGGATTGCGCCAGGAAGGAGGCACTGTAAAAGACGGTGCCCTTCTTCATAAGCCCACCTCATGGGTTACCCAGATTTTTGCATCCAGTTCTGGCACAACCATCTGGTTGGAATTATTTTTAATGAATAAGATCAAAATGGGTCAATGTACAGTATATGGTAGACTCAAACAAGGTTCCACCATGCCACAGTGACAGGAATGTTGGCACCTCCTATAGCGACACATGGTCACCTACATCCCTGATGCAGCCGACTCCAGTCCCCAACAGGAAATGCATGACACCGATTGGTGTTCATGCGAGAATTGGGGATTGTTCTTCTAATGCTCCCTGCCCCCCGACTTGAGGATTCCAACTCTGGGGGAATCTCAGGAGAGGACCAAACTCCAGAGTCAATGACTCGGTCATCGCCCTGTAACTTGGTCGACACTCGGGTGTCGGCGGGTTGCTGTCGCTGTAACGGTGTCGCTGTATGAGCACCTCTGTTACAACAGTATACCCTCAAGGTTGATTATGTATGGTAAGTAAATGATGGCATTTCTGTTTTCTGTGTCATAGAAAAAGAACTTGACAACAGATAAGGAACACTTGGCCCATCCAGTCTGCAAATGTTTACTAACCTACAGTACAGTACCATCTCAGATCTAATTGCTCTCTATCTCTTTCACCCATATCCTTCTTTTCCACTATGATTCTCTTGTGCTTATCTCATGAACCCTACCATTGTTTTCACTCTTTCCTCTTCCATTGGAAGGCTCTTTCAGGAATCCATCACTCTTTCCATGAAGAAGTTCCTCCTCACATCTCTTCAGAATCTACCACCTCCAGTTTCATAGCATTTGCCCTTGCTGTTGAGGTCTTTTTTTAATGAAAAATATTTCTCTCCTGTACCTTATTTACTCCATGATGTATTTAAAGATCTCTATCATATCCCCGCCCCCATTTCCTCGAGGGTATATATATATATTGAGGTCCTATAATCTCTGGTCATAGGGCTTTTGGTGCAGACCCAGCACTATTTCGTTGTCCTGACTTGAGCCCCTTCCACTCTGTAAGTCTTTTCAGTGATGTGGTCTCCAGAACTGGACATAGTTCTCAAGGTGGGGTCTTACCAGCAGTCTATAGAGGGGCAACATCACCTCCCTCTTTCTGCTTGTGATACCCATCCCTATACACCCCAGCAGCCCAGTAACCCTCACAACTGCCTTGTAGCACTGCCTGGCCACCTTATGGTCATCAGATATAAGTGCCCCAAGATCTCATTCCTGCTTGGTGGAACCCTGCTGGTTTTCAATGCCTCTCCACCTATTTTGTACTTCGCTCCTGGGTTTCTGTGCCCTAAGTGCATTATTTTGCACATTTTGCACTGAAACCCATGTGCCATGCCCTTGACCACTCCATGAGTTTTTTCAGGTCTCTGCACCTAATTTCTAATCCCCCGGGAGTGTCCACCTTATTGCAAATGTTGATCTCATCTGCAAAGAAACAGACATTACCTTATAGCTCCTCTGCAATGTCACTTACAAAGATGTTAAAGAGGCCCACCCCCAGCACTTATCCCAGAGGCACCCCACTGGTTACCCTCCCTTCCTTGGAGTGAACTCTGTTTACCAACACCCTCTGTCACCTATTTCTTATCACATTTCTTACACAGTTTACTACCTTTGGACCTACTCCTAAGCTACCCAGCTTGCTCACTAGTTTTATATGTGAAACAGTGTCAGAAGCCTTACTGCATTCCAGGTAGGCCACATCCACCACTCCACCCTGATCTAATTCCTTCATTACTATTATGAATTCACCTTTTGTACATAGGCAGACCCAGTCCATTTGGGTGTATTTATCATGGAGTAATAACTGGCTAGCATTTTTTCCCTAAGGGAAACTGAGTTATAATTGGCTGTTATAACCAGAGGGTTATAACTATGAACACATGCCGGCTTTCTCTTGGTCAACACATGCGCCAGCTGCTGCTCTTCTCTCCCTTTCTGTGGCTCCGCATGAGTGCACACTTTACAGCAACTGGCACTCGGCAGTAAGTTAACTTAAAAAAAAAGTAAATAACTGGCCTATGTCTTCAATTATGTCTAAGCTGCAAAAAGCAAAGAAAAATAAAAAGGGGAAACAAAATATTTCATCAGTGCAGCTCTGATAGTGGACCGAGCTGAAACCCTGGGACAGCGAATGGTGAAGGAAAGCTCCCCAACAATTACTGTATATAAAACAAAACATGGGATGGTGTGTTTAACTCAAGATTTTACACATATGTTCAGTGTTGGATGCATAAATAAACCTCTTGAGCTTCGTTCCCTGGGTTTATGTGGCATTCAACACCTCAGGTGTGTGTAAAATCTCAATAGACACACCACCCCATGTATTATTCTTTATTTAAAACACCATCCTCAGATTTCTTTTGCTATGGAAATCAACCACAGGTGCACTGGTCACTCCTAAAATATCATGCTGCTTTGTTATTGAATCAACTTGATAGTATAGTTCTGTGCAGTATGTTTCCATCTCATTTACAGCCCCTTTGTTATGCAGTTCCACAAAATGTGTATGGTATATATGAGGTCCAATCAGTGACTTGTACAATGGCATCATAACTGCCAATCCCCTATGCTTTATCCCTTTTCTAAAGCCATCTAATATTCTGCCTAGTGCTAAGTGTTGCTCACATAGCTTCAAGGTATTGAATAATGCCCATTATTTGTTTTTGACTCCTGAGAGCAATAATGTGTCCTTCTCCATACTGAAAGGCACCTTCCATCTGACAAACAACCAGGTTTAGACAAAAGGGAAAAAGTGAAGGAGGCTGACTCCAAAAAACATATAAAATGTAAAAAAGTGTGCAATACCTTGGAGTGCAAAAATTCATGTAGAAAATGTCTCACATATGTGAGCAGGTAAGCACCACTTCAGGGACTAGCACCACAAATATGAAATATTTTGTTAAACACAGAACATGTGCAAAAAGTAAAATGAGTACAAATAAAGCTGAAGAAGTGTTAGCATTTAAGCCAGATGTGCAAATCAAGCACTGATTTAGGAGGCATAAAAGTTCAAGTCCATGGAACCACAGTTCACAATTTAAAGGCTATGCCCAGTAAACGCTACTAGTGATAGGCATAAAAACAGGATAAGGATTTCCCAAAAAGTACAACTTACTATACTGATAAAGTTTTATTCACTTTTTTTTTTAATTATATGTGTTTTCACTGAAGCACCTTTTTGCACAATTGCACTTAATTATTTAGCTTTGGTCCCTTAGCCTGCTTCCTTTCTTGTTAAAAAACAGGTGAGCTCACATTGGATATGCTCTGAAGATGACGCTAAGTTGAAACGTAAGTGTTGCTCATATCTCTGCCCATGATAGTCAGGCTACAGTGTTGGTGAATGCCAACATTTTCAAAGTGGCATTTTTGTTTTTTGTGGCTTCGCCCGAGTGCTCTACATGGTGTTTCGCTTGTTGAACCTTCCGCCCTTTTGAACTGCTACAGGATTTATCCCTCTTTATGTTTCCTGAGGAGTCGAAGGTTTGCACTGACCATGGTTTTTGGAGACTAATTTGTGGTTTCAGGAGCGCACCATCCTTTTACAATATCCTACTTTTGAAGGAAAAGAGCCTTTACAGGGCATAGCCTTTGAATTGTGAACTGTGGTTCCATAGTCTTGAACTTTTATACCTTCAAAACTGGTGCTTGTTTTGCACATCTGGCTTAAATTGTAGCACTTCTTCAGGTTTTTTGCACTCATTTTACTTTTTGCATATGTTTTGTGTTTAATAAAATATTTGATATTTGTGGTTCTAGTCTCTGAAGTGGTGCTTACCTACTCATATATGTGAGATCTTTTCTACATTTATTTTTGCACTCCAAGGTAGTGCACACTTTTTTACATTTTATACGTTTTATTGGATTGAGTCCCCTTCACCCTTTCCCTTTTATCTAGACTATTTACAGAATTTGGAGTGGTTCTGTTTGAAGGAAGAGCTCTTCCTGTTTCTAAAATGGAACCTAACAATCTTCGGGTGCAGTAGATGTGCTCTCTTTCACAGAGCAAATGGGAAATGAAATAGCCCTGCCACAAGATCAAATTTTGACTCTCTTTTCAGGAGCAAATTTAACTGCAAACAGAGATACAGCTGATTTCAAAAACTGGAATTTTTTAAAGAAAAAAGAGATCTACTGTAATTTACATGCTGACTCCCTTTTGCAATATTGGAGGGATAAGAGGATTTCTCAGGGTATGAGGATCCAAAAACCCCTTCCTTTGAGTTAGATGACTCAGAGTATATGCAAGATTGGGGGAGGATTTTGAATAAATGCCGCCAAGTCCTCATGCTAATCACAATTAAAAAAGCTAAAAAGGAGGCAGAGAAAGCAAACAATTACACTGATATCTCAGAATCCAAACTGAAGGAAAAATACTCACCTATAGACTTTGATAACCAAAAAACTAAAACAGACACTATGTTATTTAAGTTTTAGATGGATCTAATAGCAAACAAACAAAAGAAACATAAAAAAGATGTAGGGGACTGCTTATCAGGTTGTTACACAAGGTCCCTGTACCCTTACTGGTACCCCCAGAGGTACACCGTAGACAGCTAGCATTTAGGCATATGTTATACTAACATATAGGGCTATAGGCATCAACTGTATAAGAGTAGATGTCAGGATATGTATGCTTATTATTGTTATACACTTTACTTTCTAATACACATATGTATTTCTTGCTTACAAGATGTTAGGACATCTGTGTCCTTGTAATGATTATGATATATGAGTTGGCATTGCCACCTTTTGGTGATTTGTACTATTACACTGATATATGTATAACTGTACTCCTCTGTCTTACAAAGTGATGACTACTACAAAATTGTATAATGTTATTTCGGACTGTGGAGCCACCTCTAATTTAGCCAGTAGGGCTCATCTCTGTAACTAGAAATGTTTCTGTCTTACAGTAACCACAGTAATTATCATAGGTATATAATGTGAGACATTATGTCTTCTACCTTGGAGACCCCAAGAGACATGGAGATTCCTCGAGGTATAGGGAACGCTTAGAATTGGCTCCCAGTTCGTATTGGTAAGAACTGCTTAGGGCAACTGTGATTATCCTTTTTGGTAGTAATAAACAAGTTTATTACTCATATACAACATGTCAGTGATTCCTTGCATTCCCATTATTGCCAAGAACCTGAGAGTGAGGTTTAGACCTCCTGACAATTGACGACTGTATGCAGGCAATATTTGGTGTTTGCAAAGTTTCACTTGTTGCTTCAAACTATTCCCTTCCCAGCAGGGACTGTAGGTGTGCATTCCTGCATCACCCCTCCCATTCTATGACCACTTTGTAACAACTTGCTAAGTCTGGCTGCTTTCTGGGTGTGGTTGATGCCGATTCAACCCACTCCACAGCAGTTTTGAATTGCAAGCTTACAGCTGCACAGAAGCCCGACTGTGAATAAAGTGCTCCTGCTGTTGATTGATACAGAGCATGGCACCTTTTTCACGGTTTGATTTTCCATTCCCTCCCACAATGGCCTCCTTATCAAATATCTGCATAGAACTGAGACTCGATGCCTCAAAATTCCCTGTCTCCCATGGAGGATGGGCTGACTTTGCATGGGACGCAAGTCAATCCGATAACCCTGTACTGGGGATTTCAAGTCAGTACTCAGAGATGAGACAAACAGTCAGAAAGCGAGACTCTAAAGGGCTGTTGGTTGCAGCTCTCTATGCTGCTCTGGAAGCCTCTGAAGCAAGGTTTCAAACCCTTGAACTGCAAATCTCATCTCTTAAGCAGGAGATGGGGTTGCAGGAAACTGAATGTGTGAGACGTGAGCAGGATTTGGAGTCTGAACTCCAAACACTGCAAAATGAAAAGGATTCTCTTTTGCATCATTCTGCATAGGCAGGTGAGCAGGAACTTTGTATGTTGAAGCAGAGGTGTGAAAGTTTGAGACAGGATAAGGGACAGGCTTTGCAAATGAATGACTTATTAAGTAGAATGAATGAACAATTGAGTGAGGAGCTGGGAGAGATACAGGACGAGATAAAACAGGTGTGTAATGACTTAGAAGTGGCTACTAGGGACAATCGCAAATTGAGCATGGCTTATAGAGTGTAACAAAAGCAAATGCAGGATGAGGTTGATATGAATGTTGCAAATGTGAATCATGCCGAATGTGAATCCAAGATGGTGAAACTGCACCATCAGCGAGAGGTTCTGGCTGGACATGTTAAGGCGATGTGAGGTGTAGGCCCTGCCTTAACCACATCATCTGAAGGGGAGGTCTCAGATGATGACATCTCATAGTACAATGCCCAGTCACACCCCTACTATGGCCCAGATACCCTGCCCCACCATCCACAACATGGCGGACTACCATCACATCCATCCCATGTCATACATCACTGACATAATGATAGGGGGCAGCAGGCCCAGGCCTAGTCCCAATGGCACCACCAGTAGCCATCATTAATGTAGAAGACAGGCAGGAGATAGAGAGAATGATTGACAATGTGGTAAACAGTGTGCCTATTCCAGAGAGAAATAAATGGATTTTGAAAGGCCAAATAGGACAGCTTATACATGAAACTGGTTCTCAGGAGGGCATAGTCCACTCTGTAGTGGAGGCCACCACTCAGGCAGCCCTGAACCGTGCCTGAGGGAACCTACCTCCACCTGATCATCCCAATAATCCCCTACAAATGGCCTACTCTGTTTAGCAAATAGCTGACAGTATTGGTCGGATGAGCCCGTACGACAACTTCAGCTGCCACTTGGAAAAGGTGCATGCTAAATGAGAAATGCTGCATTTCGCTGCAGACTACCAGGTCCAGATCCTATGCCAGACCATTGATCCTGGACTGTGGGCAAAACTCCCCGATACCATCCTCCAGAATGGCACCACAACCTTTGATGAGGTTGCAGCTGAACTCATTTCTGCACACAGCCCAGGTGTAGTAGGAGTGATACTCGCATCCCCTGTTAAACAGAATGCGAAAGAAAGTCCAGTGACTTATCACCAGAGACTCTGGATGGTCTACTGAGCAGGGAAGTGCCTTGCACAGGAAGCTGCAGATGCGGACCTTATCGAGTATAAGATCCTGTTCCTTAGGAACATGATCTCTGTAGTAAAAGAAAAGGTAGAGCCAACCACCTATCCCACCACGGAGAGGTTTGCCAACATTCTTCGGAAAACTGAGAGTTAATCAACTCTGCATCCGTGATCTGGGCTCTGGTTCCAAGAAAGCAGCCGCCGTGGACACTACTCCAGAGGCCACAACATACTACATGGTGGAGGGGCAGACCCAAAACAAATAGCCCCATCTCATAGACAACCAAAACTCCCAGCAGGCCAACAACCACAACAACAGCAGCAACAGCAACAACCATGGGGTGGGAACCGGAATTACCATAAGAATAAGAAACACCACAAGAATACCAAAGGTAAACAACAACAGAGGCCAGGCCCTTCATATAGGGAGATAGCCGATGAGAACTGTAAATTCAGAGAGCTCCTGGGGCAAGTGCACTCCGTAGCAGATGATGTTCCTGCTTGGGTCTTTGTGGCTATACAACTGGGAGAACAGGCCTCAACAGGCCATGGGGACACCAGAAGTACAGGCCCTTAGGCCCACACAGGCCTGAACCCAGAAGTGGCTCCCTATATAGCATCACTGCAGCATGGTGAAGTGGTTCAAAGAAGCCAGGCCAAAACTCTCCATGCCTCCACTGGCACAGATTGACAATTACAGGCCCCAGTCCATATTGTACACAAGCTGGTCTTGGATGCAAACGGAAGGCCCTGTACTGAGGCCGAGGTTGGGGGCTGCCTACTGACAGTAATATTGGATACAGGCACGGCTGTGTCTGTATTACATGATGACCACCCAGAGACATCTCCTTGGTCCACTGGACAGAGGACCAATATGTCAGGAGTAGATGGAACTAGGTTACCTGCATACCGTTCTCTACCACTACCTGTAGAGCTGGGATACCTGAAGGCCTATCACACCTTCCAGCTAATGGTATTGCATGATCATCCTAGTATAATTGGAACTGACTTCCTAGCACCACACGGCTGTGTGGTGGACCTAGCTAACATGCTATTGATATAGATTCAGGGCCAATACCATATCATCATGATTCCTGATTCGCATGTGGTGGCAACAATATCCGCCAACAATAAATAGTATGACATCATAGATTTGTTCAAGAACCTTGAGCTTTTCCCAAAGCTCCTCCCCATTCTACAAAGACAGTATGGTTAACTATTCCAGAGATTTTATTTTTGATTTTGATCAGAAGGCTGCCCCTCTTTATGAATTACTGAAAAAGGATATTCCCTGGAATTGAGACCCAATTCACATCCAGGCTGTGACATCACTGAAACAGGCCTTGGCCTCAGCTCTAGCTCTGGTCAACCCCAATCCAGCATTGCCATTCCATCTGGAGTGTGCCATCTCTGGCATAGCTATGTCAGCAGTGCTGGCCCAGAAAGTTCATGGCACTCTGAGAACCATTGCATATGCATCACAGCTCTTGACCCCAGTGGAACAGAAATAGAGCCTTTGTGAAAGGAATCTTCTGGCCACCTACTGGGCTGTCAAGCTCTTCTTGTATATCATTGAGTGAAGGATGGGTCAGTCTCTAATACCAGGCTGACATACTGGTCACTTCTTCTCCAGGATAGAGAAATACAGGTTCACACAACCAAAATGCCATCCATGCTGGCACATGGACTCCTTTTCCAAGGACAGCCACATGACTGTACACTGCAGCCACCTGATCTTCCAGATCCAGGTCCTATCCTCCCTGCCACGACACAACTACTTGAGAACAAACACCTCATTGTGTCGTATTTTCTCAGATGGCTCAGCTTCCTATTTCCAGGGAGAACAAATTGCAGGGATGGGCATCTTAGTGATTTATCCTTATGGGAACACTGTTAACATTTCTAAGTGCTACAGTGTGGCATCATTACAATATGCCGAGATGGCAATGGTGGCCTGTGCCCACGAGTTCATCCAGCATGGGACCAAGGATACCATCATCTTCATAGACTCTAATTGGGTTTGTTGTTCTCTTACAGAATTTCTTCCCTTCTGGCAGAAGAACTCTTTCCTCTCTTCTGATGGTAGCCTAGTGAAATACAAGGAACTGGTAATATACATACACTCACTAGCACAGAGATTTGCATACAAACTCTATGTACACAAGGTTAAAGCTCACTCCATACATGACCCCTATCATGCCTTCATACATGATACAGTGGAAACCCTTACTAAGGAAGGAGCCCGAGAGGGGATACCTGGATGATGGACTATCCAGAGGCCAGAGTGGCTGTACACATTGCAGCAGTCAGAAAGAAACCTGAACCCTTTTCCCCCTTGGACCTGTCAGCAGCCCAACACGCTGACTCTGAGCTCAAAGATGTGTTCAGATTCCTTGACAAGAGCACTGAAGAGAATCTACCTACCCATAACCCTTACTGGAGGCATGAAGGTAAGTTACACTTGTCCCCAGATGATAAGCTCATCTGGTATCAACCAGATGACACCTCCACCAAATTGTCAATCAATCAATCAAATCTTTATTTATCCAGGTGATTACCATTGAGCAAGCTCATTTACAAGGTGGACCTGCTATTGGCAGGGAAAATTGTACAGTTACATATAAATATACATAATACAAAAGGAACGACTTGTTTACAATACATGTACAAGAAAGATATACATAACACAACCCAAACATAATATATATATATATATATATATATATATATATATATATATATATATATATATATACAGTTCCCACAGGAGCAGGATGTGTATGGATGTCATATACAAACCATAGAAGAAAAAAGAAAGATTATTTATATTCCTGTCCAGCAGAAACACATTACAGGCCTGGATGGAAATTCCTAAGCTATGGAGGTGTGCATACCAGTGTATAAGCCTTAGGTAAATGCGGCAGAAGGAGGTTGGTGAATAAGAGGGATGCAGAGGATGCTAAGAGCAAGTGGGGCAGAGGAGGGGGGAGTAGTAATGACAAGGGCTGATGGGGATAAGCAGCTGGGACTAGTGTTGAAGAAGAGAGGAACAACAGTCAAGCTGCTAGGAGCAATAAAAGCAATTACAGATTTCAGCAAACGTTTTGTCATAGAGGGTCTTAAAGAAGGCAGAACTGACAGGTGAACTAACTCTCAACGATTTTTGTATCCTATTCCAGAGAGTAGGTATGGCATAGCTTATGGTGGCCCTTCCAAAGCGAGTGTTGGCCCTTGGGACATTCAGAGAAATCTGCGATTGACTTCTTAAGGCATAGTTCCTAATAGGACTAAGGGGGAGACAGTCAACAACATGTTGTGGGAGTTTGTTGGTAAGGGCTCGGAGCATCCATAGGGCTGTATTTCTATAACACCTGTATTGAAGGGAAGGCCACCCTACGGCTGCATATAAAGAGCAATGATGTGTGAAGTATGGGAGGCCAGTTATAAATCTCAGTGCTCTATGATATAATACATCCAGTTTTGCAAGATATGAGGCAGGGCAATGGCCATAAATGAAGTTGGCATAGTCAATTAATGAAAGGAATGTAGATTGGACAAGCTGTCTTTTTGCATCTGTGGTCAAGAGGCGTTTAATTCTGAAAAAAAGACCAAGTCTCTGCCTCAGTTTTTTTCAGCAGTTCTTCTGTGTGTTCACAAAGAGTTTGTTGTCTACCCAAATACCAAGGTATTGAATTTAGTCACAAATTCAAGATTTTCTCCTAATAAGGTAGAGATTGATGGTAATGGACTAGCGACAGCAGAGTAAGCCCTAGGCCTGATGGTGAGACAAGAATGGCCTTGTTTTTTGCATTTAGTAGTAACTTTTGCTGAGGAGCTGGTACTGCAGAGTATTAAAGTCTGCTTGTAACTCAGCACAGGCAGCTTCAGGAGATTCCCGGCTTAAGTAGAGCACTGTGTCATCAGCAAACAAGTGAATACTGGCATCTTTGATGCCAACATCCAAGCTGTTGATATAAATGGCAAACAGTAATGGGCCCAGCATGGAGCCCTGCAGGGCACCTCTTTTTGTCAGTTTAAGTGGTGAAATCTCTCCATCAGCCTTAATTTGTTGCTGTCTATCAGAAAGGTAGTCTTGGAACCATCCCAGTGTGGCTGAGCCAATGCCTATAGTTTTTAAGGTGGAGAGGAGCAGGCAGTGGTCGACAGTGTCGAAAGCCTTACTGAGGTCCAGTAACATGGCACAAACACATTTTTTGTTGTCTAGATCCCATTGCCAATCATTAGTAACTTTTGGCAGTGCCGTAATTGTACTATGCTTAGCTCTAAAGCCAGACTGCATTGGGTTGAGTAGTCTAGCATTGTCTAAGAAAGATCTCAGCTGTGTATCTACAATTTTTTCCAGAAGTTTTGAAAGTATGGGAAGAAGGGAGATTGGTCTATAGTTATTTAGGTCACAGGGGTCCCCTGCTTTAAACAGGGAAATGACGTGAGCAATTTTCCATGCCTTGGGGATGGAGCCTTGTGCTAGGGACAGATTGAATAGGTGTGTTATAAGTGTAGCAAGTATATGGTATGCTATTTTAAAGAAATATGGGTCAAAGGAGTCAGCCCCCAGCACTTTTTTTAGTATCTAGTCGTAGAAGGAGATCTTCAACTTCTTTTATGGTGGTAGATGAAAAGGAGAAATCCATGTTATTGCTACTTGATTCTGAAGGCTGGGTGTTGGTCTGAGGAAGAAGGCTACTTACTGGTGTGTTATCAAATGCCAGGCCAGCAGTGGCAAAGTGATTGTTGAAAGCCTACAGTATCTCTAATTTATCGTTAATGGTAATATTATCAGTGGTAATTTTGGAAGGAAGCGCACTTCCTGGAGAGTGGCTAGATAGCTCTTTTATGGTGGACCAGAACTTGGTAGGGCAGTTTGACGCAGAGAGTAGCTCGGTTTGATAAAAGTTGTCTTTGGCCTCTCTGACCAACTTAGTACAGACTTTTCTAGTTGCCCGGAAGAGACACCGGTCTGCGTCGGCACGAGATTTACTAGCCTTTTTCCAGAGGTAATCTCTTTTGAGTAAGGCAGCCTTCAGATCCGGTGATAACCAATGACAGGTTCTGGCTTTTATTCATGCTTTAACCAGGGGAGCATGACTGTTAAGGGCACTGGATATGATTTCATGGAGAACGTCATAGGCATCACTAACTGACTTAGCCAGGTAGAAACTCTGTCATAGCAAAGAGTTTTTTAGATCATTGAGGTATGCAATAGGATCGAAGTTCTGTCTGGATCTTTTAGTGGAAAACTTTGATGTAGATAGAAGTTTGGAAACAGTTCTTATGTCACCAATAAAACAGTGGTCACTAACATCCGCTAAGAGGAGACCAGCATTGGAAAAGGAATGAGGTCTGTTAACAAGGAGAACATCCAAGAGGGTGCTTCTCATTGGATATTTTTTGTTGATGCGAGTAGGTTCAGTAATAAGTTGAGTGAGCCCATGAGAGTCACAGAATTGTTTCAGGGGTAATGAGACCTTAGTCAGACAATCATAATTAAGGTCACCTAGTATGATTGTTTCCATCGGGGTAGTATCCAGGTGCGATGACAGGTGTGTCAGAAGTTGCGGTCCTGCTGCTGGAGGTCTATAGCAGCCTATGATGCGGAACGCCACTGATAGGGAAAGCTCGACTTTAAGAGACAGGCATTCAAATCCACAGGCAAAGGAGGTGGCATCTAGTATAGATACTGAGAATTTGTTTTTAACATAAATGGCTACTCATCCACCCCTGGTCTGCCTGTCAGTTCTGAAGAGGAGGTAGTTAGGGAGGCCAACATTGTGGGTGGTTCCCAAACACCTCAGGTCTGAATTCTTGCACCAAATGCATGACACCCTTACTGGTGGACACCAGTGATAGAGAACACTTTCCAAAGGCTCAAGACTACTGCTTGGTGGCCTGGTGTCACCAAGGATGTCATGCAGTACAAAGATAATTGCCTTGTTTGTGCACAAAACAATCCCATTCCCACCAAACAAAATGCCAAACTACTACCACAAAGACACTCTGGCCCTTGGCATGCCATACGGATTGATTTTTTTGGTCCATTGACTAATACCAGCAGAAATAACAAGTATGCCCTTGTGGTAACTGATCTTTTCTCTAAGTGGGTTGAGGCCTTCCCCACTAAGACATGTACTGCTAAAACCACTGCCAAAATCCTGGTGGAACAGATTTTCCTCCAGGTGGGGCCTACCTCTTAAGGTAGACTCCGATAAAGGAACCAGATTTACAGGTGAGTTGATGTAAGAAGCACTTGAACTCCTTGGAGTTCACCATAAATTCCACATATCTTATTATCCACAATCTTCAGGTCAAGTAGAAAGATCGAACAGATGGATTAAGCGAATGTTTTCCAAATTCATTGAGGACAATCCCAAGACCTGGGATTCCCTATTGTTGATACTCCTTATGGCAATTAGGGGCACACCCTCAGCCACCATCCAGTTAACACCATTTGAGGTGATGACTGGCAGACAGATGAGATTACCTGAACATTTGTTGTTTGACCTGCATTCTCCAACAGCAGACCATGTGTCTGTTGACCAATATGTGCAAAAACTCAGACAAGACCTCATAAGTACACACTTGTATGCTGCCAATTGCATGGGCAAAGCCCAGCAACAGTCCAAAATGCAGTTTGACAAACACACACAAGAAGTGGATTGGCAAGTTGGAGATCAGGTAATGGTTCTCAGATTTGCACATCTCACACACTCCTTCTCCAATAAGTGGGAAGGCCCTCACCCCATCGTCAACAAGCTTAGTCCAGCAGCCTATCAGGTTAGACTACTGCACAACAACAAACTGACTGACAAATGGTTACATGCAGACCAGTTGAAACTGTATAAAGGAGTATAATTACTTTTCCTCACCCCATTGGGTGGAATAGTACTAACTTACAAATGTTTGGTTTTCCTTTTCCGATATACTGACAAGATGGCTATCTTGTTCCATTTTCTCCTTATCTCAGGACTTATCCCCTGCATCCAAGGCACAGTAAAGCACCTCCTTCCTCACCTTGATCCTCCAGCATCTGCCCCAGAGTGAGTTTCCATCAATATACCTGACAATTTGATTACTGTCAAGGAAGGTTCTGATGCCTACCCAAATGCCTTAGTTGTTGTTCCTGAAAAATCTACCCTACAAATTGATTGGCAAACCACGTCGCAAGGACAAATTCTCCCTGTGGCCAAGCTCTTCAAGGGAACTTTCCATGGTTGCCCCATGCCAAATTATCCCCTAATGGTTCACTGTCCTTGCTCCAAACTGCTCTTAGACATTCTGGTTTATACAATATTACTGCCTTAATTGATCCCTCATATTTTAATTCTTTGTTTAAGGACTCTGCCAGGAAATTTTGTGCGGCTCTCAACATGGCCTCTGCTGCCATGTATCTTTCTGTGTTACCTCCTACTGATAAACAGCTTTTGGAATGTCCAAAACATACTCCTCATAGTGTTCTTATAGCCACTGCCTTACCTGGTACACTTATTAACAACTTACAATTTATGCATATATCTGTTTTGTTTAATTTGACTTACTGGAATATGAAAGAATTTAGTATGTGTCGTACTACTGACACATCTGCATTTTACAGTACTTTATTGCTTGATAGTTTAGCTGCTTTTCAGATTTGTACTCAAGACCCTATTGCCAGGGTACGTACCACTGAGCATAGAGGCAATTTCAGGAGAAAACCTAATCCTGATGATCTAAGTCATGAATATAATACCCATGAAGTTGACAGATCTGATGTCACTGGTTCCACAGGTACCGTCAGAGGTCTTTTTGGTACAGCTATGTCTATTTGGAATAAGGCTGGCATTGCTACTATCAAATCACATTCAACAAAATTCCAAACTGGTTTGGTAAACGATATTATACCCCCATTATTGCATGGTGTGGATGGCCTTAGTCAGGAAGAAAGATACACTGTATACAACATGCACAACATTGCTAAGGCATTTACAGATTCTGAAGATAGATTAATGCCCTCATTGCACAGAACAACAAAGAAGCAGATAAACAATATATTGCCTGTGAGATATTGTGTTCAGTCTATTGCTCATACATTATCACTACCATCAATAATATTTTCTGTGATCTAGAATCAGGAAGAATCCCTGATATCATTCATAACAGATGCATCTCTAAATGGTATTGTCCTCAGTGTAAATCCCCTAGCTGTAGTGCCATGTGCATGCAACAAACTTTAACTATTCCACTTTCTACAGCTAGGAATTTGGGTTTTGTGACCAGACACCCTAACACTGGTCCATTTTTTACTTCTAAGAAATGTTCTATTAAAGATACAATGTTTTTCTCTTTTACTGTGTCTTTACCATGTTTTGATCCTACTACAGCTTTATTTGACAAACTTGTGACTGTTCATTGTATTGGGCACATTGATGAAGATATCTACAGAGAATGCCTTGAATTGTCTCCTCTACTGGTCTTCCATCCTATTCGGGATGTCTGGGTCTCTCTGCACACAGACTGCTGCGCGAAGAAGGGTTATATTTACTTGTATTGAAGTGATGTATTTGATGTTATTAAAGCTGTATGTGGCTATTCCCCAGACAGTACTGATTGGTTCTTTTCCATGGACGATGACACCGGCACTAATGGCACAGACTTTCCGGACTCAACATTGGCTCCAGACAAGCTTTACCAATCTTATCACGAGGAGGTTCATCACCTGTCAACTGGTTTTCCAGCTGCTGTCTTGTGCACAGCAGTAATTTGGTACACCAGGCAGTGCAGTCTGCCTTTAGTTCACTAGGCAGAAAGGATGTCAGGCTGGCGAGAGGTTTTGCAATGGTAACAGAGAAAAATCTACAGGTCCTCACAAGGACAGAAATAGAACACTGTGGGGTGAATTTGTGTGCTCTTTGGTAATTTATTGGGAACCCTGACAGATTCGGTGATCTTTTAAGGGCACCTGTTGGTTGGGTTTTAGTGCAGTGAGGAAATCAGATGCCAGCTGAGCACTGCTTCCGGTTCCCCCACAGCTATTTAAAATGAGCACTTGCCTGAGTGTGTGTGTTACAGGTTTTCCAGCTGCTGTCTCATACACAGCAGTAATTTGGTTCATCAGGTAGTGCAGTCTGCCTTTAGTTCACTAGGCAGAAAGGACGACAGGCCAGCGAGAGGCATTGCCATGGCAACAGAAAAATATCTGCAGGTCCTTGCAAGGACAGAAATAGAACACTGCTGGGTGAATTTGTGTGCTCTTTGGTAATTTATTGGGAACCCTGACAGATTTGGTGATCTTTTAAGGGCACCTGAATCATTTTTCAACCTGTTGGTTGGGTTTTAGTACAGCGAGGAAACCAGACGCCATCTGAGTGCTGCTTCCAGTTCCCCCATGGCTATTTAAAATGAGCACTTGCCCGAGTGTGTGTGTTACTGGTTTTCCAGCTGCTGTCTCATACACAGCAGTAATTTCATACATCAGGCAGTACAGTCTGCCTTTAGTTAGCTAGGCAGATAGGACGTTAGGTCGGTGAGAGGCGTTGCCATGGCAACATAGAAAAGTCTGCAGGTCCTCACAAGGACAGAACTAAAACACTGCAGGGTGAATTTGTGTGTTCTTTGGTAATTTATTGGGAACCCTGATGGATTTGGTGATCTTTTAAGAGCACCTGAATTGTTTTTTAACCTGTTGGTTGGGTTTTAGTGCAGCAAGGAAACCAGACGCCAACTTAACCCTGCTTCCAGTTACCTCCTATTTCTGTGAGAGTAGTGACAAGCATTGGCAAGCCCATCATCGGCGAGGCCAGTTAGGGCAAACAGTAAAGGCGACAGGTGGTGTCTGCCAGTGTCAGCCTGGATAGCCAGAAAAAAGGTGCAGTCAGTACATCGCTGAGGGTAGGTAGAGTATCGAGTGGAATATTTGAAATATGGACTTGAATATAGTGAGGCTGGAAAATGGGAGTTTAGCTATAAGATGTGGTGACTGTAATAAACTAAACACAGAAGCGATAAATGAAGCATTAATTTACACATGTACTGAATGTAAAGTAATACGTCAGTTGAGGAACAGGATTCAGTACTTAGAGACACAGCTTAGCAGCCTGAGTCAACAATTACAGTGTAAGATCACAAATTATGCAATTGTAAAAGAGTTGCAGAGAGATGTGATGTATAAAAGTAGGGAAATAAATTATGGATGCCCTAAGGACCAAGAAATATCAAGGAATAACGGTGCAGAAATTAAGAAACTGTTAAGACAAAATGAAGAGGATGGATCCTGGATAGTGGAAACTAGGAAATTTAAGAAGGAGCGTAGGGCCATGGAATGGCATGCTCCCCTGCATAACAGTTATACACCTTTAATTGATTTAAATGAAGAAGGTGCAGAGATTGTAAGGATGGGAAATGAGGTAATGGATGTTGTACTAACAACAAATAATAATGAACAAAGTAAAAAAGGGACGGTTAAGGCCATTCAGAATACTACATCAAATAGACAAGAAATAGCATTAGATACAGGTAATGGACAGAAGGCTAATGGGACTCATCAAAAATATTTTTCTGAGGATGTAACATCACTAAATGTTGACCAATCAATGGATAATGTTGTATTGGCTCCAACTGCACCACCTGTTAGTGACACATCAACTGTTGTGGCTATAGAGAGGGATTTAAACCAGGGCATGGATAGTGAAGAGAATATAGAAAAAAAAGATCAGAATAAAATTAAGTATAAACAGGTCTATATCCTGGGTGACTCTATTTTAAAGTATACAGATAGGTATACCTCGAAAGATAATAAAGAAAAAGTGACTACAAGCTACTTTCCTGGAGCCAAAATAGATAACATAAGATCTATGCTACCAGATATCATTAAGAAAAAAAATAATTCATCAGCACTAATTCTGCACTTAGGTACAAACAATGTTCCACATCAAAATGTATCTGAAATAATTGAGGAATTTAAGGATATTAAAAAAAAAGCTGATAGGTTACACTGTAAGCTGTTTTTGTCAGAAATTCTGCCAGTCCCCAGGGCTAATGAGAATAGAACAATTAAAATTATGTTGTTAAACAATTGGTTAAGGCAGTGGACCCTAAAAGAAGATATAGGTTATGTGTCACACTGGGAGGACTTCATAGGTGACCTTCAATATTATGGAAGGGACTGACTTCACTTAAATAAGCTTGGAAGTAGAAAGTTGGGAGCTAGACTAAAACATGTTGTGAACAATTAACATACTAACATACTATTTGCCAGCAGATTAGGCCTTACGGTCTATCGAGTCTGCTCGAACTTTAGATCCTTAGTTGGGTGCCGAGACCCTCCCATCCCTTGTGCTCCAGAAACCCGTATCATCCATCCCCACCCCCCGGGACAGGACATCATCTGATACGTCCACTTTCTGTGTCTGTCCCATCCTCTCTTGAAGCCCTCCACTGTGGATCTCTGAACTAGCTCACCAGGCAGTGCATTCAAGGGTCCACCACCCTCTCAGTGAAAAACCTCCTCCTCTTTTCCCCCTTACCCCTTCCAACTTCAAACCATGCCCTCTGGTGATACCTCCCTGCTTTAGTCTAAAGATCCCCTCATATTAACCCTATTTATTCCGTTGGGGTGCTTGAAGACCTCAATCATGTCCCCCCTGTCTCTCCTCTCCTCCAGTGAAAACAGGCAGAGCTCCTTAAGTCTGTCCTCATACGTCAAATCCCCTAGCCCTCGTATCATCTTTGTTGCCCTCCTCTGTACCCTCTCTAGGAGCTGTATGTCCCTCTTTAAGTGTGGTCTCCAGTACTGTACACAGTACTCAAGGTGTGGTCTAACCAGTCCATTGTACAGTGGCAGAATCACTTCCTTGCTCCGAGAGGTGATCCCCCTTACGATGCATCCCAACATCCTGTTTGCCTTGCTAGCCGCTCTCCTGCACTGCTCAGAGTTATTCATACATGCATCCACCATGACCCCTAGGTCTTTTTCCCCGTTGAGGCCTCCAGCGCCTCCCCTCCCAGGGTGTACCTGTGTTTAGGGTTTCCCCGACCAAGATGCAACACCTTGCACTTGGTGATATTGAAATTTAATTTCCATGTGTGAGCCCAGCTTTCCAGGGTGTCCAGGTCCCCTTGCAGGGCCAACCTCCCCTCTTCTCCCTCAACTACTGCTCCCATCTTAGAGTCATCCGCGAAGAGACTCATTTCATACCCTATACCCTCCTGATGTCCGATATGTAGCCATTAAACAGGATCGGACCCAGGACCTCCAACCCTACGGTGCCACTACCAACCTCTGTAGGGTTCGAGCTCCCCACAGACCACTACTCTCTGAGTGCGTCCAGCTAGCCAGTTTTCAATCCATCTGACCATCAAAGGGCCTACTCCCTAACCCCATCAGTTTCTCCACCAGACCATTGTGGGGACAGAGTCTAACGCCTTGCTGAAGTCCAAGAATAATACATCCACAGGCTTACCCTGTCCAGTTCTGATGTTACCCATTCATAGAACTCCACAAGGTTGGTTTGACATGATCTACCTGGCACAAACCCATGTTGCCGACTATTCAGACCTCCCACCTTCTCCAAGTACACCCCCAATTGTTCCTTTAGTATACTCTCCATTAATTTTCCCACCACCGAGGTCAAACTGATGGGTCTATAGTTACCTGGTACTTCCCTCGACCCCCCTTTATGGATCGGTACCACATGTGCCTCTCGCCAATCCCTAGGTACCCTCCCTGTCTCAAGTGACCTGCTGAAAAGCTCCGCCAGGGGTGCAGCCAGTATGTCCGCCAATTCCCATAGTACTCTTGGATGAATGCCATCCGGCCCAGGAGATTTGTCTTTCTTTAGGGCCTTGAGGGCTAACCACACCTTTTTGGCAGAGATAGCATCATCCGTCCCCTCCACCTTACTGGCCTTTTTATCTTTACCCAGATGTGACACCCCTGGGGTACCTCTCTCTCCCTCTTGCTCCATTTTTGTTGCTCCCCTGATCCCACTTACTGATGTTTTTATCCCCTTCATGCCTTGCTTTGTAGATATCCCATCCCCCTTCCTAGTGAACACAGAGGCGAAGTACTTGTTAAATACCTCTGCCTGGTCCCTTGCCTCTTCCACCCACCCTCCTTCTGATCTCAATCTGCTGAGATGGCCCTTAGTTTTTCTCCTCTCCCCAATGTACTGGAAGAACCCCTTTTCCCCTCCATGTATCCCCTGTTCCAGCCGCTGCTCTTTACTGGACTTTGCTCCCCTCACCATCTGGTGACTTTTCTAGATGCAAGCTGGTACATTTCCTTATCCTATCCCTCTTGTTGTTTTATATTTTTGTGAGGCCTTCTTTTCTCTGACTGCTACCTGTACCTCACTGGACCACCAGCATGGTTTATGTGACCTTGCTCCCTTCAGTTTCAACTTAGGTGCAGATCCTGACTGCCTCATGAAGTCCCGTTTTATGACCTCCCATCTTCTTTCCACTTGTCATTGAGGTAATCCCCATCAAGTGATCCTTGAGAATATTTCCCATGCCCATGAAGTCTGCCCCTGAAGTCCACTGCCAGTGTCCTAGATCTCACCCTCCCCATGCTTATTTGAAACCAGACAGTATTGTGGTCACTCCCAGTCGGGGTCTTGTACAATCCATGTCCCTTACCAGATCCCATCCGCCAGAACCACATCCAGGACATGCCCCTCCCTTGTGGGCTCCATCACCTGCTGTGTTAAGAAAACATCCTGGAAGCCATCCAGCAGCCTCTGCTCCTTGGCCACCTTAGAGGACACATGGTTCCCCAGTTTGTACCTTGCATATTAAGGTCCCCATCAACACCACTCCTTCCCTTTTGGTCCACACTGGGCAATGATGTTGTCCAGCAAACCATCCTCTAGAACCTCACTCATCCCGGGGGCCTATACTACACCCAGCTTGACCTTATTTCCTGCTGAGGATCGTAAGTGACCCATAAGGCCTCCACGTTTCCCTCTGCCTCTTCTACCCTAGCAATTTCTATGTCATCTCTAATGAACATAGCCACTCCAACCCCTCTGCCCTCCTTTCTATCCTTCCTGAGCATAGTGTACCCCCGTACGTTTAGGTCCCAGTCATGGTTTTTGTTGGCCCACGTTTCCGTGACCGCCGCCACATCCACCCCCCGAACAGCATGGCCTGGAACTCTGGCAACTTGTTTCCCAAGCTCCTGGCATTTACTAACACCAACCCCCACCCCTTATCCCTGATTCTCTTTGTCGAACCCCACCCAGATTCCTTATACTTCCATCCTCCCTCTGCTCCTCCTGAAACCTCCATCCCCAATCTGTTTCCCTTGGGTGTGAGGCTACTCCTCATCTGGAGGAGGGCTTCTGGTCAGCCCTCCCTTATTCCTTCCCTCACAAGTTTAAACCCCACCTTTCTTGTATGTAGTCAACCATCCCTGTTTAAGGACTTCCTCCCTAATGGGGCAAGATGAAACCTGTCCTTGGCATATAGTCCCTTATCCTCCCAAACTCCATTCCAGTTCCCTAACACCCCAACCCACTCTCTTCACCCCACTTCCTGAGCCAGTCATTAACCTCTGTGAGCCTTCATTTTTTCTCCACTGGGCCTTTGGTACTGCAATATCTCAAGAAATGTTGCATCCATTATCCCGACAGACTCTAGCAAGTTCTTGGAACCTTGCTTGGATTTCAAAATGCTATTTCCTCTAGATCATTAGTTCCCAAATGCACCAGGAAATCCGGTTTCCCTCCAAAATCCCTAACCATTTCATACACCATGAACTTTGCTCTGTGCAGTGTCAGCCCAGAGATACACACTACCTTCACCTGGCTATGGCATCCACCCCCCTGTCCCTCCACTGGATACCCCTAATCATCGAGTCTCCCAATAACAGAACCTTAACACCGCCATCATCCTTATGGTTGCCTCCACTATGCCCTCTCAGCCCCCTTCCCCCTTTATTCATGATCTCAATTTCTGTGGGAGTCTTCCTGCCTTACTAGAGACCCCTTGTCACCCTCCCTTTCTGCCTCCCTTGCTATTTTGCCCACTTAACTCAAACTCCTCTGAATAGGTGTCCCCTTTAACCCTCTCTTATCCGAACCATTTATCCTGGCCCTGATGGTTTATCCTTCCCCCACACTGCCATCCTCCCCCCTTGTAATAGTACCCCTGCCTCCAGAGGCTCTCTGTGGGTCCCCTTTAGCTAGGGCCCCATCCTTGGTACTGACCCCCCTGCTGAAAGGGGGCGCCTCTCCCACCTCCTTGTCTCCCAGTTTCTCTCCAATCATGCTCTCCTCTCTCATGTCTTGAATATGTTGCATCTCCCCCATTTGCTTAACATATATGTTCCCCCTTCTCCCTCTGGGACTATTTCTATCCTTTCCATTGCCGGTCTGTGATGCCCTATGGGTATCAGACTCCCTCCCCCCGGCCTCTGTATAAGTTTTCTCATTTCCACCAACCCCTTCCTCCCCCTCTAGGTTGCTTAGTAGCTCAAATTTATTGTGACACTCTATGTCAGCCTCCATCAAGTAACCCGAGATTCCCCTGACTGCACCTCTAAACTGTCCCTCTTCTTCCCCTCTTGCTCTGTTCACCTTAGGAGCTCCCTTCCCACAGTCTGCTGTTTTAGGCTTCCGCACAACAGCCCCTCCTGACTCTTCCCCCTCCACTATCTTTGTATTCAGAATGTTCACCCCATATGCTTTCCCCTTAGCATCAACTTCCCTATCTAAGGGTCCTCTGTCCCTAATATCCCCCCTCCTGCTTGCTGTAACATAATGTCCTGTAATTTCAGAGTGTTGCCCCAGCCTCCCTCAGCCCCACCCTTGCTGCCCATATCCACAACCCTTATCCTTGGACACCCCTCAGCTCCCCAGCTACTCCTTAACTAATATACCTCACTCCTGATACAAGATAACTGTCTACAGAGTGGGCAGCCTCCATCTCTCCAGGCCCAATTTAGAATTATTGCCATCCCACAGCCTGTACAGCCTACAACCCTTCCAAAGATGCCTGCCATGGTGGAATATGGCCACCCTGTTTATCCCCCTCTGATTATAATCGCACACCCCCTTTTCTCAGTCCCTTTCCCCTGGAATACAGTTTCTCTCTATACTGACTTTAGTTATTTACAAACCCAATTTCAATCCCCCCAATAAAGTTCCAAAGTCTCACAAACACATACAGTCCAGTGTGTGTTCTGTCCCACTAACAGTGTGTGTAAGCAGACATCAGGTACCGTATGATGTCACAGGCCCACAAGCTGCTGTTGCTTCAAATTTCAGTCCTAAAACAGAAATACTCAGCCTTTCAATCCCAACCCCAAACACCAGGCAAACAACACATTTAAATTTCCCTCTAATTAACCCTGACAAACAACTGTCCCCAAACCTCAAAAAGTTACAATATCACAGCCCAAGTAACAGTTCTAATTCAGGGTAATAATTTTTACCACATAAAGCTAATTTCACTTACAAACTATTCCAATATTTCAGTTAAAAACAGAATACAAACCCAGACCTCTGTCCAACCAACCTGCTGCTCCGAATTCCCAAGTAAACAATGGAGGCCAGGGTAATTGATTAAACTAAATTGCTTGGGGGAGAAAGGGAGTTGTAATAAAAGCATCAACATCCAAGACAGTGAGTAAAGATACAACGGGATGGAAAATTAAGTGTGGAGAATTAAAAATATGGGCATTGAATGCACGTAGTTTGATTTCTATAAAGAAGGTTGAATTAGAGACTGCTTTAATACAGGAGACTATAGATATATGTATGATTTCAGAAACACGGTGGGACATAAATGCAGATTGGAATAAAAATATCAAAGGGTATGTGCTGTATTCTAAAGAACATACAAATAGAATGGGGTTAGCCATTTTTCTGAGAGATATCTATCAGAGTTACAGGATAGAGACATTAAATCTGGATATAGAAAACCTGTGGGTAGTGCTTGAAACTAAATATGCACGTAATATACATCTTGATGTGTTTTATAGGCCACCAAATTCAAGTATTGAAATAAATGAAGCCATCAATCAACAAGTAATTGAAATTTCTGAGAAGGGCGATGTTATAACAATGGGTGATTTTAACTACCCCAGTATTAATTGGGTTAATATTACTGCTGGTGGGCCAATGGAAAATACATTCTTGGATGCTTTGTCAATGGCAACTTATTCCAGACGCCTCCAAGGCCCCCCTTTATCGCATCTCTGCCTACATTCCCCCAAAGAACCAAAACCCGGCATTATTATCGTTAACAGATTATCTTGCCACCCTCCCTCACAAGGCAGAACAAGTCCTTGTGGGGACCTTAACATGAACTGGCTTAGTGCCACCTCCGCCTCCGACCAGGACTCCTTCACAGCTATTGATTTGACACAGCTCATTTCCCAACCCACTAGAGTAAACCCTAAGAATGGCACCACCACCCTCCTAGATGTAATCATCACCAACCACTACAAAAAAATCCTGGACATCCAAGTCCTCCCCAACTCACTGAGCGACCACTCCCCTATCCTATTCTGCTGGGTAACCCTCTCACCCAGACCCACAGCTCTGCCCACACAGTTCCGGCATTTCAGACCAGGTGGGCTGAGAAACCTCAATGAAATTCTTGCTCAGATAAACTGGTCCCCCATTCGCCATGCCCTTGATGTAGATACTGCCCTTGCCTTCTTTTCCCAAACCTTTAACTGAGCCTGTGACCTTTTCGCACCCATCACGGCTGCCCGGACCAAAAAACACAATGTGCCCTGGATTACTCCTGCCCTATTACAATAGCTCAAGCTTAGGGATAACCTGTGGCACCATGCCATAGAATCAGGCCAGATGGCTGACAAACAGGCCTATAATGCTGCACGGAATAAGTGCAC
Organism: Neoceratodus forsteri; assembly: GCA_016271365.2. Lineage (NCBI taxonomy): Eukaryota > Metazoa > Chordata > Ceratodontiformes > Ceratodontidae > Neoceratodus > Neoceratodus forsteri. Next base: position 649,689,896 of record CM028137.1, read on the forward strand.
CCGGGCCATCCGAAAAGCCAAAGCTGATCATTACCAGGCCACTCTCACCTCCTCCTGGGGATGTGCCTGTACTTTCTGGGACAATGTCAAACAATTAAATGGGAGTGCACGCTCCCTTCCCCCAACCCAGATCACCATTGATGGCACATCCATTACGGACCCAGAAAACATTGCAAACTACCTCAACACAGCCTTTATGGACCTGAGCTCTGTCCTCCCCAGTAATTTCTTTGACCCACTACCCTCCCTACCTGCCCCAGCCCTCCTGCGCCCCTGCTTCCACCTGCATAGGGTAACTGCCCAGGAAGCCAGACCCCACCTGGTCAGAGCACTAAAAAGCAATAATCCAGGTGCAGACTCGCTTGACCCCAGAATTCTCCATCTGGTTCTGGATCAGGTTCTTGCCCCACTTACTAGCCTTCTCAACAAATCCCTCTGTCTGGGGCAATTCCCAACTGCATGGAAGGCTGCCATTGTCACCCCCATTCACAAAGGTGGTGACAGGTCCGCTGCCAGGAACTACCGTCCAATCTCCATACTCCCCCCATTTCCAAAACACTAGAGAAGCTGGTTGCCACACAAATCTCTGAATACCTGAACAAATACAACATCCTCTGCCCAGAACAGCACAGTTTCCATGCTGGTCACAGCACCGGCACTGCACTAGTTGAATTCTCTCTGGACTCTGGCTCCCTAGCCGGAGCAGTGTTCATCGACCTCTCAGAGGCATTCAACACTGTCTCCCACCCCCTCCTGCTGGATGCCCTCTGCCGCATTGGCTTCTCCACTAGGCCTCTTGCATGGTGCACCAGCTACCTATCTGCCCACTCCCAATGTGTCAGAATTAATGGGACACTTTCTAAAACTAGTCCCATCCGTTCAGGAGTTCCTCAGGGATCCATCCTGGGACCTCTACTCTTCTCACTCTATCTTAATACCCTGCCCAGTGCATGCACTGGGAAAATTCTGCTGTATGCAGACAATGCTGTCATCTTTGCCACCCACCGTAACCCTATCTCCCTCCAGGACTCTCTACAACTATCCTATAATGATGTTGAAACCTGGTTTGAAGAGCACAGACTGGTCTAAAAGAAAACAAAGACAATGCTCTTTGCCCACCCCCAAAACAAAGCCAGCAACTTCCCACTCCATATCCTCCCCAGGTCCAAACAGCCTCTTGAGCAGGTCCACTCCTATAAGTACCTTAGGGTCTCCTTTGATTCAGCACTCACCTACCATGCCCACATTGATGCACTTGCCTCAGCCACTAATGTGTGACTCAGCATTTTATGCCGACATAAAAACTGTTTCCCCCCGACTGCCCTCTGTATAGCGGTCACTTTCTCTATACTATCCCTGGCCAACTATAGCCTCCCAGTATACAGTGCTGCTGACACAACTGCCCTCAATAAAATTCACCTCATCTTAAATAAAGCATGCAGGCTAATCACTGGGGCCCCCAGGATGACGCACTAATGCCAGCTCTATGACATGGCGAAACTGCTGAATCTGGATGAATGTCTATGCTACCAAACTTGCCTAATAACAAAAAAAAACCTTCTAGGACTTTCCCCACCTGGACTGACAGCCTCGCTCCGACAAGCCCAACCCTTGGTCTGCACACAGTCCTCCTGCAAGGCCACTCTTCTGGTCCCAAGATCCAGAACAACCCATGGACATAGATCCTTTTGCTTTAGAGCTCCATCCTGGTATAACTCGCTCCCTGCCCCCATCTCAGATGCCCCCACTATTTCCAAATTCAAACTCGCACTTCGCAGCCAACTATTTAACACATGAAGCTGCACCTGTCTATAACTGAGGCACTGTGCCCAGTGCTCTGACAATGCCCACTGGGCAGCATCCACTCCACATTGCACTAATCCTCATCCATTGCTGTTTATACTGCTTTGACCCAGCTGCATCTTGCAAACTTGCTTATCTGCTGACCGGATGTAGTCACCGGTGCTTGCTACCATTAATCCAAATGCTGTAACCAAAATTCAGTTGTCTCCTGTGCTTGCTACCATTAATCCAAATGCTGTAACCAAAATTTAGTTATTTGTCTGCATGATATGTAAGTCTGTTATGTATTTGTCCTCACTGTGACAAGGTACCTTTGGAAATGAGTCTCTGGCTCAAAGGTTGTAAACCGATTTCTCAAATAAATAAATGGCAGGGTTGGAGCAAATGATTAAAAAACCTACTAGAGGGGAAAACATTTTAGATTTACTGCTCACCAACACAATTGGTAAAGTATCCAACATTACCTTAAGAGATGAATTAGTAGGGTGCGATCATAAACTTATATCATGCATATATAAACAGCAAACACATAAAACTGTGGGAAAGACTATTATTAAAAAATATAATAGAGCAAATTTTCTTTAAATAAATGGGGAATTAAAAATTTGGGATTGGGAAAGGGACTTCCAGAATAAAGATGTCAGTGAACTATGGGATATATTTAAAAATTAACGTAAAGTCTTAGAAGACAAGTTTGTACCCAAAAAAAATTATATAATAAAAAAGGTAAATTACCCCCTCAGTGTACTAAGAAGCTGTTAAAACAAATTAAGAGAAAAAAATACTTATGGATTAATGAAAGTATGTCAATCATCTGCATCAGTCAATGAATATAAAACCAAGGTTAGACAATTGAAGAAACTCATTAGAAAAGAAAAATCATGAGTCAATTTTAATATTGCCCACAGGAAAGATGGAGGCAAACTTTTTTTGCTTACATAAATAGCCAAAATAAATTTAATACAAATGTGGGTCCAATTATAGATAATGGGGAGATCATAAGTGACTCTTTTGAAATGGCAAATAAGTTTAATGAATGTTTTGCCTTGGTTTTTTCTTCATCTAAATTAGGGTTTAAAAACAGTGTGGATGGTGATAGTAAAAGTTTGGAGCTGAAAATAACACATGAAGAGTTGTTAGAAATGATAAATTAAAAACAAAGAAATCAGCAGGACCAGATTTAATACATCCTAGAATGTTAAAGGATACCATCAATCATATCATAGGTCCATTATCTTATGTATTAAATCTGTCATTTAACACAGGGATGGTGCCAGATAATTGGCGTCAAGCTATTGTCATCCCATTATATAAAAAGGGCAATAGATCTGTATGTTCCAACTACAGACCAATTAGTCTGACCTCGCTTGCATACAAATTGGCTGAAACATTTATTAAATCTAAACTTGAAAATGATCTAAAAGATCTTAATTATTGTGACACTACACAACATGTGTTTAGACAGAATAGATCCTGTACTACAAATTTGATTAGCTTTTACAATAAGGTAAACATGAATATTAGTAATAATGTCCAAACTGATGTCATAATGCTTGATTTTCAAAAAGCATTTGACAAAGTACCTCATTATTTATTGATAAATTAATAAAAATAGGGATTAATGCATGATTGGTGATTTGGATCAGAAGTTGGTTGTCAGGCAGAAAGCAGAGGGTAAGGATAAGGGGTTGTTTGTCAGATGAGGGCGAGGTGTTGAGTGGCGTGACCCGGAGTCAAACCTGGGCTCAGCACTGTTTTCTGTTTATATTAGTGATCTGCACTTGAATGTAAATGGTTGGTAAAGTTTGCAGATCATGTGAAATTGGGAGGACTAGTCAATACAGTTAAAAGAACTGAACATTTGCCACATGATTTGTCAAAAATAGAGGAATGGGAAAAGTTAAATGAGATGAGTTTCAGTGTAGATAAATGCTCTGTGTTACACATGGGTAAATTTAAAGAACACCTATGAATATAAGTTAAATGGAGTTAAAATAAAGAAGGTATGTTCGGAAAAAGACTGTGGGGATTATTGTGGATAGTAGTTTAAACTTTAGAGAGCAGTGTTCAAGTGTTCTTAGGAAAGTAAACCTTATAATTAAGAATATGAAAATATCCTGTATGAGTAGGTCTGTGGCTGTGGTATTCTCTTTATATAGAACATATGTTACACCTTTGTTGGACTATGGGTCCCAGTTGTGGAGTCCCTATTTTATGGGTGAAGTAGATAGGCTGGAGGGTATTCAGAGGAGAGTTACAAAAATGGTATCAGGTTGGAAAAATATCAATTACAAAACTAGGTTACAGAAATCCAAATTATTCAGTCTGGAGACCAGAAGACTAAGGGGAGAGTTATTGATATTGCACAAAATTAAGGAAATATGGGGATTTAGAGTACAAATTATACATCACCTCCAGCTGAAACCTAGTGGGTTAAGATCGCATTAGCAGCAATAAAAGATAGATTTCTTTAAAAACAATGGGAGATTTAATTGTTATACTCAAAGAACATGTAGAAACTGGAAAACACTAGCGGAAACACTTATAGACAGTAATAATGTGGACTCATTCAAAAAGAATTTAGATGAATACCTGTTGAATAGGAGGTATATTTGGACCTGCTGATGTGGGTGAATGGTTAAAATGGGCAGTTATGCCTTCTTCCATCCTTTAACCAGTATAAACCCAGTATAAACACGGATTTCCAAGACGACCTACACCTACCCGGTAGAGTTGCAAAAATGGGACTTCCCACTGTTAAAATGCAATATAATTCTAATGGGGAGTACTGTGCGGTAACTAATATCAAATCTTATGTGTACAGAATGCAAACGTATGCTATAGATAGCCTCAACCTTTGCTTTGTCCCCCATCAGAAGTCAGTTATTGGACATACCGTTATTACACCAGTCCCTCTTATGGATGCTGATATTATTGATGGTAACCCTGATTATCTGCTCACCCTTTCTGAATATTTACCATATTTTAATGTACATACTGATTCACTCACACTGACCTTAAAATCACTTTTAGAAAGGAAAGACACACACCTCATCCACATCAACAATAATATTACCAAAGCTAATGAAGCTGTCCTTGCACTAATTAATGATGGTAATATGAACAATGCACTTACTAATTCTTGGTTAGAGATTACATTTAAAGGTGTTGTTATTATACCAGCATTTTTGATATTTTTTCTTGATTATTATGCTTTGCTGCCTATGGCGCACGTTGCGTCAACACCGTGAGCAGCTGGAGTTCCTTTACAAGGCTTGTGCATCAGGTTTGTAAATTACCCCTGCTCTCTGTCCATTTCCCTATTTTTGTTGTGTGCCCTGAGAGGCAACAAGGGGGGAATGTTACATGAGGTCCCTGCACCCTAATTGGTACCCCCAGAGGTACACCGTAGACAGCTAGCATTTAGGAATATGTTATACTAACATATAGGGCTAAGGGCATCTACCATGTAAGAGTAGATGGCAGGATATGTATGCATATTATTGTTATACACTTTACTTTGTAACACACATATGTATTTCCTGCTTACAAGATGTTAGGACATCTGTGTACTTGTAATGATTATGATATATGAGTCAGCATTGCCACCTGTTGGTGATTTGTACTATTACACTGATATATGTATAACTGTACTCCTTTGTCTTACAAAGTGATGACTACTACAAAATTGTATGATGTTATCTTGGACTGTGGAGCCACCTCTAATTTAGCCAATAGGGCTTATCTCTGTAACTAGAAATGTTTCTATCTTACAGTAACCATAGTAATTATCATAGCTATATAATGTAAGACATTATGTCTTCTACCTCAGAGACCCCAAGAGACACGGAGATTCCTCGAGGTATAGGGAATGCTTAACATTGGCTCCCAGTTCATATTGGTAAGAACTGCTTGGGGCAACTGTGATTATCCTTTTTGGTAGTAATAAACAAGTTTATTACTCTTCTGCACTGTGTCTGTGATTTCTTGCATTCTCATTATTGCCAAGGACCTGAGAACAAGGTTTAGGTACAATATGTCACTGGCAAGGGCAAAGAAAAAATAACCAATTACAACTAGATGATTTGAAGAAGATGATTTTGACATCTCTTCAGGGCCAGACAGTAATGGAGGGAAGATACAGCAAGACGTAGATCTAGTTCCAGACCTCTTTTAAGCCGAGGTCAGGACAGAATGGATTAGGATGAGAGACACAGCTACAAGAAGGAGAAGAAGGAGGGGTGGGGAAAGAGGAGAGGTTACAGAGGAGGGAGGAGAGGCAGCGCCCAGAGGGAGGCAGAATTGGGATCAGGTCTGGAGGTCTCCAAGACAACCGAACCCAAATTGGAAGTAGTCAGCCTTAGTGATCAACCATTGTCTGATTTTCAGATTAAAGTTCTTCAGAGAGGTCTTTATTTAATTGCAACTAACCTCCAGATTCATTTCAGATAGAAGCAGATCTCTTTAAGTTTTTTTGGAGACTTCAGTTAAAGGAATTTTTCAAAGACACACCACCACAAATACAGAATCAAAGCAACAGAGAAGCCATTCTGTTTAAAAAAAACTCCACTTTCTGCCCCCCTCAAAATAAATCCCACACTTACCACCTTTTGCAATGCTGTGTCTAAAGAAATGCATGACTTGCTAAAATAAAATGAGAGTCCCCCCTCACAGCCAAATATTGCACAACAGGAAAGAGATGCTATTAAAGAAATACACGATAACAATGAAATAGTCATCAAACAGGCTTACAAAGGGGGGAGCAGTGGTCATCTGGGGAAGAAAATCAATATATTATGGAAGTCAATAGACAACTTTTAGATGAGAATTTTTATACTAAGTTGGATTATGATCCAACTGAAGAAATACATGTAAGAGCTAACCTAACTGAGAGAGGTGAAAATCTTGATTGGATCACAGATACTGAAGCTGAATTTTTCAGAGTTAAAGCACCAAAAAGACTAATTTTGTATTTCATCCCAAAAATCCACAAGAACAAAGTTCCAGGATGGCCTATTGTTTCATCTATAGGTTCAATTACTGAACCAATGTCCAAATTTGTGGATTTATTTTATAAAAAAGCCAGTGCCAGAATTAAGATCTCACATTAAAGATACAAATGATGCTGGCCCTGTGGTGCTGAGGGCAGAGGTGCTAGATCCCTTACCTTGTACCATGCTGGTGACCCATATTAGGGAATGTGCACAGGCCACCGGGGGTCAGCCTGGGAGGAGAAGGATGGAACACCCAGTGGCCACTCTCCTTCTCAAGAGGGGGTTATCTGCACACTCCCACAGCAATACCACTATCTGGGGGAGCCTGGGTGGAAGGTGCAGTAGAAGGGGGAAGCAGTAAGGGGATAGGGAAGATGTCAGCAGTGGGTGGAGCAGGAGGCATGTCTCAGCAGGTCTCCTAGCTCATTGGCCCTCATTACATGCTGACATCTGTGGACGAACAAGGGGAAAATCACATCCATCTCTTCTAGGTGACAACTCCTCACTGAACATCCTTGGTTCATCGGGCCAGACTCCACTGTACCGGTCCATGTCACAGTAAGCATGGCTCTGTGGAGGTAAGCGGGGGAAGGTTCCTCTTCCCCCTAACTGGGGGGTTATCCGGGCACCTAGATTAGTGGAACCAAGTAGTTTAGAGACAGACCCCGATGAGAGGACCATGCGGAAGAGGCAGTCTGAGAGAGTGGAGAGAGGGGGGAGAGAGGGGGCAGTAAGGCGCTTAAATACAGGGTTAAAAAAAAAGATACAATTGATGCCTTAAAAATTGTAACTGAAATATACATCAAAGCCTAAGATTGGTTAGTAACAATTGATGTGGGGAGTTTTTATTTGAATATAATGCATCAAGGTGGTCTAAATGCATTGGAAGCAGCTCTTACCCCAAGGGGAACTTTGTTACCTCCCACAAAATATATTACTGAGAAGAACAGATTTGCGTTAGAAGCTGTTTACTTCCTTTTTTAAAAAAAGGTGTTTGTCCAACACAAGGGTACTGTGATGGGCATTATCTTTGCGCCCAATTTGGCAAACATCTATATGGGCGAATGGGAAACCAGATATATTTATGATCCACAGCAGAACCCATTTTTTGAGAATATCAAAATTTGGAAATGATACATCGATGATTGGTTATCTGGTCTGGCACACTGGATAGACTTTCTGAGTTTTGTGCTATATAAATTCAACTACTAGAAACCTTAAATTCACTTTTGAAGCCAATCAAGAAAGGATTCCATTTGTGGACATTCTGACTGAAAAAAAAGGAGAATAGCATTCAAACCAGCTTACGGAGAAAACCTTTGGCTAGGAATATGATTTTAAGAAGAGATAGCTGCCATCCTAATTTTATAACGAAAAATATCCCCAAGTGCCAGTTTACGTATGCTAGAAGAATTTGCTCATCTGATGCTTCCTTTAAAACAGCAAGTGGGGAGATAACCAAGAGACTTTTTTATTGAGGCTACGAAGTTCCTCTTTTATGTCAGGCCCTTGCCACCAGCGCAGAAAAAGACAGGACTGCTCTCCTGAATAGTAATCGTACCTTAGAAGAAGATGAAAGACTCACTTTTGTGAATGATTATAATCCTTTAGGAAATAAAATGGGCCATATTATACAGAAACATTGGGACTTACTCAAAGTCGATGACAGACGTAAATATCTATCTGAAAAACACCTAGAATCTCCTTTCTATGTGGACAAACCCTTAAAGATCGACTAGTTTCAGCCACAATGCCACTATCAGTGTTTACTGGACAATGGCTTCCGGGACAACCAAAAGGCAACTTTCGCTGTGGCCACTGTACTCACTGTGTAAATACCTCCAATTCTCATTTTGCCACCCACACACATTCTGGTAAAAAGTTTGACATAAAAAACTTTATTAATTGCAGTACAACTTGAATTGTTTATCTCTTGACTAGCCCATATGGCATGTGCTACGTGGAACAAACAAAAAGGTCTTTAAAAATGAGAATTGGTGAGCACAAGTCAACAATTTGAAATCAGAATTTCAGCTTGCAGTGGCATGACATTACCAGGAGGCTAGACACAGTTCAGCAGTCACTTTAAGATTTACTGTAATCGAAAAAGTTGAGATTGGGTTTCGTGGTGGAGATCTGGGAGATTTATTATTACAGAGGAAAGCATTTTGGATTTTTACCCTGAATACCTTGATTCCATATGGTTTAAATGATGATATCCCCCCTCCACAGCAATTTGGGCACTAAACTCTCCCAGTGCCCTGTTTTCATGATTCCTGTTTTTTGGCAGACTTGCCAGCTCCGCCTGTTTAGGGTCTTCCTTTTCTCTCCCCTCCAGCTCAGACTTGAAGGGTCTAGTTAGTTGTATCCGGTAGGATTACCCCCCTCCTTTTTTCCCCATTCCTCTTTTCCTTTCAATCTAGTTAAATTACTTGTGGTTATGACTTGCAGGCTCTGACCACAACGTTTTTCAGGTTTCACACTTAGTATTGTGTATTGTGGCTTCACCTGAGTGTTCTACATGGCATTTAACTTTTTGAACCTTTAGCCCTTTTGAATCACTACAAGATTTATGCCCCTTTATGTTTTCTGAGGAGCTGAAGGTTTGCACCGACCATGATTTTTGGAGGCTAATTTGCGGTTTCTGGAGTGTACCCTCCTTTTACAATACCTTAGTTTTGAAGGAAAACATGTGTTTTTGGATCAGATATCCCTTTTGGTGATCAGTAAGTTGTACTTTTGGAAGATCCTTTATCCTGCTTTTATACCTGACTATCACTAGTAGCCTTTACTGGGCATAGCCTTTGAATTATGAACTGTGGTTCCACGGACTTGAACTTTTATACCTTCTGAATTGAATTGGTGCTTGTTTTGAACATCTGGCTTAAATGCTAGCACTTCTTCAGCTTTTTTGCACTCATTTTGAATTTTGCATGTTTTGTGTTTAATAAAATATTTGATATTTGTGGTTCTAGTCCCTGAAGTGGTGCTTACTTATTCACATATGTGAGACATTTTCTACAAACAACCAGGTTTATTTAAATCTTCCTGTAATTGTTTTTAATGTGTCTCCCCTCTTCCCAACTAGCTACTCCTTCAGGCTGTCCAGGACCCCCAGTCACCATCCACTACCCCCATCATTGCCGGTTGCCCGTGTAATACTAGTGTCCCTTCATTGGGTAGGTCCACCTCCTCTGAGGGTGAAGTGCCTTTAGGCACAATTCAAGTGTTCCAGAGCTGGTGGGGGTCAGCTCAGGGCTATCCCAGTCTACCATGGCACCAGAAGACCAGCAGCCATCATTCAGCCAGTTAGGAGGCATTTTCTGTTTTTCTGGCCCCTTCCACCCACTGTAGACATGCCACAGTGTGCATCTTGAGTGGGGATGTCTGCCAGTGCATGGTCACCCACACTGCCTAGAATGCCACCCCAGAGCCACCTGGAACAACTTAACATGCAGCAACTGCCTTAACCCCCCCAGGAGGGAAGCATCCAAAAGATGCTGTGAAGCCCATCCCTGCCTCTGTGATGTCTCAGGTTTGGAGCACATACCTGGGTCGCCAGCAGGCCGAGCAATCAGCTATCTCACGCCACAGTGCTGCCCCTGTAATTTTTAATTTCATCTTCAGGCTATAACTTTGAATCACTGGGAAACTTCACTAAATGGCTAATCATAGAATCATAGAAATATAGAAAAAAAGGTGGCAGAAGGAGACCATTGGTCCATCTAGTCTGACCATGCATCATCTATGAATATGAATCATTAATATACAACTCAAACAGAACTGGGGTAGGATTTTCAAAGAGGCATGTCACTGTTTTTTTCTAAATGGTGTTTTTGGCTCCTCAGCCTGGCGTTGTGGATATATGTACCACAATTGGGCTGGATATACCAGCCATCACAGAGCCCGGGTGAAGGGGAATTTACCCCCTTTAGTTTCTCCATGGGATGTAACTGATTTCCAGCCTAGTGGTGACCCCATCATGCAGAATAAAGTCCAAAGTAGGAATGTGGTGATGCATGCTCCACCAACACATGTCAGAATCTCCACCCCCTTGTGTCTTGACCATATCGGGTCATAATGTCATACGCTTAATAGCGTACGGCATTATGCGCAAACCCTGGACCTGTGACTCTCTGTGTTGGACCCCTAGAGTTAGAATCCTAAGTGGGGGTCTGGGAGTGCACCCCCATAAAGGGGATGTGAGGGCAGAGCGCCCCACAGATTACTAACATAAAAACACGCTAACGACTAAGTCGCACGGCATTCTGCCATGCGACATTTTGACCCCATGCCCGTCATGACAGCTGCTTCACCACCTGTACCACTACAGCTGATGATAGCACTGTGAGGCAAGTATCCCTCTCTCCCCAGTGGAGGAGAGCTTCCCACTAGGATGCTTAATCCTCTTCCCCTCACTAGCCCCCAATGACCCTGCCTTATTCCTCAACCTAGGTCACCAGTATCATGAGTAGTAGTGCTACTGTCACTCTGATAGACTGGCCTGTTAATCACATCTTAAATACAATTTTGCACAATTGTGCAAAATGTTTTTTTTGCAGCTAAATGTTCTACATTTCACACAAATAGACAAAACTGTGGCAAAAATGGTAGCACTATGATACATAGGTCTTTTTGTATGCAGGCTTCAATGAATTGCAGAAACTTCCAAAACCGGAAAACTCATGCTGTGGCACAGTTGAAAGGATGCTGATGGATGCAAAAATTGCATTTGTTTCAGCAGCCTCCATTTCTGAAAACCTGCCTGTGGTCTGTAAACTAACCTTTGTTTTCCCCCATTCCTCTGGGTTAATGTACAGGTGAGGCATACTGATGAGTCTTGAGACAGTCCAAACATTTTTCTTTGTCGTCTGTGTTTAGCCAGTGAAGACTGGGTGAAAGGCCATTTGGTATCATACTGTTATGCTTCAGACAGAACCAGTTCACAGTTTTCATGAGAATGTGTATATTTTTCATATGATGTATTGTAATATTTTGGTTTGTGTACTTTTGTCATTGTTAGAAATTTGGGTTCATCAACAAAGCACTTACAGGGTAATCCTTGCTTCAGTGCTTTAGTGCTACAGTTCTTCATCTTTTATGTTGCTTTCAGATTTTGGCCTCATCATGAGTGAAACCAGTAATATAATCATATGGCTGGTTTCCTCATCCCCTGAGCTGAGATGCAGATACAGTACACTGATGAGTCCTTAGAAGGAGAAAATACATCTGTATCTTCTGTTTTCAGTCTTCACATATTTTGTAATAGGCCATTTGGCACCATACTTTGCTGCCTAAAGCAGAATAAATAGAGAAAACGCACCCCAAATATTTAAGTACAACTGGTATTCCACACTGAGTTAGTGTGGTGACATACCTGTTACAAGAACAACGCTTGAGTTCCTTTATAATGTCACCACACTAGTGAAGTATGGAATACCAGCATGTACCATGTACATAGGGGTACCTTGTTACATACAGTATAAGACAAGACTGTTCCTGAAACACTAGACTTTGTTTTTTTATGTTTTTGTTTTGTCACCATGGGGGATGTTTATAGAATATTCATGATGCCTTGTGAAAATCAGCTGTGGTATTGAGCTTGTGTTCCATGGAGACTTGGCATGAGAATAAAGCTCATTACCGCCACTCTGCAAAGAAATAATTCACATTCCAGAACGTGAATGATATCTTTGGAATATGAAATATAGTATCTAAGAGCCACTGCTGAAACATGCTCATGGTATGTTACGTTTACATTTTGCATGGTAGTTTCCATACATTTCCATGATGCTCTGCATTATTCGAGTATGTCTTATTTTACTTTCCATAGAGTCTTGGCTTTTAGAGTGCTTTCTTATTTTTGTCTGATCAAGACCTAAACCAACAAGACTATCATAAGGCTAGTTTCCTCTTTCCATGGGCTGAGATACAGATGAGGCACACTGATGAGTCCTAAGAAGGACAAACATGTGTCTGTGTCTTCTGTTTGCAGACTAAGCAGATTGTGTGAGAGGCCATTAGGCAGAATACTGTCTTATTTAAATTGGAACCTAAATTCTTTCTTGGGATTTGTAGTCCTGATTTGCTACTGCAGAGATCAAGTGTGACATTCAAGTCCAATTTTTTTTTGTTTATTGTCATAACTATATCATACTTACACAGGGTAAATGTTGTAGTATTGTAATATCGACTATAAATATAGCTAATAGTTCTGAGGTTCTAAAAAATGGGAATAAAATATCCTGCAGGTCCAATATAACATGGGTGACATGGTGTCCTTGACATCAAATTTGCCATTTTATCCAATATACATTTTTAAAGCTGTTGGTGGTGCCTATAGTCATTTTGTGATCTGTAGCCTGAAAATGGCAGATCGTTGCATGCTTCCATTGGACATTTGGAAGTATCTTTCTGAAAGTCCAACAAAGCTGGAAGCACTCCACCATGGTCAACCGCTACAGAGTAACAGCTGCACTATTTTGGCCATTACCTTTGCATTCCAGTATGTGAACTGCGGATGCAAGCCTCGTGTGCATGTGCAGTTCCACTGGCACTGCCATCTTGGGAATGGCAGAATGCCATTCACCAGAACCATGCATGCACAAATGTCATGCATGCGCAGTTGCATTGCCATCTTGCAAGAGGCATTCTTCCCACTCCTTCCATTGCTACTGTCTTCCTTGCTCCCTCTGTTCTGTTGCAGTCCCAGCAGCACCTAAAACCCTCCCGCTCCCTCCCACTGCTGCTGTCTTCCCTGCTCCCTCCATTCCCCATTCCTATGCTGACATCAAGGTGCTCAATCCCTGTGTCAGCATCATGTATCCTCCAATTCATGTGGCACACTGGGAGCCCACCCCAGTGAGCCCAAATTTATGTTTTTTTTTGTACCTGTAAATAAAGAAAACCACCCCATCTTTTTTTACCTGTAAAAAATAAAACAGTCCCTCATCAACACCCTTATCCCCCCATCCCCATTCCCACTCTCCCAATAAGTACCCACTTCCCTTAATCCCCTTACCCCATACTTACCTCTGGAAGTCAGAACTGTCATCTTCTCTGGACTGGGACATATCTGCTCTCTTCAAAGCTGAACTTCAAACTGAAGAATCAAAGGTAAGCATGGTATAATGGCAGTCAATGGGGTTTTCAACTTATGTTGATATAGCAACCATTTTTTGATATTTTGGCCCCAAATTTTCAACATGGGGTTCTTGGATCCCCACCTTGTGAACACTGTCACTGTTATTTTGTTACTCAGTCCCAAAAGGTGATTTTGTGGTTGCTGCACGGAATCACCTTTCATGATTGATTAATGAAATGACAGTGCCACTGTGCATGAGGTGGAGTCGCAAAAAATCCATGTTGCAAATCTGGTGAAAAATTCCAAAAAAGAACTGAGTTATGAGTGTGCATTGTGCAGTTTCTATTTGTGAACATTGTTCAGGGGTAAGCGGCAACAGACTTCTAGGAAAACAAACTGAACTTACAGGCTCAAATGGGCAGACTGGGTGGGCCATGGGCCCTTATCTGCTGACACTGTCTATGTATCTATATATTGTATTCATAAATTATATTAGAAAATTAACAAATGTTTCATGCTACACAGAATAGTATAGTATAGTATAGTATAGTATAGTATAGTATAGTATAGTATAGTATAGTATAGTATAGCATAGCACAGCACAGCACAGCACAGCACAGCACAGCACAGCATAGCATAGTATGGAGTAAATCTCTCCTGGTCTGTCTGTTAGACATACCAGCTGGTTCCAAGCCCAGAATAAGAGAGAGGGACTCCAACTTTTATCTCTATGTATAAGTGAGGTGAATGTGAATGTTTGGCAATAATGCACACCTTTGGTGCTTATGATATTCAAGGCTGTTGGCTGAGTGTCCTCCTCTACACAGAATACAACTATGCCCTGGGATGGGTTGCTTCATTGTTAAAACGTGTTTTATTATGAAATAAAAAAAGAAAGAAAAAACTGACTCCAGGGGCCAGATATTCAAAAGTTTGACTGTGTGCAAAGCCTAGTTAGTGCATGTAAACCTGGATTTGCACAGATGTCCCATATTCAAAAGTCTTGTTACTCTGGGCAAGCAAGGTATGCACCTGTGCAATATTTAGAGGGGGGGTGAAATGCAAATGAAGAGTCAGTGACCTGAATATTGGTAAATTCCAACAATCACAATATTCATGCTATGCGTGGCTGTTTTGCATTGTCCCCTTGTGTGGCGCAGATACTGCTGACTGAAAACATAACTTATTCCCATGCAGTCCTCATGGTTGGTGGAGGAAGTAGATTGCCCCAACCCCTGACACAGTAGTCCCTGTTGTCTACTGGTTCTGCCCCCCCCACCAAATCACCTGTATCATACAGAATAATCATTCCCTGATGTCCAGTGGTCTCCATCCTGATCCCCTCTATAGTACAGTATAACCATTCCCTGCTGTACAGTAGTACCCCCATCCTGATCCCCTCTATCATACAGATAAAATCATTCCCTGGTGTCTAGCGGACCTCCCACTCACTAACCCTGATCACCTGTATAATAATGCAAAACCATTCCTTGGTATCTAACAGACCTACTCCTTAGCCATAATCCCCTTGTTATCCATGGTACAGCATCCCTGATTGTACTCCCACCTCATGGACAGCAACATATATGTAGGTACATGTACTAACCTTAGGGCAGAGACACTTATTGTACAAGCATAAGTGTCAGGATCTGTGTTCTACTGTATCTTACTAGTGCATATTATGCTCCATTATGTTTTACCTATGTATCTTAGTCCCGGGAGATGATTTCCAATCTATTTTTACTGTATTATTATAAGTAAGGCAACTGTGCCACCTTTGGTGCTAGTGCATCACTGCAACTGCAATTGACCTTGGGGACTTATAGAGATCCCATTGTTTGTGCTATCTATACAAGCTAAGCAACTAATCTTGTTAGTTAGGATGGTTACTCATGCCACCTGCTTTCACTAACTATACACTTTTTATGTATCTTCTTTAGGTAGTAACCATAGTGATTATCAGGGTATAAGACTCTGTGTAGCACGTAGCTTCTCTGAGACAACTTTAGCTAGGTAAGGAAAACTGGAAGCTGTCCCACTGTAGTCAATGTTGGTAGTAAGCCTGTATTATCATTTATCTATAATAAATTACATTTACTGCATGCGCATCACTTACCTGTTGTCTCTTCCTTTGTGCCGTTCCATCAAGAACCTGAGAAAGGTAATTTTATTACTAAGTTATATTGGGTGACTGTGTGCAAGTTGGAGGGTACAAAAGAAGATTCCATTAATTTATTTGAATGTTGAGTAGCGTAGTACAGTTTTCGCTTACTTGGAGCTACTTGTGCTTACAGTGGTAGCGATTGTGACAGACCCACTCAGTCTTGATCTGGGGCATGGCAGACCCACACTGGACCCCTTTACACTCCCTCTGTGAGTGACAGTGTACCACCTTGACATCACCGTTCACCCACCAGGGACAAGAAAGCAGTTAGTGACAGTGCCAAGGATTTTGTCCAATTTTCCAACCACTTCTTTGTTTGTTTGTCTACCCCTTATTTGTTATGTTTGAATTTTGCACAGAACTGAGACTCGACGTCTCAAATTACCTCACATCCCATGGTGGATGGACAGATGTCGCACTGGACACAAAATCTGCAGACAAACCATTGCTGCTTATATCTGACCAATATGTAGACTCCAAACAAACAACCAAGAAATACAATCTTAAAGGTCTTTTGGTTGTGGCTCTATATACTGCTGTTGAGGGTCTCAGAGTGAGGTGTGCCTCCCTTTAACTGCAAAACGCCACTCTAAAAAAAGAGATGGGCTTGCAGGCATTGGAGTTACAGAAAAAGGAGCAGAAACTAGAGGAGGAGACACAGTCACTTCACAATGCCAATAACAGACTGTTGCACTGTACTGCTCAAGACACTGAGTGAGGAATTTGTATGTTAAGAGATGCTTTTGAAAGGTTGAAATGCGATAAGAAACAGCATATTTGAATGATATTTTGAGTGATATGAATGAGGGGTCTGAGAGAGAAGAATGCTGATTTGAAAGAGGAGTATCAGAGAGTAAGTCACGAGTTGGAGAAAGAACTTAGGAAAAATGTTGAATTGGGAGTTGTGTATAGTGATGCAGTGTGAGGTTGAGAAAGGTATTGAGCAGAGCACTGCAAGAGTTTGTCACAAGAAGTGTAGAGAAAAGATGGCACAGCTGCACCATCAACAGGCGGTTCTTGTTAGCCATGTTAAGGCCATGAATGGGTTTCATTATAAGCCCACTGAGATTGCATCATCCAGCGATGACAACTCTGACTTTGATGATGAGGCATGTCACGGCACACGCAAGTCCAACCCCTGTGGAGGTGTAACTTCTGCCAGCCATTCACAAGATGGCGTCTACGTTAGCACACACTCTGTCACCATGCCTGCACAAACATGGTGGAAGCCATGCACAATACCAAGATGGTGGCCCCCATGACACAGGTGGAGGGCCTGTATTCTGTAGTGTGCCTCCACTCACTCCTCTCACCAGGGGAGACATGGCAGAGGTTTGCAGCCTAATTCAGGAAGCTATCAGTAATATCACTGTCCTGGAGGATCAAAGGAGGGCCATCCAGGACCAAATTGACAAAATATTAAATGAAACTGTCAGTTAGGATCATGCATACAAGGCAGTCGCTGATGCGGCAGTGGAAGCTGCACTTTCGTGGTGCCATGGAATGTATTGAGTTGAATGCGACCACCACTCATACTTCCAATCCCCTGCAAGTCACCCACTTTGTCCAGCAAATTGCC
Organism: Neoceratodus forsteri; assembly: GCA_016271365.2. Taxonomy (NCBI): domain Eukaryota; kingdom Metazoa; phylum Chordata; order Ceratodontiformes; family Ceratodontidae; genus Neoceratodus; species Neoceratodus forsteri. The sequence goes on from CM028137.1 coordinate 649,707,520, forward strand.
CAAAGTATCAGAAAGATAGCCCCAACTGAAAATCTCAGCTGCCATTTGGAGAAAGTGCGCTCCCTCTGCGAGAAGCTTTCTCTCCAACTCGAGTACCAGGTTCAAGTCTTTCAACAGATGATTGAACCTACCCTTTGGGCCAAACTCTCAGAGACAGTAAGCAAATCTGACACTCTTGTCTACAGTATGATGACATCGCTGTGGCTCTCAGAGCTGCTCACTTCCCAGGTGTCACAGGAGCTCACTTGGCCAACAAGGTTAAGCAGACATTGAAAGAAAGCCCCGTGGCCTGCCATCAATAGTTATAGCTCGCATACTACACTGGCAAAGGCCTTGTAGGTGAACTTGGTGACCGAGACCAAATTGAGTACAAGGATCTGTACATCTGGAACATGACTCCAGCCTTGTGGGAAAAGGTTGAACTTAATGTTTATACAAATACTGACTCCTTTGCGATTATCCTTACAAAAATGCATACCTATCAGGTCTACCTCCATAACCTTGCTTCCAATAAATCCAACAAGGTGGCCGCAGCGCAGATGGCTGCAGTACAGCCCACTCCCAATACACCTACCCACTACACCATGGAGGGCAGCGACTAGAAAAATGATACCCCTTCTGATGACAAGCAGTGGCACAAGGGGGGATCAGAACTATAAAAACAACAGAAAGGGAGACAGAAGTAATTGAAAAAATCCAAATGCCCAGCAGTATAATCATAACTGCAAAGGCCCCACCTACAGACATCTTTAAGATAAAAACGAGACTCTCTTCAAACTGCTGGAGGAAATCTGTGCACAGAGGGAAGCTAAAGGCAACTGCACTATAGCGGCCCTTGCTCTGGCCGCTGGACAGCCTTGTGGTCAGTGGAATCTTTTCCTAACCCCAGCTGCCGAATAAACAAATAGCCAGGGAAAGAATCCTTTCGTGGCACCAGTTACTGGCCAGGCTGATGCGAGGACCAAGAAGAAACCATCCGTCCAGACTGCTGTCGCACCTGTGATGTCACAGGTACATTTATATCCTGTGCAAGACATATAGGAGGCCTTGAAAGATCCTGCAGGCCTCAGATTCCAGGAACAGGATGATGATTATGATTCTGAAAATACTGATTGACAATTAGAGGCCTCAATCCAGAATGTGAGTGATTTGACTGTCGACACAAATGGATGGCCTTGTGTAAAGGCCACGGTCGGGGGCCGCCAACTTACCATGCTCCTGGATACCAGAGCAGCCATGTCAGTCCTCCATGATGAGGACTCAGTCTCATCTGACTGGTCTACCAGCTGGAAGACCAGTGCCAGGATGTAGATGGTACCCAGCTACACACCTACTGATCTGTTCCTCTATCTATGATGGTAGGCCACCTTAGAACTGATTTTGTCTTTGACCTCATGGTATTACATCATCACCCCAGCATATTGGAAATTGACTTCTTAGTACTACACAGCTGTATAGTGGACATAGCCAACAGGCTACTTCTCCAGATCAACGGACAATATTATGCTAACACCATTCCAGACTCACATGTGGTGGCAGCCATCTCCCACAACAACAAAGAGTATGACATCATGACTTTGTTCAAAAGTCATGAACTGTTTTCTGAGCTTGCACCCTTGTTGTAAAAACAGCTTGACATGTTTGCCACCAACAAGCACGACTGTGGTAGGATGCACAATACCATTGAAATCACAGGACCTGACCCTGTGAGGCAGAAGCAGTACCCATTCCCTGCTGAAGCCTTGCCATCACTGAGGGAGACCATCTAATCACTGCTACAATAAGGAGTGATTAGGACCTGTGTCTCCACTTTTAATTCACCTGTTTGGCCTGTGAAAAATCCAAATGGAGTTTGGAGACTCACAATCAATTACAGGAAACTTACAGTAGTAGCCACAGACAATGGCAACTATTTCCTGAAATTACTGAGCTATTTCTAGAGAAATCTCCTGCTTTCTGCATTTCCACAGCAGGGGAAGCAGAGATAAATGCTTTAGAAATTTTGCAAAATATCTGGAAATAGATGGCAATGTCTGTAGCTACTACTGTAATCAAGTTACTACCACTTGCACCCCAAACAGTAGCACCAGCATCTCATGTGCTCAAGCTGTTGACACCCAACAAAAAGTGATTCACAGCTCTTTTTTTTTTATGCTCCGCTTTGACCCCAGTGAACTCTTTTAGGCATCCACCACCTCATCTCTACCTCCAGGCCTGAAACTCTCCAGCCCCTGGCACCAGTCCGGCTATCCCCATGTGCTCTGAGCCCTCCTAAGGTGGGGCCATCCTAGCCTCCCTGGGTGCTCTATCTGTCAATTCAGGCCAGGCTGAGCTTGGCCCAGGGGCTGTATGAGTTCAGCCAGTGGAGTGTGGTTGAGGGGTGGTACCGTTGCCTATCTCCAGAAGTGGGGTTTGCAGTCCTCTGGATGCTCAATCCTCTCTCTCCCCTGCCAACCCCCAGTGGCTCAGGCTCATTCCCAAACCCAGGTCACTCTTGTGGTGTGAGTGATTCACAGCTCTTGACATCTCTAATGGGTTTGGGTCACTCCCATTAGCACCGGAAAGCCAATACAAATTTGCTTTCACCTTTGATTGATGCCAGTACACCTGGACCTGCCTTCCCTAGGGCTTCCACAACAGCCCTTCCCTCTTTGATCTCCACATGATGGATGCTCTGCAGGGGTTCTCCATGCCCCAGAATCTCCTGCAATATGTGGATGACTTGTTTCTAGCAACCACCACAAAAAAAGATCATTTGGCCCTTCTAGATGAACTTCTATGTCTCCTCAAGACAGCAAGCCTCAAGTGCAACCCTGCTAAGGCACAATTGTGTGAAAAAGAGATCATCTTCCTTGGTCTATGCATCATAGACCAAGCCAGAAGCCTAGCTGTCAAGAAGATCCATGGTTTGCAAGATCTGCCACTTCCTACTAGTGTGGCAACACTCAGATGCTTTCTAGGATGGTAAACTAATCCAGAGATTTTATTCCTGATTTTGCCTTGAAGGCTGCTCCCTTGTATGAACTTCAGAAAAAGGACATCCCATGGACATGGGGCCCACTTACAATGAAGCTGTTACACAGCTCAAGCAGGCCTCAGCCTCAGTCCCAGCACTGATCAATCCTAACCCAAATCTCCCATTTCATTTGGAGATGCCACATCTGATGTAGCCATGTCTGCAGTGCTGGCACAAAAATACGATGGGTACTTTAGGCCCATTGCCTATGCATCTCAGATGCTGTCCCCAGTAGACAGAAAGTATAGTCTCTGTGAAAGAACACTCCTGGCAACCTTCTAGGCTGTCAAACATTTCTTGTACATCATTGGGTATGCACCTATTGTCTTGCATACCTGTCACATCCTAACCAACTTCTTGCTGTCAGACAAGGTAAAAGATGGTTCAGTTTCCAACACCAGACTTACCCACTGGTGTTTGCTTTTGCAGGACAAGGACACCAAAGTACTACCTGCAAAAATGTCACCCATCTTGGCCCATGGCTTAATCTACACAGGTAAACTCCATGACTGTGCACTCCAGCCCCCTGACTTACCTGAGCTGGGATCATTCTTACCGGCTACACCAGATATTTTAGAGGATACCAACATGTACCATGTCTTTACAGATGGCTTCACTGCCTATGTGGACAGTGAACAGGTAATAGGATTTGGGGTGCTCATATTAGATCAAAATGGCAATTTCAGGCATATTTCTAGGAAGTGCACTGTAATCCCTCACAGTATGCCAAATTGGCAGCTGTGGCCTGTGCTTTGGAGGTCATGCCCCATGATGACATGAATGCTATCATCTTTGTAGACTCTAATTGGATCCGCTCTTCCCTTACTGAGTTTCTACCCTTCTGGGAGAAAAATAACTTTACATTCTCTGATGGCACACCTGTCAAATACAAGGATCTGTTTGTATATATACACCCTGACATAATAGTTTACTCACAAATTGTACATCCACAAGGTAAAGGCATACTGTAAATCTGACCCTTACCATAAATTCAGTGATCGAGCTGACTAGCTTGCCAAAGCAGGTGCTTGGGGTGGGGGGAGACATGGACAATGACTTACCCGGTAGCCGTGTCAGTTATTTTTTTAGCCACCAACACTAGGCAGAGACCAGTATCAGAGCCTCCACTGAACCTTTCTGTTGCACAGAAAATGACCCAGGACTAAAAGATGTGTTAAAATTCCTGGACAAAAGAATTGAACAGGAACTACCTGGTGGTAGTCCATACAGAATACACTTTGACAATAAACACTTGTCTAGTGATCAGAAACTCATCTGGTATCAAAAAGAAGATACAGGTGACAAACTGTGGGTTGCACCACAATTTTTGCTAACTGAATTCATCCATATGGTTCATGATACCCCCATTGATGGATACCAGGAGACAGATAATACCCTCCAGAGACTCAAAACCATCATCTGGTGGCCTGGCATGTCAAAAGATGTACAGCACTATGTGGACAACTGCATAGTGTGTGCCCCAAATAACCCAATTTTGGTGAAAAGAAATGCCAAATTGTTGCTGCAAAGGCAAACTGGGCCATGGAATGTGATACAAATCAATTTCATTGTACCTTTTACCAACTCCAGCAAGAACAAGTATGCACTTGTTGTCAAAGATTTGTTTTCTAAGTGGGTGGAAGCATTTCCCACTAAGAATAACATGACAAAGACAACTGCCAAGATCCTGGTAGATCAATTGTGCTCCAGGTGGAGCCTACCCCTAAAGGTCAACTCAGACCAGGGAACCAGTTTTACAGCTGAAATGATGAAGCAGTCACTCCAATTACTAGGAGTAGATAAGAAATTCCATATCCCTTATCATCCTCAATCCTCAGGCAGGGTAGAAACAGCAAACAGAAGAATCAAATAGATGTTATACAAATTCATCAATGACAATCCCAAGGACTGGGATTCCCTCTTGCCACTACTACTGATGGCAATCAAGGCACTCCTGCAGCAATGACCCAGTGCATACCCTACTGAGGTTATGACTGGTAGAGCCATCGAGATTACCTGAGCACCTGTTGATTGACCTCCACACCCCTACTGCAGACAAAGTATCTGTAGATAAGTATGTTGAAAAGCTTCATGAGGATATCATGAAGACAAACCTGTTCACTACCAATCAAATGGGTAAAACTCAACAACAAGTTAAAGCTCATTTTGATAAGCATGTCAAAGAAGTTGACTGTCAAGTTGGAGACCATGTTATGCTTCTTCAGTATAGACAACCAACCCATTCCTTTGCCAGCAAATGGGAAAGCCCATATTCCATTGTTAACAAACTCAGTCCTGCTGTCTACCAGGTCAGAGTTAAGCAGAAAAAACAGATCACCAACAAGTGGTTCCATGCTAATCAGCTCAAGTTGTACAAAAGTGACTAAAATGACTTTTCCTAACCCACTTAGGGTGGAATAGTACCCCTCACTTAACAATCCTTTTCTGTTTTCTTTCAGGTACCCTGGCAAGATGGCTATCTTGCACCTCCTCATCCTGGTAGGACTACTCTTTCTGACTGACTCTCAGAAAAAAACCCTATTGACTGCACATATACAATGTATAGAACATTTGCTTAGCAAACCTGAGCACTCGTCCCTAATGGGAGATCATAAAAATGTGCCCAACAAAATTATTACTGTTAAGGAAGGCTCAGATACTTATCTTAATGCCATGGTAGTAGCTCCAGACAAATCCACATTGCAAATACAATGGGAAACTGATCTTATGGTTACACACTTCCTGTAGCTCATTTATCTAAAGGTACTTTCCAGGGATGGCCCAGCATGGGGATTTCCCCAAATGGCACTCTCTCTATTTGATAAAAGTCTTCTAGGCATTCTGGTCATTATAACCTTACTGCTCTAATAGATCCTGCTTGTTGTGACAGCCTTAATTATGCGGAGTCACGTGTCTTCTGTCTTCATAACTATGTAGCAACTGAAGCTCTGTTTCTTTCTGTAGTCCCACCCACTAAAGAAGAAATTACTAATTGCCCTCCTCAGGAGGATGGTCCTCCTAGTGGACTGATCACCACTTCCCTTCCAGGAGCCCTGATTAATAATGTACAATTTATGCATGTCCCAGTTATTTTCAATCTTACACATTGGAATATGGCTGAGATTGGTCTCTGTCACATGACCAATACCTATAAATTTTTCAGTATGATGCTTACAAATATTGTAGCTGCTTACCAACCCTCACTAATGATCCAGTTTGTGGACCTCATACCACTGATCATGTAAGAGTTTTTAGACCTGCACCTAATGCTAAAGCTAGGACATGCACTAGGTGTGACACTGCAGATGTTACCAGTGTAGCAGGCACCATTTCTGGCCATTCTGGCTCAGGCATGTCTATTTGGAATAGAGCAGATATAGCTGCAATTAAAGTGCAAACAATTTTCAGCAAGCTGTTAAAAATGGTATCCTACCCCCACTGTTACATGGTGTAGATGGTTTAAGTAAGAAAGAACGTTTTACTGTATATAACATGCAGAAAATTGTGAAAGGGTTCAATGATACTAAGAATAAGATTAATGAACTGATTTTTCAAAATAACAAGGAGGCAGACAAGCAATATATTGCCCTTGAATTTTTATGCTCCGCTTATGGTTCTTACGTAATTGCCACTATTAACAATCTCTTCAGAGACTTGGAAACAGGCTGCTTTCCAGATCTTATCCATGATAGAAGAATGGCTAAATGGTATTGTCCTCAATGCAAATTGAATGGCTGCATTACTACTTGTTTAGCAAATTCTGTTAACATGTCTATGTCTACTGCTAGAAATCTTGGGTATGTTTCATGATAACCAAACCAAGGATCTTGCTATTTTACTAAGACTTGCTCAATCCATGACAATATGCTTATTACCTTTACTGTGTTACTACCACCCTTTGTTTCACAAACTTCTGTCTTTGACAAATTGGCTGCTATTAATTCCATCGGACACCTTGATGACAATATCTATCGAGAAAGAACTGACCTACCATCCTTGTTGGTCTACCACTCTGTTCTCCAAGCTAGGTGATGCCCCATACAAACTGTTGCACCAAGAAAGGATACTACTACCTGTGCCACTGTGACATATTTGATATTGTGAAACCCATATGTGGATACTCCCCGGAACATCTTGACCGGTCTTAACCTTTGGGTGATAATCTGCTGTCCAACTTGACTGACCTGGAAGACAAATTTGACTCTTCACAAGCTGCATCTTCAGCACCTGATGCTGAAACAGCTGCATCCTGAAGCTACCTAAAAGAGGTACATTGCTTCACTTCATGGCTCTCCAACCAGTCCTTTGCTTGTCAATACCAGAAATACCAGAAGGAACATCTTCCAGAACTAGACACATAGTGGATTCCCTGCAGGGGGAGGGCCTCAAACAACTGGTACAATAACCCACAAGAGACAGGGCTATCCTAGATCTAGTACTGACTAACAGGGAAAGGATCACAGATCTCCAGGTAGAAGGTCAACTGGGGGACAGTGACCATCACATGGTATGGTTCAATATGACCACTAGAACTAAATCATCCCATTCCAAGGCAAACATATGGGACTTCAGAGGAGCTGGCTTTGATAAGATGGCCAACAGAGTTAAGCTAGCTCTGGCAAAAAGAAATACAGGTGAGGGGGTACAGGCAATGTGGGCAAGCATTAAGGATGGAATACTTGAAGCAACATCCCATTGTGTTAGAGAGAAAAGGAAGTACAAAAGAAGATGAAAACCACTTTGGTTCTCAGTAACAGTAGCAGAAAAGGTCAGACCCAAAAGGCTGGCCTTCAGGAAATATAAGGGAATGCAGCGGGATGAAGATAGGGAGGAATACCAAACTTCCCTAAGGGAAGCAGGGAAGGCAGTAAGGCAGACAAAGTCCCAAACCGAGGAAAAACTAGCACAAACAGTAAAAGAAGGTGACAAGACTTTCTATAGATTAATTAGTGCAAGGAAAAAGTCCAGAGGGGGTATTGGTAAACTCAAAGGGGACAAGTGGGCATGTGAGGAGGAGGACCATGTAAAAGCATCTATCCTAAATAGATACTTCTGCTCAGTATTTACTGAAGAGAAGGTAGAGCAGAGCCCACAACTCAGCAACATGGACACGGGGGAAGGAGTTGTGTACGAGTCCCTTCACAAAAGAAAGGGTTCTACAAGAGCTCGATAAGCTCAGGGTGGAAAAGGCAATGGAACCTCATGGCATTCATCCCAGAGTACTAAAGGAGCTAAGGGTGGAACTAGCAGAGCCATTATAACAACTGTTTAGTGAGTCTCTGAGCACAGGAGAGGTTCCAGAAGACTGGAGAAGAGCTCATGTGATCCCACTCCACAAGACTGGTAGCAGGGAGGAGGCAGGGAACTACAGACCACTCAGGCTTACCCCAGTAGAGGGTGAGATTACGGAGGCACTCCTTAAGGAAAGGATAGTGCAACACCTGGAATCCATAGGAGCACAGGATCCAAGAGAGCATGGGTTTACAACAGGAAGGTCCTGCCAAACTAATCTCATAGATTTCTTTGACTGGGTAACCAGAGTGGTGGATCAAGGGGGAGCAGTTGATGTCACCTACCTTGACTTCAGCAAAGCTTTCAATGCTGTTCCACATAGAAGATTGATTAATAAGTTGGGTAGGCTCAGGGTGGATCGAAGTTGGTCAACTGAGTGGCAAACTGGTTGACAGGCAGAAAACAGAGAGTGGTGGTAAATGGTATACAGTCAGAAGAGATGCAAGTCACAAGTGGGGTACCTCAGGGATCAGTGCTGGGGCCTGTCCTCTTCAATATCTTCATCAGTGACATTGCAGATGGACTGGAGGTAGAGGTTGTCTGTTTGCAGATGACAGCAAGATCTGCAACAGAGTAGATGATCCAGATGGGGTGGGCAGTATGAGGAGAGATCTGGATAAACTGGCAAAATGTTCAGAAGAGTGTCAACTGGGGTTTAATGCAAAGAACTGCAAGATCATGCACATAGGGAAGAGAAACCCAGAAGCCACCTAATGGCTGGGAGGGGAGTTGCTGGCAGTCACAAGGGAAGAAAGAGACTTGGGTATCATCATCACAAATGACCTGAAATCATCCAAGCATACCACTAAAACAGTAGGTAAGACTAAGGGGTGTTGGGGTGCATTAGTAGGGGTATCACAATTTGTAAGAGGGAGGTAATAATCCCTCTTTACAAGACACTGGTTAGGCCCCATCTGGAGTACTGTGTGCAGTACTGGAGGCCACACCTTCACAAGGACATTAACCAAATTGAGGCAGTCTAGAGAAGAGCAACTAAAATGGTGCAGAGACTGCCATCAGAAAACATATGAGGACAGATTAACAGAGCTCAACCTGTATAACCTAGAGCAAAGGAGGGAGAGAGGTGATATGATCGAAACATTCAAACACCTTAAGTACAATAACAAGGTGAAAGAGTCTAACATGTTTCAATATAAGAAAAACAGCAGAACTAGAGGACACGGCATGAGATTAGAGGGAGGACAATTAAGGGGTAATGTGAGGAAGTTCATTTTCATGGAAAGGGTGGTGGATGCATGGAATGGCCTACCTCAGGAAGTGGTGGATATGAATACAGTGCAAGGCTTCAAACAGGCATGGAATAGGCATAAGGGAGCAATTCAGATGAGTATGAATAAATAGGCCATGGCACATTCATAAGGTAGAAAAAGAAACGGGCAGACTGGATGGGGCTTGCAGTCCTTATCTGCCATCAACTTCTATGTTTCTATGTTGTCCCATACATCTACAGTGCTGGAGGTTCCAACTACAAGAGCTACTTATAATTCCAATGGGCAGTATTGTGTAGTGACAAATAATAAATCCTTTGCTTATGGTGAAAAAACGTGTGATATTTCAGTTCCTAACTTCTGTTTTACTCCACAGCAGAAAATAGTTATTGGTCACACAGTCATTATTCCTGTTCTTCTCCCTAAACCAGATGTTATTAATACCAATCCACAATACTTGCTTACCTTGTCTCAATATTTGCCATGTTTAATGTGCACATTGACTCTTTGACTCTTTCTTTAAAATCTCTTGTAGCTAGAAAAGATTTGCACTTGATTTACATCAGCAATAATGCTTCTAAGGCTGGTGATGCTCTTCATGATCTCACTCATGATGGTGATTAAAGCATTGCTGAATCCAACACTTGGTTAGAACTGACATTTAAAGCTTTTGTTATTATCCAAGAATTTTTGATTGTTTTTCTGATACTAACCCTTTGCTGTCTGCGACAAACTCTGAGACAACACCAAGAACAACTCGAATTCCTTTACAAGGCTCATGCATCGGGCTTGTAAATTAGTTTTTAGCTCCATCCCACTACTTTCTTGTGTTTGTTGCATTTTCTTCTGATGGCAACAAGGTGGGTAATGTTATCCATGGTCCAGCACCCCTGATTGTACCCCCACCTCATGGACAGCAACATATACAGTATGTAGGTACATGTACTAACCTAGGGCAGAGACACTTATTGTACAAGCATAAGTGTCAGGATCTGTGTTCTACTGTATTTTTCTAATGCATATTATGCTTCATTATGTTTTATCAATGTATCTTAGTCCTGGGAGATGATCTGCACTCTGTTTTACTGTATTATTATAAGTAAGGCAACTGTTCCAGCTTTAGTGCTTGTGCATCATTGTAACTGTAACTGATTTTGAGGACTTATAGAGATCCCATTGTTTGTGCTATCTATCCAAGCTAAGCAACTTCTCATGTTAGTTAGGATGGTTACTCATGCCACCTGTTTTCACCAATTATACACTTTTTATGTATCTTCTTTTGGTAGTAACCATAGTGATTATCAGGTTATAAGATCCTGTGTAGCACATAGCTTCCTTAAGATGAGAAACCGCATTTACCTAGGTAAGGAAAACTGGAAGTGCTCCCGGTGTACTCACTCTTGGCAGTAAGCTTGTATTATCATTTACCTGTAATAAATTACTTTTATTACATGTGCACCACTTGTCTGTTGTCTCTTCCTTTGTGCCATTCCACCAAGAACCTGAGAAAGGTAGTTTTATTACCAAGTTACACCCTGTACAATGAAGTAAAGCTGTTACTGGTATCCAGCAGACCCCAAACACCCCCCATCCTGGCAGGTAGTGCCCCACTACCCTTCTCCCCACAATCCCAACCCCAAGCCAGTGACTGGCACAGCCCTCCATTCTCCACCGTGGCCTGCCACCGACTGAGCTATCATTAGGCACATACTGTACAATCAGTTGTTACAGTATGAGCTCATTGACAGCTCAGTCAGTGACTGCCCATGGTGGATTTTGGAGGACTGTGCCAGTCGCCAGCTCAGGATTGGGATGTGGAGGAGCAGGGTGAAGGGGCACAACTTGTAAGGGTGTGGTGTGGGGGGTCTGCTAGATAGGATGGAATGGTTTTGCTTTTTTGTACAGGAGATCAGGGATGGGAGCATGAGCACACAGACAAGGCCATCGTTCAGAATCTGGCTCACCATTACATCGCATAGAAAACATGACTGTGTAACTGGCATACTATAACAAAACACAGGAGTACTGAGAGGATGGACAAAGTTTCAGGAGATAGAAACCATGTATAATGAATGTTTGTGATACAGAACTGGGACAAAAATAAAAAATGCACATATTATTAATTACTAAAGGTGTACTATAAAGGTGTTGAACAAAGCTGTTACAGCCACAATGAAAATATATTTATGTGCCAGTAAGCAATGCCACACTTTGGCAACTATTTTAAGGATTTAAAATGATGATTCCATTTATGCCAGAACTAAATAAAGAGACAAAACAAGCTAATTTTTATCAACATTGTATCTTTATTAAGTACACTACCCATAACAGCTTACATTTCAACATGTTATCCTTTTTTTCAAATTTGGTGCAGTGCTAATGCATGGATCATTTAAGTATCACTCTTGATGCTTTGCGCAAGTGGGGTATGTATAACTTTATATTACTTTAAAACTTGGTATTATTCCAAATGCCCTTCCAGGGTATCCAATGTGTCAGTGCTTTTGAGCTAGGATGCAATGGACCCTACTTTCAAAAGTTACCCCATGCAAAGTCTCTTTACTTAGCAATGAATTACACTACACTAAGTGCAGTTTGTTATCTTTTAAACATCTCAGAGCACACACATGAGTGTCTAAAGCATGGTTAAACATAGTTGTAAGCCAAGGACCTAACAGATGATTAAGCACAAGTTTTTACATTGTTTATTTTTGTCAAGCTTATCCATATAACTCTGTCTGATCACCAAAGAGAGATGAATGGGGTAGTCAGTGGCTTTGTTTATATGTCCAGGGTCAAGCCAGTGGTTCTGAGGCAAACATACCTCCATGTGTTAAACCGCTTGTGGCTGTATCATTAATTTCCACATCCATCACAAGCTGATATTTTGCTGCATCCAACCCAGATATTATCAGTTGCATTGCCTGGGATCTGTCATTAGAAGGCATGCTGTCACAAAATTTTAAGAACTCTTTTCAGAGGGCTTCCTAATAGTGAGCTGTGTTGCTCAAAAAGATAGTCTCTCATTATTACGAAAGCTGATAAATTCCATTATTATGATAGCAGATAAATGGGAATGCTTCCCATCACATCATTCATCCTAGAACCTTTGTCTGGTTGAGCTGCTGAAAAGATGATTTTAGCTTTGTCTCGAACTGAAACCTGAATCAGGCCTACGGGGGCTGGATGTTTGTACAGGTGTTCATATTCAGTTTTGGTAACTTGGTACCACTTTTCAAGTTTTTTATTAATTGCCATTACAGTGGGTGGTAATTCCAAAATGTTCTTACTCATTTTCTTAAAAGTTCCATGTATAGGGATTCCTATTTTCTTTGCAGCGGTCAGAGTCAACATACCCAAAACAAAAGTCTCAGCTCCCCCTTCCTGTGTTTCCATTGTGGGAATATTTATCATCTATGCCATTCTTTTAAGGAAGACTGAGCACAAGGCGAAGTACTCTAGTACCCCTGGAGGGATCCCAATGTTCTCTTCTCCAGTGACATCAGGTTTTACAGATTTGTCCTCTTCTTCAGGAAGTACTCAACCAGGCTATGAAGGACAGAGAGTGATAAGTTTTCAGCCTGCTCCTTCATGGTCTGGAAGAATTCCCATATTTGTTTGTATTCTTCTATCGAAGGCATTTTGTGCTAACTGGAACCACAAATGGCTCTTGTTTTCTCTTTTTCTGGCTCAGTATGTTTTCATTTTCTGCACTTCTTTAAACTTGTAGATAATGCTGAGTCTTCAGAGTACCGTTTTGTAAACATTGTCGTCCTTTTCAGAGAGCTCCTCAGTAGTGGATTTGTCCTCATCAGTGGCCTTCTTTGAGGATTTTGCCACAGAAGCTGTATCTTTAGGAGAAGATGAATCTGGCTACATACCATGCAAGTGGTTCACTGTCTTTTCAGAGCAACACTCTTTGGAATTACAGCTGCTGGGACTTACAGTAATTGCCTCTTAGCCCGTTTCCTTTTCTCTGTCTTAGGGCAAAACACTCTGCACAGCTCGTATACCATTATGTGGGTGCTGCAATGAGGGCACCACAACTAGTTCGCTTGTCATGCTGGCAAACTGAATTTTGTGGTGCTCGGCAGGGCTGGCGCTGTTCAGGTGTTGTGCCCCTTGCCCCATACATCTCTTATCAGGAGGTGATTATATTTAAGTACAGGAGGGTGTGGGGAGGGCTCAACCCCCCCACAAAGAGCCAGAAAATGCCCAGGGGCATTGAGCACGATGGTGGTCAGGTGGCACAGTTGTCTGGAGCGATGTTCGACATCAGCATTGTGCTTGCGCTCTAATGACAATCTCGTTTTTTACTCTTCACCATGGCAAGGTGGAACCTGCACAGTTCATAGTTTTGATAGTCATCTACCAGGCCTAAACACTTACAACATTCAGTGTTTCTATATGTTCTAGGCAGACTGGTGCTACGCTTGCTGCTTTTTTTTTAAACCAGTATGCCCATTTCTATTTTAGGCATTCTCATGAGACCAAGATGAGCACCACTGAAATGAGTCCAACATCAGTTCCTGGGAGTCAGTTAAAATGCTCTCCACTGGGGATGGAGCTAGCCATCTGAGACAGAAGCAGAGTAATTGGCATGCTGCAGTACCAGGACCACCCATCTGGAACCATCTGTCAGAACAGCACTCCCTATGAAGGATTATTTTGGTGGATTCGACTTCTTCTAACAGAGACTGTCATATTGGTACAGTATCACTCTTGCTGTTATCAGGACTTTGGAACCCAGCGGGCATCATGTTAAAACTTTGAGCAAAGCCACACTCTCTTTGGCATGTGGGAAACAGATAAATCACCAGGGTCAAGGTAGGAGAGTACCCAAGGTGAGCACCCTACAGCTGAAATACGCCAGAGCGAAGACCATCACAGTGACAGGATTTCAGCAAAGACCTTGGGTCACTGTGATGGTCTCTGCTGGCACTGGGACTGCATTGCCTGATGTTTCACCCCTCCCCAAAGACAACTCCAACTCGGCGTTGTATCCTTAGAGAACAGGGTGTGTGGGGGCAGAGTCCACCACATGGGAGGTTTGGGGATGCAGCCCCCCTTTAGAAACACTGATACATCCCCTACAGTGCAATGCTGACACTTGCTGCTGTCACTGTGGGGGATGTCAGTGAGGCAGATGTCACCTCACTATAATAAAACCCCGAAATACAAGGGCTGCATATCAATATGGCTCAACTGGCAATTTCAACGATGGACCAAAAGCTATCGATATCACAGCTATGCTGAATAAGGTCCTATTAGACACAGCTGAATTAAAAAATATCATGGCTAGTACAAAAGCAGAACTGTTGCAGTTAACAGTTAGAGTGGCTAGTACAGAAACTGTAGTTAAATGGCAGGACGGAATCCTACATGACCACCACTGCCAACCGAGGGAGTACCATAGCCAGATACACTACCTTCTTGCCAAAGTGGAAGATCTAGAGAACCAGCGGAGACATAAAAACAAGGCTTGCTGGGGTATAAGATGGAGCTGAAGGTAACGATATGAACGCTTTTCTTAAAATGTTTCTACAGGAGGTGTTAAAACTGAACAACGGAACTCCTCTTTAGCTGGAACATGCCCACCGATCCCTGGCATCATGTCCAAGACAGGGGGACTGCCCGAGGATGATTCTGGTTAAATTCCTGTGATACCTGTAAAAGAAATCTACTTACAGGCGGTCAGGGACCAAAGACAACTGGTGTGGGAAGACTGTCAAATAGAGAAGTACCAGGCCTATTCGTATGAGCTGTCAAGAAAGAGGAGGGCCTATGGACCTGTCAAACATCTACTATATAAGTTAAATACGCCCGCTTCCCTAAGGTGCCCAGCATTACTGAGAGTAAGCTACAGGTGTGAGACAATTACCTTCAGCAAGCCATCTGAAGTGGAGCAATTTTTTTGAAGACACTTCTGGAGAAAGGATTACCTAATGCCAGACTCCGACTCACCCTTGTGGTGAGTCCCATCAAGAAATGAAAGTCTCAGTGCCCCATGCTGCCCTGAATACACAGCCCAGAACATAACCACAGCACCAGAGAGCAATCCAGCATGGGAGCAGGTATTGAGGGGGAGATCCAAGAAGATGAGACAACAACCGGGGGTGCAACTCTCCCTCCGTCATGCCGGATCTCACTGGCAAGATCCAGAAGCAGACAGTGGAAGATCCACTTTTCCAAGGAAAGTGGCTAGTCAACATTTAAAAAACTTCATCCTGCAGCTTTAAATCTTCCAGACCAGACCGACATCGGAGCAGCCATTGAAGTGGACCAAACTCCTGAAGATATTACTGGGGACTGGGCTACATGCATCGAAGAGCCGTGAGCTGACCATGAGCTCTCTTTACTCCCAGAACCAGAGGACATAGCTGCTGTCTGAACCAGCACCTGGCAAAAGGTAAAAGGGAGCAACCGACCTCGTGGGGAAAAAGTGATATTTAATATAATGTAATGGTACTTAATTTGGTAGCTTAGGAGAGGTTAAAATCCCCAAGGCCAAGGGCTGAAGATGGCATATGCTCCATGTGGCCATGCTGTGGCTTGGTTCTTACAGGGCATCGCTCAGCTCGATATCACCCAGAGGAGGCTGCTCACATCAGGAAAATGGTATTACAAGTTGTATGAATTGAGTGCAATGTTGGGCCATTTTGCCCCTCAGTTTTACTATATAGATATAGTATGGTTTAACTACTGTAGGTATTATTATGAAAGAGTGTTAAGGTATCGGTTACTGTTCACAGGATTTAGTGAGTGGGAACCTCCCTGCTCTCATGTACTTGCAGTTTTTTCAGCTCCAGGTCTCGCATTTTAAACTCAGTAGCCGAGGACAGTAGGGTACATTAAAACCTCTGGTGCTCTCATATATCTGTAGGTGCATGCCTGGGTCCAGATTTGTAAAAAGACAGCAAGTGGTATGCCTCTAAATTGCAAATGGAAAAACAGGCTGCTGCCTTTTAATGGCAGCACTCTCCCTCCAACATGGATAGCTCTCGCTAAAGTGGGGGAATCTACATCCATTAAGGAGTGACAGGCAGGGTTGGCCCAACAGCTGTCCCTGCACACAACATTTCTCAATAACTTTTAGGTGATTCTATCAACCAATGACAATATGTAATCAATAACCCTGGCAAAAATGCGTACAGTGTAATTATTTATTTAACAGGTCTATTCTTTCAACAGGTCTATACATTATTATATTTCACTTTTCTGGGCATAATTACTTTATTTTTCTTAAAAATTTAGACAGTTAAATTAATTTTACCACTTATTCATTTCAGACAGCGTCTCTATGCCTTAAAGGCACAAATAGGTTTGTACAAAGTGAGGTATGGACTTAACAGGTCTGTGCTATTGACAAGGTTTTGTTTAAGTTGGCCCTAGTGCGACAATGTAAGACTGAAAATTGTATTAGGCTGTAGTGCAGGTTGAGCAAATATCACCATGCGTGATGTGCTGTGCCACCGTCTCTGGCAGTGGGAGCTGTGGTAGATAAGTGACTGTTCATTTTTGTTGCAGAATGCAGCCATTTCATTAGCTGATGTATGATGTTATAGCAATGATAACATCACATTCTGAACATATAGTGGGGTTTTGATATAAAAGAGGGAAGGAACCAGATTCTATGTATAAACAGAAATATTAATAAAAATCACAAAGAAGAGTGAATTCTGCAGCACCAGCAGAAGTTCCTAGTGTTGATTGCAAGTTCTGCGCAAAATTCTGCAGCCGGAGAATTCTAGGGGCCTTGGTAGTATGTCTGGAGGAGTTGCTGTGCTGGACCCCAGGCATTCATTTGGATGCCCATGCTGGCTTTTCTCAGGCTCCCTGGCTACTCATAGAGCAAGGGATGGTGGGATATGACAGCAGGGAACAGCTTACTTCAGGCTAGGGCTGTGTGAAAATAAAATTTCACTAGTGTAATTTCTACCAACGTCAGAATTTTGCTTCAGCAAAATTTTGGAATGGAGTTTGGCAACTTTTGCAGAAATGCTAACTTAGAATTGTGGAATAAATGCATGAATTGCAGATTAATGTACTAAACAAACTGCAGAAAGAAATTCCACAGTTTAATAGATTAATCCACAATTCATAAATATATTCTGCAGGTAACTGAGTCACTGAACTACAGAATCGATGTATGAATTGTGGATTACTGTATTAAACTGCAGAAAAAAATTGCAAAGAACTGACCACTGAACTGCAGAATGATTATGTGTATTGCAGAATGATGCATTAAACTACAGAATAACATAGAAACATAGAATTTGACGGCAGATAAGGACCGCTTGGACCACCCAGTCTGCCCATTTACCTACCTAATGGATAAGCTGCAGATCCTAGTTAATCAACAGCCTACTTCTTTCTACCCCCACCCTTTTAGAATTGCATTATGGCAGTCCCTTGCATGTTTGAATTCAGTCACTTTTTTTGACTACACAACCTCCTCCGGAAGGCCGTTCCATGTATCCACAACCCTCTCTGTGAAAAAATACTTCCTTACATTACCTCTGAGCCGCCCCCCCTCTATCTTCAAATTGTGCCCCCTTGTTCTTGCACACCTCTTTTTTTGAAAGATGCTACCCTATTGGACTTTGTTGATTCTCTTGAGGTACTTGAAAGTTTCTATCATGTCCCCCCGCTCCCTCCTTTCCTCAAGGGTATACATATTAAGCTCCTTTAGTCTCTCCTCATGTCTTCCGGTGCAGACCCTGCACCATTTTAGTTGCCCTCCTCTGGACAGCTTCCATCTTGTCTATGTCGTTGCAGAGACTGGGTCTCCAGAACTGTACACAGTACTCCAGATGGGGTCTCACCAGCTGTCTGTACAGAGGGATAACAACTTCTTGTTTTCTACTGGTGATGCCTCTCCCTATGCATCCCAGTATCCCCCCAGCCTGCCTTACTGCCCTCTTACATTGCTTGCCCACCTTTAAGTCATCTGATATGACTACCCCCAGGTCCCTTTCCTTTTTTGTTGTTGTTAGTATCTCACCCCCCATTGTGTACTCTTCCCCTGGGTTTTTGTTTCCCAGGTGCATTACCTTGCACTTCTTAGCATTAAATCTAAGCTGCAATACATTTGACCATTCCTCTAACCTTGCCAAGTCCCTTCTCATCTTTTCCACCCACCCTGTGCATCAACTCTGTTGCAGATCTTTGTGTCATCTGCAAAGAGACATACTTTTCCTTACCAGTCCCTCTGCAATGTCGCTTACATAGACATTGAAGAGGACCGTCCTAATACTGAACCCTGCGGTACCCCACTAGTAACCCCCTTTCTTCAGAGTGGACTCATTTACTATTACCCTCTGTGTCCTATTCTCCAGCCAGTTCTTTACCCAGGCTGTCATCTTGGGACCCACTCCCAGGCTGGCTAACTTGTATATTAATCTTTTGTGTGGGACTGAGTCAAATGCCTTGCTAAAGTCTAGGTAGGCCATGTCCACAGCCCCTCCTTGATCTACTACTTTGGTCACCCAGTCAAAGAAATCTATTAGATTCGTCTGGTATGACCTTCCTGCTGTGAATCCATGCTGCCTTGGGTCCTGTGCCCCTCTGGCCTCTAGGTACTCGATAATTCTTTCCTTCAGAAGTGATTCCATCATTTTCCCTATCACTGAGGTTAAACTAACTGGTCTGTAGTTTCCCGCTTCTGCCCTGCTCCCACTTTTGTGAAGGGGAATCACATCAGCCCTCCTCAAGTCCTCAAGTACCACCCCATCCTACCGTGATTTGTTAAAAAGGGTAGTCAGTGGTGTCACTAGTTCTACCCTTTGTTCTTTTAGAATTCTGGGATGAATCCCATCAGGCCCCATTGCTTTGTCCACCTTCAGTTTTAAGAGTTCTTTCAGAACCCTTTCTTCTGTAAATGGGCTGGTATCAAATTCTTCAGAACTGTCCTCCTGCAGTTCATGTATATTATTCTACAGTTTAGCCAAAAGAGTTCACAGAATGAGGTAAAAAAATCCCAAAACACATTTGGAAGATTTAGATTTAGCAAAAGTCAGAATTTCTGAAAATTCTGTGAAATTTACAAACTTTTGTGACATTTTCACAATTCAGAATTCACTGATTCTTGCCAGCTTTACTTTGGGCTAACAGTACCCACCAGTCAAGCTTGATACAAAGCATATCTTATGGACAATATATAAGTCCCTCTGCCTGGGGCAGTTCCCCTCAGCATGGAAAATTGCCACAGTTACACCCATTCACAAAGGAGGTGACAAGTCATCTGCTGGGAATTACCGGCCCATCTCCATTCTCCCAACCCTCTCCAAAGCCCTAGAAAAACTGGTGGCTACCCAAATCACGGATTACATAACCAAATGCAACATCCTCTGCCATGAGCAACATGGTTTCTGGGCAGGGCACAGTACGCACAGCCCTAATTGAGTTTTCAAATTTCTTCATTCCTCCCTGGACTCTGGCGCCTCGCCGCAGTGTTTATTGACCTCTCTAAGGCTTTTGACACGGTCTCCCACCCCTACTGCTGGAAACCCTCAGCCGCTCTGGTTTGCCCTGGTCCAGTCTCCTGGTGCTCCAGCTATCTGTCTGCCCGCTCCCAGCGTGTTAAAATTAATATGACCCTCTCCGATACATGCCCTATCCGCTCAGGTGTCCCCAGGGCTCCATCCTTGGTGCTCTTCTTCTCTCTATATCTCAACACCCTCCCCAAAGCCTGTTCTGGTAAAATCCTGCTGTATGCAGATGGCGCGATCATTTTCGCCAGCCACGAAACCCCAACTCCCTACAAGACTCTTTGAAACAAGCCTTTGGTGATGCGAAGCCTGGTTCAAAGAGCACAGACTTGTACTCAATCTAAAAAAAACCAAAGCAATGCTCTTTGCCCATCCCCAAAACAAATCCAGAAATTTCCCACTCCACATCCTCCCTGGCTCCAAGCATCCTCTTGATCTAGTCCGCCTGTACAAATACCTTGGGGTCTTCTTTGACTCAGCACTCACATTCCATGACCACATAGATAATCTAGCCTCTACTACTAACACAGTGGCTAGGCATCCTTTACCGATATAAGCACTGCCTCCCCCCCAATGTCCTCCGACTTGCAGTCACCTCATCAATACTGTCCCTTGTAGACTATGGCTTGCCTGTGTATGGTGCTGCAGACACGACCGCCCTCAATAAAATTCGCCTCACCTTGAATAAGGCCTGTAGATTAATCACGGGTGCCCCTAGGCTCACACATGCCTGCGGACTATATGATATGGCCAGGCTACTTAACCTGGACGAACGGCTCAGATTCCAAACCTGCCTCATTACAAAAAAAACCCTCCTAGGACTATCCCCACCTGGCCTGACAACCTCTATCCACCTTGCACATCCCTTAGTCAATACTCGTAACACCTCTAAGGCCACCCTCCATGTCCCTAGGCTCAGGACCACACATGGGCTAAGGTCCTTCTGCTACAGAGCTCCCTCCTGGTACAACACTCTCCACACCTCCATCACTGACACCCGTATAATCTCCTGCTTCAAAGTCTCACCGGAATCAGCTCTTAGCATGCGTATGTTCCTGCCCTAGGTGATCTAGTTCAAATGCCCTGACAAAGCTCTCTGAGTGGCTCTCCTATACTGACTGATAAAACTGTGATTACCATTCCTGTAACACTTAAATTGTAACTAAGTTATAACTGCCTGTTCTACCAAAACTGTAACCTCAGAGATGTATGCTGTAACCACAATATTGTAACTATATGTTGTACTGTGTTTGTCCTCTTCGTGACGAGGTACCTTTGGAAATGAGCCTCTGGCTCAAAGGTTGTAAACCGATGTATGAATAAATAAATAAATAAAATAAATAAGGTTGAAATGTAATTGTTCATCTGAAAGCATTTATTTGATGCAGGCTAAGGAAAAGTCATCCTGATTTAAAGGAAAAGGTTACTCTGATGCAGTGATTAACAAGGCTTAGAAGAAAGTGAAAGGTACAAGACTTGATGACTTGTTACAAAATCAAACCCAAGCAAACTCAAGCAAAACATCAGAGATTAACATTTGTAATCCAGCTTGACAAAACAGCAACAAAAATCAAAAAAATTGTTTAAATAACTGGGGCCCAATTTTCAAAGGGATTATAGGGAAGCAAGGGACATGCATCCAAAGAGCTTGACGCAATTGATGATTTGTGTCACAACCTGCATCAAACGCGATTTTCAAATGCAGCCTGCATCCACTCCAGATGCAGCTGTTGTCAGTCACTGAGTGTAACTGTATACAGTTTGCAAGCATTGCAAGCTCAGTCATCAGCCAGCCATGGTGGTGACAGGAGGGCTGTGCTGGCCGCTGGCTTCTATTTGAGATTGGGGGTGTGTGGGGTGGTCGAACAATAACTGATGGGGAGAGGGGGTGGAGGATCCACTGGACCACCAGGGATAATTATACTATGACAGTGATCATGGGGAGAAAGAGCAGTGTGTTAACACTGAAAAGGTGTTTGCAACTGCATGAGGGGGATCAGGGGTCCGCGAGACTGTCAGGGATGGGGGTTTACATTGTTATGGGTGTCATCAGGACTGGGGGGTATGTGCCATGCATTATACAGTAGTACACTATATGGCACATGCACCCCAATGGGTGCTCTGTTTGTTTCACTTATCTCCCCGATGCCCATACTGCCACCTCTCTGACTCTTGGTATGCCCCTGGCACCCCCTGGCCTACTGTTTCTTTCCTCTCCCACTATCCCGGCCCCTCCAGTGTTGCACCTGGCAGGGCAGGAGGGCATGCCAAACACCTGTGCCAGATACCGCAGATGCAGCCAAGTCTTTGGCATCTCTTGCAGTCTGTGATAAACCTGGTTGTTTGGTTCAGGGACCCTGCAGATTGTAAAATCTGGTGCAAGGTCCCTGCTGCAACCAAGGTTTGCCACAACCCTTAGAGCAATGCAAGTAGCATAGCTCTAAGTGGTGTTTGAAAATCACAATCTTGGTGTCTTTTGCCCACAGATGCTGAAAGTCATGCTGTATTTAAAGAGAAACCAAGAAAAGAGAACCCAATCGTAACCTTCTCTAGTGCTACAAATATAGTGGATTTGGCAGTTAAGAGCCATTTCACACCTCAATTTAAACATCAAATTTAGCCAACAGAAATACATTTTGTCAAGTTTAAATGTTTGTATCATAATGCTTGTAAACATATTGAAACAGGGAGATGTCCCTAGTTGCTATTAAGCAGTGTTAAACCCTGAAAGCACATGTGACCTGTGCATCAGAGTATATTATATATTATTTGCAAAAAAACTGTGTTATTGCAACATTTAGGGTTCAGGCTAAAGTGACAAAAAGTGGGGAAATGCAGCGTTAGGGTTTCCAACTCTAAAACTCAACCCTATGCCTTCAACAAATCAGGGGTACCATCTTCTTTGGGGTTGTCAACCATAATGTTCACCCCATTAATTGTGTATGTTTCTGCTGTGTATAGAATGGGGTAAGCTTTAGGGTTGACAACCCCAAGGAAGATGGCATCCTGAATTGTTGTGGGCATGGAGGTGGGATTTTAAGGTTGAAAACCATAAAGCCACATTTCCCTACTTTTCACTTTAACCTGAACCCTTAATGTTGTATTGAGTGCAGACCTGGTCAAGGATGGCAGTTCAATCTGGAGTCCT
Source organism: Neoceratodus forsteri (assembly GCA_016271365.2). Lineage (NCBI taxonomy): Eukaryota > Metazoa > Chordata > Ceratodontiformes > Ceratodontidae > Neoceratodus > Neoceratodus forsteri. Next base: position 649,730,695 of record CM028137.1, read on the forward strand.
CCCCATGATCACTGTTGTAGTATAATTATCCCTGGTGGTCCAGAGGACCCCCCCCAGCAAGAACACCTGTGTGCACCTGACATTGTCAGGGATGAATCCCCCATTCAGCTCTGCGAGACCTACAAGAACTGCCAATTGAACTGCCATCCTCAGCCAGGTCTGTAGTTTCATCTGCCTTCTACTGCTCCTACTGCCATTTAGTGACTTGTTCCCTTTCTGTAGTGGGACCTTTGCTACTCAACTTGAGGTGTGCCTCAGGTAACCTGCAGGAGACAGGGGACTTGGTGGATAGCCAATAGACAAGTGGGTTTGCCTCAGTGGAAGGTGTTTTACCTTTTATATCTCCATGCTTGCAACACAGCGGAGGACCCTCCCCAGCAAGAACACCTGTAGGCACTGCACGCTGTCAGAGACGGATCCCCATTCAGCTCTCTGAGTCCTGCAAGAACTGCCAATTGAACTACCATCCTCAGCCAGATCTGCACTTTAATCTGCCTTCTACTGCTCCTGCTCCAGAGAACAGACAGAACACCTGGAGGAAGGGGCTACTGGTATAAATAAAACTTCTCTACTGGGACTAAGAACTAGAAATCTTGTACTGGGACCTTCAATTTAGGGTAAAAAAAAAGAGTAAGTTTGTCAGAGGTAGTTGAAGTAAATTGTTATCTGTTATCTGTGTTATCTGTGTGCTTATCTAGGTGCTTGTCACAGGTGTCAGAAACAAATTGTTATCTGTGAAATTAAGTATAGAAAGATTTGCAAAGTAGGGGGAGTGGCTTAGCTAGAAGGAGCCAGATTAAAACCAGATTTAAGCACTGCCCTAGACAGCTTCTGCCAGAGAACAGACAGAACACCAGAAGGAAGGAGCTACTGATATAACTAAAACTTCTCTACTGGGACTATATTTCCCTCCTTTCCTCCCCTCCACCTCCCCACCCTAAACCAGTTCTACTTTTATAGGCACAGGATTTAACTGACAACAGGAACTTCCTGTTTGGGAGCAGGAAGTGAGGGATCACAGAGCCACCAAAGACTCACCATCCTAGAAGGGCAAGAGTAGCTCTCCACCCCCCCAGCTGCTGGAGGTCTGACTCTGAGCAAGTAAGTAGACTACTGAGAAAAATAGGAACTTCTTGTCTTAGAACAGGAAGAACAGGAGCTAAAAGGGCACAGAGGCAATAAGTAAGTAGGGGAAGAAAAAAAGAAAAGAAAAGAAACAAACAGAGGAAAGAGTAAGTATTCCAAACAACAGTTAGGGGGCCAGAAAAAAGACATGATGGGAGTGGTGCGATGCAGTGCAGTGCCTGTGGAGCAGCAGTCTTCTGGGAGACATCCTGGAGGATGCAGTGTTGTCCCATCTGCAGGCACCTATCTGAGCTGAGGGAGGAAGTTGCTCATCTCCAGGTTGAGTTGGCCAGGATTTGTGGGACCTCCTCTCCCACCCAGGGACCACCAGGGTCACTGCCGTTGCCTTAGAGGTTGCCAAGAAAGAGAAGCTGTTGGACCACAGTGGGCTCAGGGAGGGTGAGGGTGGTGGAAGAGGTGCATCACTCCAGTTGTACCTCTCCACAATTTCTATGCCATTCTGGAAAAGTGTGGTTCCTCTATGGAGGCACCTACAGTGGAGACCAAGGAGGATGCTGGGAACCTCCACAAAGGAGACCCACAGGAGGGTGGCATGGGACCCTACAGGGGAAAAAAACAACTCTTGGTGGGAGACTCCATTGTTAGGAAGGTAGAACTGGGGGAGGAAGAGGACAGGGAGGTAAGGTGCCTGCCTGGCACCAATGGCTTGGAGGAACAGGGAGCGAATCCTCAGGATCACAGGAGCAGCTGCACAGGGGAGGGAGCTGGATGTCATTGTGCACCTAGGGACAAATGACCTGGCTAAGAAAGGGATCAGAGCAGTGCAAGAAGCATTTGTGGAGATGGGGAGGGACCTTAGACAAATAGCACACACAGTAACCTTCTCGGAGGTGCTGCCTGTCTATGGCATGGATGAGACTAGGGAACTCCACACCATGGGATTCAATCAGTGGTTGAAAAACTGGTGCAGAGCTCAGGGATTTGGCTTTATTGGGGACTGGGGGGTCCACCTGGATGGATGCATGCCTATACTGGCATGATGGTCTGCATCTGTCCAGGACGGGAGCCAGGATCCTAGGTGATATGTTTAAATACTTCATTGGCAAGCATTTAAACTAGCCAAGGGGAGAGGCACTGGAAAGGAGCAGGGGAAATCCTAGCCCCCAAAAAATCAGGGTACTAAGTGAGGTAGACACCAACATAGAGATGTCAATGGGGAGAAGTGCAGGGGTAAATGGAGAAAGTGACAAATGCAATAAGGACAGTGATGGGGCAAAAAGGGGTAAGACCATCAAGAAATGGAGGGTAATGAGTACCAACACCCGTAGTCTGGGCAACAAGCTCCCTGAACTGGTGGCCTTGATGGAAGAGGGATGCCTGGATATCATAGCAGTCACAGAAACATGGTACACAGAGAACCATGACTGGAATGTTAACATACCAGGGTACACAACCTACAGGAGAGACATGGAGGGTAGATGGTGGAGTAGCTCTCTATGTAAGGGAAGGGATAAAAGCAACTGAACAAAAGAGTAAACAGGGAGGAGAGGAGACACTGTGGGTCACCTTAGAGACTGGAAATGGCACCACAATCTGCACAGGGGTTGCATACAGACCCCCATCCCAGGGGGAGGAAATGGACAAGGATATGATAGAAGGCATACTTAGGATGGCAGACAAAGGGGAGATACTGTTGATGGGGGACCTTAATATGCCAGATGTTAACTGGAGCACCTTTGCTGCAGCCACATCCAAAAGCAGGGCCACTCTTGATGCCCTTCAGGTGGCATGTCTCAGACAGCTAGTTTTGGAACCTACTCATGAGGGAGCAATCTTAGACCTCGTACTATCAAATGGGGACAGTGAGAGGATCTCAGATCTAGATGTGGGTAGCCATTTGGGAACAAGTGACCACCAAACACTGTGGTTCATGATAAACTCAGCTACAGAGTCAAGCCATACAAAAGTAAGGGTTCTGATCTTCAGAAGGGCTGACTTTGGCAAGATGGGAGAGTGCCTTAGAAATGCACTAGCAAACAGGCTAGAAGGAGCGGTGGAACAACAATGAAGAAATATCAAAACTGCCATCACTGAGGCAACAAGCCTTTGTGTGAAGCAAATAAACCAATAAAAATGAAAGAAAAAGCCACTATGGTTCTCAAAAGAAGTGGCAGTGAAGGTTAGAGAGAAAAAGATAGCATTTAGGAAGTATAAGGAACACACAGAAGGAGCAGGACAGAGAACTGTACCAGTTAAGGCAGAAGAAAGCAGGGAGGGTAGTCAGAATCGCAAAGGCACAAACTGAGGAAAAGATAGCCAACTTGGTTAAGAAGGGGGATAAAACCTTTTATAGGTATATCAGGGAGTGTAGAAAGACAAAGGGAGGGATAGTGAGGCTGAATAGAATGGATGGTGGGTGGACAGAGAGTGACAGTGAAAAAGCAGGGATACTGAATGAATACTTCTGTTCAGTATTCACAAAAGAGGAAGTGGGGGAGGTGTCTAATCCTATTAACAGAAGCACTCTGGAGAGGGGGGTCGATCCCAATCCTTTCACAGAAGAAAGGGTTCTGAAAGAACTCCTAAAACTGATGGTGGACAAAGCAATGGGGCCAGATGGAATTCACCCCAGAATTCTAAAAGAATTAAGCAGAGAACTAGTAACACCACTGACTACCCTTTATAACAAATCATGGGAGGATGGTGTGGTACCTGAGGACTGGAGGAAGGCTGATGTGATTCCCCATCACAAAAGTGGGAGCAAGACAGAGGCAGGAAACTACAGACCTGTCAGTTTGACCTCTGTGGTAGGGAAAGTGATGGAATCACTTCTGAAGGAAAGAATTGTTGAGTACCTAGAGGCCAGTGGGGCACATGGTTTCACAACGGGAAGGTCATGTCAGATGAATCTAATTGATTTCTTTGACTGGGTGACCAAAGTAGTAGACCAGGGAGGGGCTGTGGACATGGCCTAACTAGACTTTAATAAGGCATTTGACACAGTCCCACACAAAAGATTAGTAGTCAAATTAATCAGCCTTGGAGTGGGTCCCAGGGTGGTAGCCTGGGCAAAACATTGGCTGAACAACAGGACACAGAAGGTTATTGTAAATGGAGTCCACTCTGAAGAAAGAGGGGTTACTAGTTGGGTACCGCAGGGTTCGGTACTGGGTCCAGTCCTTTTTAATGTCTTTATAAGTGACGTTGTGACATTGCAGAGGGACTAGAAGGAAAAGTATGCCTCTTTGCAGATGACATAAAGATCTGCAACAGGGTTGATACACAAGGAGGCATGGAAAGGATGAGAAGGGACTTGGCAAGGTTGGAGAAATGGTCAGAAGTATGGCAGCTTGGATTCAATGCAAAGAAGTGCAAAATAATGCTCCTGGGAAACAAAAACCCAGGGGAAGATTACACAATGGGGGGCTAGTAACAACAACAAAAATGGAAAGGGACCTGGGGTAATCATATCAGATGACCTTAAGGTTGGCAAGCAATGTGAGAAGGCGGTAGGGAGGGCTGGGGGGATACTGGGATGTATAGGGAGAGGCATCACCAGCAGAAAACAGGAAGTTGTTATCCCCCTGTACAGACAGTTGGTGAGACCCCATCTGGAGTACTGCATCCAGTTCTGGAGACCCCATCTCCACAAGGACATAGACAGGATGGAGGCAGTTCAGAGGAGGGCAACTAAAATGGTGCAGGGTCTGCAAGAGAAGCCATACGAGGAGAAGCTAAAGGAGCTTAATATGTATACCCTTGAGGAAAGGAGGGAGAGGGGAACATGATAGAAATGTTTAAGTACCTCAGTGGAATCAACAAAGTCCAAGAGGTAGCATCTTTCAGAAAAAGATGTGCAAGAACAAGGGGACACAATTTGAAGATGGAGGGGGACAGCTCAGGGGCAATGTGAGGAAGTAATTTTTCACAGAGAGGGTGGTGGACACATGGAATAGCCTTCCTGAGGAGGTTGTGGGGTCTAAAACTGTGGGAGAATTCAAAAATGCATGGGACAGACATAAGGCAATTTTTGTGGCAGGTAGGAAGAAATTGGCTGTTGGTTAAATAGGATCTGCAGCTTATCCTCTAGGTAGGGTAGTGGGCAGACTAGGTGGGCCAAGCGGTCCTTATCTGCCATCAAAGTCTATGTTTCTATGTTTCTATGCTGCCATTTACTGACTTGTTCCCATTCTGTAGCGGGACCTTTGCTTTTAGTTTTAGTTTTGTTTTGGGGACTGGTTACTAGGATATTGTTAAAGTGTGTGAGAACTGAGTGTTATGAGTGGTTGAGTGACTGTGTGGGTGTGTGATTTTGTGAGCTAACTTTTTGAGTGATTTTTGTTATATTATAGTTTTGGTTGAGGCTTGTGCTGTTTAATGATTGAGTGGGATAGTCCTGGTCGAAATGTGTTTGGGTACTGGCCCTGCTGGACTCACCTATGCTGCTCTTCTGCTGCTTAGTCTCCGCCCCATATCTAACCTCCTTGTTCCTCCTTCTGCAGCTAGATGCTACAGAGATATTGTAATAACTAGGTGGTGGTTGAGTTATTGTTGGCAGAGAGCAGCAGAGGATGAGGTGGTGAGGGGCATTGAGGTTATGAGGTTCAGGAGATGCACTGGGTGTAAACAGGGCAGAGGGAGATGCCCAACATGTTTGGTTCCTATTCCCAGGGGTTCCTCCAGACCTAGTGGGCAGGTAGCTATAGAACCAGCTGCCTCCCCTAATTCTCTATGAGTGGTGCTTTGCAATGCCAGGTCAATTAGGAACAAAACTGCTTTTTTTGTGGACTTGATTTCCTCTGTCAGCCTGGCTTGCACTACAGAGACTTGGTTGGATGGTGATGCTGGCCCAGTTCTAGCAGCTGCCGTCCTCTCTGTATACTCCATGGTGCACTGTCTGAGGAAGGATCACAGGGGCAGGGGGTGTGGCCATCATTTTTAGAGCCAACCTAGGCTTCACAGTGCATTCAGTTGGTAACACCAGGTCTTTTAAGTGTGTGCCATTCATGTGGGTCCAGGTACAGGTTGCAGGATTCTCCTTATTTATCACCCACCTGGGCCAGGGGGAGAATTCCTGCAGGAGATAGTGGACTTCGTCATCAACCAGTAATGCAGCAAAATTGACTCATTAGTTCTTAAGACCATTAAAAATTTAGATGATTATATTCTTTCATTTTCTCAGTTTGTTAATTCCATATTGGATAGAATTGCACTAATAAAATGTATGCGTGTCAGAGCTAATAAGAATAAATGGGTCAACTAGGAGCTCTTAAAATTGATCAGAATCAGTAATAAAGCTTGGAAAGAGTATAAAAATCACTGGGGCCATTCTCATCTAATAAACTATAAACAATTGAGGAACAAATGTAAAACAGAGGTCTGTAAATCCAAAAGAAATTATTTTCATTCAGAACAATCAAGGCATTTGAATAATCTTAAAAAGACCTGGCAATTATTAAATTATCTAATGGGTAAAGGTCATAAAGAAACTGAGTTTGCTATTAAGGATGGTGATATTCTAGTGATGGAACCCATTCTTCCAGCCAAACTATTCAATAATTTGTTGGGGTGATCTTGAAAAATACCAAGGTAGTAACAGTTCATCTGCATCCTTCACTGGTACCATAGTTCTAAGCCATGACACAAAATTTTATTTTAAAGCAGTAACCCCTGCCATTGTAACTACATACTCAAAAATGACCCTAATCCAAAATTTGATTATGATGACCTTGACTTTAGGTTTCCTAAATTGGGTATTGATGTTTTGCTCAACCAATATCTGATTTGTTCACATTCTCCCTTTGTTCGGGTGAATTTCACAAAGTGTGGAACATGGCCATTATAAAACCTATTTTTAAGAGTGGTGGGAGGGACAGTCTGTCTAATTTTAGGCTGATTTCCCTTCTACCACCATTATCTAAAATACTGGAGAGAATAGTTCTTGATCAATCTATGACATTTTTGGATAAATATTACTTACTTTCTAAATTTCAGCATGGGTTCAAGCCCAAACATAGTACAGAGACGAAATTGATGAAGTTCACTGGTGCATACAGGGTTCCCTAGATAGACGGGACTCTGTTGCAGACATTTTTGTGGACCTCACCAAGGCCTTCGATCTTGTTAGTCATGACATGGTACATTCCACACTCTCTGAGGTTATTTTTTCAACCAAGGTTTCTAACTGTTTTTTTAACTACCTCACCTAGAAGGCCCATAAAACTTTAATGGGGCACTATCTCAACTGACAGAAACCAAGTGTGGAGTCCCCAATGGCTCCACTCTTGATCCTTTAATTTTTTCACTTTACATGAATTCTGCCCCCCCAAATTTGTCAAAAGTCCCAAATGATTCTATTCACTGATGATGCCATTATTTTTTACTCTAATAGTAATCCAGCAGTTGCAGTTAATGTCGTTCAAAATGATTTTCTGTTATTTCATAACTGGCTACTTTCTAAACAAATGTTACTTAATGTTAAAAACCAAATAAGCACATGGTATTTTCCGGCTCCAAGAAGCATGATATTGTTTTAACCTTAATGATGGATTTACATGGGGATATTGTAGAGAATGTTGATAATTTTAAATGTCTTGGGGTTATTCTAGATACTAGACTAACATTTGAAACTCATATCCTAACAACTATAAAAACCATTCACCAGAGATTAGGGGGTTTATATAGAATTAAACATTTCTTGACCCCAGCATCAAGGTAGAACTTATACATGGTTTCTTCCTAGGGTATTGGATTATGGTATCCTTATTTATTCTTCCACTAGTGAAAATCTTCATTCAAAACTTGAAGTTACATATAATACTATATTAAGATTTGCTATGCTCTTCCTCATATGACCCATAGATGTGATTTAATAAGAATGGCTAATATTCCCTCACTAGAAAATAGAATAAAGATAACACTTGGTACTTGGCTTTTTAAGGTCTTTAGGGGCCTTCATCCCACTACTTTGTCTTCCCTATTCCCCAGATATTCTAATTCTTTTGGGACTAGGTCCAAGAGCAAACCACAGTTTCTTTGTTTTATTTATTTATTTATTTCTGGAAATGTTTCACCGGGAAGGCACACTGAACAACTAGTCACTCGTCTCCTGGTGCAACTTCGGGGAAGGGGTACAATTGGAATAAGATATTAAACATTCAAGTTACAAGAGCAACATTAACATGCAGTTGCAATGCAGGTGTTACAAACAGTGCTACAACAGAGTTGCACATAACATGTAGAAAGAGTGGACAATAATAAGTGCCAAGTAAATAAGTAACAAAGTGCTTACATGAATGAAAAGGGGGAAAGGGGAGGGAGAGGTGAGGCTGGGGGAAGGGGAAGATTCATGACCCTGGAGACCCCCTCAGGATGCGAGTAACCCTGCAAGGAGACTGGGGTGACCAGAGAGAAGGGGATAAGGCAATGTCCCAGAGAGATCCCAATAGGATGGTGGGAGAAGGGATTAGATGAGAGATATAAGCCCCTTGAAGAGGTAGGAGAGGGACCCATGGAGAGCATCTGGGGACCTTTACATTCTATGAGAGATCGAGGGAAGCCAGTAAGGGGGAGTAATTTGGGGGAAGGGGAGGAGGGCTAGAGATTTGGGGGGTGGGTGTGCACAGGGTATAATGAAGGTGAGGGTAGAGGGGTAGGCTTTGTCCAGGGCTTAGAGGAGGGAATTAGGGAGGGACATGGCAGGATCAGCTAGGTGCAAGGTAATTATTGAGGGTAGAGCTGATGGAGTAGGTGGAGGATGAGTGCTGGATGAGGGGGGAAGGAATTCCACATTTTGGGGAGACAGTGAGGGTAACTGGATTGGTCGATTTGGATGGCTCTATGGGGAACAAACAGGGTAAGGGTTATTCCTAAGGTAAAAAAAAATGTTGGTCAGGAATCATTCTCATTTAGAGCTACTGTATTTCTTAACTCTATTCCTACTGCTATTATTTTATTTATTTATTTGTTGAATGTAGGAATTACAATACCTTTGAGCCATGGCTCTTTTACAAAGGTTCCACATAAAGTAGAGTACAAACAAAACAAAATTAAAACAAAAAATCAACAAATTATGAAGAAGCATTAAACAATATTAAGCAGTTCAGGTATGGCATCATGGAATAAAAATACTTGAGTAACACATACAGGGTGATTGGAAGAATTCTACAGGGAAAACAAGGGTGGGGGAGAGAGGAGAAAGGAGTGGCAGATGTAGGGAGACTAGTGCAGCTCACGTCTTTGTCAAACTGATCAGGGATGGGAGGCTAAGCAGAAAAGTGGAGGGGGGGAAGTAATCGAAGCAGTCACAAGAGCTGGAGGCTGTGAGGTGAAGATGAAGCCTAGATTTGAATAATCCTAGGGAGGTGGAGGCGGTGATGTAAGTGCTGAGGGCATTATACCAGCTGGGTGCATGGTGGGCAAAGAATCTTTGGTCCTGAGTGGTGCGGCATCGGGGGATCTGGGGAAGCTGACATTCCAAACTTCTGTTGTAACAGGGGTTGGTATTAGGGTGTAGCAAGTCTTGGATACAAGGTGGAGTGAGGCCCAAGGTAGATTTTTTTTGCCATCAAGCAGGAAAGATACTTTATGCGATTGGAGAGTTGTAACCATCCTGTTTGAGCGTAGAGCTCACATGTATGAGTGCGTCTTTGGGCACCAGTGAGCAGCCGACAGGCCTTGTTAAGGGAGGTCGTTATGCACCTGAGGGCAGTAGTTGAGGCAGAGCCATAGATAATTAGGCCATAGTCTATGACAGAGATGACAAAGCTCTGGATAGCAATCTTCAGCACAGATTGGATAAGGTGCTGTCTGTTTCAGTATAGGATACCAATGCGTTGGTTTACAATTTTCGCAATAGTATCAATGTGGGTCCCAAAGGATAGGCAGGGTTCGAGAGATATTCCAAGGTATTTAAATGATGACACTTGTTCGAGGGTATTTCCTGCATAAATATTGATAGCAAGTGGATTTTGCCTTTTCTCGTTTTGCAAGCTGGAGAAGAGCATGGATTCAGATTTTTTGTGGTTTAGGACCAGTTTGTGTTCTGAGAACCAGTTCTCAACCTTGGTGAAAGCAAGCTGCAAGCTGAGGAGTAAGGGTTTCGGGTCCTTATGGGTGGAGAGAATCACGGCATCGTCAGCATAGAGGATTATTTGTTCTGGGCATGATTGAGGAAGGGAGTTTAGAAATATGCTGAAGAGTAGAGGGCCCAGTATGGATCACTGGGGGACACCTGAGAGAACTGGATTTGAGTCTGAAAGAACTCCTGAGATTTTTACTCTTTGTGAGCGTTGGGCTCGGTAACTTTTTAACCAAGCACTAGAGTCCTGTGACAGCCCAATAGCCAGTAGCTGTTTGACAAGCAGGCCATGGTGAACAGTGTCAAAAGCCTCTGTTAGGTCAATGAATACAGCTCCAGTTAGGTATCCTTTGTCCATTGCATTGTGGATGGCTCCAGTGAATTCCTGGAGGGCGGTTAATGTGCTGTGCCCTTGCCTGAAACCATGTTGCTGTGCACAGAAGATGTTATACTTTCACAGGTAGTCTGTGAGTTGGTCTGCAACAATGCGCTCAAGGGCCTTGGAGAGGGGTGGTAGTATCGATATTGGCCGATAGTTCTCAGGTAAAGACTTGTCACCACTTTTGAACACCGGAGTGACAACTGCAGATTTCCATTTGCTGGGGAATTGACTAAGGCAGAGGGAGAGATTGAAAATTCTGGTGAGTAGGAGCAGTACCTCTTCCAGGGTAAAGGATAGTAGTTTGAGGTCTATAGTATCGCTTCTTGCTCTGGACTTAGAGATAGCCTTTTTTCAGGGACACTGGTTTACCGGGATTTAGAAAGGGCATATTCCATTTTGCACATTGTAAAAAACGGTATTGTCACCAGTGTCCGCTAAGCCAAAATCTGGTTTTACCAGTATTTGGTTCTGTGTACTTTATTTAACAATGTTTAACTCTGGTAACATGCATTTTAGCAATTTTGACCTCCACTATTGCACATCCTTCCATCCTTGTACCAATTTAAAGTTAATTTAGGCACAAGATGTGATGGCAGCAGCAGCACTATAGCCCCCATCACTAAGGTGTGATGGAAGCAGCACTACAGCCCCATCCCTCAGCTGCGATGGCAGCACCAACAGCACTGTGGCTCCCATCCTCTGGTGTGATGGCAACAGCAACAGCACTATGACCTCCCTCCCCAGGTGTGATAGAAGCAGCAGCACTGTGGCCCCCATCTGTTAGGTGTGATGGCAGCAGTACTACATTCCCATCCACCAGTTGTGATGGCAGAAGCACTGCAGCCCCCACCCCTTTGGTGTGATGGCAGTAGCAACAATGCAGTTCACATCCCTCTGGGTGATGGCAGTAGTGACAGCACTGTGATCCCCTATCTTCAACACCCACAGCCCACATGCACAAGTTACAAATGACTTGGTCTCTTTGCTTGTTAGAACTCAGATGTGAATTAATCTGAACCATCAGCACTAAGGATGGACTACCTTTGTTTTTTCCTGTCTATAATTTAACTGCCTGAATTGGATTTCTGCCTGTGACACCGCTGACCAGGGTTAGGGAACAGACTTGGGTTTTAGAGGGCCAGCTGGTGGGTGAAGGCTTGAGTGTTCAATGATCACTTACCTTCTCCTGGGACGGAGGGTTGAGTTCATGGCTCAGTATTTTCTGGCCCCTGGTGGAGGCCAGAGGCATGACGACATGTTTGCCCTACTGCGAGAGGGAGCGTGACGGACGTTGGCTTGTGCCTTGACATCATTTGGCCTGTCATGCTCCCAAGAAAATGGGAAAACACCTGCTGGCCAACCAAAGGATGGCTGCTGGTCCCTTCATAAGCCAGAAGCCCCAGACATGCTTCTGTTCAGACCCCTGCCATGCCCAGGATACACAGGAAGCTCTTTGGGGAAATTCTCCTCCCCTGGTAGCCTCCCACAGGGGTAGGGGCCCAATTCAGTGAAGGGTTACTTTGGGTTACCTGGCAGCACAGCAGTAAGGGGCAGTGGATGGTGGTCGGACTCAGCAGCAGTGGTAGGGGGTCTTGGCAGGCCTGAAGGAGTGGAAGGCCAGGGGTAGGAGGAGCAAAAAAAAACTGCTTGAATTTGCTTCTTTGAAATAACGTGTCTTCACCTAACAAATCCACAAGTGATTAGTAGAGGACTTTCAAATGGATTCATGCATTTCCCAGACATGTGGATGCTTTTGTTTTTACTTGGTGTTCATGAAAAGGGTGTCTCCCAGTTTTCATGTCTGAGCTCAGATGTGAATTGAGCACCAGCCTACCCTCCAGCATCACACAGTCCCTGGGGTCTTACCTTCTGTAAGTCATTGAATGTGCTTTCAACATCCACTGGCCATACATAAGTACATTTAAATACTTAACATTTGCTTTTTGATGAAGCAGTCTATCAGAAAACTTTTTGTTGTCACAGAGACTGAAACAGCAGGTGGGAGAAAAAGTGCAAATGATCCAATTCACCTAAATGGCATGCTGACTGTGAATTCTTTTCATAAGTAGTAAGGCATTTTTTTCCTTGTGAACATACTTTCATTCAGACTACTTTTCATTCAAACAACTGAGGAGCCCACAGGAGCTCCTGAGCATTACCTGGGGTGAAGCTAGGGGATACCCAGCCTAGTAATCTCTGAAAAGTGGAGACTGATGCAGGAGAAAGGGGCATAGAAAGAGAAAGTAAAAACATTTAAAAAGATGCTGAAATCTTAGGGATTCTGTGCAGTGACATGCAGTTTCCGTGAGGCACTGGTACAAGAATTCAAAATCCACGAACCAAGCAGGATTCCGTGATTGTTAACGGTGTTACTGGTAAAAATGGAAAACCAGGGTGCCTGCCTTTTTTATATATTTGCAGACTTCATGTGCCCTAGCTTTTCTGAAATGGAAAGGTGGATGATTTGTTGTGGCAGGAGATGATGTTGGTTCTGAGGGGTCTACTTCCGAAAAGAAGTCAGGGGGGAGGACCCCACTAAGGTTGGTGAAGGTTGCATTGAGGGTATTTGCCATGACCATTGGGTCTAGGGTACTGGCTCCATCAACAGTCAGTAGAGTAGGGGAGGATTTGGACTGCTTTTCCATGATATTTCTGATATTGTCCCAGAAAGCTCTCCTGTCACCCCAGGTGTCGGTAAGGGCTTTTGAAGTAGGAACTCTTCATTAATCAGATTTGTTTAGTACAGTAGTTGGACTGTTTGTACCTTTGAATGTCCAGCAGGGAGTCTGTGGATCTAGCTATTGCCCAGAGGTGGTCCCTTGTTTTTAGTTGGGCCAAAAGCTTAGCAGTGAGCCAAGGATTAGAGGGAGCTTTGACTTTATGCTTTTTACTGGTGCGAGGAGTCACAGGCAGCCTTGAAAGTGGTGTTAAGTAATCAAGGGCTGAGTCAACAACATGAGAATTGTATATTGGTGACCAGTCTTGCCGACTGAGGCAGGACTTGAGATGGGTCAGATTGCCATGTGGTAGTACTCTGCTTGAGATGGTTTTGGAGGTGGCTTGTGAAACTTATTTGTCCAGGTGCAGATAACAGGGAATGGTCGCTGAGGGAGTCCGGGAGGACGGAGGTGTTATTGATGTGGGTTGGGTGGCTGGCAAGGATCTAGTCTAGGAGGGTGCTAGTGCCAGAGTTGTAATTCTTCCTAGTAGGGGAGTTGACTATCTGCATTAGGTTAGCTGACAAGATAGCATCCTTGTGGGACCCTACATCAGGTGCAAGCCAGTTGATATTAAAATCACCAAGGAGGAGGATCTTGGAGCCAGAAGGTTGTGATCTTACAAGTTCAAGCATGGTTTGGAGACCAGTTCTTTGGTCTTTTGGTGGGATGTAGACAGCAACTACAGTGAGGACTTTATTTTGGGCACCAAGGAATAGCTTGACAGGAAAGAATTGCACTGGGGTGTTTGAAGAGGTAGTGCAGACAGGGTGACCGGTGATGTCATCTTTTAAGTAAATTGCACAACCCCCCCCTTTTAAGTAATCCTATCAAGTCTGAAGATGCTGTAGCCTTGAAGCTTAGATGGCATGGTCCGGGGTATTGGGTGTCAGCCAGGTTTCAACAATGGCTAGGATGTCGGGGTTATATTGGTTGGCAAAGATTTGAAGGGAGGCCAGCTTTGGAAGGAGGCTGCAAATGTTGAGGGTAGCAATGGTAAGACCTCCCTCAGTTTTGGCAAGATTGTTGAACTGGAGTGAGCAGATCCTGGGTTCAGATGAACACTTTCTGACATCAGGAGGAGGAGGAGGAGGAGTTTTAGAGCCATCTGATGTTGCTCATAGTAGGTGAAATTTCATCTCCAATGCTTGCTTGCCTGAATGCAGCATAGGCGTCGAGGGTCCCAGTGCAGAGCAATGGCTAGTAGCAATTGCCTTTCCCCTACTACATTTAAAACAAGACTTAAAGATGCATGCTGTAGTGGTATGTCTAGTAATTAGAAGTTGTTCATGTTCAAATGGTATTTATAGGAATTAGTATCATTGTTTGCAATGAACTAGCATAATGTTTTGTCATTTTGTTTTACAATGTAATTATTTTTTGTATGGTATCTATGTGTTTTATATTGAATGACTATGTTTGTTATTTGTATCACTTGTCACTTGTGAAAATGGGTAGCGATGCTCATCAAGTTATCAAGTATAAAAAATATAAAAATAAAATAAAAACACAATTTTTTGCAAAGAATTTCCTTACTTTTTGAGATAGAATAATCATACCCTTAGTTGCCTGTGGAAGCACAGGGCCCTCTGGTCCCTATGCTCCTACGCATGCATAGTTTTTCAGATAGTATAACGATATCCCTATTTGTATGATGGACCTCAACCTTTCCATAAATGCATATATGTATGTTTATGTGAAAGTGCAGGGACCTCTGGACACTGCACTTCCACTTGTAGGACAACACCAACCAAATTGTCAGCATAACCGTCTTCTTACCCCACCTCATAAATCCAGTAATAAAAATTATCAAATTCCTGCCAAAACATTATTCTGTGCCACCGCAGTGTCATTCTGTGCCAAAGGCATGAAGGATATTTTGGCCAGCATTTGAAAAATAAAGCTGTCACGCTCATGAGGTGGTGTAAAGAAATTGCAGATTTCAGTAAACATTAGGGGAAAACCCACTTCAGCTCTCTAAACTGAAGTTTTGTGTTCTTAGATGTGGACATTTTTTTTACATTCATGATAGGAAGAATATTGAATTCTTTCCCTACGTACATGGTTATTAGTGAGACTAAGTCTGTGTTCAAGAATAGACTTCACAAATGGTTACTCTCTGGAAGTTCAAAATCAAAATCATATTAGAAGTATGTCGACAGGAGTTATTATGGGCACTGGGCTTTCTGCTCCTCCTCTTTATCTTGGTGAACCTAAGTGAATGTTCAAAATTTGAGGTGAAAATGTTGAAAATAATGACGGTTATGAGGAAGCATACTTAAATTTGAACGTATGTGGATAACATTTAATTTTGACCCCAAATTTTGAACATACCCTTCTTAGCACCCCATCTCGTGAACAATTGTGGTGAGAATTTTCAAATCTTGCTCAAAAGGTGCTTTTGCAAAGCAACCATGAAATTGCCTTTCAGGCAGGATTTGCGAAATGCCACCAGCATTGTTCATGAGCTGGGGTCTCAGAAAGGGTATGTTGAAAATTTGGTGTGAAAATATGCAAAATTTCCAAAGTTAAACATGAAAGCTGAAGACCCCATTGAAACACCTTGAAACACACTTTTCTTACTTTGTCATATAGCAGTCGGCGGTTCCAGCAGCTAGTCATGTCTCTCATAGCAGAGTGAATCTTCACCCAAGGACCTGTTCAGGAGAGTGAGGGTGTATGTGAGGAGGTCTTAGGTGTGTGGGATGGTGGGGTCTGAGTGAGAGGCCCAGGTGAGGGAGGAGCATGATTGATGATGGACTTTTTTTATTCACAGAAAAAAAAACATTGAGGGATCATTTTCTTTATTTCAGAAAGCAAACTGGAATGGGGGGCCTCCAGATGCCAGGGAAACTAAAGGAAACAATGGGGATCACTATGGGACATTGATTGGAGCCACTAGACACCTGGGAAAAAACTAAATAATGGAACAGGGAACTGAGGGTGAGGGGGTGCCACTAAACACTAGGTAAAAGAAAACAACATTATGGGATTGTGAGTGGGGGGGGGGTGCCACTAGACACCAGAGATAAACAAAAATTATGGGACTGATGATTGGAAGATGTGGGGGCACCAGTAGATCTTCCTGATCCAGCTATATTTCCCCCTGTGCTGTGCACTCTGCACTGGCTGCCTGTTCAGTAGTGGATCACCTTTAAAGTCAGTTTACTGACTTACAAAGCCCTGCACTGTCTGGGTCCAAGTTACCTACAAGAGCTTCTACATCCCTACTGCCCCCTCCAACTACTCAGCTTAGCTGATGAGGGATTGCTAGAGATTCCCAGGGTGCGTTTGAAGACTTCTGGGGCACAGGTTATTGTCTTTGCTGCCTCTACCATATGGAATTTTCTACCTCATCAGATATGAGAGTGACAGACAGTGGAGAGCTTTAAAACTGTCCTTAAAACATATCTGTTCCAGCTGGCCTTTCCTGATTTTTGATATGATTTCTCTGATATGCTTGGATTTGTATATTTATTGATAGTTGTTATTAGTTTTAGAATGTTTTAAAATGTTTTAAGATCTTAAGACTGTACAGTGCTTTTATATTTATGAATTGTGCTTAATAAATAAAGTATTATTATTATTATAGAAGACACAAGTGAAAAGTGAAAAACTTAGAGGGATGTGATCAGAGAACTACTAGAAACCAGGGAAAATAAAGTTATTGTGGGGACGGCAATCAGAGAAAGGGTGCCACTAGACACCAGGGAAACAGGTAAAGATATGGGGACAAATTCAGAGTGTGTGGGGGGGCCGCCACTAAACAGAAGGGAAAGATTAGAATAAGCCAAAAGATGGCATAGTAGAGGGAGACCAAAAGATGTATGTTGGTCTTCGGGACCTATTAGCTAGATTCAGCACTTAAGTGTTGTACAAATGCACTTAAACTGTTATTTCTTTTTAAGATTCTAAATGTTTTTTCGTGACTCACGATACAAAAAAGAATCTTTTTTGTATCACATAATATGAAGAAAAGAATCTTTTTTCAAATCACGAGTCATGAACATAGATTTATAATCTTAAAAAGTGAACATTTCGGTCACATGATGGCTGCCTGCGCAGATGGGTTCTTTACTCCCTCCTGAGCCTCAACTGAAAAATATTATAATTTTTCTCTTTTTCTTACCTTCACAACAACCTGTTAGCCATTTGAAGGATTGCTGTATCGAGAGGTTTTCCTGGAGTGGTGTTTTTTCAGCCAACAATGGATGCAGAAATGAAATCAGCTCAGCCTCAGCATTCTCATCTGACGACACCAGAACGCGATAAGGCCTCTAAAAGGTCTAAGTCACAGGCTGCGTTTACTTCCCGCAATTCAAGTCAATTCAATTTTACTTTTAAACTGGAAAGTATGTAAGCAAAATGCCCATTTTAACAAACTTCCAGTGGAACAGAAACTCAATGATACAGAGAGAAAGGTAAAAACAATATTTGCAAAATTTTACGGTATTTACAATTTGAAAAGTGTATATGACAGGATCATGTAGATTAGAAAAAAAAACACAGAGAGCACAACAATAAAGCCAATATACAGATACATATAAACTCTAAGGTAACTCAAGGGTTGGTGGAAAAATGGTTGAAAAATGTGTTTGATTATCTGTACGGCACTCAGAGCCTCAGGGATTGGGCGTCTTTTAAATAAAGTTTGCCTTGCCTTGCCTTGCCATCAACATGCGGTGGATTGGAGGAGGTGGTCCTTGAGGGAAGAGGAGAATGAGCTAATTGAACTAAAATACTTCTGTTTTGTCTGTACTCATGAAAGAAAGATTTTTTAGAGGAATTTGGAACTCTGAAAAATACTCTGCAAGAACCTACTGATGATAATAAACATATTCAACTTTCAGTGGACTCTTTATCCCACCAAGCTGGAGATAACAAAGTACATACTAGCTCACTGGAGGATTGTAGGGCTAAATTGGAGCCTGACATGGTCCTCCACTGACAAAAGATGACTAAAATGGAAGCCCAATTGGAGGATGCAATAGGAGAAGCAATGTGGTTATCCTAGGATTACCAGAGTGTGAGGAGGGTCTCAACATCCTTTTGTTTGTGTAAAAAGTATGCAAAAAAATAGCAGGACCCTACCTCAATGGCCCGGCTTATGTAGTGGAACAGGCGCACCACTCACTGTGCCCAAAGCCATCTAATGGTTCTCCTCCCTGACCCCTGATATTTAAACTCCTAAATTACCTGGATCATCAGTACATTCTCAGTAAAGTTTGGGACTTCAAGGAAGTTCTGTTGGAAGGTCACCGTCTTTGTATAATCCAGGATTTGCAACTCATGGTGCGTCAGAAGTGAACAGCATTTTACCCTATTGTTTCCAAACTCATTGCAGCCAGTATTAGATTCCGAGTTTGCTACCTTGCTGTTCTCCAAACTCTGCATGGAGAAGTTAGGAGGAGCTTTGAAACTCCAGAGCAAGCTTCTACAGATCTCCATGAGCTCTTCCCAGACCTATTTAAATCTACCTGCTTTCCAGATGTCAATTCTTTAACCTACAGCCTTCTGTATCCCCTCTGGAAGCTGGTGTAACAGGCTGCCTAGCTACTAATTATTTAAGCTTTCTCCTCCATGTCAGACATGTTTTCTACATGTATTCTTGGATTTCCTTTTATTTTTATTATTAAAACTACTGTGGCTCTGGCTTTGGAGACTCAAATTTATCTCCTGCTATCAAGCTTCAGCTCCCTTTTTTCCTGTGCCTTTGTTCATCTGGACACTATCAGCTGTTTTTGCTCATCTCACATTTAGCACAATGTTTTGGTATGTCTCCAGCCATTAACAATCTTATTTCTTATATAAACTGGCAGCTCTTGCATTACTGGATTTAAGAGATGCTACCTTTGTGTTTTATCTACTGGATTCTACGCTGCTCTGTTTAATTTTATAAAGCAGCAAAATGGAAGAGAAGGGAGACGCATCTTGTGCAATCACCCCTACTCAGTGTCGGCAATATAACTACAATCCTTAGATTTGAGTATTGCAGCAGAGGAGCTGAAAGTGAGAATGACTGACTCCTCATGGTGGTGGAGATATGATTTGAACTCTAACTCACTGCCAGGTTGTATATTATACTTTTTGGGGTATGGCTTAGTGATTTGGAAGTGCTTTAGTGTTGTATTTTATTGGGTCTCCTGATGAGCCAATTCTGTTCCACCTTCCATTTCTACAAATACCTGCAGTTTGTTATACATTAAGCCATCCATTTTACCTCCTGGCTTAAAGGCCACTCCCTTAATGGGGTCTTTAAAACACTTTAAGCACTTAATCAACTATGTAATTATTGGGGTCGGGATTGGTCCAATGAACTTCACTAACCAGTCTTAGCAAATCCCAACATAAAAATTGGTCACTGCCCTATACCTTTGAATTTCTATCCCCAATTTCGAAATGTCACCTGTGACTCTTTGTTATTGAATGTTAGTTTTCTTTCCTTCCCAGTTATCAGAGATAGATTTTCACTGCTGTCCCATTTCAAATTTAAATATCTTCAAATTAAGCATGCTGTTGTGGTCCAGTTTGGTAGGGGTCCCTCACTATCTTATCAGAATTTTAAAATTCAGGATTGTCTTTCTTTAGTTTTGCAACCCTACCCGACATCTAAATTCTATAAACTGTTTCAGGATTTCAATCCAACGTGTCTTTCTGGCATATGTTACTACTGGTGGCAAGTCCTCTCTTTAAGTGATGACCCACGGGTTTGGAATTGTATTTGGCAGTTATTATATAAATATATTAAAAAAGATCAATATCGCCTCCTGCAATTCAAAGTTTTACATGATTTGCATTATACGCCATTGCAGCTGCACCGAGTGGGTAAACACTCATCTCCTTTATGTATCAGATGTGGGAAATTTGATGGCTACTTCAAACATGTTTTATGGGATTGTGAGAAATCTCCCCTTTTTGGGAGTCAATCAGAGCATCACTAGATCTCCTTCTCAGCTTGCGGATGTATTTTACTCCAGAAATTTGTCTGGTGAGCTTATTTCCCTCTGAGTTAATTGGTTTATGGAAAGCCCACATGGCACTGATTTCTATTTCTGCCAAGTTTATTATTGTTTGGCATTGCCGGGATGAAGCAACACCTACATATTGTGAATGGCATCAAGAAATTCTCCAAGCCTTAGCTGTGGAACAACACATTGCTTTTCTGTCCCACTGGCTAGATCTGTTTCAGGACAGATGGTAAACACTATAAGCTTTACTGAGCTGATTGGTACTGTTGCAAGGGACATTGTTGGGCTAGAGATAGACTGTCCTTAAGCACCTTATAATAGTATGTGTTTTGTTATTTTTATTATTTTTATGGAGGATTAAGTGTGCCCTGGGGTGGGTGGGTTTTAGTATATTTTTTTATTTATTTGTATAATCGGTTTACAACCTTTGTGCCAGAGGCTTATTTACAAAGGTACCTCATCACATTGAGGACAGACAGAGCATTTAGATTACAGAATACAGGTCACTGACTTAGAGTTACAGAAAGATTTCATACATTGTACAATTTAGTAGCATTTCCGGTGATTTAGCTGAGCACATGCTGATTGCAAACAGGGCAGAATGCACGGGGAGAAATGGGGGAGTGAGGTAGAGTGCCACCCAGTGGGCGTTGTCTAGTGTAGAGATAGTGGCGAGGCAACAAATTAGAGAGAGAGCAGCTGCGGTGTTAAACAATTGGCTCCGGCGGTTTTGAAGTTGGAGATTGTGGGGCCATTGGAGATGGGTGCAGGAGAGAGTTAAACCAGGATGGGGCTCTGTAGCAGAAGGACCTCTG
The DNA here is from genome assembly GCA_016271365.2 of Neoceratodus forsteri. NCBI lineage: Eukaryota > Metazoa > Chordata > Ceratodontiformes > Ceratodontidae > Neoceratodus > Neoceratodus forsteri. The sequence goes on from CM028137.1 coordinate 649,751,742, forward strand.
ACCATGGGTGGTCCTGGATGGATCTGAGGGACCAGTAGAGTGGTCTTGTTGGTGGTTCAGGTTGTGATAGTGGGTGGGGTATGGTGGATGGAGTCTGTCACCCCAGGAGGGAGAGCCCGAGTAGGTTTTTGTGAGGAGGCAGGTTTGGTAGTGGAGCCGTTCATCTAGATTAAGGAGTTTTGCCCTGTCATAGAGTTGACATGTATGTGTGAGCCTGGGGGCACCAGTAATCAGTCTGCACACCTTGTTTAGGGTGAGGTGGATTTTGTTGAGGGCAGTAGTGTCAGCAGCACCATAAACTGGCAGGCCATAGTCGACAAGGGACAGTACTGATGACGTAATGGCAAGATGGAGAGCATCGAGGGGAGGCAATCCTTATAGCGGTAGAGGATGCCAAGCCGTGGGTTAGTGGCGGATGCAAGGGCATTAATGTGGGTGTGGAAGGTGAGGGCTGAGTCGAAGGTAACCCCAAGGTATTTGTAGGAGCAGACTTGTTCCAGAGGATGTTTGGTGCTAGGGAGGATAAGGATGGGTAGTTGCAGACTTTGTTTTGGGGGTGTGTGAAGAGCATTGTCCTGTTTTTTTAGATTAATGATGAGTCTGTGCTCCTTAAACCAGGCTTCGGCATCATTGTAGGAGTGTTGTAGAGAGTCCTGGAGGGAGATGGGATTACGGTGGGTGGCAAAGATGACAGCATCATCTGCATACATAAGAATTTTGCCAGAGCATGCACTGGGCAGGGTGTTTAGATAGAGTGTAAAGAGTAGGGGGCCCAGGATGGAACTCTGGGGTACTCCTGAGTGGATGGGATGAGTTTCAGAGAGTGTCCCATTGATTTTGACACACTGGGAACGAGCGGATAGATAGCTCGAACACCATGTGAGGGGGCCAGCAGAGAAACCAGTGTGGCAGAGGGCATCCAGCAGAAGAGGGTGGGAGACAGTGTTGAAGGCCTTTGAGAGGTCAACAAACACTGCACCAGCTAGCGAGCTGGTGTCCAGGGAAGAATGTAGGAAGTTGGAGAACTCAACTAGTGCAGTGCCGGTACTGTGACCAGCACGGAAGCCATGCTGCTCTGGGCATAAGATGTTATGACTGGTCTGATATTCCGTGATTTGAGTGGCCACCACTTTTTTTAGGGTTTGGGGGGGGAGGATGGAGATTGGTCGGTCATTGCTGGCGGAGGACCTGTCACCCCCTTTATGAATGGGCATGACTATGGTAGTTTTCCATGCAGTGGAGAATTGCCCCAGACAGAGAGCTCAGTTAAGAAGGTTGGTGAGTGGGGTGAGGACTTCATCCCGCACCAGTCAGAGAATACTGGGGTCCAGGGAGTCACTGCTGGACTATTGCTTTTAACGCTTTAATTAGAGAGAGGTCTGGCTTCCTAGGCTGATACCTTGTATAGGTGAAAACAGGGGCACTGGAAGACAGGGGAGGTAGGCTGGGGTGGGTCAAAAATTACTGGGGAGGACAGAGCTAAGGTCAGTAAAGGAGGTGTTAAGGCAGTTAGCAATGCAGGCAGGGTCGAGTGGAGGTAGAGCCATCAATAGTGAGCTGGGATGGGGAGAGGAGCATGATTTTCCATTTAGCTGTTTAATATTGTCCCAGAAGGCCCAGTCACACCCCAGGAAGAGGTGAGGGTGGCCTGGTAATGGTCAGCCTTGGATTTATGGATGGCCCATGAGCACCTCTTCTAGCAGTATTGTAGGCCTGTCTATCAGCCATCTGGCCCATTTCAGTAGCTAGGTGCCAGAGGTTATCCCTATTTCTGAGCATTTTTAGTAGGGCAGGGTAACCCAGGGTGCATTATGTTTTTGGATTGAAATTTGGTGAGGGGCAAAGAGATCACAGGCCATGTTAAAGGCTTGGGAGAAAAGGGTGAGGGCAGTATCAATGTTGGATGCGTGATGAATGGGGAACAATTAATCTGGGTGAGGAACTGTTTAAGTTTGATCAACCCACCAGGGTGGAGAGCATCTGCGGAGTGTGGTTTGGGGCTATGGGTTTGGGGAGTGGGGCAGCCCAAAGGAATATTCATGGAACAGCCTCCATGAACATGTTCATGTGAAAACAACATTGTTGATATGTCAGATTGACAAACAGGTGTCTGCCACACTATTTCAGGAACATTTACCATATGAACTCACAACATTCAGTTCTCTGAGGGATTCTATGTGAGAATACCTCATGTATGTGTGTAACTAGAAATATATGTCATCCTGATGCACCTGTCTCCTGCCTCTCAACTGACGCTGCTGTACCCTGCTTCCATCTGCCCCAACCACAGGCATGGCCAAAGGCCCTGTTCCAGTCTCCACAGACAGGACTGCTGCGCTCTGCTAATCCCTAAAGTCCCAGGGCCTCTGCCTCCACAGTTGAAGCTGCTGCGCGATGCTGCCCAAGGCCACCAAAGGTGGGGCTTTTGCTGCACCATGCTACCTACTTCCACTGCCCTAAATGGGCAGGGCCACTACCTCACATGCACTCTGTCTCACAGTCAAGGCTGCTGTTGCCTGTTATGCCCAAAAGCCCCATCCCTCCACAGTTAGGGCTGCTGCACTCTGCTACTATGTGTCTGCACCCTATAACACAAGATGAAAGTGTTGTTTCATTTTGTCTTTCAAGCAGTTTGCGTAGTGTACCAAAGGATTAGACTCTGGTGGCAGGGAGCAGCATGGAGCAACAACCTCACTGTGGAAGCAAGAGGATCTATGATGCAGAAAGGGTACAGTGGTCACAGGGGCAGATGGACAGCATGGTGCACAAGCCTTGACTGTGGGGCAGTACATAGTAAGGCATCAGGTACAGCAGCCCTGACTGTGGGGAAGAGTACATGTGTTTCAGCAGCCCTGCCCATTTGGGGCAGTGGAAGTGGGTAGCAGCAAAAGCCCCACCTTTTTGTGGCTGGGGACAGCATGGTGTAGCAGCCCCAACTGTGGAGGCAGAGGCCCTGGGACTCTAGGGCTTAGCAGACCACAGGAGTCCTAATTGTGGAGACTGGAACAGGGGCATTGGCCGTGCCTGTGGGGGAGGAGGGAAGCAGGGTGCAGCAGCCCCAGTGGAGGGGCAGGAGACAGGGTCAGCAGAGTGACTTATAGTATTTCTAGTTGCACATATACATGATGTATTTTCACATAGAATCCCTCAGAGAACTGAATTTTGTGACTTCATATAGTACATGGTCCTGAAATAGCAGAGTGTGACAGACACCTGTTTGTCAATCTGACATGTCAACAATACGGTTCTCACATGAACATATTCATGGAAGCTACATCAAAGACACACTACTTCAATGACTTAACAAACTTTAGATTTATTTTATATCCATTGAACAATCCTGTGTTGTATTGCCAGACAACAATGCAGAGCTTTGATGTGATAGTGCTAACTGCTGTTATACAGACAGGTGAATTCTCACACACAGTCATTTATATCACTTCAGTGCACCACTGAAACACAAATGACCAACTCTTTATGAGAACAGAATGATAGATTGTAAACTAATCAACCTAAACACAAAGCGGATGGGTTAGTAACATACTTGGAGTAAAGACAATTAGCCCTTTGATTGCTTTAATTGGAAAGTGCAACAGCTTCTTCAGGCAATTAGAGACGTAATTACAACAGCAACAGGCTGGACAAGTATGATGTCATTGCTCACTGACATGGACAAAAACATCTTCACTGTTTCTTCACTGTTTTCAGTTTGCTGCAGAGCACATTAACAGATGTTGATTTAAAGAAAACCGCAAAACCAAACAGCATATTTTCAGGAAATGCTAGTCATGACACAGGGACTTGACCTCATGTTTTTATTGACAGTCTGTAAAACCTTTTCATTTGATCTTTAAGTGATGAATCCAGCTAACGGAGTCCCAATGACGGACAATGTGTTGATCTCCCTGTGCTATGCCATTTTTGTGGCATTTCAATGTTATGTTTCTTAGGGGGAAAAAAAGAAAACAAGATGGCAGCATATGGAAAACCTCATGAAAAGGATTCCCCATATGAAAACTTCATACATCTATTTTTAGGCAGACTGAACATGCTCAGAACCTGAAATTAAAATGTAATAAATTTGGGAAGGATTAATATATTTTCACCAAACCACCAAATAAACCCTTCTGAGGCAATGCCTTTCTACCCTGAAAATTTCTGACCAAAATTTCAAACCATCTGGGCACTACCCAATGGATAAAAAAATATGATTTCTTTGCTTTTTTTGCTATCTGCAGCTCAAAATCTGCATATCCGAGCAGAATGAAACTTGGCACATCAACAAATCTACCCAAGAGACCATGCATGCAAACTTTTGTGCAAATCCGCTGAACAGTTGGGAAGTTATTAAAATCCATAATTTGGGGTTTCAAACAGAAAGCCCTGCTGAACTCTAAATATAGTGATACTACCACACCACTATAAAGTAGAGTTGTGCCCATGTCAAAAAAATATATGTTGGTCACACAATAAGACAAGTAAGACTGTGATTTCAACAGCAAATATGTGCAGTTAAAAATCGAGATATGTCCAATGCTTTGAGAGCTCATTATGTAGCTGTACAACAGCAATCCAGAGAACCTTAAATTTGCAATCTTAGAAGTGTTTCATAATTGAGAGAGTGGAGGTTCACATCTTCATAATTTACTTTATTGAGACACCTGGTGGGCATATCACTTGAATTTGATTGCCCCAGTTGGGTTAAGTAAAACACTAGATTTTAGGTCATACATCTAAACCAAATAGAGGGTATCTGTGGAGCAGAAATTATTGCATTACATGTATACCCTTTAAGGGAGGCAGTATAGTGCAGTGGTTTAAGGCTCTGAGCTGCAAATCTGGAGACCTGGGTTTGAATCCCACAGCCCCCAGTTGCATACTGTGTGACCTTGAGCAAGTCACTTAACTTCCCTGTGCTCCCAGGTGGCACCTATAAACAAGCTTTCAGCTTAGTGTGTCTCATCTGGTTCAACAATTGGAAAAAAATATACCCATTACTGAAAAAAGTCCCCCACCAAAAGAAAAAAAAAAACTTCACTAATGTTAATCTTCTTCCATCTTTTGATATTAATGATATTGTAACTCTAATATGGTTTAAGGTCATAAGCAATATCCTTTGGTATATTTTTTTTAAGTAGGTTTATTAATGTTTTCTGTTACAGTACTTGGTAGTTTCTTAATATTTTCAGTACTGGATTAATTGTATTGTTATACTGTTCTGTGTGACCGTGATGCTTCATATTATTTATCATTTAGTATCTAGATCAAAGTGTAAATAGTCTCTGTAGCAGTTGGATTGATATCTGTTAAATGTATAGTTTCCTGTGTTAAATCTGCTGAAAAATGCTGCAGAACTGGGCTTCATCCCAGTAAGCTTCATTATATTCTGTCACTGATCAGACTAAATATTTGCAGAATGCCCTCTTTTGTTCTACCTCGTGAACATCACTAACCTCAGGACCTGTGTATGAAGGTTTTATTGGCAACCTGCAGCTATCAGACTGAATCCCTCTAATGAGATTGTATTCATCAACAATTAAAAAAGTACATTGCTTAATTTGTCTCTCATTTTTCAGTAAAGGATTCATGTTATACTGTCTGTGTAAGGGTGAAATGTATCAATTTTCTTAAATGATATACTGATCAAAAATGGTAACTTTATGACACAGTAGTCATCATATTTTGGTGTTCAGAATAATTAATTCATATGGTCTTTGGATCATTGTTAATATTATGCATTGTATCACATACTGTTTCCTTTTGTGGGTTAGTGCAATTGCGTTTTGTTAATTAATGTTGCAATTTTAATCACTTGAAGCCATGTTATGTCACTGGCTATGTTAATTATCTAGCAGTATGTTTCATTGTGCCATGCAGTCCAGTTTTTGATTACTTAAATGAATAACTGGTATTGGTCATTGGACCAGTTTTGGGCTAGTATAACTGGTCAGTTATGGCTCACTAACACTGTCCCCTAACAAAGGAGTAGAGCACTCTGATACTTAGAGGTGTTGATGGCAACAGTTTCCCTGTGAGTATGTATGTCTGCTTTTAGTTCATTTCACTGGGCTACTAAACAATATATTTATCTGATGGTACACTATGTATTTTTGTAAAATTCAGCACATGCTGCCGGTGCACCTGTCTGCATCCATGATCACTGGAAACCCAGGATCCATGCGTGGAATGCCATGCAGAGGAGATAGTTGTGGATCTTGAGGAGTTGCTGTTCTGATGCCCAGCATCCGTTTGATGCCCATGCTGACTTTCCACAGGATCCCTGGCTACTCATGGAGCAGGGGCTGGGATATGGCAAACTGCTTGTCCTGTATTATATTGTATTATGACTGTCTCACTTGTACCCTCCTGGGTCATGCCTGAAAATAGGAATTTCTATGTCTAGTGCACCTACCCAGTTATCAAAAACAAATACATAAATAAATAAATCCCCAAGGGTTTCAGTATCCCGATCAGAAAAGGGAAATGTCACCAGCCACTGCATGCATGGCCTCAAGCCCACCCTGGAGATTCTGAGGTATGGAGTCTGCTGGTTGGGGGGGATCAGGTCCCAGTGATGATACTGTGGCAATGTAGAGGGGGCACAAACCCACTATTAATGCAGTTTGGTATTAGTTCCATGAAGGGGGCACATGTCCACATCTAGCCCTGACTCAGCCAAATGTGTAGAAGTGGCAAGGAAATTAGTGCCAAAGGGCACACTGAAGGAGCCACAGTTGCATTGAGGCCTCTGAATATTTATTTATTTATTTATTTCAAAAGTCTTACCAAGATAGACATACTGAGCTGATAATGACTCAGGCCGCCCACGGGAGCAGGAATCACATGACAACCCATACCCAGTCAGATCAAATCACTTACATATAAGTAAGGGAACAGGACTGTAACTCACAAGTGACAGAGACAAGTTTTCTCTGTTTCATTCCTAACTTCAATGCTGAACATGACAGGCAGGTAAAGAAGAAGAATTCTCCTTTTATTTATTTTTTATTTTATTCCTTTGAAATGTTGTACCAGCAAAGATATGCCTGGCTGATAACAGCTTGTTGGGGGAAAGGGTATGAAGACAGTACAAAAGGAGAAGATGTAAATGGTAATTAACAGATTTACAAAATAATAATCTATACAAGCAAAACTATATAGCCAAAGGAATGTAATCATAAACAGTTGCCAGGCAACACAATACACAAAGAACATGTGATATAAAAAGAACAGAGTTTGACAGGCTGGGAGAATTACCCCAACTAAACATAAAGTGAATGGGTGGCAATATGGTTAGGGGATCAATTAAGGTAAGGGGATATGGACAGTTCCAGGTGAGAGTAGAAAAGTTACGAAGAAGGGACTAAAGGGAGAAGAGGTAGACTGGATAGTCAGCAGGAGAGGGGACCAGAGATTAGGAAAGTGATATAAGAAGGCAACCTGACCAGCAGCAGATTTCCTGGATGAAATAGAAAAGGAATGGAAAACATTGCTGCAGAGAGGAAAGAAGATGGAAAGGGGAGAGAACAGGAAGGAATAAGGTAAGATAGGAAGGACAGAAACTCAACCAGAATTTAGGTGTAAGTACATGTGAAGCAGGATGTCTGTGCACAAATGGCTGCACAAGCACCATTCCACCTTTGGTTCAATTTGTGAACTGTGACCTAAGTCTAAAGTATGATGCCTTTCCATTTTTCTAATTGAAACACATGAAAATGTAATTACATTTTTCGAACAGGACCTCCCCCTACAAAACCTGTTGGCCATCACCTATTGCCTTATGCTTTGTCAAATGTGCCAACATGACATTCTTAGAACAAGCCTAAATCGATTTACTGTAAATGGAGGTCAAGCTAATTGACAAGTAAATTAAAGAGCCCAACTTTCTATTTCTGAGAACTCCACTCTCTGATATGTCCATGGTCGAAAGGCAGTAAAGCCACCATTTTATGACTATTTCAGCAAACATAAAATTACTGTCCAGTACAGTGACACTGTCACACTAAAAGGGAATTAGATATTATAAAGTGTATAGAATACCAAGTAGAAAGTCACACCCACCACCCTAACTAGTCCACATGCACTATATGTACTCTACATGCATTTAAAAAGTCTAGTGCAATAAGTATACTTGCCACATACTCTGTTTGGGAACTGTGATGAAGTATCTTATTGGCTGGTGCAAAACATTAGTACTTTGATGCTGTAATGGCATTTGTGCAGCCTTGCTATGTGTCTGCCCTTCTGCATCTAGTCACTCTTATGTACACTTTGCTGTTGGGACCTGTTTGTGACTCTGTGACTTTGTCATAAATTGAGCACCAGCACTTTATCACAGAACCCAGTGTCTGGCAAGTATATTTATGAAATAGCGAGGATTTTCCAGTAAGATGATTGGTCAGTAGCTGTGCGCTAGAAGTGTCTAATGCACAGCTGCAACTAGTGTGCAAGGGCACCTCAAAAAATATGAAAAGTATCACTCACCCTAAAAACTGTAGACCCCAGAATGGCAGCCATATTGGAACTGCTAGCCATAACAGCCCCAAAATATTAAAGACCCAAATACTTTCCCCACAAAAATAACAGCTGTACCAGAGACAAACTTCAGCTTGTCTTTGACAGAGGAGGGGCTATGTCAAATCAGTGGGAACAAAAATCAAGAACGCAACAATATCACAGCAACGTCAGTGCAAAACAAAAAGTGAGCAGGATTAACAGCTCGCAGTCAGAATTTCAAAAATCACTGGTGCAGCGTTGGAAATGGCACTTCAGGTAGCTGGGAGAGTCAGGAGGGAGCAGATTAAATATTCTAATGCCAGGAGGGGATATAACTTGGGGAGAGGGGCAAAGTCAGGAGGAGGAGGAAGATTACATATTCTGACTCTGGGGGGGGAATGCAACTTGAGGAGGAGGAGAAAGTCAGGAGGGGCCGGTATACTATCATAACTCTGGGAGTTGGGGATGCAAAGGGGTGTGATGGCATACAAAGAAAAAAAAGAAAGTGAACTAAGACTCAAATCCAGGTCAGCTAGACATACCAAAGCCTTTCACATCTTGTCACTCTAACCACTAATCCACACTGCCAGGATGAGGAAGCAACACACAGTCATGATTCTACAGTGCTCAGTCTCACTAAAAGCTGCTATCTACATCACTGAAATAACCATTCACTCTATTGACCACTTTGCTCTAATGACCACTTCCAATTTTCCTTTGCTGTTTTTCATTCACTGTTACTCATATGCTGTTATTCATTCACTCTTTTGAGAGGCCACAGACACAGGAAGACCTCATAAATGTCCTAAAACCTGAAAATGAGCTGACAGAAGAAGAACAAGGTCAGCCTAAAACTCCTGTTAATGCTGTGGCAACAGCACTTCAGCCCACAGTACATAGTCAATTCTAGCACTACACAATCAATGAGCAAACAACATAAAGAGCCAGCAAAATGAAAATACCTTAAGAGCCACATCATAGGCTCTGGGAGTGTTTAATAAGTGGGAAACAGTGACAAATACTAGCGTAAACTGGTAAACGGCCAGCAAGGCAGAGCCGAACAAAGTATTTCAGAGGATCTACACTAAAGCCCAGATGACCGCTGGACATGAGTACATAGTGTCCAGCTTCTGCAGGCTCAAGCAGCATTGAACATACACTTGAGGTCTGTGGCTGTTGAACGCACATTCAACATTCTGACAGACCATAAATTCATAACTGGCAGTGCCATGTTCACACCCAGTCTTAAAATGTACTGTACCACAGGGCTCAGAAGGATAAATCAGAGCACTACAAGCCACTCACAAAAGCAGACCTAAACAAATTAAGAAATTTGACAGCCATCTCCCCGAACACCCCCACAGGTCTTGTCTGAAAGGTGTGGGCAGATATTCAGTTATTCATGACAAGGTGCAGAAGACCGGGGCAGCAGCAGCTCAAACCCACAAATTTCACAATAAAGACAGATGAAAACAGAGCACAATATGCAGTGCTCAACTTCAATGAGCACATTAAAAATCATACAGATCCTCTTGTACCAGGCAAACAAACAGACAGAGGCTTTAAGCATGCTCAGCCAGGTGTCTGTCTGTGCCCAGTGGCCAGCTTTAAAAAGTATCTCACCAAGCTGCTCCCAGATTCTAAAGCACTATACCACCACCTACGATGCCTCCCCCAAACCCTCAAACACAGCTTGACACAATGGAAATATGGTACACAACAGAACCATGGGTATTATTAACCTGTCAAACATGATGCTGAGAATGAACAAGGAGCCAGGGTTACTCCAGAGATTCACGAACCATTGTATCAGGATTATATCCATACAACTTGTATTCGAAGCTGGATTGCAGAGCAGAGAAATTATGTGTATTAAAGGCCCAGAAACAAATCTGTCTTACAAACCTATTGGAAATCTATACCAGCAGACAGAAGAAAGTGCTGCAACACCCTGTCAGCAAGGAAAGAACACACAGAACCAGAAGATGACCCATGCACCAGCACAGAAGCATAATCTTAGAAAACATTGACACCTTCAGGAGCAACTGAACAGTTCTTTAAAACTGTAACAGTGAAACACTGCACTATGAATTTTAATGGCCCGTCAATTTTGACAAGCATTTTTTTATTTCACATTACAAACCTAATAAAATGCATCTCGGAATACATTACATCTCCAAAAAAAAAAGGGGCTACTTCCTTTAGCGTATTAATAGTTTACTGAATAAATTAATATTTATCAAAAATTCAATACTGTAGTCAAATTATCTTCTTTTTAAAACATTGATAGCTATTTCATAAACAGTAAGCAACTCCAGGGTGTGTGTTAGACAGTTGGAATGCATGGCTAGGGGCTGGACACACTCAGCCAGCAATCTCGTGCCTCACTATGCCCCCTAGCCATGCGTTCAAACTGTCTAATGCACACCCCATCATGTCTTATTGCATACTTATTGTACTCCATTTTTTCAATGTATGTATAGTGCACATAGTGCATGTGGTCTGGTCGGAGTGGCGAGTGCACCCTTGTGCTTGGTATTCTAACTTGTTGACCCCGAGAGCTGTACCATCATTCCCCCATATGGAGCGACTTTCCTTCCCAATGCTATTATAAAGTACATACTGTATAACAGGAAATATTCAATGTCTTTTTATTTTTACAACTTTCGCTGATTCCGTATTAGCTTGAAAATAAATAGACAGGGAATATTAGGTGAATCACTACACAATAGCAGCATCAGTGTCCCACCAGTGAAAAGAAAATTATGTGAAAATGTCATATTGTGCTCAGAGCACAAAATATAAAGGGTGTGAATTTAAACTGTTATACAGTGTCGGAACATGCAATCTGTGAGAGCTTTCAACGGAAGAGTCACTAAGGTTCACTACAGTTTGGGAGAGGAGCAGAAGGCTGAGGCCCATAGATGTTCCTGTTGTTTAACCATAAAAGTCTAATGTGTTGTTGTTTAACAGAAAAACATCTAGGCTGTTTTTAAAAGATGTTTCAGATTTACTGATCGCTATATCAGTAGTTAGAGAGTTCCAGCGTTTGATAACCCTTTGTGAGAAAAAACAGCTCCTTTTGACTGAGTTAAACCTGTGACAGGCCAGTTGTAATGGATGGCCCCTTGTTTCGACTTTAACTTGTTTGAACTCCAACCCAATTTCAGACATCAAAAATTCATCCTGCAAGATTTCCCATGTCATCATTAAATCCCCTTATTCTTCTTTTCTTAAGAGACATGATATTTAATTTGTGTAACCTGGTGTCATAGCTAAGAGTGATAAGATTGTCAATACGCTTAGTAACTTTCCTTTGTACTCTTTCGAGGCATGCAATGTCACCTTTCAAATAGGGGCTCCATATCTCGGATGAAAAATCTAAATAAGGTAGGATATAGGATCTATATAGTGATAATATGACAGATCTATCTCATGACTTTATATTACGACACACCTCCCACCATACTCTGTTGGTTCTGATGATTATCTGAGCTATATGTTAATTAAAAGTAAGATAATCCGAGATCACTATTCCCAAGTCCTTTTCTGATTTTAATTTATTAAGTAGACTACCACACAAGCGATATTCGTCTAATGGGTTGTGCAGGCCAAGGTGCATCACACTGCATTTTTTTCAGATTGAATTTCATCCTTCATTTGGTTTCCCATGCCATGCGGTTGTTGAGGTCAGACTGTATACGTGAGCTATCATCTTGGTTTTTACATGGCTTGCCTTCTTTGCAGGCATTTGCAAATGTCGCAACCCATCCATCAAGCTAAGATGACAAATCAACAATAAAGATATTAAATATCATGGGACCAAGTACTGAGCCCTGAGAAACACCACTTGACACAGGGCCACAATCTGAATAATGACCATTAATTTGTATGCATTGAACTTGGTTTGATAGACATTTTGTTACCTTGTGTTATATCTAGGAGCAATATCTAGCCTGAGTAATTTATTAACAATAGTCCAATAGGAACTAAATCAAAGTTTTTGCTGAAATCTAAAAATATGATTCCACATGGAATTTTATTGTCCAGTGTGGAGCTAACTTTTTCATAAAAACAGAGCTGGTTGGTCACACACGGTCTGTCTTTAGTGAAGTCATGTTGGTTCTTATCAACATTGCATACTATAGCCTGCATCCTGTCTTTAATTATACTCTCCATAACCTTACCCAAGATAGTGGTAATGCTAGTTGGGCAATAGTTAAAAATATCATGTTTATGAACTTTTAGGGTGTGTCGGAGCCTACAGCTCTTTTGGGATCGGCTCATAGCTTACAAAAATGGCCGATCATGGAAACTTCCTTTGGAATTTTGGAAGTATCTTTCTGAAAGGTCAATGGAGATAGAAACCCTCTGCCACGATCAGCCACTACAGAATAACAGCTGCATTATTTTGGCTGTTACTTCCACATTCCAGGGCATGAACTGTGCATGTGTGACTCATGCACATGCGCAGTTCTGCTGGTGCCATCATGTTGTGAATGTCAAAATGCCATTCACTGCAGCTGCGCATGCGTGAGGTGTGCAGTGTCGTCTGCCACTAGCAGAAAACCCTCCCACTGCTGCTGTCCTCCACGCTGACATCGGGGTCCCCAATCCCCATGTCAGCATTATGTAGCCCCAACTCATGTGGCACACTGGGAGCACACCCCAGTATGCCCAAATGCACTTCTTTGCTCTGCACCATCATTGGGGTGCCCAGTCCTCGCGTTGGCAGTATGTGCCCCCCACTGATGTGGCACTCTTGGAGCCCACCCCAGTGTGCCCAAATGTTTGTTTTTCTCCCCCACCAACATCAGGGTGCCCAGTCCCCATGTCAGCATCAAGTATCCACCATCCAACTCATGTGGCACACTGGGAGCCCACCCCAGTGTGCCCAAATGTATATATATTTTTTTCCTGTAAATAAAGAAAACCTTCCCCTGATGTGTTTTTTAACCTGTAAAAATATAATGGTCCCTTGTCAATGCCGCAGTCCCCCTCCCCCATCCCCACCCTCCCACTGAGCACCCACCTACCCGCATCCCCTTACCCCATACTTACCTCCTGAGGTTGGCGCTGTCATCTCTCTGGACTGGGACATGTCTGCACCTTTCAAAGCCAAATGCAAACTGCAGAACCTAAGGTAAGCATGCTATAATGGCATTCAATGGGGTTTTCAACTTAAGTTGATAACTCAGTGATTTTTAATTTTGACCCCAAATATTTAACATGGGGTTCTTGGGACCATTGTCAGATTGGTCACTGTCATTTATACTCTGTCCCGAAAGGTGATTTCATGGTTGCTGTGTGGAATCACCTTTCAGGACTGATTAATGAAATGACAGTGCCACTGTTCATGAGGTGGGGTCCCCAAAAGTCCATGTTGCAAATTTGGTGAAAAAACTCCAAAAAATGACTGCATTACAAGCATGCATTGCACATTTTCCATGCACACTAACTTCCTCAATTTTTAAAATTTTCACTCCAGATTTTCAACATTGCCATTTTTGCTCACCTCCTTTTTAACAGTACAGCTGTCATTTTCACATCCTGCCTGAAACATGTTTTCACACCTGTAGCACATAATGGCATGGTTGCTCTGCGAAATCACCTTTCAGGACAAGTGAACAAAATGACACTGGTACTGTTCATGAGGAGGGATCCCAAAAAGGTCATGTTGAAAATTTGGTGCAACACCTTCAAAAAATGGTCAAGTTACACCCAGGCGTTCCATCATTTATACACACACATGTGTAACTTTGGTCACTTGGCAGCTCATCACAGCCCTATTGGATCTGGACAGATTTTGTTTAAATAAGGAGATAACATTTGCTGTTCTCATCTCAGAAGGTACTTCACCTCTCTTAATACAGAGGTCAAAACTTAACTTAAGTGGTTTGACTAGGTGATTTTTCATTATTGCAATAATGCTGGCAGAAAATACCATCTTGTCAGGGAAATGAGCAAGTGTTAACTGAGTCAAGTTTACTGGCAATTTCTCCCAAGGCAAATGTTATGTCCAGATGAGAGGAGGAATCTACGAACACTGGGGTATTATCCTGCTTAGTAAATACATTGCAGAAATATTGGTTAAATATGGCAGCCTTATCCATTGGGTCACTTATCATATTGCTACCTAGGCTCAATGGGCCAACTTTGTATTGAGGTTTCTTCAAAGAATTTATGTAGCTGTAGAATAATTTACTATTTTTTTTTTAAGCTTGGCGGACTAAAGAATGTTCCATGGAAAATTGAGCTTTTTGATGTTTTTCTTACATATTTTTTGAATCTTCTTGAACTCTTCTCATCTCTCCGGAGTTCGATGTAGTAAACATTTTTTATAGAGACATTTTTCCCCGATAATCAATTTTCTGATATGCCTAGTAAGCCATTTAGGTTTGCATCTGTTATTAGCATGTTTTTTTTTATATCTGGGATTAATTTGTTTGCAATGTTAAGTATTGTGTTCCTTAGTTTTTGCCACATAGTGTCTACACTGCAGTTTTTAATAGATTGTTCTACTCAATAGAGACAGGGCTATGTTAATCTCTTTTTAATTAAATATGCTTTATTGAGTTTATAGCAACAAACAAAACATCAACAATGCAATAAAAACCACAATCAAAACACAAACCCCAAACATCCACAAAAAAATACAACCCTCAAAACCCACCCACCATCCCCCAACTCCATGGCGGTAAGATCAGTAATATATCAGGAACCAATCAAGGGTGAGTGAAGAATATTCTTTTTTTTTTTTATTTATTTACTATTTTTCCCCGGCAGGTCCACTGTCATTCTTCTGCCTGGTCATGGTCCCCAGGAGCCTCCACCACCAACTATTGCTGCCTGAGTCCCCCAGTTACCCCTGGCTTATCCCCCGGAGGGTGGAGCTGCGGCATCACTGCCCTTCCATACCGCAGAACTATTAACTAGTCAGGGGACAGCAGTGGTAGCGGTTAATCGAGGCCCTGAGGAGGGCTTCACTTGGATGTGAACCCACCCACCTGCTCTTTTTCCTGTATTCTCCTTGAAGGCGGGAATGTGCAATGA
The DNA here is from genome assembly GCA_016271365.2 of Neoceratodus forsteri. NCBI lineage: Eukaryota > Metazoa > Chordata > Ceratodontiformes > Ceratodontidae > Neoceratodus > Neoceratodus forsteri. The sequence continues at coordinate 649,767,291 of CM028137.1, forward strand.
TGCCAGCGTCCACCCCACCTCCCAATTGGACAAGCGCCAGTAGCATGAGTACATCCCAGCCTTTGCCAGGAGTCCTCAGCGTGCTGGAGGCTTCCCCACCCATCCCCCAGAGAAGGAGAGCCATCCATGGGACGCTCGATCCTTTTCTCCCGTCTGGCCCTCCGATGTCCCGGGTCCATTTCCGAACCCAGGTCGCCAGCACCACAAGTGGAAATCCAACCTCTGTGCCGGAGGGTCGGCATGAGTGAAGAATATTCTAAGTAAGCAACATAAACCAAGAATAACCTACAGGTAATATCATAGTAATAGGGGAGGAGGGAACCCATTCAAAGGACCTAAGCTGTGCAAAGGGCATGCAACCTGCTCCACTTTGTATTGTAACTGGGTAACCTACTGTATTATGGATACTGGCTATTAATTTTTCAATACAAAGGTTATCAAGAAAATCCTGCAACCAAGCATTGTAGGAAAGTAAAGATTGATCCAACCAATATTTTTTTCACTCTCATGTATAGCTTACCTTATTTTAGTGCAGTTTTTGTGGTGGGAAGGTGGCAATCTTGGGTGGTGAGAAACTTTACTCATCATGGGTAGAGCATTTTTGGGAGTTTGGTCGCTAGGACCAGGGTGTTTACGGGTCTGGTTTGTTCTTTGGGACTTTTTTGTGGGTTTTGGTTTCAGCTAGTTGGGTGGGATTCTGGGGAGGGTCTTGTGAGCCAGTGGATTGTTTGTTTTAGGAATTGTTCAGTGGGGGGATGGGTGTGGGGGGGATTGAATTGTCTGCGATCCTGTTTTTACTATGGGTTAGTTGGTCTGGGTATGGTTCCTTTTACAACCCAGAGCATAGTGGCAATAGTGTGTTTTAGATATGAGTGGACCATACTGTTTTATTAGCAGGAATGTTAAGGGAGCCTGAGATAGGCACAAGCATTCAATGATTTTGCAGCATCTTAAACAACTTGGGGGGGTGTTTACAGGAATCTCGCCTGCAAAGGGAAGATGTCCACTTTTTTAGATGAGAGTGGGCCGGGCAGGTTTATGGTTCTGGGGTCTCCACCAGATGAGGGGGTTGTTATTTTCATAGCACAGTCTGTGCCATTTCGGCTAATCCAGGAGCTTTGAGACCTAGAGGGATGTTATATTATTATTCATGGTATTATTGGTATCCACTCCATTGTGACGGTCTGTGTACCTCAATGTGGTTGCACCACTTTTTACAATTTATTCCTCTTTTGGTTTCTGACCCCCTCTCCTATTTTACTTGGGGCAACTGAATCTTGTTTTCAGTCAGATTTAGACTGATCAGATGCTATGGCTGTCAGTCTATCCCCAACTCAAAACGTCCTTCATGAATTGATGGAGAGGGTCACCCTTGTCGATGTGTGGTGGGTGTTTAACCCATCGACCTGACACTACACATTTTACTCCCCACCTCATACGACCTTCTCTAGGCTGGACTACTTCTTGGTAAGCATCTCCTGCTTACCAGGCATATTGGCCACAGATATTTACCCTGTGGTCCTTTTTGACCACACCCCTGTAAGTGTCCAATATTTGTTGGATGAAGACCTGTGTGAGATATGCTTTGGTGCCTTAAGACACAGTTGCTGCAGACCCCGACATTTTGTCTCATATACAGTGTGTTCCTGGATGAAACCCAATTCTGCAGTATTTGATGCACTCTGCAGAATCTGCACCAGACCTATTGAAAAGCAGTATTTCAATGAGCTACTTTCTTTATCATTCAGGAAATGACACTGCCAGGATGAAGTGAATGCCACAGTTTCCTGCATGACAAAAGGGACTAATTGCCATTGCAATTACATTGCTTTATTCAGTAGGTCTGCTGCAGCATACTGCAGAGTGCTTTAAAAGTGGGTTTCATCCTGGGGGACCCCACTGTATGGCAATTATTTCAATTTTCTAGACCTTAACAGGGTTTCAGTTGATCGTATGGATGTTTTATGGGTGGCCCTTAAATGTACCCTCAGAGAGGAGTTTATCTGACTTTCCATGGTTCAGGATAGGAATGGCAAAACCAAACTCGAGCGACTTCTTTATAACATTAGTCATTGGGAAGGCTCTCTATTCTGCACCTTGCTGGAAGCAGACTGGTAAGTTACACCCTCTGAGCCCAATATTCAGAAATACTAGCCCACAAAGTTGAGCTTGTGTGTCATTGTGCCAGGATGCATTATTTGGAGGTAGGGGAGAGGCCAGCAAACTCCTTGCCCTTCAGTTGTGCCAAGTTAAAATGGCTGAGTTTATCCCAGCAGTTTGGCCTCATTCTGAAGCCCAGGTGGTTACCAATCCCATGAAGATGGCTGCCATCTTCCATACTTATTTCACGCAGCTGTACTCAGTTGATCCAGCTTCAGACCCTACTTCTGAATCTATTGTGGCCTTCTGTACCTGCTCCCTCCTGACTTTGTCACCTATTGTCAGTGGCCTCATTAGGTGTGCATATTACTATAACTGAGTTGGAGGATGCCATCCATCATCTGTCCACGGATAAGGTACCGGCTGGATGGGCTTCAAATAACTTTATATGGTGTGCATCGCTGAGGTGGTGCCCCTACTTGCAGAAATTTTTAACTTCTAGTTTGAGAAGGGTTTGGGAGATCTTACTTGTTTAGAGGCCTTGATTACTCTTAGACCAAACCTGGTAAAGAGGCAATGTTGCTAAAAACTATCGCCCTATCTCCTCTTAAATTCAAACATTAAAATTCTTTCCAAAATTTTGGCCACCACCTGGCTCCTGTCATGAGTTCCATCATCAGGCATGAGCAGGTCAGATTTATGGTTAGCCAATTTTCTGAGACCACCTCCAGAAGCTTACACTTCCTTTCTGTGTCATAGAGCAGGTCCCCATTGGTCCTGGTCTCCTGGATGCAGAAAAGGCTTTTAATCGGTTGCCTAGAACTACTTGTTTGCTATCCTGCTTAGATTTGTCATCCCCTCAGACTTTATTAAGTGGGTACACTTTTATACACTGCCCTGTCAGTCCATATTTGGTGCAATATTCACCTCTCTGACCCATTGTCTTACAACACGGCACCTGGTGAGGATGTCCCCTTTCTCTCCTTTTGTTTAATTTTTATTTGGAGCCACTTATTTGGCATCTCTGTAGCTCGAGTGTTATCCAAGGGATTCCTGTGGTGGGCAGGTGCTATATTCTTTTGGCGTATGCCGATGACTAGCTTCTGCACCTGGATGATCCCATGGTATCAATCCTGGCTCTACTCCAAGAGATAGCCATCTTTTCCAGAGTTTTCTTTTACAATCAATCAATCAACCAATCAAAGTCTTTATTTAACCAGGCGATCACTGTTGAGCAAGCTCATTTTTGAGGTGGACCTGGGTTTGTTAACAAAGAACAAGGGACAGTATACATGGGATGCAACACACAAGAAAATAGTAATAATACAAATAAAGTGAGATACAATAATACAGTATATACAAAGTATCAGCAGGTAGCATTGACAGTAGTATATGTTTGGAACAGAAGATACAGCTAGTTTTGGGTAGGACACAATTTTTCATGAAAGTAAAGAAATATACATATCAGGTGCACTGAACACAAATAAAACCTAATATAAAAAGATATATAGTGATACAGTATGGAGAATTTAGAGCTGGAACCAGGGTCAAAGGAATGTGGAAGGGACAGATATGGGGTAGAAAAAGGAGAGAGAAGAGTTGATTATAGATGTGATCAGTCTTTTAACAGTAGTAATTAGAGTGTGCTTGGACTACAGGAGTCACTATTTAGGTAGACAGGCACAGGACTCCTATTATGATGTAGATATAGAGATTTAAAAGATGCTAGGCTGATGGTGTGAGTTAATTTCAAAGTTTTTGCAGCTTGTTCCACAGTTGAGGGAGCACAAAACTGATGGCTGCTCTGCCAATGTAAGATTTTGCTTTGTAAACATAAAGGTAGATATATGAGGTGCTTCTCAGGGCATACTTCCCCAGAGTGCACAAAGGTAAACAGACAGAGGTATACTGGGGCTGTTTATTTGAGATAGCTTTGTATGTCCAAACCGCAGCATTTTTTTGCTGTCTGTAAGCAAGGGATGACCATCCCACTGCCGTGTACAATGCACAGTGGTGGGTTGAGTATGGAAGACCCGTGATAAATCTTATGGCTCTGTGATAAAGCGTATCGAGTTTGGCTAGGGTACCTGCAGGTCCCTGGCTATATAGAAAGTCTGAGTAATCTAATAGGGAAAGAAAGGTAGTTTTAACCAGTTTCAGTTTAGCGTCTCTTGTGAGGAGATTATTAATCCTACAAATTGAACGCTTCCAAGACTGAAGTCTTTCCCTTGAATAATCTGGTTGATAAAACAGATATTGAGCTTGGGCCTTTCCTGGGAACCCCAAGTATTAACCTATCTGGAGGTCAGCATCACCGCTCAGTCCTGATCATGGTCAAGGAGAATTTGTCTCGACTCATTGAGGTACTTAAGACTGACATGCACTGATGGTCTGCCTTCTTTGTCCTTATGGGAAGAGCTAACATTCTCAAGATGAATGTTTTGCCTCATATGCTATATCCATTGGGAATGTCGGGTTTCCATCACCCCAAACTTTGATTTCCCATCTGCAGTGGTTGCTTAATTCCTTTCTTTGGAAATCTTTGGTTGTTCATAGAGCTTATATTAAACTGGCCGCTCTGAAGGTGCATGGGGGGGTTATCCCTTCCTTTGGTATTGTTGTATTATGGTGCTCAGCATGCCAGTAGATTTTTGCAGTGGAGTATGCTTGAAGCCCATTCTGGCCTCTCTGCTTACACTCCACTCTGGTTGGACATTGAGAGGGCTATAGCTGCACAGGCAAGTTGCTGTCTTGATAGCCTACTCTATCTCCATTCTTCTCAGTTTCCCCATCCCTTGCAAGCTACTCCAATAGAGTGGTCACTTATAGCCTGGGCACAATTACAGTACTACTTGGCACTGTCCTGGACCACAGCAATTTCCAGCCTGTGTTTAATAAACCTCATTTTCAAATAGGTAACTAGCCTATACTGACTTCTTTTGGCCCCATCTGAGTGCATGAACGTTGGCTGACTTTTCCCAGGATGAGGGGTTAGTTCCATTTCGGGCACTACAGGTATGGTTCAAGATACAGGCCAGGACATGTTCAAGTTTTGCAAACTAGTAGTACTGCAAGTGCCTTCCTGGGTCCCAAGTTCCTGGCTCCTGATGCAAGCAGAGGAGAACATTCTCTTTATCCCTTGCTGGGCAGCCTCATTTGGTGTCCATGCTATATAAATATTTTCAGTCTATGGACCAACATTTCTGTAATGGGGTCTGTTATTATTGGAGCCACACGCTGCAATTACCAGATGATCCAGATTTCTGGAGGGCATCTTGGCTGAATTTATACAAATACATAAAGCAGGATTGGCTTTGTCTAGTGAAGTTTAATATTATGAATGACTTATAGTTCTCTCCTCTAAAGCTGTACAGGATGGGCAAACTTCCCTTCCCTTTGTGTACCCAGTGCCAATAGGCCAATGGTTCTCTTTATCATATGCTGTGGGACTGTAATAAGATTCATCCCTTTTGGAGTTCCATTCAATGGGCCCTGAACCCCTTGTTGGGACTGGATGACCTTTTTTCCCCCCAGAGCTGTCTTTTGTCTCTCTTCCCTCCTGGCACCCCCATTGTTAGGACAGCTCACTGATCTCTTGTGGCAGCCACAGCCAAGCTTGTGTTGTTACGACATTGGAAGGATGTTGATCATCCCTTCTTCCTGGAGTGGCACCGCGAGACCCTGGTGGCTCTCCAACTGGAGAAACATATAGCGGTAATGCGGAACAGACCTCAACATTTTAGTAGCACCTGGGAGTCTCTTTATACCCTATTATCCCTGTAGAGCTCCCTGAGTTCTATTGGACTGCTGTCTTTAGTACCCTTGTCCTTTGTCCACTGTGGCACCTGTACTGTTTGTTTTTTTCTATTTATGAGGACCGCAGGAAAGGGGTCAGAGGGAGAGTGAGGGGATAGAGGGGTCTTCTTTTTCCCTTTTGTATAGCTTCATGAAAGATTTTGTACATTTTCACTATAAGATGTTTTTGTTTTGATGTTTGTTCTTGTTTTCTTGTTTATGTACTGTTTGTTGAAAACTGTTAAAAAAGCATGCTAAATAAAAAAAAGATTGATCCAACCAATGACAAAGAACCAATCATTTAACCAACATCGAGATCATAGCCATAACATGCTCCTTTTCCCTTACGAGATCCGACTATAATCACCTACCAATCAGATCTCTGGCATGAAATGTTCTTCTACCCCAAGTAATGGATCTATATTGGATTTAATTGAGTCCCACAACACAGCCACTAGGGGACACTCTGAAAAAATATGATATAAATTACTCTCTGTTTGTCCACAAAGCATGCACACCAGTGATTGCAACTGTCCTATTTTAAATAACTTAGAGGGTGTGAAGTAAACAATATAAAATTTAGTAAGACAAAGCCTATCCTGAGAGATATATACATCTAACCATATTTTAGGCCAGTCAAAGTCAGATTGAGGGAAGGTTGCAATCCAATGAGGAGATTCACTGGATAATTCCAAATATATCCTGGAAAATAAGAAACATAGAAACATAGACTTTGATAACAGATAAGGACCACTTGTCCCACCTAGTCTGCCCATTTCCCTACCTATCGGATAAGCTGCAGATCCTAATTTTACAAACAGCCTACTTCCTCTTACTTCCCACTAACATACTAACATACTATTTGCCAGCAGATTAGGCCTTATGGTCTATCAAGTCTGCTCGAACCTAGATCCTAGTTGGGTGCAGAGACCCTCCCATCCCTTGTGCTCCAGAAACCCTATCATCCATCCCCACCCCTGGGACAGGCCATCATCTGATACATCCACTTTCTGTGTCTGTCCCACCCTCTCTTAAAGCCCTCCACTGTGGATCTCTGAACCAGCTCACCAGGCAGAGCATTCCAAGGGTCCACCACCCTCTCAGTGAAAACCTCCTCTCTTTCCCCCTCACTCTTCCACCTTCCAACTTCAAACCATGCCCTCTGGTGATGCCTCCCTGCTTTAGTCTAAAAGATCCCTCCATGTTTACCCTATTTATTCCCTTGAGGTACTTGAAGACCTCAATCATGTCCCCTGTCTCTCCTCTCCTCCAATGAAAACAGGCAGAGCTCCTCAAGTCTGTTCTCGTAAGTCAAACTCCTAGCCCTCGTATCATCTTTGTTGCCCTCCTCTGTACCTCTCCAGGAGCTGTATGTCCCTCTTCAGTGTGGTCTCCAGTACTGCACACAGTACTCAAGGTGTGGTCTAACCAGTCCATTGTACAGCTGCAGAATCACTTCCTTGCTCCTTGAGGTGATCCCCTCATGTATGCATCCCAACATCCTGTTTGCCTTGCTAGCTGCCTCCTGCACTGCTCAGAGTTATTCATACATGTATCCACCATGACCCCTAGGTCTTTTTCCCCTGTTGAGGCTTCCAGCACCTCCCCTCCCAGGGTGTACCTGTGTTTAGGGTTTTCCCGACCAAGATGCAACACCTTGCACTTGGTGATATTGAAATTTAATTTCCATGTGTGAGCCCAGCTTTCCAGGGTGTCCAGGTCCCTTGCAGAGCCAACCTCCCTCTTCTCCTCAACTACTGCTCCCATCTTAGAGTCATCCGAAAGAGACTCATTACACACCCTATACCATCCCTGATGTCTGATATGTATGCATTAAACAGGATTGGACCCAGGACCCAGCTCTGTGGTACCTCACACCAACCTCTGTAGGGTTCGGGAGCTCCCCACAGACCACTACCTCTGATTCGTCCAGCTATCCAGTTTTCAATCCATCTGACCATCAAAGGGCCTACTCCTAACCCCATCAGTTTCTCCACCAGACCATTGTGGGGACAGAGTCAACGCCTTGCTGAAGTCCAAGAATAATACATCCACAGGCTTACCCTGTCCAGTTCTGATGTTACTCATTCATAGAACTCCACAAGGTTGGTTTGACATGATCTACCGGCACAAACCCATGCCGACTATCCAGACCTCCCACCTCCCCAAGTAAACCCCAATCGTTCCTTTAGTATACTCTCATTAATTTTCCCACCACCGAGGTTAAACTGATGGGTCTATGGTTTCCTGGTACTTCCTCGACCCCCTTTATGGATTGGTACCACATGTGCCTCTCACCAATCCCTAGGCATACCCTCCCTGTCTCAAGTGACCTGTTGAAAAGCTCCGCCAGGTGCAGCCAGTATGTCCGCCAATTCCACAGTACTCTCGGATGAATGCTATCCGCCCAGGAGATTTGTCTTTCTTTAGGGCCTTGAGGGCAAACCACACCTTTTGGTGGGATGGCATCATCTGTCCCTCCACCTTACTGGTCTTTTTATCCTTATCCAGATGTGACACCCTGGGGTACCTTCTCCTCCTTTGCTCCATTTCTGTTGCTCCCTGATCCCACTCCCTGCCGCTTCTATCCCTTTGTGCCTTGCTTTGTAGATATCCCATCCCCTCCTAGTGAACACAGAGGCAAAGTACTCATTAAATACCTCTGCCTGGTCCTCGCCTTCTTCCACCCACCCTTCTTCTGATCTCAATCTGCTGAGATGGCCCTTAGTTTTTCTCCGCTCCCAATGTACCGGAAGAACCCTTTTCCCTCCATGTGTCCCCTGTGCCAGCTGTTGCTTTTACTGGACTTTGCCCTCACCATACGGGTGACTTTTCTAGATGCAAGCTGGTACATTTCCTTATCCCTATCTGCTCTTGTTGTTTTATATTTTTTGTAAGCCGCCTTCTTTTCTCTGACTGCTACCTGGACTTCACTGGACCACTAGCACTAGAATTGCCTTATGTCTGTTCCATGCATTCTTAAATTCCTCCACTGTTTTTGACCCCCCAACCTCCTCAGGAAGGCCGTTCCATGCATCCACCACCCTCTCCATGAAAAAATACTTCCTCACATTGCCCCTGAATCGTCCCCCATCTATCTTCAAATTGTGCCCCCTTGTTCTTGTACATCTCTTTTTCTGAAAGATGCTAGGCTCTTGGACTTTGTCGATTCCCTTGAGGTACTTAAAAGTTTCTATCATGTCCACCTCTCACTCCTTTCCTCGAGGGTATACATAATAAACTCTTTTAGTCTCTCTTTGTGTGGCTTCTGGTGCAGACCCTGCACCATTTTAGTTGCTGTCCTCTAGATTGCCTCCATCCTGTCTATGTTCTTGTGGAGATGGGGTCTCCGGAACTGTATGCTGTACTCCAGATGGGGTCTCACCAACTGTCTATACAGAGGGATAACTTCCTGTTTTCTACTGGTGATGCCTCTCCCTATGCATCCCAATATCCCCCAGCCCTCCTTACTGCCTTCTCACATTGCTTGCTTAGGTTTAGGTCATCTTATATGGCTACCCCTAGGTCCCTTTCCCTTTTTGTTGTTGTTAATACCTCTCCCTTCCCACTGTGTACTCTTCCCTTGGGATTTTGTTTATCAGGTGCATTACTTTGCATTTCTTTGCAGTGAATCTAAGCTGCCATACTTTTGACAATTCCTCCAACCTTGCCAAGTCCCTTCTCATCCTTTCCACCCCCTGGTGTATCAACCCTGTTGCAGATCTTTGTGTCCCCTGCAAAGAGGCATACTTTTCCTTCAAGTCCCTCTGCAATGTCACCGATAAAGACATTAAAGAGGACTGGTCCCAGTATTGAACCCTGCAGTACCCGCTAGTAACCCCCCCTTTCTTTGGAGTGGACTCCATTTACTAAGAATATTTATAAGAACATTTATTTATATTTATAAGAATAAATATAATTTAGAAACTGCATGTGGTTGCTAGGCTGTGGCAATTGCAGATTGCATGAATTCTTCATAGTTAACAATACCCGGTGTTAAAACAAACTGTTGCAGTAAACAATGACGAAGTTGATACATCTTAAATATGGTACTAACATCCAGCTGTAAAGCAACAAGCATAGACTGACAGGTCAGCAATTCCCAATTATGGAGCAGATTACATACCCTAAGGCCATTTAGCTGAGGCATCCAAAGCTCATCTATCACCTTGCCTCCAATTTTGAGCTTAATTTTTTTAGGATAGGCTGGGCAACATGGGTGATGTCAATTTCATCAAGATTTGCTTTTTATATGGAAACACCTGAGTTATGCCACAAAAACTAGTAAAATTAACATCAATTGCAAATTTGACCATATTATGGTCACTGTTTCCCAAAGGTACATCAACTACATAGTCACAGATCTTGATATTTTCCATACCAAGTTCTAAATCAAGAATATTGTTATTTCTGGTTGGAGTCCCAACACACTGCCTCATATTGTGTTCTTCAGTCATGGATAGGAAGTGCTTCCCCATTGTGGGTGTAACTGTGTTATGAAACCAGTCGAGGTCTCTAAAATTAAAATCTCCAGTAAGGATGACCTCACCTAATTTAGTAGTAGCTTCTCTCTTGTTTATGGTGTCAAGATTTACCTCAGACAATCAGGAGGACAATAGAATAAACAGATAATTGGAGAATAGGGTACATCTGTTTTTAATTGAACCCATCAGAACTCAGTCCAATCAGATACCCTAATCTTGTACTCCATTGTCCTCTAGGGTTTAGAAGTTGCTGCAGAAACCCCTTATAGATGTGACAGGCTAAAGACATGGAAAGAGCAACAGCTTATTTCTAACTACCAGCTAAGGATAATTCTTCATTCAGCTGCCTGGTCAAAGCTGCTACCCTTGGGAATTAGAGTATGAGACCAATTTTCTCTGCAGCTTCTTTATGACTCTGAATGCTAGAAAGGTCCAACATATGCAAGGCAACTTTACTGATGCTGTGCACTTTCTGAGAGCTTGGTAGTGGAATGCTTCATAATTAAAATAGCATTTTAATACACATACTAATAAAACAACACACAACATGTAATACATTCATAGGATTATCATCAAACAACAAGCAAAGTCTGACATGGCTTGTGTAAACAGTAAACTTTTGACATAACAGCCTGAGCCATCATTGTGAGTTGTGAAATAAAACTCACTCTACATTAAACATTATCTGTAAACAGATTTTTAGGTCCATGTACTACTGTAAATTATTAAGATCATTACTTACTATTGTTACATCCAGTTTGATAGTCTGAACAGCAGTCAAAGGCTCTGAGGCAGTATTCATCACAGTAGCAAAGGGAACCATTTGGACGGCAATGCAAACTCCCAGTGCAGCAGATTGGTGGATTAACAGACAAACACCCTTGAACTTGTTCTAAGAAATTTAAATGAAATAAACACAATGGGTTCTTATCTGTCTTAGAAATGTGACAGACATAAACAAAAACTGACATGTTCTTTTTATGCTGTACTGCACTGATATTAAAGGGAAAGGTCCACACACTTAATTGTTTTCAGTTATTAACTAAAATGGATTACAAACAATTGTAATAAAATGGGATGACTACAGATGCTGTATATTGAACAAAAAAGAAGCCGCACAAGTAAATAAGTAAGTAAATGTTTATTTCTTGAGTGCCAAATCCTGGAGGCTCTGGGTGCCTCATAAAGGTAGAGATACAGTTAACAGACATAAAACAACAATTTACAAAAAACAGATCTCAACAGATTAATAAAACTCTATAAAATCATATCTAAATAAAATATCAGTGCTTCAATAATGATCAAAACTATACCTGTTTTCCAAAAGCTACTCTGAAAAGATGTGACATCAAACCCCACTTAAACGCCTCTACCAACAGAGTCTCCCTCAAGGATCTTGTGGGCTAGTTCCAAAGGACAAGGCCAGCCACCTGAAAGACATGGTCTCCCAAGGTTTTCAGCTGGGCCCCTGGAAATGCTAGGAGGCCCTTGGTGGAGGAGTGCAGGGAACGCACAGGTAGACAGGGGTCAAGAGGTCACTCAGATAGTGGAGGAGGTGCTCATGACAAATCCAAATGAAAGAAACACAAAATCAGGCACTATATAGGTAAACCACAAATGTGGATTGGTGGTACATAAATACTGTATAAAGTTTTCCATCTCAGTAATGTCACTCTGCCACACCAGTATGATATCATCCAAATATCTCCAAAGTGCCACTTTTTTCACATTTCCACTACCATTGTATTTTTAAATGTACTCATTAGCCATAATTGTGTCTTCAGCTGAAACTAATGGTGCTACTTATGACAACAATAGAAAGTAACTATATTCAAATGCAGGGGCACATTGTTGTAACATCTGTGAAAAAGGACCGTAAAATCTGAAATGCGTCAGGCAATTGTTTCATTTAACTTTTTTTTGGCACCTAATAAAATATGCTTTAACACAGAAACATAGAATGTGATGGCAGATAGAGACCACTTGCCCTCCTAGTCTACCCATATTTTTACCTTCACTTTGCTCCAAACCCTCCTTCATCTACAGCACAATCTCTTACCCTTCCCACTCCTTACCCCTATTATTCCCTTGTGCCTGTCCCAGGCATTGTTGAACCCCAACATTGCTTCCACTCCCACTACCTCTGCTGGAAGGTTGTTCCAAGTATCCATCACTCATTCTCTGAAGAAGTACTTTTTCACATCCCTCATGAATTTACCCCATCCAACTTCATAGCATGTCTCATTGTTCTTGAGCACCTTTTTCTCTGAAAGTACTCCCCCTCCTGTACCTTTTTAATCCCTGTGAGGTATATAAAGGTCTCTATCATATCCCCCTCACTCCTCTTCTTCAGGGTGTATATATTTAGCTCTTTTAGCCTCTCCTTATAGGGCTTCTGATGCGGACCCTGCACAATTTTGGAAGTCCTCTCTCAGACCACCTCCACTCTGTCTATGTCCATCCTGAGATGCGGTCTCCAAAACTGGACACAGTACTCAAGATGGAGTCTTACCAGTGATCTATAAAGGGGAAGTACCACCTCCCTCTTCCTGCTAAGCAACTTTGAGAGTTATTAATGAAGTGATGCTGTATCACTAGAAGTCATGAGTGCTCGATTTTATATTTGTATACACAGTATATTGCAGAAAAAGGAGTGATAACAAAAGCAAATAATTCATCTAGCTTAAAGCTACTTATTTTTTTTCTTGTTTCTAATGGAAAGATATCCATTATCAGTTTAGAATTCATATGACATCCTCATATTTGATTCTGTTATTACATATCTTGTCTAATACTGAATTTACTAATCTATAAATAAAGCATCTATTGGTTGTGAAGTGAGTTGTGTATTTCTAAACTTATATTTCTATAAAAGTGATATAATTGTGGTTGTTCTCCCAGCCTCTATGATCTAAGCGCCTTTAATGTTCCCTTCTGCTATGAGTAGGGGGGAACACTGGACAGAGAATGGGGGACATTCCTGCCTGGTTGAAGGAAGGATCAGAGGTCATATGTTATGGAGAAGTTGGCCCCACATTCAAAATGTGTGCTAACTAGCACAGAAAGGGGTTCTGCACTTGTGCTAAAGTGCACAACAGGAGGGATATGGGAAACTTTTTTGCTGTGCTGCACAAAGAGGTTTCTAATATAATTTCTGTCAGCATGCCACACATAGATGGAAGCACTAACCCATGTCTTAACACAAAATAGGGTAGCCTGTGACAATGGTGCCCGCGATTGAGCACTTTCAGAATGGGTAACTCAATCAAGGCACCTGTGTTCAGGGCTACTGGGCAGGAAGGGAGACCAGATGAGGGGGGTCTGTGAATATAGTGACAGGATGTCGCTATATGTACATGCAGTGGGGAGGCGAGCACACCATGTGATGGATGGAAGAGGAGGGAGGGTTTGTAGGGTGTAGTGTGGTGGTATGCTACTGAGCTGGCCGTGTGGCATGGTGGGTTGGTGGCAGGCTAGAATTAGAAGGATACTGGGTTTGGTTCAGACGAGGTCTGTTTTGTGTGCCGGTCCAGAATTTTATTATTTTTTTGCTTTGCACACTGCTAGAGTTGAGAATCCTTAAGGAGAGGGGTGCAGGTGTGAAGCCCTCTGAGGGGGGTGCCTAAGGCACAGACCCATGCATAAATAAAAAAAATCTAAGTCTCCAGTGCCGTTTTGCTGTGTGCCTGTAGTGTACATCGCCAAACCTGATTTTTGGCTATGTACACTCACCCTAACAGTGATCGCCTCTCCGTGATTGCCGTTATTACTTGGAACCAAAAAGATGCCAGTGCTGCCACACTAAACCACCTCACACAGTGCAGTTTTTAATAAGCTTTAGTTAAGTGAAGATTATCGAAATGTTCAAATGCCTTCTCTGGAATGCAGAAAGAACATATTTGATAATGTTTACTATATTGTTACTATATTTATATTAATACTATTTATATGTAATATAATAATGGTTAATATATTTGTTAATATGTGTGTTAATGTACCATTGACCTTTTTCCTTATTCTATCATCGTTAATATATTTGTTAATATGTTAATGTCATATTAATCTTTCACCTTGTTGTACTCCCCTCCACACACCAACATGCATCTGTAACCAAGCTGTTATCGTCTCAGTGTGTCTTTCCAGGTAACACTTTTAAAATAAATTAATTTGTAAAATGGTAAGGTACTTGTGGTTGCACACATAATATCAATAACTAATAACTGGTTACATCATATATGTGTTTTAAAGGTATTATTCTACATGTGAGGAAAAATATGTATTTTACAACACTATGATCAGAGTCAATGATTTACAGATGTCACTAGAAAAAATGGTAAAATCCAAGAACGTGTTGGTCTGCACATCCAAAGAACGTAGACAAAGAAAAGGACTGTCGGGGCATCTAGGTGTGGTTACCTACTTTACTTTTCATTAGATATGTGAGTTATGTGATTTTGTATTTTAATGATTAAATAAGTTGATACACTTGGAACATGTGTCAGTGCTGGTCCTTTTCCACCTGTATTAATCTTTGGATTAGGCATGTCAGTGAGTGGAGCCACATTTCTGCATTGAACTGCATCCCAAGAAAGTCACAGAATTTGGAATTCTATTCCAGAGCTATATGTCTACAAGAACAATAATTTGCTATCAATTACTTCCTGTATTGTTTATTTTATTATATTTCACTTGTTGTATTTTTATGAAGTCCCAGGCCCCAACCTGGGACTTTGATTAGGAATGCACACATTTCACCTGGTGAGGGAACAGCAGGAATAAAACTTGTTCCTTGCCATGATATGAAAGTGGCAATACAGAAAGGGAGGGAAAGGTGAAGAAAGGGAAGTAGAAGCAAATGCTCATCTAAAGTTGCTGAGAAGTTTTAATTTGCTTTTGAAGTTTTGGAAAATTCAGCAAATTCACCTTCCCGGAGCATTTCGTGAAGCTGCATAGTTAAATAAAAAAATTACCTTTGTGACTTTGCTGCTAATGTCACCTGTGAATTTTCATGTGACTTTGCCTTGGGCTTGTTAGGATGAAGTTTGCCAATAGAACTGCAGAATTATATGACTGGGTTTGTGCAGGTCACATGAGACTGAAGCAGACAGGAAGTGAGGTATTTGTTGTTTATACTGGGAGGAAGTGAGTGAGTGAGTTGCTTTCACTTCGTCCCAGTGGTTGAGAGAGACAGACTGATATCCGTTCTGTGGATACAACCTGCTAGAGAAAAGTGTTTAAATAGTTACTTGATCACTTTTTTGTGCATTACTTCTACTTATCTGTCCTCTGTTCACATTTTGTTAATGCTTATTGTTTGTGTTATTCAATCTTTTCTGTTGATTTTTGTATTTGAATTTGTAATTCAAACTCTTGTATTCTCTTTTTTGTTGTTAGTATAGTTACTTTCTTACTTAATATGTTGGAGGAGCAAGAAGTTGCTTGTGCTGGACATAGTGAGTGGCAGTCACATCGCGTGAGGAGTTGTACACTAGACACATTTTGGCCCAGGAAGGAGGCAATCTGGTGGAATGTAGCAGCAGCAGCACTTACAGAAGCAAGCAGAGGAGCAGCAGCAGCAGCAGGTGGAGCCAGTACAGCAGCAGCAACAGGTGGAGCAGCAGCAAGTGGTGCTGGTACAGCAGCAGGTGGTGCCGATACAGGAGCAGCAGCAATGGCCACCCACAGTAACTCCAGGGTCACCCACGTTTTGTCCACGCATATCCCCAGTGTGGGATTTCTTTGCATGTCACAGTAAAGACAGCAGTATTGCAGCATGCAAACTGTGTGGAAGAGAGGTACAGAGGTGGAAAAAGGGTACCCATTTAGGTACCAGTGGGCAACGAACCCACCTCAGTGTTCACCACACCAAAGAATGGCATGCCAGGCTGCAGCATGAGGCTCCTCATGGGGATGTGATATGGGAGGGGGGTCAAGGCATGCTGTCAGATGGTCATGTAGGCATGTGTGTGCAGAGTCCAGCAGGGGCAAGGGAACAGGAAGTAGCAGCAGCTGAAGCTCCAACAGCCCATCCTCCACTGCCACCAGCATCTCCCCATACAGTGGTAACACAAGTGGACTTGGCCATCCTGTGGGATGAAGTGTCTGACATCTGACATCTGGCATGTACTCACTGAAATATGCCAGGATGTCAATACCATAAAGGAGAATCAGGAGAGCATAACTGCCAACCAGAAAAAGTTACTGAAACTAGTCGAAGAGCTTCATGGGCATAGCAGTGGCAGTACCCTTATTTTTTTCCTGTCCTTTTTCATTTCTGCATGTTGTAAGTGTATGTCTCTCAAGTGTTATTGTCCCTTCCTCCTCCACCCCCCAAAATAAAAAAATGATATAAAAAAAGCAAACTAAATTCTGTCCTCTTGTCTTCCTTGTCTAATTTTTTATCCTACTACTTTGTACTCCGTTTGTTTATTTATTTATTTATTTGTGCAAATTCAGATTTACAACCTTTGAGACAGAGTCTCGTTTACAAAGGTACCATATCACAGAGAGGACAGACAGAGTAACAAATTTACAGAATTCAGGACAATAAGTGACATAAGTATAACACAATGTTCTCATACAAATAACAATTTGAGACATTTCAAGGTGACAAAGTACTGCTAATGCAGGTACCTTCAGGGCAGAAAACCGGGAGTAGGGGGTATAGAAGTGAGGGAATGCAGCCCAGTGGACATTGTCAGGGGCAGTGTGGTAGTAGCAGAGTCTTTCCCAGGAAATGACTGTCTTGTTCATATCTTTCTTTATATCCAAGATTTTTTCTGTTCTATACTAATCCTCATAGTTTATGGTAGAGTTGTCTGTACTGTTTTCAGTGTTGTATTTGTTCCCCCACCACTTAGAAAGTGCAAATTAAAACAATTATGAAAAGTGAGAGGAAAACACAACCCAAAAATCTTTCCTATCTTAGGCAAAACTGTGCAGGTCTGAGGCCACTACATCTTGTTGTCTGCCGTAACATAGTTGATGGTGTCTGCTACATCCCTCTTGTCCATTGCACTGCATGTTCACTTCCATGAGAACTCACTCAGAATAAAATGAGAAAATATTTATGTAAAGGGAATATGTCCTTGTTGTACCCCAGTATGTCTCCTGCCAGAAAAACACATGTCATATCGTGGTGAAAAACTGCTGTCCTGCTGCTACATCCTTCTCTTGTCTGCTGCGCTATATGTGCTTGTGCACTTCCATGAGAAATCACCCAGGATAAAATGAGAAAATTTATGTTGAGAGAATATGCTTCTTGTACCTCAGTATGTCTCCTGCCAGGAAAAATGGTGTGCTGACCAAACAATGAAACTGTTATGGTGAAATCCCCCACAGTGACAATTTCAACAGGTTTCGAAATTGTCACAGTGGGGGACCTGAGGGTGAAATTTCACCCTTTCACTGTGTGCCCCCCCTTTAAATAAACTCCAGCTCAGAGCTGATAATCTTTAGAAGGAGTGTGTTGGGGGCACAGCCCCCACATGAGGAGTTTGAGGGCACAGCCCCCCTTGAGAAACATTCCAATGTCAGAAAGGTGAAATTTATCCTGTTGACATTGGGGATCTTGTCATGCCAAACCTTCACAATGATGTTGTCAATTTTATTTATTTATTTATTGAATTTTGTTGATCCAGTAAGCCCACTGGGCCTAGAAGTCCCTTTTTCAGGGGCGACCGGAGGGGGAGGGTACAGATGGCAAACAACTGAAACTGAGCCAGATTAAGCTGTTGGTGGTATTTTTAGTGAATGGGATACATTTGGACAGGACACTGGGGAAATTCCCCAACTCACTTCTGGGAGAATTGCTGGCTGTCAGCCAAGATGGCCACTTCAGGTGTGTTGGTGGAGAGGAAAGACATGCTGGGGACAGGGGAGCAGGCCTCCTCCCCTATCTTGATTCCTTTAGAGGCTGAATACATGGAGATGGACATGGCAAAGGAGATTGAGCAGCATAGAGCGGTAAGCTCTAAAATTTTGAAAGAAAACCTAGAGATTGTATCAACATTGGAAGGAAAAGAAGGTAGTAATGAAATGAGACCCTTGGTAGTCCAGCAAAACCTCTCTAGACTTGAAAATGAGGAAATGGAAATTCTTGCACAACAGAAAGACTTATGAGATTGCCTTTTTAAAGGCTTTCACAGCTTCTGTCATGGCTCCAGAGCAGGCTGTCAGGCAGCGCCAGCTGTTGAATGATGCAGTATCATCAAAGGGTTTGAGGGCAAGGCCCGAGGAAATAAACACTACAGATGATTTAGTTATGAGCACTGAGATACCTGACAATGTAGCGACTGGCAGTAAAAGCACTGAATGGGGTGTGTGCCTAGAGTCAGAGTCAGGAGAGTTATCTAAAACTGCTAAAAGAAATGAAGGTCTCAGAAACTGATCCAGGAAATGTACTGAGCGAAGGGCTACTGGCAGTGTCACTGTGAGCTACTGGATGTAGCGATGTGCAGGGAGAGCTGACTATGCAGCGCAAGGAGTCTGAACCGCAAAATACTGAACTGCAAAATAAAAAAACAAATGGTAGTTTTACAGTCTGGCATGGCAGAACATATTTTGAAGGAAACGGACGCCAGCTCATCTAAAAATTCAGGTACTGTTTCTTGCATTTCTGATCTATATCAAATGCCAAAGAATACCTTGCAGGGAAGTGAAAACAAAAAGGGTAAAACAGAGAAGTATCTGAAGAAATAAAAGATAATACTGAAAGGATCCCCCCCCCCACTAGAGACTTTGTACCTCCTAATTATGATACAAATATTTCAGTAACTGGTGTCACAATTGCAGAAGTCTTGAGAGGGGCAGGCTGGTCAAAATCTACTGAAACAAATACTTGGTCTACTCCAGCCCATGAGAGCACTGGAGATGTGGATAATTTGGTTGAAATGCTGGATCCCTTAGAAATCCCATTGGGACTACATTTAACCCAGAACCCTGTTTTAAAATGACCTCAGTTCCACAAGCAGCTGAAAAGTAAATGTTTTAACTGACAATCTCTTGCCTGATCAGAATATAACAACCCCCTGGTTCTTACACTTTATGATTCAGAAAAGGGCATCAGACAGATGAAAGTCAGCATGCAGAAGGAAGGCAGCATACAGAAGAAGGGCAAAATTCAAAGACTGACAGGGCAACCCTTCTACTTCAACTGGTCAAAATCAAAAACATCCCGGTCAGAGTGAGGAATCCTGAGAACCAAGGGCCCCACCCAGGTCTTATGCAGGGCTCTTTCATGTTCCCCAGAGCTAGCAAAAGGAGACATGTTGTGAGAATAAGATACAGAGGGGTCTTGATGTCTTTCCAGACCAGGTTTATGTGGGGAAGACATTGGTCAAAGAAAGTTTTCAGTTCTTGCCCACCGGGATCTATGCTGCTCATACATACCTCTGGAGACTCCAATTTTGACCTCAGCTTTAAAACAGCCATGGGCCTAGAACAATTCTGGGAAAGATACTAGCAAGTGAAATTACCCCTCTGTGGACCCCCTTTGTGGCCATCCCCTTAACAAAGCCAGCAATGAAAAAGGTCACAGTACTTTTTAAAAACGAGGAGGTGGCAGTTGCAGATATTATTAGATAGTTGAAACTCATATGCATAGTCCTTGGATTACCTGAATCAATCATAGACAGAACAATTTTGGACAGGGGGTTGGAAAATACAAGTTAGACTACCTCAATTAAATGGATCAATACAACATTTGCCAAGCTGTTTTTACCTGGGATGGGATCGTGGTTTCATTTTTTACCCTGGGCAACTGAAATCATGTTTCAGATGTGGAGCTCAGTCACATTTAAACAATGCATATGATAAATTAAAATGCTCTATTTGCTTAGGCATTGGTCATACCAGCCTAGGCTGCCCTAATCCTGCATACTGCAACTTATGTGAGGCCACCACTACTTTCCAGGAACTGCCCCTGGGCTTTTCATAATAATCCCTCCCAGACACAAGATGAACAAGATGAGACAGTGTACAGTGTAAAGCACAGCAACAAGCAGCTGCTTCCCTCCTCCCAATAATAGAATGAAGGCTCGTAGACTAGAAACAACCCTAAGGGCCATGGAGACACTGGCACACAGTCCAGTCGCTCACCCTTGAGCCTCAGTTACAGAACAGGTAGTGGAAGAAGGACCTACAGATGCCCAGTCATAAATATAGCGCGCCAGAAGATGGAAACTGGGGTGATGCTCCAGGCTCAAGCAGTTTAAACTTACCTACAACAGCTAAGCAGGTTAGCAGTTATACAATGCCCCCTCCAGAAGAAACAACCTAGACACTAAAATCTCAAAAACAGGTAACCAGAAGCAGATCCAATAAAGGTTCTTCTGAGGTCCAAAACTTGGCTGATAAATTGCAACTGCTGGATGTAGTGCCAACAAAAAACAGGTATACCCCCTTAGCCAAAAGAAAGTAAATGAAGGGGATGGAGGATAACTCTGATGCTTTTTCAATGGCCTCTTCCTCACAACCTGAACTTATGACAGATACATAACAAGTTTTACATGACTCTAAGAAATCCGGGAAAAAGAGATGTAAACATAGATCTCCTGGACAAGGCAAAAAGTCGTGACCTTTCCTTAACTTGTTAAAATGAATTTGGACCAAACCTGTGGGACCTTGAATGTAAACAGCATTAGGAATCCAAGAAGGCATGTCACCTTCTCTATACTGCAAAATCTAAACTTACAAATCCTTTTTTTTCAAGGATACCAGGCTGTATACTTTGAAAGAAGCAAGAAAGGCCTCACAGGAACGGACAAATGGGCTCTCTTACTGATCTTTGTGGGAGGGTATTTGTGCAGGGGTTGGGATACTGTTTAATAGGTAAGATTTTGTTGTAACAAGACTGATAGACTTAATTCAGGGGAGGGTATTAATTTTGGATGTAGTTATTCAACATCAGGAGTTGAGGTTCATAAATATATATAACCCCCAAGTAAAAACACAAAGAGTGGATGTCATGAAAGCAGTTCAGCCTTATTTACATACTACAAAGTCAGTATTGTTTGGTGGTGACTTTAATTGTATAATGTCTCTGTCAGATAAAACAGGTTTGACACAAAAACTATATAGTGATTCTAACTTCTTATGTAAAATGTACAATACTGCCAAATTAACAGATGGAGCAATCTTTGGCCCACAACCCCTGACTCTCACATATCATAGAGGAAGGTCATCCTCATGGATTGACCTTTTCTTTATATCAGAATGGCTACCATGTAATCAAATAATAGCTCTTCCTGTGGAAACCTCTGACCACTGTTTATTACAGATACATTTAGGAACACATTGGAATAAACCAAATACCCATAATCATTGGAAAATGAATATTAAAATTCTAGAGGTGGCACAAGAAAGGCATGACCTTAATTTGGTACTTAATGCAAACCTTTCAGTATTTGAGCTGTATGAGAATCCACTTTTGTGGTGGTTAGAAACAAAATCTGAAATAAGGAACCACTGCCAACAGAGATCAAAACTCAAACACAAAAATAATTATATACAATACTTAGACAAGAGAAGACAGTTACAAAAACTAATTTCCTTAAAAGCTGAATATGGCTTAGATTATACCTCGCAAATAGCCCAAATAAAAAAATATATGTGCACATATCAATATGACAGACCAACTTCATTATTTATGGAGCACAAATATGGAATGAAAGGTAAAGCCCAATCGGTGAATCCGTATGATAGTTGTAGACAATCAAATGACATAAAATATATGCAATGCCTTAAAAATAGGGAAGGGGAAATTTGAAAGACTAATAAGGAAATTTTAAATATAGTGGTTTACCATACCTATTCAATATTTGTACAGGAAGCTCCTGAACTTGGAGACATAGAAAACATCTTAGACAAACTTAATATTCCTCAGTTATCAGATGAAGATAATAGAGAAATGACAAAACCAATAACAGAAAAAGAAGTTGAATTTTTTATGTCAGTTAAAAAATGGGGTAACACCAGGCCATGATGGAATTCCTAATGAATTTTACAAAAAAAAAAGCATAGAAATACTAAAAGGACCAATGACCATCATTTTTAACACTATATTACAGGGTCATCATACAATACCACCTACATTGGCAGACAGTTTACTAATCTACTTACATAAAAAAATGCAAAAGAGGATATAAATAATTGGAGGCCAATCAGCTTAATAAATATTGACTGGAAACTACTGAGCAAAATAATATGTGTTAGGTTGACAAAGCTTGCAGGTAGCCTGATACACCCTACCCAAATTTGTACAATACCGCATAGGTCAATGTTGGATAATTTGAAGTTAATAAGAGAAGTTTTTGATAGTCCTAGAGCAGGAGGTTATGTTATAAGCCTATATCAAACAAAAGCATTTGATTTAGTACCTCATATTTACTTGTTTACAGTCTTAAAAATATATGGATTGCCGCAGATCTTTGTTCAATGGGTACAAAAATGGTATAATAATGCATTTATGACACCTTTGGTTAATGGATGCCTAGGACAGCATATTAAAATTAGAAGAGGGGTTAGACAAAGGTGTCCGATGAGTCCCCTTTTATATGTGTTTACAATAGATCCCATACTGAGACTCTTAAATAAAGATAAACAAATTAGACACATGATGAGCCCTGCTGGCAAAAATTTCCAATATACAATGGCTTATGCAGAAGATGTACAGTATGCCTTCTGGTAACATATCATAGATCTGGAGCTCATGCACTAGGGGTAATATATTCCTTCTCAGCATTTTCTGGGTCAAAAATAAATACACAGAAAAGTAAAGGGGTAGCTATAGCCATTAGGCCAGAACTACAAGTCATTGAGATAGAAGGGATACAGATTCAGAGTGACACAGTGCAATTATTGGGGGTAGCCTTTGGGAGTATAAATGCAGCAGAAAGGAATTGGGAGGAAAAATTAGAGGAGGCAAAAGAAAAAGTACAAAAATGGAAGTCATATTCAATGACCAGATCTAAGAGAATTTACATGTTAAAACATATATAATTCCAATTTTTTTAACTTTGAGTTATGTATTTCCACTCCCTATCAAACAAGAAGCTAGACTAAATAACATATGTCGTCAGTTATTATGGGGGAGCAGGTTGAATCCTGTCTAGAGGTCTGTAATGTACTGGCCGGTTAAACAAGGGGATCTGAATATGCTTAACCCAGTGTTATTTTTGTTTTCTCTACATGTGTCTGTTCTAATATTATTCCCCTTCTAATAGGGAATTAGATGGATTGGGCAATAAGCTTAAAAGCTAGATGTATTTATTTTTTCAATAAATGGGAAGCGCCAAAATGGGAAGCGTTTAGATTAATTCCAGAAGGAACATCTCTATATTTGATAGAAATTTTCAAAAAACTAAAACAATGGGATGTGACTATCCAAAACTGTCAAGGGCTAAATAGGAAAGCTTTTTACGCAAACTTATCGGGGAGGCACTTTTTAAATGGGCCTTGCTTTACCTGCCCTCCAGACATAGAGCCTAAATGGCTAATTAAGCAGATCTCAGAGGCAAGGATACCAGGGAAAATGTGGGATACTATCTGGATGTGTTGCCATGGTAAATTAAACGAGAGAAAATCATGCCCATAAAACTGTAGAAGAAAGAATATGTATTAGGGAATTATGTATTGCACAAGTAGAAACAATGCAGGATTTACTTTTTGAATGTTCATATATGGAACTGTTATGGGATCAATTAGCTTGAAAATGGGAAACACCCATATTAAGAAACACGACCTACTCAGAGGTAGTATATGGGAAATTTGGAACTGAATGGGATATGTTTTACCCAGGGACCTTAAGGGTGGTATTTGCAATATTAAAGTGGAGTATTTGGCAGAAAGATGCAAATATGTGATGCAACAAAGATATGTACCTTTAAGTGGTCTAATAGAAGCTATTACACAAAAAGTGGCATTAGTTCACCTAAAAGAAAAATCAGCAATGCCTCCTCCCATGATACAAAATTGGTGGGGAGCCCTCCCAAAGCTTTTATTTGAAGGGGTAACATGATAAGTATATAGATGTATACTCAAGAGGTTTATAATAATAATAATACTCTGATAAAAACTGAATTTTTTTTGTTCAAAGGTTAAAACTCTTTTTGGTTTCTTTTGTTTCAGCTAAAAAGTGTAACACTGTTGTTGTCTGTGTATTTAAACTAATGATAGCCTGATTTATGTGTTTTCTTGAGTGTAATATACACACAGATACACACAGAAATGTGATGGCAGAGAAAGGCACCACGGCCCATCTAGTCTGCCCAACACCCTACCTCCCCCCTTCTGTTATGCTTCCACCCTCTTTTCCCAACCCCTTAAATCTATCCCAAGCCCTCTTGAAACCCTCCACCATTTCAGCTGCCACTACCTCTTCTGGCAGCTTGTTCCAGGCCTCCACCACCCTCTCCATGAAAAACTGCCCCCTGACATTACCTCTGTATTGCCCACCTTCCAGTTTGAGGCTATGTCCCCTCGTGTTCACTCACTTCTTCAATTTGAACAAGCTGTTTCCCTCTACCTTATTATTCCCTTCAGATACTTAAAAGACTCAATCATGTCCCCCCTCTCCCTCCTAGTCTCCAGAGGGTACAAATTCAGCCCTTTCAATCTTCTCTCATAGGGTACATCCTGCATCCCTCATACCATTTGGTTGCCCTTCTCTGCACCCTCTCCATCAGCTCAACATCTCTTCGTAGGTGAGGCCTCCAGAACTGCACCCCATACTCCAGATGCGGCCTGACCATGGTTCTGTATAATGGCATTAGCACCTCCCTCTTCCTGCTATTAAAACCCCTAGCAATGCAGGCCAACATTCCATTTGCCTTTCCCTCTGCCCTGCTACACTGGCTGCCCACCTTGAGGTCACGCTATACCATAATCCCCAGGTCCCTTTCTGTTTCCTTCTCCTTAATCACCAACCCCCAAAGGGAGTAAGTTTCCCTTCTATTCCTCCTCCCTAGGTGCATCAGCGAGCATTTTTGGTATTAAACTTCAATTTCCAGGTGTCAGACCACCTCTCCAGCCTCTCCAGGTCCCGCCTCATGGCTTGCACCCCACTAGGTGAATCCACCCTATTGCAGACCTTTGTATCATCTGCGAACAGGCACACCCATCCCTTCAGACCCTCCGCTAGGTAACTAACATAGATTTTGAAGAGTATTGGTCCTAGCACTGACCCCTGTTGCACTCCACTGGTCACCGCCTGTTCCCTGGAATGTGTCCCGTTTACCACCACCGTCTGACTCCTTCCCTTCAACCAGTTTTCCACCCACCTGGTGATCCTGTTGTCCACCACAGTCTGTCCAGCTTATATACCATTCCACCATGCGGAACTGTATTGAAGGACTTACTGAAATCCAGATAGGCCACGTCCACGGCTCCTCCCTGGTCCACTATCTGTGTCACCCCATCGAAAAACTGTATCAGGTTAGTCTGACAGGACCTTCCCTTGGTGAAGCCATGCTGCCTGTCATCCTGCATGCCATTCATCTCCAAGTATTCTATCAAACTGATCTTAAGTAGTGTTTCCATTACCTTCCCCACCACTGAGGTAAGACTAATAGGACAGTAGTTTTTGACCTTGTCCTTTCACCCCCCCTTATGTAGTGCGACCACCTCTGCCCTCTTCCAGTCCATTGGCACCAACCCTGTGACCAAGGACAAGTTAAACAGCCTCGCTAGATGTGACGCCAGTTCATCCTTCACCTCCTTGAGAACCCTTGGGTGTATTCCATCAGGCCCCTTTGCCTTGTCCACCCTAAGTCTACCCTGCTCTTCCCTTACTCCTTCAGCAGTAAATTCTGCCACACCCATCTGCCTGTGTCTGTCACCCTCCTCACCCTGTCCTGGTCCCCTACCATCCCTTTCCTCTGTGAAGACTGAGGCGAAATAGCTGTTTAATGCCTCTGCTTTTTCGAAGTCCCCTTCCAGTATTGTTCCACTTTCCCCCCTTATCCTTCCAACCCCATGCTGTGCCCTCCTCCTTTCTCCAATGTACCTAAAGAAGGTTTTGTCCCCCCCTCCTTGCCTGCTTCGCTATCCTCTCCTCAGTGGCCTCTTTAGCCATTCTTATCTTTTGCCCAGCCTCCTTTCTTTTTACCCTGTAGGTTTCCCTGTCCTCATCCTTTTGTGTCCTCCTGTACCTCTTGAATGCTCTAGTCTTCTTCCTGACCCCTAACTCCACCTCTCTAGTGAACCATAGAGGTCTTTTCTGTCTTCTGTTCTTTCTTACCCTTATTATACATGAGTCCATGGCTTTAAATACCCCTCTCTTGATGGCTGCCCATAATTCCTCCACCCCCTGCACATCCCTATCCTAAACATTTCTTCCCTTACTACCTTCCTCATTCCATGAAAGTCAGCCTTTCCAAAGTCCATTACCTTGGTTCTTGTCCTACCCCTCTCCCTGCCCGCTCTCACCCTGAACCTGACAGCCCTGTGGTCACTGGTGACAAGCTCTTCCCCCACCTCCATCTCCACCTCCTCCACACTGTCCCCATTTATGAGGACCACATCCAACAAGTTTACACCCCTAGTGGGCTCACTGACCCTTTGCTGCAAAAATATACCCTGAAGAGCCTCTAAGATATCCCTGCTCCTTGAGGAGATTGTAGTCTGGGCCTCCCAGTTGATGTCTGGAAGGTTTAAGTCCCCAACTAGCACAATTTCCCCTTTCCATGCCATCCTCGCTACGGATTCTACAAGGTGTCTATCCTCTTCCTTCCCCTGCATAGGAGGCCTATAGGCTACCCCAACATGCAGGTTCTCCCCCTGTCCCCTGTTTAGGGTGACCCACATTATCTCTGTTCCCCCTCCTCATCCTGCCCTTCCATGACCCTAATCCCTTCCCTGATATATAATGCCATCCCTCCACCCCTTTTCCCCTCCCGATCTTTCCTAAACAAACGATACCCTGGGATCACTGTCTCCCAGGTGTGGTGCTCATTCCACCAAGTCTCACTCACTGCTACAATGTCTAGGTTCTCCTCCATCATGGTGGCCTCCAGTTCTCCCATTTTGTTCCACAGGCTCCTGGCATTTGCAACCAAAGCCCTCCAACATGTAGCCCCATCCCGTCCTTCCCTGCAGCTAAGTGTTCCCTTGATGAGTGTTGTGACTTGGGGGGGGAGGCTGATAGCCTCTCTGCTCTGCCTCATGTAAGTCTGGCTCTGTCCTTAGCCACCCCCCCTTATTTAGTTTAAATTGAACTTCCTTGCCATGAAGTCACCCAGTTTACTCTTTAGTGCAGCTGCCCCTGAAGAGCTCAGGTGCAGCCTGTCTTGGGGATACAGCCCCTCCTCCTCCCATGTAGAGCACCAGTCACCTATCCAGCTGAACCCCATCCGACTGCACCAACCTTGTAGCCAATGGTTGAATGTTCTTATATGCTGTTATATTTCTTCTAACAAACAATTCCCCTACTCTTTTTCGATAAGTGCCATGGGATCTTTAGCATCCACCTGAACTACCACCAATCCAGGCAGATGGGACCTCGGTTTAATGTCTCATCTGCAAGATGGCACCTCAGAAGTGCAGCACCCCCTCATGCTGCACTACAGTGTCAGTATTGGGATATTAACCCAAGTGTCAGATGTGGGAACTGAACCCACAGCCCTCTGATCTCCCAGCCTCAGAGGTGAGTGTGCTACCCACTGAGCCACTGACAGTTTGGCATTAGTGGTGGGCGAAGTGGGCTAAATTCGCTCCGCAAAGTGATATGCGGAGTAATGTGAAATCCGCGAAATGGAGTACTTTGCGTTATAATGGGGAACACGAAGTCCATTGAAAACAATGACTTTGCATTACTCCGCCTTCCCCAAACCACTTCTCCACCAATTTTAAGGCAAAGTAACACTGAAATCAAAGTACTTTGCATCACTTCACCTTGTTATTGAGTTCCAAACCGAATTTGTAATGCTTCATGGGATTGCAGGTCACATGGACCCTAGATTATTCTGCACAGCCTCAGTTCTGTGTAGTGTGTGTGTAATGGAAGATGTAGACAGTTTCCTCTCAGAGCTCTGCCATTCAAACCCTCTAAAAGCTGTTAAAAAAGCCTTTTTGAGCCATTTTGTTTGCTCAAAAAGTACATTGATTGTAGGAAACCTTCCTATGCTCATATCATCAAGTGTTTATTGTCTGTGTGTGGATTTTTAATGTTAATTTAGAACAGTCAGTCTGTGTACTGTGAAGTGTGCATTGGGGGAGGGGCGTATCTGTGGTGCAGGTAGATTAACTGGGAGAAAAAGTCAGTCTTTCTGTTTTGGTTATATTTTTCTTGTATAACTGTGTGAATGTACACACAGTAATATTTTCAGTAATTCTTGGCATTTTTTTGCTGATTGTTGTGGTGCAGCAGTGTATAATTTGTGGTGCAGCAATGTATGAGTTCAGTTTGTTTAAAACATTTGGTTGTATTACTAAAGGTTTTCAATTTGCTACGCATTACTTGTAATGTGTGTGTGCAAGTGCGGGTGTGATGCATGCATGCCATTAAATCAGAAGCCATTTATTGTGCCACAGAGTAATTGCAGCAGTGTGAACCTGCTATCCACTGCATCTGCATGAATTTTTTGTACTGCTTGTGGTATCTTTACTGGTAGTAGTGGACTGTTACTGCTGTGCACTACCCCCCACAAATGGCAAAAGGTATTCTTTTCCAAATTTGGATTTCTGATGGTGAGCACTGGTTAGGTGTTGTTGTTGTGCCTTTGTATCTGCATCTCTTTAGTGTGCAGTGCAATCTTAATCTGTCTGTGCATTTGCATCTCTTTAGGGCCCAATCTCCATCTGTTACTTAAGTCACAGTTGTTTCTTTGGCTTCCCTTCAGAATACTGGTGTGGTGCACACAATTCACAATCACGTCACGAATCACAAAATTAATGTCTTGTAGTATCTCTCCAGGCTTCACCACTCTACCCATTGATATGAGTTTTCAAGCTGGTGAGTTTTGTGAACAGCCAGGTCATCAGGGAAGTAGCCATAGGCACTCGCGTTCCCAATACACTCGTCAGCTCCAAACCACGGTCACGAATGCAGTCACAATTCCTGATCACATCACAAAATCACAAAATTAATTCTTTTACTAGTTACTTGCATCATGTAAGCCTGTTTTGTAGTATCTCTCCCAGACTTCACCACTGTACTCATTGATATGAGTTTTCAAATTGGGGAGTTTTGTGATATAGGTCATTGTCATCGGGCAACTACAGCCGTAGGCATTCGCGTTCCTGTACAACATGTGAGTTACAGTACTGTAAGCCATGTGATGTGTGGGGGCCCGGAGGCTGCCAATATTGTTGTCACTTCTCCTTACTTCAGGTTAAGGCGGAAGGACAATGAGAAGTCA
The DNA here is from genome assembly GCA_016271365.2 of Neoceratodus forsteri. Classification (NCBI taxonomy): domain Eukaryota; kingdom Metazoa; phylum Chordata; order Ceratodontiformes; family Ceratodontidae; genus Neoceratodus; species Neoceratodus forsteri. The sequence goes on from CM028137.1 coordinate 649,797,025, forward strand.
TAATCACAATAACAAGGCAAAGTGGGCATTTCATGCTGGCTACTCTGCGTAGTGGAGTGACAATGCAAAGTGCCCACTTCACGGGCACTTCACTGGTGGAATTTTAATTCGCTGCATCTCTAAGATGGGAGACTTTGCATGTCTTGTTACACTCTCATTTCACTTTGTCATCATTGGGGAATGTTCTGGACACAAGACAGTAGCATTTTGGGGATGAACATTAATTCTGGTGACTTTGTCTGACAACTGCCCTGATGACTGAGTGTGCCATTAATTCTGGGAGACTTTGCATTTCTTGTTACTCTCTCATTTCACTTCATCAGCACTGGGGAATTTTCTGGAGACAAGATGACAGTAGCATTTTGGGGATGCACATTAATTCTAGTGACTGTGTGTGTGGGGGGCTGCCAATATTGTTGTCACTCTGCCTTACTTCACCTTAAGGCGGAATGACAACGCAAAGTAATAATAACAAGGCGAAGTGGGCATTTCATGCTGGCCACTCCACAAAGCGGAGTGACAATGCAAAGTGCCCACTTCGTGTTCACTTCGCCGGTGAAATTTGAATTCGCTGCATCTCTATTTGGCATAGGTAAACCAGAAAAAACATGTCACATAGTGGTGAAGGTGAAAAACTGCTGTCCTGCTGCTACATCCCTCTCTTGTTTGTTGCACTGTATGCATACATCCTTGAGAAATCATCCAGAATAAAATGGGAAAATATTTGTGTCAAGGGAATATGCCTCTTGTTGTACCCCAGTATGTCTCTTGCCAGAAAAACACATTACATAGATGCTGCTGCTAGACAGCTGTGCAATTGCTGCTAAATGAGAACAGGAACAGGCAGGAATAATGTGGATGATAAGGAAAATTCACAATGTCTGGTCGATAACATATGAAGACTTCTAACACTCAGAATTTACAGTAAAAGTATTACTGCTGCTGGTAGTGCTGCTGCTACTAATATTATCATGTATGTCCTTGAAAGGATTAGTTGTAGTGCTGCAGCTGGTCACAGAAAATGGTAACAGATCGATGGTACACATTGTATCCTATACTCCTGCACTCTGAATGGTAAGTTCATTTACTTTGTTGAGGTAATGTGGTATTGAAAGGGGATGGTTAATCATTTGTTTTTTAAACATCGATTGTGTCTCTTTTCTTGTAGGGATTTTACATCATCAGGAGTATGGATTGCTTTCAGGGAATTGATGCTTTCCTTTTCCAGCAGTACATGTTTTCAGTTTTTCTTTGGGGGAGGTGAGTGAAGGTAAGTATTTTTTTTTTGTTTCGCTGGTTATGTTTCCTCTGTGGCATGTTTATCAGAACTGCCAAACATTATATTTTTTAACATCTGTGTTTTTGCATCCTTGCAGGCCTTTCTTGAGAATCCATCAATCTGAATATGATTGGAGTATATTGCCACTAATGGTCTGGATTCCAGTTGCTGCGTACCTGTACTGGAAGGTATAAGTATGTTAAATTATTAGGTGATGTGATGGTTTCCTTTTCTGAATTTATACAGTTCAAGAGATGTTACATTTAATGTTTTCTGTTCTTGATTATATCATTTCAGGTAATTCCCTGAAGCTATCTGTTCTTTATCCCACATGTATAAGATGAGTATGTCTCTTCTGTGTGATGATTTCAGAAACAGACACATTAAGAAATGCAGACAACACTGGAGTCTCCTGAAGAAAAGAACAGAAAAGAATTTTCACATGGATTTTACTTCAAGAATCACTCATTGTGTTCCTGGATTTCAGAAAAAAGGAACACAGAAATTTGCCTCAGTGGAGGACACCCACTAAAGTCATTACACCAATATCCATCCAAGTATACCTGTGTCACCTTTCATTAAAAAAAAACATGAATTGTTTTAACATACTCCACCACTATTGGGGTATATGCCTAGTAAAGCACTTGCCCACGCTATGACCACTACTTCTATGTATGTCACCTTATATAAGAACTGCAGAATTATTTTACCTCCTTTTGGCCACTGTGGCACACTGTTTTCCTTGACAAATAACAAAAGCCCCCCATGTTTTACTTACTGCTTCCCCCCCCCAAAAAAAAAAAAAGAATTTAAGTAATGATACTTAAGTCATTGGTAGTGTTCCTGAGTCCTTTGCAGATGCCGGTCCATCAATGTTCCAAACAAATGCTCACATTGTCAGAATCTTAGCAGGCCATGTAACCTGCATGGGAGAACAAAAATCAGAGGAAAATCAGTTTAATATTTCACTTTAATGAGACATGCCATCATCAGCTGTACACATCGGTGACTGCAAGAACAATAACAGAAAACTCAACTTTTTAAATGGCAAAGCAGAGTGCAGCAGTCAGACATGGAACAGGGTTAGCACAATTTTCATAACCATGGGCTCCATGTCGGTTCAGCAAAGTAATAATAGCGACTCCAATTACGGTGCCCATGCATATAGGCAAGCACTGTTACGGTGATAATATTGCAAATGCTTGTTTTGTTGGGGGTTTGCCCCCTACACCCCCTTACTAAAATAACCAACCCCAAGATAGTAGCACCTTGGGGAGGAGGGACTACATTTGTCTCTGTAACGGTGCTTGCGCACACATACGGGCACCGTAATTGGAGTTGCTGTAATGCCATCCCTGATATTGCTGTCACCATTATTACTTCTCCAAATTGATGTGCTACCTAACCATGTACTGCAAAATGCACTCTGTGAAACATTTTATTGTTTTCAATGTCTGACAGACACTGACTGTAGGTATACTAACCATCTCTTACCTTCTGATTGAAAAATGATACACAGTTCCTCCAAAAAACTATGTAACCTAACCATGGCAGATATTACTGATGTAATTGTTTAGTATCGTATACATACATCAGTTTATGTTAAAAAAACATAAACTTTTCCATGCTGTACACCATGCAAATGCCTCATGAGTAAATTGTCAAGTAATGAAAGCAATCAACCATCAGAGAGTTAAAAAAGATTATGCTTACGTTAGACTACAAACTACTGGAAGTGTGAATGCCACTCAGGCAGCGACTGATGTTGGACAGGCCTCAACCTGCAGAGACAACAAAGGAAAGGTAAAAATGCATTTAAATTATAAATCTGAAGAAGCAATGAGAATGATGACTGCAAGCCAAGTGACTCCTTCTTACCTTCACAGTCCTCAGTGACATGGACTTGCAGGGGGGTGAGTGTTGGTGATGGTACTCACATCATTGGACTGGTGTTTTAAGTACTCATGGGTCTGCCCTCATGCAGTGGTCTGGAACTTATGACTGTAGCATCCTCACTATGGTTGAATCACATTTTCAGTACACAATTGTTTGTAAGTGCTCGACATCAAGGGTGGTTCAGGTGAAAATGTAGAACATAATGGGATGGGCGCTGGTCATACTAACATTGAAATAGTCAGTACAAGTGATATAGGAGGATCTGAATACCCAGTCTTCTTTCCCTCAGGACCATGGCTTCATCACCAGAGCAGAGACTGGATAATGCTGTGTAATACAAAGCAAAATCATATACACAACCATTTGAAGAGGAAGCAATGGTGGAGCAGCCGGAGACAGGGCTGTGTCTTTATTGGATTTGATACCCATATCAAGAGTTGCCTGCTGGGCTGTTAAAAAGTTCTTTTTGTGCAGTTTGAGGTGGTGCCAGGGAGGGTCGACAGTGGTGGGTGGGAGTAGGCATTGACAGTACTGGAACACATTACATTTATGTGCTGTTTGTTGATAGGTTGAGGACACATGTAAATGGGCAGACGATAGCTGCAGCAGCAGCAATACAGTTCTGAGAAGGGAACAGTAACAATCATGACAATAGCATAAATTCTGGAGACATCATATGGGAATGTAATGGCATGCAAAGGAGTTATAGCACACATAATATTTTTTTCTTTAATCATAATCTTCTTCAGTGATGCAGCCCTCACAGTCCTCAAGACTGAAGTTCTCATCTAAAGGTATTCACATTCCAGAACTGAGTCATCAACATCGGTGTCACCAGTGTATGACTTCATCATTATGTTAACAGCACCCCTTGTCTTTTCATCTTCCTCAGAAGGTCCACTTTCAGGATGTGGTAGGAACATGGATATCATGGTCTTGCATGGAATGTGTCCCTTATTCGTTTTTATAAATGTTAGAATTTCCACATTCTGTCATGACCCTACTATGTCAATATGTCATATGCTTCATAGCATATGATTAAAACCCCGTAACTGCAACAGCGCAGTACAACTGAGCGAGAGGGTGCAATACTGCAAATGGGTCTGTGCACAGTACTGCACCCTCTCACTGTCCCAGGCAGAGAATAAGACCTCTGCTGGGATGGGGTTCCACTGAGAAGCTGCCGTGGCTCAATGTAGTGAGCCACTGGCAACAAGGAAATGAAGCAATGTGTTTGGGACCGGGTTTGATTCACTGTCCCAGACGCATGGACATTTTTCTTTTTTTCACATTCTGTGTGATATTTGTGTTAACCCCGAGTTAGTTATAACAGTTGGAGGGGGTCCGGGGGTGTGGGGAGCAGAGCCCCCCAGGGAAAAAAAGACTCATGCCGCATGGCATATATCACGCTGTTTTGCAGTGCGATATATACATGCGGCATAATGTCTTGCGATATTATGACCCGTGCCTATGGTGACAAGGCCATGCACTGGTCACGTGCAATGGCAGCTGCAGCACTGAACACGTGCTCTGCACTAACACTAGAGGGAAGGCAGCAGCTAAGGTATTTAATCACCATAGATGTCAGTGCAGGCCACTCAGTTACCTTGCTTACCCAGTACAACAATGGCTTTTCACCAATTGCAAGGTGTTTTTGTTCAGCCATGAAACAGTCAACCATGCAACACGCTGCACAGTCACTTGGTGATTGGCCACTCACCAGCATAGTAAATCAAGGACTCCACCAGGTAATTACTTATTTACTTAATTTATTGCACATCTGAGAAGAACACCACACCATTCATGGTTCTTAGTACACTTGACATGTTTCAGATCCCCATGGATTCTCTCTAAAGCTGCTATTATAAAGAACAACCCTTTCCCTAAATACATAAACTTTCAGCTGCTGATTATGACATCTCTCTGATGCATTCAATTCATCAGTGAAAGTGCATCACATGTGTACTCTTAATTGCGCTAATTAAAAGTAGCTTCTTTTAAAATATTATTTATTAAATAATAAATAAAAATGTATTAAAGAAGCTGTTTTAATTAGGGTGCAATTAAGGTAGCACACATGTGATGCAATTACACCAATGGATTTGAGTGCACCAGAGTGATGTCATAATCATCAGTTGAAAGTTTATGTATTTATGGAATGGGTTGTTCTTAGTATAGCAGCTTTTGAGAAAGGATCCATAGGGATCTGAACCGCATCAAGCATGCTAAGAACCATGAATGGTGTGGTGCTCTTCTCAGATGTGCACTAAATGAAGTAAATAAGTTATTACCTAGTGCAGCCCTTGATTTACTATGCTGGTGAGTGCCCAATCTCCAAGTGACGTGTCTGACTATTTTTGAGAGCACCACCATTGCAGTGCGCACTGTTCCTTGTTCTGCATGCAACGTGCTGCTTTGAGTCCAGCCACCTCATCGTGCTCCTCCTCATCCTGGTCTTCCATGGGTGCAACTCCAACCTTGCCTAAACCATCCCAAATAGGATTGCTCATTTTTGTTTCTTGCCTACTTGTTAACATAGTTGTGGCATGTGAAGCTGACAGTGCTCTGGTTGTGGTAGCAACAATACTGGGTGCCCTATGTGTTTTGAGCATCTGTTCCCATCTGACCCTTCTTATAAGAAGGTTGATAAGGTTTTCTACCCTCTGATGGCCACCATCTAGTATAGACTCAAGGCCATGCTCATTACATGGGTCAAGCATGGTGGCAATGCCAAAGTCATCAGACTGCAGAATTCCAACAATATGAGGGTTGGAGTCCAACATGTGGAGCATGTGCTGCATCAAGGCCAAATTGTCACTGCCTGCCTCAATCAATTGCAGTAAATTAACCAGTGTCCGCCCCAGTATGTGGCGCAAGGGGGTGGACTGACTGATACAGGCAGTGTTCCCACTCACTGCCTCTGTTGCATTTTCAAAGGGATGCAGAATCATTATCTCTCCATCCATTAAATGCTACTGTTCTGTGATGAGAGCCATTGACACTCCAGTACTGTCATGACTGGTGTGTAGCAGCAGATAATCGGACACTGCTTTACACTGCTCATAGAGCTGGTCCAACATGTACAGTGTGGAGTTCCATCTGGTCACCACATCCAACTTCATGTGATGATGAGGCAGATTGTTATTTCTCTGAAGTGGGCATAGCTGGTCACGGGCCTTCCCAGAATGGGCAAAGTGGGCACAGATGCAGAGGGCCACTAACATGATATTCTCACATAAGTATGGCTAGAAACTGCTGGACCACAAAGCTGAGGCAGTGTGCCAGGCATGACACCCTGAAAAACCTACCATCACTTATGCATTTTACATCATTGGAACCGTTGTCACTTGCAATGAAGCTGGCTTTCATTTAATGTGGGTGCAGCCACTCATCAATCTCATCCAGTAGTACTTCAAGCATTTTCTCCCATGTTTTGGATCCAAGCATGCTTTTCATTGTGAGGGTCGCATGCTGCCTAATACTGGTTATGTTGCTACCACCACATTCTGCCTTGCTGCACTATCCATCACCACACCCAGATTCCAAGACCACCCCAGGTACCTGTGCCCAATGCTGTAATGCACATACAGGAGCTACCAGCTGTTCTCCCACTGGTCCACATATCATCGCTAAGATGAATGGATGGTGATGATGAATGCTTAGTGTGTGGAACACTGCCTTCTTTACCATGACATACAGTTTCAGAACAGCCATTTGGAGAAGTACGTCTTTGTTGGTACCTTCCACTTTGGACATGCGTGAGCAGCAAATTCTAAATCCTTCATTCTTAACAAAGGAGAATGGGAGCAGGTCAAGTGCGAGTATTTCTGCAGCAGCCACACTAAGCTCCTGTGCAGTTGAATGATTCATGGAGTATTTGCTCTGCCGTTCAAATGTGTTTATCAGAGTTGGCTGTAATTTTGGGGTGTTGGGCTGGCAAACAGATGGTCACATCATGGTAGCACAGAGGGGTTCTATTTGATGCTAGAGAAATACATGGTGTGATAAAGGGACAAAGGTAATTTTAACTGTTTTATGGGTTGGCAACAGCGTTACTGTGGACTGACTCTGAGGGGGACTTTTGAACTTGCCACTGCTGCTATGCCCACTAGTTGTAGCAACCAACTCCACATCCTTCTCCTCTACTACGTAGTCCCCATCAGTGGCACTGCCTAAAGATGAAGAGGATGAGAGACCAGGACCACCTGCAACTGCATCCTTCTGGTGTTTCAGCATTCGGAGAGAGTGCCAGTTCCTGAAGTGCCTGTGCTGACCACCAGTGTCTAGCTGGCTGCTCTTCTTCCCCCTACTGACCAGTATGTGGCAAAGCTGACATATTGCCACCATTTCATCTACTGGGTCCATCACATAGGAGTTACACACTAGGGATTTTGTAGTCCTTTCTTTATCCTGATGCCTGGACTGGAGCAGCAGAGTGGAAGTATGGTAGGGATACTAATGTTTTTCATAGTTTGACTCTGTCTCATCACATCAAGAATAGTATGGGAGGCCTTCAGTGTGACATTTGGTGGTTAAATCAATGCTGCACTTAAGAACCCCTGCACTGTTGGCCAGCCCAGTGGCACTGAGGGTTGAGGCACTGGATGCCACACTTCACACCACACTAGCAACCCGGGTTTGGGAATGGACTTGGGTCTCCAGGAGTCAGCAGAAGAGGGAAGGGATTGAGCATCTGGAGGACTGCTTTCTTTTCCTGGGGAGGGATTTGGGGTAAATGCTGCTCCCGTGCAGCTCCTGGCAGTGGTTAGGGGAAAGTGCCGGAACATGCAGTGCTTGTGGATACAGGGGGCGGAGCGGCTGCAGGTGTTGGCACTATGAACGCCATTGCATGTCCAACCTCCGAGGGGAGAAACTGTACAGAAAAAGCCCCAGAGGACCAGGGAAGTGATGAGGATCCCAGGGTTCTAAGCCCCACATCCCCAACATTGGATCCTTTTTCCAATGTCCCCAGGTGCCACCCACAGGACGGACCCTCTTATTTGCAGAAAGAGCTGCCAGGTAGGTGAGGTGGGCTCTCCCCCCAAGGGGTGATCTGGGGGGCTGGGAAGTCTGGTAAGGGGGTACTTAGAAGGAGGGTCTCACTGGGAAGTAAAGGGCAAACCGAGAGGGTACCTGAGAGATGCCCTGGTCCAAAGGTGAAGAAATAAAGTTAAAAAAACAGAACCCCTGCACTGTCACCACCTTTCTGCTTCTTCTTCTTCTCTCATTCCCATATGAGGTCCAGCTCCTCATCATCATGATCATCATCATCATCATCTGCGTGCCATCCATTGATGTCATCCTCATGCTCCTCTTCATGCAGAGCCTGAAAGTCATGATGAACCTCAGTCTCAACAGTTTGTGTGTCCGTCTCCACAGCAACGGTTGCCATGGTGGTGTGATCCACATTTTTCAGCATTCCAACAGTCCCCTCAACCACTGCTTCAACTGTATCACAAGGAACGGCAACACTACCAGCAGCAGCAATGGAGACAGGAACATGCTCCACCTATTTTCATGAGACACTGCTTCTGGTGTAATTTTCAGGCTGCTTGCACTATTGCAACCTCCCACATCACCCTCTCCCACTACCATGGCTGCCACTGAGGTTGATGGAAAAAAAATTAGATGCAGGAAAGCAACTGGTAAATATTCTGGCACTACTGGTAGCAGTACCCATCCCAGAGCACTAAGAACTTGTTGTTGATGGCAACACCACATCAGAAGATAATCCTTCATTCACTGTTTCAGTTGCACCACTTTTCACAAACAATGCTAAAGTCTTGCCTGCATGACTCGCTCCTCTACCTTTCTTGTTTCTCTTCACTGACATTCTTCTTTTATTAAAGTTTGGCAACACTGAAAAGTGATATTTTTGGACACTATTTCTCACAGCACATGGGAGTACAACAATAGGTCAGGTAGGGTACCCAAGTGAATAGCTGGATTTCTAAAGCTTGTACTTTGCCAAGAGAGCAGTACTACACCACAGGCTGGGATATCACTGGTGTTCACAAAGAAAGGAAAATTCAATCACATACAGGAAAATTCAATCTGGAAAACCAATATTTTTGAACACTATTTCTCACAGCACACAGGCATACAACAACAGGTAGGGTAGGGTACCTGAGTGAATAACTGGATTTGTAAAGATTGTGCTTTGCCAACAGGCAGTACTATACCACAGGCTGGGAGGATGCCAATGGTTTTCACAAACACAGGAAATTCAGTGAAACACAGGTAAATTCAGTCTGTAAAACTGATACCGTTGGATGTTATTTCTCACAGCACACAATGGGGTACAACAACAGGTTGGGTAGGCTACCCAGGTGAATAGCTGGATTTCTAACTACTAGAAAGGCTAGGAAGTATACCACTGATGCTAAATATGTGGGGGGGGTACAACAACAAGGCATGTAGGATAGGTGGGTTTTTTTTATTTTATTTTCAAAGCACAATGGAATAGGAAGATGAAAGGCAGAGGGACTGCAAAGCAGAAGTGGTGGGTGTGGGGGCAGGGGCCCAGGTGTCTTCAAATCAAAACACACACACACAAACACTCATACATACAGTCACAATCACCACACTCAGACTATAAAACAAAAAATTAACATAACACAGTAATGTAGTAGACACAAAAACAGGTTTGAAAAAGTTTAAACAAGAAATTAGGTTTATACTCCACAGTTTCTTCATAATCACTAGCTGCTATGTCCTCTTTCCTCACTCTCTTAACACTGCACAGAGAAATGTCACCCTCAGCTTTCTATTGGCTATTTAGCCACATGACCTCCAATCCACAATACATTGCAAGCTTCACCTGTTGCGGCAAACTTCACATGTGAAACCCTAACCTACACGGGGACTTTGCTTATCTACTTAACAGTTGGTGAAGTACATCCATCCTCAAAGTATTCCACTCCATGAAGTGGCCATAATCCACAAAGTATGGACTTCTCCTGTGTAGTAATTTGCAAAATGGTGCTAATTCAGGAAATACTATGTGGAGCAAATTTTTCTGACTTCACACACCACTATACACAGGGCCCCGTGTTTACTGCGGCAAAGTGGACCTACATTCTGCGGCAGGACCTCATACCTTCTGTGGCAGAACAACTGCTGATTCGTTTCCACGATTCCTATGATTGAACATTAAAAATAATATATTACAAAAGAATCACCAGAAGCTACGATACCTGTTAAAATTTCTTTAACAAAAAAGACTTGAGAGTTGAAAAGTAACACTGTCTTGAATGATTGTTTTAATACTGGATACTAAAGTATCTTTAATAGCTATTAATCATACGTTTGTACACTTGCAATTATGTGAATAATATAACATTTTTAATTTAGATATGCAAATCATTTGCTTTGGCCTTTTCTAAAAAAGAAATCAGAAACATTTATTCAGTCATAAAGCAGCAGTGCAGCAAAATCAGGAAATATAGTTGAACCTATTGTACTTGGTGTAAAGATTTAGACATCTTCCAGTATGATTTGTTGTTTTTTTAATCCACCAAGATTTGAGTATTTTATAAATGTTTTAAATATTTTTTAAAGAAATAAAGATGGATGCAACATTTGCAAATGAATAGAATTGTATGCCTAGCAAGGTTTAGGATAAAAATCTGAAAAAAGTATCATCGCATCAAGCATTGGAGAAGCTGGTATTATAATATTTGACAATGAAACTAATGTTATTCTTAAATGTAGCTGAAACAATTTTTTTTTGGGAACATCATTTGTTCATTACACTGTTGCTTAGAATAAGTATTGGAAACAATAGTTGAATGTTTGAAGAGATTATTTAAAAGTTGGAATTTTTTATGCTGTGCTACTGCATCAATTCTGTTCTTAGTTCTCATTGTGATTGTTTCTCAACAGAGTAGAGAGTTTGAAACACTATTTGCTCCTAAAATCTACTTGGTGTCACTGTATAAAAACTGTTTTTGGGTGATTTAAGAAACCAGACTCACTTCGCAGTATTGTTAGTTCAGTATTCCCACCTACTGTATATGGATAAGACATGAAGATCAAAACATTACCAGCAATAATTTGATTAAGCCTTCATCTGCATCAGCAAATTTTTTCTTGGCTTTAAATATCCTAAAATAATTTCAGAAATTGTTAATTAGTTGCAAGATAGTTCTGAAATGAATGAATTAGAAACAGGAAAGTAACGGACCAATAGGGAAGTTCATATCACTTGTGTTCACAATATACTGTATATATTGTACAGCTATGGGTAGTTCTAAACAATACATAACTCACTTCTAAAATCAAATGTAGGCATTAAGACTGTTCCTCAAAATCATTATTCAATGTATTTGCATAGAAACTAGACTAAGCCCACTAAAGGAAATAGTTGAATTGGAAAGACATGTGTGATTATATAGTACTTGATTTCCATGGTTGATCTGGCTTGCACTATAGAGATGTGGTTGGTGGTGACATGGACAAATTTGTTGATTGTATGGCCCGTTATAGAACATATCTGTTTATCCTCTTAGTACATTGAGGTATCATAGTTGATTTTATTTTCTGTATTTACCAGAAACTACCACTTTGAGACTTGAAATAACAACTAAAGTTACAACTACCCCAGAAACAATTCCAGCAGTAACTACAAGTCCAACAATATATAGCTATTTGCATTTTGCTATTGCTTTTTAGTATGTGGGATTAGAGATGGCAACATGTTATACCTGCAGAGTTCTATAATGTTGGTACTTTAGACTATGCAGAGTTGTAAAGTTTCATTATGTAAATATTTGATCAATATTTCTGTTGAAAAGAAAAAACAGAAATTTCTGTCAACTCCTATATAACTTTGCCAATCATTCTACACAGTTCTAATGATTACAGGCAAACACTTCTTCCATAACTTGAAACATGCTATGCAAGAATTCACCCCAACCCAGGATCTGAGGTCTGATCTATTTATAATGATAAATCTTCCTGCCCTTCTAGCACTTATTGTTATCCTTTCCCCAGCCCTGGAGAGCTGTGGTCTGGGCCCATTTATAAACATTCTGACCCTTTCTTTCCCGCTTGCAGTACTCAGGCAGCATTCAAACCCAGTCATGGAGAGCTGAGGTTGTTATATTAGTAAACATTCTTTACCCATTCTCATCCTTGTAGCACAAGAAGCTTCTATTCTACCATGTTATAGGAGGTGGTCTGGCCCATTAATAAAGATTATATACCCTTCTTTAGTTACAAATGCCAGTCTACTTCTCCAGGCACTGAAAAGAAGTCTGTTTTTATGAATAATAGTACCCTCCCCATCTTTGACATTCACTGCCTGCCCTTTCCACTCTGAATAGTGGGTGCAGTCCATTCATAAACACTGTTTACCCTTCCCCATCCTTGTAGCACTGAATGTCTGTCTTCTTTCCTGAACCTTGATAAGAGTTCTGGCTGATTTTCAAACTTGTACCTCTTCCTTATTCTGATAAATATTTCTATCACACATTATTTTCTAGCTCTGTCATTTTAATACAAAGTTCAAGCATTGTGACAAGTCTGGCAAACAGTTTTACTTTCGATTATCAACATAAATGATTCTACATTTACTTTTTTCCAGTTAAATAGTGTACATCCATTTCTGAGATTTTGTATTCAAATATTTTAAATTCTGATTTAAAAATTTCATTTATTTGATTTGGAAAAGTGTTGTAATTCTAGCATAGCTTTCTATTCAAATAAATAAAAAGTAGAGAACAGAATAGGTATCAGAGGCTTGAATAGCCTATAGATTAGAGTATTAGCTGTGAAGGAGCTTGCAACGGTGTAGACCTGAGATTAATGCCCACAAACTCATCTTTGCATACGTGTATTCTATGTAAGTCATTAACTACTTCAGTGCTTCTGTCACCACTGAAAACAGGTCCTTGTTCTTGCGGCCTTACCAGTTACCAAAAGAATAAAATAAAAAAATCTGTTGATACTGATCTTAAATATATGCTAATATCTTTATTAATTGAAGTGGCACTAGCTTTTGTAAAACAAATTGCTACACTGCTGCTTATCTTGTGTCTGCTCATCCTCTGGAGGTACTCTCACCCCACCCCTGTAATCCAGAAAGAACATAAGAATAGTAGCGTCAGTTGGAATGGAAACTTGCAGACCCTTCCTCACCACCATGATTGGCCAGTATCATAAATGACTGCATAAGAGAGGTGATTCATTGTGCTAATTCACAAAACTGGTCTCATCAGACTGCAGCCAATGAAAGAGGTGACAGAAGGCTGTGTGCAGATCACTGCCTACCACTACTTTGTAATAGATCTCTTGAGGGTTAGTGTCCTAGGGGTTAATGTATATTGTCAGGACTGGTGAGATTATAGTAATATTTGGATTTACAATGTAGTTTTGATATGGTACACAATGATGTTAATGTTACAGACTCTACTTAACAGGGCTGGAAGAGTATGAAAGTGTATATGGTTTCAAGTTGTTGGAATACATTTATGCAAAAGTTTGTATGAGGAGATGGAATTGAAAGACAGTAGAGAAGTAGTATATTTCATTTAATTATATGACAACCTATATCACATAGGTTTTCCAGCTAATTGCGCTTTCCAGCCAGAAGTATAGAAAGTGTACATCACCGTGAAGTGTTGCAATGAAATATTGGTCTGCTAGTTGATGTTTTGATTCCTCAATCACTTTGTGAGGTGGTGTCTGTATAAATGATTTGTTATGTTTTCAGAACTGCAGTTTTAGACCTGATATTGCTTTAGGGAAGTTTTCATAGTTTCTTCCATTTCCTTTTTATTGAACATTAAAATATATTACAAAAGAATCACCAGAAGCATGATATCTGTTAAAATTTTCTTTAACAAAAAGACTTGAGGTTGGAAAGTAATACTGTCTTGAATGATTGTTTTTAATACTGATACTAAAGTATCTTTAATAGCTATCAACTACGCTTGTAACACTTGTAATTATGTAATAATATTATAACATTTTATTTAGATATGCAACTATTTTGGGCTTTTCTAAAAAAAAGAAATCAGAAACATTTATTCAGTCATAGCAGTGAACAAATCAGGTAGGTTGAACCTATTGTACTTTGTGTAAAGATCAGACATCTTCCAGTATGATGGTGTTACAGTTTTCTAATTCCACCAAGATTTATATTTTATAAATGTTTTAAATATTTTTTAAAGAAATAAAGATATGCAACATTTTGCAAATGAATAGAATTGTGCCTAGTGTTTAGGATAAAAATTGAAAAAAGTATCATACTTAGCATTGGTAGTTAAGACAAGTACATTTGACAATGAAACTATGTTATTCTTAAATGTAGCTGAAATAATTTTTTTTTGGGAACATTATTTGTTCATTACACTGTTGCTTTAGAATAAGTATTGAAACAATAGTTGAATTATTTGAAGAGATTATTTAAAGTTGGTCTTTTATATGCTACTGTATCAATTTGTTCTTAGTGTCTTAATTGTGATTGTTTCAACAGAGTTAGAGAGTTTTGAACACTATTTGTCATTCCTAAAACTTTACTTGGTGTTTCATACTGGTAAAAATCGTTTTTTGGGGTGATTTAAACCAGACTCACCTGTCGTATTGTTGGTTCAGTATTCCCCTAATACTGTATAGGATAAGACATGAAGTGATCAAAACATTACCAGCACAATTTGATTAAGCCTTCATCTGCATCAGCAAATTATTTTTCTTTGGCTTTCTAAATGTCCGAAAATACTTTAAATTGTAATTAGTTGCAAGAGTGTTCTGAAAATGGAAATTTAAATTGAAGAAACAGTGGGTAATGGACCAATTAGGAAGTTCTTATCACCTGTGTTCACACATCTTATATTGTACAGTATTTATGGCAGTTCTAAAATACATAATTCCACTTAAAATCAAATGTGGCATTAAGACTGTTCCTAAAATCAAGATTATTCAATGTATTTTGTATTGTTCAGACTAAGCTCACTAAAGGGAGAAGTTTGTTGGAGTATATGTGATTATATAGGATTGATTTGCTATTGATCTGGCTTGCACCGTAGAGATGTTGCTTGATGACATGTGGACAACTTTAAAGCATCAGATGCAGCCCGTTATAGAAACATATCTTGTTTATCCTCTAGTACATTACAGAGGTATCATAGTTGATTTTATTTTCTGTGTATTACCTGTGTAGAAACTACCACTTGGAGACCAGTGTTAACAACAACAACTGAAGTTAACTACCCCAGAAACAATTCCAGTGTAACTACAACAAGTCCAACAACAGGTATAGCCATTTGCATTTTGCTATTGTTTTTTATATGTGGGATTAGAGATGTAGCAAAACAAAAAGATACCTGCAGAGTCTTGACAATGTTGGCTACTTCTGCACTATGCAGAGTTTGCAAAGCCCATCTGTAACATTCTTTGATCAATTTTCTGTTGAAAGAAAAAGTAAATTCTGCTGTCAATTATAGCAACTGCCAATCATTCCACACAGTTCTAATGATAAAGGCAAACACTTTTCCATAATTGAAACATGCTATGCAAGAATTCACCCCAACCCAGGGCTGAGGTCTGATCTATTTATTAACATGATAAATCTTTCCTGTCTTCTAGCACTTAATGTTATCCTTCTACCCAGCCTGGAGAGCTGTGGTCTGCCCATTTATAAATATCTGACCTCTTCTTCACGCTGCAGTACTAGTGGCAGCATCTTGAAACCCAGTCATGGAGAGCTGAGGTCTGTTACATTAGTATCTCTTTACCCATTCCTCATCCTTGTAGCACAAGAAGTTTCTTGCCCCTACAGCCATAGTGAGGTGTGTGGTCTGCCCATTAATAAAAGATTGTATACTCTTCTCTTTTGTTGTTGCTACCAGTCTACTCTATAATTGAAAGGAGTAGTTGTTGTTTTAAAGAATTATAGGTACCCTCCCTCATCTTGTATCATTCACTGCCTGCCCTTGCCACTTGAATAGGTGGGTGCAGTCCATTCGTAAACACTGTTTACCCTTTCCCAACCCTTGTAGCATTGAATGTCTGTCTTTTCCTGAACCTTGATGGTGATTTCTGATTTTCAAACTTATGTACCTCTTCCCTATCTCTGATAACACATTTCTATCACACACTTATTTTTCTGAAATTCAGTCATTTTAATACAAAGTTAAAAGTATATGGGACAAGTCTGGCAAACAGTTTTACCTGATTTATCAAATAATGATTCCATTTTCTTTTTCCAGCCAATAGTGTACATCCATTTCTGCAGATTTTGTGTTCTGCAAATATTTTAAATTTGATTTAAAATATTGGTTTCATTTGATTTGGAAAAGCGTTGTAATTCTACATATGCTTTCTTTATTCAAATAAATAAAAAAAGAGAAAGAGAATAGGTACAGAGGCGCTGAATAGCCTATAGATTATAATTAGCTGTATGTTTGGCACCCAGCAGACCCGATTAATGCCCACAAACTCATTTTTGTATACTGTGTGACTTATGCAAGTCACTTAACCACCCCAGTGCTCTGGGTCACCACTGAAACAGGTCTGTTCTGGGGCTTACCCAGTTACTAAAAGAATAAAATAAAAAATCTGCTATATATGGGATCTTAAAATATAATATCTTTATACTGAAGTGGAACGCTAGGCTTTTTAGAAACAAATTGGGACTGCTGCTTTATCTTGTGTCTGCTCATCCTCTTTGAGGTACTCTCACCCCACCCCTGCAATCCAGGAAAGAACACATAAAGTAGTGTCACTTGTAGTGGAACTTGTACAGACCTCTTCCTCACCACCATGATTGGCCAGCATATCATAAATGAGACTAAATAAAGACATGGTGATTCATTGTGCTAATTACAAAACTGGTCTCATTCATCAGACTGCAGCCAATGAAAGAGGTGACAGGAAGACTGTGTGCAGATCATCGCTCACCAGTACTTTGTAAATAGATCTCTTGAGGGTTAGGTGTCCTAGAGGTTAAATGTATTATATTGTTAGGACTGGTGAGATTATAGTATATTTGGATTTACAAGTGAAGCTTTGGATATGGGTACACAATGATGTTAATTTTACAAACCTTCACTTTAACAGGGCTGGGAGAAGAGTTGAACTGTATATGCTTTCAAGAGTTGGTGGAACAGGCATGCATTTATGAAAGTTAAGTATTGAGGAGATGGAGCATGAAAGTGACAGTAGAGAAGCAGTATGATTTTCCATTTAATTATATGACAACAAACCTATATCACATAGGTTTTCTCCAGCCAATTGCGCCTTTGCCAGGCCAAGAAGTACAGAAAGTGTGCACATCACCAGTGAAGTGTTGCATCATGAAATATTGGTCTGCTAGGTTGATATGTTGATTCCTTAAATCACTTTTATGAGGTGGTGGTAAGTATAAATGATTTGTGATGTTTTTCAGAACAGCAGTTTCAGAACCTGACACTGCTTTAGGGAAATATTTTCAATAGTTTCCTTCCACAATTCCTAAGGATTGAACATTAAAATAATATATTACAAAAAAGAATCACCAGAAGCATGAGATAATTGTTAAAAATTTTCTTTAAAGAAAAAGTCTTGATAGTTGAAATAAGTAACACTGTCTTGAATGATTGTTTTTAATACTGATACCAAAGTATCTTTTAATAGCTATCAATCATATCGCTTGTAACACTTGCAATTATGGAATAATATTATAACATTTTAATTTAAATATGCAAATCATTTTGTTTGGCCTTTTCTAAAAAGAGAAATCAGAAACATTTATTCAGTCATAAAGCAGCAGAGCAACAAAATCAGGAAATATAGTTGAACTCTATTGTAATTTTCAGTGTAAAAGATTTCAGACATCTTCCAGCATGATTTGGTGTTACAGTTTTCTATTCCACCAAGATTTGAGTTGTTTTATAAATGTTTTAAATATTTTAAAGAAATGAAGATGGATGCAACATTTTGCAAAATGAATAGAATTGTAGGCCTCAGTAAGGTTTAGGATGAAAAATCTGGAAAAAGTATCATTGTACCTAGCATTGGTGAAGCTAAGACAAGTACATTTGACAATGAATCTAATGTTATTCTTAAATGTAGCTGAAACTAGTTTTTTTTTTTGTACCCATTTGTTCATTACACTGTTGTTTTAGAATAAGTATTAAACAATAGTTGAATTATTTGAAGAGATTATTTAAAAGATGGAATCTTTATATGCTGCGCTACTGCATCACCTTGCTCTAGTGTTCTTAATTGTGATTGTTTCTCAACAGAGTTAGGAGAGTTTTGAAACACTATTTGTCATTCCTAAAATCCTTACTTGTGTTTCATACTGTGTATAAAATCAAGTTTTGGGGTGATTTAAGAAACCAGACTGACTCCTTCAGTGACTGTTAGTTCAGTATTCCCACCTAATACTGTAAGTGGGATAAGACATGAAGTGATCAAACATTACCAGCAATAATTCTGATTAAGCCTTTCTTCATCTGCATAAGCAAATTATTTTTTCTTTGGCTTTCTAAAATATCAGAAAATAATTTCAGAAATTGTTAATTAGTTGCAAAAGCAGTTCTGAAAATGGGAATTTAATTGTGGAATAAACAGTGAAAGTAATGGACCAATTAGGAAGTTGCTATCACCTGTGTTCACAATATACTGTATATATTGTGGCAGTATTTATGTGCAGTTCTAAACAATACATAACTTCCACTTCTAAAATCAAATGTAGGCATTAAGACTGGTTCCTAAAATCAAGATTATTCAATGTATTTTGCATAGAACTAGACTAAGCTCACTAAAGGGAAATAGTTTGAATTGGAAGGACATGTGATTATGTAGGACTTGATTTCCATGGTTGATCTGGCTTGCACCACAGATGTGGTTGGGTGATGACATGAGGACATATTTGAAAGCATCAGATGCAGCCCGTTATAGAAACACATCTTGTTTATCGTCTTAGGTACATTACAGAGGCATCATAGTTGGTTTTATTTCTGTGTATTTACCTGTGTAGAAACTACCACTTTGGAGACCAGTGTTATAACAACAGCAACTGAAGTTGCTAACCACCCCAGAAACAATTCCAGCAGTAACTACAACAAGTCCAACAACAGGTATAGCCATTTGCATTTTGCTATTGTTTGTTATATGGGATTAGAGATGTAGCAAAATAAAAAGATACCTGCAGAGTCTTGACAATGTTGGCCACTTCGCACAATGGCAGTTTTGCAAAGCCTATTCTGTAACATTCTTTTGATCAATATTTTCTGTTGAAAAGAAAACAGTAAATTTGCCGTCAACCTGCTACAGCATCTTTGCTAATCATTCTACACAGTTCTAATGATTACAGGCAAAACACTTCTTCCACAACTTTGAAACATGCTATGCAAGAATGCACCCCTAACCCAGGGATCTGAGGTCTGATCCATTTATTAACATGATGTAAATCTTTCCTGCCCTTGTAGCACTTAATGTTATCCTACCCCAGCCCTGGGGAGTGTGGTCTGCCCATTTATAAACATTCTGACCCTTTCTTTCACGCTTTGCACTCAGTGCCAGCATTCAACCCCGGTCATGGAGAGCTGAGGTCTGTTACATTAGTAAACATTCTTTACCCATTCTCATCCTTGTAGCACAAGAAGCTTCTATTCTACTGTTGTCAGTGATGTGTGGTCTGCCCATTAATAAAGATTATATACCTCTTCTCTTCTTTGTAGCTACAAATGCCAGTCTACTTCCTGGCAATTGAAAAGGAGAAGTCTGTTTTTTTAAAGAATAATAGGTACCCTCCCCCATCCTTGTATTATTCTATTTCGCCTGCCCTTGCCACTCTGAATATTTGGGTGCAGTCCATTCGTAAACACTGTTTACCCCTTCCCAACCCTTGTAGCACTGAATGTCTGTCTTCTTCCCTGAACTCTTGATGGGTGAGTTCTGGCTGATTTTCAAACTTTATGTACCGCTTCCCTATTCTGATAACATATTTCCTATCACACACTTATTTTTCTAGCCTCAGTCATTTTAATACAGTTAAAGCTGCATCGTGACAAGTCTGGCAAAAGAGTTTTTACCCTGATTTATCAACATTAAATGATTCCAGACATTTTCCACTTTCTTTTTCAGCCAAATAGTGTACATCCATTTCTGGCAGATTTTGGGTATTCTGCAAATATTTTAAATTCTGATTTAAAATGGTCATTTCATTTGATTTGGAAAAGCTTTGTGTCTAACATAGCTTTATTCAAACAAATAAAAAAAGAGAAAGAGAACAGAATAGGTATCAGAGGCTGGCAGAATAGCTCTATAGATTAGAGTAATTAGCTGTGAAGGAGCTTACAACCCAGCAGACAGGAGATTAATGCCCACAAACTCATCTTGGATACTGTGTAACTCTATGCAAGTCACTTAACAATTTCAGTGCTTCTGGGTCACCACTGAAAACAGGTCCTTGTTCTTAGTGGGCCTTACCCAGTTACCAAAAGAATAAAATAAAAAAATTTGCTAGATATCAGATCTTAAATATATGCTAATATCTTATTAATTGAAGTGGAACACTAGGCTTTTTTGTAAAAAATTGCTACACTGCTGCTTTATCTTGTGTCTACTCATCCTCTTGAGGTACTTCTCACCCCCACCCCCTGCAATCCAGGAAAGAACACAGTAACAGTTAGCAAGTCAGTTGTGAATGGAAACTTCAGCAGACCCTTCCTCACCACCATGATTGGCCAGTATATCAAAAATAGACTGCATAAAGAGATGGTGATTCATTGTGCTAATTCACAAAACTGGTGTCCATTCATCAGACTGCAGCCAATGAAAGAGGTGACAGGAAGGCCTGTGTGCAGATCACTGCCTACCACTACTTTGTAAATAGATCTTTGAGGGTTAGTGTCCTAGGGGTTAAAATGTATTATATTGTCAGGACTGGTGAGATTATAGTAATATTTGGATTTACAATGAAGCTTTGGATATGGGTACACAGTGATGTTAATGTTACAAACTTCACTTTAACAGGGCTGGGGAAGAGTAGAAAGTGTATAAGCTTTCAAGACTTGGTGGAACAGGCATGCATTTATAAAAGTTGGGCATGAGGAGATGGAACAAAGGAAAGTGATAGTAGTGAAGTAGTATGATTTCCATTTAAATATATGGGACAACAAACCTATATCACATAGGTTTTCTCCAGCTAATTGCGCCTTTGCCAGCTAAGAAGTACAGAAAGTGTGCACATCACCAGTGAAGTGTTGCATCATGAAATATTGGTCTGCTAGGTTGATATGTTGATTCCTTAAATCACTTTGTGAGGGTGGCTAAGTATAAAATGATTTGTGATGTTTTCAGAACAGCAGTTTCAGAACCTAATATTGCTTTAGGGAAATATTTTCAGTAGTTTCTCCACGATTCCTATGATTGAACATTAAAAATAATATATTACAAAAGAATCACCAGAAGCATGATACCTGTTAAAATTTTCTAAAAAAAAGACTTGAGAGTTGAAATAATAACACTGTCCTTGAATGATTGTTTTTAATACTGATACCAAAGTATCTTTTAATAGCTATCAATCATACGCTTGTAAACATCTGCAATTATGTGAATAATATTATAACATTTTTAATTTAAATATGCAAATCATTTTGCTTTGGCATTTTCTAAAAAGAAATCAGAAACATTTATTCAGTCATAGCAGCAGTGCAACAAAATCAGGAAATATAGTTGAACCTATTGTAATTTTCAGTTTAAAAGATTTCAGACATCTTCCAGCATGATTTGGTGTTACAGTTTTCTAATTCCACCAAGATTTGAGTGTTTTATAAATGTTTTAAATATTTTTTTAAAGAAATAAAGATGGATGCAACATTTTGCAAATGAATAGAATTGTAGGCCTAGCAAGGTTTAGGATAAAAAATCTGAAAAAAGTATCATTGTACCTAGCATTGGTGAAGCTAAGACAAGTACATTTGACAATGAATCTAATGTTATTCTTAAATGTAGCTGAAACTAGTTTTTTTTTTGGGGAAACACCATTTGTTCATTACACTGTTGCTTTAGAATAAGTATTGAAACAATAGTTGAATTATTTGAAGAGATTATTTAAAAGATGGAACTTTTATATGCTATGCTCCTGCATCAATTCTGTTCCTAGTGTTCTTAATTGTGATTGTTTCTCAACAGAGTTAGGAGAGTTTTGAAACACTATTTTTCATTCCTAAAATCCTTACTTGGTGTTTCATACTGTGTATAAAAATCAAGTTTTTTTGGGGGTGATTTAAGAAACCAGACTCACTCCTTCGTGCACTGTTAGTTCAGTATTCCCACCTAATACTGTATATGGGATAAGACATGAAGTGATCAAAAACATTACTAGCAATAATTCTGATTAATCCTTCCTTCATCTGCATAAGCAAATTATTTTTCTTTTGGCTTTCTAAAATATCAGAAAATAATTTCAGAAATTGTTAATTAGTTGCAAAAGCAGTTCTGAAAATGGGAAATTTAAATTGTGAATAAACAGTGAAAGTAATGGACCAATTAGGAAGTTCTGCTATCACCTGTGTTCACAATATACTGTATATATTGTACAGTATTTATGTGCAGTTCTAAACAATACATAACTTCCACTTCTAAAATCAAATGTAGGCATTAAGACTGTTCCTAAAAATCAAGATTATTCAATGTATTTTGCATAGAAACTAGACTAAGCCCACTAAAGGGAAATAGTTTGAATTGGAAAGACATGTGTGATTATGTAGGACTTGATTTCCATGGTTGATCTGGCTTTGCACCACAGAGATGGCTGGGTGATGATATGAGGACATATTTGAAAGCATCAGATGCAGCCTGTTATAGAAACATATCTTGTTTATCGTCTTAGGTACATTACAGAGGCATCATAGTTGATTTTATTTTCTGTGTATTTACCTGTGTAGAAACTACCTACTTTGGAGACCAGTGTTATAACAACAATAACTGAAGTTACAACTACCCCAGAAACAATTCCAGCAGTAATTACAACAAGTCCAACAACAGGTATAGCTTCATTTGCATTTTGCTATTGCTTTGTTATATGTGGGATTAGATGTAGTAAAATAAAAAAAGATACCTGCAGAGTCTTGACAATGTTGGCCACTTCAACAATGCATAGTTTTGCAAAGTTTCCATTCTGTAACATTCTTTTTATTAATATTTTCTGTTGAAAAGAAAACAGTAAATTCTGCTGTCAACCTGCTACAGCATATCTTTGAGCAATCACTGCTACACAGTTCTAATGATTACAGGAAAACACTTCTTCCACAACTTTGAAACATGCTATGCAAGAATTCACCCAACCCAGGGATCTGAGGTCTGATCCATTTATTAACATGATGTAAATCTTCCTGCTCCTTCTAGCACTTAATGCTATCCTTCTACCCCAGCACTGGAGAGCTGTGGTTTGGCCCATTTATAAACATTCTGACCCTTTCTTTCACGCTTGCAGTACTAGTGCCAGCATTCAAACCTCGTCATGGAGAGCTGAGGTCTGTTACTTTAGTAAACATTCTTTACCCATTCCTCATCCTTGTAGCACAAGAAGCTTCTATTCTATCACAGCCATAGTGAGGTGTGGTCTGCCCATTAATAAAGATTACATACCTTTCTTCTTTGTAGCTACAAATGCTCAGTCTACTTCTTCCAGGCACTGAAAAGGAGAACTCTGTTCTTTAAAGAACAATAGGTACCCTCCCCCATCCTTGTATTATTCACTGCCTGCCCCTTGCCACCCTGAATAGGTGGGTGCAGTCCATTCGAAACACTGTTTACCCTTCCCCAACCCTTGTAGCACTGAATGTCTGCTTCTTCCCTGAGCCTTGGATGGGTGAGTTCTGGCTATTTTCAAACTTTATGTACCGCTTCCCTATTCTGATAACATATATCCATCACACACTTATTTTCTAGCCTCAGTCATTTTAATACAGTTAAAAGCTGCATCGTGACAAGTCTGGCAAACAGTTTTACCCTGATTTATCAACATTAAATGATTCCAAACATTTTCCACTTTCTTTTTCAGCCAAATAGTGTACATCCATTTCTGGCAGATTTTGGGTATTCTGCAAATATTTTAAATTTGATTTAAAATGGCATTTCATTTGATTTGGAAAAGCGTTGTAAGTCTAATATGGTTTATTCAAACAACAAAAAAAAGAGAAAGAGAACAGAATAGGTTCAGAGGCTGGCAGAATAGCCCAATAGATTAGAGTAATTAGCTGTGAAGGTGCTTGGCAACCCAGCAGACAGAGATTAATTCCACCAAACTCATCTTGCATACTGTGCAACTCTATGCAAGTCACTTAACCACCCAGTGTTCTGGGTCACCACTGAAAACAGGTCCTTGTTCTTAGTGGGCCTTACCCAGTTACCAAAAGAATAAAATAAAAAATCTGCTAGATATCGATCTTAAAATATATACAATATCTTTATTAATTGAAGTGGAACACTAGGCTTTTTGTAAAAATTGCTACACTGCTGCTTTATCTTGTGTCTACTCATCCTCTTGAGGTACTCTCACCCCACCCCTGCAATCCAGGAAAGAACACGTAACAGTTAGCAAGTCATTGTGAATGGAAACTTGTACAGACCCTTCCTCACCACCATGATTGGCCAGCATATCAAAATGAGACTGCATAAAGAGACGGTGATTCATTGTGCCAATTCACAAAACTGGTGTCATTCATCAGACTGCAGCCAATGAAAGAGGTGACAGGAAGGCCTGTGTGCAGATCACTGCCTACCACTACTTTGTAAATAGATCTTTGAGGGTTAGTGTCCTTGGGGTTAAATGTATTATATTGTCAGGACTGGTGAGATTATAGTAATATTTGGATTTACAATGAAGCTTTGGATATGGGTACACAGTGATGTTAATGTTACAAACTTCACTTTAACAGGGCTGGGGAAGAGATGAAAGTGTATAAGTTCAAGACTTGGTGGAACAGGCATGCATTTATAAAAGTTGGGCATGAGGAGATGGAACATGAAAGTGACAGAAAAGTAGTATGATTTTCCATTTAAATATAAGGACAACAAACCTATATCACATAGGTTTTCCAGCCAATTGCGCCTTTGCCAGGCCAAGAAGTACAGAAAGTGTGCACATCACCAGTGAAGTGTTGCATCATGAAATATTGGTCTGCTAGGTTGATATGTTGATTCCTTAAATCACTTTGTGAGGTGGTGGCTAAGTATAAAATGATTTGTGATGTTTTCAGAACAGCAGTTTCAGAACCTAACATTGCTTTAGGGGAAATATTTTCATTAGTTTCCTTCCACGATTCCTATGATTGAACATTAAAAATAATATATTACAAAAGAATCACCAGAAGCATGATACCTGTTAAAATTTTCTTTAAAAAAAAGACTTGAGAGTTGAAATAATAACACTGTCTTGAATGATTGTTTTTAATACTGATACCAAAGTATCTTTTAATAGCTATCAATCATACGCTTGTAACACCTGCAATTATGTGAATAATATTATAACATTTTTAATTTAAATATGCAAATCATTTTGCTTTGGCATTTTCTAAAAAGAAATCAGAAACATTTATTCAGTCATAAAGCAGCAGTGCAAACAAAATCAGGAAATATAGTTGAACCTATTGTATTTTCAGTTTAAAAGATTTCAGACATCTTCCAGCATGATTTGTGTTACAGTTTTCTAATTCCACCAATATTTGAGTATTTTATAAATGTTTTAAATATTTTTAACAAAATAAAGATGGATGCAACATTTTGCAAAATGAATAGAATTGTAGGCCTAGCAAGGTTAAGGATAAAAAAATCTGAAAAAAGTATCATGGTAACTAGCATTGGAGAAGCTAAGACAAGTACATTTGACAGTGAAACTAATGTTATTCTTAAATGTAGCTGAAACTAGTTTTTTTTTTGGGTAAACACCATTTGTTCATTACACTGTTGCTTTAGAATAAGTATTGAAACAATAGTTGAATTATTTGAAGAGATTATTTAAAAGATGGAATCCTTTATATGCTATGCTCCTGCATCAATTCTGTTCCTAGTGTTCTTAATTGTGATTGTTTCTAACAGAGTTAGGAGAGTTTTGAAACACTATTTTTCATTCCTAAAATCCTTACTTGGTGTTCCATACTGTGTATAAAATCAAGTTTTTTGGGGTGATTTAAGAAACCAGACTCACTCCGTCGTGCACTGTTAGTTCAGTATTCCCACCTAATACTGTATAGGGATAAGACATGAAGTGATCAAAACATTACCAGCAATAATTTGATTAATCCTTCATCTGCATAAGCAAATTATTTTTTTATTTCTAAAATATCAGAAAATAATTTCAGAAATTGTTAATTAGTTGCAAAAGCAGTTCTGAAAATGGGAAATTTAAATTGTGAATAAACAGTGTAAGTAATGGACCTAATTAGGAAGTTCTGCTATCACCTGTGTTCACAATATACTGTATATATTGTACAGTATTTATGTGCAGTTCTAACAATACATAACTTCCACTTCAAAATCAAATGTAGGCATTAAGACTGTTCCTAAAAAATCAAGATTATTCAATGTATTTTGCATAGAAACTAGACTAAGCCCACTAAAGGGAAATAGTTTGAACTGGAAAGATGTGTGATTATGTAGGACTTGATTTCCATGGTTGATCTGGCTTTGCACCACAGAGATGTGGCTGGGTGATGACATGAGGACATATTTGAAAGCATCAGATGCAGCCTGTTATAGAAACATATCTTGTTTATCCTCTTAGGTACATTACAGAGGCATCATAGTTGATTTTATTTTCTGTGTATTTACCTGTGTAGAAACTACCACTTTGGAGACCAGTGTTATAACAACAGCAACTGAAGTTACAACTACCCCAGAAACAATTCCAGCAGTAACTACAACAAGTCCAACAACAGGTATAGCCATTTGCATTTTGCTATTGCTTTGTTATATGTGGGATTAGAGATGTAGCAAAATAAAAAAGATACCTGCAGAGTCTTGACAATATTGGCCACTTCGCACTATGCAGAGTTTTGCAAAGTTACCATTCTGTAACATTCTTTTTATTAATATTTTCTGTTGAAAAGAAAACTGTAAATTCTGCTGTCAACCTGTTACAGCATCTTGCCAATCATTCCTACACATTTCTAATGATTACCGGCAAAACACTTCTTCCAAAACTTTAAAACATGCTATGCAAGAATTCACCCCAACCCAGGGATCTGAGGTCTGATCCATTTATTAACATGATGTAAATCTTTCCTGCCCTTCTAGCACTTAATGCCATCCTTCTACCCCAGCCCTGGAGAGCTGTGGTCTGGCCCATTTATAAACATTCTGACCCTTTCTTTCACGCTTGCAGTACTCAGTGCCAGCATTCAAACCCAGTCATGGAGAGCTGAGGTCTGTTACATTAGTAAACATTCTTTACCCATTCCTCATCCTTGTAGCACAAGAAGCTTCTATTCTACCACAGCCATAGTGAGGTGTGGTCTGGCCCATTAATAAAGATTACATACCTCTTCTCTTCTTTTGTAGCTACAAATGCCAGTCTACTTCCTCCAGGCAATGAAAAGGAGAAGTCTGTTCTTTTAAAGAATAATAGGTACCCCTCCCCCATCCTTGTATTATTCACTACCTGCCCCTTGCCACCCTGAATATTTGGGGTGCAGTCCATTCGTAAACACTGTTTACCCCTTCCCCAACCCTTGTAGCACTGAATGTCTGTCTTCTTCCCTGAACCTTGGATGGGTGAGTTCTGGCTGATTTTCAAACTTTATGTACCGCTTCCCCTATTCTGATAACATATTTCCATCACACACTTATTTTTCTAGCCTCAGTCATTTTAATACAGTTAAAAGCTGCATCGTGACAAGTCTGGCAAACAGTTTTACCCTGATTTATCAACATTAAATGATTCCAGACATTTTCCACTTTCTTTTTCAGCCAAATAGTGTACATCCATTTCTGGCAGATTTTGGGTATTCTGCAAATATTTTAAATTCTGATTTAAAAAAATGGCATTTCATTTGATTTGGAAAAGCGTTGTAAGTCTAACATAGCTTTCTATTCAAACAAATAAAAAAAGAGTAAGAGAACAGAATAGGTATCAGAGGCTGGCAGAATAGCCCATAGATTAGAGTAATTAGCTGTGAAGGAGCTTGGCAACTCCAGCAGACAGGAGATTAATGCCCACAAACTCATCTTGCATACTGTGCAACTCTATGCAAGTCACTTAACCACCCCAGTGCTTCTGGGTCACCACTGAAAACAGGTCCTTGTTCTTATTGGGCCTTACCCAGTTACCAAAAGAATAAAATAAAAAAAATCTGCTAGATATCAGATCTTAAAATATATGCTAATATCTTTATTAATTGAAGTGGAACACTAGGCTTTTTTGTAAAAAAATTGCTACACTGCTGCTTTATCTTGTGTCTACTCATCCTCTTGGAGGTACTCTCACCCCCACCCCCTGCAATCCAGGAAAGAACACAGTAACAGTTAGCAAGTCAGTTGTGAATGGAAACTTGTACAGACCCTTCCCTCACCACCATGATTGGCCAGCATATCAAAAATGAGACTGCATAAAGAGACGGTGATTCATTGTGCCAATTCACAAAACTGGTGTCATTCATCAGACTGCAGCCAATGAAAGAGGTGACAGGAAGGCCTGTGTGCAGATCACTGCCTACCACTACTTTGTAAATAGATCTCTTGAGGGTTAGTGTCCTAGGGGTTAAATGTATTATATTGTCAGGACTGGTGAGATTATAGTAATATTTGGATTTACAATGAAGCTTTGGATATGGGTACACAGTGATGTTAATGTTACAAACTTCACTTTAACAGGGCTGGGGGGAAGAGTATGAAAGTGTATAAGCTTTCAAGACTTGGTGGAACAGGCATGCATTTATAAAAGTTGGGCATGAGGAGATGGAACAGTGAAAGTGACAGTAGAAAAGTAGTATGATTTTCCATTTAAATACAAGGACAACAAACCTATATCACATAGGTTTTCTCCAGCCAATTGCGCCTTTGCCAGGCCAAGAAGTACAGAAAGGTGCACATCACCAGTGAAGTGTTGCATCATGAAATATTGGTCTGCTAGGTTGATATGTTGATTCTTAAATCACTTTGTGAGGTGGTGGCTAAGTATAAAATGATTTGTGATGTTTTCAGAACAGCAGTTTCAGAACCTAACATTGCTTTAGGGGAAATATTTTCATTAGTTTCCTTCCATGATTCCTATGATGGAACATTAAAATAATATATTACAAAAGAATCACCAGAAGCATGATACCTGTTAAAATTTTCTTTAAAAAAGACTTGAGAGTTGAAATAATAACACTGTCTTGAATGATTGTTTTAATACTGATACCAAAGTATCTTTTAATAGCTATCAATCATACGCTTGTAACACCTGCAATTATGTGAAAATATTATAACATTTTTAATTTAAATATGCAAATCATTTTGCTTTGCATTTTCTAAAAAAAGAAATCAGAAACATTTATTCAGTCATAAAGCAGCAGTGCAACAAAATCAGGAAATATAGTTGAACCTATTGTAATTTTCAGTTTAAAAGATTTCAGACATCTTCCAGCATGATTTGGTGTTACAGTTTTCTAATTCCACCAATATTTGAGTATTTTATAAATGTTTTAAATATTTTTTAAAAAATAAAGATGGATGCAACATTTGCAAATGAATAGAATTGTAGGCCTAGCAAGGTTAAGGATAAAAATCTGAAAAAGTATCATGGTAACTAGCATTGGAGAAGCTAAGACAAGTACATTTGACAGTGAAACTAATGTTATTCTTAAATGTAGCTGAAACTAGTTTTTTTTTTGTAAACACCATTTGTTCATTACACTGTTGCTTTAGAATAAGTATTGAAACAATAGTTGAATTATTTGAAGAGATTATTTAAAAGATGGAATCCTTTATATGCTATGCTCCTGCATCAATTCTGTTCCTAGTGTTCTTAATTGTGATTGTTTCTCAACAGAGTTAGGAGAGTTTTGAAACACTATTTTTCATTCCTAAAATCCTTACTTGGTGTTTCATACTGTGTATAAAAATCAAGTTTTTTTGGGGGTGATTTAAGAAACCAGACTCACTCCGTCGTGCACTGTTCGTTCAGTATTCCCACCTAATACTGTATATGGGATAAGACATGAAGTGATCAAAAACATTACTAGCAATAATTCTGATTAATCCTTCCTTCATCTGCATAAGCAAATTATTTTTCTTTTGGCTTTCTAAAATATCTGAAAATAATTTCAGAAATTGTTAATTAGTTGCAAAAGCAGTTCTGAAAATGGGAAATTTAAGTTGTGAAGAAACAGTGTAAGTAATGGACCAATTAGGAAGTTCTGCTATCACCTGTGTTCACAATATACTGTATATATTGTACAGTATTTATGTGCAGTTCTAAACAATACATAACTTCCACTTCTAAAATCAAATGTAGGCATTAAGACTGTTCCTAAAAATCAAGATTATTCAATGTATTTTGCAGAGAAACTAGACTAAGCCCACTAAAGGGAAATAGTTTGAATTGGAAAGACATGTGTGATTATATAGGACTTGATTTCCATGGTTGATCTGGCTTGCACCACAGAGATGTGGCTGGGTGATGACATGAGGACAAATTTGAAAGCATCAGATGCAGCCCGTTATAGAAACATATCTTGTTTATCCTCTTAGGTACATTACAGAGGCATCATAGTTGATTTTATTTTCTGTGTATTTACCTGTGTAGAAACTACCACTTTGGAGACCAGTGTTATAACAACAATAACTGAAGTTACAACTACCCAAGAAACAATTCCAGCAGTAACTACAACAAGTCCAACAACAGGTATAGCCATTTGCATTTTGCTATTGCTTTGTTATATGTGGGATTAGAGAAGTAGCAAAATAAAAAAGATACCTGCAGAGTCTTGACAATGTTGGCCACTTCGCACTATGCATAGTTTTGCAAAGTTTCCATTCTGTAACATTCTTTTATTAATATTTTCTGTTGAAAAGAAAAAACAGTAAATTCTGCTGTCAACCTGCTACAGCATCTTTGCCAATCATTGCTACACAGTTCTAATGATTACAGGCAAAACACTTCTTCCACAACCTTGAAACATGCTATGCAAGAATTCACCCCAACCCAGGGATCTGAGGTCTGATCCATTTATTAACATGATGTAAATCTTTCCTGCCCTTCTAGCACTTAATGCCATCCTTCTACCCCAGCACTGGAGAGCTGTGGTCTGGCCCATTTATAAACATTCTGACCCTTTCTTTCACGCTTGCAGTACTCAGTGCCAGCATTCAAACCCCGTCATGGAGAGCTGAGGTCTGTTACTTTAGTAAACATTCTTTACCCATTCCTCATCCTTGTAGCACAAGAAGCTTCTATTCTATCACAGCCATAGTGAGGTGTGGTCAGGCCCATTAATAAAGATTACATACCTCTTCTCTTCTTTTGTAGCTACAAATGCTCATCTACTTCCTCCAGGCACTGAAAAGGAGAACTCTGTTCTTTTAAAGAACAATAGGTACCCCTCCCCCATCCTTGTATCATTCACTGCCTGCCCCTTGCCACCCTGAATAGGTGGGGTGCAGTCCATTCGTAAACACTGTTTACCCCTTCCCCAACCCTTGTAGCACTGAATGTCTGTCTTCTTCCCTGAGCCTTGGATGGGTGAGTTCTGGCTAATTTTCAAACTTTATGTACCTCTTCCCCTATTCTGATAACATATATCCATCACACACTTATTTTTCTAGCCTCAGTCATTTTAATACAGTTAAAAGCAGCATCGTGACAAGTCTGGCAAACAGTTTTACCCTGATTTATCAACATTAAATGATTCCAAACATTTTCCACTTTCTTTTTCAGCCAAATAGTGTACATCCATTTCTGGCAGATTTTGGGTATTCTGCAAATATTTTAAATTCTGATTTAAAAAAATTTCATTTCATTTGATTTGGAAAAGCGTTGTAAGTCTAACATAGCTTTCTATTCAAACAAATAAAAAAAGAGAAAGAGAACAGAATAGGTATCAGAGGCTGGCAGAATAGCCCATAGATTAGAGTAATTAGCTGTGAAAGAGCTTGGCAACTCCAGCAGACAGGAGATTAATGCCCACAACTCATCTTGCATACTGTGCAACTCTATGCAAGTCACTTAACCACTCCTAGTGCTTCTGGGTCACCACTGAAAACAGGTCCTTGTTCTTAGTGGCCTTACCCAGTTACCAAAAGAATAAAATAAAAAATCTGCTAGATATCAGATCTTAAAATATATGCTAATATCTTTATTAATTGAAGTGGAACACTAGGCTTTTTGTAAAAATTGCTACACTGCTGCTTTATCTTGTGTCTACTTTCATCCTGGAGGTACTCTCACCCCACCCCTGCAATCCAGGAAAGAACACAGTAACAGTTAGCAAGTCAGTTGTGAATGGAAACTTGTACAGACCCTTCCCTCACCACCATGATTGGCCAGCATATCAAAAATGAGACTGCATAAAGAGACGGTGATTCATTGTGCCAATTCACAAAACTGGTGTCATTCATCAGACTGCAGCCAATGAAAGAAGTGACAGGAAGGCCTGTGTGCAGATCACTGCCTACCACTACTTTGTAAATAGATCTCTTGAGGGTTAGTGTCCTTGGGGTTAAATGTATTATATTGTCAGGACTGGTGAGATTATAGTAATATTTGGATTTACAATGAAGCTTTGGATATGGGTACACAGTGATGTTAATGTTACAAACTTCACTTTAACAGGGCTGGGGGAAGAGTATGAAAGTGTATAAGCTTTCAAGACTTGCAGGAACAGGCATGCATTTATAAAAGTTGGGTATGAGGAGATGGAACAGTGAAAGTGACAGAAAAGTAGTATGATTTTCCATTTAAATACAAGGACAACAAACCTATATCACATAGGTTTTCTCCAGCCAATTGCGCCTTTGCCAAGCCAAGAAGTACAGAAAGTGTGCACATCACCAGTGAAGTGTTGCATCATGAAATATTGGTCTGCTAGGTTGATATGTTGATTCCTTAAATCACTTTGTGAGGTGGTGGCTAAGTATAAAATGATTTGTGATGTTTTCAGAACAGCAGTTTCAGAACCTAACATTGCTTTAGGGGAAATATTTTCATTAGTTTCCTTCCACGATTCCTATGATGGAACATTAAAAATAATATATTACAAAAGAATCACCAGAAGCATGATACCTGTTAAAATTTTCTTTAAAAAAAAAGACTTGAGAGTTGAAATAATAACACTGTCTTGAATGATTGTTTTTAATACTGATACCAAAGTATCTTTTAATAGCTATCAATCATACGCTTGTAACACCTGCAATTATGTGAATAATATTATAACATTTTTAATTTAAATATGCAAATCATTTTGCTTTGGCATTTTCTAAAAAAAGAAATCAGAAACATTTATTCAGTCATAAAGCAGCAGTGCAACAAAATCAGGAAATAGAGTTGAACCTATTGTAATTTTCAGTTTAAAAGATTTCAGACATCTTCCAGCATGATTTGGTGTTACAGTTTTCTAATTCCACCAATATTTGAGTATTTTATAAATGTTTTAAATATTTTTTTAAAAAAATAAAGATGGATGCAACATTTTGCAAATGAATAGAATTGTAGGCCTAGCAAGGTTTAGGATAAAAAAATCTGAAAAAAGTATCATGGTAACTAGCATTGGAGAAGCTAAGACAAGTACATTTGACAGTGAAACTAATGTTATTCTTAAATGTAGCTGAAACTAGTTTTTTTTTTTTGGTAAACACCATTTGTTCATTACACTGTTGCTTTAGAATAAGTATTGAAACAATAGTTGAATTATTTGAAGAGATTATTTAAAAGATGGAATCCTTTATATGCTATGCTCCTGCATCAATTCTGTTCCTAGTGTTCTTAATTGTGATTGTTTCTCAACAGAGTTAGGAGAGTTTTGAAACACTATTTTCATTCCTAAAATCCTTACTTGGTGTTTCATACTGTGTAAAAATCAAGTTTTTGGGGGTGATTTAAGAAACCAGACTCACTTAGTGCAGCACTGTTAGTTCAGTATTCCCACCTAATACTGTATATGGGATAAGACATGAAGTGATCAAAACATTACCAGCAATAATTTGATTAATCCTTCCTTCATCTGCATAAGCAAATTATTTTTCTTTTGTTTCTAAAATATCTGAAAATAATTTCAGAAATTGTTAATTAGTTGCAAAAGCAGTTCTGAAAATGGGAATTTAAGTTGTGAAGAAACAGTGTAAGTAATGGACCAATTAGGAAGTTCTCATATCACTTGTGTTCACAATATACTGTATATATTGTACAGTATTTATGTGCAGTTCTAAACAATACATAACTTCCACTTCTAAAATCAAATGTAGGCATTAAGACTGTTCCTAAAAATCAAGATTATTCAATGTATTTTGCATAGAAACTAGACTAAGCCACTAAAGGGAAATGGTTTGAATTGGAAAGACATGTTGATTATATAGGACTTGATTTCATGGTTGATCTGGCTTGCACCACAGAGATGTGGCTGGTGATGACATGAGGACAAATTTGAAAGCATCAGATGCAGCCCTATAGAAACATATCTTGTTTATCCTCTTAGGTACATTACAGAGGCATCATAGTTGATTTTATTTTCTGTGTATTTACCTGTGTAGAAACTACCACTTTGGAGACCAGTGTTATAACAACAATAACTGAAGTTACAACTACCCCAGAAACAATTCCAGCAGTAACTACAACAAGTCCAACAACAGGTATAGCCATTTGCATTTTGCTATTGCTTTGTTATATGTGGGATTAGAGAAGTAGCAAAATAAAAAAGATACCTGCAGAGTCTTGACAATGTTGGCTACTTCAGACTATGCATAGTTTTGCAAAGTTTCCATTCTGTAACATTCTTTTATTAATATTTTCTGTTGAAAAGAAAAAACAGTAAATTCTGCTGTCAACCTGCTACAGCAACTTTGCCAATCATTGCTACACAGTTCTAATGATTACAGGCAAAACACTTCTTCCACAACCTTGAAACATGCTATGCAAGAATTCACCCCAACCCAGGGATCTGAGGTCTGATCCATTTATTAACATGATGTAAATCTTTCCTGCCCTTCTAGCACTTAATGCCATCCTTCTACCCCAGCACTGGAGAGCTGTTGTCTGGCCCATTTATAAACATTCTGACCCTTTCTTTCACGCTTGCAGTACTCAGTGCCAGCATTCAAACCCCGTCATGGAGAGCTGAGGTCTGTTACTTTAGTAAACATTCTTTACCCATTCCTCATCCTTGTAGCACAAGAAGCTTCTATTCTATCACAGCCATAGTGAGGTGTGGTCTGGCCCATTAATAAAGATTACATACCTCTTCTCTTCCTTTGTAGCTACAAATGCTCATCTACTTCCTCCAGGCACTGAAAAGGAGAACTCTGTTCTTTTAAAGAACAATAGGTACCCCTCCCCCATCCTTGTATCATTCACTGCCTGCCCCTTGCCACCCTGAATAGGTGGGGTGCAGTCCATTCGTAAACACTGTTTACCCCTTCCCCAACCCTTGTAGCACTGAATGTCTGTCTTCTTCCCTGAGCCTTGGATGGGTGAGTTCTGGCTAATTTTCAAACTTTATGTACCTCTTCCCCTATTCTGATAACATATATCCATCACACACTTATTTTTCTAGCCTCAGTCATTTTAATACAGTTAAAAGCAGCATCGTGACAAGTCTGGCAAACAGTTTTATCCTGATTTATCAACATTAAATGATTCCAAACATTTTCCACTTTCTTTTTCAGCCAAATAGTGTACATCCATTTCTGGCAGATTTTGGGTATTCTGCAAATATTTTAAATTCTGATTTAAAAAAATGGCATTTCATTTGATTTGGAAAAGCGATGTAAGTCTAACATAGCTTTCTATTCAAATAAATAGAAAAAGAGAAAGAGAACAGAATAGGTATCAGAGGCTGGCAGAATAGCCCATAGATTAGAGTAATTAGCTGTGAAGGAGCTTGGCAACTCCAGCAGACAGGAGATTAATGCCCACAAACTCATCTTGCATACTGTGTGACTCTTTGCAAGTCACTTAACCACCCCAGTGCTTCTGGATCACCACTGAAAACAGGTCCTTGTTCTTAGTGGGCCTTACCCAGTTACCAAAAGAATAAAATAAAAAAAATCTGCTAGATATCAGATCTTAAAATATATGCTAATTCTTTATTAATTGAAGTGGAACACTAGGCTTTTTGTAAAACAAATTGCTACACTGCTGCTTTATCTTGTGTCTGCTCATCCTCTTGGAGGTACTCTCACCCCCACCCCCTGCAATCCAGGAAAGAACACAGTAACAGTTAGCAAGTCAGTTGTGAATGGAAACTTGTACAGACCCTTCCCTCACCACCATGATTGGCCAGCATATCATAAATGAGACTGCATAAAGATATGGTGATTCATTGTGCCAATTCACAAAACTGGTCTCATTCATCATACTGCAGCCAATGAAAGAGGTGACAGGAAGGCCTGTGTGCAGATCACTGCCTACCACTACTTTGTAAATAGATCTCTTGAGGGTTAGTGTCCTAGGGGTTAAATGTATTATATTGTCAGGACTGGTGAGATTATAGTAATATTTGGATTTACAATGAAGCTTTGGATATGGGTACACGGTGATGTTAATGTTACAAACTTCTCTTTAACAGGGCTGGGGGGAAGAGTATGAAAGTGTATAAGCTTTCAAGAGTTGGTGGAACAGGCATGCATTTATAAAAGTTGGGCATGAGGAGATGGAACAGTGAAAGTGACAGTAGAAAAGTAGTATGATTTTCCATTTAAATACAAGGACAACAAACCTATATCACATAGGTTTTCTCCAGCCAATTGCGCCTTTGCCAGGCCAAGAAGTACAGAAAGTGTGCACATCACCAGTGAAGTGTTGCATCATGAAATATTGGTCTGCTAGGTTGATATGTTGATTCCTTAAATCACTTTGTGAGGTGGTGGCTAAGTATAAAATGATTTGTGATGTTTTCAGAACAGCAGTTTCAGAACCTGACATTGCTTTAGGGGAAATATTTTCATTAGTTTCCTTCCACGATTCCTATGATTGAACATTAAAATAATATATTACAAAAGAATCACCAGAAGCATGATACCTGTTAAAATTTTCTTTAAAAAAAGACTTGAGAGTTGAAATAAGTAACACTGTCTTGAATGATTGTTTTAATACTGATACCAAAGTATCTTTTAATAGCTATCAATCATAGCTTGTAACACCTGCAATTATGTGAATAATATTATAACATTTTAATTTAGATATGCAAATCATTTTGCTTTGGCATTTTCTAAAAAAAGAAATCAGAAACATTTATTCAGTCATAAAGCAGCAGTGCAACAAAATCAGGAAATATAGTTGAACCTTTTGTAATTTTCAGTGTAAAAGATTTCAGACATCTTCCAGCATGATTTGGTTTTACAGTTTTCTAATTCCACCAAGATTTGAGTATTTTATAAATGTTTTAAATATTTTTTTAAAGAAATAAAGATGGATGCAACATTTTGCAAATGAATAGAATTGTAGGCCTAGCAAGGTTTAGGATAAAAAATCTGAAAAAAGTATCATGGTAACAAGCATTGGAGAAGCTAAGAAAAGTACATTTGACAGTGAAACTAATGCTATTCTTAAATGTAACTGAAACTAGTTTTTTTTTTTGGGGAAACACCATTTGTTCATTACACTGTTGCTTTAGAATAAGTATTGAAACAATAGTTGAATTATTTGAAGGCACTATCCACGGCCCTATCCCCCCCCCTTTTTCTGCTCGTGTTTCTATATGCTGTAAAACTCCAGTTCCCAGTCCCAAGATTCACCCTCAAAATGCCTGCTAGGTCCTATAATCTACATATTAACTCTGATGTGCCAACTGCCTACTGTCTCCCAGATTAAAAGTGTTAATGCCTTGTATATATGTATATTGTTATATACTAGCACTTATGTCATTGTATTACTGTTTTTGTTACCCATGTCATTGTATTACTGTTTATGATACCCTTGTCAATGTAATAACACTTGCACTTCTTGACCACTCAGGTCCATCTTGTAAATGACCTATGCTCAATGATGTTCGCCTGATTAAATAAAGATTTTGATTGATTGATTGATTGATTGAAGAGATTATTTAAAAGATGGAATCCTTTATATGCTATGCTACTGCATCAATTCTTTTCTTAGTGTTCTTAATTGTGATTGTTTCTCAACAGAGTTAGGAGAGTTTTGAAACACTATTTGTCATTCCAAAATCCTTACTTGGTGTTTCATACTGTGTATAAAAATCAAGTTTTTTGGGGGGTGATTTAAGAAACCAGACTCACTCCGTCGTGCACTGTTAGTTCAGTATTCCCACCTAATACTGTATATGGGATAAGACATGAAGTGATCAAAAACATTAGCAGCAATAATTCTGATTAAACCTTCCTTCATCTGCATAAGCAAATTGTTTTTCTTTTTGGCCTTCTAAAATATCAGAAAATTATTTCAGAAATTGTTAATTAGTTGCAAAAGCTGTTCTGAAAATGGGAAATTTAAATTGTGAAGAAACAGTGTAAGTAATGGACCAATTAGGAAGTTCTGCTATCACCTGTGTTCACAATATACTGTATATATTGTACAGTATTTATGTGCAGTTCTAAACAATACATAACTTCCACTTCTAAAATCAAATGTAGGCATTAAGACTGTTCCTAAAAATCAAGATTATTCAATGTATTTTGCATAGAAACTAGACTAAGCCAACTAAAGGGAAATAGTTTGAATTGGAAAGACATGTGTGATTACATAGGACTTGATTTCCATGGTTGATCTGGCTTGCACCACAGAGATGTTGCTGGGTGATGACATGAGGACAAATTTGAAAGCATCAGATACAGCCCGTTATAGAAACATATCTTGTTTATCCTCTTAGGTACATTACAGAGGCATCATAGTTGATTTTATTTTCTGTGTATTTACCTGTGTAGAAACTACCACTTTGGAGACCAGTGTTATAACAACAACAACTGAAGTTACAACTACCCCAGAAACAATTCCAGCAGTAACTACAACAAGTCCAACAACAGGTATAGCCATTTGCATTTTGCTATTGCTTTGTTATATGTGGGATTAGAGATGTAGCAAAATAAAAAAGATACCTGCAGAGTCTTGACAATGTTGGCCACTTCGCACTATGCAGAGTTTTGCAAAGTTTCCATTCTGTAACATTCTTTGATCAATATTTTCTGTTGAAAAGAAAAAACAGTAAATTCTGCTGTCAACCTGCTACAGCATCTTTGCCAATCATTGCTACAGAGTTCTAATGATTACAGGCAAAACACTTCTTCCACAACCTTGAAACATGCTATGCAAGAATTCACCCCAACCCAGGGATCTGAGGTCTGATCTATTTATTAACATGATGTAAATCTTTCCTGCCATTCTAGCACTTAATGCCATCCTTCTGCCCCAACCCTGGGAGAGCTATGGTCTGGCCCATTTATAAACATTCTGACCCTTTCTTTCACGCTTGCATTACTCAGTGCCAGCATTCAAACCCCGTCATGGAGAGCTGAGGTCAGTTACATTAGTAAACATTCTTTACCCATTCCTCATCCTTGTAGCACAAGAAGCTTCTATTCTACCACAGCCATAGTGAGGTGTGGTCTGGCCCATTAATAAAGATTACATACCTCTTCTCTTCTTTTGTAGCTACAAATGCCAGTCTACTTCCTCCAGGCACTGAAAAGGAGAAGTCTGTTCTTTTAAAGAATAATAGGTACCCCTCCCCCATCCTTGTATCATTCACTGCCTGCCCCTTGCCACCCTGAATAGCTGGGGTGCAGTCCATTCGTAAGCACTGTTTACCCCTTCCCCAACCCTTGTAGCACTGAATGTCTGTCTTCTTCCCTGAACCTTGGATGGGTGAGTTCTGGCTAATTTTCAAACTTTATGTACCTCTTCCCCTATTCTGATAACTTATTTCCATCACACACTTATTTTTCTAGCCTCAGTCATTTTAATACAGTTAAAAGCAGCATCGTGACAAGTCTGGCAAACAGTTTTACCCTGATTTATCAACATTAAATGATTCCAGACATTTTCCACTTTCTTTTCCAGCCAAATAGTGTACATCCATTTCTGGCAGATTTGGGGTATTCTGCAAATATTTTAAATTCTGATTTATAAAAATGGCATTTCATTTGATTTGGAAAAGCGTTGTAAGTCTAACATAGCTTTCTATTCAAATAAATAAAAAAAGAGAAAGAGAACAGAATAGGTATCAGAGGCTGGCAGAATAACCCATAGATTAGAGTAATTAGCTGTGAAGGAGCTTGGAAACTCCAGCAGACAGGAGATTAATGCCCACAAACTCATCTTGCATACTGTGTGACTCTAGGCAAGTCAATTAACCACACCAGTGCTTCTGGGTCACCACTGAAAACAGGTCCTTGTTCTTAGTGGGCCTTACCCAGTTACCAAAAGAATAAAACAAAAAAAATCTGCAAGATATCAGATCTTAAAATATATGCTAATATCTTTATTAATTGAAGTGGAACACTAGGCTTTTTGTAAAACAAATTGCTACACTGCTGCTTTATCTTGTGTCTGCTCATCCTCTTGGAGGTACTCTCACCTCCACCCCCTGCAATCCAGGAAAGAACACAGTAACAGTTAGCTAGTCACTTGTGAAAGGAAACTTGTACAGACCCTTCCCTCACCACCATGATTGGCCAGCATATCATAAATGAGACTGCATAAAGAGATGGTGATCCATT
Source organism: Neoceratodus forsteri (assembly GCA_016271365.2). Taxonomy (NCBI): domain Eukaryota; kingdom Metazoa; phylum Chordata; order Ceratodontiformes; family Ceratodontidae; genus Neoceratodus; species Neoceratodus forsteri. The sequence continues at coordinate 649,838,000 of CM028137.1, forward strand.
GTGCCAATTCACAAAACTGGTCTCATTCATCAGACTGCAGCCAAAGAAAGAGGTGACTGGAAGGCCTGTGTGCAGGTCTCTGCCTACCACTTCTTTGTAAATAGATCTCTTGAGGGTTAGTGTCCTAGGGGTTAAATGTATTATATTGTCAGGACTGGTGAGATTATAGTAACATTTGGATTTACAATGAAGCTTTGGATATGGGTACACAATTATGTTAATGTTACAAACTTCTCTTTAACAGGGCTGGGGGAAGAGTATGAAAGTGTATATGCTTTCAAGAGTTGGTGGAACAGGCATGCATTTATAAAAGTTGGGCATGAGGAGATGGAACAGTGAAAGTGACAGTAGAGAAGTAGTATGATTTTCCATTTAAATACAAGGACAACAAACCTGTATCACATAGGTTTTCTCCAGCCAATTGCGCCTTTGCCAGGCCAAGAAGTACAGAAAGTGTGCACATCACCAGTGACGTGTTGCATCATGAAATTTTGGTCTGCTAGGTTGATATGTTGATTCCTTAAATCACTTTGTGAGGTGGTGGCTAAGTATAAAATGATTTGTGATGTTTTCAGAACAGCAGTTTCAGAACCTGACATTGCTTTAGGGGAAATATTTTCAATAGTTTCCTTCCACGATTCCTATGATTGAACATTTAAAATAATATATTACAAAAGAATCACCAGAAGCATGATACCTGTTAAAATTTTCTTTAAAAAAAAAAGACTTGAGAGTTGAAATAAGTAACACTGCCTTGAATGATTGTTTTTAATACTGATACCAAAGTATCTTTTAATAGCTATCAATCATACGCTTGTAACACCTGCAATTATGTGAATAATATTATAACATTTTTAATTTAGATATGCAAATCATTTTGCTTTGGCCTTTTCTAAAAAAAGAAATCAGAAACATTTATTCAGTCATAAAGCAGCAGTGCAACAAAATCAGGAAATATAGTTGATCCTATTATAATTTTCAGTGTAAAAGATTTCAGACATCTTCCAGCATGATTTGGTGTTACAGTTTTCTAATTCCACCAAGATTTGAGTATTTTATAAATGTTTTAAATATTTTTTTTAAAGAAATAAAGATGGATGCAACATTTTGCAAATGAATAGAATTGTAGGCCTAGCAAGGTTTAGGATAAAAAATCTGAAAAAAGAATCATGGTACCTAGCATTGGAGAAGCTAAGACAAGTACATTTGACAATGAAACTAATGTTATTCTTAAATGTAGCTGAAATAGTTTTTTTGGGGGGGAAACACCATTTGTTCATTACACTGTTGCTTTAGAATAAGTATTGAAACAATAGTTGAATTATTTGATGAGATTATTTAAAAGATGGAATCCTTCATATTCTATGCTACTGCATCAATTCTGTTCTTAGTGTTCTTAATTGTGATTGTTTCTCAACAGAGTTAGGAGAGTTTTGAAACACTATTTGTCATTCCTAAAATCCTTACCTGGTGTTAAATACTGTGTACAAAAATCAAGTTTTTTTGTGGGGGTGATTTAAGAAACCAGACTAACTCTGTCGTGCACTGTTAGTTCAGTATTCCCATCTAATACTGTATATGGGATAAGATATGAAGTGATCAAAAACATTACCAGCAATAATTCTGATTAAGCCTTCCTTCATCTGCATAAGCAAATTAGTTTTCTTTTGGCTTTCTAAAATATCAGAAAAAAATTTCAGAAATTGTTAATTAGTTGCAAAAGCAGTTCTGAAAAAGGGAAATTTAAATTGTGAAGAAACAGTGTAAGTAATGGACCAATTAGGAAGTTCTGCTATCACCTGTGTACAGAATATACTGTATATATTGTACAGCATTTATGTGCAGTTCTAAACAATACATAACTTCCACTTCTAAAATCAAATGTAGGCATTAAGACTGTTCCTAAAAATCAAGATTATTCAATGTATTTTGCATAGAAACTAGACTAAGCCCACTAAAGGGAATTAGTTTGAATTGGAAAGACATGTGTGATTACATAGGACTTGATTTCCATGGTTGATCTGGCTTGCACCACAGAGATGTGGCTGGGTGATGACATGAGGACAAATTTGAAAGCATCAGATGCATCCCGTTATAGAAACATATCTTGTTTATCCTCTTAGGTACATTACAGATGCATCATAGTTGATTTTATTTTCTGTGTATTTACCTGTGTAGAAACTACCACTTTGGAGACCAGTGTTATAACAACAACAACTGAAGTTACAACTACCCCAGAAACAATTCCAGCAGTAACTACAACAAGTCCAACAACAGGTATAGCCATTTGCATTTTGCTATTGCTTTGTTATATGTGGTATTAGAGATTTAGCAAAATAAAAAAAGATACCTGCAGAGTCTTGACAATATTGGCCACTTCGCACTATGCAGAGTTTTGCAAAGTTTCCATTCTGTAACATTCTTTGATCAATATTTTCTGTTGAAAAGAAAAAACAGCAAATTCTGTTGTCAACCTGCTACAGCATCTTTGCCAATCATTCCTACACAGTTCTAATGATTACAGGCAAAACATCTCTTCCACAACCTTGAAACATGCTATGCAAGAATTCACCCCAACCCAGGGATCTGAGGTCTGATCCATTTATTAACATGATGTAAATCGTTCCTGCCCTTCTAGCACTTAATGCCATCCTTCTACCCAAGCCCTGGAGAGCTGTGGTCTGGCCCATTTATAAACATTCTGACCCTTTCTTTCACACTTGCAGTACTCAGTGCCAGCATTCAAACCCCATCATGGAGAGCTGAGGTCTGTTACATTAGTAAACATTCTTTACCCATTCCTCATCCTTGTAGCACAAGAAGCTTCTATTCTACCACAGCCATAGTGAGGTGTGTTCTGGCCCATTAATAAAGATTACATACCTCTTCTCTTCTTTTGTAGCTACAAATGCCAGTCTACTTCCTCCAGGCACTGAAAAGGAGAAGTCTGTTCTTTTAAAGAATAATAGGTACCCCTCCCCATCCTTGCATCATTCACTGCCTGCCCATTGCCACCCTGAATAGGTGGGGTGCAGTCCATTCGTAAACACTGTTTACCCCTTCCCCAACCCTTGTAGCACTGAATGTCTGTCTTTTTCCCTGAACCTTGGATGATTGAGTTCTGGCTGATTTTCAAACTTTAAGTACCTCTTCACCTATTCTGATAACATATTTCTATCACACACTTATTTTTCTAGCCTCAGTCATTTTAATACAGTTTAAAGCAGCATCGTGACAAGTCTGGCAAACAGTTTTACCCTGATTTATCAACATTAAATGATTCCAGACATTTTCCACTTTCTTTTCCAGCCAAATAGTGTACATCCATTTCTGGCAGATTTTGGGTATTCTGCAAATATTTTAAATTCTGATTTTAAAAAATGGCATTTCATTTGATTTGGAAAAGCGTTGTAAGTCTATCATAGCTTTCTATTCAAATCAATAAAAAAAGAGAAAGAGAACAGAATTTGAATCAGAGGCTGGCAGAATAACCCATAGATTAGAGTAATTAGCTGTGAAGGAGCTTGGCAGCTCCAGCAGACAGGAGTTTAATGCCCTCAAACTCATCTTGCATACTGTGTGACTCTATGCAAGTCACTTAACCACCCCAGTGCTTCTGGGTCACCACTGAAAACAGGTCCTTGTTCTTAGTGGGTCTTACCCAGTTACCAAAAGAATAAAATAAAAAAAATCTGCTAGATATCAGATCTTAAAATATATGCTAATATCTTTATTAATTGAAGTGGAACACTAGGCTGTTTGTAAAACAAATTGCTACACTGCTGCTTTATCTTGTGTCTGCTCATCCTCTTGGAGGTACTCTCACCCCCACCCCCTGCAATCCAGGAAAGAACACAGTAACAGTTAGCAAGTCACTTGTGAATGGAAACTTGTACAGACCCTTCCCTCACCACCATGATTGGCCAGCATATCATAAATGAGACTGCATAAAGAGATGGTGATTCATTTTGCCAATTCACAAAACTGCTCTCATTCATCAGACTGCAGCCAATGAAAGAGGTGACAGGAAGGCCTGTGTGCAGATCACTGCCTACCACTTCTTTGTAAAAAGATCTCTTGAGGGTTCGTGTCCTAGGGGTTAAATGTATTATATTGTCAGGACTGGTGAGATTATAGTAATATTTGGATTTACAATGAAGCTTTGGATATGGGTACACAATGATGTTAATGTTACAAACTTCACTTTAACAGGGCTTTGGGAAGAGTATGAAAGTGTATATGCTTTCAAGAGTTGGTGGAACAGGCATGCATTTATAAAAGTTGGGCATGAGGAGATGGAACAGTGAAAGTGACAGTAGAGAAGTAGTATGATTTTCCATTTAAATACAAGGACAACAAACCTATATCACATAGGTTTTTCTCCAGCCAATTGCGCCTTTGCCAGGCCAAGAAGTACAGAAAGTGTGCACATCACCAGTGAAGTGTTGCATCATGAAATATTGGTCTGCTAGGTTGATATGTTGATTCCTTAAATCACTTTGTGAGGTGGTGGCTAAGTATAAAATGATTTGTGATGTTTTCAGAACAGCAGTTTCAGAACCTGACATTGCTTTAGGGGAAATATTTTCAATAGTTTCCTTCCACGATTCCTATGATTGAACATTAAAAATAATCTATTACAAAAGAATCACCAGAAGCATGATACCTGTTAAAATTTTCTTTAAAAAAAAAGACTTGAGAGTTGAAATAAGTAACACTGTCTTGAATGATTGTTTTTAATACTGATACCAAAGTATCTTTTAATAGCTATCAATCATACGCTTGTAACACCTGCAATTATGTGAATAATATTATAACATTTTTAATTTAGATATGCAAATCATTTTGCTTTGGCCTTTTCTGAAAAAAGAAATCAGAAACATTTATTCAGTCATAAAGCAGCAGTGCAACAAAATCAGGAAATATAGTTGAACCTATTGTAATTTTCAGTGTAAAAGATTTCAGACATCTTCCAGCATGATTTGGTGTTACAGTTTTCTAATTCCACCAAGATTTGAGTATTTTATAAATGTTTTAAATATTTTTTTAAAGAAATAAAGATGGATGCAACATTTTGCAAATGAATAGAATTGTAGGCCTAGCAAGGTTTAGGATAAAAAATCTGAAAAAAGTATCATGGTACCTAGCATTGGACAAACTAAGACAAGTACTTTTGACAATGAAACTAATGTTATTCTTAAATGTAGCTGAAACTAGTTTTTGGGGAAACACCATTTGTTCATTACACTGTTGCTTTAGAATAAGTATTGAAACAATAGTTGAATTATTTGAAGAGATTATTTAAAAGATGGAATCCTTTATATGCTATGCTACTGCATCAATTCTGTTCTTAGTGTTCTTAATTGTGATTGTTTCTCAACAGAGTTAGGAGAGTTTTGAAACACTATTTGTCATTCCTAAAATCCTTACTTGGTGTTTCATACTGTGTATAAAAATCAAGTTTTTTGGTGGTGATTTAAGAAACCAGACTCACTCCTTCGTGCACTGTTAGTTCAGTATTCCCACCTAATACTGTATATGGGATAAGACATGAAGTGATCAAAAACATTACCAGCAATAATTCTGCTTAAGCCTTCCTTCATCTGCATAAGCAAATTATTTTTCTTTTGGCTTTCTAAAATATCAGAAAATAATTTCAGAAATTGTTAATTAGTTGCAATAGCAGTTCTGACAATGGGAAATTTAAATTGTGAAGAAACAGTGTAAGTAATGGACCAATTAGGAAGTTCTGCTATCACCTGTGTTCACAATTTACTGTATATATTGTACAGTATGTATGTGCAGTTCTAAACAATACATAACTTCCACTTCTAAAATCAAATGTAGGCATTAAGACTGTTCCTAAAAATCAAGATTATTCAATGTATTTTGCATAGAAACTAGACTAAGCCCACTAAAGGGAAATAGTTTAAATTGGAAAGACATGTGTGATTATATAGGACTTGATTTCCATGGTTGATCTGGCTTGCACCACAGAGATGTGGCTGGGTGATGACATGAGGACAAATTTGAAAGCATCAGATGCAGCCGTTATAGAAACATATCTTGTTTATCCTCTTAGGTACATTACAGAGGTATCATAGTTAATTTTATTTTCTTTTTTTTTTACTGTGTAGAAACTGCCACTTTGGAGACCAGTGTTATAACAACAACAACTGAAGTTACAACTACCGCAGAAACAATTCCAGCAGTAACTACAACAAGTCCAACAACAGGTATAGCCATTTGCATTTTGCTATTGCTTTGTTATATGTGGGATTAGAGACGTAGCAAAATAGAAAAGATACCTGCAGAATCTTGACAATGTTGGCCACTTCGCACTATGCAGAGTTTTGCAAAGTTTCCATTCTGTAACATTCTTTGATCAATATTTTCTGTTGAAAAGAAAAAACAGTAAATTCTGCTGTCATCCTGCTACAGCATCTTTGCCAATCATTCCTACACAGTTCTATTGATTACAGGTAAAACACTTCTTCCACAACCTTGAAACATGCTATGCAAGAATTCACCCCAACCCAGGGATCTGAGGTCTGATCCATTTATTAACATGATGTTAATCTTTCCTGCCATTCTAGCACTTAATGCCATCCTTCTACCCCAGCCCTGGAGAGCTGTGGTCTGGCCCATTTATAAACATTCTGACCCTTTCTTCCACGCTTGCAGAACTCAGTGCCAGCATTCAAACCCCGTCATGGAGAGCTGAGGTCTATTACATTAGTAAACATTCTTTACCCATTCCTCATCCTTGTAGCACAAGATGCTTCTATTCTACCTCAGCCATAGTGAGGTGTGGTCTGGCCCATTAATAAAGATTACATACCTCTTCTCTTCTTTTTGTAGCTACAAATGCCAGTCTACTTCCTCCAGGCACTGAAAAGGAGAAGTCTGTTCTTTTAAAGAATAATAGGTACCCCTCCCCCATTCTTGTATAATTCACTGCCTGCCCCTTGCCACCCTGAATAGGTGGGGTGCAGTCCATTCGTAAACACTGTTTACCCCTTCCCCAACCCTTGTGGCACTGAATGTTTGTCTTCTTCCCTGATTCTTGGATGTCTGAGTTCTGGCTGATTTTCAAACTTTAAGTACCTCTTCCCCTATTCTGATAACATATTTCTATCACACACTTATTTTTCTAGCCTCAGACATTTTAATACAGTTAAAAGGCAGCATCGTGACAAGTCTGGCAAACAGTTTTACCCTGATTTATCAACATTAAATGATTCCAGACATTTTCCACTTTCTTTTCCAGCCAAATAGTGTACATCCATTTCTGGCAGATTTTGGGTATTCTGCAAATATTTTAAATTCTGATTTAAAAATGGCTTTTCATTTGATTTGAAAACGTTATAAGTCTAACATAGCTTTCTATTCAAATAAATAAAAAAAGAGAAAGAGAACAGAATAGGTATCAGAGGCTGGCAGAATAGCCCATAGATTAGAGTAATTAGCAGTGAAGGAGCTTGGCAACTCCAGCAGACCGGAGATTAATGCCCACAAACTCATCTTGCATACTGTGTGACTCTATGCAAGTCACTTAACCACCCCAGTGCTTCTGGGTCTCCACTGAAAACAGGTCCTTGTTCTTAGTGGGCCTTACCCAGTTACCAAAAGAATAAAATAAAAAAAATCTGCTAGATATCAGATCTTAAAATATATGCTAATATCTTTATTAATTGAAGTGGAACACTAGGCTTTTGTAAAACAAATTGCTACACTGCTGCTTTATCTTGTGTCTGCTCATCCTCTTGGAGGTACTCTCACCCCCAACCCCTGCAATCCAGGAAAGAACACAGTAACAGTTAGCAAATCACTTTTGAATGGAAACTTGTACAGACCCTTCCCTCACCACCATGATTGGCCAGCATATCATAAATGAGACTGCATAAAGAGATGGTGATTCATTGTGCCAATTCACAAAACTGGTCTCATTCATCAGACTGCAGCCAATGAAAGAGGTGACAGGAAGGCCAGTGTGCAGATCACTGCCTACCACTACTTTGTAAATAGATCTCTTGAGGGTTAGTGTCCTAGGGGTTAAATGTATTATATTGTCAGGACTGGTGAGATTATAGTAATATTTAGATTTGCAATGAAGCTTTGGATATGGGTACTGCAGTGATGTTAATGTTACAAACTTCTCTTTAACAGGGCTGGGAAGAGTATAAGTGTATAAGCTTTCAAAGTTGGTGGAACAGGCATGCATTTATAAAAAGTTGGGCATGAGGAGATGGAACAGTGAAAGTGACAGTAGAGAAGTAGTATGATTTTCATTTAAATACAAGGACAACAAACCTATATCACATAGGTTTCTCCAGCCAATTGCGCCTTTGCCAGGCCAAGAAGTAAGAAGTGTGCACATCAACAGTGAAGTGTTGCATCATGAAATATTGGTCTGCTAGGTTGATATGTTGATTCCTTAAATCACTTTGTGAGGTGGTGGCTAAGTATAAAATGATTTGTGATGTTTTCAGAACAGCAGTTAAAGAACCTGACATTGCTTTAGGGGAAATATTTTCAATAGTTTCCTTCCACGATTTCTATGATTGAACATTAAAAATAATATATTACAAAAGAATCATCAGAAGCATGATGCCTGTTAAAATTTTCTTTAAAAAAAAAGACTTGAGAGTTGAAATAAGTAACACTGTCTTGAATGATTGTTTTTAATTCAGATACCAAAGTATCTTTTAATAGCTATCAATCAAACGCTTGTAACACCTGCAATTATGTGAATAATATTATAACATTTTTAATTTAGATATGCAAATCATTTTGCTTTGGCCTTTTCTAAAAAAAGAAATCAGAAACATTTATTCAGTCATAAAGCAGCAGTGCAACAAAATCAGGAAATACAGTTGAACCTATTGAAATTTTCAATGTAAAAGATTTCAGACATCTTCCAGCATGATTTGGTGTTACAGTTTTCTAATTCCACCAAGATTTGAGTATTTTATAAATGTTTTAAATATTTTTTAAAGAAATAAAGATGGATGCAACAGATTTGCAATGAATAGAATTGAAGCCCTACAAAGTTTAGGTTAAAAATCTGAAAAAAGTATCATGGTACCTAGCATTGGAGAAGCTAAGACAAGTACATTTGACAATGAAACTAATGTTATTCTTAAATGTAGCTGAAACTAGTTTTTTGGGGGAATACCATTTGTTCATTACACTGTTGCTTTAGAATAAGTATTGAAGCAATAGTTGAATTATTTGAAGAGATTATTTAAAAGATGGAATCCTTTATATGCTATGCTACTGCATCAATTCTGTTCCTAGTGTTCTTAATTGTGATTGTTTCTCAACAGAGTTAGGAGAGTTTTGAAACACTATTTGTCATTCCTAAAATCCTTACTTGGTGTTTCATACTGTGTATAAAAATCAAGTTTTTTGGGGGGTGATTTAAGAAACCAGACTCACTCCATCGTGCACTGTTAGTTCAGTATTCGCACCTAATACTGTATATGAGATAAGACATGAAGTGATCAAAAACATTACCAGCAATAATTCTGATTAAGCCTTCCTTCATCTGCATAAGCAAATTATTTTTCTTTTGGCTTTCTAAAATATCAGAAAATAATTTCAGAAATTGTTAATTAGTTGCAAAAGCAGTTCTGAAAATGGGAAATTTAAATTGTGAAGAAACAGTGTAAGTAATGGACCAATTAATAAGTTCTGCTATCACCTGTGTTCACAATATACTGTATATATTGTACAGTATTTATGTGCAGTTCTAAACAATACATAACTTCCACTTCTAAAATCAAATGTAGGAATTAAGACTGTTCCTAAAAATCAAGATTATTCAATGTATTTTGCATAGAAACTAGACTAAGCCCACTAAAGGGAAATAGTTTGAATTGGAAAGACATGTGTGATTATATAGGACTTGATTTCCATGATTGATCTGACACTACACAGAGATGTGGCTGGGTGATGACATGAGGACAAATTTGAAAGCATCAGATGCAGCCCGTTATAGAAACATATCTTGTTTATCCTCTTAGGTACATTACAGAGGCATCATAGTTGATTTTATTTTCTTTTTTTACTGTGTAGAAACTACCACTTTGGAGACCAGTGTTATAACAACAACAACTGAAGTTACAACTACCCCAGAAACAATTCCAGCAGTAACTACAACAAGTCCAACAACAGGTATAGCCATTTGCATTTTGCTACTGCTTTGTTATATGTGGGATTAGAGATGTAGCAAAATAAAAAAAGATACCTGCAGTAGTCTTAACATGTTGGCCACTTCGCACTATGCAGAGTTTTGCAAAGTTTCCATTCTGTAACATTCTTTGATCAATATTTTCTGTTGAAAAGAAAAAACAGCAAATTCTGCTGTCAACCTGCTACAGCATCATTGAAAATCATTCCTACACAGTTCTATTGATTACAGGTAAAACACTTCTTCCACAACCTTGAAACATGCTATGCAAGAATTCACCCTAACCCAGGGATATGAGGTCTGAACCATTTTTTTAACATGATGTAAATCTTTCCAGCCATTGTAGCACTTAATGCCATCCTTCTACCCCAGCCCTGGAGAGCTGTGGTCTGGCCCATTTATAAACATTCTGACCCTTTCTTTCATGCTTGCAGTACTCAGTGCCAGCATTCAAACCTCGTCATGGAGAGCTGAGGTCTGTTCCATTAGTATACATTCTTTACCCATTCCTCATCCTTGTAGCACAAGAAGCTTCTATTCTACCACAGCCATAGTGAGGTGTGGTCTGGCCCATTAATAAAGATTACATACCTCTTCTCTTCTTTTGTAGCTACAAATGCCAGTCTACTTCCTCCAGGCACTGAAAAGGAGAAGTCTGTTGTTTTAAAGAATAATAGGTACCCCTCCCCCATCCTTGTATAATTCACTGCCTGCCCCTTGCCACCCTGAATAGGTGGGGTGCAGTCCATTCGTAAACACTGTTTACCCCTTCCCCAACCCTTGTAGCACTGAATGTCTGTCTTCTTCCCTGATTCTTGGATGGGTGAGTTCTGGCTGATTTTCAAACTTTAAGTACCTCTTCCCCTATTCTGATAACATATTTCTATCACACACTTATTTTTCTAGCCTCAGTCATTTTAATACAGTTAAAAGCAGCATCGTGACAAGTCTGGCAAACAGTTTTACCCTGATTTATCAACATTAAATGATTGCAGACATTTTCCGCTTTCTTTTCCAGCCAAATAGTGTACATCCATTTCTGGCAGATTTTGGGATTCGTAAAATATTTTAAATTCTGATTTAAAAATGGCATTTCATTTGATTTGGAAAAGCGCTGTAAGTCTAACATAGCTTTCTATTCAAATAAATAAAAAGAAGAGAACAGAATAGGTATCAGAGGCTGGCAGAATAGCCCATAGATTAGAGTAATTAGCAGTGAAAGGACTTGGCAACTCCAGCAGACCGAGATTAATGCTTACAGAAACTCATTTGCATACTGTGTGACTCTATACAAGTCCTTAACCACCCAGTGCTTCTGGTCTCCAATGAAAACAGGTCCTTGTTCTTAGTGGGCCTTACCCAGTTACCAAAAGAATAAAATAAAAAAATCTGCTAGATATCAGATCTTAAAATATATGCTAATATCTTTATTAATTGAAGTGGAACACTAGGCTTTTTGTAAAACAAATTGCTACACTGCTGCTTTATCTTGTGTCTGCTCATCCTCTTGGAGGTACTCTCACCCCCAACCCCTGCAATCCAGGAAAGAACACAGTAACAGTTAGCAAATCACTTTTGAATGGAAACTTGTACAGACCCTTCCCTCACCACCATGATTGGCCAGCATATCATAAATGAGACTGCATAAAGAGATGGTGATTCATTGTGCCAATTCACAAAACTGGTCTCATTCATCCAGACTGCAGCCAATGAAAGAGGTGACAGGAAGGCCAGTGTGAAGATCACTGCCTACCACTAACTTTGTAAATAGATCTCTTGAGGGTTAGTGTCCTAGGGGTTAATGTATTATATTGTCAGGACTGGTGAGATTATAGTAATATTTGGATTTACAATGAAGCTTTGGATATGGGTACACAATGATGTTAATGTTACAAACTTCACTTTAACAGGGCACAGGAAGAGTATGAAAGTGTATAAGCTTTCAAGAGTTGGTGGAACAGGCATGCATTTATAAAAGTTGGGCATGGGAGATGGAACAGTGAAAGTGACAGTAGAAGTAGTATGATTTTCATTTAAATACAAGGACAACAAACCTATATCACAGGTTTTCTCAAGCCAATTACGCCTTTGCCAGGCCAAGTACAGAAAGTGTGCACATCAACAGTGAAGTGTTGCATCATGAAATATTGGTCTGCTAGGTTGATATGTTGATTCCTTAAATCACTTTGTGAATTGGTGGCTAAGTATAAAATGATTTGTGATGTTTTCAGAACAGCAGTTTCAAAACCTGACATTGCTAGGGAAATATTTTCAATAGTTTCCTTCCACGATTTCTATGATTGAACATTAAAAATAATATATTACAAAAGAATCACCAGAAGCATGATGCCTATTAAAATTTTCTTTAAAAAAAGACTTGAGAGTTGGAATAAATAACACTGTCTTGAATGATTGTTTTAATTCAGATACAAAGTATCTTTTTAATAGCTATCAATCAAGCAGCGTAACACTGCAATTATGTGAATAATATAACATTTTTAATTTAGATATGCAAATCATTTTGCTTTGGCCTTTTCTAAAAAAGAAATCAGAAACATTTATTCAGTCATAAAGCAGCAGTGCAACAAAATCAGAAATACAGTTGAACCTATTGAAATTTTCAATGTAAAAGATTTCAGACATCTTCAACATGATTTAGTGTTACAGTTTTCTAATTCCACAAGATTTGAGTATTTTATAAATGTTTTAAATATTTTAAAGAAATAAGATGGTTGCAACATTTTGCAAATGAATAGAATTATGCGCCTAGCAAGGTTTAGGTTAAAAAATCTGAAAAAATATCATGGTACCTAGCATTGGAAAGCTAAGACAAGTATTTGACAATGAAACTAATGTTATTCTTAAATGTAGCTGAACCTAGTTTTTGAGAGAACACCATTTGTTCATTACTGTTGCTTTAAATAAGTATTGAAACAATAGTTGAATTATTTGAAGATTATTTAAAAGATGGAATCTTTATTGCTATGCTACTGCATCAATTCTGTTCCTTGTGTTCTTAATGTGATTTGTTTCTCAACAGAGTTAGGAGTTTGAAACACTATTTGTCATTCCTAAAACCTACCGGTGTTTCATACTGTGTATAAAAATCAAGTTTTATGGGGTGATTTAAGAAACCAGACTCACTCCATCGCACTGTTAGTCTAGTATTCGCACCTAATACTGTATATGAGATAAGACATGAAGTGATCAAAACATTACCAACAATAATTCTGATTAAGCCTTCCTTCATCTGCATAAGCAAATTATTTTTCTTTTAGCTTTCTAAAATATCAGAAAATAATTTCAGAAATTGTTAATTAGTTGCAAAAGCAGTTCTGAAAATGGGAAATTTAAATTGATGAAACAGTGTAAGTGGACCAATTAGGAAGTTCTGCTATCACCTGTGTTCACAATATAGTGTATATATTGTACAGTATTTATGTGCAGTTCTAAACAATACATAACTTCCACTTCTAAAATCAAATGTAGGAATTAAGACTGTTCCTAAAAATCAAGATTATTCAATGTATTTTGCATAGAAACTAGACTAAGCCCACTAAAGGGAAATAGTTTGAATTGGAAAGACATGTGTGATTATATAGGACTTGATTTCCATGGTTGATCTGGCTTGCACCACAGAGATGTGGCTGGGTGATGACATGAGGACAAATTTGAAAGCATCAGATGCAGCCCGTTATAGAAACATATCTTGTTTATCCTCTTAGGTACATTACAGAGGCATCATAGTTGATTTTATTTTCTTTTTTTTTACTGTGTAGAAACTACCACTTTGGAGACCAGTGTTATAACAACAACAACTGAAGTTCAACTACTCCAGAAACAATTCCAGCAAGTAACTACAACAAGTCCAACAGGTATAGCCATTTGCATTTTGCTACTGCTTTATATATTAGCAGGATTAGAGATGTAGCAAAATAAAAAAGATACCTGCAGAGTCTTGGCACTGTTGGCCACTTCGCACTATGCAGAGTTTTGCAAAGTTTCCATTCTGTAACATTCTTTGATCAATATTTTCTGTTGAAAAGAAAAAACAGTAAATTCTGCTGTCAACCTACTACAGCATCTTTGAAAATCATTCCTACACAGTTCTATTGATTACAGGTAAAACACTTCTTCCACAACCTTGAAACATGCTATGCAAGAATTCACCCCAACCCAGGGATCTGAGGTCTGATCCATTTTTTTAACATGATGTAAATATTTCCAGCCATTCTAGCACTTAATGCCATCCTTCTACCCCAGCCCTGGAGAGCTGTGGTCTGGCCCCATTATATAAACATTCTGACCCTTTCTTTTCATGCTTGCAGTACTCAGTACCAGCATTCCGCCACCCCGTCATGGAGATGCTGGCGTCTGTTCCATTAGTAACATTCTTTACCCATTCCTCATCCTTGTAGCACAAGAAGCTTCTATTCTACCACAGCCATAGTGAGGTGTGGTCTGGCCCATTAATAAAGATTACATACCTCTTCTTCTTTTGTAGCTACAAATGCCAGTCTACTTACTCCAGAGCACACTGAAAAGGAGAAGTCTGTTGTTTTTAAGAATAATAAGTACCCTCCCCCCATCATTGTATGTAATTCACTGCCTGCCCTTGCCACCCTGAATAGGTGGGGTGCAGTCCAGTCAGAAACACTGTTTACCCTTCCCAACCCTTGTAGCACTGAATGTCTGTCTTCTTCCCTGATTCTTGGAAGGGTGAGTTCTGGCTGATTTTCAAACCTTTAAGTACCTCTTCCCCTATTCTGATAACATATTTCTATCACACTTATTTTTCTAAGCCTCAGTCATTTTAATACAGTTAAAAGCAGCATCGTGACAAGTCTGGCAAACAGTTTTACCTGATTTATCGACATTAAATGATTCCAGACATTTTCCACTTTCTTTCCAGCCAAATAGTGTACATCCATTTCTGGCAGATTTTGGGTGATTCAAGCAATTTAAAATTCTGATTTAAAAATGGCATTTCATTTGATTTGGAAAAGCGTTGTAAGTCTAACATAGCTTTCTATTCAAATAAATAAAAAAAGAGAAAGAGAACAGAATAGGTATCAGAGGCTGGCAGAATAACCCATAGATTAGAGTAATTAGCTGTGAAGGAGCTTGGCAACTCCAGCAGACCAGAGATTAATGCCCACAAACTCATCTTGCATACTGTGTGACTCTATGCAAGTCACTTAACCACCCCAGTGCTTCTGGGTCACCACTGAAAACAGGTCCTTGTTCTGTGGGTCTTACCCAGTTACCAAAAGAATAAAATAAAAAAAATCTGCTAGATATCAGATCTTAAAATATATGCTAATATCTTTATTAATTGAAGTGGAACACTAGGCTTTTTCTAAAACAAATTGCTACACTGCTGCTTTATCTTGTGTCTGCTCATCCTCTTGGAGGTACTCTCACCCCCAGCCCCTGCAATCCAGGAAAGAACACAGTAACAGTTAGCAAGTCACTTGTGAATGGAAACTTGTACAGACTCTTCCCTCACCACCTTGATTGGCCAGCATATCATAAATGAGACTGCATAAAGAGATGGTGACTCATTGTGCCAATTCACAAAACTGGTCTCATTCATCAGACTGCAGCCAATGAAAGAGGTGACAGGAAGGCCTGTGTGCAGATCACTGCCTACCACTACTTTGTAAATAGATCTCTTGAGGGTTAGTGTCCTAGGGGTTAAATGTATTATATTGTCAGGACTGGTGAGATTATAGTAATATTGGATTACAATGAAACTTTGGATATGGGTACACTAATGATGTTAATGTACAAACTTCACTTTACTAGGGCTGGGGGAGAGTATGAAAGTGTATAAGCTTTCAAGAGTTGGTGGAACAGGCATGCATTTATAAAAGTTGGGCATGAGGAGATGGAACAGTGAAAGTGACAGTAGAGAAGTACTATGATTTTTCATTTAAATACAAGGACAACAAACCTATATCACATAGGTTTTCTCCAGCCAATTGCGCCTTTGCCAGGCCAAGAAGTACAGAAAGTGTGCACATCCATGGTAAAGTGTTGCATCATGAAATATTGGTCTGCTAGGTTGATATATTGATTCATAAATCACTTTGTGAGGTGGTGGCACTAGTATAAAATGATTTGTGATGTTTTCAGAACAGCAGTTTCAGAACCTGACATTGCTTTGAGGAAATATTTTCAATAGTTTCCTTCCACGATTCCTATGATTGAACAATTAAAAATAATATATTACAAAGAAGACTACCAGAAGCATGATGCCTGTTAAAATTTCTTAAAAAAAAAAAGATTTGAGAGTTGAAATAAAGTAACATACTGTCTTGAATGATTGTTTTTAATAACGATACCAAAGTATATCTTAATGCTATCTATCATACGCTTGTAACACCTGCAATTATGTGAATAATATTATAACATTTTTAATTTAGATATGCAAGTCATTTTGCTTTGTCCTTTTCTTAAAAAAGAAATCAGAAACATTTATTCAGTCATAAAGCAGCAGTGCAACAAAGTTAGGAAATATTGTTGAACCTATTATAATTTTCAGTGTAAAAGATTTCAGACATCTTTCAGCATGATTTGGTGTTACAGTTTTCTAATTCCACCAAGATTTGAGTATTTTACAAATGTTTTAAATATTTTTTAAAAGAAATAAAGATGGATGCAACATTTTGCAAATGAATAGAATTGTAGGCCTAGCTAGGTTTAGGATAAAAAATCTGAAAAAAGTATCATGGTACCTAGCATTGGAGAAGCTAAGAGAAGTACATTTGACAATGAAACTAATGTTATTCTTAAATGTAGCTGAAACTAGTTTTTTTTAGAGGACACCATTTGTTCATTACACTGTTGCTTAGAATAAGTATTGAAACAATAGTTGAATTACTGAAGAGATTATTTAAAGATGGAATCCTTTTATGCTATGCTTCTGCATCAATTTGTTCTTAGTGTTCTTAATTGTGATTGTTTCTCAAAAGTTGGGAGAGTTTGAAACACTATTTGTCACTCCAAAACCTTACTTGGTGTTTCACTGTATAAAAAATCAAGTTTTTGGGGGTGACGAAACCAGACCCTCCATCATGCACTGTTAGTTCAGTATTCCCACCAATACTGTATATGGGATAAGACAGTGATCAACATTACCAGAACAATTTGATTAAGCCTCATCTGCATAAGCAAATTATTTTCTTTGACTTTCAAATATCAGAAAATAATTTAGAATTGTTAATTAGTTGCAAAGCAGTTCTGAAATGGAAATTTAAATTGTGAAGAAACAGGATAAGTAATGCAACACTAGGAAGTTCTGACATCACCAGGTTCACAATATATGTATATAATATACAGTATTTATGTGTGTCTAATAATACATAACTACACTTCTAAATCAAATGTAGGCATTAGACTGTTCCTAAAATCAAGATAATTCAATGTATTTTGCATAGAAACTAGACTGCCCAATAAGGAAATAGTTTGAATTGGAAAGACATGTGTGATTATATAGGACTTGATTTCCATGGTTGATCTATTGCACCACAGAGAAGTGGCTATGATGACATGAGGACAAATTTGAAAGATCAGATGCAGCCGTTATGAAACACATCTTATTTACCCTCTTAGTTACAGAGAATCATAGTTGATTTTGTTTTCTTTTTGCTATGTAGAAACTACCACTTTGGAGACCAGTGTTATAACAACAAAAACTAGTACAACTACCCCAGAAACAATTCCAGCAGTAACTACAACAAGTCCAACAGGTATAGCCATTTGCATTTTGCTATTGCTTTGTTATATGTGGATAGAGATGTAGCAAAATAAAAAAGATACCTGCAGAGTCTTGACAATATTGGCCACTACACACTGTGCAGAGTTTTGCAAAGTTCATTCAGTAACACTTGATCAATTTTTTGTTGAAAGAAAAACAGTAAATTCTGCCGTCAACCTGCTACAGCATCTTTGAAAATCATTCCTTCACAGTTATAATGATTAAGCAAACCTTCTTCTAACCTTGAAACATACTATGCAAAACCACCTAACCGGGATCTGAGGTCTGATCCATTTATTAACATGATGTAATCTTTCTGCCTTCAGCACTTAATGCCATCCTTCTACCCAACCCCAGAGCTGTGGTCTGGCCCATTTACACATTCAGACCTTCAAGCTTGCAGTACCAGTGCCAACATTCAGACCCAATCATGAGGCTGAGGACTATACATTAGTAAACATTCATTCCTCATCCCTTAGCACAAGAATTCTATTCTACCACAGCCATAGTGGGTGTGGTCTGCCCATTAATAAAGATTCACCTCTTTTCTCCTTTGTAGCTACAAATGCCAGTCTACTTCCTTCAGGCACTGAAAAGGAACTCGTTCTTTAAAGAATAATGCCATCCCCATCCTTGTCATTCCCTGCCTGCCTTTCAACTCGAAGTGGGTGCAGTCCATTCGTAAACACTGTTTACCTTCCCCAACCTTAGAAGACTGAATCTCTCTCTTCTTCCTGAACCTTGGACAGAGTTTCACTGATTTCAATCTTTAAGTACCTCTTCCCTATTATGATATATATTTCTATCACACTTATTTTCTAGATCAGTCATTTTAATACAGTTAAAAGCAATCGTGACAAGTCTGGCAAACAGTTTTACTGATTTAACAACATTAAATGATTCAGACATTTTCCAATCTTTTCCAAAAATATAGTGTACATCACTTGGCAGATTTGGGGTATTCTGCAAATATTTAAAATCTGATTTAAAATGGTATTTCATTTGATTTGGAAAAAGCGTTGTAAGTCTAACATAGCCTTCAAATAAATAAAAAAAAAAAAAAAAAAAAAAAAAAAAAAAGAGAAAGACAGAATAGCCCATAGATTGAAATGATGCTTTGTGAAGGAGCTTGGAACTCCAGCAGACCG
Source organism: Neoceratodus forsteri (assembly GCA_016271365.2). Lineage (NCBI taxonomy): Eukaryota > Metazoa > Chordata > Ceratodontiformes > Ceratodontidae > Neoceratodus > Neoceratodus forsteri. The sequence continues at coordinate 649,857,105 of CM028137.1, forward strand.
AGAGTTAATGCCCACAAACTCATCTTGCATACTGTGCGACCCTGAAAGTCCTTAACCAACCAAGTGCTTCTGGGTCACCACAAAAACAGGTCCTTGTTCTTAGTGGCCTACCCAGTTACCAAAAGAATAAAATAAAAATCACAGATATCAGATCTAAAATATATGTAATATCTTTATTATTTGAAGTGGAACACTAGGCTTTTGTAAAACAAATTGCACACTGCTGCTTTATCTTGTGTCTGCTCATCCCTGAGGGACTCTCACCCCACCCCCGCAATCCAGGAACACAGTAACAGTTACAAGTCACTTAGAAACTTGTACAGACCCTTCTACCAACAAGATTGGCCAGCAATCATAAATGAGACTGCTAAAGTGGTGATTCATTGTGCAATTCACAAACTGGTCTCATTCATCAGACTGCAGCCAATGAAGAGGTGACAGAAGGTTCAGTAGATCATCACGCCTCTACTTTGTATAGATCTCTTGAGGTTAGCTCCAGAGGTTAAATGTATTATATTGTCAGGACTGAGATTATAGTAATATTTGGATTTAATGAAGCTTTGGATATAAGGTACACAATGATGTTAATATTACAAACTTCACTTAACAGGCACAGAAGAGTATGAAAGTATAAGCTTTCAAGAGTTAGTAGACAGGCTGCATTTATGTTGGGCATGAGGGTGGAACAGTAAAGGACAGTAAGTAGTATGATTTCCATTTAATAAGGTCAACAAATATATCACACGGTTTTCTCAAAGATCACCTTTACCAGGCCAAGAAGTACAGAAGTATGCACATCACAGTGAGTGGCCATCATGAAATATTGGTCTGCTAAGTTTGATATGTTGATTCATAAATCACTTTGTGAAGTGGTGGCTAAGTATAAATGATTTGAGATGTTTTCAGAACAACAGTTTCAAACCTGACATTACTTTAGAAACATTTTCACAGTTTCCTTCACATTCCTATGATTGAACATTAAAAATAATATATTAGAAAAGAATCACCAGAACACGATATATTAAAATTTTCTTTAAAAAAAAAGTCCTGAGAGTTGAAAAAGTAACTGTCTTGAATGATTGTTTAAACTGATACAAAGTATCCTTTAATGCTATCAATCATAGATTGTAACACCTGCAATTATGTGAATAATATTATAACATTTTTATTTAGATATGCAAATCATTTTGTTTGGCCTTTTCAAAAAAAGAAATCAAACTTATTCAGTCATAAAGCAGCACTGCAACAAATCGAATATAGTTGAACCTATTGTAATTTTCAGTGTAAAGATTTCAGACATCTTCAGCATGATTTGGTGTTACAGTTTCTAATTCCACCAAGATTTGGTATTTTATAAATGTTTAAATTTTTAAAGAAATAAAGATGGATGCAACATTTGCAATGAATAGAATTGTAGCCTAGCAAGGTTCGGATAAAATCGAAAAGTATCTTGGTACCTAGCATTGGACAAACTAAGACAAAATACGACAATGAAACTAATGTTATTCTTAAATGCTGAGTAGAAACTGTTTTTTTTTTTAGGAAACACCATTTGTTCATTACACTGTTTTAGAATAAATACAGAAACAATAGTTAAATTATTTGAAGAGATTACCAAAAAGATGGAACTTTATATACAATACTACCGCATCAATTTGTTCTTAGTGTTCAACTGTTATTGTTTCTCAACAGAGTTAGGTTTGAAACACCATTTGTCATTCCTAAAATCATTTGGTGATTCATACTGTATAAAATCGTTTGGGGTGATTTGAAACAGACTCACTCCGTGGCAGCACTGTTAGTTCAGTATTCCCACCACTGTATATGGGTATAAGACATGAAGTGATCAAAACATACCATATAATCTGATTGCCTTCCTTCATCTGCATAAGCAATTATTTTTCTGGCTTTCAAAATATCAGAAAATATTTGAAATTTTTAATTATTACCAAGCAGTCTAATGGGAACGAAATTGTGAAAAACCGTAAGTAATGGACAATTAGGTTCTGCTATCACCTGTGTTCACAATATACTGTATATATTGTACAGTATTTATGTGAGTTCTAACAATACACTTCCACTTAAAATAAATATTTTCAATAGTTTTCCCTTGATTTCTTGATTGAACATTAAAATAATATATTACAAAAGAAGTCACCAGAAGCATGATGCCTGTTAAAATTTTCTTTAAAAAAAAGATTTGAGTTGGAATATAGCACTGTCTTGAATGATTGTTTTAATTCAGATACCAAAGTATCTTTTAATAGCTATCAATCAAACCTTAACACCTGCAATTATGAATAATATTATAACATTTTAATTTAGATATAAATCATTTTGCTTGGGTTTTTCTAAAAGAAATCAAACATTTATTTCAGTCATAAAGCAGCAGTCAATAAAATCAGGAAATACAGTTGAACCTATTGAAATTTTCAAAAGATTTCAGACATCTTCAGCATGATTTGTGTTATGTTTTCTAATTCCACCAAGATTTGGTATTTTACGTCTTTAAATATTTTTTAAAATAAAGATGGATTCAACATTTTGCAAATGAATAGGGTGTACGCTTCAACAAGGTTTAGGTTAAAAGAATCTGAAAAAAGTATCATGGTACCTAGCATTGGAGAAGCTAAGACAAGTACATTTGACAATGAAACTAATGTTATTCTTAAATGTAGCTGAACCTAGTTTTTTTTTGGGGGACACCATTTGTTCATTACACTGTTGCTTTAGAATAAGTATTGAAACAATAGTTGAATTATTTGAAGAGATTATTTAAAGATGGAATCCTTTATATACTGTACCATCAATTCTGTTCCTTGTGTTCTTAATTGTGATTGTTCTCAGCAGAGTTGGGAGGTTTGACACTATTTGTCATTCCTAAAATCCTTACTTGGTGTTTCATACTGTGTATAAAAATCAAGTTTTTTGGGGGGTGATTTAAGAAACCAGACTCACTCCATCGTGCACTGTTAGTTCAGTATTCGCACCTAATACTGTATATGAGATAAGACATGAAGTGATCAAAAACATTACCAGCAATAATTCTGATTAAGCCTTCCTTCATCTGCATAAGCAAATTATTTTTCTTTTGGCTTTCTAAAATATCAGAAAATAATTTCAGAAATTGTTAATTAGTTGCAAAAGCAGTTCTGAAAATGGGAAATTTAAATTGTGAAGAAACAGTGTAAGTAATGGACCAATTAGGAAGTTCTGCTATCACCTGTGTTCACAATATAGTGTATATATTGTACAGTATATGTGCAGTTCTAAACAATGCATAACTTCACTTTAAAATCAAATGTAGGAATTAAGACTGTTCCTAAAAATCAAGATTATTCAATGTATTTTGCATAGAAACTAGACTAAGCCCACTAAAGGGAAATAGTTTGAATTGGAAGACATGTGTGATTATATAGGACTTGATTTCCATGGTTGATCTGGCTTGCACCACAGAGATGTGGCTGGGTGATGACATGAGGACAAATTTGAAAGCATCAGATGCAGCCCGTTATAGAAACATATCTTGTTTATCCTCTTGGGTACATTACAGAGGCATCATAGTTGATTTTATTTTCTTGTTTTTACTATTATTGAAACTACCACTTTGAGACCAGTGTTATAACAACAACAACTTAAGTTACAACTACCCCAGAAACAATTCCAGCAGTAACTACAACAAGTCCAACAACAGGTATAGCCATTTGCATTTTGCTATTGCTTTGTTATATGTGGGATTAGAGATGTAGCAAAATAAAAAAGATACCTGCAGAGTCTTGGCACTGTTGGCCACTTCGCACTATGCAGAGTTTTGCAAAGTTTCCATTCTGTAACATTCTTTGATCAATATTTTCTGTTGAAAAGAAAAAACAGTAAATTCTGCTGTCAACCTACTGCAGCATCTTTGAAAATCTATTCCCTACACAAAGTTCTATTGATTACAGGTAAAACACTTCTTCCAGCACCTTGAAACATGCTATGCAAGAATTCAATTTCAACCCAGGATCTGAGGTCTGACATTTTTTAACATGATGTAAATATTTTTCCAACCATTCTAGCACTTAATGTCCTTCTCTACCCCAGCCCTGGAGAGTTGGTCTGGCCCATTATAAACATTCTGACCTTTCTTTCATGCTTGCAGTACCAGTGCCAGCATTCAAACCCTGTCATGGAGAGCTGTCGTTTGTTCCATTAGTACATTCTTTACCCATTCCTCATCCTTGGCACAAAGAAGCTTCTATTCTACAACCATAGTGAGGTGTGGTCTGGCCCATAAATAAAAGATTACATACCTCTTCTCTTCTTTTTAGCTACAAATGCCAGTCTACTTCCTCCAGGCACTACAGAAAAGGAGAAGTCTGTTCTTTTAAAAGAATAATAGGTACCCCTTCCCCATCCTTGTATAATTCACTGCCTGCCCCTTGCCACCCTGAATAGGTGGGGTGCAGTCCATTCGTAAACACTGTTTACCCCTTCCCCAACCCTTGTAGCACTGAATGTCTGTCTTCTTCCCTGATTCTTGGAAGGGTGAGTTCTGGCTGATTTTCAAACTTTAAGTACCTCTTCCCCTATTCTGATAACATATTTCTATCACACACTTATTTTTCTAGCCTCAGTCATTTTAATACAGTTAAAAGCAGCATCGTGACAAGTCTGGCAAACAGTTTTACCTGATTTATATCGACATTAAATGATTCCAGACATTTTCCACTTTCTTTTCCAGCCAAATAGTATATCCATTTCTGGCGAATTTTGGTATTCTGCAAATATTTTAAATTCTGATTTAAATGGCATTTCATTTGATTTGGAAAAGCGTTTGTAGAGTCTAACATAGCTTTCTATTCAAATAAATAAAAAAAGAGAAAGAGAACAGAATAGGTATCAGAGGCTGGCAGAATAACCCATAGATTAGAGTAATTAGCTGTGAAGGAGCTTGGCAACTCCAGCAGACCAGAGATTAATGCCCACAAACTCATCTTGCATACTGTGTGACTCTATGCAAGTCACTTAACCATCCCAGTGCTTCTGGGTCACCACTGAAAACAGGTCCTTGTTCTTAGTGGGTCTTACCCAGTTACCAAAAGAATAAAATAAAAAATCTGCATATATTAGATCTTAAATATATGCTATATCTTTATTATTAATTGAAATTAGGAACACTAGGCTTTTCTAAAACAAATTGCTGCACTGCTGCTTTATCTGTCTGCTCATCCTCTTGGGTACTCTCACCCCAACCCACAATCCAGGAAAGAACACAGTAACAGTTAGCAAATTACTTGTAGATAAAACTTGTACAGACTCTTCCCTCACCACCTTGATTGGCCAGCATATCATAAATAGAGACTGCATAAAAGAGATGAATACTCATTGTGCCAATTCTAAAAACTGGTCTCATTCATCAGACTGCATCGATGAAAAGGGTGACAGGAAGGCCTGTGTGCAGTCTGCCTACCACTACTTTGTAATAGATCTCTTGAGGGTTAGTGTCCTAGGGTTAAATGTATTATATTGTCAGGACTGGTGAGATTATAGTATTTTGGATTTACAATGAAACTTTGGATATGGTACACAATGATGTTAATGTTACAAACTTCCCTTTACCAGGGCTGGGGAAGAGTATGAAAGTGTATAAGCTTTCAAGAGTTGGTGGAACAGGCATGCATTTATAAAGTTGGGCATGAGGAGATGGAACAGTGAAAGTGACAGTGGAAGTAGTATGATTTTCATTTAAATACAAGGACAACCATTATATCACATGGTTTTCCTCAATGATGCGCCTTTGCCAGGCCAAGAAGTACAGAGGTATGCACATCACTAGTGAGTGGCCATCATGAAATATTGGTCTGCTAGGTTGATATGTTGATTCCTTAAATCACTTTGTGAGGTGGTGGCTAAGTATAAAATGATTTGTGATATTTTCAGAACAGCAGTTTCAGAACCTGACATTGCTTTGAAATATTTTCAATAGTTTCCTTCCACGATTCCTATGATTGAACATTAAAATAATATATTACAAAAGAATCACCAAACATGATGCCTGTTAAAATTTTCTTTAAAAAAAGATTTGAGAGTTGGAATAAGAATACTGTCTTGAATGATTGTTTTAATACTGATACCAAAATATCTTTTAATGCTATCTATCATACGCTTGTAACACCTGCAATTATGTAGAATAATATTATAACATTTTTAATTTAGATATGCAAGTCATTTGCTTTTTGGCCTTTTTCTTAAAAAGAAATCAGAAACATTTATTCAGTCATAAGCAGCAGTGCAACAAAGTTGAGAAATATTGTTTAACCATATCACTTTTCAGTGTAAAAGATTTCAGACATCTTTCAGCATGATTTGGTGTTACATTTTTCTAATTCCACCAAGATTTGAGTATTTTATAATGTTTTAATATTTTTTAAAGAAATAAGATGGATGCAACATTTTGCAAATGAATAAATTGTAGGCCTAGCTGGGTTTGGGATAAAATCTGAAAAAGTATCATGGTACCTAGCATTGGTGAAGCTAAGAGAAGTACATTTGACAATGAAACTAATGTTATTCTTAAATGTAGCTGAAACTATTTTTTGAAACACCATTTGTTGTTACACTGTTGCTTTAGAATAAGTATTGAAACAATAGTTGAATTATTTGAGAGAGATTATTTAAAAGATGGAATCCTTTATATGCTATGCTTCTGCATCAATTCTGTTCTTAGTGTTCTTAATTGTGATTGTTTCTGCTCAAAGAGTTAGGAAGTTTGAAACACTATTTGTCATTCCTAAATCATACTTGGTGTTTCATACTGTGTGTAAAAATCAAGTTTTTTTGGGGGTGATTTAAGAAACCAGACTCACTCCATCATGCACTGTTAGTTCAGTATTCCCACCTAATACTGTATATGGGATAAGACATGAAGTGATCAAAAACATTACCAGCAATAATTCTGATTAAGCCTTCCTTCATCTGCATAAGCAAATTATTTTTCTTTTGGCTTTCTAAAATATCAGAAAATAATTTCAGAAATTGTTAATTAGTTGCAAAAGCAGTTCTGAAAATGGGAAATTTAAATTGTGAAGAAACAGTGTAGTAATGGACCAATTAGAGGTTCTGTATCACCTGTGTTCTCAATATACTGTATATATTATACAGTATTTATGTGCAGTTCTAAATAATACATAACTCCACTTCTAAAAGTCAAATGTTAGGCATTAAGACTGTTCTCAAAATCAAGATAATTCAATGTATTTTGCATAGAACTGGACTAAGCCTACTAAGGGAAATAGTTTGAATTGGAAAGACATGTGTGATTATATGGACTTGATTTCCATGGTTGATCTGGCTTGCACCACAGAGAAGTGGCTGGTGATGACATGAGGACAAATTTGAAAGCATCAGATGCAGCCCGTTATAGAAACATATCTTGTTTACCCTCTTGGGTACGTTACAGAGGCATCATAGTTGATTTTTGTTTCTTTTTTTTTTACTGTGTAGAAACTACCACTTTGGAGACCAGTGTTATAACAACAACAACTGAAGTTACAACTACCCCAGAAACAATTCCAGCAGTAACTACAACAAGTCCAACAACAGGTATAGCCATTTGCATTTTGCTATTGCTTTGTTATATGTGGGATTAGAGATGTAGCAAAATAAAAAAGATACCTGCAGAGTCTTGACAATGTTGGCCACTTCGCACTGTGCAGAGTTTTGCAAAGTTTCCATTCAGTAACATTCTTTGATCAATATTTTTTGTTGAAAAGAAAAAACAGTAAATTCTGCTGTCAACCTGCTACAGCATCTTTGAAAATCATTCCTTCACAGTTATAATGATTACAGGCAAAACACTTCTTCCACAACCTTGAAACATGCTATGCAAGAATTCACCACCAACCCAGGGATCTGAGGTCTGATCCATTTATTAACATGATGTAAATCTTTCCTGCCCTTCTAGCACTTAATGCCATCCTTCTACCCCAGCCCTGGAGAGCTGTGGTCTGGCCCATTTATACACATTCTGACCCTTTCAAGCTTGCAGTACTCAGTGCCAGCATTCAGACCCAGTCATGGAGAGCTGAGGTCTGCTACATTAGTAAACATTCTTTAACCATTCCTCATCCTTGTAGCACAAGAATCTTCTATTCTACCACAGCCATAGTGGGGTGTGGTCTGGCCCATTAATAAAGATTCCATACCTCTTTTCTTCTTTTGTAGCTACAAATGCCAGTCTACTTCCTTCAGGCACTGAAAAGGAGAACTCTGTTCTTTTAAAGAATAATAGGTACCCATCCCCCATCCTTGTATCATTCCCTGCCTGCCCCTTTCCACCCTGAATAAGTGGGGTGCAGTCCATTCGTAAACACTGTTTACCCCTTCCCCAACCCTTGTAGCACTGAATGTCTGTCTTCTTCCCTGAACCTTGGATGGGTGAGTTCTGGCTGATTTTCAATCTTTAAGTACCTCTTCCCCTATTATGATAATATATTTCTATCACACACTTATTTTTCTAGCCTCAGTCATTTAATACAGTTAAAAGCAGCATCGTGACAAGTCTGGCAAACAGTTTTACCCTGATTTAACAACATTAAATGATTCCAGACATTTTCCACTTTCTTTTCCAGCCTAATAGTGTACATCCATTTCTGGCAGATTTGGGGTATTCTGCAAATATTTTAAATTCTGATTTAAAAAAATGGTATTTCATTTGATTTGGAAAAGCGTTGTAAGTCTAACATAGCTTTCAATTCAAATAAATAAAAAAAGAGAAATAGAACAGAATAGATATCAGAGGCTGGCAGAATAGCCCATAGATTAGAGTAATTAGCTGTGAAGGAGCTTGGCAACTCCAGCAGACCGGAGATTAATGCCCACAAACTCATCTTGCATACTGTGTGACCCTATGAAAGTCACTTAACCACCCCAGTGCTTCTGGGTCACCACTGAAAACAGGTCCTTGTTCTTAGTGGGCCTTACCCAGTTACCAAGAAGAATAAAAAAATCTGCTAGATATCAGATCTTAAAATATGTGCTAATATCTTTATTATTTGAAGTGGAACACTAGGCTTTTTGTAAAACAAATTGCTACACTGCTGCTTTATCTTGTGTCTGCTCATCCTCTTGAGGTACTCTCACCTCACCCCTGCAATCCAGGAAAAGACACAGTAACAGTTAGCAAGTCATTATGAATGGAAATTTGTACAGACCTTCCTCACCACCATGATTGTGTAGCATATCATAAATGAGACTGCATAAAGAGATGGTGATTCATTGCGCAATTCACAAACTGGTCTCATTCATCAGACTGCAGCCAATGAAAGAGGTGACTAGGAAGGCCTGTGTGCAGATCACTGCCTACCTCTACTTTATATAGATCTTGAGGTTAGTATCCTAGGGTTAAAATGTATATATTGTCAGGACTGGTGAGATTATAGTAATATTTGGATTTACAATGAAGCTTTGGTTGTGGGTTTTCAATGATGTTAATGTTACAAACTTCACTTTAACAGGGCTGGGAAGAGTATGAAAGTGTATAAGCTTTCAAGAGTTGGTGGAACAGGCTTGCATTTTTAAAGGTTGGGCATGAGGAGATGGAGCAGTGAAAGTGACAGTAGAGAAGTAGTATGATTTTCCATTTAAATACAAGGTCAACAAACCTATATCACACAGGTTTTCTCCAGCCAATTGCACCTTTGCCAGGCCAAGAAGTACAGAAAGTGTGCACATCACCGTTGAAGTTTTGCATCATGAAATATTGGTCTGCTAGGTTGATATGTTGATTCCTTAAATCACTTTGTGAGGTGGTGGCTAAGTATAAAATGATTTGAGATGTTTTCAGAACAGCAGTTTCAAAACCTGACATTACTTTAGGGGAAATATTTTCAATAGTTTCCTTCCACGATTCCTATGATTGAACATTAAAAATAATATATTAGAAAAGAATCACCAGAAGCATGATACCTGTTAAAATTTTCTTTATAAAAAAAGTCTTGAGAGTTGAAATAAGTAACACTGTCTTGAATGATTGTTTTTAAAACTGATACCAAAGTATCTTTTAATGCTATCAATCATACGATTGTACCACCTGCAATTATGTGAATAATATTATAACATTTTTATTTAGATATGCAAATCATTTTGCTTGGCCTTTTCTAAAAAGAAATCAGAAACATTTATTCGGTCATAAAGCAGCACTGCAAAATCAGGAAATATAGTTGAACCTGTTGTATTTCCAGTGTAAAAGATTTCAGACATCTTCCAGCATGATTTGGTGTTACAGTTTTCTAATTCCACCAAGATTTGAGTATTTTATAAATGTTTTAAATATTTTTTTAAAGAAATAAAGATGGATGCAACATTTTGCAAATGAATAGAATTGTAGGCCTAGCAAGGTTCAGGATAAAAAATCTGAAAAAAGTATCATGGTACCTAGCATTGGAGAAGCTAAGACAAGTACATTTGACAATGAAACTAATGTTATTCTTAAATGTAGCTGAAACTGTTTTTTTGGAAACACCATTTAGTTCATTACACTGTTGCTTTAGAATAAGTATTGAAACAATAGTTGAATTATTTGAAGAGATTATTTAAAAGATGGAATCCTTTATATGCTATGCTACTGCATCAATTCTGTTCTTAGTGTTCTTAATTGTTGTGTTTCTCAACAGAGTTAGGAGAGTTTTGGAAACACTATTTGTCATTCCTAAAATCCTTACTTGGTGATTCATACCTGTATAAAAATCAAGTTTTTGAGGGTGATTTAAGAAAACAGACTCACTCCGTCGTGCACTGTTAGTTCAGTATTCCCACCTAATACTGTATATGGGTATAAGACATGAAGTGATCAAAAACATTACCAGCAATAATTCTGATTAAGCCTTCCTTCATCTGCATAAGCAAATTATTTTTCTTTTGGCTTTCAAAAATATCAGAAAATAATTTCAGAAATTTTTAATTAGTTGCAAAAGCAGTTCTGAAGTTGGGAAATTTAAATTGTTGAAGAAACTGTGTAAGTAATGGACCAATTAGGAAGTTCTGCTATCACCTGTGTTCTACTATACTGTATATATTGTACAGTATTTATGTGCGTTCTAAACAATACATAACTTCACTTCTAAAATCAAATGTGAGCATTAAGACTGTTCCTAAAAATCAAGATTATTCAATGTATTTTGCGTAGAAACTAGACTAAGCCTACTAAAGGAAATAGTTTGAATTGGAAGGACATATTGTGATTACATAGGACTTGATTTCCATGGTTGATCTGGCTTGCACCACTGAGATGTGGCTGGGTGATGACATGAGGACAAATTTGAAAGCATCAGATGCAGCCCGATATAGAAACATATCTTGTTTATCCTCTTAGGTACATTACAGAGGCATCATAGTTGATTTTATTTTCTGTGTATTTACCTGTGCAGAAACTACCACTTTGAGACCAGTGTTATAACAACAACAACTGAAGTTACAACTACCCTGAAACAATTCCATCAGTAACTATAAGTCCAACAACAGGTATAGCCATTTGCATTTTGCTATTGCTTTGTTATATGTGGGATTAGAGATGTAGCAAAATAAAAAAGATACCTGCAGAGTCTTGGCAATGTTGGCCACTTCGCACTATGCAGAGTTTTGCAAAGTTTCCATTCTGTAACATTCTTTGATCAATATTTTCTGTTGAAAAGAAAAAACAGTAAATTCTGCTGTCAACCTGCTACAGCATCTTTGCCAATCATTCCTACACAGTTATAATGATTACAGGCAAAACACTTCTTCACAACCTTGAAACATGCTATGCAAGATCACCCTCAACCCAGGGATCATAGGGTCTGATCCATTTATTAACATGATGTAAATCTTTCCTGCCTTCTAGCACTTAATGCCATCCTTCTACCCAGCCCTGGACAGCTGTGGTCTGGCCCATTTATACAGATTCCTGACCCTTTCAAGCTTGCATTACTCAGTGCCAGCATTCAAGCCATCATGGAGAGCTGGGTCTGCTACATTAGTAAACATTCTTTAACCATTCCTCATCCTTGTCGCAGAAGCTTCTATTCTACCACAGCCATAGTGGGGTGTGGTCTGGCCAATATTAAGATTACATACCTCTTCTTCTTTGTAGCTACAAATGCCAGTCTACTTCCTCCAGGCACTGAAAAGGAGAAGTCTGTTCTTTTTATAGAATAATAAGGTACCTCCCCATCCTTGTATCTTCCTCTGCCTGCTCCTAGCCACCCTGAATAGGTGGGGTGCAGTCCATTCGTAAACACTGTTTACCCCTTCCCCAACCCTTGTAGCACTGAATGTCTGTCTTCCCTGAACCTTGGATGGGTGAGTTCTGGCTGATTTTCAAACTTTATGTACCTCTTGCCCTATTCTGATAACATATTTCTATCACACACTTATTTTTCTAGCCTCAGTCATTTAATACAGTTAAAAGCAGCATCGTGACAAGTCTGGCAAACAGTTTACCCTGATTTATCAACATTAAATGATTCCAGACATTTTCCACTTTCTTCCAGCCAAATAGTGTACATCCATTTCTGGCAGATTTTTGGGTATTCTGCAAATATTTTTAAATTTGATTTAAAAATGGTATTTCATTTGATTTTGGAAAGCGTTGTAAGTCTAACAGAGCTTTCCAATTCAAATAAAATAAAAAGAAGAGACAGAATGAGTATCAGAGGCTGGCAGAATGGCCCATAGATTAGAGTATTAGCTGTGAAGGAGCTTGGCAACTCCAGACAGCCGAGATTAATGCCCACAAACTCATCTTGCATACTGTGTGACTCTATGCAAGTCACTTAACTCACCCAGTGCTTCTGGGTCACCCCTGAAAACAGGTCCTTGTTCTTAGTGGGCCTTACCAGTTACCAAAAGAATAAGATAAAAAAACTGCTAGATATCGAATCTTAAAATATATGCTAATATCTTTATTAATTGAAGTGGAACACTAGGCTTTTGTAAAACAAATTGCTACACTGCTGCTTTTATCTTGTGTCTGCTCATCCTCTTGGAGGTACTCTCACCCCCACCCCCTGCAATCCAGGAAAGAACACAGTAACAGTTAGCAAGTCACTTGTGAATGGAAACTTGTACAGACCCTTCCCTCACCACCATGATTGGCCAGCATATCATAAATGCGACTGCATAAAGAGATGGTGATTCATTGTGCCAATTCACAAAACTGGTCTCATTCATCAGACTGCAGCCAATGAAAGAGGTGACAGGAAGGCCTGTGTGCAGATCACTGCCTACCACTACTTTGAAATAGATCTCTTGAGGGTTAGTGTCCTAGGGGTTAAATGTATTATATTGTCAGGACTGGTGAGATTATAGTAATATTTGGATTTACAATGAAGCTTTGGATATGGGTACACAATGATGTTAATGTTACAAACTTCACTTTAACAGGGCTGGGGGAAGAGTATGAAAGTGTATAGCTTTCAAGGATTGGTGGAACAGGCTGCATTCATATAAAAGTTGGGCATGAGGAGATGGAACCGGTGAAAGTGACAGTAGAGAAGTAGTATGATTTTCCATTTAAATACAAGGTCAACAAACCTATATCACATAGGTTTTCTCCAGCCAATTGCACCTTTGCCAGGCCTAGAAGTATAGAAAGTGCGCACATCACCAGTGAAGTGTTGCATCATGAAATATTGGTCAGCTAGGTTGATATGTTGATTCCTTAAATCACTTTGTGAGGTGCTGGCTAAGTATAAAATGATTTGTGATGTTTTCAGAACAGCAGTTTCAAAACCTGACATTGCTTTAGGGGAAATATTTTCAATAGTTTCCTTCCACGATTCCTATGATTGAACATTAAAAATAATATATTACAAAAGAATCACCAGAAGCATGATACCTGTTAAAATTTTCTTTAAAAAAAGACTTGAGAGTTGAAATAAGTAACACTGTCTTGAATGATTGTTTTTAAAACTGATACCAAAGTATCTTTTAATGCTATCAATCATACGCTTGTAACACCTGCAATTATGTGAATAATATTATAACATTTTTTATTTAGATATGCAAATCATTTTGCTTTGGCCTTTTCTCAAAAGAAATCAGAAACATTTATTCAGTCATAAAGCAGCAGTGCATAAAATCAGAAATATAGTTGAACCTATTGTAATTTTCAGTGTAAAAGATTTCAGACATCTTCCAGCATGATTTGGTGTTACAGTTTTCTAATTCCACCAAGATTTGAGTATTTTATAAATGTTTTAAATATTTTTTTAAAGAAATAAAGATGGATGCAACATTTTGCAAATGAATAGAATTATAGGCCTAGCAAGGTTTAGGATAAAAAATCTGAAAAAAGTATCATTGTACCTAGCATTGGAGAAGCTAAGACAAGTACATTTGACAATGAAACTAATGTTATTCTTAAATGTAGCTGAAACTGTTTTTTTTTGGGAACACCATTTGTTCATTACACTGTTGCTTTAGAATAAGTATTGAAACAATAGTTGAATTATTTGAAGAGATTATTTAAAAGATGGAATCCTTTATATGCTATGCTACTGCATCAATTCTGTTCTTAGTGTTCTTAATTGTGATTGTTTCTCAACAGAGTTAGGAGAGTTTTGAAACACTATTTGTCATTCCTAAAATCCTTACTTGGTGATTCATACTGTGTATAAAAATCAAGTTTTTTTGGGGGTGATTTAAGAAACCAGACTCACTCCGTCGTGCACTGTTAGTTCAGTATTCCCACCTAATACTGTATATGGGATAAGACATGAAGTGATCAAAAACATTACCAGCAATAATTCTGATTAAGCCTTCCTTCATCTGCATAAGCAAATTATTTTTCTTTTGGCTTTCTAAAATATGAAAATAATTTCAGAAATTTGTTAATTAGTTGCAAAAGCAGTTCTGAAAATGGGAAATTTAAATTGTGAAGAAACAGTGTAGTAATGGACCAATTAGGAAGTTCTGCTATCACCTGTGTTCTATTATACTGTATATATTGTACAGTATTTATGTTGATTCTAAACAATACATAACTTCCGCTTCTAAAATCAAATGAGGCATTAAGACTGTTCCTAAAAATCAAGATTATTCAATGTATTTTGCATTGAAACTAGACTATGCTCACTAAAGGGAAATAGTTTGAATTGGAAAGACATGTGTGATTACATAGGACTTGATTTCCATGGTTGATCTGGCTTGCACCACAGAGATGTGGCTGGGTGATGACATGAGGACAAATTTGAAAGCATCAGATGCAGCCCAATATAGAAACATATCTTGTTTATCCTCTTAGGTACATTACAGAGGCATCATAGTTGATTTTATTTTCTGTGTATTTACCTTTGCAGAAACTACTACTTTGGAGACCAGTGTTATAACAACAACAACTGAAGTTACAGCTGCCCAAGAAACAATTCCAGCAGTAACTACAACAGAGTCCAACAACAGTATAGCCATTTGCATTTTGCTATTGCTTTGTTATATGTGGGATTAGAGATGTAGCAAAATAAAAAAGATACCTGCAGAGTCTTGGCAAAGTTGGCCACTTTCGCACTATGCAGAGTTTTGCAAAGTTTCCATTCTGTAACATTCTTTGATCAATATTTTCTGTTGAAAAGAAAAAACAGTAAATTCTGCTGTCAACCTGCTACAGCATCTTTGCCAATCATTCCTACACAGTTATAATGATTACAGGCAAAACACTTCTTCCACAACCTTGAAACATGCTATGCAAGAATTCACCCCCAACCCACGGATCTGAGGTCTGATCCATTTATTAACATGATGTAAATCTTTCCTGCCCTTCTATCACTTAATGCCATCCTTTCTACCCCCAGCCCTGGACAGCTGTGGTCTGCCATTTTAAACATTCTGACTCTTTCTTTCACGCTTGCATTACTCAGTGCCAGCATTCAAACCCAGTCATGGAAGCTTAGGTCTGTTACATTAGTTAAACATTCTTTACCCATTCCTAATCCTTGTTGCACAAGAAGCTTCTATTCTACCACAGCCATAGTGAGGCGTGGTCTTGCCCATTAATAAAAGATTACATACCTCTTCTCTTCTTTTGTAGCTACAAATGCCAGTCTACTTCCTCAGGCACTGAAAAGGAGAAATCTGTTCTTTAAAGAATAATAGGTACCCTCCCCATCCTTGTATCTTTCACTGCCTGCCCTTGCCACCCTGAATAGGGTGGGGTGCAGTCATTCTTAAACACTGTTTACCGTTCCCCAACCCTTGTAGCACTGAATGTCTGTCTTCTTCCCTGAACCTTGATGGGTGAGTTTGGCTGATTTTCAAACTTCTAGTACCTCTTCCCTATTCTGATAACATGTTTCTATCACACTTATTTCTAGCCTCAGTCCATTTTAATACAGTTAAAAGCATCGTGATCAAGTCTGGCAAACAGTTTTACCCTGATTTAACAACATTAAATGATTCCAGACATTTTCCACTTTCTTTTCCAGCCAAATAGTGTACATCCATTTCTGGCAGATTTTGGGTATTCTGCAAATATTTTAAATTCTGATTTAAAAAAATGGTATTTCATTTGATTTGGAAAAGCGTTGTAAGTCTAACATAGCTTTCAATTCAAATAATTATAAAAGAGAAAGAGAACAGAATAGGTATCAGAGGCTGGCAGAATAGCCCATAGATTAGAGTAATTAGCTGTGAAGGAGCTTGGCAACTCCAACAGACCGGAGATTAATGCCCACAAACTCATCTTGCATACTGTGTGACTCTATGCAAGTCACTTAACCACCCCAGTGCTTCTGGGTCACCACTGAAAACAGGTCCTTGTTCTTAGTGGGCCTTACCCAGTTACCAAAAGAATAAAATAAAAAAAATCTGCTATATATCAGATCTTAAAATATATGCTAATATCTTTATTAATTGAAGTGGAACACTAGGCTTTTTGTAAAACAAATTGCTACACTGCTGCTTTTATCTTGTGTCTGCTCATCCTCTTGAAGTATTCTCACCCCACCCCTGCAATCCAGGAAAGAACACAGTAACAGTTAGCAAGTCACTTGTGAATGGAAACTTGTACAGACCTTCCCTCACCACCATGATTGGCCAGCATATCATAAATCATCGGATAAGAGATGGTGATTCATTGTATAATTCACAAAACTGGTCTCATTCATCAGACTGCAGCCAATGAAAGAGGTGACAGGAAGGCCTGTGTGCAGATCACTGCCTACCACTACTTTGTAAATAGATCTCTTGAGGGTTAGTGTCCTAGGGGTTAAATGTATTATATTGTCAGGACTGCTGAGATTACAGTAATATTTGGATTTACAATGAAGCTTTGGATATGGGTACACAATGATGTTAATGTACAAACTTCACTTTAACAGGGCTGGGGGAAGAGTATGAAAGTGTATAAGCTTTCAAGAGTTGGTGGAACAGGCTTGCATTTATAAAAGTTGGGCATGAGGAGATGGAACAGTGAAAGTGACAGTAGAGAAGTAGTATGATTTTCCATTTAAATACAAGGTCAACAAACCTATATCACATAGGTTTTCTCCAGCCAATTGCACCTTTGCCAGGCCAAGAAGTACAGAAAGTGTGCACTTCACCAGTGAAGTGTTGCATCATGAAATATTGGTCTGCTAGGTTGATATGTTGATTCCTTAAATCACTTTGTGAGGTGGTGGATAAGTATAAAATGATTTGTGATGTTTTCAGAACAGCAGTTTCAAAACCTGACATTGCTTTAGGGGGGAAATATTTTCAATAGTTTCCTTCCACGATTCCTATGATTGAACATTAAAAATAATATATTACAAAAGAATCACCAGAAGCATGATACCTGTTAAAATTTTCTTTCAAAAAAAAAACTTGAGAGTTGAAATAAGTAACACTGTCTTGAATGATTGTTTTTAAAACTGATACCAAAGTATCTTTTAATGCTATCAATCATACGCTTGTAACACCTGCAATTATGTGAATAATATTATAACATTTTTTATTTAGATATGCAAATCATTTTGCTTTGGCCTTTTCTAAAAAAAGAAATCAGAAACATTTATTCAGACATAAAGCAGCAGTGCAACAAAATCAGGAAATATAGTTGAACCTATTGTAATTTTCAGTGTAAAAGATTTCTGAAATCTTCCAGCATGATTTGGTGTTACAGTTTTCTAATTCCACCAATATTTGAGTATTTTATAAATGTTTTAAATATTTTTTCAAAGAAATAAAGATGGATGCAACATTTTGCAAATGAATAGAATTGTAGGCCTAGCAAGGTTTAGGATAAAAAATCTGAAAAAAGTATCATGGTACCTAGCATTGGAGAAGCTAAGACAAGTACATTTGACAATGAAACTAATGTTTTTCTTAAATGTAGCTGAAACTGTTTTTTTTTTTTGGAAACACCATTTGTTCATTACACTGTTGCTTTAGAATAAGTATTGAAACAATAGTTGAATTATTTGAAGAGATTATTTAAAAGATGGAATCCTTTATATGCTATGCTACTGCATCAATTCTGTTCTTAGTGTTCTTAATTGTTATTGTTTCTCAACAGAGTTAGGAGAGTTTTGAAACACTATTTGTCATTCCTAAAATCCTTACTTGGTGATTCATACTGTGTATAAAAATCAAGTTTTTTTGGGGGTGATTTAAGAAACCAGACTCACTCCGTCGTGCACTGTTAGTTCAGTATTCCCACCTAATACTGTATATGGGATAAGACATGAAGTGATCAAAAACATTACCAGCAATAATTCTGATTAAGCCTTCCTTCATCTGAATAAGCAAATTATTTTTCTTTTTGGCTTTCTAAAATATCAGAAAATAATTTCAGAAATTGTTAATTAGTTGCAAAAGCAGTTCTGAAAATGGGAAATTTAAATTGTGAAGAAACAGTGTAAGTAATGGACCAATTAGGAAGTTCTGCTATCACCTGTGTTCACAATATACTGTATATATTGTACAGTATTTATGTGCAGTTCTAAACAATACATAACTTCCACTTCTAAAATCAAATGTAGGCATTAAGACTGTTCCTAAAAATCAAGATTATTCAATGTATTTTGCATAGAAACTAGACTAAGCCCACTAAAGGGAAATAGTTTGAATTGGAAAGACATGTGTGATTACATAGGACTTGATTTCCATGGTTGATCTGGCTTGCACCACTGAGATGTGGCTGGGTGATGACATGAGGACAAATTTGAAAGCATCAGATGCAGCCCGATATAGAAACATATCTTGTTTATCCTCTTAGGTACATTACAGAGGCATCATAGTTGATTTTATTTTTTTGTGTATTTACCTGTGCAGAAACTACCACTTTGGAGACCAGTGTTATAACAACAACAACTGAAGTTACAACTACCCCAGAAACAATTCCAGCAGTAACTACAACAAGTCCAACAACAGGTATAGCCATTTGCATTTTGCTATTGCTTTGTTATATGTGGGATTAGAGCTGTAGCAAAATAAAAAAGATACCTGCAGAGTCTTGGCAATGTTGGCCACTTTCGCACTGTGCAGAGTTTTGCAAAGTTTCCATTCTGTAACATTCTTTGATCAATATTTTCTGTTGAAAAGAAAAAACAGTAAATTCTGCTGTCAACCTGCTACAGCATCTTTGCCAATCATTCCTACACAGTTATAATGATTACAGGCAAAACACTTCTTCCACAACCTTGAAACATGCTATGCAAGAATTCACCCCCAACCCACGGATCTGAGGTCTGATCCATTTATTAACATGATATAAATCTTTCCTGCCCTTCTAGCACTTAATGCCATCCTTTTACCCCAGCCCTGGACAGCTGTGGTCTGCCCATTTATAAACATTCTGACTCTTTCTTTCACGCTTGCATTACTCAGTGCCAGCATTCAAACCCAGTCATGGAGAGCTGAGGTCTGTTACATTAGTAAACATTCTTTACCCATTCCTAATCCTTGTTGCACAAGAAGCTTCTATTCTACCACAGCCATAGTGAGGCGTGGTCTGGCCCAATAATAAAGATTACATACCTCTTCTCTTCTTTTGTAGCTACAAATGCCAGTCTACTTCCTCCAGGCACTGAAAAGGAGAAGTCTGTTCTTTTAAAGAATAATAGGTACCCCTTCCCCATCCTTGTATCTTTCACTGCCTGCCCCTTGCCACCCTGAATAGGTGGGGAGCAGTCCATTCATAAACACTGTTTACCCGTTCCCCAACCCTTGTAGCACTGAATGTCTGTCTTCTTCCCTGAACCTTGGATGAGTAAGTTCTGGCTGATTTTCAAACTTTATATACCTCTTCCCCTATTCTGATAACATATTTCTATCACACACTTATTTTTCTAGCCTCAGTCATTTTAATACAGTTAAAAGCAGCATCGTGACAAGTCTGGCAAACAGTTTTACCCTGATTTATCAACATTAAATGATTCCAGACATTTTCCACTTTCTTTTCCAGCCAAATAGTGTACATCCATTATTGGCAGATTTTGGGTATTCTGCAAATATTTTAAATTCTGATTTAAACAAATGGCATTTCATTTGATTTGGAAAAGCATTGTAAGTCTAACATAGCTTTCTATTCAAATAAATAAAAACGAGAAAGAGAACAGAATAGGTATCAGAGGCTGACAGAATAGCCCATAGATTAGAGTAATTAGCTGTGAAGGAGCTTGGCAACTCCAGCAGACCGAAGATTAATGCCCACAAACTCATCTTGCATACTGTGTGACTCTATGCAAGTCACTTAACCACCCCAATGCTTCTGGGTCACCACTAAAAACAGGTCCTTGTTCTTAGTGGGCCTTACCCGGTTACCAAAGGAATAAAATAAAAAAAATCTGCTATATATCAGATCTTAAAATATATGCTAATATCTTTATTAATTGAAGTGGAACACTAGGCTTTTTGTAAAACAAATTGCTACACTGCTGCTTTATCTTGTGTCTGCTCATCCTCTTGGAGGTACTCTCACCCCACCCCTGCAATCCAGGAAAGAACACAGTAACAGTTAGCAAGTCACTTGTGAATGGAAACTTGTACAGACCCTTCCCTCACCACCATGATTGCTCAGCATATCATAAATGAGAGTGCATAAAGAGATGGTGATTCATTTTGCCAATTCACAAAACTGGTCTCATTCATCAGACTGCAGCCAATAAAAGAGGTGACAGGAAGGCCTATGTGCAGATCACTGCCTACCACTACTTTGTAAATAGATCTTTTGAGGGTTAGTGTCCTAGGGGTTAAATGTATTATATTGTCAGGACTGGTGAGATTATAGTAATATTTGGATTTACAATGAAGCTTTGGATATGGGTACACAATGATGTTAATGTTACAAACTTCACTTTAACAGGGTTGGGGTTAGAGTATGAAAGTGTATATGCTTTCAAGAGTTGGTGAAACAGGCATGCATTTATAAAAGTTGGGTATGAGGAGATGGAACAGTGAAAGTGACAGTAGAGAAGTAGTATGATTTTCCATTTAAATAAAAAGGACAACAAACCTATATCACATAGGTTTTCTCCAGCCAATTGCACCTTTGCCATGCCAAGAAGTACAGAAAGTGTGCACATCACCAGTGAAGTATTGCATCATGAAATATTGGTCTGCTAGGTTGATATTTTGATTCCTTAAATCACTTTGTGAGGTGGTGGCTAAGTATAAAATGATTTGTGATGTTTTCAGAACAGCAGTTTCAAAACCTGACATTGCTTTAGGGGAAATATTTTCAATAGTTTCCTTCCACGATTCCTATGATTGAACATTAAAAATAATATATTACAATAGAATCACCAGAAGCATGATACCTGTTAAAATTTTCTTTAAAAAAAAAAAGACTTGAGAGTTGAAATAAGTAACACTGTCTTGAATGATTGTTTTTAATACTGATACCAAAGTATCTTTTAATAGCTATCAATCATACGCTTGTAACACCTGCAATTATGTGAATAATATTATAACATTTTTAATTTAGATATGCAAATCATTTTGCTTTGGCCTTTTCTAAAAAAAGAAATCAGAAACATTTATTCAGTCATAAAGCAGCAGTGCAACAAAATCAGGAAATATAGTTGAACCTATTGTAATTTTCAGTGTAAAAGATTTCAGACATCTTCCAGCATGATTTGGTGTTACAATTTTCTAATTCCACCAAGATTTGAGTATTGTTTTAAATATTTTTTTAAAGAAATAAAGATGGATGCAACATTTTGCAAATGAATAGAATTGTAGGCCTAGCAAGGTTTAGGATAAAAAATCTGAAAATATATCATGGTACCTAGCATTGGAGAAGCTAAGACAAGTACATTTGACAATGAAACTAATGTTATTCTTAAATGTAGCTGAAACTAGTTTTTTTTTTTTGGTGAAACACCATTTGTTCATTACACTGTTACTTTAGAATAAGTATTGAAAAAATAGTTGAATTATTTGAAGAGATTATTTAAAAGATGGAATCCTTTATATGCTATGCTACTGCATCAATTCTGTTCTTAGTGTTCTTAATTGTGATTGTTTCTCAACAGAGTTAGGAGAGTTTTGAAACACTATTTGTAATTCCTAAAATCCTTACTTGGTGTTTCATACTGTGTATAAAAATCATGTTTTTTGTGGGGTGATTTAAGAAACCAGACTCACTCCGTCCTGCAATGTTAGTTCAGTATTCCCACCTAATACTGTATATGGGATAAGACATGAAGTGATCAAAAACATTACCAGCAATAATTCTGATTAAGCCTTCCTTCATCTGCATAAGCAAATTATTTTTCTTTTGGCTTTCTAAAATATCAGAAAAAAATTTTGAAAATTGTTAATTAGTTGCAAAAGCAGTTCTGAAAATGGGAAATGTAAACTGTGAAGAAACTGTGTAAGTTAAGGACCAATTGGGTAGTTCTGCTGTCACCTGTGTTCACAATATACTGTATATATTGTTCAGTATTTATGTGCATTTGTAAACAATACCTAACTTAAACTACTAAAATCAAATGTAGGCATTAAGACAGTTTCTAAAAATTGAGATTATTCAATGCATTTTGCATAGAAACTAGACTAAGCATACTAAAGAGAAATAGTTTGGATTGGAAAGACATGTGTGATTATATAGGACTTGATTTCCTTGGTTGATCTGGCTTGCACCACAGAGATGTGGCTTTGTGATGACATGAGGACAACTTTGGAAGCATCAGATCCAGCCCGTTATAGAAAAATATCTTGTTCTTCCTTTTAGGCACATTAAAGAGGCATCATAGTTGATTTTATTTTCTGTGTATTTGCCTGTGTAGAAACCTTCACTTTGGAGACCAGTGTTATAACAACTGAAGTTACAACTACCCCAGAAACAATTCCAGCAGTAACTATAACAAGTCCAACAACAGGTATAGCCATTTGCACTTTGCTATTGCTTTGTTATGTATGGGATTAGAGATGTAGCAAAGTAAAAAAATATACCTGCAGAGTTTCGGCAATGTTAGCCACTTCACACTTTGCAGTTTTTGCAAAGCTTCCATCCCACAAATTCTTTGATCAATATTTTATGTTGAAAAGAAAAAACAGTAAATTCTGATGTCAACCCTCTACAACAACTTTGTCCATGATTCCCACACAGTGCTAATGGTAACAGGAGCAACACTTTTTCCTCAACCTTGAAACATGCTATGCAAACATTCACTCCAAGCCCTGGGATCTGAACTCTGATACATTTATTAACATGATGTAAATCATTCCTGCCCTTCTTGCACTTAATGCCATCCTTCTACCCCAGCCCTGGAGAGCTGTGCTCAACATTCTGACCCTTTCTTTCATGCTTGCAGTACTCGGTGCCAGCATTCAAACCCAGCCATGGAGAGCTGAGGTCTGTTACATTAGTAAACATTCTTTACCCATTCCTCATCCTTGTAGCACAAGAAGCTTCCATTCTACCACAGCCATAGTGAGGTGTGGTCTGGCCCATTAATAAAGATTATGTACTGTGCCTCTTCCCTTCTTTTGCAGCTACAAATGCCAGTCTACTTCCTACAGGCTGTGAAAAGGAGAAGTCTGTTCTTTTAAAGAACAATATGTACCCCTCCTCCCATCCTTGTATCACTCACTGCCTGCCCCTTGCCACTTTAAAGAGGTGAGATGTGATCCATTCGTAAACACTGTTTACCCTTTCCCCTACCCTTGTAGCACTGAATGTCTGTCTTCCCCCCTCCAACCAGGATTGGTGAGTTCTGGCTGATTTTCAAACTTTATGTACCGCTTCCCCTATCTTCATTACAAATTTCAATCACACACTTATGCTTCTAGCCTCAGTCATTTTAATACAGTTAAAGGCAGCAGTGTGGCAGGTCTGGCAAACAGTTTTACCCTGATTTATTAACATTAATTGAGTCCAAACATTTTCCACTTTCTTTTCCAGTCAAATAGTGTACGTCCATTTCTGGCAGATTTTGGGTATTCTGCAAATATTTTAAATTCTGTTTTCAAAAATTGGCAGTTCATTTGACTTGGAAAAGCACTGTAAGTCTAACATAGCTTTCTAATCTAATAAATAAAAAAACAGGGAGAGAACAGAATAGGTATCAGAGGCTGGCAATATAGGCTATAGATTAGAGTAACTAGCTTTGAAGGAGCTTGGAAACTCTAGCAGACCAGAGAGTAATGCCCACAAACTCATCTTGCATACTGTCTGACTCTGAGCAAGTCACTCAACCATCCTAGTGCTTTTGGGTCACCCTTGAAAACAGGTCCTTGTGCTTGGCGGGACTTACCCGGTTACCAAAACAATTAAATAAAATAATCTGCTAGATAAGCAGATCTTAAAATATATGCTGATATCTTTATTAATTGAAGTGGAACACTAGGCTTTTTGTAAAACAAATTGCTACACTGCTGCTTTATCTTGCATCTGCTCATCCTCTTGGAGGTAATCTCACCCCTCTCCCCTGCAATCCAGGAAAGAACACAGTAATAGTTAGCATGTCAGTTGTGAATGGAAACTTGTACAGACCCTTCCCTCACCACCATAACTGGCCAGCATATCATAAATGAGACTGCATACAGTGATGGTGATTCATTGTCCCAATTCACAAACCTGGTCTCATTCATTAGACTGCAGCAAATGAAAGTGGTGAAAGGAAGGCCTGTGTGCAGGTCACTGCCTACCACCACCATGTAAATAGATCTCTTGAGGGTTAGTGTCCTAGGGGTTAAATGTATTATATTGTCAGGACTGGTGAGATTATAGTAATATTTGGATTTACAATGAAGCTTTGGATATGGGTACATAATGATGTTAATGTTACAAACTTCACTTTATCAGGGATGGGGGAAGAGCATGAAAATGCATATGCTATCAGAGTTGGTGGAAAGGACTTGGTTTAGACCAGCAAATTGCACCTTTGTCGGGCCAAGAAGTACAGCAAGTGTGCACTTCACCAGTAAACTGTTGCATCATGAAATATTGATCTGCAAGGTTGACACTTTGATTCCTTAAAAAACTTTGTGAGGGGGTAGCTAAGTACAAGATGATTAGTGATGTTTTCAGAAAAGCAGTTTCAAAACCTCACATTGCTTTATGGGAAATATTTTCAATAGTTTACTGCCCTGATTACTATATTTGAACATTAAAAATAATATATTACTAAAGAATCACCAGAAGCATGATACCTGTTGAAATTTTCCTTTAAGAAAAAGATTTGAGAGTTGAAATATGTAACACTGCCTTAAATGATTGTTTTTAATGTTGATACCAAAGTATCTTTTAATGGCTATCAATCATAGGCTTGTAACACCTGCAATTATGTGAATGATATTATAACATTTTTAATTTAGATATGCAAATCATTTTGCTTTGGCCTTTTGTAAAAAAAGAAATCAGAAACAGTTATTCAGTCATAAAGCAGCAGTGCAACAAAATCAGGAAATATAGTTGACCTTACTGTTATTTTCAGTGTAAAATATTTCCAACATCTTCCAGCATGATTTGGTGTTACAATTTTCCAATTCCACCAAAATTTGAGTATTTTATAAATATTTCAAATGATTATTTTTCCTAAGAAATAAAGATGGCTACAACATTTTGCAAATGAATAGAATTGTAGGCCAGAAAAGGTTTTGGATAAAAAATTTGTAAAAAGTATCATGGTACGCAGCGTAGGAGAAGCCAAGACAAGAACATCTGACAATGATACTAATGTTTTTTCTTAAATGTAGCTGAAACTAGTTTTTTTGGGAAACACATCTGTCCATCACACTGTTGCTTTAGAATCAGTATTGAAACAACAGTTGAATTATTTGAAGAGATTACCTAAAAGATGGAAGACTTCAGATGCTATGCTACTGTATCAGTTCTGTTCTTAGTGTTCTTAATTGTGATTGTTTCTCAACAGAGTTAGGAGAGTTTTGAAACACTATTTGTTATTCCTAAAATCCTTACTTGGTGTTTCATATTGTGTTCACAAATCAAGTGAGTTTGTGGGGGGGGGGTGATTTATATAAACAGAATCATTCCATCATGCACTGTTAGTTCAGTATTCCCACCTAATACTGTATATGGAATAAGATGGAATAACACATGAAGCAATCAAAAACATTACCAACAATAATTCTGATTAAGCCTTCCTTTATCTGCATAAGCAAATAATTTTTGTTTTGGCTTTCTAAAATATCAGAAAATAATTTTAGAAATTAATAATTAGTTGCAAAAGCAGTTCTGAAAATGGGAAATGTAAACTGTGAAGAAACAGTGTAAGTAATGGACCAATTAGGAAGTACTGCTATCACCTGTGTTCACAATATACTGTACATATTGTTCAGTATTTATGTGCATTTGTAAACAATACATAACGTCTACTACTAAAATCAAATGTAGGCATTAAGACAGTTTCTAAAAATTTAGATTGTCCCAGATTCTCCCCTTTTCCCTTACAAAAGACAGAGACCATTGTTTGTTGTTGTGTTCAGATTTGGCTATTAATGTATTTATATATCATAATTTCATGTTCCATTTATCATTTTTTATTATTATATCTCTCACAATTTCATTTATTTTCAACCATATATCCATCTCTGAATGTCCCTCTTTCTTCCTCTTTTCTCCCCCCAGGTGAGAACCTGGGTGCCTTCTTCTTCTCCTTTTCTGTTAGGTAACGGTGAAAACCGACACTGTTTTTCTCCTTCCGCTTCTTCCACTTTTTGTCTTATTCCTTTTTCTTTCTCCCCTTCCCTTCTTTTCCCCCATTTTCTCACTAGCCAGTCTGCAGCTTGTGTTAGATGACTGTCTTTCCCCCCACTTAGGGTCCTATCCCCCTTTCACCTCGGAGAGACCCCTTCGAGCCATCTCTTCCCCCCTTTTTTTCTATATTTCCTGCATGTCTCCTCCATGCTTCTATAAAATCCATCATATCTGTATTAAACATATATATGGCCAGATCTGACAAGTGGACACTGTCTGACCTACAGAAATCTCCTACCCACTCTTCCACCCCCATAATAGTACTTGTCCTCCCATTTTTATCACTAGTATCCCTACCCTCCTGTTCATCTTTCTCCTGGCCCTATCCATAGCTCAATGGCTGTGCTCCAATCTCCAAACTCTCCTTGGTATCATATCTGACCAGGCCAGGCATATCTTAGGCCACCACTGCTATATTATCTCTAAGTCCCTTTTTATCTGCATATATGTTTCTACCCATGGTTTGCACCCAAGGTCATTACCTCCTAGATGAATAATAATTAAGTCTGGAGTGAAATGCCGTTCCTTCAGCTCTTTCAAGGTGGGGAGCAGCTCTGCCCATCTCATCCCCTGGATGCCGCGCCATACCAATTTACATTGTTTCACCTCCTGGTAAAGCTGCTTTCCCCCAGCCTTTTTCTCAGCTCTCCTTTCTGCCCAATAAATATAGGAGTTTCCACAGATCCAGACTTCTGTGATTCTTCCTCTTCTTATAGGGTTTAAACAGAATAGATATTTTATTCATGATCTCAGTTTTCATCATCATATCATCACTCCCTTGTCTTCTCCCCCCCCCGTGGTTCCTCATCTGTTACAAACTTAAGCGATACATTAGTCTCCACACTGCGGTGTTCGGATGTATCTTTTACAACTGGCCAACTGCCAGCGCCCTTTCTCCAAAATGTTATTCACCGTCTCCCCTGCCGCTGCCCACTGTGAGACAAGCCCCTATCCATAAAGAGTGGAAGGAATAATTTACCAGGCCCCCCACAGGAATTGCATGCCCCTATTGAGTAATGCAGTGACTTGATAACTCATGACTCTGCTTCCATCCCCATGCAGGAATAATTTTCCTGTCCTATTTTCATGCTCTGCAGTGAAAGCCCACAAAGCCTGCACTGGACACACTGTGCCCTCTACATGTTTCTTTAGAGTTACCATGCAACCTTGACCCCTTTGATCCATCTTTGACCTCTTAATCATGACCTGTATTTCCTTGATCCCCCAACTTATATCTTCCCATTCCAGTCCCCCTTCACTGTCTTGCCTGCCCTGTCCCACTCTTATGGCCCCAGCAAACATTACCACATAAATTGTGTGGAATAACTGGGCCTTGGCCTTTGATCTGCATATTGCTGGCAACACTCCCTTCAGTTTCACCAGCCACTGCTCACCTATTGGCCTCCTATTATCCACCATCCCTTGTTTTAACCTACCCCATCTTTGCATCATTCTTGTAATGAACATTGACTTTGTTGGGTTCTGCCATCTTTTTAGACTGCAGATCACTCTAATTCCTGCCAAGTAGACCCCCAATTGTGGCATGGGCTGTCCCCTTCTGCCACTGCTCCATGGTGAACTTCCCCAACTGTTCCTCTGTGAGTGGCCTACTTACCTCCATGTAGTGAGTTGCCCTGAATGTTTGAAACACTCGCCAGGCCCCGTCATAGGCCCTCAGAGTCCGTGGCACCCATGAACTGTGGAACAACATTTCTGCTCCCTCCTGCCAACGTCCCATATGTTCATTGGTATGGGCATTTTTTGCTCCTCTGCTGCTGGTGCCACCGTCCAGAAATGATCCAGCTGCAGATGGAAAAGACTGTCAGCCAGGGTGTTGTGTACCCCTTCTATGTGTTTCGCTCTGAATGACATGTTCAGCTGCAATGCCCTTAGCACCAAGAGTTGTAAAACTTGCATGCCTGTTTCTGACCTGGCTCCCCTGTTGTTCAAGACCTCTACCACTGCTCTATTGTCACACCAGAATGTTACCTTTTGATCCCATAATTCTTCTCCCCAAACCAGGGTGCATGCCCAGATGGGCAAGATCTTTAACAAGGTTATGTCCCTTACCTTACTGTCCCTCACCCAATCTGAAGGCCAGGGCTCTGCAAACCATCTGCTGCTCAGATAGCCTCCCATGCCCAGGCCTCTAGCTGCATCTGTGTAAAGATCGAGGTCTGTGTTATACACCCATTCCTCTTGCCAGAAAAAGCAGCCACTATATTCCCTAATGAATTCCTCCCATACTTTGAAATCCTTTTTGACTCCCTTTGTTATGTCTACCCAGTGGTGTTAACTGGCCACTCTGGCTGTGACCCTTGCTAGCCTCTTTGTGAAAGCCCTCCCTGGCTCAATAGCCCTACACTTGAAGTTCAGATGCCACAATACTTGCTGTACCTGCTTTAGTTGCACCTTCCATCTACTGGTATGTATCTTAATCAATTCCCTCAATTTTTTCACTTTTTTGTCTGGTAACCAAAATATTTCTCCTGGAGCATCTATCGTGATGCCCAGAAATTCTAACACCCTACTGAGCCCGTATGTTTTTTCCAGTGCCAGTGGGACCCCCAGTTCCTGACACATATTTTAGAAACTGGGTAACATTCTTTCCATTTCCCTCTTTCCACTGCCTATGAAAAGGAAATCATCCAAATAATGAATCACTATTTTATAACCAGTCCTTTCTTGGAATATCCTCTGCAAACATGTGCTAAAGGCTTTGAATGTGGCACATGCTATAGAGCAACCCATGGGCATAGCTTTGCTGGAATAATACTTTCCCCCAATTTTAAACCCCAACAGGTCCCAATCCTGTCTTCTAACTGGAACTGGTCTGAAGGCTGACTCTATGTCTGTCTTAGCCATCCATGCATCTGCAGTTGCCCAGATAATCCAGACTACATCTTCTAGGGTGGAATATGTCACTTTACCATTTTTCTCACCAATAAAATCATTAAATGACTTACCTTCAGGAAAGGATAGGTGATGAATCACCCTAAATCCCCTTCTTGTTTTTTGGGAACTAAACATAATGGGGAAATCCTCATGTTCTGTAATAGGGGCTGTCATATGGTCCCTCTATTTTCCCTGCTGCCTTCTCCTTCTCTATCTTCTGTTGTAACATGTCTTCCCTCCCTTTCACTGAGCCCAGATTGTTTGCCTCTTTGGCCTGTCTTGGCCCCTCACACTATAGAGAAAAACCTGTGTAAAAACCTTTGTTAATCATTTCTGCTGTTTTCTTATCTAGGTATCTGTCCAACCATTCCTTCCATGTCTCTATCCTGATAGGGGTTCTAGCTGCTCTAGATTGTTCCCCTGTCCTTGTTTCTTTTTCCCCCACCAGCTCCCCCCTCTGACTGATGCCCAGCCTTGCTGGTCAATGATTTTGACTCCCTCTATTTTCATGCCCCTCCCCCCCTCTATTCCATGTCTGGCCTTTATAACCCTGCCCTTCCCAAAAGAACTGTTGACCTGACCCAAGCCCCCCAGTTCCTTGCATTCATTGGACCCATGTCATCCTGCATCTGATAGCCTGATGTGATCCCCCACATTTTGAACAGGCATGCCGAAAATGGCATTGTGTCCATGAGAAAAAAGCCCTATTGTAGGCCCAGCAGCATCTTTGTAGCATGGTACATTTTTCCCCAAACTCTCCCTCTGGCATGGACTGATTAGTTACGTAAACTGTCCATAAATCTAACTGTTTCATGTCCCATCATACATCCCCATATGTGGCCATCCTTTGCCAGAAGAATTTGTCATACAATATCCAGCCCACACATCCTTTTACTTTTGCTTTCCTTATTATCAGGGAATATGTGATGAGCGGGATGCCCATTTCAGGCCTTCTTTCCAACACTATGGCTGATAATGTGGTGAAACCTACGAACCACCCCTCCCAAGTTTTCCCTTTTGTGAATTTGTCCACCTCTTTTTTGCCTAGTAAAACCACTGCCGCTGTCATTTCAGTTTTTCCTATATTCTCTGTTTCTTCATATTTCACCGCTGCATCCCGGCTTACTAAAGCAAAAATATCCACATACTCTCCTTTCCATATTTTCTCTTTTGTGGTCAGTGGTACATGTTCACCCACTCTCATCCCTGGAGCTCCTATCTCCCTTGTTCCTTTTCCCTCTTTTTCAACTCCACCTTCCTTCCCCTTCACCACCTCTTCTCCTGCCCTAATCTTGGCTAGTGCATCCTCCATCTGGCTCAAGCCCCCCAAACCAAGTGCCGGAAAGATCTGACCTATGTACTCCTTGATGCTGTCACCAACAGAGCTGGGTGCATTACCTGTGACCTTGTCTGTTCCTTGCTGCCTGGTAGCATCCTGGTGCCCCAGCACATTTTCCTCTTGGTGAAGGGCTGGTAGACCTACTAGTGGCTGTGGAGAAACCACTGTGTGCTGGGGGTCCAGACTGGGCTCCTCTGGGGGAACCACCACCTGTCACTGGGGAGGTACTAATGGGGCCAGGTCTCCTGGGTGCAGAGGTACTGGATTAGCTGCCTCGGTTAGCCCCACCATCTGTGGTTGTGCCCTGGTTGGGCTGCAAGGCTTCCGCTGGCCGCTTCTCTCTGCCCCCTTTACCCTTCCCCATTTTCCTTTTCACCCCCAAGGACACTTAGATATAATAGCAATTACTCAGACATGGTGAAATGAGGCTTCTCAGTGGTTTAATGCCATCACAGAATATAATTTACATTACAAAAACAGAAGTAATAGAAATGGTGGAGGGACGTGTATTTATATAAGGAACACAATCATAACAAAGGACATACCTATATTAATAGAAAATGAGGTGGATATAGAAGGTTGTTGTATACAGATACAATACCTAAAGAAAAATCTAATTTTAATAAATATTTATTGTACCCCCAATGCTGATTTAGCTTATGACTCAGCTTTGATACAACTATTAGCAGATCACTCTGAAATATCTGATGTTGTTATTATGGGTGACTTGAATTTGCCGGGTATTGATTGGCATAAACTCACAGCTTCCACTAATATAGAACAAAATTATTTGGGAACATTTATAAATCTTGGCTTAGAACAAATGGTTATGGAACCAACTCATTAAACAAAACATCTTGGACCTTATTCTAACAAATATACCAGACAAATTTAGTAGTATTGAAATAGTAGAACCGCTAGGATCTAGTGATCATAACGTAGTCATATTTTCCATCAAGCAATTCAAAAACAGTAATAGGAAAATAAATATTGCTATAATTATTACAAGGAGAACTATAAGGAAATTAATGAAGCATTGTTTAGAAAAAATTGGAATTTAGTATATAAAGATAAGAGTGCAGATGAGTGCTGGCAGCTCTTTAAGAGAACTTTATATGATTTGGAACAAATATACATTCCTAAAACTAAAATAAATAATCATAAAGGTAAAATCCCAGTTTGGTTACCATTCAACATACAAAAACAGATACAACTGAAGGAAAAGGCATATGAAAAATTAAAATCAGATCCTAGTGTAGAAAACAGAGATAATTATAAAAAAGAACTAAAAATCACTAAATCTTTAATTAAGAAAGAGAGGAAACAGATTGAATATAGATTATCTACAATGGAATATAATCCCAAAGCTTTTTATGCATATATAAATAAAAATAAGAATTAAAATCCACCAATGTCCACTATTGTTAATGAAGGGATAGAAATTAATAATGGATCAGATACAGGTAATATATTTAATAAGCACTTTGGGACTGTGTTTTCAAGTAAAGATCATATAAATGAAATAGTATGTACATATACTAGTACATATGAGGAAATAACTAAGGGGGCAATAAGAGATGCAATTAGAGCCTTAAAAGAAACATCTTCACCAGGGCCAGATAATATAAATACATTTTTCATAAAACAAACCCTGGATGCACTTCTGTG
The DNA here is from genome assembly GCA_016271365.2 of Neoceratodus forsteri. NCBI lineage: Eukaryota > Metazoa > Chordata > Ceratodontiformes > Ceratodontidae > Neoceratodus > Neoceratodus forsteri. The sequence continues at coordinate 649,890,164 of CM028137.1, forward strand.
CCCATTACATATGATTTTCAATAAATCATATATGAATGGTGAGGTTCCAGAGGACTGGAGACTGGCTACTGTGACTTCAATATATAAGAAGGGAAATAAAAAGTAGAGTGGATAATTTTAGACCCATTAGTCTGAAATCTGTTTTGTGTAAAATCATGGAAAGAATATTAAAACAAAAAATGGATCTGGAATTAATAACAAAGGGTATAATAGATAATTCACAACATGGATTTAGAAGAGGAAGATCATGTACAACTAACCTGGTTACTTTTTATGAGAACATCAGTATTAGTCTAGTTAGAGGAATTCCAGTGGATGTTGTATTTCTTGATTTTAGAAAAGCATTTAATAAAGTATCACATAACTTATTAATTACAAAATTGATCAAGTTGGGAATTAACAGTTATACTGTTAAATGGGTTGAGACCTGGTTAAGGGATAGATTTCAGAGTGTAAGGATAGGTGATACAGTCTCTGCTAGCATTTCAGTTACAAGTGGAGTGCCACAGGGTTCTGTTCTGGATCCTACTCTGTTTGGTTTATTTATCGGAGATCTACAATTGGGTGTTTCTTGTTAGATAAGTAAATTTGCAGATGACACTAAAATCTCAGCAGACGTAGATACTGAAACAAAAATAAATCTATTAAAAAAAGATTTATTGATTATTGAAAAATGGGCTAAAGATAATAATTTGTGTTTCAATACAGATAAATGTCTGGTAAAGCACTTGGGGAAAAATAACCAAAATGTTGACTTTACATTATATGGGGACAAAATTAAGATGGGTTGTTATGAACAAGATCTAGGGGTAATAGTAAATAATAAATTTGACTGGAGTAATCAATGTAATAAAGTAATTCAAACAGGAAATCGTATTGTTGATGCAATTAAAAAAGCATTTATAACATTTAATAAAGAATGTATTATAAAATTATACAGATCATATGTTAGGCCCCACACAGACTATGCATTATCCTTCTAGGCACTATATTTGGAAAAAGACAAAAAAATTATTGAAAGTCTTCAAAGAAGAATGACCAAATTAATACCAGAAATAAAATATTTATCATAACCAGAAAGGGTAAAGTCATTGGGATTATATGACTTACAGACAAGACGGGACAGAGGTGATTTGTTGTTATTATTTAGCATTCTAAATGACGAATGCCTCATGTAGTTAAGTGGATTAAAATATTTGGATAAAGTATACTGACTGAGATGTAATAATAGGAAAATAAAAATACCTAAGGCAATTACTAACAAGCAGAAATACTATTTTTACAGTGAGAGCTGCGGTACTTTGGAACTCCTTACCACAGTTCATAGTTAATCAAACATCATGTACCCAGTTTAAGTTAGAATTAGACAGGCTACTGTTGGGTAGTTAAAATTGATATCCCGCACTTGTGTGGGAAAGTGGTCTCGATAGGCATAGTGCCTGCTTCCACTTTAAAAACCGAGAAAGTAATACCTCCCTGGTTCCTCCCCTTCCACCAACTCCCAATTCCAATTGGCCTTTTCAGCCAGCTGCACTATCGCCTTGTAGGTGTCTTCCTTTGAAGGCTTGATCCTCTTGGGTGCCATGCTCTCTGCTTTGTCACCTCTGAAAACACTGGAAAAGAAAAGAAACTGATTTAAACAGCAATCCAGGGGCCGTAACCTGAGAGGCCAGGCCCATCACCCCCCATTGGCAGCCTCCATCTGAGATGCACCTGCTCCTACCTTTTTTTTTTACCTTGGCTGGAAATACTGCACTGCATCCTGCTGCATGTCTGGGCCCAGTTTACCCATTCCTCTGGTCACTCCCTCTTGTCCCTTGCTATGCCCCCTGTCAAGCCCCCTTTTCATTTCTGGGCCTCCGGGTTTCCTTTCCTTTGGATTGCTACGCCTCTTGTCTCTAGGCCCTCCTGCCCATCCGACTCGGGCCCCTGCTCCCACTTGGTCTGTTCCCCCTCTCCTCCCCACCCAGCATGTGACATCACATGGCGTGGCCACTTTATGGCTTCTCTTTTCTTCTTTTTTTTTAACCCCCCCTTGTTTCCAAGCATCCTCCTGCCGTGCTTCCCCCCAGTGCGTGGCGTCACGTCACCTGTCCACTGCGACGATCGCCCCTTCCCCATTTCCTTGGCCTGTCCTTCTGGCCCTTAAAACAAAGGTGGGGGCCCCCTTTCTTGCTCTGCTAGCCCTACTGGGCCATGAGGCATGAACTCCATGCTGTCCCCCTGGTCAGCCCCCTTTTCAGTCCTCCTACTAACACATGCAGTTGCCGGTGTGTGACTGGCAAGGCCACATTGCTCTGACTCACCCCCCTTGGGTCCCTGTGATCCCCCTGACATTCCCTGCAGTCCCGTGCGGTGCTCCCAACTCCCCATTGGTGTCCTGTGCCACCCAGAAAATTGCAGGCTCAACCACTTTCCCCCTTGTGCTCTGTGCCCTGCAGGGACTCAACGCCTACTACCCCTCATGGAGCATATTCCTACTCTGCCAATGCTGTCCTTTTCCCTCCCCCAACTTCCTATGCAGGCTCCTATGCCTAAAGCCCCACAGCAGTGCTCTCACAGCCAAGTAGGCTTCATGCTCCTAGTCTCCAGCCCTTCAGGCTGCTCCTTCCCATCTGCTCACTGCTGCTCCTTTCTCTGACCAGGTGAGCGACTACCCTGTTATCCGAAACTCAAAACACTCAAACCACATGGCGCTCTCACCCCACCAATGGCTTTTCACCTGCTTAACTACCCATGCTACCTGCTGCCTTCCCCTGGCTCTCCAGACCTTTTCCCAACAAAAATGGGCATTCTTTCATGCCAACGAGTCAAAACCAAGCATGTGTGGCACTCTCGCTTTTCCTCTGATAGCCACTAATGCCTTGGAAACACTAGTGTCTGCCCCAACCGACCAAAAATGCCATGTCCACCATGTGGTGCTGTCACACCTCCCTGACCTCCTTTCAGCATTACAAACAGCCACAAGTCTGTTAAAACACTCGGGCACCACTCTTACCCCTATCAATGTACTTATCCATTACCACAATGCTTTCTTTTCTTAAGATGCAGACATTAAAAAGTACACACTCTGAGGTTTCTACCTATTCATTTCTTTTTTTTTTTTACTCATACACAAGATTCAAACCACACAAAACTTCTATTTTTTAGTCAGAGAAACTACCCCTGCACTACAAAGGCAGCTTTTTTTTAAACAAGATGGGTTATTTCTAACATCTGTTCAAAAAGATCTACAACATTGCACTGCCGAACTATGATATACTTGTCTTTATCATTCATACAGTTAAAGCACCCCTTTGTTTTTTTTTAAATCTGTTACTGCTTACCTGACCAAATCCCCAACCTTTGTTCTGATGCCAATATGATGTGCCGCAGTTCAGAATAATCAAAACTCCAGCAAAAATGGCTGAAGGACTCCTGTGTTGTCCCTTATGTACCTTCACTTGCCCCATCCCTTCCAGTTATCTGTCCATTGTTTTATGCCTGGACCCCTTCCCTTCCCCCCCTTGAATGGGCAGACTAGATGGGCCTAGCGGTCCTTATCTGCCATCAAAGTCTATGTTTCTATGTTTCCATCCCCCCATCCCTTCTGAGCACACCATCCTGATGAAAAGGGAAGGGGTGCACCAGGACAACCTGGTCTGCCCCTTAAAGGGCAAACTTCATTATTCAATGCATTTTACATAGAAGCTAGACTAAGCCCACTACAGAGAAATAGTTTGGATTGGAAAGACATGTGTGATTATATAGGACTTGATTGCCATGGTTGATCTGGCTTGCAGCTCAGAGATGTGGCTGGGTGATGGCACGAGGACAACTCTGGAAGCATCAGATCCAGCCTGTCATAGAAAAATATCTTGTTTATCCTTTTAGGCACATTACAGAGGCATCATAGTTGATTTTACTTTCTGTGTATTTACCTGTGTAGAAACTGCCACTTTGGAGGCCAGCATTATAACAAAAACAACTGAAGTTACAACTACCCCAGAAACAATTCCAGCAATAACTACAACAAGTGCAACAACAGGTATAGCCATTTGCACTTTGCTATTGCTTTGTTATATGTGGGATTAGAGATGTAGCAAAATAAAAAAGCTACCTGCAGAGTTTCGGCAATGTTAGCCACTTCACACTATGCAAAGTTTTGCAAAGTTTCCATTCACATCATTCTTTGATCAATATTTAAAGTTGCAAAGAAGAAAACAGGAAATTCTGCTGTCAACCCTCTACATCACCTTTGCCCACCATTCGCACACAGTTCTAATGATTACAGGCACAGCACTTCTTTCACAACCTTGAAACATGCTATGCAAGCATTCAACCCCAGCCCCAGGATCTGAACTCCGATCAATTTATTAACATGATGTAAATCTTTCCAGCCCTTCTAGCACTTAATGCCATCCTTCTACCCCAGCCCTGGAGAGCTGTGCTCTAGCACATTTATAAACATTATGTACCCTTTCTTTCACACTTACAATACTCAGTGCCAGCATTCAACCCCAGCCATGGAGAGCTGAAGTCTGTTACATTAGTAAACATTCTCTACCCATTCCTCATCATAGTAGCACAAGAAGCTTCCATTCTACCACAGCCATAGTGAGGTGTGGTCTGGCCCATTAATAAAGATTACGTACCTCTTCCCTTATTTTGTAGCTACAAATGCCAGTCTACTTCCTCCAGGCACTGGAAAGGAGAAGTCTGTTCTTTTAAAGAACAATAGGTACCCTCCCCATCCTAGTATCACTCACTGCCTGCCCCTTGCCACCCTGAAGAGGTGAGGTGTGGTCCATTCGTAAACACTGTTTACCCCTTCCCCATCCCTAGAAGCACTTAATGTCTGTCTTCTCCACTCAACCCTGGATGGGTGAGTTCTGGCTGATTTTCAAACTTTATGTACCTCTTGACCTATCCTCATAACAAATTTCTATCACACACTTATCCTTCTAGCCTCAGTCATTTTAATGCAGTTGAAGGCAGCAGTGTGGCAAGTCTGGCAAACAGTTTTACCCTGATTTATCAACATTAATTGATTCCAAACATTTACAGCTTTCTTTTTCAGTCAAATAGTGCATGTCCAGTTCTGTCACATTTTGGGTATTCTGCAAATATTTTCAATTCTGTTTTCAAAAAAAAAATTGGTGTTTTATTTGATTTGGAAAAGCACTGCAAATCTAACATAGCATTCTGATCCAATAAAGAAAAAAAAGGGAGAGAATAGAATAGATATCAGAAGCTGGCAGTATAGCCTATAGATTAGAGTAACTAGTTGTGAAGGATCTTGGCAACTCCAACAGACCGGAGATTAATGCCCACAAACTCATCTTGCATACTGTGTGACTCTGAACAAGTCACTTAACCACCCCAGTGCTCCTGGGTCACCCCTGAAAACAGGTCCTTGTGCTTGGTGGGAATAACCCAGTTACCAAAAGAATAAAATAAAAAAAAATCTGCAAGATAAGCAGATTTTAAAACACATGCTGATATATTTACTACTGAAGCTGAACACTAGGCTTTTTGTAAAACAAATTGCTACACGGCTGCTTTATCTTGCATCTGCTCATCCTCTTGGAGGTAATCTCACCCCCTCCCCTGCAATTCAGGAAAGAACACAGTAATAGTTTGCATGTCAGTTGAGAATGGAAACTTGTACAGACCCTTCCCACAGCACCATGACTGGCCAGCATGTCATAAGTGAGACTGCATACAGAGATGGTGATTCATCATGCCAATTCACAAACCTGGTCTCCTTCATCAGTCTGCAGCCAATGGAAGTGGTGAAAGGAAAGCCTTTGTGCTGGTCACTGCCTACCACCACCATGTAAACAGATCTCTTGAGGGTTAGTGGCCTATGGGGTTAAAAGTATTATATTGCTACGACTGGTGAGATTATAGTAATATTTGGATTTACAATAAAGGTTTGGACATAGGTATATAATGATGTTAATGTTACAAACTTCATTTTAACAGGGCTGGGGGAAGAGCATGAAAGTGTATATGCTATCAGAGTAGGTGGAAAGGGTGTGCATTTGTAAAAGTTGGGCATGAGGAGATGGAACAGTGAAAGTGAAAAGAGAGAAGTAGGATGATTTCCCATTTAAAAACAAGGATAACAATCCCATATGATGTAGGTTTACTCCAGCCAATTGCACCTTTGCCAGGCCAAGAAATACAGAAAGTGTGCACTTCACCAGTAAAGTGTTGCATCATGAAATATTGGCCTGTAAGGTCGACACTTTGATTCCTTAAAAAACTTTGTGAGGGGGTAGCTAAGTATAAGATGATTTGTCATGTTTTCAGAAAAGCAGTTTTAAAACGTCACATTGCTTTATGGGAACTATTTTCAATAGTTTCCTCCCCTGATTCCTATATTTGAACATTAAAAATAACATATTACAAAAAAATCACCAGAAGCATGACACATGTTGAATTTTTCTTTTAAAAAAAGATTTGAGAGTTGAAATATGTAACACTGTCTTTAATGATTGTTTTAATATTGATACCAAAGTACCTTTTAATAGCTATCAATCATAGGCTTGTAACACCTGCAATTATGTGAATAATATTACAACATTATTAATTTAGACATACAAATTATTTTGCTTTGGCCTTTTGTAAAAAAAGAAATCAGAAACAGTTATTCAGTCATAAAGCAGCAGTGCAACAAAATCAGGAAATATAGTTGACCTTACTGTTATTTTCAGTGTAAAAGATTTCTGACATCTTCCAGCATGATTTGGTGTTACAATTTTCTAATTCCACCAAGATTTGAGTATTTTATAAATATTTGAAATTATTATTTTTCTTAAAAAATAAAGATGGCTACAACGTTTTGCAAATGAATAGAATTGTAGGCCCGGCAAGGTTTAGGATAAAAATTTTGAAAAAGGTATCATGGTAACCAGCATTGGAGAAGCCAAGACAAGTATCTCTGACAATGATAATAATGTTTTTCTGTAATGTAGCTGAAACTAGTTTTTTTTGGGAAACACATTTGTTCATCACACTGTTGCTTTAGAATCAGTATTGCAACAACAGTTGAATTATTTGAAGACATTATTTAAAAGATGGAAGACTTCAGATGCTATGCTACTGTATCAATTCTGTTCTTAGTGTTCTTAATTGTGATTGTTTCTCAACAGAGTTAGGAGAGTTTTGAAACACTATTTGTAATTCCTAAAATCCTTACTTGGTGTTTCTTGTTATGTATACAAATCACGTTTTTTGGGGGGTGATTTATATAAACAGATTCATCCCATCCTGTACTGTTAGTTCAGTATTCCCACCTAATACTGTATATGGGATAAGACATGAAGCGATCAAAAACATTAGCAGCAATAATTCTGATTAAGCCTTCCTTCATCTGCATAAGCAAATTATTTTCCTTTTGGCTTTCTAAAATATCAGAAAATAATTTCAGAAATTGTTAATTAGTTGCAAAAGCAGTTCTGGAAATGGGAAATGTAAACTGTGAAGAAATAGTCTAAGTAATGGACCAATTAGGAAGTTCTGCTATCACCTGTGTTCACAACATATGGTACATATTGTTCAGTATTTATGTGCATTGGTAAACAATACCTAACTTCCACTACTAAAATCAAATGTAGGCATTAAGACAGTTTCTAAAAATCAAGATTATTCAATGCATTTTGCAAAGAAACTAAACTAAGCCCACTAAAGAGATATAGTTTGGATTGGCAAGATGTGTGCGATTATGTAGGACTTGATTTCCATGGTTGATCTGGCTTGTACCACAGAGATGTGGCTGGGTGATGACATTAGGACAACTTTGGAAGCATCAGATCCAGTCCGTTATAGAAAAATATCTTGTTTATCCTTTTTGACACATTACAGAGGCATCATAGTTGATTTTATTTTCTGCGTATTTACCTGCATAGAAACCACCACTTTGGAGACCAGCATTATAACAACAACAACTGAAGTTACAACTACCACAGAAACAATTCCAGCAGTAACTACAACAAGTCAAACAACAAGTATAGCCATTTGCATTTTACTATTGCTTTGTTACATATGGGATTAGAGATGTAGCAAAATAAAAAAGATACATGCAGAGTTTTGTCACTGTTGGCCACTTTACACTATGGAAAGTTTTGCAAAGTTTCCATCTCACATCATTCTTTGATCAATATTTTATGTTGAAAAGAAAAAAACAGGAAATTCTGCTGTCAGCCCTCTACAACACCTTTGCCCACCATTCCCACACAGTGCTAATGATTACAGGCACTACACTTCTTCCACAACCTTGAAACATGCTCTGCAAGTATTCAGCTCACTGATGGGATCTGAGCACTGATCCATTTTTTAAAATGATGTAAATCTTTCCTGCCCTTCGAGCACTTAATGCCATCCTTCTACCCCAGCTCTGGAGAGCTGTCCTATGGCCTATTTATAAACATTGTGTGCCCTTTCTTTCATGCTTGTAGTACTCAGTGCCAGCGTTCAACCCCAGCCATGGAGAGCTGAGGTCTGTTACATTAGTAAACATTCTCTACCCATTCCTCATCCTTGTAGCACAAGAAGCTTCCATTCTACCACAGCCATAGTGAGGTGTGGTCTGGCCCATTAATAAAAATTACATACCTCTTCCCTTCTTTTGTAGCTACAAATTCCAGTCTACTTCCTTCAGGCACTGGAAAGAAGAAGTCTGTTCTTTTAAAGAACAATATGTACCCCTCCCCCCATCCTTGTATCACTCAATGCTTACCCCTTGCCACCCTGAAGAGGTGAGGTGTGGTCCATTCATAAACATTGTTCACCCCTTCCCCAACCCTTGTAGCACTTAATGTCTGTCTTCTTCCCTCAACCCTGGATGGGTGAGTGCTGGCTGATTTTCAGACTTTACATACCTCTTCCCCATCCTCATAACAAATTTCTATAGCACACTTATCCTTCTAGCCTCAGTCATTTTGATACAGTTGAAGGCAGCAGTGTGGCAAGTCTGACAAACAGTTTTACCCTGATTTATCAACATTAATTGATTCCAAACATTTTCCACTTTCTTTTCCAGTTAAATAGTGTATGTCCAGTTCTGGCAGATTTTGGATATTCTGCAAATATTTTCAATTCTGTTTTCAAAAAAAAAAATTGGCATTTCATTTGATTCGGAAAAGCACTGTAAATCTAACATTGCTTTCTGATCCAATAAATAAAAAACCATGGAGAGAACAGAACAGGTATCAGAAGCTGGCAGTATAGCTTATAGATTAGTGTAACTAGCTGTGAAGGAGCTTGGCAACTCCGGCAGACTGGAGATTAATGCCCACAAACTCATCTTGCATACTGTCTGACTCTGAGCAAGTCACTTAACTACCCCAATGCTGCTGGGTCACCCTTGAAAACAGGTTCTTGTGCTTGGCGGGCCTTACCCAGTTACCAAAAGAATAAAATAAAAAAATCTGCTAGATAAGCAGATCTTAAAATATATGCTTATATATTTATTAATTGAAGCTGAACACTAGGCTTTTTGTAAAACAAATTGTTACACAGCTGCTTTATCTTGCATCTGCTCATCCCTTGAGAGGTAATCTCACCCCTCTCCCCTGCAATCCAGGAAAGAACACAGTAATAGTTTGCATGTCAGTTGTGAATGGAAACTTGTACAGACCCTTCACTCAGCACCATGACTGGCCTGCATGTCATAAATGACTGCATACAGAAATGGTGATTCTTTGTCCCAATTCACAATCCTGGTCTTATTCATCAGACTACAGTCAATGAAAGTGGTGAAAGGAAGGCCTGTGTGCCTGTGTGCCTACTACCACCATGTAAATAGATCTCTTGAGGGTTAGTGGCCTAAGGGTTAAATGTATTATATTGTCAGGACTGGTGATATTATAGTAGTATTTGGATTTACAATGAAACTTTGGATATGGGTACATAATGATGTTAATGTTACAAACTGCACTTTAACAGGCTGGAGGAAGGGCATGAAAGTGTATATGTAATTAGAGTTGGTAGAAAGGGCATGCATTTGTAAAAGTTGGGAATGAGGAGATGGAAAGGTGAAAGTGACAGGAGCGAAGTCGGATGATTTCCCATTTAAAAATAAGGACTACAAACCCATATGAAGTGGGTTTACACCAGTCAATTGCACCTTTGCTAGGCCAAGAAGTACAGAAAGTGTGCACTTCACCAGTAAAGTTTTGCATCATGAAATATTGGTCTGCAAGATGGACACTTTCATTCCTTAAAAAACTTTGTGTGGGGATGGCTAAGTATAAGATTATTTGTCATGTTTTCTGAAAAGCAGTTTCAAAACCTCACATTGTTTTTATGGGAAGTATTTTCAATAGTTTGTTTCCCTGATTCCTATATTTGAACATTAAAAATAATATATTACAAAAGAATCACCAGAAGCATGATACCTGTTGAAATTTTTCTTAAAAAAAAAAGATTTGAGTTGAAATATGTAACACTGTCTTGAATGATTGTTTTTAATATTAATACCAAAGTATCTTTTAATTGCTATCAATCACAGGCTTGTAACACCTGCAATTATGTGAATAATATTACAACATTTTTAATTTAGATATGCAAATCATTTTGCTTTGGCCTTTTCAAAAAAACAAACAAATCAGAAACAGTTATTCAGTCATAAAGCAGCAGTGCAACAAAATCTGGAAATACAGTTGACCCTACTGTTATTTTCAGTGTAAAAGATTTCCGACATCTTCCAGCATGATTTGGTGTTACAATTTTCTAATTCCACCAAGATTTGAGCATTTTATAAATGTTTTAAATGTTTTTTTCTTAAGAAATAAAGATAGCTCCAACATTTTGCAAAGGAATAGAATTGTAGATCCTGCAAGGTTTTGGATAAAAAATCTGAAGAAAGTATCATGATACCCAGCATAGAGAAGCCAAGACAAGTACATCTGACAAGGATGCTAAAGTTTTTCTTAAATGTAGCTGAAACTATTTTTTTTTCGAAAACACATTTGTTCATCAAATTTTTGCTTTAGAATCAGTATTGAAAAAGCAATTTGAATTATTTGAAGACATTATTTAAAAGATAGAAGGCTTTAGATGCTATGCTACTGCGAAAATTATGTTCTTAGTGTTCTTAATTGTAATTGTTTCTCAACAGATTTAGCTGAGTTTTGAAACACTATTTGTCATTCCTAGTATCTTTACTTGGAGTTTCATATTGTGTATACAAATCAAGTTTTTTGGGGGGTGATTTATATAAACAGATTCATTCCATCATGCACTGTTAGTTCAGTATTCCCACCTAATACTGTATATGGGATAAGACATTAAGTGATCAAAAACATTACCAGCCATAATTCTGATTAAACCTTCCTTCATCTGCATAAGCAAATTATTTTTCTTTTGGCTTTCTAAAATAACAGAAAATAATTTAAGAAATTGTTAATTAGTTGCAAAAGCAGTTCTGAAAATGAGAAATGTAAACTGTGAAGAAACTGTGTAAGTAATGGACCAATTAGGAAGTTCTGCTGTCATCTGTGATCACAATATACTGTACATATTGTTCAGTATTTATCCACATTTGTGAACAATACATGACTTCCACTACTAAAATCAAATGTAGGCATTAAGACAGTTTCTAAAAATCAAGATTATTCAATGCATTTTGCATAGAAACTAGACTCAGACCACTAAAGAGACATAGTTTGGATTGGAGAGATGAGTCTGATTATATAGGACTTGATTTCCATGGTTGATCTGGCTTGTGCCACAGAGATGTGGCTGAGTGATGACATGAGGACAACTTTAGAAGCATCGGATCCAGCCCGTCTTAGTAAAATATCTTGTTTATCCTATTAGGCACATTACAGAGACATCATAGCTGATTTTATTTTCTGTGTATTTACCTGAGTAGAAACCACCACTTTGGAGACCAGTGTTTTAACAACAATAACTGAAGTTACAACTACCCCAGAAACAATTCCAACAGTAACTACAACAAGTCCAACACCAGGTATAGCCATTTGCAGTTTACTTTTTCTTTGTTATATATGGGATTAGAGATGTAGCAAAATAAAAAAGATACCTGTAGAGTTTTGGCAATGTTGACTAGTTCACACTATGCAAAGTTTTGCAAAGTTTCCATTCCGTATCATTCTTTGATCAATATTTTATTTTGAAAACAAAAAACAGGAAATTCTGCTGTCAACCCGCTACAGCACATTTCCCACCTTTCCCACACAGTGCTTATGATTACAAGCACAACACTTCTTCCACAACCTTGAAACATGCTATGCAAGCATTCACCCCATCCCTGGGATCTGAGGTCTGATCCATTTATTAACTTGATGTAAATGAAACATTGAATTTGACAGCATATAAGGACCACTTGGCCCACCTAATCTGCTCATTTCCTATCTAACAGATAAGCTGCAGATCCTAGTTAACCAACAGCTTATTTCCTCCTACCACCCCCCACTAGGACTGCCTTATGTCTGTCCCATCCATTCTTGAATTCCCCCACTGTTCTTGACTCCATGACCTCCTCAGGGAGGCTGTTCCATGTATCCACAACCCTCTCTGTGAAAAAAATACTTCCTCACATTACCTCTTAGCCATTCCCCCCTCTATCTTCAAATTGTGTCCCCTTGTTCTTGCACATCTCTTTTTCTGAAATATGTTACCCTCTTGGACTTTGTTGATTCCTTTGAGATACTTGAAAGTTTCTATCATGTCCCCTCTCTCCCTTCTTTCCTCAAGGGTATACATATTAAGCTCCTTTAGTCTTTCTTCAATGTCTTCTGGTGCAGACCCTGCACCATTTTGGTTGCCCTCCTCTGGACAGCCTCCACTCTGTCTATGTCTATGCGGAGATGGGGTCTCCAGAACTGCACACAGTACTCCAGATGGGGTCTCACCAACTGTCTGTATAGAGGGATAACAACTTACTGTAGTCTACTATTGATGCCTCTTCCTATGCATCTCAGTATCCCCCCAGCCTTTCTTACTGCCTTCTCACATTGCTTCTCCACCTTCAGGTCATCTGATATATTTACCCCCAGGTCCCTTTCCATTTTTACTGTTGTCAGTATCTCACCCCCCATTGTGTACTCTTCCCCTGGGTTTTTGTTTCCCATGTGCATTACCTTGCACTTCTTTGCATTGAATCTGAGCTGCCATACATTTGACCATTCCTTCAACCTTGCCAAGTCCCTTCTCATCCTTTCCACTCCATCTTGTGTATCAACCCTGTTGCAGAACTTTGTATCATCTGCAAAGAGACATACTTTTCCTTCCAGTTCTTCTGCAATGTCACTTATAAAGACATTAAAAAGGACCGGTCCCAGTACTGAACCCTGTGGTACCCCACTTGTAACCCTCCTTTCTTCACTGTGTACTCCATTTACTACTACCCTTTGCGTCTTGTTGTCTAGCCAATGTTTTATCCAGACTACCACCTTGGGACCCATTCCAAGGCTGGCTATCTTGTGTATTAATCTTTTGTGTGGGACTGTATCAAATGCCTTGCTAAAATCTAAGTAGGCCATGTCCAAAGCCCCTCCCTGGTCTACTACTTTGGTCACCCAGTCAAAGAAATCTATTAGATTCATCTGGCATGACCTTCCCATCGTGAATCCATGCAGCCTTGGGTCCTGTGCCCCACTGGCCTCTAGGTACTCTATAATTCTTTCCTTCAGAAGTGATTCCATCCTTTTCCCTACCACTGAGGTCAAACTAACTGGTCTGTAGTTTCCTGCCTCTCTCCTGCTCCCACTTTTGTGAAGAGAAATCACATCTGCCCTCCTCCAGTCCTCAGGTACCACCCCATCCTCCCATGATTTGTTAAAGAGAGTAGTCAGCGTTGTCACTAGTTCTACCCTTAGTTCTTTTAGAATTCTTGGGTGAATCCCATTAGGCCCCATTGCTTTGTCCACCTTCAGTTTTATTAGTTCTTTCATAACTCTTTCTTCTGTAAATTGACTGGTATCGACTCCAGTCTTCAGAGTGTTTCTCTTGTTTGGTTTAGGTACCTCCCCCTCCTCTTCCTTTGTGAATACTGAGCAGAAATATTTGTTAAGTATCCCTGCTTTTACACTGTCCCCCTCTACCCACTTTCTCTCCCCTTTATTAAGCCACAGTATCCCTCCTTTGGTATTTCTTTGCTCCCTAATGTACCTATAAAAGGTCTTATCCCTATTCTTAACAGAATTGGTTATCCTGACCTCAGTTTGGGCCTTTGCTATTCTGACTGTCTTTCCAGCCTCTTTCTGCTTTAACTGATAATGTTCTCTGTCCTGCTCCTTCTGTGTTTCCTTATATTTCCTGAATGCTATCCTTTTCTCCTTAACCTTCTCTGCCACCTCTTTTGAGAACCATAGCGGTTTTTTCCTTCATTGTGTTTTATTGATTTGCTTTACACAAAGGCTTGTTGCCTCTGTGATGGCTGTTTTGATTACTCACCATTGTTCCTCCACCCCTCCTTCTTGCCTGGTTGCTAGTGCTTTTCTAAGGCACTATCTCATTTTCCCAAAGCCAGCCCTCCTAAAGTCCAATACTCTTGCTTTTGTATGGCTGTGCTTATCATGAACCACACTGTTTGGTGGTCGCTAGTTCCCAGATGTCTACCCATGTCTAAATCTGAGATTATTTCTCTGTCCCCATTTGAGAGTACCAGGTCTAAGATTGCTCCCTCCCAAGTGGATTCCAATACTAGCTGTCTGAGGCACGCCCCCTGTAGGGCATCAAGAATGACCGTGCTCTTGGATGTGCCTGCAGCAAAGGTGCTGCAGTTAACATCTGGCATATTTAGGTCCCCCATCAACACTATCTTCCCTTTTTCTGTCCTTCGAAGGAAGCCTTCTACCATTTCCTTGTCCATTCCCTCCACCTGAGATAGGGGTCTGTATACAACCCTTGTGTGGATTGTGGTGCTATTTCCTGTCTCCAGGGTGACCTACAGTGCCTCATATGCTCCCTGTTTACTCTTTAGTTCTGTTGCTTTGATCCCTTCCTTTACATAGTGAGCTACTCCTCCTTCTCTTTTACCCTCCCTGTCCCTCCTGTAGATTGTGTATCCTGATATATTGACATCCCAGTCATGGTTCTCTGTGTACCATGTTTCTGTGACCACCACAATATCCAGGCAACCCTCTTCCATCAAGGCCACTAGTTCAGGGAGCTTGTTACACAGACTACGGGAATTGGTACTCATCACCTTGCACTTTTTGATAGCCTTACCTCTTTTAGCCCCATTCCTGTCCTTATTGCCTTTGCCTTTTTTTACATTTGCCTCTGTCCTGCTCCCTAATAACTTCTCTACCTTGGTGTTTACCTCACTAATTACCATGTTTTGTGTTGGGAGGCTGGGATTTCCCTGCTCCTTTTCAGTGCCTACCCCCTTGGCTAGTTTAAATGCTTGTCAATGAAGCATTTAAACCTCTCACCTAGGATTCTGGTTCCCCCTGGACAGATGCAGACCATCGTACCAGTATAGGTCTGCATCTCTCCAGGTGGCTCCCCAGTCCCCAATGAAGCCAAAACCCTGAGCTTCACAGCAGTTTTTCAATCACTCATTGAATTCCCTGGTGAGGAGTGCCCTAGCATCACCCTTGCCATAGAAAGGCAGCACCTCCGAGAAGGTTACCATATGTGCTACTTGTCTAAGACCCCTTCCCAACTCTACAAACTCCTTTTGCACTGCTTTGATCCCATTCCTAGCCAGGTCATTTGTCCCTAGGTGGACAATGACATCCAGGTCCCTCCCTCATGCAGCTCCTCCCATGATCCTGAGGATTTTCTTCCTGTCCCTTCAAGCCATGGCACCAGGAAGGCACCTTACCTCCCTCTCCCCTTCCTCCCCCATTTCTACCCCCTAATGATTGAGTCCCTGCCCTTCTAGCACTTAATGCCATCCTTTTACCCTAGCCATGGAGAGCTGTTCTCTGGCCCATTTATAAATATTCTGTACCCTTTCTTTCATGCTTGCAGTACTCAGTGCCAGCATTCAACCCCAGCCATGGAGAGCTGAGGTCTGTTACATTAGTAAACATTCTCTACCCATTCCTCATCCTTGTATCACAAGATGCTTTCATTCTACCACAGCCACAGTGAGGTATGGTCTGGCCCATTAATAAAGATTACATACCTCTTCCCTTCGTTTGTAGCTACAAATGCCAGTCTACTTTCTCAAGGCCCTGGAAAGGAGAAGTCTGTTCTTTTAAAGAACAATATGTACCCCTCCCCTAATCCTTGTATCACTCACTGCCTGCCCCTTGGCACCCTTAAGAGGTGAGGTGTGGTCCATTCATAAACACTGTTTACCCCTTCCCCAACCCTTGTAGCTCTTAATGTCTAGCTTCTCCCCTCAACCCTGGAAAGATGAGTTCTGGCTGATTTTCAGACTTCATGTACCTCTTCTCTAATCCTAATAAAAATTTTGTCTCGCACACATATCCTTCTAGCCTCAGTCATTTTAATGCAATTGAAGGCAGCAGTGTGGCAAGTCTGGCAAACAGTTTTAACCTGATTTATCAACATTAACTGATTCCAAACATTTTCCACTTTCTTTTCCAGTCAAATAGTGTATGTCCAGTTCTGGCAGATTTTGTGCATTCTGCAAATATTTTTAATTCTGTTTTAAAAAAATGGCATTTCATTTGATTTGGAAAAGCACTGTAAATCTAACATAGCTTTCTGAGCCAATAAATAAAAAACAGGGAGAGAACAGAATAGGTATCAGAAGCTGGCAGTATAGCCTATAGATTAGAGTAACTAGCTGTGAAGGAGCTTGGCAACTCCAACAGACCGGATATTAATGCCCACAAACTCATCTTGCATACTGTCTGACTCTGAGCAAGTCACTTAACCACCCTAGTGCTGCTGGGTCACCCCTGAGAACAGGTCCTTGTGCTTGGCAGGCCTCACCCAGTTACCAAAAGAATAAAATAAAAAAATCTGCTAGATAAGCAGATCTTAAAATATATGCTTATATATTTATTAATTTTCACCTTTCCATGTCCTCCTGCCTAACTTTTACAAATGCATACCCTTTCTGACAGCTCTGATTGCATATACCCTTTCATGCTCTTCCCCCCAGCCTTGTTAAAGTGAAGTTTGTAACATTAACATAATTATGTACCCATATCCAAAGCTTCATTGTAAATCCATAAATAAAATCAACTATGATGCCTTTGTAATGTACCTAAAAGGACAAACAAGATATTTTTCTAGAACCGGCTGGATCTGATGTTTCTAAAGTTGTCCTCATGCCATCACTCAGCCACATCTCCATGGTGCAAGCCAGATCAACCATGGAAATCAAGTCCTATATAATCACACATTTTTCCAATCCAAACTATTTCTCTTTAGTGGGCTGAGTCTTGTTACCATGCAAAATGCATTGAATAATCTTGATTTTTAGAAACTGTCTTAATGCCTACATTTGATTTTAGTAGTGGAAGTTAGGTACTGTTCACAAATGCACATAAATACTGAACTATATGTAGAGTATATTGTGAACACAGAAGATAGCAGAACTTATTAATTGGTCTTCACAGTTTACATTTCCCATTTTCAGAACTGTTTTTGCAATAATTAACAATTTCTGAAATTGTTGGTAATCTCACACCTCTCCTTGCAATCCAAGAAAGAACACGGTAATAGTTAGCATGTCGGTTGTGAATGGAAACTTGTACAGACCATTCCCTCACTACCATGACTGGCCAACATGTCATAAATGAGACTGCATACAGAGATGGTAATTAATTGTCCCAATTCACAAACCTGGTCTCATTCATCAGAATGCAGCCAAGAAAAGTGGAGAAAGGAAGGTCTGTGTGCATCTCACTGCCTACCACCACCACGTCAACAAATCTCTTGAGCGTTAGTGGACTAGGGTTTAAAGGTATTATATTGTCAGGACTGGTGAGAATATAGTGATATTTGGATTTACTATGAAGCTTTGGATAAGGGTACATAATGATGTTAATGTTCCTAACTTCACTTTAATAGGAATGGGGGAGAAGCACTAACATATATGCTATCAGAGTTTGTGGACAGTGTATGCATTTGTAAAAGTTGCACATGAGAAAATTGAAAGGTAAAAGTGGCAGGAGAGTAGTAGGTTGATTTCCCATTTAAAAAGTAGTATAATAAATCTATATGAAGTGGGTTTTCACTAGCCAATTGCATCTTTGCCAGGCAAAGTTGTACAGGAAGTGTGCACTTTACCTGTAAAGTGTTGCATCATGAAATATTGGTCTGGCAAGATGGACACTTTGCTTCCTTAAAATATTTGGGAAGGGGTGGCTAAGTATAAGATGATTTGTGATGTTTTCAGATAAGCAGTTTCAAAACCTCACGTCACTTTATGGAAAATATTTTCAATAGTTACCTCCTCTTATTCCCATATTTGAACATTAAAAATAATACATTACAGTAAAATTACCAGAAGCACAATACATTTTGATCTTTTCTAAAAAAAATGATATAACTGTTGAAATATGTAATACTATTTTGAATGATTATTTTTAATATTGATATCAAAGGAACTTTTAATAGGTATCAATCATAGACTTGGAACACCTGCACTTATGTGAATAATATAACATTTTTAATTTAGATATGCAAATTATTTTGCTTTGGCCTTAGCTAAAAAAAAATAGAAACAGGTACTCAATCATAAAGCGGCAGTGCAACAAAATTAGGAAACCAATTTGATCCTACTGTTATTTTCAGTGTAAAAGATGCCAGATGTCTTCCAACATCAGTTGGTGTTACAATTTTCTAATTCCACCAAGATTTGAGTATTTTATAAACATTTTAAATTATTTTTATTCTGAAGAAAAAAATATGGCAATTACATTTTACAAAGGAATAAAATTGTAGGCCTGGCAAGGTTTAGGATCACAAAATTTAAAAAGTATCATGGGACACAGCATAAGAGAAGCCAAGATAAATACATCTGACAATTATACTAATGTTTTTTCTTAAATGTAGCTGAAACTAGCTTTATTGGAAACAAAATTGTTCATCACACTTCTGCTTTAAAATCAGTATTGAAACAACAGTTGAATTATTTGAAGCCATAATTTAAAAGATGGAAGACTTTAGATGCTATGCTATCAATTCTGTTCTCAGTGCTCTTAATTGTAATTGTTTCTAAACACAGTTATGACAGTATTGAAACACTATTTGTCATTCCTAAAATCCTTTTTTGGGTTTTCATATTGTGTATACAAATCAAGTCTTTTTTGGGGGATGATTTATATAAACAGATTCATTCCACTATGCACTGTTAGTTCAGTACTCCCACGTAATACCGTAAATGGGATAATACATGAAACAAACAACAAGATTACCAGCAATAATTCTAAATCAGCCTTCCTTCATCTGCATAAGTAAATTATTTTTCTTTTGGCTTTCTAAAATATCAGAAAATAATTTCCAAAATTGTTAATTAGTTGCAAAAGCAGTTCTGAAAATGTAAAATGTAAACTGTGAAGAAACAGTGTAAGTAATGGACGAATTAGGAAGTATGGCTATCACCCGTGTTCTCAATATACTGTACATACCGTACAGTATTTATGTGCATTTGTAAATGATTCCTAACTTCCACTGCTAAAATCAAATGTAGGCATTAAGACAATTTCTACAAATCAAGATTATTCAATGCATTTTGCATAAAAACTAGATTAACCCCACTATAGAGAAATAGCTTGGACTGTAAATATGAGTGTGTTATATAAGACTTGATTTCCACAGTAGATCTGGCTTGCACCATGGAAACCTGGCTAAGTGATGATGTGGGGACTTTAGAGGCATCAGATCCAACCTGTTATAGAAAAATATCTTGTTTATCCTCCTAGGCACATTACAGAGGCATCATAGTTGATTTTATTTTCTGTGTATTTACCTGTGTAGAAACCACCACTTTGGAGACCAGTGTTATAACAGCAACAACTGAAGTTACAACTACCCCAGAAACAACTCCAGCAATAAGTACGAGTCCATCAACAGGTATAGTCATTTATATTTTGCTATTGTTTTGTTATATGTGGGATTACAGATGGAGCAAAATAAAAAAGGTACCTGCAGAGTTTTGGCAATATTGGCCAATTCACACTATGTAAAGTTTTGCAAACTTTCCATTCCAGATCATTCTTTGATGGATATGTTATGTTCAAAATAAAAAACAGGAAGTTCAGCTGTCAACCCATTAAAGCACCTTTGTCCAACCATTTCCACACAGTGCTGATGATTACAGGCACAACACTTCTTCCACAACCTTGTAGCATGTTGTGCTAGCATTCACTCCCAGCCCTGGGATCTGAGGTCTGACCCATTTAACATGATATACATCTTCCCTACCCTAATAGCACTCAATGACAACCTTCTTCCCCAGCCCTGGAGAGCTGTGCTCTGGCCCATTTATAAATATGATGTACCCTTTCTTTCACCCTTGCAGCACCCAGTGCCAGCCTTCAACCCCGGCCTTGGAAATTTGAGGTCTGGCACATTATTAATCATTCTGTACCCATTCATCAACCTTGTAGCAAGGAAACTTCCATTCTAAAACAGCCATAGTAAGGTTTGGTCTGGCCCTTAACAAAAATGATATACCTCTCCCCCTTCTCTTGTAGCTACAAATGCCAGCCTACTCCCTGCAGCACTGGAGAGGTGAGGTATGTTCCTTTAATGAACAGTATGTACTCCATCCTCCACCCTTGTAGCACTCAACATTTTCCCCTCACCACCATGGTGAGGTGAAGTGTACTCCATTTGTAAAAAATGTGTACCCCTTCCCCAACCCTTGTAGCACTCAATATATGTATTCTCCATTCAGCCCTGGATTGGTGAGTTCTGGCTGATTTACAAACATTATGTATTCCTTCCCCTATCCTCATAACAAATTTCTATTGCACACTTTTCCTTCTAGCTGCAATCATTTTAATACAGTTGAGGCAGCAGAGTGGCAAGTCTGGCAAACAGTTTTACACTGCTTTATCAACATTAATTGATAGCAGACATTTCCCACTTTAATTCCCAGTCAAATAGTGTATGTCCAGTTCTGGCAGAGATGGGGTATTTTGCAAATGTTTTAAATTTTTTTCTCAAAAAAGTTTGCTATTTCATTTGATTTGGAAAAGCACTATAAATCTAACATAGCTTTCTGATCAAATAAATAAAAAAACATGGAAAGAACAGAATAGGTGTCAGAGGCTGCAGTATAGCCTATAGGTTAGAGGAACGAGCAGAGAATGAGCTTGGTAACTCCAGCAGACCTGAGTCTAATGCCCACAAACTCATCTTGCATGCTGTCTGACTCTGAGCAAGTCATTTAACCACTGCTGTGCTCCTTGTTCACCCTTGAAAACAGGTCCTTGTGCTTGATGGGCTTTACCCAGCTACCAAAAGAATAAAATAAAAAAATTAGCTAGATACGCAGTTTTTAACATATGTGCTGATATATTTATAAATTGCAGTTGAACACTAGACTTTTTGTAAAACAAATTGCTACACTGCTGCTTTATCCTGCATCTGATGATCTTCATGGAGATAATATCATCCCCACCAATATCCAGGACAGAATACAGTAATAGTTAGCATGTCAGTTGTGAAAGGAAACTTGCACAGACCATTCCCTCACCACTGACTGACTAGCATCTCATGACTGAGACTGCATACAGAGATGGTAATTCATTGTCCCATTTCACAAACCTGGTCTCATTCATCAGAATGCAGACAACAAAAGTGATGAAAGGAAGGTCTGTGTGCAGGTCACTGCCTACCACCACCATATCAACAAATCCCTTGAGAGTTAGTGGATTAGGGGTTAAATGTTTTATATTGTCAGGACTGGTGAGATTATTATGATATTTGTATTGACAATGAAGCTTTGGATAAGGGTACTTAATGATATTAATATTTCAAACTTAACTTTAATAGGGCTGGGGAAGAGCATGAACGTATATGCTATCAGAGTTGGTGGAAAGGGCATGCATTTGTAAAAGTTGGGCATCAGGAGATGGAAAGGTGAAAGTTACAAAATAATAGTAGGTTAATTTCCCATTTAAAACAAGGACAACAAACCTATATGAAGTTGGTTTTCACCAGCCAATTGCATCTTTGCCAGGCCAAGAAGTACAGAAAGTGTGCACTTCACCAGTAAAGTGTTGTATCATAAAATATTGGTCTGGCAAGGAGAACACTTTGCTTACTTAATAAAATTTGTGAAGGGGTGGATAAGTACAAGATTATTTGTGATATGTTCAAAAAAGCATTTTCAAAACCACACATCACTTTATGGGAAACATTTTCAATAGTTTCCCTACTCGATTCCTATATTTGAACACTAAAAAATAATACATTACAGAAAAATCACTGGAAGCACAATATCTTCTGTTATTTTCTAAAAACAAAAAATGATATGACAGTTGAAATATGTAATACTAACTTGAATGATTATTTTTAATATTAATATTAAAGGATCTTTTAATATATATCAATCATATGCCTATAACATCTGCACTTATGTGAATAATAATATAACATTTTTTATTTCAATATTCAAATAATTTTGCTTTGGCCTTTGCTTAAAAAAAAAAATTTCAGAAACAGTTACTGAGTCAAAAAGCAGCAGTGCAACAAAATCGGGAAACAGATTTGACTCTACTATTATTTTCAGTGTAAAAGATTCCAGGCATTTTTTCAGCATGATTTGGTGTTACAATTTTCAAATTCCACCAAGCGTTGAGTATTTTATAAATGTTTTAAATAATTTTCTTTCTCATGAAAAAAGATGGCCACAACATTTTGCAAAGGAATAGAATTGTAGGACCGGCATGGTTTAGGATAATAAAATTGAAAAAGTATCATGGTACACAACATAAGAGAAGCCAAGACAAGTACATCTGACAATTATACTAATGTTTTTCTTAAATGTAGCTGAAATTAGCTTTTTTTGTAAACACATTTGTTCATCACACTGCTGCTTTAAAGTCAGTATTGAAACAACAGTTGATTTTTTTTGAAGACATTATTTAAAAGATGGAAGACTTTAGATGCTATGCTATCAATACGGTTCTCAGTGTGCTTAATTGTGATTGTTTCTAAACACAGTTATGAGAGTTTTGAAACACTATTTGTCATTCCTAAAATCCTTTCTTGGGGTTTCATATTGTGTATACAAATCAAGTTTTCAGGGGGTGATTTATTTAAATAGATTCATTCCACTATGAACTGTCAGTTTAGTAATCCCACCTAATACTGTATATGGCATAAGACATAAAGCAAACACAAACATTACCAGCAATAAATCTGGTTAATCCTTCCTTCATCTGCATAAGCAAATTATTTTTCTTTTGGCTTTCTCAAATATCATAAAATTATTTCAGAAATTGTTAATTAGTTGCAAAAGCAGTTCTAAAAATTGGAAATGTAAACTGTGGAGAAATAGCATAAGTAATGGACCAATTAGGAAGTACTGCTATCACCTGTGTTCTCACTATACTGTATGTACTGTACTGTATTTATGTGCATTTGTAAATAATATCTAACTTCCACTGCTAAAATCAAATGTAGGCATTTAGACAGTTTCTACATATCAAGATTATTCAATGCATTTTGCATAGAAACTAGATTAAGCCCACTATAGAGAAATAGTTTGGACTGGAAAGACATGTGTGGTTATATAGGACTTGATTTCCACAGTCTGGCTTGCACCACAGAGACCTGGCTGGGTGATGACATTGGGACAACATTGGAGGCATCAGATCCAGCCCATTGTAGAAAAATATCTTATTATTCCTCTAAGGCACATTACAGAGGAATCGTAGTTGATTTTATTTTCTGTGTATTTACCTGTGTAGAAATCAGCACTTTAGAGACCAGTGCTATAAAAACAACAACTAAAGTTACAACTACCCCTGAAACAACTCCAGCAATAAGTCCAACAAGTCCAACAACAGATATAGCCATGTGTATTTTGCTATTGGTTTGTTATATGCAGGATTAGAGATGTGTCAAACAAAAAAAGTCTCTGCAGAGTTTTGGCATTATTGGTCAAATCACACTATGCAAAGTTTTGCAAAGTTTCCATCCCATATCATTCTTTGATGGATATTTTATGCTCAAAAGAGGAAACAGGAAATCATGCTGTCAACCCATTAAAGCACCTTTGCCCACCATTCTCACACAGTGCTGATGATTGCTGGCACAACCCTTCTTCCACAACCTTGTAGCATGCTATGCTAGCATTCACCCCCAGCACTGGAATCTGAGATCTGACTCATTTATTAACATGGTGTACATCTTCCCTGCTCAACAAGCACTCAATGACAACCTTCTACCTCAGAAATGGGGATCTGTGGTCTGGCCCATTTATAAATATTATGTACCCTTTCTTTCATACTTGCAGCACTCAGTGCCAGCATTTAACCCCACCTTTGGAGATTTGAGGTCTGGCACATTAGTAAGCATTCTATACTCATTCATCATCCTTGTAGCACAAGAATCTTCCATTCTAAAAGAGCCGTAGTGAGGTATGGTCTGGCCCTTAAAAAAAATGATATACCTCTCCCCCTTCTTTTGTAGTTACAAATGCCAGCCTACACTATGCAGCACTGGACAGGTGAGGTCTGTTCCTTTACTGAACAATATGTACTCCATCCACCACCCTTGTAGCACTCAACATCTTCCCCTCACCACCCTGGAGAGGTGAAGTGTGGTCCATTTGTAAAAATTGTGTACCCCTTCCCCAACCCTTGTATCACTCAATATCTGTCTTCTCTCCTCAACCCTGGATTAGTGATTTCTGGCTGATTTACAAACATTATGAACCTCTTCCCCTATCCTCATAACACATTTCTATTGCACACTTTTCCTTCTAGCCACAATCATTCTAATACAGATGAAGGCAGCAGTGTAGTATAGCTGGCAAACTGTTTTACCCTTCTTTATCAACATTATTTGGTTCCTGACATTTTCTACTTTCATTTTCAGTCAAATCGTGCAAGTCCAATTCTGGCCGATTTGGGGAATTCTGCAAATATTATAAAGTTTTTTCTCAATAAACATTTGCCATTTTATTTGATTTGGAAAAGCATTATAAATCCAACACAGCTTTCTGATCAAATAAATAAAAAACAAACAGGGAGAAAACAGAATAAGTATCAGAGGCTGGCAGTATAGCCTATAGGTTAGAGTAACAAGCTGTGAATGAGCTTGGTAACTCCAGCAGACCTGAGTTTAATGCTCACAAACTCATCTTGCATACTGTCTGACTCTAAGCAAGTCACTTAACCACCCCTGCGCTCCTGGGTCACCCTTGAAAACAGGTCCTTGTGCTTAGCAAGCTTTACCCGGTTGCCAAAAGACTAAAATAAAAAAAATCATCTGGATAAGCAAATTTTAAAATATATGCTGATATATTTATTAATTGAAGCTGAACACTATGATTTTTGTAAAACAAACTGCTACACTGCTGCTTTATCCTGCATCTGCTGATCCTCATGGAGGTGATCTCACCCCCCCAACTATCCAGGAAAGAACACTGAAATAGTTAGCATGTCAGTTGTGAATGGAAACTTGCACAGACCCTTCCCTCACTGCCATGACTGGCCAGCATCTCATAAATGAGACTGCATACAGAGATTGTAATTCATTGACCCAATTCACAGACATGGACTCATTCATCAGAATGCAGCCAACAAAAGTT
Organism: Neoceratodus forsteri; assembly: GCA_016271365.2. Lineage (NCBI taxonomy): Eukaryota > Metazoa > Chordata > Ceratodontiformes > Ceratodontidae > Neoceratodus > Neoceratodus forsteri. Next base: position 649,915,827 of record CM028137.1, read on the forward strand.
GAAAGTGAAAAAAAAAGTGAAAGGAAGGTCTGTGTGAATGTCAATGCCTACCATCACAATGTCAACAAATCCCTTGAGGGTTAGTGGATTAGGGGTTAAATGTATTGTATTGTCAGGACAGTTGAGATTATAGTGATATTTGTATTTATAATGAAGCTCTAGATAAGGGTGCCTAATGATGTTAATGTTCCAAACTTCACTTTAACAGGGCTGGGGAAGAGCATGAAACTATATGCTATCAGAGTTGGTGGAAAGGGCATGCATTTGTAAAAGTAGGGCATCAGGAGAGAGAAAAGTGGCAGTGACAGGAGAGTAGTAGGTTGGGCTGATTTTCCATTTAAAAATAAGGACAACAAACCTATATGAAGTGGGTTTTCACCAGCCAATTGCATCTTTACCAGGCCACGAAGTACAGAAAGTATGCACTTCACCAGTAAAGTGATGCATCATGAAATATTGGCCTGGCAAGGTGTACACTTTGCTTCCTTAAAAAAATTTGTGAAGGGGTGGCTAAGTATAAGATGATTTGTGATGTTTCAGAATAGCAGTTTCAAAACTTCACATCACTTTATGGGAAATATTTTCAATAGTTTCCTCCTCTGATTCCTACAATTGAACATTCAAAATAACATATTACAGAAACATCAAGAGAAGCACAATACCTTTTGATATTTTCTAAAAAAATGATATGTGTTGAAATATGTAATACTATCTTGAAGGATTATTTTTAATATTAATATCAAAGGATCTTTTAATAGGTATCAGTCATTAGGCTTGTAACACCTGCACATATGTGAATAATATATATAAAAAAAATTAGTTATGCATATCATTTTGCTTTGGCCTTAGCGAAAAAAAATCTGAAACAGTTACTCATTCATAAAGCAGCAGTGCAACAAAATTGGGAAACAGTGTGCCCCTACTTTTATTTTCAGTGTAAAAAATTCCAGCCATCTTTCAGCATGATTTGGTGTTATAATTTTCTGGTTCCACCAAGATTTGAGTTTTTTATAAATGTTTAAATTTTTTTTTCTCAAAAAAAAAAGATGACCACAACGTTTTGCAAAGGAATTGAACTGTAGGCCTGGGAAGGTTTAGGATCAAAACATTGAAACGGTATCATGGAACACAGCATAGGAGAAGCCAAGACAAGTACATCTGACAATTATACTAATGTTTTTCATAAATGTAGCTTAAACTAGCTTTTTTTGGAAACACATTTGTTCATCACACTCCTGCTTTAAAATCAATATTAAAACAACATTTGCATTTTTGTAGACTTTATTTGAAAGATGGAAGACTTTAGATGATATGCTATAAATTCTGTTCTCAGTGTGCTGAATTGTGATTTTTTCTAAACACAGTTTTGAGAGTTTTGAAATACTATTTGTCCTTCCTAAAATCCTTTCTTGGGGTTTCATACTGTGGGCCAGATATTCAAACTGCGCTCTTCTTAGGTGCAAGCCCTAGCGCTGCGCAAAATAGTTGAGCAGGGGTGCATCTGGGGTGATATTCAAAGGAGTTGTGCTATTGAGCAACTCCTTTGAATATCATCCCCCAGCCAAAGCCACTGTGCATGGTGCAGTGGAACTTGTGCCACTGCAAGTTGACAGAGTGGAGCATTCAACTTGCGGTGGCACAAGTACCATTGCGTCATGTGCAAAATCCTGATATTCAAAAGGTGACTTGCAAATGGGGCCATAATTCATGCAAGGCACAGGGGGGCCATTTGCATATTATTATGGCCCCATTTGCATGCCATTAGCACGTAGGTGCACCGATTCCCGAGGACTTGCACCTGGTGCCCTGCCAGGCAGCAGCCCTCGGGGACTGAAGCCCCCTGCAGCCCGATCGCAGGCAAAACAGTGTAGAATCCTCACCACCACTCCCCACTGGCCTGATCGCGGGCATGGTTTAATTCCCCCAACAGCCCGATCATGGGCATGGTTTAATTCCCCAACAGCCCGATCGCGGGCAGCAATGTGGCGTCCCCCCCAATGTATCCCTGGTGGTCCAGTGGACCAAAATCCTGATTGTGGGCAGTAAGTTGAATAACCCCCCCTCCTCCTGAAGGTATCCCTGGTGGCCCAGTGGACCGAAAGGCCGATCTCGGGCAGTAAGTTAAATAACCCACCCCTCCTGAAGGTATCCCTGGTGGTCCAGTGGACCGAAAGCCAGATCACGGGCAGTATGTTTAATAAACTCCCCCAAACATATCCCTGGTGGCTAGTGTCCCCTACCCACCCACCATGTAGCCCCACCACCCGCTTCCCCCAGCAGCCAGCGGGTGGCAGCATCTGCCGCCCGCCACCTGCCGACTGACTGCCGGTGAGGGCTGCATGCCCATTGGTGGAGAGCAAGAGCCAATGTGAACTCATTCACAAAACTGGACTGTCTTGTACGGTATGGGCTGCATGCCCATTGGCTCTTGCTCTCCACCAATGGGCGTGCAGCCCCACCAGGAAGTCAGTCGGCGGTGGCAGTGGGTGGGATGCTGCCACCTGCTGGGCTGCTGGGGAGAGGGGTGGTGGGGCTACATGGTGGGTGGGGTGGGGGACACCAGCCACCAGGGATATGTTGGGGGGTTTATTAGACATACTGCCCATGATCGGGCTTTTGGTCCACTGGACCACCAGGGATCCATTCGGGGAGCCACATTGCTGCCTGCACTGGGCTGGTGGGGAGTACACTATGCCCACGATCGGGCCAGTGGGGGGTGGTGGTGGGGATTTACAGTCAGCTGCCCATGATCGGGCTGCAGGGGGGCACAGGGACTGGGTTGGGGGCCAGCCACAGGTGGCAGCTGCTGTGTTGCACCCTGCAATGCAGTGGCTCACCTGTGGGTGGCCCTTGACTTAAGTCTCTTTTTTTTTGGCTCAAAATCGTGCAGGCAAAGGTTGGGGGTTGCACCTGTACAACTCTGCACAGCCCAGCTGAATATTGGGCTGTGCAGTTTATGCATGGTTCCTCCTCCTCCTCCAGTTGAGCATGCATTCATTTGCATTGCGCTGTTGTTCAGCCTGTTTTCAGTGGCACAACTGTCTCCTGCTGAATATCACAGAATGGCACAATTTCTGACTTGCGCATGGTGCAACCCTTTTGAATATCCCACCCTGTGTATACAAATCAAATATTTTGGAGGGGGTTATTTACTTAAACACATTTATTCCACTATGCACTGTTCATTCAGTATTTCCACCTAATACTATATATGGGATAAGACATGAAACAAACAAAAACATTACCAGCAATAATTATGATTAAGCCTTCCTTCATCTGCATAAGCAAATTATTTTTCTATTTTTTCTTTCTTAACTAGAAGAAATTAATTTCAGAAATTGTTAATTAGTTGCAAAAGCAGTTCTGAGAATGGGAAATGTAAACTGGGAAGAAACAGTGTAAATAATGGATGAATTAGGAAGTACTGCTATCACCTGTGTTCTTAATATACTGTACAGTATTTATGTGTATTTGTAAACAATACCTAACTTCCACTGCTAAAATCAAATTTTAACATTAAGCCAATTTCTACAAATCAAGATTATTCAATGCATTTTGCATAGAAACTAGATTAAGCCCACAATTGAGAAATAGTTAGGATTGGAAAGACTATGTGGTTATATAGGACTTGATTTCCACAGAGGATCTGTCTTGCACCATGGAGATCTGACTGGGTGATGACATGGGGACAACGTTGGAGGCATCATATCCAGCCTGTTAAAGAAAAATATCTTGTTTATCCTCCTAGGCACATAATAGAGGCATCATAGTTGATTTTATTTTCTGTGTATTTACCTATGTAGAAACTACCACTTTAGAGACCAGTGTTATAACAACAACAACAATTGAAGTTACAACTACCCCAGAAACAACTCCAGCAATAACTACAAGTCCAACAGGTATAGCCATTTGTATTTTGCTATTGCTTTGTTATATGTGGGATTAGAGATGCAGCAAAATAAAAAAGATACCTGCAGAGATTTGGCAATATCATCCAATTTGCACTATGTAAAGTTTTGCAAAGTTTCTGTCCTACATCATTCTTTGAGGGATACTTTATGTTCAAAAGAAAAAAAACTGAAAACCTGCTGTCAACCCATTAAAGAACCTTTGCCCACCATTCCCACACAGTGCTAATGATTACAGACACAACACTTCTTCCACAACCTTGTAGCATGCTGTGCTAGCATTCATCCCCAGCACTGGGATCTGAGGTCTGGCCCATTTATTAACATGATGTTCATATTTCCTGCTCTTCTCACACTCAATGACAGCCTACTCCAGCCCTGGAGAGCTGTGCTCTGGCCCATTTGTAAATATTGTATACTCTTTCTTTCTCGCTTGCAGCACTCATTGCCAGCCTTCAACCACAGCCTTGGAAATTTGAGGTCTAGCACATTAGTAAACATTCTGTACCCGTGCATCATCCTTATCACACAAGAAACTTCCATTCTACCACAGCCATAGTGAGGTGTGGTCTGGGCCTTATCTAAAATGATATACCTCTCCCCTTTCTTTTGTTGCTACAAATGCCAGCCTACTTCCTGCACCACTGGGGAGGTGAGGTCTGTTCCTTTAATGAGTAACATATACTCTATCCTCCACCATTGTAGCACTCAATGTCTGCCCCTCACCACCCTGGAGAGGTGAAGTGCTGTCCATTTGTAAAAATTGCACACCTCTTCCCCTACCCTTGTAGCACTCAATATCTGTCTTCTCCCCATAACCCTGGATTGGTGAGTTCTGGATGATTTACAAACATTATGTACCCCTTCCCCTATCCTCATGACAAATTTCTATTGCACTCTTTTCCTTCTTGCCACAATCATTTTAATACAGCTGAAGACAGCAGTGTGGCAAGTCTGGCAAACAGTTTTACCTTGCTTTATTAACCTTAATTGATTCAAGACATTTTCCACTTTCATTTCCAGTCAAATAGTGTATGTCCAGTTCTGGCAGATTTTGGGTATTGTGCATTCATTTTTAATTTTTTCCTCATAAAAATGTTTGCCACTATAAATGTAACACAGCTTTCTGATCAGATAAATAAAAAAACAGGAAGAGAACATAATTGGTATCAGAGGCTGACAGTATATCCTATAAGTTAAGGTAACAAGCTGTAAATGAACATGGTAACTCTAGCATAACTAGCACTGATGCCCACAAACTCATCTTGCATATTATATGACTCTGAGCAAGTCACTTAACCACTGCTGTGCTCCTGGGTCACCCTTGAAAACAGGTCCTTGTGCTTGGTGGGCTTTACACAGATACCAAAAGAGTAAAATTAAAAAATCATCTAGATAAGCAGATTTTAAAATATATGCTGCTATATTTATTAATTGAAGTTGAACACTATGTTTTTTTGTAAAACAAATTGCTACACTGCTGCTTTATCATGCATCTGCAGATGCTCATGCAGGTAATCTCGCCCCCCCCACTATCCAGGAAAGAACACAGTAATAGTTAGCATGTCAGCTGTGAATGGCAACTTGCACAGACCCTTCCCTCACCACCATGACTGGCTGGCATCTCACAAATGAGACTGCATTCAGAGATGGTAATTCACTGTCTCAATTCACAAACATGGTTTCATTCATTCATCAGAATGCAGCCAACAAAAGTGGTGAAAGAAAGGTCTGTGTGCAGGTCAGTGCCTACTACCACCATTTCAACAAATCCCTTGAGGGTTAGTGGACTAGGGGTCAAATATATTATATTGTCAGGACTGGTGAGATTATAGTGATATTTGGATTTACAATGAATCTTTGGATAAGGGTACATCATGATATTAATGTTCCAAACTTCACTTTAACAGGGCTTGGTGAAGACCATGTAAGTACAGTATATGCTGTCAGAGTTGGTGGAAAGGGCATGCATTTGTAAAATTTGGGCATCAGGAGATGGAAAGGTGAAAGTGACAGGAGAGTAGTAGGTTGATTTCCCATTTAAAAACAAGAACAACAAACCTATATGAAGTTGATTTTCACCAGTCAATTGCATCTTTGCCAGACCAAGAAGTACAGAAAGGGTGCACTTCACCAGTAAAGTGTTGTATCATGAAATATTTATCTGGCAAGATGGACACGTCTCTTCCTTAAAAAAAATTGTGAAGTGGTGGCTAAGTATAAGATGATTTGTGATGTTTTCAGAAAAGCAGTTTAAAAACCTCACATCACTTTATGGAAATATTTTCAATAGTTTCCTCCCCTGATTCCTATATTTGAACATTAAAAATAATATATGACAGAAAAATCATGAGAAGAACAATACGTTTTGATATTTTCAAAAAAAAATGATATTACAGTTGAAATATGTCATACAATTTTGAGTGATTACTTTTATGTTGCTTGCGCATAAAAGAAACATGTTGCAGCAGCTTGCTGCAGAAGCAGGTTGTGGAGGTGTGGTAGTGTTATGGCCAATGCCCCCACTGCCTTTTGAGGCTTGGCCCACTTTCCCAAATGGGGTGGCATGCTGCTGCTGACACCAATTCATCCAGCATGTCACCACCTTGAAACATTTTAGGCGCTGCAATCAAAGGTTGCATCATCACTACAGCATCAGCCATTCCACTGCAATGAGGGAGCAACCCATCATTGCTGGGTGGTACCTTGCATGCCCCCAAACCAGATTGCTGATGGACAGCCCAGCCCCGTCATTATAATGTCCCCACATCCAAGTTTTTGCTGTATGCTGAGGGGGTGCCCAATGTGGTCCATTTGTACAAATTGTGTACCCCTTCCCTAACCCTTGTAGCAGTCATTGTCTGCCTTCTCCCTTGAACCCTGGATTTGTGAGTTTTGGCGCATATACAAACATTATCTAACCCTTCACCTATCCACATAACAAATTTCTATTGCACACTTTTCCATCAAGCCTCAGTCATTTTAATGCAGCTGAAGGTAGCAGTGTGGAAAGTCTTGTATGCAGGTTTAGCCTGCTTTATCAACATTAATTGATTCTAGACATTTTATAATTTAATTTCTAGTCAAATAGTATATGTTCAGTTCTGGCTGATTTGGGGTATTGTGTAACCATTTTAATTATTTTCTCACAAAAATGTTTGCCACCTCATCTGATTTGGAAAAGCACTATAAATGTAACACAGCTTTCTAATCAAATAAATAAAAAAAAAACAGGGAGAGAATAGAATAGGTATCAGAGGCTGGCAGTATATCCTGTAAGTTAGAGTAACAGGATGCGAATGAGCTTGGTAACTCCAGCATAACTGGTATTAATACTCACAAACTCATCTTACATAGTGTGTGACTCTGAACAAGTGACTTACCCACCACTGTGCTCTCAGGTCACCCTTGAAAACAAGTCCTTGTGCTCGGCAGGCTTTACCCCATAACCAAAAGAATAAAATAAAATAAAAATTTGCTAGATAAGCAGGTTTAAAATATATGCTGTTACATTTATTAAATGAAGTAGAACACTTGGCTTTTGTAAATCAAATTGCTATACTGCTGCTTTATTATGCATCTCTTGCCCTTCATGAAAGTAATCTCATCTTCCCGGGCTATCCAGGAAAGAGCACAGTAATAGTTAATGTGTCAGTTGTGAATGAAAACTTAGACAGACCTTTCTCTCATCACAATGACTTTCCAGCATCTCGTAAATGAGATTGCATACATTTATGGTAATTCATTGTCCCGGTTGACAAACATGATCTCAATCATTAGACTGTAGCCAACAAAAGTGGTGAAAGGAAGGTCTGTGTGCTGGTCACTGTCTACCACCACCACCACCATGTCAATAAATACCTTGGTGGTTAGTGGAGTTGTGATTAAATGAATTATATTGTCAGGACCCTAGAGATTACAGTGATATTTGGATTTACAATGAAGCTTTGGATAAGGGTACATAATGATGTTTAAGTTCCTAGAGTTACTTTAACAGGGTTAGGTTAGGAGTATGAAAGTGTATGCTATCAGAGTTGCTGGAAAGGGCATGCATTTTTAAAGATGGACATGGGGTGATGGAAAGGTGAAGATGACAAGGAGTAGTAGGAAGATTTTCCTTTTAAAAACAACGACAACAAACAGATATGAATTCGATTTATAGCAGCCAATTGAGTCTTTGCAAGGCCAAGAAGTAGAGAAAGTGTGTACTTCTCCATTAAAGTGTTGCATCATGGAATATTTGTCTGGCTAGGTGGACACTTTTCTTCCTTAAAATCTGTGTTATGGGATGGTTAAGTATAAAATGATTTTAGATGTTTTCAGAAAAGCACTTTCAAAACCTCAAATGTCACTTTATGGAAATATTTTCAATAGTTTCCTCACTTGATTCTTTTACTTGAACATTAAAATTAATATATTACAGAAAAATCACAAGAAGCACAATTCCTTTTGATATTCTCTAAAAAAAGATTTGACAATTGAAATATGTAATACAATCTTAATTATTTTTAATATTGATATCAAGTAATCTTTTAATAGATATCAATCATTATGCTTGTGACACCTGCTCTAATTTGAATAGTATTATGACATGTTTAATTTATATAAGCAAAGCATTTTGCATTGGCCTTTTCTAAATAAGAAATAAGAAATAGTTAGTCTGAAAACAGCAGTGCAACCAATCAGGAAAGAGATTTGATCCTACTTTCTCTTCAGTGTAAAATAATTCTGACATCTTTCAGCATGATTTGGCATTGCAATATTTTACTTTCACCATGATTTGAGTAATTTATAAATATTTTAAATGAATTATTTTCTCAAGAAAAAAAGATGTCCATAACATTTTGCAAAGAAATAGAATTGTAGGACTGGCAATGTTTTGCATCAAAAAATTGAAAAAGTATGATACACAGCATAGGAGAAGCCAAGACGATTACATCTGACTGTTATATTAATGCTTTTCTTTGTTGTAGCTTAAACTAGCTTTAAAAAAAAACACATTTATTCATTGCACTGTTGCTTTAAAATCAATGCTGAAACAACAGCTGAAAAATTTGAAGACATTCTTTAAATGATGGACAATTGTTGATGCTATGCTATCAGTTCTGTTCCCAGTGTTCTTAATTGTGATGGTTTCTAAACACAGATATGAGAGTTTTGAAACACTATTTGTTATTCCTAAAACCCTTTTTAGGGGTTTCATATTGTGTATACAAATCAAGTTTTTTCTGGGAGTGATACATTTAAAAAGATTCATTCCACGATGCACTGTTAGTTCAGCTTTCCCACCTAATACTGTATATTGGATAAGACATGAAGTAAAGAAAAACATGATGATCATTAATTCTGATTAAGCCTTCGTTCATCTGCTTTAGTGCATTTGTTTTCTTTTGGCTTTCTAAAATATCAGAAAATAATTTCAGAAATTGTTAAGTAGTTGCAAAAGCAGTGCTGAAAATGGGAAATGTAAACTGTTGAGAAATAATGTAAGTAATGGACGAATTAGAAAGTACTGCTATCACCTGTGTTCTCACTGTACTGTATATACTGACCAATTTTTATGTGCATTTGTAAACAATACCTAACTTCCACTGCTAAAATCAAATGTAGGCATTAAGACAGTTTTTACAAATCCAGATTATTCATTGCATTATGCATAGAAATGAGATTAAGCCCACAATAGAAAAACAGTTTTTATTGGAAAAATGTGTGTGGTTACATAGGATTTGATTTCCTCAGATGTTCTAGCTTGCACCACGGAGGCCTAGCTGGGTGATGAAATGCGGATGTCTTTGTAGGCATCAGATCAAGCCTATTATAGAAAAATATCGTGTTTATACTCTTAGGTACATTACAGAGGCTTCATAGTTGATTTTATATTCTGTGTATTTATCTGTGTAGAAATCTCCATATTGGAGACCAGTGTTTTAACAACAACAACTGAAGTTACAACTTCCACAGAAACAACTCCAGAAATAATGACAAGTCCAACAACAGATATAGTCATTTATATTTTGCAATTGTTTTGTTATATATGCAATGTGAGATGCAGCAAATTAAAAAAGATATCTGCAGAGTTTTGGCAAAATCAGTCAATTTGCACTATGCAAAGTTTTGCAAAGTTTCCATCCCATATCATACTTTGATGGCTATTTTATGTTCAAAAGAAAAATATGAAATTCTGCTGTCAACCCAATAAAGCACCTATGCCCACCATTCACACAGATCACTGAAGATTACAGGCAAAACACTTCTTCCACAACCTTGTAGCATGCTATGCTAGCATTCACCCCCAACACTGGGATCTGAGGTCTGACCCATTTATTAACATGATGTACATCTTCCCTGTCCTTATAGCACTCAGTAACAGCCTTTTACCCCAGCACTGGAGATCTGTGTTCTGATCTTTTGATAAATATTATGTGCCATTTCTTTCACACTAGCAGCACTCAGTGTAATCCTTCAACCCCAGCCTTGGAGATTTGAGGTCTGGCACATTAGTAAAGAATCTGTACCATTCTTCATCTGTGTAGCACAAGAAATTTCCATTCTACCACAGCCGTAGTGAGGTGTGGTCTGTCCCTTAACAAAAAAGATATACCTCTCCCACTTCTGTTGTAGCTAAAAATTCCAGCCTACTTCCTGCAGCACTGGAGAGGCAAGGTCTGTTCCTTTAGTGAACAATATGTACTCCACTCACCTTCCTTGTTCCACTCAATGTCTGCCCTTGCCACACTGGAGAGTTGAAATGTGGTCCATTTGTAAAAATTGTGTACGCCTTCCCTAACTCTTGTAGCACTCATTGGCTGCCTTCTCCCTTGAACCCTGGATTGGTAAGTTTTGGCTCATATACAAACATTATCTACCCCTTCCCTTATCCTCATAATAAATTTCTATTGCACAGTTTTCCTTCTAGCCTCAGTAATTTTAATGCAGCTGAAGGCAGCAATGTGGCAAGTCTTATATGCAGGTTTAGCCTGCTTTATCAACATTAATTGATTCTAGACATTTTCTAATTTAATTTCTAGTCAAACAGTATATGTCCAGTTCTGGCTGATTTGGGGTATTGTGTAACCATTTCAATTTTTTTCTCACAAAAATGTTTGCCACTTCATTTGATTTGGAAAAGCACTATAAATGTAACACAGCGTTCTAATCAAATACATAAAAAAAACAGGGAGAGAATAGAACAGTTATCATAGGCTGGAATAATAGCCTATAGGTTAGAGTTACAAGATGTAAATTAGCTTGGTAACTCCAGCATAACTGGTATTGATACCCACAAACGCATATTACATAGTGTGTGACTCTAAACAAGTCACTTACCCACCACTGTGATCTCAGGTCACCCTTGCAAACAAGTCCCTGTGCGTGGTGGACTTCACCCTGTAACCAAACGAATAAAATAAAATAAAAAATTGCTAGATAAGTAGGTTTAAAATAAATGTTGTTACATTTATTAAATGAAGTTGAACACTTGGCTTTTGTAAAGCAAATTTGTATCCTGCTGCTTTATCATGCATCTCTTGCCCTTCATGGAAGTAATCTCATCATCCTGGGCTATCCAGGAAAGAGCACAGTATTAGTTAACATGTCAGTTGTGAATGAAAACTTAGACAGACCTTTCCCTCACCGTAATGTCTTTCCAGCATCTCGTAAATGAGATTGCATACATATATGGTAATTCATTGTCCTAGTTCACAAACATGCTCTCAATCATCAGACTGTAGCCAACAAAAGTGGTGAAAGGAAGGTCCGTGTGCAGGTCACTGTCTAACACTACCATGTCAATAAATACTTTGGTGGTTAGTGGAGTTGTGGTTAAATTAATTATATTGTCAGGACCGGAGAGATTACAGTGATATTTGGATTTACAATGAAGCTTTGGATAAGGGTACATAATGATGTTAATGTTCCAAGCTTCACTTTAACAGGGTAGGTTAGGAGTATGAAATTACATGCTTTCAGATTTGCTGGAAAGGGCATGCATTTTTAAAAGATGGGCATGGGGTGACAGAAAGGTGAAGATTACATGGAGTAGTAGGAAGACTTTCCATTAAAAAACAAGGACAACAAACAGATATGAATTGGGTTTATGGCTACCAACTGATTCTTTGCTAGAACAAGAAGTAGAAAAAGTGTCTACTTCACTATTTAAGTGTTGCATCATGGAATATTTATCTGGCAAGGTGGACACTTTTCTTCCTTAAAAAAACTGTGTGAAGGGATGGCAAAGTATAAAATGATTTTAAATGTTTTCAGAAAAGCACTTTCAGAACCACAAATGTCACTTTATGGGAAATATTTTCAATACTTTTCTCTCTTGATTCCTTTATATGAACATTAAACTTAACATATTACAGAAAAATCACAAGAAGCACAATACCTTTTGATATTCTCTAAGAAAACGATATGACAATTGAAATATGTAATACAATCTTGATTATTTTTAATATTGATATCAAAGAATCTTTTAATAGATATCAATCATTATGCTAGTGACACGTGCTCTAAGGTGAATAATATGATAATGTTTAATTTATATAAGCAAATCAGTTTGCATTGGCCTTTTCTAAAAAAAGAAGTAAGAAACAGTTACTCAGTCTGAAAGCAGCAGTGCAACAAAATCAGGAAAGAGATTTTACCCTTTCTTCTCTTCTGTGTAAAATACTTCTGACATCTTTCAGCATGATTTGTGGTTGCAATTTTTTACTTTCACAAAGATTTGAGTATTTTATAAATATTTTAAATTCATTATTTTCTCAACAAAGAAAGAAGTAAACAACATTTTGCAAAGAAATATAATTGTAGGACTGTCAATGTTTTGGATCAAAAAATTGAAAAAGTATGATACACAGCATAGGAGAAGCCAAGACAAGTATATCTGACAGTTATATTAATGTTTTTCTTAAATGTAGCTGAAACTAGCTTTTTTAAAAAAACACATTTGTTAATTGCACTGTTGCTTTAAAATCAATGCTGAAACAACAGCTGAAAAATTTGAAGACATTCTTTAAACGATGGACAATTGTTGATGCTATGCTATCAATTCTGTGCCCAGTGTTCTTAACTGTGATGGTTTCTAAACACAGATATGAGAGTTTTGAAACACTATTTGTTATTCCTAAAACCCTTTTTAGGGGTTTCATATTGTGTATACAAATCAAGTTTTTTCTGGGAGTGATACATTTAAAAAGATTCATTCCACGATGCACTGTTAGTTCAGCTTTCCCACCTAATACTGTATATTGGATAAGACATGAAGTAAAGAAAAACAAGATGATCATTAATTCTGATTTAGCCTTCGTTCATCTGCTTTAGTGCATTTTTTTCTTTTGGCTTTCTAAAATATCAGAAAATAATTTCAGAAATTGTTAAGTAGTTGCAAAAGCAGTGCTGAAAATGGGAAATGTAAACTGTTGAAAAATAGTGTAAGTAATGGACGAATTAGAAAGTACTGTTATCACCTGTGTTCTCACTGTACTGTATATACTAAACAATATTTATGTGCATTTGTAAACAATACCTAACTTCCACTGCTAAAATCAAATGTACGCATTAAGACAGTTTTTACAAATCCAGATTATTCATTGCATTATGCATAGAAATGAGATTAAGCCCACAATAGAAAAATAGTTTGGATTTGAAAAATGTGTGTGGTTACATAGGATTTGATTTCCTCAGTTGTTATGGCTTGCACCATGAAGGCCTGGCAGGGTGATTAAATGCGGATGACTTTGAAGGCATCAGATCCAGCCTATTATAGAAAAATATCTTGTTTATACTCTTAGGTACATTACAGAGGCATCATAGTTGATTTTATATTCTGTGTATTTACCTGTGTAGAAACCACCATATTGGAGACCAGTGTTTTAACAACAACAACTGAAGTTACAACTACCACAGAAACAACTCCAGAAATAATGACAACAAGTCCAATAACAGGTATAGTCATTTACATTTTGCAATTATTTTGTTATAAGTGTGATGTGAGATGCAGCAAATTAATACAGATATCTGTAGAGTTTTGGCAAAATCAACCAATTTGCACTATGTAAAGTTTTGCAGAGTTTCCATCCCATATCATACGTTGATGGCTATTTTATGTTCAAAAGAAAAATCTGAAATCCTGCTGTCAACCCATTAAAGCACCTATGCCCACCATTCACACACATCACTGATGATTTCAGGCAAAACACTTCTTCCACAGCCTTGTAGCGTGCTATGCTAGCATTCACTCCTAACACTGGGATATGAGGTATGACCCATTTATTAACATGATGTACATCTTCCCTGTCCTTCTAGCACTCAGTAACAGCCTTCTACCCCAGCACTGGAGATCTGTGTTCTGATCTATTGATAAATATTATGTACCCTTTCTTTCACACTTGCAGCACTCAGTGTAATCCTTCAACCCCAGCCTTGGAGATTTGCGGTCTGGCAAATTAGTAAAGAATCTGTACCATTCTTCATCTGAGTAGCACAAGAAATTTCCATTCTACCACAGCCATAGTGAGACATGGTCTGTCCCTTAACAAACAAGATATACCTCTCCCACTTCTATTGTAGCTAAAAATGCCAGCCTACTTCCTGCAGCACAGGAGAGGCAAGGTCTGTTCCTTTAGTGAACAATATGTACTCCACCCACCTTCCTTGTACCACTCAACGTCTGCCCTTTGCCCCCATGGAGAGTTGAAATGTGGTCCATTTGTAAAAATTGTGTACCCCTTCCCTAACCCTTGTAGCACTCATTGTCTGTCTTCTCCCTTGAACCCTGGATTGGTGGGTTTTGGCTCATATACAAACATTATGTACCCCTTCCCCTATCCTCATAACTAATTTCTATTGCACACTTTTCCTTCAAGCCTCAGTCATTTTAATGCAGCTGAAGGCAGCAGTGTGGCAAGTCTTGCATGCAGGTTTAGCCTGCTTTATCAACAGTAATTGATTCTAGACATTTTATAATTTCATTTCTAGTCAAATAATATATGTCCAGTTCTGGCTGATTTGGGGTATTGTGTAACCATTTCAATTTTTTTTCTCACAAAAATGTTTGCCACTTTATTTGATTTGGAAAAGCACTATAAATGTAACACAGCTTTCTAATCAAATAAATAAAAAAAACAGGGAGAGGAGAGAATAGAATAGGTATCAGAGGCTGGCAGTATAGCCTGTAGGTTAGAGTAACAAGATGTGAATGAGCTTGGTAACTCCAGCATAATTGGTATTGATACTCACAAACTCATCTTACATAGTGTGTGACTCTGAACAAGTCACTTACCTACCACTGTGCTCTCGGCTCACCCTTGTAAACAAGTCCTTGTGCTTGGCAGGCTTTACCCCATAACCAAAAGAATAAAATAAAATACAAATTTGCTAGATAAGCAGGTTTAAAATATATGCTGTTACATTTATTAAATGAAGTTGAACACATGGCTTTTGTAAAGCAAATTGCTATACTGTTGCTTTATTATGCATCTCTTGCCCTTCATGAAAGTAATCTCATTTTCCCGGGCTATCCAGGAAAGAGCACAGTAATAGTTAACATGTCAGTTGTGAATGAAAACTTAGACAGACCTTTCTCTCACCACAATGACTTTCCAGCATCTTGTAAATGAGATTGCATACAGATATGATAATTCATTGTCCCAGTTGACAAATGTGATCTCAATCATTAGACAGTAGCCAACAAAAGTGGTGAAAGGAAGGTCTGTGTGCAGGTCACTGTCTACCACCACCAGGTCAATAAATACCTTGGTGGTTAGTGGAGTTGGGGTTAAATGAATCATATTGTCAGGACTGGAGAGATTGCAGTGATATTTGGATTTACAATGAAGCTTTGGATAAGGGTACATAATGATGTTAATGTTCCTAGCTTTACTTTAACAGGGTTAGGTTAGGAGTATGAAAGTGCATGCTATAAGAGTTGCTGGAAAGGGCATGCATTTTTAAAGATGGGCATGGGGTGATGGAAAGGTGAAGATGACAGGGTGTAGTAGGAAGATTTTCCTTTTAAAATCAAGGACAACAAACAGATATGAATTGCTTTTATAGCAGCCAACTGAGTATTTGCAAGGCCAAGAAGTAGAAAAAGTATGTACTTCTCCATTAAAGTGTTGCATCATGGAATATTTGTCAAGCAAAGTGGACACTTTTGTTCCTTAAAAAACTGTGTGATGGGATGGCTAAGTATAAAATGATTTTAGATGTTTTCAGAAAAGCACTTTCAAAACCTCAAATGTCACTTTATGGGAAATATTTTCAATAGTTTCCTCACTTGGTGTCTTTACTTGAACATTAAAATTAATATATTACAGACAAATCACAAGAAGCACAATACCTTTTCATATTCTCTAAAAAAAGATTTGACAGTTGAAATATGTAATACAATCTTAATTATTTTTAATATTGATATCAAATAATATTTTAATAGATATCAATCATTATGCTTGTGACACCTGCTCTAATGTGAATAGTATTATGACATGTTTAATTTATATAAGCAAAGCATTTTGCATTGGCCTTTTCTAAAAAAGAAATAAGAAACAGTTACTCAGTCTGAAAACAGCAGTGCAATAAAAGCAGGGAAGAGATTTGATCCTACTTTCTCTTCAGTGTAAAATATTTCTGACATCTTTCAGCATGATTTGTGTTTGCGATTTTTTACTTTCACCAAGATTTGAGTATTTTATAAATATTTTAAATGAATTATTTTCTCAAGAAAAAAAGATGTCCATAACATTTTGCAAAGAAATAGAATTGTAGGACTGGCAAGGTTTTGGATCAAAAAATTGAAAAAGTATGATACACAGCATAGGAGAAGCCAAGACAAGTACATCTGACAGTTATATTAATGCTTTTCTTTATTGTAGCTTAAACTAGCTTTAAAAAAAACATTTGTTCATTGCACCATTTCTTTAAAATCAATGCTCAAACAGCAGTTGAATTATTTGAAAACATTCTTTAAAAGATGGAAAATGGTTGATTGCTATGCTATCAATTCTGTTCCCAGTGTGCTTAATTGTTTTGGTGTCCAAAAGCAGAAACACTATTTGTCATTCCTAAAACCCTTTTTGGGGTTTCATATTGTGTATACAAATCAAGTTTTTCTGGGAGTGATACATTTAAACATATTCATTCCACTATGCACTGTTAGTTCAGTTTTCCCACCTAATACTGTATATGGGATAAGACATGAAACAAAAACATGACCAGCAATAACTCTGATTAAGCCTTCATTCATCTGCATTAGTGCATTTGTTTTCTTTTAGCTTTCTAAAATATCAGAAAATAATTTCAGAAATTTTTATGCAGTTGCAAAAGCAGTGCTGAAAATGGGAAATGTAAACTGTTGAGAAATAGCATAAGTAATGGACGAATTATAAAGTACTGCTATCACCTGTGTTCTCATTATACTGTATATACTGAACAGTATTTATGTGCATTTGTAAACAATACCTAACTTCCACTGCTAAAATCAAATGTAGGCGTTAAGATGGTTTCTACAAATCAAGATTATTCATTGCATTTTGCATAGAAATGAGATTAAGCCCACTATAGAGAAATAGTTTGGATTGGAAAGATGTGTGTGGTTACATAGGATTTGATTTCCTCAGTCATTCTGGCTTGCACCACGGAGGCCTGGCTGGGTGATGAAATGCGGATGACTTTGGAGGCATCAGATCCAGCCCGTTATACAAAAATATCTTGTTTATACTCTTAGATACATTACAGAGGCATCATAGTTGATTTTATATTCTGTGTATTTATCTGTGTAGAAACCACCACATTGGAGACCAGTGTAATAGCAACAACAACTGAAGTTACAACTACCACAGAAACAACTCCAGAAATAACAAGTCCAACAACAGGTATTGTCATTTATATTTTGCAATTGTTTTGTTATATGTAGGATGCGAGATGCAGCAAATTAAAACAGATATCTGTAGAGTTTTGGAAAAATTAGTCAATTTGCTCTATGCAAACTTTTGCTAAGTTTCCATCCCACATCATATTTTGATGGCTATTTTATGTTACAAAGAAAAACCTGAAATCCTGCTGTCAACCCATTAACCCACCATTCACACACAGAACAGTTGATAACAAGCAAAACACTTCTTCTACAACCTTGTAGCATGCTATGCTAGCATTCGCCCCCAACACTGGGATCAGAGGTCTGACCCATTTATTAACATGATGTACATCTTCCCTGCCCTTCTAGCACTCAATGCCAACCTTCTACCACAGCCTTGGAGAGCTGTTCTCCAGCCCATTTATAAACATTCTGTACCCATTCCTCATCCTTGCAGCACAAGAAGCTTCCATTGTACCACAGTCATAGTGAGGTGTGGTCTGGCCCATTAATAAAAATTATGTACTTCTTCCCCTTCTTTTGTATATATAAATACCAGTCTACTTCCTTCAAGTACTGGACAGGTAAAGTCTGTTCTTTTAAGGAACAATATGTACTCCATTCCCCACCCTTGTAGCAATCAGTGTCTACCCCTCCCCACCCTGGAGAGGTGAAGTGTTGTCCATTTGTAAACATTGTTTACCACTTCCCCAACTTTTGCAGCACTCAATGTCTGTCTTCTCCCCTCAATCCTGTATGGGAGAATTCTGGATGATTTACAAAAATTATGAACTCCTTCCCCTCAAAACAAATTTTTATCACAAACTTATATTTCTAGCCTCAGTCATTTTAATACAGTTGAAGGCAGCAGTGAGGCAAGTCTAGCAAACAGTTTTATACTGCTTTATCAGCATTAATTGATTCCAGACATTTTCCACTTTCATTTCCAGTCAAATAGTATATGTCCAGTTCTGACAGATTTTGGGTATTCTGCAAATATTTAACATTTTTTTCTCTAAAAAAGGTTGCTCTTTCATTTGATTTGGAAAAACACTATAAATCTCACATAGCTTTCTGATCAAATAAATAAGTAAAAACAGGGAGAGAATACAATAGGTATCAGAGACTGGCAGTATAGCCTGTAGTTTAGATTAACAAGTTGTGAATGAGTTTGGTAACTCCAGCAGACCTGAGTTTGAGGTCCACAAACTCATCTTGTATGCTGTCTGACTCTGAACAAGTCACTTAACCACCCCTGTTCACCTGGGCCACCATTCAAACAGGTTCTTATGCTTGGTGGGCTTTACCCAGTTACCAAAAGAATAAAATAAAAAAATCAGCTACATACGCAGATTTTAAAATATATGCTGATATATTCATTAATTGAAGCTGAACACTTGGAATTTTGTAAAACAAATTGCTACTCTGCTGTTTTATCCTGCATCTGCTGCCCCTCATGGAAGTAGTCTCCCCCCCAGGCTATCCAGGAAAGAGGACAGTAATAGTTAGCATGTCAGTTGTGAATGGAAACTTGCACAGACCCTTCCTTTATCACCATGACTGTCCAGCATCTCATAAATGAGTCTGCATACAGAAATGGTAATTCACTGTCCCATTTCACAATCCTGGTCTCATTCATCAGAATGCAGCTAACAAAAGTGGTGAAAGGAAGGTCTGTGTGTAGCTCATTGCCTACCACCACCATGTCAACAAACCCTTTGGGGGATAGTGGAGTTGGGATTAAATGTATTATATTGTCAGGACCGGTGAGATTACCATGATATTTGGATTTGCAATGAAGTTTTGGATAAGGGTACATAATGATGTTAATGTTCAAAACTTCACTTTAACTGGGTCGGGGTAGGAGTATGAAAATGTACATGGTATCAGAGTTGGTGGAAAGGGCATGCATTTGTTCAAGCTGGGCATGAGGAGACAGAAAGGTGAAAGTGACGGGAGAGTAGTAGGATGATTTCCCATTTAAAAACAAGGACAACAAACCTATATTTATTTATTTGCTTTTGTTAATGAGGTAAGCACACTAGACAACCAAGTGCCTATTTTCAGGTGTGACCAGGGAGAGTTACAGAACATACAAAAAACATGATACAGAGTCAAGGTAACATACAGGTGCCACAGGCTCCGACAAGTGGGTGCTACAACTCAGACTCAAACATGGTGAGGTAAGCAGTCTAGCAACAAGTTACATACCAGCATAGGGACATAGAATAATAACTAATAGTTAATCACAGCTTGAAATGAACATTAGAGAACAGCACAAAAAAACACCAAGAAATTTTACAGCATACAAGTTAGAAATTACCTTAAAAAAATCACCTAACATGAAAGCACGGTAAAAAACTATACAGAAAGGAGACGGGTACTAATAAGACAGGATCGCCTTTCCAAGAGGGGGGGCGGTACGTGCCATAAGCAGATTTTCAGCAGAGGTACAACAGCAGCTGTAGAAACTGCTCACCAGGCCATTCCCTCAGTGAATCAGGGGAAGGAGAGAGTATGTAGGGTCTATGTGGAACATAGACAGGCCGTGGAAGTTTTGAGGAAGCTCCATAGTGATGTTTTGAAGCAGGGGTGGGTGGGAGAGGCATGAACTCAGGCAGGAAGGGAGTTCCATATTTTAGGTGAGTGGACGGAGAAGACCTGGTCACCCATAAGGGTGCAGTTCTTGGGAACCAGTCGGGCCTATGCAGCACTAGATCTTAATTGGTAGGCAGGGATGGTGTGTTTCAGGGGAAGGGCGAGTGCCGGGGAATGGCTGTTCTGACTATGTTATCTGCAAACTTGCCAAGGACAAAAGTTCCGTGCTTTTCAGGGGGGGAGCCACTCCAGCCAACAGTAGAGCTTGCAGCGATGCGTAAGGCAAGGGCAGAGAGTATGAAGCGGCATATATTGTTGTAAGCAGTGTCCCATTTTGCAAGGCTAGAATTTGGGACAGGAGTGAAGGCAACAAGCCCATAGCAAAGTGTTGGAAGGAGTATCCCTCTGGCTATGGTGAGCCGAGCAGCTGAGGTGAGGCAGTCCTTGGCTCTGTAGGCAAGACCGAGCTAGCCATTCGAGGCTTTACATACATTCTGTATATGCATGGTGAGATCAAGTTGTGGATCAAGGGTAACCCCTAGATACTTGACAGAGTCAATGACTGGCAGGAGGGAGCCATTTGCTCCATAGATTTGTAACAGTGCCGGGCAGGCAGAGGTTTTAGCCACAGACCCAACAAGCATGGCCTGGGTCTTCTTCAGGTTGATGATAAGCTTGTGGCCCTCAAGCCAGGTCTGGATATGATTGAAATCAGAGTTAAGCTGAGAGTTGATGATATTAATATCGTGGGATCTGGCCAGGATGATGAGGTCATCCGCGTATAGAGTTGGGAGCCCATGGGTAGTAGTGGAGAGCAGTTCATTAATGAACAAGGAAAACAGAATAGGTCCAAGGACGGATCCTTGGGGGACCCTGCAGTTAACTGGGGAGAGGACTGAGATTGTTCAATTGAAGCAAGTGTATTGCTGCCTACCCCCAAGGTAGTTGGAGAAGCAGTCAAGGGCTCAGTGGGAGAATTCAAGAGACTGCAGAGTGGAGTGGAGGAGGGAATGGTTAACGCAATCGAAGACCTTAGAAAGATTGATGAATACGGCCCCTGTCATTTTGCTTTGGTCAGTTGCGGACCTAATCTCGGAGGTAACCACGGCAAGTGCAGTCAATGTACTGTGCCCTTTTCTGAATCTGTGCTGGACAGGGGATAGAACATCATAACCCTGGAGGTAGTGGGAGAGTTGAGAAGCAACTTCCTTTTCAAGGAGTTTGCAGGTGGCAGACAGTATTGCAATGGGGCGATAATTATTAGTATCTTTGGGGTTGCCTTATTTGTAAACAGGGACAACCTTGGAAATCTTCCATACATCAGGGATGATCCCCAAGATAAGGGAAGAGTTAAAGATATGAGCGACTGGTCAGGCGAGGAGGGGAGTCCCCAGACTAAGTAGTTTTGGTTCGAGGCAGACATATCCAGCCCCCATGCGGTGGGACAGTCCAGCCAGGAGATCCTGGGTCTCACCAACTGAGATCCATTTGGTGTAGAAAGGCAGACGAGGGAGGGAGTGCCCATTCAGCGGTACTGGGGCAGAGAGTTGGGGGTGGCCGGCAGTTCTGAGAACATGTGGTTAAAAGCAGTGGTGATGGTTCGGGGGTTATTACAGTTGTTCTCCCTGATATGCTTGTCAGTGGTCTGTTCCTTGGCAGACCCTCCAACAAGGATTTTGATGTTATTCCAGAAGCAGTGGGGGTTGTTGGCTGAGGTAAGCAGGGCAGATTTGCAGTACTCGCTTTTGGTGGCCTGTATAGCTCTCTTACAGGCATTTCTGAGTTGCCGATATTCAAGGAGGTCATTGTCATAGTGAGAGATCTTATGTTTTACCCAGCATTTGTCTCTCTGCTTCATGAGGGAGAAGAGGCATCCATGGAGCCACTTTGTGACTGTGCCTCGCACCCTCCTTTTAGTGTGGGATGCATGCCTGTTTTGCAAGGGGACAAATATGGCGAGGAATTGAACAAGGGTTCCTACAGGGTCATTTGTGGCAGTGACCCTGGACCAGTCTAATCATCAAAGGTCCTGGAGGTAGTCGTTGAGTATAAGTTTGGAATAGTCCCTCATCTGGATCACTCTGCTGGGGACTTTGGGTGAGTTGAAGCCCCATATGCAGTAGGTAGGGGAGTGATACAAGATGGCATCAGGGAGTGTCCCAGAGTGGACAATTTTATCCAATCTGTTGCACATGACCCAGTCAATGAGAGGCCCCAGCACCCAGAAGTGATATTTTTCTTATGTGCCAAGTAGTAAGGCAAACAGTCCTTAAGTTTTGATTGTCAGCTCTCTTCTGTCTCCATCTCAATAAGTGGAGATTCTCTCTAATACATGAATGGTTAAGTATTTTTTAATAGCAAAATCTGATTAAAAGAAATTCTGTCATTCAGGATTTACTAAGCGCAGAGATATCCCCATCCTTTTATACTTTATACTTTATACTTTAGCACCATTACTGAGAGGGACAGTAAACAGAGAATAAGATCTCAAATGGGGACTCCTTTTTTCCAATATAACTGGGCATTACAGTAAAGAATCCTTCTGTTTGCTGGTGGAGGAGAATAGTATCAGAATATTTGAAGCTGCATGATGTTCTACTTGTAAAATAGAGTCTTGTCATGTGTGGGCAGGCAATTAGTGTGTTTGCTGTGAACCTGGGGAAAGGAGTATATGCGATTTCCGATACCAGAAATAAACCTGCATTCAACATGGTAGAGGAAAGAGGAGTGAGCAAGTGACAGCATGGCAGGACTTTATTTGATTATTTAACTTAGAAGTGTTTTGAAATTGGTAGAATTGCACCAACATGGGTTTTGTAGTACTGTTCTTTATTTACAGAGAATTTCTAATAAAATTAAAGAAAATCAATTCCCAAGATCATATGTCTGAACGTCATTTCATGACTATTCAAAAATGACAAATGTACCATTTTTTCCCAGTGTCCCCAATATATCAAAATATCAAAAGTATGTTTTTAAGGATGAGACATGCACAGTGCACCATACCATTGTGCTTGTGTCAATCAAATTAAAACCTTCACTCAGGTTCTGCTGATTACATTTTAGCTTCTAATGTCAGGTGTTTAGTCATGATTTTCCTCAGTAATCTGAACACTTTATTTAATTCCAAAATATTGTGAATTGAGTTGATTCAAGATATTTCCTTGATATTGGCTATTTGTGACTGATGTTAATGCATTATTTGAGGCATACTGTTTCATCGCTTAACCAATGTAATTTCATTAGAATATTTCTAATATTCCTCATTTTGCAGAGCCTGACATTATTCAAAATCTGTCTGTTTTGAATGTTACAACAACCTCAATTTCCTTAAACTGGAGCCATCCAATAGGCCTTGCTAATGCCTATAGGGTGCAAGTTGAAGGATCTCCATCATTGAACGAAACAGTTGATACTGAATCTGCCACAATCACAGGCCTTATTCCAGGAAGTGACTATATATTTAAAGTTTTTGCTCAGGCAGCTGACAACAGTACAGAAGGGGATTTTGTCACACTTTCCAGCTTCACAAGTAAGTTCATGTTTTTACTTTGTATTACTGTTATTTTATTCTTACAGCCATTGAGGATATTTTGAAAGAAATAAAACCTTCTTAGGGTATCTTAGTAAATCTTTATGTTTTCACTTTTCAAATGTTTTATTGAGGTTTCCTTTACACTTTTCAGGATATTGCATAATATAAATAAAAAATTTTTTCATTGAGAACTCTGTAAAAACTTTTACTAAAATGCAGCCCTCCTGTAACGGATACCATATTATCAGAAACTCACTTAATTGGGATCTCTCTCATTTGTCATAAGCTGTCTGCCTTAGCTTTCCCTTAAATGATTCAAAATATGTTGATTTCAGTAGACAGTCAATGTCAGATTGCTGATAGTGCAATGAAAGTTACTTGTAGTCATAATTCCTATTAGTAATTGGCAACTCACAGTCACTCCAGCTTTTGATTAGATATTTTTTAGACGTGCTCTCAGCAGCTCACCTACTAACAAAGGAATTGATTGAAGGCACAGTTGTCAAATTCCTGTCAATGAATGTTAGTGAAAATAAGACACTGTGCCTCCAAAATGTGGCATTGTGAACTGACAATGGAAGGCGGAGTTTCTGAGTAAAGCTAAAACTCTGCCTGTTGCTTTGTCTTCACTTTTAGTTTCAGCTACACATTTAAATAGCCCAACATTTTAAGCAGGACAAATTCCCCTGTTATAGCAAAAATAAAATTGATCAGCCTTTTGCATCAAATGGCTTACTGTGACCAACTCAAATAAAAATCCCAACAGAAAGAGGTGGAGCTTCACTGAGCAATTTCTTATAAAGCCCTAAATGACTTCTTGTGACTCCCCAAAACTGACTCCCACCCCATGCCAAACCTGATCCACCTTATCTCTCACTGCATCACACACCTTGAAGCAGTTGTCAGTGACCTCACTAGCCCTTCCCCACCCCGGCTCCCTAGCACACTCTATCCATTTCTAATGGGAAGCCATTAGACAGTTTTGTTTGCTTTTTACTGGCAGCCTCCTATATGTGGGTTCTCTTGAAAATACACATTTTGTTTTACTGCCATTGCAATTATAATGAGGTTTAACATAATTTGAAAACATTCTTAAATCATTTTAATTTGTTTTTAACATTTTTTGAATTGTATTGTCTAACACTCTCCACCCACCACCTGCCGCTGAAGATCCTACCATAAAGCTAAAGTCACGCACAAAACCCTTCACTGTCCCCTTCCTCCCTGTACCTCCTCCAGCACCCAGAAGTGATATTTTTATTATGTGCCAAGTAGTAAGGCAAACAGTTCTTAAGTTTTGAGTGTTGTCTCTCTTCTGTCTCCATCTCAATAAGTAGAGATTCTCTAATAGATGAATGGTTAAGTATTTTTAATAGCAAAATCTGATTAAAAGAAATTCTGCCATTCAGGATTTACTAAGTGCAGAGATATCCCCATCCTTTTATACTTTAGCACCGTTACTGAGAGGGACAGCAAACAGAGAATTAGATCTCAAATGGGGACTCCTTTTTTCCAATAAACAGGGCATTACAGTAAAAATTCCTTCTGTTTGCTGGTGGAGGAGAAAAGTATCAGAATATTTGAAGCTGCATGATGTTCTACTTGTAAAATAGAGTCTGGTCATGTGTGGGGAGGCAGGGAGTGTGTTTGCTGTGAACCATGGGAAAGGTGTATATGCGATTTCCAATACCAGAAATAAACCTGCATTCAACACGGTAGAGGAAAGATGAGTGAGCAAGTGACAGCATGGCAGGACTTTATTTGATTATTTAACTTAGAAGTGTTTTGAAATTGGTAGAATTGCGCCAACATGGGTTTTGTAGTACTGTTCTGTACTTACAGAGAATTTCTAATAAAATTAAAGAAAATCAATTTCCAAGATCATATGTCTGAATGTCAGTTCATGACTATTCAAAAATGACAAATGTACTGTTTTTTCCCAGTGTCCCCAATATATCAAAATATCAAAAGAATGTTTTTAAGGATGAGACATGCACAGTGCACCATACCATTGTGCTTGGGTCAATCAAATTAAAACCTTCACTCAGGTTCTGCTGATTACATTTTAGCTTCTAATGTCAGGTGTTTAGTCATGATTTTCCTCAGTAATCTGAACACTTTATTTAATTCCAAAATATTGTGAATTGAGTTGATTCAAGATATTTCCATGATATTGGCTATTTGTGACTGATGTTAATGCATTATTTGAGGCATACTGCTTCATCGCTTAACCAATGTAATTTCATTAGAATATTTCTAATATTCCTCATTTTGCAGAGCCTGACATTATTCAAAATCTGTCTGTTTTGAATGTTACAACAACCTCAATTTCCTTAAACTGGAGCCATCCAATAGGCCTTGCTAATGCCTATAGGGTGCAAGTTGAAGGATCTCCATCTTTGAATGAAACAGTTGATACTGAATCTGCCACAATCACAGGCCTTATTCCAGGAAGTGACTATATATTTAAAGTTTTTGCTCAGGCAGCTGACAACAGTACAGAAGGGGATTTTGTCACACTTTCCATCTTCACAAGTAAGTTCATGTTTTTACTTTGTATTACTGTTATTTTTATTCTTACAGCCATTGAGATATTTTTGAAAGAAATAAAACCTTATTAGGGTGTCTTAGTAAATCTTTATGTTTTCACTTTTCAAATGTTTTATTGAGGTTTGCTTAACTTTTCAGGAAATTGCATAATATAAATCAAATTTTTTGTTCATTGAGAACTCTGTAAAAACGTTTACTAAAATGCAGCCCTCCTATAATGGATACCATATTATCAGAAACTCACTTAATAGGGGTCTCTCTCATTTGTCTTAAGCTGTCTACATTAGCTTCACCTTAAATGATTCAAAATATGTTGATTTCAGTAGACAGTCAATGTCAAATAGCTGATAGTGCAATGAAAGTTACTTGTAGTCATAATTCCTATTAGTCATTGGCAACTCACAGTCACTCCAGCTTTTGATTAGATATTCTTTAGATGTGCTCGTCAGCAGCTCACCTACACAAAGAATTGATTGAAGGCACAGTTGTCAAATTCCTGTCAATGAATGTTAGCGAAAATAAGACACTGTGCCTCCAAAATGTAGTATTGTGAACTGACAATGGAAGGCGGAGATTCTGAGTGAAGTTAAAACTCTGCCTGTTGCTTTGCCTTCACTTTTAGTTTCAGCTACACATTTAAATAGCCCAACATTTTAAGCAGGACAAATTCCCCTGTTGTAGCAAAAATAAAATTGATCAGCCTTTTGCACCAAATGGCTTACTGTGACCAACTCAAATAAAAATCCCAACAGAAAGAGGTGGAGCTTCACTGAGCAATTTCTTATAAAGCCCTAAATGACTTCTTGTGACTCCCCAAAACTGACTCCCACCCCATGCCATACCTGATCCACCTTAACCCTCACTGCATCACACACCTTGAAGCAGTTGTCAGTGACCTCACTAGCCCCTTCCCCCGCCCCTGGCTCCCTACCTCACTCCATCCACTTCTTATGGGAAGCCATTAAACAGTTTTGTTTGCATTTTACTGGCAGCCTACTATATGTGGGTTCTCTTGAAAATACACATTTTGTTTTACTGCCATTGCAATTATAATGAGGTTTAAAATAATTTGAAAACATTCTTAAATCATTTTAAATTTTTTTTAACATTTTTTGAATTGTATTGTCTAACACTCTCCTCCCACCACCTGCCTCTGCAAGATAGTACCATAAAGCTAAAGTCACGCACAAAACCCTTCACTGTCCCCTTCCTCCCTGTACCTCCTCCAGCACCCAGAAGTGATATTTTTCTTATGTGCCAAGTAGTAAGGCAAACAGTCCTTAAGTTTTGAGTGTTGGTATTCTTCTGTCTCCATCTCAATAAGTAGAGATTCTCTCTAATACATGAAAGGTTAAGTATTTTTTAATAGCAAAATCTGATTAAAAGAAATTCTGCCATTCAGGATTTACTAAGCACAGAGATATTCCATCCCTTTTATACTTTAGCACCATTACTGAGAGGGACAGTAAACAGAGAATAAGATCTCAAATGGGGACTCCTTTTTTCCAATATAACAGGGCATTACAGTAAAAATTCCTTCTGTTTGCTGGTGGAGGAGAATAGTATCAGAATATTTGAAGCTGCATGATGTTCTACTTGTAAAATAGAGTCTGGTCATGTGTGGGGAGGCAGGGTGTTTGCTGTGAACCAGGGGAAAGGTGTATATGCGATTTCCGATACCAGAAATAAACCTGCATTCAACACGGTAGAGAAATAGGGAGAGCAAGGACAGCATGGCAGGACTTTATTTGATTATTTAACTTAGAAGTGTTTTGAAATTGGTAGAATTGCACCAACATGGGTTTTGTAGTACTGTTCTGTACTTACAGAGAATTTCTAATAAAATTAAAGAAAATCAATTCCCAAGATCATATGTCTGAACGTCATTTCATGACTATTCAAAATGACAAATGTACTGTTTTTTCCCAGTGTCCCCAATATATCAAAATATCAAAAGTATGTTTTTAAGGATGAGACATGCACAGTGCACCATACCATTGTGCTTGTGTCAATCAAATTAAAACCTTCACTCAGGTTCTGCTGATTACATTTTAGCTTCTAATGTCAGGTGTTTAGTCATGATTTTCCTCAGTAATCTGAACACTTTAATTCCAAAATATTGTGAATTGAGTTGATTCAAGATATTTCCTTGATATTGGCTATTTGTGACTGATGTTAATGCATTATTTGAGGCATACTGTTTCATCGCTTAACCAATGTAATTTCATTAGAATATTTCTAATATTCCTCATTTTGCAGAGCCTGACATTATTCAAAATCTGTCTGTTTTGAATGTTACAACAACCTCAATTTCCTTAAACTGGAGCCATCCAATAGGCCTTACTAATGCCTATAGGGTGCAAGTTGAAGGATCTCCATCATTGAACGAAACAGTTGATACTGAATCTGCCACAATCACAGGCCTTATTCCAGGAAGTGACTATATATTTAAAGTTTTTGCTCAGGCAGCTGACAACAGTACAGAAGGGGATTTTGTCACACTTTCCATCTTCACAAGTAAGTTCATGTTTTTACTTTGTATTACTGTTATTTTTATTCTTACAGCCATTGAGGATATTTTGAAAGAAATAAAACCTTCTTAGGGTATCTTAGTAAATCTTTATGTTTTCACTTTTCAAATGTTTATTGAGGTTTCCTTTACCCTTTTCAGGATATTGCATAATATAAAACAATTTTTTTCATTGAGAACTCTGTAAAACTTTTACTAAAATGCAGCCCTCCTGTAACGGATACCATATTATCAGAAACTCACTTAATTGGGATCTCTCTCATTTGTCATAAGCTGTCTGCCTTAGCTTTCCCTTAAATGATTCAAAATATGTTGATTTCAGTAGACAGTCAATGTCAGATTGCTGATAGTGCAATGAAAGTTACTTGTAGTCATAATTCCTATTAGTCATTGGCAACTCACAGTCACTCCAGCTTTTGATTAGATATTCTTTAGACGTGCTCTCAGCAGCTCACCTACTTACAAAAGAATTGATTGAAGGCACAGTTGTCAAATTCCTGTCAATGAATGTTAGTGAAAATAAGACACTGTGCCTCCAAAATGTGGCATTGTGAACTGACAATGGAAGGCGGAGATTCTGAGTAAAGTTAAAACTCTGCCTGTTGCTTTGTCTTCACTTTTAGTTTCATCTACACATTTAAATAGCCCAACATTTTAAGCAGGACAAATTCCCCTGTTATAGCAAAAATAAAATTGATCAGCCTTTTGCACCAAATGGCTTACTGTGACCAACTCAAATAAAAATCCCAACAGAAAGAGGTGGAGCTTCACTGAGCAATTTCTTATAAAGCCCTAAATGACTTCTTGTGACTCCCAAAACTGACTCCCACCCCATGCCAAACCTGATCCACCTTATCCCTCACTGCATCACACACCTTGAAGCAGTTGTCAGTGACCTCACTAGCCCCTTCCCCCGCCCCGGCTCCCTAGCTCACTCCATCCATTTCTTATGGGAAGCCATTAGACAGTTTTGTTTGCATTTTACTGGCAGCCTCCTATATGTGGGTTCTCTTAGAAATACACATTTTGTTTTACTGCCATTGCAATTATAATGAGGTTTAACATAATTTGAAAACATTCTTAAATCATTTTAATTTGTTTTTAACATTTTTTGAATTGTATTGTCTAACACTCTCCACCCACCACCTGCCTGCAAGATCCTACCATAAAGCTAAAGTCACGCACAAAACCCTTCACTGTCCCCTTCCTCCCTGTACCTCCTCCAGCACCCAGAAGTGATATTTTTATTATGTGCCAAGTAGTAAGGCAAACAGTTCTTAAGTTTTGAGTGTTGTCTCTCTTCTGTCTCCATCTCAATAAGTAGAGATTCACTCTAATACATGAATGGTTAAGTATTTTTTAAAGCAAAATCTGATTAAAAGAAATTCTGCCATTCAGGATTTACTAAGTGCAGAGATATCCCCATCCTTTTATACTTTAGCACCGTTACTGAGAGGGACAGCAAACAGAGAATAAGATCTCAAATGGGACCCTTTTTCCAATATAACAGGGCATTACAAAAAATCCTTCTGTTTGCTGGTGGAGGAGAAAGTATCAGAATATTTGAAGCTGCATGATGTTCTACTTGTAAAATAGAGTCTGGTCATGTGTGGGAGGCAGGAGTGTGTTGCTGTGAACCTAGGAAAGGTGTATATCGATTTCGATACCAGAAATAAACCTGCATTCAACACGTTGAGGAAATAGGAGTGAGCAAGTGACAGCATGGCAGGACTTTATTTGATTATTTAACTTAAGTGTTTTGAAATTGGTAGAATTGCGCCAACATGGGTTTTGTAGTACTGTTCTGTACTTACAGAGAATTTCTAATAAAATTAAAGAAAATCAATTCCAAGATCATATGTCTGAACGTCAGTTCATGACTATTCAAAATGACAAATGTACTGTTTTTTTTCCCAGTGTCCCAATATATCAAAATATCAAAAGTATGTTTTAAGGATGAGACATGCACAGTGCACCATACCATTGTGCTTGGGTCAATCAAATTAAAACCTTCACTCAGGTTCTGCTGATTACATTTTAGCTTCTAATGTCAGGTGTTTAGTCATGATTTTCCTCAGTAATCTGAACACTTTTTTAATTCCAAAATATTGTGAATTGAGTTGATTCAAGATATTTCCATGATATTGGCTATTTGTGACTGATGTTAATGCATTATTTGAGGCATACTGCTTCATCGCTTAACCAATGTAATTTCATTAGAATATTTCTAATATTCCTCATTTTGCAGAGCCTGACATTATTCAAAATCTGTCTGTTTTGAATGTTACAACAACCTCAATTTCCTTAAACTGGAGCCATCCAATAGGCCTTGCTAATGCCTATAGGGTGCAAGTTGAAGGATCTCCATCATTGAACGAAACAGTTGATACTGAATCTGCCACAATCACAGGCCTTATTCCAGGAAGTGACTATATATTTAAAGTTTTTGCTCAGGCAGCTGACAACAGTACAGAAGGGGATTTTGTCACACTTTCCAGCTTCACAAGTAAGTTCATGTTTTTACTTTGTATTACTGTTATTTTTATTCTTACAGCCATTGAGGATATTTTGAAAGAAATAAAACCTTCTTAAGGTATCTTAGTAAATCTTTATGTTTTCACTTTTCAAATGTTTTATTGAGGTTTCTTTACCTTTTCAGGATATTGCATAATATAATCAATTTTTGTTCATTGAGAACTCTGTAAAACTTTTACTAAAATGCAGCCCTCCTGTAACGGATACCATATTATCAGAAACTCACTTAATTGGGATCTCTCTCATTTGTCATAAGCTGTCTGCATTAGCTTTCCCTTAAATGATTCAAAATATGTTGATTTCAGTAGACAGTCAATGTCAGATTGCTGATAGTGCAATGAAAGTTACTTGTAGTCATAATTCCTATTAGTCATTGGCAACTCACAGTCACTCCAGCTTTTGATTAGATATTCTTTAGACGTGCTCTCAGCAGCTCACCTACTTACAAAGGAATTGATTGAAGGCACAGTTGTCAAATTCCTGTCAATGAATGTTAGTGAAAATAAGACACTGTGCCTCCAAAATGTGGCATTGTGAACTGACAATGGAAGGTGGAGTTTCTGAATAAAGTTAAAACTCTGCCTGTTGCTTTGTCTTCACTTTTAGTTTCATTTACACATTTAAATAGCCCAACATTTTAAGCAGGACAAATTCCCCTGTTATAGCAAAAATAAAATTGATCAGCCTTTTGCACCAAATGGCTTACTGTGACCAACTCAAATAAAAATCCCAACAGAAAGAGGTGGAGCTTCACTGAGCAATTTCTTATAAAGCCCTAAATGACTTCTTGTGACTCCCCAAAACTGACTCCCACCCCATGCCAAACCTGATCCACCTTATCCCTCACTGCATCACACACCTTGAAGCAGTTGTCAGTGACCTCACTAGCCCCTTCCCCCCCCCGGCTCCCTAGCACACTCTATCCATTTCTAATGGGAAGCCATTAGACAGTTTTGTTTGCATTTTACTGGCAGCCTCCTATATGTGGGTTCTCTTGAAAATACACATTTTGTTTTACTGCCATTGCAATTATAATGAGGTTTAACATAATTTGAAAACATTCTTAAATCATTTAATTTGTTTTTAACATTTTTTGAATTGTATTGTCTAACACTCTCCACCCACCACCTGCCGCTGCAAGATCGTACCATAAAGCTAAAGTCACGCACAAAACCCTTCACTGTACCCTTCCTCCCTGTACCTCCTCCAGCACCCAGAAGTGATATTTTTCTTATGTGCCAAGTAGTAAGGCAAACAGTCCTTAAGTTTTGAGTGTCGGTATTCTTCTGTCTCCATCTCAATAAGTAGAGATTCTCTCTAATACATGAATGGTTAAGTATTTTTTAATAGCAAAATCTGATTAAAAGAAATTCTGCCATTCAGGATTTACTAAGCGCAGAGATATCCCCATCCTTTTATACTTTAGCACCGTTACTGAGAGGGACAGTAAACAGAGAATAAGATCTCAAATGGGACTCCTATTTTCCAATAAAACAGGGCATTACAGTAAAAATTCCTTCTGTTTGCTGGTGGAGGAGAATAGTATCAGAATATTTGAAGCTGCATGATGTTCTACTTGTAAAATAGAGTCTGGTCATGTGTGGGGAGGCAGGGAGTGTGTTTGCTGTGAACCAGGGGAAAGGTGTATTCGATTTCGATACCAGAAATAAACCTGCATTCAACACGGTTAGAGGAAATAGGGTAGAGCAAGTGACAGCATGGCAGGACTTTATTTGATTATTTAACTTAGAAGTGTTTTGAAATTGGTAGAATTGCGCCAACATGGGTTTTGTAGTACTGTTCTGTACTTACAGAGAATTTCTAATAAAATTAAAGAAAATCAATTCCCAAGATCATATGTCTGAACGTCAGTTCATGACTATTCAAAAATGACAAATGTACTGTTTTTTCCCAGTGTCCCCAATATATCAAAATATCAAAAGTATGTTTTTAAGGATGAGACATGCACAGTGCACCCTACCATTGTGCTTGTGTCAATCAAATTAAAACCTTCACTTCAGGTTCTGCTGATTACATTTAGCTTCTAATGTCAGGTGTTTAGTCATGATTTTCCTCAGTAATCTGAACACTTTTTTAATTCCAAAATATTGTGAATTGAGTTGATTCAAGATATTTCATGATATTGGCTATTTGTGACTGATGTTAATGCATTATTTGAGGCATACTGCTTCATCGTAACCAATGTAATTTCATTAGAATATTTCTAATATTCCTCATTTTGCAGAGCCTGACATTATTCAAAATCTGTCTGTTTTGAATGTTACAACAACCTCAATTTCCTTAAACTGGAGCCATCCAATAGGCCTTGCTAATGCCTATAGGGTGCAAGTTGAAGGATCTCCATCATTGAACGAAACAGTTGATACTGAATCTGCCACAATCACAGGCCTTATTCCAGGAAGTGACTATATATTTAAAGTTTTTGCTCAGGCAGCTGACAACAGTACAGAAGGGGATTTTGTCACACTTTCCAGCTTCACAAGTAAGTTCATGTTTTTACTTTGTATTACTGTGATTTTTATTCTTACAGCCATTGAGGATATTTTGAAAGAAATAAAACCTTCTTAGGGTATCTTAGTAAATCTTTATGTTTTCACTTTTCAAATGTTTTATTGAGGTTTCCTTTACCCTTTTCAGGATATTGCATAATATAAATCAAATTTTTGTTCATTGAGAACTCTGTAAAAACTTTTACTAAAATGCAGCCTCCTGTAACGGATACCATATTATCAGAAACTCACTTAATTGGGATCTCTCTCATTTGTCATAAGCTGTCTGCATTAGCTTCCCTTAAATGATTCAAAATATGTTGATTTCAGTAGACAGTCAATGTCAAATAGCTGATAGTGCAATGAAAGTTACTTGTAGTCATAATTCCTATTAGTCATTGGCAACTCACAGTCACTCCAGCTTTTGATTAGATATTCTTTAGACGTGCTCTCAGCAGCTCACCTACTTACAAAAGAATTGATTGAAGGCACAGTTGTCAAATTCCTGTCAATGAATGTTAGTGAAAATAAGACACTGTGCCTCCAAAATGTGGCATTGTGAACTGACAATGGAAGGCGGAGATTCTGAGTAAAGTTAAAACTCTGCCTGTTGCTTTGTCTTCACTTTTAGTTTCATCTACACATTTAAATAGCCCAACATTTTAAGCAGGACAAATTCCCCTGTTATAGCAAAAATAAAATTGATCAGCCTTTTGCACCAAATGGCTTACTGTGACCAACTCAAATAAAAATCCCAACAGAAAGAGGTGGAGCTTCACTGAGCAATTTCTTATAAAGCCCTAAATGACTTCTTGTGACTCCCCAAAACTGACTCCCACCCATGCCAAACCTAATCCACCTTATCCTCACTGCATCAAACACCTTGAAGCAGTTGTTAGTGACCTCACTAGCCCTTCCCCACCCCGCTCCCTAGCTCCTCTATCCATTTCTAATGGAAGCATTGACAGTTTTGTTTACATTTTACTGGCAGCCTCCTATATGTGGGTTCTCTTGAAAATACACATTTTGTTTTACTGCCATTGCAATTATAATGAGGTTTAAAATAATTTGAAAACATTCTTAAATCATTTTAATTTGTTTTTAACATTTTTTGAATTGTATTGTCTAACACTCTCCACCCACCACCTGCCGCTGCAAGATCGTACCATAAAGCTAAAGTCATGCACAAAACCCTTCACTGTCCCCTTCCTCCCTGTACCTCCTCCAGCACCCAGAAGTGATATTTTTCTTATGTGCCAAGTAGTAAGGCAAACAGTCCTTAAGTTTTGAGTGTCGGTATTCTTCTGTCTCCATCTCAATAAGTAGAGATTCTCTCTAATACATGAATGGTTAAGTATTTTTTAATAGCAAAATCTGATTAAAAGAAATTCTGCCATTCAGGATTTACTAAGCGCAGAGATATCCCATCCTTTTATACTTTAGCACCGTTACTGAGAGGGACAGTAAACAGAGAATAAGATCTCAAATGGGGACCCTTTTTCCATATAACAGGGCATTACAGTAAAAATTCCTTCTGTTTGCTGGTGGAGGAGAATAGTATCAGAATATTTGAAGCTGCATGATATTCTACTTGTAAAATAGAGTCTGGTCATGTGTGGGGTGGCAGGGAGTGTGTTTGCTGTGAACCAGGGGAAAGGTGTATATGCGATTTCCGATACCAGAAATAAACCTGCATTCAACACGGTAGAGGAAAGAGGAGTGAGCAAGTGACAGCATGGCAGGACTTTATTTGATTATTTAACTTAGAAGTGTTTTGAAATTGGTAGAATTGCTCCAACATGGGTTTTGTAGTACTGTTCTGTACTTACAGAGAATTTCTAATAAAATTAAAGAAAATCAATTCCCAAGATCATGTCTGAACGTCAGTTCATGACTATTCAAAATGACAAATGTACTGTTTTTTTCCCAGTGTCCCCAATATATCAAAATATCAAAAGTATGTTTTAAAGGATGAGACATGCACAGTGCACCATACCATTGTGCTTGTGTCAATCAAATTAAAACCTTCACTCAGGTTCTGCTGATTACATTAGCTTCTAATGTCAGGTGTTTAGTCATGATTTTCCTCAGTAATCTGAACACTTTATTTAATTCAAAATATTGTGAATTGAGTTGATTCAAGATATTTCCTGATAATTGGCTATTTGTGACTGATGTTAATGCATTATTTGAGGCATACTGCTTCATCGCTAACCAATGTAATTTCATTAGAATATTTCTAATATTCCTCATTTTGCAGAGCCTGACATTATTCAAAATCTGTCTGTTTTGAATGTTACAACAACCTCAATTTCCTTAAACTGGAGCCATCCAATAGGCCTTGCTAATGCCTATAGGGTGCAAGTTGAAGGATCTCCATCATTGAACGAAACAGTTGATACTGAATCTGCCACAATCACAGGCCTTATTCCAGGAAGTGACTATATATTTAAAGTTTTTGCTCAGGCAGCTGACAACAGTACAGAAGGGGATTTTGTCACACTTTCCAGCTTCACAAGTAAGTTCATGTTTTTACTTTGTATTACTGTTATTTTTATTCTTACAGCCATTGAGGATATTTTGAAAGAAATAAAACCTTCTTAGGGTATCTTAGTAAATCTTTATGTTTTCACTTTTCAAATGTTTTATTGAGGTTTATGACCATTGGTTCATGCTGTGAACCAATGTGCATGCAGCCCTACTGAGCTGTCAGTCGGGGCAGCGTGTGGCAGGCGGTGGGTGCTGCGGCCAGAAGCTGAGGAGGAGGCAGGAGGTGGGGCCAGTGGGTGGGTGGGGTGGGGGTACACTAGACCAACAGGGTAGTAGGGTATGTGATGAACCTGATGCCCGCAATCGGCAGCGATCGGTCCACTGGACCATCAGGGATATTGGACTTGGGGGCTTAATCTTCAGGACTCAATGCCCACGATCAGGCACATAGAGGTCCACGGACCACCAGGATATTGGACAGGAGATTTCGGCTACGGATGCCCGTGGATGGGGCATGGGGGGCCGCCAGATGCGGCAGGAATTGGTGGCCACCCACAGGTGGCAGCTGCTGTGTTGCACCCTGCAATGCGGCAGCTCACCTGTGGTGGCATCACTGTTCCTTTTTTTGGCTTAACTTTGTGCAGGCACAGGTAGGGATGCGCATGCATGACTCTGCACATCCGGGCTGAATATCGGGCTGTGCAGGTTATGCATGGGCACCTCCCACCTGTGCCTGCACTCTGTCCCGATCGCTCTGGTGCATGAGTTTGTCTTGGCGCACTTTTCCTTTTGAATATCACACCGGGGTGCATCAGTGGGTTGTGCATGGTGCAACACTGTTGCGCCATGCGCAAACCTTTTGAATATCTGGGCCCTTGGATCTAATCTTGACAAGCAACCCAGATAGTATAAGTAACATGGAAATTTGGGAACCTCTCATGAACTGTGACCATAATATAGTCTTCTTTCAATACCAAACCCTAGTAAACAAAATATTCAGAATAACAGAAGCTAAAAACTATGCTAAGGGGTATTTTAATGCACTTAGGCATGATATAGATGGGATGGGATGGGATGAAGACAACATCACCATAGAGCAACTCTGGACAAAAACAAAAAACAAGCTCCTGAAGTTGGAAAATCTGCATGTTCCAAATAAAAAGCTTTATAACAAGAAAGGCAAGGTACCACAGTGGCTTACTAGTAAAGTTAGAAATCTCATAAGGCAGAAAAGGAGGTATTTCAAGGCCATGAAAAGGGATAAAAATGAATATAACATTTACAAATGTAGGAAGTCTGTAAAAAAATTTAAACTGACTATTAAACAAGAAAAAAAGAAATTAGAATTTAGGTTGGCCCATAGAAAGGATAATGGTAAGACCTTTT
Organism: Neoceratodus forsteri; assembly: GCA_016271365.2. NCBI lineage: Eukaryota > Metazoa > Chordata > Ceratodontiformes > Ceratodontidae > Neoceratodus > Neoceratodus forsteri. The sequence goes on from CM028137.1 coordinate 649,953,721, forward strand.
TTGCCTATGTAAATAGCAAGGCAGTTGATAGAATGATAGGACCTCTAGAAAATGGCAATGAGATAATATCGGACCCCCATGAACAGGCTCAACTATTTAATAAATACTTTCGTAGAGTCTACAATATGAGGAACAAGGGTGATAATGGGAAAATGATTCATATGCATTGTAATCAAGATTTATTTTTTATGTTTTAGTTGGTCATTTTTCTTACCACTTTGGCCCCTGGTCTGCCAACCACATCCAGGCATCCACCTCCTCCGGCCGCCATCCAGACCACTCCAGCTCCCACCAGGAGCTCACCGTATAACCCCGTGACTTGCCCCCCATGGTGGGGTGGTGGAGAGACCCCCCTTATCTCTGCTGACACAGGATCCAGTTTCAGTGAGCCCTCAGAGCTGGGTGTCCTGCCAAATGGCTTTCAAGCTGACGTGACCGGTGCCGTGTTTTTCCCTATTCTCAAATTCCCCAGAGTCGGAGGGCGTCGCTATCAGCCGTGGGTGCGCATGCATCCGCACGCATCTCCATCTAGGTTTCTGCCCTTCAACTCCTCCCCAGTGTATGGCATGTGTCTCCGACCCCCAGCCTCTGCCAGGGGGCAGTTGGACACTGACTAGTGTGGACCCCCCTCCCCAGAGAGGAAGAGCAGTCCATCAGATGCTTGATTCCTCTCCTCCCCTGCCAGCACATGGTGACCCATGCTCACTCCCAAACCTGGGTCGCCAGTGTCATGCGAGGTGCGGCGTCCAGCGCCTCAGCCCTCAGCACCACCGGGCCGGCATAATCAAGATTTAGGTAGTAGTATAATAATAACAAAAGAGGAAATACCCAACAAACTAAACAAAGTTAACATCACTAAATCATCTGGCCCAGATAATCTGCATCCAAAAGTGATCAAGGAAATTAGTGACTGGTTGGTAAACCCCCTATATAAGATTTTTAACATGTCCCTAGATAGTGGTGAGATTCCACAGAATTGGAGGAAAGCTGTGGTGGTTCCCATTTGTAAGAAAGAAGGCACGGGTGAGGTTGGGAACTATTGGCCTATCAGCATGACCTCAATTTTGGTGAAACTATTTGAGTCTATAATTAAGGATTAACTTCAGCAACAACTTACTGAGTGTGGTCATAATGACAAAACACAGCATGGCTTTAAGCAATATAGAGCCTGCCTAACAAATAACCTCACATTTTATGAGAAAGTTAGTAATCTCCTGGATAATAAAATCCCTGTGGATGTAGTTTTTCTTGATTTAAAAAAAAAGCATTTGATAAAGTTCCCCACTCATTAATTTTGGAGAAACTTATGAAAATAGGAATAAACCAAAGACTTGTGAAATGGCTATGGGGATGGTTAAAAAATAGAACACAGCAGGTTTGAGTGAGGGGACATATGTCAGATCAGAGGGTGGTGACTAGCGTTGTGCCACAGGGCTCTGTTTTGGGGCTGGTATCGTTTACAATTTTCATTTCAGATATGACAACTAACATTACTAACTTCTCTATAAAGTTTGCAGATGACACCAAGTTAGGAGCTGAGGTAGCAACAATACAACAAGTAGAAACACTGAGGGATGATTTACCCAAAATAGAAGAATGGACCAAAATAAATAAAATGTGCCTAAACCAGGTGAAGTGTGTGGCTATGCACTTTGGGAACAACAACATGGGAAATACATATACATTAAATGGGAAGCAACTTACAATAGTAGATAATGAAAGGGACTTAGGGGTACTTGTCACAAATAACCTCAAGTTTAGTAGACGCTGTGGAGAGGTTATGAAAAAAGACTAACAGATTAGTGGGATGTATGGAACAAACATTAACAAGTAGAAATAGGAGTTGCATCATCCCCATCTTCAAAGCTGTGGTTAGACCACATATGGATTACTGCACCCCAGTCTGGTCCCCTCACTTGAGGAGGGGCATGGAAGGGCTGGAGAAGGTGCAGAGAAGGGTGACTAGGATGGTTGGTGGGTTGCAGGGAGAGAGTTACGAGAAGAGATTGAAAAGCTTGAACTTGTATCCTCTTGAACTTAGACGCACTCAAGGTGACCTTCTTGAGATGTGCAAATCTCTAGAGATACAGAATTAATGAACAGTTTGGACTTCCAGTTTAATGAAAGAGCCATTTCCCTTAGAAGCCATGATTGTCAATTAATGCTGACGTTCCCAAAAAAGAAACACAGGAGACATTTCTTTACACAAAGAATCATTCCAATATTGAACAGACTTCCAAGGGGTACAGCAGAAGTCAAAAGCTTTAACATCTTTAAGATCAAAATTGATAAGTACCTACTCATTTACGGGAACAAAGTGACCTGCTAGTGCAGGGAATGGGCAATATGGGCACATGCCTTCTGTTCATTCTATAAAATCTAAATATAATTTAAATGTAAATTTATTTATTTATTAATTTTCAGAAATACCTTTGAACCAGAGGCTTGTTTTCAGATGTTCCACATCATGAAACATAATATAAAGCATAAGAAATGTTACATTTAATACAGAAAACAACAATTATTCTATTATACAGAATAGGTACACGTCTAGTTAATACGAGAGTCAGGGAGGTACATTATTTCTGGAACAAAAAAAATAAGGGGAGAGGTGGGAGATATTTACAACAATATATAGACACAGTGAGGCATAAAAGGGGTTAATTTTGTTCAAGGTAACCTGTGCAGTGGTTAAGATCAGAACCTGTTGGGAGATGCAAATACTTTCATCGAGTGCAGTACAGAAAGGATACAAAAATTGCAGAAAGGGGAAATTGGTATGAGGCAGAAGAGAGGTAAGGGGGAGGCTACAGTGCCAAGGGTAGAGGGAGCAGAGAGGAGATATGGCAAGGAGTAGTCAGTGTAGACAAGGCAAGTAATTAACTGTATTCTACAGCAGGGGCAGAGGTGGGCAGGGAGGGGTGGGTGGAGGGAGGGAGGGTATACCAGCACGTAGAGGTGTCATAGGAGAGGAGGGCAGGGGAGGGAGGGGGCATACCAGCAGGTGGAGGTGTCATAGAGGAGGACGGGAGGATTCCAGGAAGGAGGGTAAAGTTGAGGGAGGAGAAGGGACCCCCCCCGCTTCATGGGGGGGGTGAAGCTGGGTAGTTGGTGAGGGGTTGTAGTGAGGTTAGGTAAGTGGGTAGACAAGTGAAAAGTGTGGTGGAGGGGCAGGAAGAAATTGGATAAAGGTGTGCTGGGCAAGGAGGTGCCAGAAGACAAAAGGTGGTAAGCTGGGAGTGAAAGGGTAGAAAAGTGCCTAGGTCCTGCACTCACATCCACTAATAGGGTAGGAAAGTGCCTATAGTTGCAGTTCTTTGGATTTGGAGAGTTTCATAATAATGGAGTTGTTTTTGTTTAACTGGTAGCCAGATATTTTTGAAAATAGGTTAGTTATAGATAGAAATGACTCTAGGGATGTATTAATGTTATTGAGTATCAATAAGATGTCATCTGCAAAGACACTTATTTTAGTTTGCTTATTTTGAAAGTTAAATCCTTCTATTGTTGGATCATTCCTTATTGTAGCTAAAAAAAAAAGTTTAATTGCCAAAATAAAAAGTGTTGGTGACAGGGGACAGCCCTGTCTTACCCTATTTTTCACTTTAAATTCTTATGTAAGATAATTAATTAATTTGAAATTTGACCATGGTTTTTTGGTATAGTTTCTTTTATCAATAATTGTACTTGAGAAGGGATGCCCCATGTTTGTAGTGTTTGATATATATAATTAGAGATGTAGCAAATTTAAATTCCGCCAATGAAGTGAACGCGAAGTGGGCAATGCGAAGTGCTCACTCCGCCTTGATATTACCACTTCGCGTTAAGGCGGAATGACAATGCTAAATAAGGCAAAGTTATTGTTTTTAATGGACTTTGCGTTCCTCATTATGATACTAAGTGATCCACTTGGTGTTTCAGATTTTGCAGCCCCCCCCCACACACACATCACATGGCTTACAGTACTGTAAGTTATACCTCTCAACTGTCCCTGATTTTCAGGGACGTCCCTGATTTTACCTCAAATTTTAACTGTCCCTCCTGAATATTGAGTTTCTATAACCGAACAGTGGGGGTTGTAAGCATAAAATAATGCCAGACGTTAATGTTACAGACGTGTTCTTCCTTAGAAAATGCATTTTACACTAAACCACTTATTCTACCAGCTTCCTGAGTGGATAACACCAATTTTTAAAATGTGTCCCTGGTTTTAAATCTTTGTCTCTGATTTTTTTAAGCCTTGTCCCTAATTTATGAGGCAGGGGGTTGAGAGGTGTGCTGTAAGTCACATGCTCTTTAGCTAGGCAGGAAGAAAGTGAGTCATACAAGCAGACACTTTTACTTTCTTCTGTGCGGGCGGAGAGAGAGTAGTGTGTTTTGTGACTGCTGATACTTTGAGATCAGGGCGAGGAGGAGATTTAAACTTTGATTTAGACCCAACAGCTTTTTTAAAAGTTTCATTTTTTTTGCATTTTCTGTACTCTTTTTTACTTAATTTGTTCTTTCTGTGAATTTTATTTTTCTTAACTTTATAAGTAGTTAGTTCTTTGACTGTGTGTATGTTGTGTGACAGTGTGAGTAGTGATTGCACAGACTGAGGGAGCTGAGTAGGAGAGATGGACCAGGGTGATGGAATGTCTGGGGCGGGGGCAGTTCTGGGAGAGTGTGGTAGTGGTAAGCATCGTACTGTGCTAATATGTGGAGGGCATAGGCGCCCATTCCTGTTGGACCACTCAAAACTTGTGAGTGCCCCCCCCAGAAGCAGGACCAGCACAGCCTCCTGTCCTGACTCTGAGGCAGTTGAACCACCACCACCACCAAGTCTAGTACCAGGTCCTCTGGAGCAGGATGTGCCCATTCCCCCAGGCCCAGGTGTGGATCCCATCCCTGTTCAGCACCATGACCAGCCGGCTGCCAGTTCATCTGGCCATCCCGTGCCTGTGCCTAGTCCTCCCTGCACCTCTGTTGTTTGGCAGTTTTTTGACTGTCAGGGGGGACAGCAGTGTGGTCAAGCGCCATTTATGTGAGGT